>CM048745.1:83007737-84472112 GCA_026315105.1 Locusta migratoria
GTGTAAAATTCACCGTAGAATATTTCTTACTTATGAAGTGTACCTACAGCAAAAACTGCAGCCAATAGTAATCGGAAAATGATGAAATTTCACATGTAAATAAAAATTATTTCCTTATTTTTTAAAACTCCCAATGCTATGAGAGTGAATTCTGAATCCTTCCCGGTTATGCTGACAAAAATTTGTGAATTTATTTGGAAAAGTACAGACACTGGAAATTAAAATGTCCTGTTATGCCTCCCCTATCTCAAGTCGGCCTGCCCCCTTAAGTGTTAGAAGTACAGGGTGTCTGCGTAACCTAAGCTTACGTTTATTTACAGTAGATGTTCAAAATGATGTCCATCTGTGGAAACAGCGGCCTGACATCACTTGAACACATTTGCGAACACTCGACGAATTTCGGCTGTGGAAATCTGGGAAATTACTAGTCGAATCCTGTCTTCCAACTCTTCGAGTGTATGGGGATTGCTTGCATACACGTTGTCTTTTAGCGTTCCCTAAAGATAAAAGTCCCCTGGGGAATGGGGAGGTCAGTCAACTATCCCATCATCAAAAACACCTCGTATTGCTGCCATAGAAGCGTTGGCAATGTGTGGTCATGCATTGTCCTGCATGAAATAACCGTGCAACTTTTCGTTGGCTGAAAGTTCTCGAAAAAAATGGATGCAGGATATTGTTCATATATGTGTCAGAATTTATTATTTCGTGAAAAAAGATTCGACTAGTTATTTCCCAGATCTCGGCCGCCGAAATTCGTCGAGTGTTCGTAAATATGTTCAAGAGATGTCAGGCCGCTCTTTCCATAGAATGACATCATTTTGAACGTCTACTGTAAATAAAGGTTAACTTCGGTTACGCAGATGGCAATGGTTTTTAGACTTTAATTTAGTGTATGCGCCCGCGGCACAATAGAGTCCGAGAATCGGGCGCTGCCGTGGCCGGGGGATGCGGTGCCAGAGACCGGAAGCCATACCGCGCGATCCGCGGACGCCTGGCAGGCGTCTTTTGTGAGACACCCTGTATTTTTGAAGGCATTTGTTTGGAGTGTAGCCTTGTATGGGAGTGAAACGTGGACGATCTCAGACGTAAAGAGGATATAAATTTTTGGCATATCTTGACAAAAGAAGGGATCGATTGGTAGGACGTCAACAAATCGTCATTTTAGTATCAGAGGGAAGTACAGGGGTAAAAATCGCAGAGGTAGACAAAGAGACGAGTATGGTAACCATGTTCAAGTAGACGTCGGTTGCCGTTGTTATTTTCAGAGATTAAAATGTACATAGATACATACGCAAGGTATACTTCATAGCTGGTTCAAACCAGAGTGAATCTTTTCGCTTTCAAAATTTTGCTGTTCTTATCGGACAACTTTCTCATTAAAATCGGCAGTAAAAGAAGAGCTTAATAGTCTTCAAATGTCGGAGTTTCTCTTGTCTGCTTTGGCTTTAGAGACAGTGTCCAGCATTCATTTTTAACATTAAAACATTGTTTGGGAATTCTCGTTTCGGAAAATTGTCTAAAAATGTTTCATAATACCGCACTGTACAAATCCATCTACAAGAACTCCAGAAAGATTGTTTTTGCACACTCTAAAGATCGAGGAGATGCGTAAAATGTGGTCGAAATAAGCTCGTATATTCCAGATAAGATAGCGATCGCTTCGTGAGTTTATTTCTGTGAGGATCATTTAGTAAGCGTGAAATCGTCACAGAGATGATTAGGAAACTGCAGTGGCAGGCAGACGGTGCAAGAGAGCCGTTCTGTATCGCGGTGCCGACTTATATCAAAGTTCCAACACCAAATGTTTCTTTTAGAGTCAAAGCTCCTACGTATATGTCGCGAAGCAACTACAAGGATGAGATCAGAGATATTAGAGCCCACACAGAGGCATGCAGGTAATCGTTTCTCCCGCGAACCATACGCGACTGGAATAGGAGGAAGTGGCAATGGTACGCCATGTACCGTGACGTGGCTTGCGGAGTATGGGTGTAGATCTAGAGGTTGATGTATTATTTCGCTGTTAATTCTCACGTCTGCAACTGCAAACGTTTAAAGTTGCTTTACGTACAAATTACTCAGCTCATGTTTACGAATAAAAGTACGAATTTTAATTGTTCACGATACGAAAATCACCTATCAGTAAACGTACTTTAAAAAATGAACTAAAAGATAAAAATGTATTTCTGACTTACCAAAAATTTAAAATGTTGTCACAGTCAGGACAGTCGTTTCACCCATTATTATTCAGCTACGAAAAAATGACCCCGCCTCCGACTCTTACTAACAATTGCTGAGTTAATCGTAGCGCCGCGAACGTTTTCAGTGTAACAAACACATGGACAGCTTGATCTATTAAATACTATGGATAAGTCATTGAGGCGTAAGAAATATTCTATATAAATCCATTAGTATTAATTAAATAATGCCTATGTCACCGTCAGTACTTTCATTTGGACTAACAGTTTCTGTGTTGCACATTTAGATGGTGCAGATGCATAGGCGCTGCCTTGTTGCAGTTCTTGAAACGAATAAGACAGGCGCTGTGGAAGTGTCGACTACCATGCAGCCGCTTGTGACGTCAGACAAAGCTCTCGTGAAACATGGATGGTAGCAGACAATACGAAGATTATTCCAAATTGTTTGTAATGCGATTGAGATGCAATATCCAAATGTTTGACCTCGGCAGCCCCTGGAACACTTTTGAATATCCCCAATACCGCAAAATTTTCGCACTTTTTTTTTTAGATTTTTTTCTCATTTTCACCATGAAGGAACACGTTTTCGACAGGCACTGTTCGATACATTTTTACAGTCGATTTTTTTTTTGCCGCAATTTGAGACCAAAAAGATCTCGAAGACCTCATAGTTAGTGAGATACAACTTTTCAAAGTTTGTCAAATTATCCATACTTTAAAGTTTTATTCGGTTTTACATTTTGAAGTGTGCTGGGGGAAATTTTCGGTGGGAGGAAACTATTTACAACAAGGCAAATGACATTGAAGAAATAAGTGCATACAAGACACGTTCTTAACAGATATTACATCAGTTTAAATGAATTGAATGACTACGAGGAATATTAATTAAAGACGTTTCCTTCTCTTCGATGGACCTGGGCCAAATAAATCTGCCAGTCCGCTTCCTTCAGTGTAATTTTCGTCTTGGATCTCCTGAACTAGAATGTAAATATGAATTTGTCGATTATCCCACGGTAAAACCTTGTCGACAAGTTCTAAAATAAATACAACATGAATGTTGATAATTATTCATTGATGGTAGTAATGGTATCGATAAAATATGGCAAGTATTAAGAGAAATAAAGGTAACTTTAATAGCAAAAGTAGTGAAAATATATCTGATATTGTTTCTTGATCAGTGCGAGCACCCTATCCATCTCGATGAGGAATTTTTTCCCTCCAGCTTCAGTTACTTCGACAGGTTTCGTGGCTGGATTAGAAAACACTGCAGTCGTTTCGTTAAGGTCTACATTTTTCTGTAGTATCTAAAGCAACTTCAGCTCCCCTAGCCAAAAAGGTGTTGTGGTGACACTCTTCAAATGTTGAGGTGGTTGAGCAGAAGACATCTGGCGTTTTTCTTCTTTACATGGTACCTTTCGTGCGAGTGCTGAGACCAGTCAGGATGATAACAACTCTGTCCCCGCCTGCAATAAAAACGACCTGAATATCAGAGGCCTTTCTGATATATATTGTATACTATCTCTTGGAAAACTTGTGTGTGGTGCCTTATACAGCCTCCTCTGGCGAAATAGATGGAATCTCGCTTGAAGTGCTACGAACTCAGTCGCCTCTGAAATTCGTACTTTTATTTTCTGTATGTTTGAGCTCAGTTCCTTCTAGACATTGACCACAGTATTTCTTTTTCCTGACGATTTTTTTTCTTCCGAGTTTCAATAAATTCTTTAGTTATTACTTCTCAACACAAGAAATACTGGTCTCTGAAGCTGAATTTCTAGCTGGAAGCTCTTGTACGTCTTGTCGCATTTGTGTCTCTACGTTTAACAGCTGCTTCGATTAAATTGAAATGGCATAAATTTCGGTCACACTTTTCAATAAACGTTCATTGGCACTTTTTCTCAATGCCGAACTCGACGCTTGTAGGGTTTTAACTCATTTTTCCTTCTCAAACATTATTCCACCTTCGTTTGAACTCTCACTATAAATGAAATACGAATAAATTGTGGCCTATCCCGGCTCTTACGTAGAGGAAACTTCGAATCTCAATGGTGCGCCACTTAATCAACCGCTCGTTGCCCTTCAGGCTTCTTTGTAAACTGACTAGAGTGAAAGGAACGCAAAAGAGGGACAGGAGATCAGGAGTGGAGGAGCACTTTGTTTTCCTTTTTTCTTCTCTGTTTTATTGCCACTGGAACTGCCCTGTAGGGTGACGTCAACTGCGGCATACGAGACAGTCTGCACACAAGGACTTTGTTTTTACGGTAAACATCTTTCACACTACTTCACCGTGACTTAGCATTATTGTAACGCACTGTATTTCTTTTTTTTATTATCGCATCACTTATAACAACGAGAGTAGATATTCTCATTCGTTTCCTATTTCCCATTGTACATAGTCATTCATGGCCTTCCCTTTCAAAATATTAAAATGAAGAAATATTTACTTTACTGATTCATTTCTGAGAGGGTATTGAAGAGAAGACAATTACGTACGAAAAGTTGCACAAACTTCTAAATTCTGGAAAATTTGTCGAACTTTGAAAGTAGAATCTCAGTGACTATTGGTACTTCCGAGATCATTTTGGTCTCAAATTATGGAAATTTCAGTCGATGTTTAAAATGTATAGAATAGTGTTCGTCGAAAGCGTGCTGCTCAGGGTGTAAATAAGAAAAGACCGAAAGTAGTGCGAAAAATTAGCGGTTTTGGAAATATTCTAAAGTGATCCTGGGGATTGCTGGGCTCGAAAAATTGGATTTTACATCTCAGTTACATCCCATACAACAAACAAAAGAAAGCTACTACCTCCATTTGATGCAACTTAGAGCCCCCGCCCCCAACCCCTGTTTTCGCGACAACGTTACTAGACTAACAAGGAAAGTACATGGGCTCGAACAAACATATCTGTATGAACGTTTGGTTACAGGATCTCTAAGTACACCTCAATGTGCTGATGGGTGTCGTTTTTCTGCAAAGCTCTGCAACCATGCTCTAGATAGCACTGTAGATGTAATTGTAGACGTAGACGCCATACGTAATGCAGATATCTTAACTATAACTTATGTAATAATCATCGTACATGTTCTCTAGCGAATTGTCATCAAAAGCCGTGATGATAGTTGCAACTTTAACCTTCTTCCCGAAAGACTGTTGGTATTCACTCCCACTGCTTCCATCGCCTCTTCCAGCACTTACCGTAGCAAAAAAAAAAAAAAAAAATGTTCAAATGTTTGTTAAGCTTATGGGACTTAACTACGGGGTCATCTGTCCCTAAACTTACAAACTACTTATGAACTAGCTAACACTAAGGACGGCACAAATATCCATGCCCAAGGGGGGATTCGAACCCCCGACCGTAGTGACCGTGCAGACCGTGACTGGAGCGCCACAGTCCCCTCGGCCACCGCGGCCGGCCTTACCGTAGCACTATCGCTTGCAATGAGTTGTTCTGTATTATCATCCCTATTATCATTATTATGAGTTTGTAACAACAGTATCTAAATTATGCTCATATTTCTGTACCATAACAGATACGAGAAAGCATGCAAATGATTCATCTTCTACACTAATACCATCTTCACGAATAGGGGTTCTTCGTAACTTCATCTCAACTAATCGCAATAAATTAGCAGGATTGATTAGCAATCTCCGCCACATCTGACGCTTCACCACACAAATAACATCACAAAACGAGACTTCGGAGGCACACTGCACCGTCCCTACTGGCGAACCGACTGGTCAAAGTGCAATGCGACATGGCACACGCAGAGGCCTCTAACGGACGACGGCAGAGTTTTGCAGATGTGGGAGTATCACTAATGCAATAAGGGATATTTACATTATCTCTCATACGATTTTGGTGTATATGTGTTTTTTTTTTTTTTATTATTTATTATTTTTTTTTTTTAATTGGCCTTCTGAGTGTTAACTCAATGTGGCCATCTACAACACACAGTGGAAATGTACATATATTTAAATAAACAGACAAAACAGAAGTACATTTTGCAAAATGAAAAGTGGGAACAAAACGAAAACTGCATTACATTACAATTTAAATACTGTTGGAACATTTTCACATATTCACAAGCAAAACATATTACCAACACACTTGATGCTTATATATTGTGTACAGTGATCTTAATAAACTTAATTATGATTTTATATACACGAATGTCTTTTGTAGACAAAAGGGAAGAAGCTGACTGGGGAAGGGGATATCCCATTTTCACCAATGTCTGCAGGAAGTTCAAACGTTCTCGGTCAAATTTGGGGCACCTGAACAGGATGTGGTTGACATCAGCTTCCGTTTCAGGATCACACTCACATGCCGCCGATTCGTAGGTGTATATGTGTTTGTTCGAGCCCAAGTACTTTCCTTGTAAGAATGCAGCACGTTTTCTCCTCAGTTACCCCGATGAAATGCCGACGTGTCGGAACGGAGGGGTGAGAGACAGTAGGGGTCGCTGGGGTGGTGGGAATGGCGGTTATACTTGAGCCGGGCCCGTCCCAGGGGACCCACAGCTATGATCAGATGAGGGGTGAGCTGGTGCGAGGGTCACGACCTGGTGACGTCACCAGGATTGCGGAGCCGGAATTTTGAAGAGAGTATGGGCCACTTCCTGCTGGCCTTCTGAGCTGGGTGGAGGGTGAGGATAGAGGCTCGTCACTGTGGCAGTATGCGCAAAGGGAAATTGGAGAGGAATAGCAGCGAGACCTCGTCTGGGTACTGGTAGCTCAGAATACCGCTGTGTGTCTCTGTGACGAAACAGTGGGAACTGGCGCTAATTACCTGTCGTCTGTCACTCGTACTACACCAAAATCATGTCTACATCTACATACATACTCCGCAATTCACCGTAAGTTGCGTGGCGGAGGGTATTCTGTACCACTACTAGGCATTTCCTTTCCTATTCCACGAGGGAAAAAAGAATGCCTATATGCCTCTGTACGAGCCCTAATTTCTCTTATCTTGTCTTTGTGATCACCACGCGAAATGTAAGTAGGCGGCAGCAAGATCGTACTACACTCAGCATCAAATTCCGGCCCTCTAAATTTCCTCAACAGAAATTCACGAAAAGAACGTCGTCTTTCCTCCAGCGATCCCCAATTGAGTTGCCGGAGCATTTCAGTGACACTCGCGCATTGGTCGAACCTACCAGTAACGAACCTAGTTGCTCGCCTCTGAACTGCCTCTATGTCTTCCTTTAAACTGATCTGCTGCGGGTCCCAAACACTTGAGCAATATTCAAGGCGTGTTTGTACAAGCGTTTTATACGCGGTCTCCTTTACAGGTGAAGTACATCTTCCCAAAATTCTCCCAATAAACCGAAGTTGGCTGTCCGTCTTACTCACAACTGTCCTAACATGTTCGTTCCATTTCATATCGCTCTGCAATGTTACGCCTAGATATTTGAACGACGCGACAGCATCAAGAAGCTCACTACTAATGCTGTATTAGAACATGATGTGACTGTTTTTCCTATTTTCCTACTCATACGCATCACCTTACATTTTTCTACATTGAGAGCTAACTGCCATTCTTCGCACCAACTAGAAATTCTGTCTACGTCATCCTGTATGCTATTACAGTCATTTAAAGACGACACCCTCCCATACACCACAGCATCATCAGCAAACAGCCGCAAATTAAAAAAGTTACTCTGTCCATCAGATCATTTATATAGATAGAAAATAACAGCGGTTCTATCACACTCCCCTGGGGCACGCCTGGCGATACACTCGTCTCCGATGAACACTCGCCGTCGAGAACAACGTACTGCGTTCTATTACTTAGTAAGTTTCCAGCCAGTCATAAATCTGTGAACCTATTCCATAAGCTCGTATCTACGTTAGCAGTCTGCAGTGTGGCACTGCGTCTAACGCCTTTTTGATGTCGAGAGAAACACAATCCGTCTATTGCCCTTCATCCATCGCTCGCAAGAAGTCATGTGAGAAAAGGCCAAGCTGAGTTTCATATGAACGATGTTTCCTAAACCCGTACTGATTCATAGAAAAAAACTTTTCCGTTTCAAGGAAATTTACTATATTCTAACCGAGAATATGCTCCAATATTCTACATGAAACTGATGTCAACGATATTGGCCTGTAATTGTGTGGGTCAGTTCTCTTTCCTTTCTTATAAACGGGAGTCCTACTCTACATGTTCGATATAATGCTGAAACGAATGTTGGGAATCAAATTACATGACAGAATTTCTAGTGGGGCCCGGCTGGATCTTAGGTATGAGCCATGCCTGCTCTGTTACAAACAATAGTAAGTGTAATTGACCATCACATTTATTAAATTATGTATTTATTCCATTTGTCCATCTCATTTTGCCTCTTTCTGTTCACTTTTGACTGCCCTCCCCCTCCCGCTTCTGTCATTCATCTCTTTCCCCGTCTGTTCGCGATTTCCTTGCACCTGTCCGTCACCTCCTCCTACCTATCAGTGGCCATTACCTTCTGTCTTGGCCCTTTGTGCACCCTTCTTTCTCCTCTTTCAGTTCATATCCTCGTCCCCCTCGCCTCTGTGCCCATCTCCTTCTACCCAGTATCTATGAAAAATTACCTGTACCTTCAAACATTAATGGTGCTTGGTCAAATAGTGCTGAAGTCTGTTCCAAATATCCTACACCATTAACCATACTGTGGCTTCTAGAGTATAAAAACCTTCTCTATTCAAAAACACATAGCTGTAAAATTTCATGATGATCGATCCAACCACGTATGTTGTACGTACCGTCAGTTATGAAACCAAAAATTATGATTTCTGTATTTAGTAAGATTTTTCGACGTTTTGCAGTCAAGTTTCTTCCGTTGAAGTTATTGTGGAACCATGAGGGAAAAAAGAAGAAAAAAAAAGGCTACTCCATCATACGAATCGTGCGTTACGGTCTTTAGTTTACACATAATTGCATACAAAAAAGCACTATCTGTGTTTCTAGAATTTTTGGAGCAAATTTTCAAACTTTTTCCTCTAAAAGTATTGTTCGAGTTAATGTAAAACTAAAGAAAAAATAATTAAGTAATTTAAATTTTTAAAGAAATAGCGAAATCGGTCAAGTCGGTGCGATCTGATTGCGATTGAACAGTCTAATACATTGGGTCCCTTGCTGTTCTTAATATATATTAATGACTTGCCATTCTACATTCACGGAGATGCTAAGATGATGCTGATGATACAAGTATAGCTATCACCCCTGACAAACAGGAATTAACTGATGCAATTGTAAGTGATATCTTTCAGAAAATTATTAAGTGGTTCTCTACAAATGAACTCTCATTAAACTTTGATAAAACCCAGTATATACAGTTTCATACAGTAAATGGCATGACACAATTAATAAATTTAGACTTTGAACATAAATCTGTAGCTAAGGTGGAATATTCAAAATTTTTAAGTGTTTGCATTGACGAGGGACTGAATTGGAAGAAACATATTGAAGATCTCTTGAAACGTTTGAGTTCAGCTACTTATGCTGTCAGAGTCATTGCAAAATTTGATGATATACATCTCAGTAAATTAGCTTACTACGCCTATTTTCATTCATTGCTTTCATATGGGATCATATTCTGTGGCAATTCAACATTGAGTAAAAAAAGTATTCATTACACAAAAGCATGTAATCAGAATAATTGCTGGAGCCCACCCAAGAGTATCCTGCAGACGTTTATTTAGGGATCTAGGGATGTTCACTCTAGCTTCACAATACATATATTCACTCATGAAATTTATTATTAACAATTCAACCAATTCAAAAGTAATAGCAGTGTGCATAGCTACAACACTAGGAGAAAGGATGATATTGACTATTCAAGGTTAAATCTATCTCAGAAAGGGGTGAATTGTGCTGCCACAAAAGTCTTTGGTCACTTACCAAGTAGTATCAAAAGTCTGACAGATAGCCAACTAGTATTAAAAAAGAAATTTCTGAATGCTAACTCCTACTACAATGTAGATGAAGTTTTAGATAAAACTTAAAAAAAAAAAAAAGTAAAACAACAGAAATGTAATTAAAAATCCTTAAAATATTGATTGTCAAGTGTAGACAACATTTTCTAGACTGACACGTTCCACATCATTACGAAATGTCGTATATATGATCTATGGAACAAGTATTAATGTAATCTAATCTAATCTACAGGCCCATATAGGTGAGCGCATTGAGGCGCTGACTTTACGGACGGGGGGGGGGGGGGGGTGGCGGCTTCTGAGTTCCGGCCAGCCTAGATGTGGTTTTAGGCGGTTGTCCACATCCGAATTGGTAAATAAGGGGTTGGAACACAAGTGCCGCGTGTGTTACACTTTACACAGACACCTAGGACGTTAATTTGGTGGCAGCAGAAAGGGAACCCGGCACGCCTTTTTAAACTAACCACGGTAAAACCCAAGGTCAATGGGGGACCAAGGAAAAGATAAAGAGGGATGACAAAACAAAGGGTGGTTTTGAGAAAAATGAAGTACACAAGGTATCAATATTGTCTAGATACACAAAATGGAATCTGATTTTTTTGTGTATATTTGACATTAAAGTACTTTGTAACACTTTGTTTGCACGTTAGAATAACTGATTAATATAAATGATCGATTTTGTGTCTAAATTCATAAACTTTGTACGCAGTTGCATCTCTTTGCACCCACAAGAATATTATTTATTCTGCTCTTCCTTCAGTCTGAATAGACTTTACCTGAGAAAGTGTTGAAGGTTTCAAGTTCAATATATTCCTCGCCACTTCTACCACAAAAATCTCGGATAGTACTACAAAGAAACACACAAACACTAGCAGAAAACACATTACTATTATTAGGTTAAACTACTATAATAAGTAGAACTTCCATTCAGGAAACAAAAAGTAGTAAAAGATCTTTACTTTCGTCGCTTATCCCGATATTTTTAACTTACTGAAATCTATATCATTTAATCTGATACCCGGAAACGCTGTGTACACACGTGATTTACAATAGACTATTCCAACGTGAGCGTACAGAAAATATGGAAACAGTTGATTCTCGAGATATGTTTAGAGGCAAGAGACGAAAGCGCATTTGTATTTAACTTGTTGTATTTCGGTCCCACAGTGTTATAAATGTCGTATATTGACATAATGCGAAAGGATAGTGCAAACACTGTAATTAATTATTTATTTATATATCACACAAGATATCTTTCGGCATTAAATGCCATCGTCAGGTGTTTCCGGAAAAAATTTCTTATATGAGTATGTATGCAAATGCTACATAAATAAATTTACGTAAATAACATTTTACAAATTTCACTTAGAAAGTGTGCAGTATGTACCGTATTTAGAGGTTGTAAGTGCTTCAACTAACTATTTATTATGTGATGTTTTACATTTGATTTATGCCAGCCGCGGTGGCCGCGGGGACAAAGGCGCTCCAGTCACAGTCTTCACGGCCACTACGGTCGGGGGTTCGAATCCCCCCTCGGGCATGGATATTTGTGTCGTCCTAGTTCGTAAGTAGTTCATAAGTAGTTTGTAAGTTTAGGGACTAATGACCCCGTAGTTAAGTTCCATAGACTATACAAACATTTGAACATTTTTGGTCTAAAGCAGCTCGCTGCGGAGCGCGCGGTTACACGCCGTGGAGGTTCGAGTCCTCCCTGGGGCATGGGTGTGTGTGTGTTTCTCCGTAGGTTAGTTTACCTAGGTTTAGGTAGTTTGTAAGCTACGGACTGATGACCACGCAGTTTGGTCCGATAGATTTACAGATAATTGAACATTTAATACCTGAGAATAGATGTTATAGATTATACATTTATATTTGTTAAAATCAACCAATGACGAAATAAAGACAACCATGTCAAATGTAAATGTATAATCGAAAACATCCTCCAAAATTTCTAATAACATTTTTAACCATAATCGGTAATAACAACATAGACAGAAATAATACAGAAAATAATGCCATATCTATTGACTTCTATATTTTCCCTCTGTAAGAAAAATTTGTAAATGTTTGTATACGTATAGTATTCTGAGGTATTGACAGATGCTGTAAGTGACTACAATTCATAAATCAAATGTAAAACATCACCTAATAAATAATCAGTTGAAGCACTTACAACCTCTAAATACGGTACGTACTGCACACTTTCTAAGTGAAATTTGTAAAATGTTATTTACGTAAATTAATGTAGCATTTGGATACATACTCATATAAGAAAATGTTTTTGCAGAAACACCTGACGATGGCATTTAATGCCGAAAGATATCTTGTGTGATATGTTATTATTGTTGTGGTCTTCAGTTAGCAGACTGGTTTGATGCAGCTCTCCACGCTACCCTGTCCTGTGCTAGTGTCTTCATCTGAGAGTACTTTTGGCAACCTACATCCTTTTGAATATGCTTATTGTATTCGTCCCTCGGTCTCCCTCTACGATTTTTACCCCACACACATCCTTCTAATGCTAAGTTGACGATTCCTTGATGTCTCAGAATATGTCCCACAACCTATCCCTTCACTTAGAGTACGCCAGAAACTCCTCCTCTCCCCAATTCTATTGAGCAACTCCTCATATAATTACAGTGTTTGGACTATCCTTTCGCATTATGTCAATATACGACATGTGTATTTCTCTGGCGTTAACTACTTTGTGACGTCTTATAACTGGTTTTCCCTTCATTCATTAGGGAGCATCGAAGAGTGTGAGTCCAGTTCTATTGGTTGCAGCAACAATTTTAAGTGCTTCTGCATGCCGTACATAAGAAGCGCATTTCTCGGCGGGCGTGTGACTCCGTAGCGTAGTGCGTCCGTCTGCGAGAACGGGGACGGCGCGGCGGTCGGCTGCGCAGCTGGCTGGCTTCTGGCTTACACAACGGCCACAGCGGCAAGGAGGCGCGCGCCGCATCCACAACCACTCCTGGCCGGCTCCAGCCACGTTTCAAGGACGCGCACCCAGTTCCTCTACATCCATCACTCTTCCCTTTTTCTTTCTACATTATAAAAATCTTCTTGCAGATACATCGACGAGAATCATTATATATATACGCTAACACGAAAATTGTGGTACAGATTACTAATTTTATTATAAATACGATAACACAAAAATTGTGGTACAGATTACTAATTTATTCGTACAAGAAGGCCAATGAAAGTTGCATAATTCGAAAGATTGTTTGTCGTAGATTTCACGAATATAATTATTATTTGTGCATTTAGCCATTAAATGTGGTAAAAGGAAGTAGAAATTTTCCTATCTACAGCTTGGATCAAGTTCTACATTCTCCAACAATACTTACTTACTTTCCGTGTCCGGAACTAGACTTTGAACTTCCAAAAATTAGCAGCCGATATGGCTTTGGCAGTAGCCTCCCATAAGTCTTCCATTGTACAGGGCTTTTCTAAATGTGGACAGATAAGCAGGTGTTGAGAAACCTGTACAACACCACAAAGACACAGAGTGTTCTCATCATATTTTAGGAAGCCCCATCGCTGCATGTTTGTCTTACACTTTGGCCCTTCTACCCTCATAAGGTTCAGGGTTCTCCAGATTATGTATGGCAAGTATCCACCAGGTGCCAGTTCTTCTTTTGCTGCTTTATGGAGGCTTCTCAAATCCATTTCCCACCTAGCAATACGGTTCTCTGCGGCCGATCCTTCCAGTGCTCAGGTACGTGACAGGAAGCTCTTCCTCGAACGAAGCCGTCGGTCAGCAGGCTGGCGTCCATATAGAGGGTGACGCATGCCCTTTTCTTGCTTCGGTTTTTCAGCTTCGGCAGCAATGTCACGTCGTATGTTGGGCGGTGCGATCCCCATAATTAAGTACATCTTGTGCACTGGTGTTGGTTTCAGGCACCCAGTCACAAACCGTGCCATTTCATTCACCGCGATGTCAACTTTTCTCGCGTGTGTTGACGAACTCCATACTGGAGCGGTGTATTCCGCAGCTGACACACTAAGCGCAAGGGTTGAGGTTCTCAGAACTTTTGGGTTTGCACCTCAGGATCCGTTAGTTAATTTCCTAAAGATGTTGTTTCTCGCTGAGACATTCTCCCTTGTGGCATTGCAATGATGTTCATAGGTCAGTGTGCGGTCCAGTGTGACACCGAGATATTTGGGCGTCGGAGAATGCGCGGCTAGTTCACCTCTCAATGTAACATTCAATTCCCTATTTACCTCCGCGTTCTCCAACAATCAGCTCGCTTATTGGTTATTCGCCTCCACCAAAGACACTGTAATGCAGCGCATCTGCTGTATTAAAATAAGTGAATGTAGAAACATGGAGTGCTTCCAACTCACTTTCTTGTGCCATTCAAATGCTTCATTTTCGCAGTGATTGAGAGTGGTTAGAGGAAATGGATGTTTTCATATGAATGCCGATATAAAGGATGATGCGCCGGGAGAGGCATCTAGTAGTGCTCGGGTGGAACTACGAAGTCGAGAATGCCGATATAAATGATGATGCGCCGGGTGAGGCATGTACCGGTGCGCGGGTGGAACTACGAAGTCGACATATCAGCTCTGGAATTCTGAATATCGCAGTATCGAAATAAAATTGTTTCTTGGCGTTGTATAAATATACGAACACCGAAATTGTAGTCCCATTCCAAATATTAGCCTAATGAAAGTTATATAATTCGAAAATGGCATGAGAAGTATATACTTCCGTTTTTATTTTTGTTATTGTGTCAGGCATTGTCCTTAACACGTAAAAGATACCGTTTCATACCTCCCAGTGCCGGTTAAATTTTAACAAATATCCCAGCGGCCTCCTAGGATAATGTTGCCAACAGATGCTGAATAGTGAGAATCCTGTGAGTCTTCATTTTAGCCAATCGCTTCACAGTACTGATGTTTTCTCATGGTAGCCAATCGCTTCACAGTACTGATGTTTTCTCATGGAATTTTCGCTTTAAGAGGGCAATTATTTTTACTAAGCGAACGAGGGTACATACAAGAACGTGTCAATCATAAAGCAGGAACAGCATTATTTGTTTACTTCATGGTCTGTACGCTACACTAATCGAGTTTTCGACGCGATTGAGTAGCCGAGCGGTCTAAAGCGTCTCGCTGCGGAGCGCGCGGTTGCTAGCCGTGGAGGTTCGAGTCCTCCCTGGGGCATGAGTTTGTGTGTTTGTCCTTAGGTTAGTTTACCTAGGTTTAAGTAGTTTGTAAGCTACGGACTGATGACCACGCAGTTTGTTCCGATAGATTTACAAACATTAGAACATTTCGAGTCTTTCTATGTGGTTTGAACAAATGGGCAAAGATATTCTATCGTGTTGTTGATGTTACCAACATAATCACGCGAGGCCGCCGACTTGATACGTAAAATTTTACCTCCAGTGACCATTGTAAACACAATTGGTCGATTTTCGAGCACAGGTAATACTAGTAAAAATTAATACACCCCCTTAGACTTTTCCAATTGATTTAATACTTATTGCTGAAACACTATGGGGTGCATTAAATGGTCACGTCCTCGGCCATTGGTGTGTCTGTGTGTGTTGCCCTCAGTTTTAGTTGGCGTCACGTAGGAAGACGCTTCCGCACACAGAGGCAGAATGATAGGGAAAGCGTCAAGGGGAGGAGCTACTGCCGAGCGCCAACAGTTGAGAAACATTGCCTAACTCACTGCCGGCCACGCACCCAGAAAACGATTATTTTTGGCTACCAGTGCGCTAGTGAAGGGGGATGCGCAGAACGGCCGAAGACTGACCCGCCTTCCTACGTGATGCGGACTACAGTTCAAGTAAGAAACTTCCTGGCAGATTAAAATTGTGTGCCGGAACCGGAACTCAAACCTGCGACCTTTGCCTTTCGAGGGCAAGCGCTCTACCGACTGAGCTATCCGGACACGACTCACGATGCCGCCTCAATACTTTACTTCCTCAACTACATCGCCTCCTATTTTCCAAACTTCACAGAAGCTCTCCTGCAAACACGCAAGACTAGCACTCCTGGAAGAAAGGATATGGTGGAGACATGGCTCCCAGGTTCGAGTCCCGGTTCCGGCACACAATTTTAATCTGCCAGGAAGTTTCATATCAGCGCACACTCCGCTGCAGAGTGAAAGTTTCATACAGTTCAAGTGCTTTGTAAGTCTAGGGAGCGATGCCCTCAGACGTCTCGCACCTTATTTTATACACCTACACATCTCCTTACCACTGTCACTACCTCCCCGCTGCCAATCTCGTCCTGTTCCCTGTCTTTGTTACTCCCTTTGAAAATGTTTGTTAAGCTTAAGGGACTTATTACTCCCTTTCCTGCCCTTCATGTGAAACATTACAATACCTGGTAAAATCATAGTGATCGTTCAAACGGTGCCAAAATCTGCAGTAAGGATCAAAATCTTATGTAAACTTATGTTTCTCTTCTTTTGGAGGCCGAGAGAGCAAAATTTAATGAAGATAGAAATACAGCTTTAGATTTGTGTCAAAATCTGTTGTAAAGTACCGTGCAAATTATGTAGATAATGGCCGCGGCGGAGCGGCCGAGCGTATTGAGGCGCTATGCTACAATGCGCGAGGCCGTTCCCCGTCGAGGGTTCAAAACCCCCTCGGCCATGGCTGTTTGTGTCGTAAGTTAAGCGACTAATGACACCGCAGTTAAGTCGCCTAAGCTTGGAAAAAAAATAACGCTGTTCCGTTCTGAAGCTCGTGTGTGCAAAATTTTATCGCAATGGGATGAACGGTATGGCAGTGCATAACATACGAAACTAATCCCAAGTGACGTTGCCCCCTTACAAATTTACCGATTTCAAATTTTTCGATTTTTCAACTGTTCCTCTGGGTTTTCGCTATTTTCTTGTTCTATATCACCCCTTTATGATAGCGAACAAAACAAACCAAAATATTATTCAAATCCGTGAAGTGATTTCTGAGTTTTAGCTGAATTAACGCACATGAATTGATTTTCACACATTGTTGTTGTGTTCTTCAGTCAGCAGACTGTTTTGATGCAGCTCTCTACGCTACCCTGTCCTGTGCAAGTTTCTTCATCTGAGAATACGTCCGGCAACCTACATCTTTTTGAATCTGCTTACTATATTCGTCCCTCGGTCTCCCTCTACGATTTTTACGCCCACACACTTCCCTCTAATGCTAAGTTAACAATTCCTTGATGTCTCAGAATGTGTCCAACCAATCTATCACTTCTCTTAGTCAGGATGTGCCAGAAACACCTTTTCTCCCAAATTCGATTAAGCACCTCCTCATTAGTTACGTGATATACACATCTAACTTCATTCGTCTGTAACACCACATTTCAAAAGCTACTATCATCTTTTTGTCTGAACTCCTTATCGTCCACGTTTCACTCCCATACAATTCTACACTCCAGACAATTGCTTTCAGAAAGGACGAGGGACTGATAACCGTTGCTGTTTAGTCCGTTCCAAAAACCAAATGACCAACCAATCAGAAAGGACTTCCTAACATTCAAATTAATATTGGATGTTAACAAGTTTCGCTTCTTTAGAAACGCTTTTCTCCGTATAGCTATTCTGCATTTTATATCTTATCTACTTCGGCCGTCAGAAGTTATTTTGCTACCCAAATAACGAAACTCATCCACCACTTTTATTGTCTCATTACCTAATCTAATTCCTACAGCATCAATTGAATTTCTGGCATTAAATCCTATTGCCCTCGTTTTACTCTTCTTAATGTTCACCTTATCTTCCTTTCAAGACGCTGTTTGTTCCATTCAATTGCTTTTCCAGATCTTTTGCAGTCCCTGACAAAATTACTATGTCATCGGCAAATCGCAAAGTTTTTATTTCTTCTCCCTGAACTTTAATTCCCTCTCCTAATTTCTCCTTGAATTCCTTCACTGCTTGCTCAATGTACAGATCAAACAACACTGCGGAAAGGCTACAACCCTGTCTTACTCCCTTCCCAACCTCTGCGTCCCTTTCTTGCCATTCAACTCTAGTAACTGCTGTCTGGTTTTTGTGTAGGTTGAATATAACTCTTCGCTCCCTGTATTAAACCCCTGCTACCTTCAGAATTTGAAAGAATGTATTCCAGTCTACATTGTAAAAGGCTTTCTCCAAATCTAGAAACGCTAAAAACGCAGGTTTTCCTTTCCTTAGTCTAACTTCTAAGATAAGTCGTAATGTGAGTATTGCCTCCCGTCTTCCTACATTTTTCCTAAATGCAAACTGATCTTCCCCGAGGTCGGATTCCACAAGTTTTTCCATTCGTCTGTAAATAATTCGTGTTAGTATTTTGCAACTATGAGTTATTAAACTGATAGTTCTGTAAATTTCACATTTGTCTGCACTTGTTTTCTTTGGAATTAGAATAACAATATTCTTCTTGAAGTCTGATGGTATTTTCGCTGTCTCATATATCTTTCATACCAGCTGAAAATTTTTCGTTACTGGCTCTCATAATCAGTATCATCTACTCCAGAAACCTTAATATATAAAGAGATAATACACAGCAAAATTAAAATAAAAGGAAATAAGCAAAGAATTTTATAAGCGCGGTTATGCCTTATGTAAACATGAAAAAACGTGTAATGTAAAATACAAGTGCCGCATTAAAGAAAAGACCCAAATCGAACATCATTATTATGTGGTATGGCTCAGTGATGGTGACAGGGCATTTCTATTCATACAAAGATAGTTCAAACGGTAATGGCGTACCAGGTGTCGATGCATGCTGAAGCATTTCAGCACGTGGTGCAGCCTCCGCGGGCGGCAATGCAGACGCCGATTCTGGCTTCAGTTCTATCACATCCTTGGGATGCATTGTTCCACGCCTGCTCGCCCTGCTCACGTAGCTGTGCAGGACACGTATACTGATGAATCGGAGACTGTGCTACACGTTTTGCTCACCACGTTGAGTATCACGTGGAGTTTGACCGTGATCATTATCCTGTTATCCTGTTTGAACAACACATCACCTTCCTATTGCAAGAATGGCAGAAGAAAGGGTCTTAAAGCATTCTGCACGTAACGAGCGCTGGCCAGAGTTTCCGTCACAAGGGAAAACTGTACTCAATGGATACACTTCATTCTGCAACAAAACACTATTTGCCACAATAGAGGAGATGTACAAATAACGTTCATCCCACCACTCTCATGACTAATTCTCCTCTCTCTCTCTCTCTCTCTCTCTCTCTCTCTCTCTCACACACACACACAGACATACCAATCTATATCTATAAATGTGAATGTCTGTTCGGTGGACGCTTATCATGTCCGAACGACAAGACGCAGAGACTTTAATATTTGACAGTTACTAATTTATAACTAAGTAAGGTTTTAGGCACGGTTTTATAGCGATTTGATAGATATTTAGTAATTTGAAGAATATAACGTGAAATGCAGAACAATAGTTACTCTTTGAAAATTATATTTACTCTTTGAAAATGGTTTTATTGGTTGCATTGTTGCTTGAGGGTTGGTAATGATAATAGGGTGGAGTATATTGGGATGGAAAGTTATAAGTGTATATAAAATTCTACGTGTGTTCGAGTTAATATTTCGCTCTGCAGCGAAAACAACAGAACGCAAACGAATGGTCTGTGTGTAATTTTGTCCGAAGTCTCCCGTTGTACAGCATAGCAGTTCCATGCCGATAGCTATAAGGGGGTGGAAGATAGGGTGGTACCGATAGCTACAAAGGGGTGCCGCGGTGGAGTAGCCGAGCAGTCTAAAGCGTCTCGCTGTAGAGCGCGCGGTTGCTCGGCGTGGAGGTTCGAATCCTCACTGGGGTATGGGTGTGTGTGTGTGTTGTCCTTAGGTTAGTTTACCTTAGTTTAAGTAGTTCGTAAGATACGGACTGATGACCTCGCAGTTTGGTCCAATAGATTTACAAACATTAGAACATTTGAGCTATAAGGGGGTGGAAGATATTGTGGTTGAAAGTCGTCAAATTATAAAAAAATTCTGACTGAAGGCCAGCGATGACGATTGCGGCTCTATAGCAAAGAGGTTACATACAGCGAAACGTGATGCCACAGACCATATCTTTGGTCTATGCGTGCAACAATGTCCTCAGCTCTTTCTCTGTAAGGATAAGCATACGAATAAGGAATTATAAGAATAAATAAATAAAACAGTAAAAAAGAAATTTCTTTTAATACATTTCTTTAAAAAAATCGATTTGACGTTCCGCGTATTACATCAAGTGATGGAACTGTGATGTTACAATCATTATTGTTGAATTTCGTGATTGGATTCTTCGAAAGGAGTGCATTTTTACCGGCCTCCAGACTCTGACGATACAATAGCAGAAAGGTTCAAAGAAAACCTTAGTCTAATTACAAAAACGTACCCGACTCACACGATAATAGTAGGTGGTGATTTTAATTTACCCTCGATCTGTTGGCGAAATTATATTTTCAAATCAGGAGGTAGGCATAAAACATCGTCCGAAATTGTACTCAACGCATTCTCTGAGAATTACTTCGAACAATTAGTTCATGAGCCAACTAGAATTGATCTCTTAGCAACAAATAATCCTGAGCTCATAATGAGCATCAAAACGGATACAGGTATTAGTGAACACAGAGCTGTAGTAGCGAAATTGAATATCGAAAGTCCCAAAGTTACCAAAAATAAACGCAAAGTATATTTGTTCAGGAAAGCAGATAGAAACAAAATACATTGCTTCTTGAAAGACAGCTTCCACTCGTTTCTAACACTAAACGTAGGTGTAGACCAGATGTGGCTCAAATTCAAAGAAGTGGTATCGACAGCAATTGAAAGTTTTATACCTAATAAATTAATAAAAGAAGGAGGCGATCCCCCTTGGTACACAAAACAGGTTAGGACACTGTTGCAAAAGCAAAGGAAAAGGCATACTAAATTTAAACGAACACGAAATCCCCAGGATTTGCGATTGTACTCAGAAGCTCGAAATTTAGCGAGGATTTCAATGCGAGATGCCTACAACATTTATCACAACGAAACTCTTTCTCGTAATTTGACTGAAAACCCAAAGAGATTTTGGTCATATGTTAAATATACTCGGGGAAAGTCACAAACAATACCTTCACTACGTGATAGTAATGGCGATCCTGCCGATGACAGCGCTACTAAAGCAGAGTTACTAAACTTAGCTTTTAGAAACTCATTCACTAAAGAAGACGAAACCAATATTCCAGATTTCGAATTACGAACAGATGCCGTAATGAGTAACATAGCAGTAGATATCATCGGAGTAGTGCAGCAACTAAAATCACTTAATAAGAACAAGTCTTCTGGTCCGGATTGTATACCCATTAGATTTCTATCTGATTATGCTGAAGCGATAGCTCCTTACTTAACAGTCATATACAACCGCTCTCTCATAGAAGGATCTGTACCAAAAGATTGGAAAGTTGCACAGGTCACACCTATATTCAAGAAAGGCAGTAGGAGTAACCCACTAAACTACAGGCCTATTTCATTGACGTCAATTTGCAGCAGGGTTTTGGAACATATCCTGTATTCAAATATTATGAATTATCTCGAACAGAACGATCTATTGACCCAAGGTCAACACGGATTTAGAAAATATCGTTCATGCGAAACACAACTAGCTCTATATTCACACGAAGTGATGGGTGCTATCGACAAAGGTTCGCAAATCGATTCCGTATTTCTTGATTTCCAGAAAGCTTTTGACACCGTACCTCACAAACGGCTTTTAATCAAATTGCGTGGTTATGGTATATCGCCCCAAATTTGCAATTGGATAGGGGATTTCTTGTCAGAGAGGACACAGTTCGTAGTAATCGATGGTAAGGCATCGACTAAAACAGAGGTGATATCGGGCGTTCCACAAGGTAGTGTTATTGGTCCTCTGCTATTCCTTATTTACATAAACGATTTAGGGGAAAATCTAAGTAGCTCTCTTAGGTTGTTTGCAGATGACGCCGTCATTTACCGTCTAGTAAAATCATCTGAAGATCAAAACCAACTGCAGAACGATCTGAATAAGATATCAGTATGGTGTAAAAATTGGCAATTGACTCTAAATAATGAGAAGTGTGAAGTCGTCCACATGAGTTCGAAAAGAAATCCGTTAAACTTTGTTTACAACATAAATCAATCAAATGTGAACGCCGTAAACTCCACAAAATACCTAGGAATCACTATTACTTCAGACATAAACTGGAAAGAACACGTAGATAATATCGTGGGAAAGGCGAACCAGAGACTGCGTTTTATTGGTAGAATCCTTAAAAGATGCAACAGAACTACTAAAGAAACTGCATACACTGCGCTTGTCCGTCCATTTTTGGAGTATTGCAGCCCAGTGTGGGATCCTTACCAGGTGGGTTTGACGGAGGACATCGAAAGAGTCCAAAGAAGGGCAGCTCGTTTCGTATTGTCACGATACAGGGGAGACAGCGTTACGGAAATGATACAGGATCTGGGATGGGAATCATTACAACAACGGCGCTTATCGCTGAGGCGTGGGTTACTTGCGAAACTCCAATCGCCAACATTCTCCTCCGAATGCGAAAATATATTGTTGACTCCCACTTACATAGGTAGAAATGATCATCAGAATAAAATAAGAGAAATCAGAGCTCGAACAGAGAGATTCAGGTGATCTTTCTTCCCGCGCGCTATTCGAGAATGGAATGGGAGATAAATAGTATAATTGTGGTTCGATGAACCCTCTGCCAGGCACTTAAATGTGATTTGCAGAGTATCCCATGTAGATGTAGATGTGATTTTATCCACCAACACGCGAGCGGAGCCGCGGGTTTAAGCTAGTATACTTATATACGAAACGTAAACATCAAACACCACTCCACAATATTGCATCACTCCTACACTCTCTGTCAACAGATAAACACAACAGGATACTAATAGAACACTCGAATCTCGAGCGCGACCCAGCAAATATAACAACCAAAAAACAAATGAATAGTGGTGAGCCGTATCCATACGTCAAATGTAAACATTATCGTAATGTGCACCATCAATATTAAGTGAAAACGAGCAATAAAGAAACCATAAAGGAAACTCGACAAAACAAGGAGCCAAGAAAAAGAAATAGAACCGTAAGTAACAAAATAGGAAATACGATTTTAGAACCCAGAATTGATAATGATAAATATAAACTGTTTGTTTTGTTTTGCAGATGACAAGTTGTATAAAATTAATACAATAAGCACTTCACTGTGCGATTTTAGCATAGCCTAATATAAGGTATGTATATATGAAAAACAGTGAAAGTCTTATTTCTAGGCCTAATTTTCGGGAGAAAATTAATTAGATAATTCTGTCTGTAAATTCAACCTACAGCACTGTTAAAGATCTTCAGAAAACTTTATAGATGTATATCGAAAAGCCATTTTGTACAATACTAATATAATTTTCAGACAATCAATAAAAAATCACATTGGAGATGGCACAAAATGTGCTGAAAAACGTTAGGGAAGTTCAATAAAAATTGAAGTATCTGCATACGGCGGAATATCCTAACCAACACCAAAGGTTGAGGGTTGTACCTTGCCGGCCGCGGTGACCGAGCGTTCTGCGGCGCGTCAGTCACAGTCTGCACGGCCACTACGGTCGGGGTTTCGAATCCCCCCCTCGGGTATGGATATTTGTGCCGTCCTTAGTATTAGCTAGTTCATAAGTAGTTTGTAAGTTTAGGGACTGATGACCCCACACTTAAGTTCCATAAGCTCTACAAACATTTGAACATTTGGTGGTACCTTATTGCACCCCAGACCCTAAGGCCTGTGGTGGTTCCAGTGTTTCTTTGACGAATGCGCTCTACGACACAGCGCTCGCATGGCCTACGTCGTAAGTGTAAACAACCAACACCTGCGCGCAGGCAGAATATGATTCCATCGATGAAGATCATGGCCTACATCGTAAGTGTAAACAACCAACACCTGCGCGCAGGCAGAATATGATTCCATCGATCAAAATCATGGCCCACTATTCCAAGTGATCCTCTGACGACTCCATTCCAGCTGTGGACGTCGACGTTTTGGCGTGGGTGGGAGTCGTGAAAAGGTGTATGCATACGTAGTTGCATAGTTGCAGTAACCGGTTGAGACATTTTGGCCCACAAACCGTCTTATCTATGCTTTGGTACCTATACCATCTATCTCTGTGTGACGATGCTGGTTCCAATTGTCTTGTGTACATTCTCACACTCGTAGACATACACGCAGCACAGACGTCCGACAGGATCATCTTATTGTAAGGGCAGCAGAGGTAGGTGGTATAGGTACCTTACAATAAGATGATCCTGTCGGACGTCTGTGCTGCGTGGATGTCTACGAGTGCGAGAATGTACACGAGACAATTGGAACCAGCATCGTCGCACAAATGACGCATCCCGTCCAACTTGTGTGGCGTTTCCCTGGAAGGAGTATCCCGCCACTATCGCCCAGTTCGATCCCTTTTGAAGTCGCTCAGTTGGCTGTAGGAAGCTCGAGTGAATCTCTGTGGCATGGCACCTGTTTGCTTCACATGTTGATGTCACACTGAACCCTATGGCTTAAACATTCCGTATTGCAGGTCACACACCGATGGCAACTGTGTCACTACGCTATCTGCTAGCGGACGACGGTGAAACGACTGTCGGCACCTCTCAAGATGGTCGCATCAAAATCGGCGTCGACTTTGCTGATGGCTGATGTACTATTTTTTCCCTCGCAGGGAATATTATAGCTCACACCATGAGGGAATGAGAGGTATTCAAAAAACACGCCGCACGACCGTACAAAAATGCTAGACACTCGAACAACCCCTTCATCCTTAATCTGGAAAACTACGACCACAACCATAGGTAGAAGTACAACCGACCGAAAACCTAAGGTAAGCCTTATAGACGCAAACAAAATCATTGTTCATCGAACTCCTGCATCACAGCACAACTGACTGGCAACGCCAGACGAGCTATCACCGCCGACAAACCGGCAATCGCAGGGAACTCGGACAAGCACAAAACACAAACAAATCCCACACTAAGCCATACACTTAGCGGACGATCTCAAAATCGACCACTTGCCTGTCAATCTTGATTGTTGCAGCCAGCCGCCGCTGATGATGGCTCAGGAGACATCCCCAGTGCCAGCTGCAGAACGGCGACTCATCAAACCGGATTGACAAACTTATGACAAACACGCAATGAAACTGTCACCGAGCTTGCACGATACCCAATAACTAACATAACTAAACCCTTGCATGATCTGTCGCAGATAGCAAGAATTCGCTATTGCTCTTACTACCAGCTCCTGACTGTCGCAGAGGGTTTTTCCCTTGGCACTTGCCTTGGCACTTTTTTCCCTCTGCCCTTAAAATCGTTCGTTTCAAAAGCTTTCGACCACCTCTATCATCCTGATGGACCGTATTAATGGGTAATCTTACCCACACGTACGGCACATAAAACAGTACTCGCTCCTGTGACTCCTACATTAGAAATATTAACACATGCAGAGGTGACAGTAGAACTATTGAGTTGGTCACCATGCTAGTGCGAGCGTGGAGTGGCTACACTATTTAAAAAAAAAGGAATGAGATGAAACACGAACCGGCCGCGGTGGCCGAGGGAACTGAGGCGCTTCAGTCACGGTCTGCACGGCCACTACGGTCGGGGGTTCTAATCCCCCCTCGGGCATGGATATTTGTGCCGTCCTTAGTATTAGGTAGTTTGTAAGTTTAGGGACTGATGACCCCGAAGTTAAGTCCCATAAGCTATACAAACATTTCCATTTGAAACACGAAATATGAGATGTACAGTCTAACAAATGATTACCATTTCAGAGAAAATGAATGATTGTTCGAGAGTGAGAGATTCAGAAATCAAGCAATTCAATACGGCATTGATCCACTTCTGGTCCTTACACAACCATTCAACAGGAATGGCACTGACTAGTAGAGTTGTTGCATGCTTTCCTGAGGGATATCGTGTCACATTCTGTGTACTGGACAAGATACATCTTCCAATTCGAGCTTTTTGGACGGACCTGCCAATAATGCTCCAAAATTCCTCAATTTGAGAGAGAGCTGGAGACATTACTTGCAAAGGTTGGGATTGACAAGGACTAATATACCTGTAGAAACTCTCGCCGCATGGGGAGTTCAGTGTGGCTTCTCATGAAGGGCGTGGAGTATCGTCAGGATACTGCTGTGCTGTAAGGCTGTCACGGGTGACCACTCGCTACCGAAATGGAACGCCAGCCCTCACGGCGGGCTACTCTGTGGGTGGTATCCCACCGGTGTCTGCGGCGTCTCCTGCCACGTCTTCGCTGATCATGGGGGCTCACTTCCAGTTGGGACTCAAGACCTGCTCCAGTCAATGGGATTCCACGCTGAATGTCCCCAAAACCACAGTAAGCAGCCTTCTTAGTGAACAGAGGTCAGTAGTATCGCCAGTAGGGGCACCTTGATGTCAGTCACCTGAACCACCAACTAATGGTCTTTTTCGTCACTGATACACCACTTGCACGTCGGATAGACAATAATGATCAATTGAGAGCTTCGCTCCCTCCTCCCGTTCTGTCGAGCTCTTCCTTCTTGACTCTATGCTCGGACACAGTTTATCCAGTCCTCCTGACGCGGTGGAGTAGTCGAGCGGTCTAAAGCGTCTCGCTGCGGAGCACGCGGTTTCTCGCCGTGGAGGTTCGAGTCCTCCCTGGGGCATGGGTGTGTGTGTCGTCCTTAGGTTAGTTTACCTATGTTTAAGTAGTTTGTAAGCTACGGACTGATTACCATGCAGTTTGGTCCGATAGATTTACAAACATTTGATTTTTATCCAGTCCTGCCATCTTCATCCATTAGTGACATCGCTCTTGTTCAAACGTCGGGCGCATTGGAGATTCCTTATACCGGCTTCTTTGCCAAACTTCTCGCCCTCCCTTAACCAGGCGTGAATGAGGTGAGAAATTGTTACACCAGCTATGAGGTGGGTATGAGATATCCGAAACTCTGGTGACGAATTTTTAATACTACAATCGTGTATTTAATATTGTTTCTACTTGGGATATTAATAATGCAGTCTATTAAACAAAATGAATAAGTAAAATACTGTGTTTGCGAGGTACTGCTCCTTTTTTTTTTTTTTTTTTTTTTTGATATTTCCCCCTTATATTCCTAACTTGATTATTTGTATGTAGAATTATAGTATTCAACGTACTGTTTGTTATAAAAAGACTCCAGCATTCAATCTGTGTTTTGGCTTTGTTTGCAGCATCTTTTACGCCTGGAGAATTGATAATAATATTCTCTGAACGAATATGAATACTTTGTCTAGGAGTATCCTTTATCCATTTTGTACTATCTTTGGAAGTATAACAAGTCCCACGTACGTCAGATGTCTGACTAAGAGGCGCTAACACAGATTTTGGCTCTTCCAAATGATCCAAAATACACTCCTGTTCCGAATCACTTTCTTCACTTCTTTGAGAAACGTTGTAAATTTCTTTTTCACTCTCGGAGTCACAGGAACTACCGTTTGAATATTTTTCTAAAACTTCTTCTAGTAGTTCTTGTGGCCGACGTTCATGTTCTCCGTAAGACTTCTTGAGAAATGTAAATTCTAAAAATAATTCAAGGAATACTATAAATAACTATGTATCTCGTAAAATTGCTGACAGCCCAAAAATGTGACACCAACTACGAGGTCGGGTTTGAAGTACCTCACCACATTTCCACATATGTATCTCCCTCTGACACTGGCGGAACAATAATCTCACCACTCCATCTTGCCCCCTTCTCCCTTACCTCCAGCTACTGTGACAGCAAGATCTGCGTGGCAACAATGAAGTGCACTAATCAGCGCTTAGAAACACCTCGGGTATCACATACACGACCTCACTCACGCCGGGTTAAATGCTGACATTTGCGACGCATAGTCAGGCCCTAGGTTGAAGTGGCTACCGTGATCGCTGTACTCACTCAAAAACTTGAGAGCGGCTAAATTACCCACTCTTGGTTTGAAGGAATATTTATTTACATTGAGCCGGGATGGAAAAAATGGAAAATTATTTTTCCGATTTTCACTCAGTAATAGCTGTTGACAGTATGTAGGACCGCCCCACATCGTTTTATCAACTTATTTTTCCTTACATCTTTGCCTTTGTTTGTGAAAATGTAAAATGCCTAATTTTCATTCTAAGTGAGTTTTTAGTTTCACTTCTCACTCTATTTTGAAAAAAGCATATGGTTTAAAGATCTGACTTTTGACACATGGTAGTACAACATCTTAACCTTAATTCGTAACAGTCGTTTTAAACTGACACTCTTTGTCGAGTATGTGTACTTATTTTTATATACAAAGACTACCTGAAAACCCGGCGTTGCCCGGGTATTTATTTATTTATTTATTTTTCCTATCCCTCCTCTCTCTCTTTCTCTGTCAATCTCTTTTTTCTTCTAAAAGCATGTTATATTTATGTGAGAATATTTTAAGAAATAAGGCATAATGTGCTGAATTATAAGTGTAGTATCCAAACAAAGAATGTAATCAAAATAAAAATGACATATAAAAATCGTACGATCTCGTATTTATTGAGCTATATTTTGTATAATTTTGCAGGTATATCTACATTTATGTAAGTGCTATATGTAAAATCAGTTGCGAATACAATTAGTAGTAAAGAAGTTATAGATTAAAACTTGGTGCGTGATGGTGCGGTTTTCCATGTGCGTTACTGCTTATGTGCTCATGTCTTATGAACTATGTGTCGTACTGTGATACAGTTTCGAAGGTACATACTGTCTAAAATTTCCTACGTCTACAGTTTGTATTGTAGATATTATAAATTGTAACCTCATGCCGAATTCTGTAGCTTTAGTCCATGAAAAGCGGGAAAGTAGTAAGCGATAAAATGTTTTCCTTTCATCATCTTACCGTGTTTTTCAGTGAGAAAAATATAATAAAGGTTTGATATTATGTTGAAAATTTGTTGCAAGCTGCTAAGTATTCTCATTCTCACACAGTGTATGAATAAAGTCTCGTCGCATTATGCGGCAGTTTTTTGTTTATGAAATCATATCTTCTGCAACATGGGTTGTATGTGATTATTAACCCTGCAGGATCTGTTACCTCACGTAAGGAATATGTGTATCAAATTTTGTTGAAATCGGTTTATTGGTTTACGAGGAAATGTGCAACATTGTCGCATGATGTAGCAGTTTTTACCGCATCTCATTGTTTATCACATCATATCTCGTGAACTGTGTGTCGTACTATAATGAAAATTCGAACTTGCGTTCAGTGGTATGTGTGTAACATTTCTCGCGAATAGAATTAATAGTGTACGAGTAATAAATTGTAACGTCATTCCAAATGCCGTAATTTTACCGCATGAACGCCGAAAAAATGGTAAGCGACAAACTTTTTTCCTTTAATCATTTTGCTGGGGTTGCCAACGAGAAAATGTTTCGTAAAGGTTTAAAATTATCTTTGAAGTTTGTTGCAAGTTCTCAAATAGTGGACTGAAAGTCACTCTATAACGTGCAGCAAGGCGGGGAAGTTTTCATTGTTTATGACATCATATCTCCTGAAATATCGGCCGTATCGCAAAATCCTTCCTTAGCTGACGTCTTCTACCTATAAACTACATTCCTGCGAAATTTCAGCTTCATCGATGAAATAGGTTTCGAGATTTCGTGTTTAGTCAGTGAGTGACACGCGATAGGGACCGATTACAGAGACGGATGAAGTACAGTCTCAAAAATCAGAAAAGTGAAATAATTACAAAGACAGAAAAGTGAGAATAAAAACTACGGCATGCAACCCTTAGAAAGACATAGACTTTCATAAGCAAGCTACTGAAGGAGGTTGTACAAGGCTCGGAGAGAATTACTGATAAAGACTAAGTGCATACTACAAGTTCGGAGAAGAAGCAGCAAAATTAAAATAGGCGGGGAGAGAAAATCGCGAAATTTAGTGGAAATCAGAAGGATACACGCATAGTTGCTAGCCTGCTGGGCATGGAACAAACAATAGTGGAAGCTGAAGGCTTTGTTCTAAGAACCAACCACGTGAACACATATCACTCACGGAAGGAAACGATAAAGATTTTACATGTACTGTACAAAAATGAACTTATCGTCAGTGAGAAATCGGGTCCCACAAAGCTATAAATAATTTACACAGAGTTCAAATAAAAAAATGTTCAAATGTTTTTATAGTCTATGGGACTTAACTACGGGGTCATCAGTCCCTAAACTTACAAACTACTTATGAAATACTTACGAACTAGGACGGCACAAATATCCATGCCCGAGGGGGGATTCGAACCCCCGACCGTAGTGGCCGTGCAGACCGTGACTGGAGCGCCTTAGTCCCCTCGGCCACCGCGGCCGGCACACAGAGTTCGTACACCGCCACATAATCACAAAAGATTTGAATATACCAGGCTGTTATCAAACTGCAACTAGTCACACATATACCGCGTTTATCTGTTGGAAATCACTGGATTGAAAAATTAGAACAAATTTCCGCGCACGATCGGAAGAAATATTCAAAAACATTAATCTAAGTTCCAGAGTCTAAGTTAGAAATGCTAGACAACGAATAGTTACCATCTCTGCGGACACAAGAGCAGAACCAACCTTACCTCACCACGATACCAGCACAAATTGACCATCGAGCGGACAGGAGGCGCGAAAGCTACGGGAAACTTGGCAAAACCCACGAGAGCAGAGGTGGTGGGGGCAGAATATCGCGACACTCGCCCTGGAGAGGGCTCGTCGACTGGCTTGTAACCAAAGGGTGTAGAAACCTCTTTGGTCGCATCAGCAGCAGGTGTTGGTAACGACCAACTATCGACTCTGAGCCAGAGAGAACCATGCAAAGCGAGCTATTACCAACCACATTCAGACAGCCATTAGATCCTCGCACATCCACTTAAAAGTAAAACAAGTACACATTCTCACAGGGATAGTGGCGTAGCGGAGAAGCCGTACTTATTGCCACATTCATAACCACAATAATAAATTATTAAAATAACAAAATCCTAGCAATATTAACTAATATTTTAAAACATGAAATAAAAATGCTATTCCTCATGCCTCGAAAAGAGTGGGGTTCTAGTTTTAACAAAATGCTAATCTAGCGACATCATATAAATTACAATTTTATAAAAAATGTATGGAAGACGACCGACGGTCATCTTTCAACTGACAGTACAGCCTATGAAATTCCCAGAGAGTTTGTCCCGTTTAACTACCTTTGCCGGCTACACATTGGAACTGCGCTGCAGCAACCCACATTCATTCATCACCCACGAAACTTACAGTACTGTATACTGTGTCGACACCTGTATGAATATCAATTTGTGACCAATTCTCAAAACTACATCACGGGGCGGGGTGCGTATTATTATGTTCGAAAACGCCGCAAGAAATAATTGCAGTTCTTCAGCGGCCAATAATTTGGGGTTCTACTTATCACAGACATAATGGATAAAGTGTTTCTGATAGCCCTTAGTCTTGTGGTGATACGAATAACTCAGGAACATTGCCTTGCTGTAGCTACAAACAGTACAAACTGTACAGCAGTACAAACTGTACAGCCAGCCAAATTGAGTAAATAGTATGGTTTTTCCGCTCCATGTGTGGTTTAGGTTGGTTTTTATATGGCTTCTAAAATCACCACTTGCTCATGGGTCTGAGAAAACCAAGAAAAACCATGATTTTTGGGTACAAAAACTAAGAATTATGGGGTATCTTAAGATTATACTTATAAACAACTTTTTTTATATCTTTAACCGTTACCGAAAACCGGAGGTTTAAACTTACCGGCAATATTACAAATATCGCTTTAACCTTTTTTACGCCGAGGAACACAAATATCTAAATAACTAACCATAGCAAAACGCTCAAATTTTAACATTTTGCTGACATAAAAAATATATATATATATTTAACAAGCCGATTTCAAGAAACCTACTCCGATTTCATTTTTATTTTTAAATATCATATAATATGGTATCTTCGGTCGATAAAGGGAAGATTTTACGTTATTCGTGACAGTTACCGGGTACCATAAAATTACGTAAAGTATTGCAACGTGTTTTAAAGTGTTTGCAGAGGTAAAAGTGCATTGGGTAGACTGCGCGTAGGGTTGATTTCTAGTTATACAGGGTGTTACAAAAAGGTACGACCAAACTTTCAGGAAACATTCCTCACACAAAAAGAAAGAAAATATGTTATGTGGACATGTGTCCGGAAAAGCTTACTTTCCATGTTAGAGCTCATTTTATTACTTCTCTTCAACTCACATTAATGATGGAATGGAAACACACAGCAACAGAACGTACCAGCGTGACTTCAAACAATTTGTTACAGGAAATGTTCAAAATGTCTTCCGTTAGTGAGGATACATGCATACACCCTCTGTCTCATGGAATCTCTGAAGCGCTGATGCAGCCCTGGAAAACGGCGTATTGTATCACAGCCGTCCACAATACGAGCACGAAGAGTCTCTACTTTTGGTACCGGGGTTGCGTAGGCAAGAGCTTTCGAATGCCCCCATAAATGAAAGTCAAGAGGGTTGAGGTCAGGAGAGCGTAGAGGCCATGGAATTGGCCCGCCTCTACCAATCCATGGGTCACTGAATCTGTTGTTCAGAAGCGTACGAACACGTCGACTGAAGTGTGCAGGAGGTCCATCGTGCATGAACCACATGTTGTGTCGTACTTGTAAAGGCACATGTTCTAGCAGCACAGGTAGAGTATTCCGTATGAAATCATGATAACGTGCTCCAGTGAGCGTAGGTGGAAGAACATGAGGCCCAATCAAGACATCACCAACGATTCCTGCCCAAACGTTGACAGAAAATCTGTGTTGATGACGTGATTGCACAATTGCGTGCGGATTCTTGTCAGCCCACACATGTTGATTGTGAAAATTTACAATTTGATCACGTTGGAATGAAATTTACATTTAAAGAGAAATACTAAAATGAGCTCTAACATGGAAATTAAGCGTTTGCGAAGACATGTCCACATAACATATTTTCTTTCTTTGCGTGTGAGGAATGTTTCCTGAAACTTTTGCCGTACCTTTTTGTAACACCCTGTATAAATCCGGTTGTGAAATTCAGAGAAGATTTCGATTTATTTTAATTAAGAGCTCGCCAGTATCTCATTGTGTTCAAGAGTATTGGGTTCATAGCCGGAAGGCGAACCCGAACGGTTTACTCACTCCTTTTATTCGTACTTGGTTGTCGATACGAAATACTTGTAATTCCACTTTAATATAAGCATTCTGTTAAGAAATTTGATTATGCACATCTTCTCTCGATAACAGACAATTATTATTCGTCGTACCCTGTACATAAAGATGTTGAAGCATATAAGGAATCAAATCTTTGCATTGGACCCACAGTCGAGAGGACGGCTGTTCAAATCCGCCTCCAAGGAACAGTCGATTTCTTCCCTATTCTCATCAAAACAATATAAAACGTCTAATGACCGCGTTGTTGACGGGACGTAAATTCAAATCTTTCTTCCTTCCTGAAACGAAGCAGTAGCTCCGCTGGCAGGGAAACGTGGGAGTACTGGCCGGAGTTACACCAAATGTACTTCAGCATTTGAACAGTCTTTATTATTATTACAGATCATCAAAGAAATTGTTCCAAAGACAATAACTGAGTTAAGCTCAATTTCGAAAACAGGAATTTACACTTCAAATATTATAGCAATTAGAAAGCAATTCCATCAATAGCACTGTGTTAAACAGTACATCCAACAAGGATTAACGTAAACAGGAATTCACACTTCAAAATTATAGCAATTACAAAACAACTCCATGAATAGAACGTCGCTCGGAATCAAATCAAGTCACAGTGCTAATCGGAATTGCTGGCTCACGCAAAATTTGAGTTGCACTAACAGAATCAAACTAATTAGACCATTTAAATTTCAACATTAAACCTGAATGCACAACACTGTTATGCCACCCTGAAGTGTGCCAAACATATTCTGCTATACAAACACTTGAATAGTTTCACACAAAATTAAAAGGAACACTTTGCAAATGATAGCCGGAAAGTTAAATTATAAACACTGTCCATCCGAGTCTTTTAACCTTTTAAAAACACATGTTTGTTGTTGTTGTTGTTGTGGGTTTAGAGGAGACTAAACTACACGGTTATCAGTCCCCAGTTCCTTACAAGGCAATACATCCAAGTAGGTAAAAGTAAAATATAGTTCAATACCCAGAAGAGAAGCGTAAGGGCACACAGTGCCGATGAACTTGATACTCTGAACAACACTGAAGTAGACGGGAATAAGAAAGACCAAGTTTTGACCTAAGCTAAAATAGAGTAGAGAGCAGTAGCTGACTGATCACAAACAAATATAAGATGAGCCAGTCACTCTGCACAAACTAAAAACTGAGGTTAAAACAGGGTAGAAGTAAGAAAAACATCAGAGTAAAATATGAGAGGCGGGAGCCTGAGACACCAGGCACAAGCCCACCACTAAAGAGAATGATAAAATCCAGCTGCGCGTATAAAACCTAAAACTCGGTCAGCCATAGAGGCATTGTCAGATAAAATCAAGGCAGGCGCAGTAGGTAGATTAAAAGACTGCCGCAAGGCGGCTAAAAGCTGACAGTCCGACAGGATGTGGACCACTGTCAACAAACTTCTACAACGGCAATTCCGTGGGTCCTCTTTACGTAAAAGGTAGCCATGTGTCAACCACGTATGGCCAATACGTAGGCGACACAAGACAACAGAGTCCCTACGGCAATGCCGGAAAGACGACTTCCATACGGCTGTAGAGGACTTGATCGCTCGGAGCTTGTTGGGAGTGCTCAGTGTTGCTCATTGTGTGTTCCAAACCTCAAAAACCTTGTGACGCAAATCCAAACGGATATCCTGTTCTGGGATACCAATATCCAGTGGAGGAGCGGTGGTGGCGAGCTTAGCCAGCCGATCGACATGCTCGTTCCCCGGGATGCCAATGTGGCCGGGGTCCAAATAAAGTCCACCGAACAGCCAGGCTTGCCGAGTAAAGCGATGGCGTTTTGAATGGATTGCACCAACGGATGGAAAGAGAAATAGTTGGCTAGCAGTTCATTAAGGGAGTCGCTGCACACGACATACGACTTCCGGAGGCATGTTTTGAGGTGGTCAAGAGCACGAGAAATGGCGATCAGTTCAGCTGTAAAAATAGTACAGCCAGGTGGCAGGGACCGTTGTTCTGTGTGGTCGCCATGCAAAAAAGCGTAACTGGCTCTGCCATTTACCAGGGAGCCATCAGTGTACAGGACTTCTGCATCACGGTGAGCAGCAAGAAGTGCCAGAAACTTGCAACGGAGTGTCAGTGGTGAAACTAATGCCTTTGTATCGCAGGACAATTGCAGGTGGAGCTTCAAACGGGTGATGGACCAAGGAGGAAGACGGGATGGGCAGGAAAAAACGTCAGGGAGAGGTAGGGAATTGAGTGAGGAAAGGAGTGTATGAAAACGGATCGCGATTGGAAGATCTGATCTAGGTCAACGTGGTGGAAAAGGAGGGGTAACAGTCAGAAACAAAAGCCTGCGATTTGGATGGTGTGGCGTGGCATGGACTCGAGCAACATAGCTAGCGAGAAGTTGCTGCCGGCGGAAGTGTAATGGAGGAATCCCTGCTTCGGCAAGAAGACTTGGCACAAGGCTGGTGCGGAAGGCCCCAGTCGCCAGCCGGATACCACTATGGTGGATGGGGTCAAGGATCCTCAAGGCGGATGGTGCTGCCGAGTCGTATACCAGGCACCCGTAATCAAGCCTTGATTGTATCAAGGACTTATACAGCTGCACGAGGGTGGAACGAGCAGCGCCCCAAGCAGTATGGCTCAAGCAGCGAAGAATATTTAGATGTCTCGAGCATTTTAGTCGCAGCTGACGCAGATGTGGCATCCAAGTAAGAAACCTATGCGTCTCTTCGACGAGGAGCAATTCACCACCCAGATATAACTCGGGATCCATGTGAACTGCCCGACGGCGACAGAAGTGTATCACGCGGGTTTTCAGCGTTGAAAACTGAAATCCATGGGTAGAGGCCCATGATTCAGCTTTTCGGATGGCTCCCTGTAGCCGTCGCTCAGCGACGCTAATACTAGCCGAACTAAAATACAAACAAATGTCATCAGCAAACAAGCTAGAACAGCCGTTGCAAGCCCGTTTATGGCGATTAAAAATAAAGGCACACAGAGGACGGAGCCCTGTGGGACACCGTTCTCTTGGATGTGTAAGGAACTAAGGGTGGTACCCACCCTAACCCTAAAGGAGGGATGGGAGAGAAAATTCCTGATAAAGACCGGAAGTGGGCCCCGTAAACCCCAGTCGTACAATGTAGCCAGTATGTGGTGGCACCAGGTTGTGTCGTAAGCTTTCCGGAGATCGAAAAACACAGCAACAAGGTGTTCACGTCGGGTAAAGGCTGTACAAATAGCCGACTCCAACGACGCAAGATTGTCAATTGTGGAGCGGCCCTGACGGAAACCCCCTTGTTGTGCTACCAAAAGGCCCCGGTCATCGAGTATCCACATAAGCCGCCGACTCACCATACGTTCAACGAGCTTACAAAGAACGTTTTTGAGGCTGATCGGACGGTAACTGTCAGCCATCTGTGGGTCAGCGCCAGGTTTTATCACTGGGATGGTGATGCTTTCCCGCCATTGGGAGAGAAAAACACCTTCTGCCCAGAGACGGTTAAACAAGGCGAGCAGTTGGTTCTGAGTGTCCACAGGAAGATGCGTTGTTTCTGCGCCCTCACAGTTGACAGCATGCACGTGTGCACCAACAGCCAAACAGAGGCGCGGCGGAACATTCAAAATCCGGCACGGCTCACTTCCCTTCCGTATCAAGTGTAATATCGACGCAAACAGTCTACTTTTTGTCGTCGACCATCTAAATCCAGTGCTTTAATAGCGTATACTTTATTTTTTACGTAGCCCAAGAAAAAAGTCCAATGGACTTAGATAAGGGGCTCTGGGTGTTCACTCAGTCGTTCCATAATCGAAATATTGAAACATTTCTACCATTTCGGGCCTCTGAAATAAATTCATTGGAGAAGTTCAAAATTTGTTCTCGACCGGGATTCGAACCCGGATTTCCCACTTCGGGCTAGCGGTCGCCATAACCAATTAGACTATCCAGGTATGGATTCATCTTGAGGTTTGAAATTTCTTCAATCTCCTTGTTTGCTTACAAAATAAATTTGCTTTATAGGTAAGGTCCGCCTTGAGCAAACACAAATGTTTTTTGATTTCTCCCATACAAGTTTCACTGGCGTTGCAGCATCATCAGTGGGATGTTTAATTCATATTGTCTTAATACCACATGTAGTTATGTTTGTAGTTGTTCAACTCACAAAACGTCACTGATATTTTTTGACAGTTTGTCATTTTGGTGGATATGCGCTGTTTTCTTGTTGTGGACAGGCACTGTGTCACTTTCACGTCACGCAATGTTTATGTTTTATGTTTGTGGTTCTTCAACTCTCAAAACGTCACTGACATTTTTTGACGGTTTGTCATTTTGGTGGATATGCGCTGTTTTCGTGTTGTGGACAGGCACTGTGTCACTTTCACTTCACTCAATGTTTATGTTTGTGGTTCTTCAACTCACAAAACGTCACTGTTATTTTTTGACGGTTTGTCATTTTGGTGGATATGCGCTGTTTTCTTCTTGTGGACAGGCGCTGTGTCACTTTCACTTCACTCAATGTTTATGTTTGTGGTTCTTCAACTCACAAAACGTCACTGATATTTTTTGACGGTTTGTCATTTTGGTGGATATGCGCTGTTTTCTTGTTGTGGGCAGGCACTGTGTCACTTTCACTTCACTCAATGTTTAATAACATAAACATTGAGTCAAGTGAAAGTGACTCAGTGCCTGTCCACAACAAGAAAACAGTAGTTCCTTCTTTTAGTTCGTCCGCTCCCAGTGACGGCTGACCGGCGTGGTCTGCGCATGCAGGTGGAGGGAGAAGTTCCCCCACCTAGCTGCTTCATGCGCTTGCTGCTTGAGCCACTAACGACATCACGCAAACCAAAAGAAACAGTTTGTGGATAATTTCTCGCGTTTAAGTTTAGAGTTATCTCTACATCTTGGCATTATGAAATTTATTAGTCAGTTATCGCGGAGTGCAGAATACTTCAAAGAAGAAATTTTTTAGTACTGAACTATGTAAGCTAGCAGACAGACGCTAGCCCTTTTTAGTTCGCGACCTATCGCGCATTTTTTAGTTCGCAACCTATCGCGAATATTTTAGTTCGCGACCGGTAGCTCTCCTTTTAGTTCGCAGATCGGCCGCGAAGTAGGTCGCTCCTTTTAGCTCGTCCGCTCGTTTTGGCTTTTGCTACAGCTACTAAAACTACAGCTGAGCTGCATCTCGTCTCGAAATGACGGCAACTGGCAGAAGGGAATCACGCGATTCTGCGCGCTCTCGCGTCCTCTCGCTGTTACCCGTCAGTCTTCGAAAAAGGAGCGGACGAACTAAGAGCCGAGGGATCTGGGAACTAGATTGCGTAGTTCGCCTGTGGGAGCGCTCTTTCGAACTAGTTCGTTTACGAGCTACACAAGACTATTTCATAGCAGCCATGTTTGAATTTGGCAAGTAACTAAATATGAATATCTATGGCTGGTATAATAGTACTACGTTCTAATTGTAATTTTGTCTAATGTGTTGTCGTAATGTACACAGACACATTAATAGAACCAGTTTTTTTTTCAGCTGTCTGCACTTCTGCTATAGGCTGAAAGAAGAATGAAAATTTATAGGATGACTTGTAAACAATTTTTGAAAGATATTCGTCGCCGTGTATAATGCAGGTTCGTGGATCTCTTCGTTCAGCGCCACACAGACACACTGCTGACGAGGTCTTCTGTAACTTGGTTCAATCTGATTAGTAAATAAGAGTATCCAGAACACTGGATTATATCTCACCTTCATCAAATTCTTGAAGTGGTCGTTTGAAGTTGTTTGTATACTTTATATAAAGAATTTTAGGTTAATATTCTTTTATTGTTCGTAAATAATAATAATAGTTTTTGCTTAACCAAACGTACATTCAGTTTTTAGAACATGCCACAACATATCTTCGTAAACTAAAACCAGAGAACAAACATAAAAAAAATGTCTGACAAAGAGTCTTAAGCTCCGCAGTTCACAGCACTACACGAAATATATTATGGAATATCTCTTCCACTATATATTCGAATTCACTGTCACATGAATTACTAAATTTACTAAATGCACTACTACACTGGCACGCTAAGACAACTGAAGTTCAACATCCAGGTAGTATAGAGATCAATGGTCAAACCACTCATGAGGCTGATGACAAAAGCGAACAGAAAGAGACAAATTGAGATTCCATTCGTTCGGAGAATGTGCAGTTTTCGATTCTGCAATGCCCGAGCACTGAGGCGCTCCAGTCACGGTCTGCACGGCCACTACGGTCGGGGGTTCGAATCCCCCCTCGGTCATGGATATTAGTGCCGTCCTTAGTGTTAGCTAGTTCGTAAGTAGTTTGTAAGCTTAGGGACTGATGACCCCGTAGTATAAGTTCTACAAACATTTGATTTGAAATGCCCGAGCCATGCGGCACATTCTTCGGAAAACAGCGTTGAGGTTGTTAGTAGCCAAAGTAGCAGAGGTGGGCAACGGTGGTGGCGACCTTGTGAGGTCCGCTTGGTAGCCGCGGCACGGAGGCGCGTCCACCGCTAGCCAGCGGCGCCGGAGGCTCTTTGGGCCGCGAGGACAATGGCGTGTGGCGAAACGCGACCCGTATATAAGGGCCCGGCGGCGTCGGCAGCAGCAGTAGCAGCAGCAGCAGCAGCAGCAGCAGCCCCGGCCGACATGCAGCTCCTCGTGGCACTCTTGGTGGCGGCGCTGGGCTGCGCCCACGGCCGGCCAGAGGCGCCCTACCCTCCCTCCGGGTGGCGGCCGGAGGGCCGGCAGTTCTCGCTGCCCTCCCGCTCCTCCGGCCTGTACGCGCCGCCACCGCCGCCCCAGCAGTACGGCCCGCCGCCCCAGCAGTATGGCCCGCCGCCCCCGCCGCCGCCCACGACCACGGAGGCGGCCGAGACGACCACGACGGAGCTGCCCACGACCACCGCGCCGGACGACGCCGCGGACGGGGCGCGCGCCTTGGCGCAGAGCGGCGTCTACTACCTGCTGCAGCCGGACGGCCGCCTCCAGCGCGTCGCCTACGCCCACGGGCCCGCCCCCGCCGCCCCCGCCGCCCCCGCCGCCCCCGCCGCCCCCGCCGCCCTCGCGCAGGCCCAGGGGGCGGCGCCGGTCGACGCCGGCTACCTGGCGCGCTTCCACTACCAGGACCTGCCGCCCCCGGGCGCGCCCATTTACGCCTACAGCGCACCCAAGCTCGTCCGCCTCTCCTGAGCATCGGAGTGACAGACTACTGGCTATCCCACGCTCCACACTCTTCATGTTAACTCTGTCTTTGCTTCGAGCAAAGACACATGTTTCGAATACCAACCTCTGTGAAAAAGGACAAAATTATTCAGTCAACTGTACGAAATATTTCTACGTGACTTTTCCGTCTCAATCATGTAAATATTGTATATAAATCGTAAAATACAATAAATAACTGTTTATACCGTACAATTATCTAACTGTTTCAATTCCCTCCAATACCTCATTTAATAATAAATCTGAAGCATAGAATTAAAATTTGTGATGCGGCCGGGAATCGAACTCAGACCTCCATGCTTACTACGCAGATCACTAACAATTAAGACGCCTTGGAATAGTCTAAGTTTGATATCCCTCCAAATCACAAACTTTAATTCAGATTCTGTGTTCCAAAGATAATTGCCACTACTGCCAAGGCTCTCCATGCAGCGGAACACAGAAGCTGAATTAAAGTTTATGACGTGGAAGGAAATCAGACTATTCCGACGAGCTTTAGTCGATAGTGGTGTGGTGGTCTAACGGTAAGACGTCTGTCTTGTAAGCATGGAGGTTCGCGTTCGATTCCTGGCCGCATCACAAACATTAATTCTATGAATGAAACTTTCACTCTGCAGCGGAGTGTGCGCTGATATGAAACTTCCTGGCAGATTAAAATTGGAAAGTAGGAGGCGAGGTACTGGCGGAAGTAAAGTTGTGAGGCGGCATCGTGAGTCGTGTCGGGATAGCACAGTCGGTAGTGCGCTTGCCAGCGAAAGGCAAAGATCCCAGGTTCGAGTCCAGGTTCCGGCACATAATTTTAATTTGCCAGGACGTTTCATTAATTCTACGCTTCAGATTTATCATTATTGTCTTTGACATATTCGAGACGAAAATCCGTCTCAGGAATTGTTTGTTTGAATTAAATTGATATTTACCTCGACTTAAATTGAGAATTATGGGATTAAATTTTTCATTTTCTGAGTACCACTTTGATTTGCGTCTCATTTATATAACATATGCTAACGGCTGTGCTGCACTGGTTCCTTCAGATCACTGAAGCTGTGCCGTGTTTGGCTAGCACTTACATGGGTCTCCATGGAATATACCTTTACATTCTTTTCATTTGATACTGCTGTGAAAGGGATGAGGAGAACATAACCAAGAAGACGGGGAAAGGGAAGAATATGATTACGACCCTACATCCCATACTGTGGCTAACAATTTGTCTAATCAAACATAGACACATATATTTAAGGCAATAACAGAACCAGTCATCATGTATACGTCGGAAGTGTGGTTCATAAATAAAAACTGAGAACAGAATCTTCTTAGAGCACAGATGTCATTTGATCTCGTGGCAATGAAATAATTTGAGGAAGGATGACAGCTAGAATCACTATTAACGATGCAATTAGTGACGCAAAACTGAAATGGTATGGATATTTGCGACGTATGAAACAGGGAAGGATACTGTTACTAACATGGAGTTCGATTCCATCACAAATAAACGAAGCGGACTACAAAATAAGTGGATAAATAATATTCAAGATGAAATGCAGAAACGAGGTGTGGAAGAAGGAGACTGGATACGCAAGGGCCATTGGCGCTCTGGATGCGAGAAACGGAATATACCCGAACATATCTTGACAATATAACTAGGACAGTTTCCAACTAACCCCAAAAAAGTTCGTAGATCCGCGACAGAGAGAGAGAGAGAGAGAGGGGGGGGGGGTACACAGGAGAGAGTGTATTTTTCTTGCGAAGGTGTGCCTGAAAGTTAAGTTGCGTCTGTTTCCGTGTCTTTTTTTTTATTAGCCTATCGCGGCACGACGAATGTCTTTGGAGTGAGTTGCAATAGTTTTGTGGAGAGTCTTACTGATAAAACCTTTGGGCTTTCAACAGGCATTGTCAAGTGATGAGTGTCGAATCATTGCTGTCTCTGTCCTTATAGAGTAGTGCGGCTACCTGTGACGTCACTGTTCCTCGAGGCGTCGCCAAATATGGTAATGTTCTGGTCGCGTGCCTGCCATACCCTCTTTCTCTGTTCCGATGGCCGGGTCTCAAACTGTGCTTAGCTGCGAACGACCGTCTTTATTCAGAGTTTTCTCATATATTTTAATCTCAATCACCTCTTTATTAGGCTATACCGAAAAGTATTTGTTCTGTAGTTATTGAACACAATGCGATATTTTGTTTTCCGGAGCGAAAACTTCTTTCGTGCTTAACAAAGAGGTGTTCAACATTATGCACTGTCTGCCCAACCAAACTAAAATTGTTCACACCCACATGGTACCTTATGTACACCTGGCGTTCTAAGCCTACATTATCTTTCGTGAGTCCCGTCAGCTATCGTAATTTTATAGGAGACCTGAAGGCCTAGTCGATCTCGTGTCTTAAGGAGTCGGCGAGTTTTTCCCATCACTCAGCCAAAAACCAACAAAGATGTAAGCTTCTGTGTGACATCCTCTGAGTTGTTCTACTTGCTTGTCTTCGGATAGGTAGCTTCTGAAAACTGGTGGTTGCTGTAGCTCTTTTCCTAAATAATTTCGTAAGTGGCCCAGTTTCTGCTGTAGCTGTTCAGGGTCTGAGACTACTTCCGCTCGGTGCACCATAGTCATTAGAATGGATAGTTTCTGAGATGGGTGGTGGTGGCTTGTGACGTGCAGGTTACGGTCCATGTGGCTGGGTTTCCGGTGAACACGGCAAGGCACCATCTGTCGATACCTCCGTGGTGAATTTGTTTCTGTCATGTTGTTGATGTGGTCCAAGAATTTACATATTTTTTCACGTCCATGAGATCAGACAACGTATCATCTACATAACGATAAAAACAGCTAAACTTTACAGGAGGCGTGTCCAGGGCAATGTCCTCAAAGTACCCCATAAACAGATTGGCTGTAACTGTAGCTTATGAGTGTCCCATAGCGACACCGTCAGTCTGGTTATAATATTCTCGACCATACTACCACGTCAGAGTATGCTTGAATAAATCCACAACAGTGTCGTCGAATAACTGGGTGCGCAGATTTATAGAGTTTTTGATCGAGACGTGAGTGAACAACGATATAAAACCAAAGCTGACTGCCATATCCTCTTCTCCAACACGCAAGACCGCTTAAGAAGCTCGGACGACTTCCTCGGTATTTTGGAATTTGGATCCTTCTTTTGGCTACTGCGGCTGCATCAGTCCAATCCCAAAAAGAGACTCCGTCAATCGCAAGTGGACGGCCATCAATTCGCGGCCGTTACTATCCCATTGCTAACTGGTATGATGCATACTCTCTCACAGTAGGGCGAAACTCCCCCGACGAAGCTCGCTCTTGGACCACATCAGCAACATCTATGAGAAAATCAAATTCATGATGGAGGTGTGGATGGATGGTACCTTGTCATTCCTTGACCTACATGTCATGCGTAAACGAAATGGGTGCTTCAGCCGTAATGTTTTCAGGAAACACACTCACACCGACCAATAACCGCATTCCACTAGCCACCTCCCAGTCGCAGAAATTATCTGTTTTTCGGTAGTGCACCGAGCGGAAATAGTCTGGCACTGAACATCTATGAAAGGAACTGTGCCACTTATGAAAAATATTTAGGAAGGATGGCTACATCAACCGCCATATTTCACAGGCTATCCATCCCAAGACACTCAAGAAGAAGTTCCCCGAGGAGTACTCAAGGAAGCTTGCATTTTTGCCGTTTTGTGGCTTTGTGATGGTACAAATTAGCCAGCTCCATAAGAGATAAAGTCTCCTACTAAATTACGACAGCTGATGAGAACTGTGAAAGATAATGTAGGCCTTAGACCGCCAAATGCATAGAAGATACAGTGCGGGTGTGGACAGTTTTACGTAGGGCAGACAGTACATACTGTTGAATAGCGCTCTGTTGAGTACGAAAGATGTTTTTGCTTACGTTACGTCGATAATACAGCAACTACGGAGAGTGCAATGATACGACAGTCACCACTAGACAATGGCCAAGATCTCGGCCGAAAGCTCGTAAGTTTCAAACCACGTAAGGGGGCATGAAGTCCGAAAGTACTTAATCGGTTATCCTTATATTGTTGAATTCCAAACTGAATTTTCCATTGTTTGATACCGAACCTATCGTTGGAAAAATTTGTGCCCCCTTTGAATTATCGGTGCAACATTACCGTTTTGCATAACATATTTACAAATGTACAGATAAAGGTTCATCTGAAATATTTAAAAAAATAAAAGAAAAAGAAAAAAACCGGAATTAACTTTCAAAAAGTGCATTCACAAGAACAACCATGAAATGAACTTTCAAGAGCTCTCTAATAGAATGGGTGATGCCGCATATTTTTCGGATTTACTTGATGTACCGTATCTTTCGGTAATTCGCAATTATCATACGAATGCTAACGCGTGCTTAAGCAGCATTCAGCTTAAATTAACATCAATTATCCTGAAATGAATCTGCACTTTGTGTTACAATACACAGAGATTTTGACTGTAGATACATCGACAAATGAATATAAAACTATTGGAAACTGTTTCTATTGTTACTATTCGTGAAAAGTGAAAGAAACATGCGCAAGATAACGTAGCTTTCTACGATTACTATTGCCCTCATGGATACTCTTCCGTTTAGGCATTTATTTATTCACGTTTTTTACCTGAAACGATAATTTGGAGTGCGGCATGTAACAGAACGACGTTCTATATACAGGTTATTGTTATTGTTGTCGTCGTTATCAGTCCTGAGACTGGTTTTATGCAAATCTCCACGCTACTCTATCCTGAGATTCGTCTGTTGGTCTCCCTCTTCGGTTTCTATCTCAGATACTTCCCTCCAATGTTAAATTGAAGATTCCTTGATATCTAAGAATGTGTCCTACCATTCGATCCCTTCTTTTAGCCAAGGTATGCCAGTAATTCTATTCTCCCCAATTCTGTTCGGTACCACCTCATTAGTTACGCGAACTACCAGCCTTATTTTCAGCATTTGTCAGTAGAATCACATCTCGAAAGCCTCTATCTTCATGTCTGAATTATTTATCGTCAATGTTTCACTCCCCTACAAGGCAACAGTCTACACAAATGCCATCAGAAAAGACTTGCTGTGACTTAAATTAGTAATCAAAGGAAACAAATTTCTCTTTTTCAGAGACGCTTTTCTCCCCATGGTAATTCTGCATTCTATATAATCTGTAATGCGACTATCGTGAGTGATTTTACTGCCCAAGGAACAAAACTCATCTCCCACCTATATGGTTTCGTTACTTATCTCCACCTTACTGTCAAGAAAGTAAATATTTAAGTTAGATAAATTTAATGTTTCGAAAAGATAATTTAAAATTGTTCATGTAGTTATGTTTTGTAATGTTTTAGATTATGTCTATACAACCTGGATGTATAACTGTGGTCTTTGAGCGTACAAGTGCAGCGTTCCTGCATTCCCATTCTTTTGCTCGTGATTCTGCATTGCTCGTAATATTGAAATTTGGCGAACGAACTTCCATCAGCTTACAATCATCTGTTTCCTTCTTGATTGGAACTTTATGTCAATATACGATGTAATAAAGTGATGGTAAACGGAATCTAAACGTATTTTCTTTTCGTATTATTGTAACATTTTTTAGCAGCTCAATCTCTTGTGAAAGATAGTTTTGTATATTCCATATTCACAGAATATATGACATCAAACTGCGAATGGGCAGAGGTGAAAATGTGAACCCAGCCGGGATTCGAACCCGGGTCTCCCGCTTCGAATCCCGGTTTGGTTCATATTTTCAGCTCTGCCCATTCGCAGTTGATGTCATATCTTCTGTGAATATGAAAGAATAACAACTGCAGGATTAGAAGTGATGTCAGTTCTTTCGGAACAGACGCTTTACTAAAATAAACATTATCTTTAAATTCGAGTTTTGGAAATATATTCAATTCCCTGTTTCATTTATCGTCCAAACGTTCGTAATATACAAGTATAAGAACGAAATTCGTCAAATACGAGACTTTATATTAGATTTGTCATACGTCATTTCTGGCTTTATGTTGTTTCTTGTCCTCTTATAATATGATTTTTAACATAACACTAAACATGGTTCTAAGTTAGAGTTCTAAGTCGAGATACAGGAAGGGTAGCAATGACGAAGAGCGGGAGGGGAGATACACAATTGCTTTTTTAATTGTAACCAAGGCTCAAAATACCAACTTGTGTATTTCAGGCTTGAAAACTGGCTTAATAACAGCAAATATCTTTTCATCTCCTACTTCACCCCCCTTAATGGCTGATTTTCAGAAAAATCCGAAAGTCTCGTGTTTTTATTTCTAACCAAGAATCCATATAGCAATTTATGTTGGTATATCTTCACAACTGACTTGATAACAGCGTATTTTCACAAAACCTTTCGTCTCCTATTTCACCGCCCCCCCCCCCCCCCCCGGTTAGGAACTGAATATAGAAATATAGCTTCTTAAACGACACCAACGGCGTAAGATGAACACCCTCTGCAAATTTCAAGTTTTTATCATCAGTGGTTTTTGCTACATGATGATGAGTCAAAGACACTTACCAAGCCGGAGGACTGGGATGACGACTATGCCACTCAACGAAGTGATGTACAATGAATATAGATTCCAGGAGTGCCAAATAATAGCTCCCCACCGTACAAAGAATTATTAGTGATACTGGATAACACAAACGTCAGGGATATGGATAAGTATATATAATTTCTTCACCTTTAGAGTTTTGAGGTAATGATTAAAGTTTACTTGAGGCGTCGGCGTAGTTTGCTAATGTTGGCAACGGAATGTTCGGTTCATGACGATAACTAATTTACTCTCAGGACAAAAGTACCTACAAGAACCTGTCAACCAGAGAGCAAGCAGTCTTAATTATCTGTTAAACTGTAAATACAAAATAATGTTCCCCCTCAGTCTATGTTATTTGTTACTCGGTTAAATTTCACTTGCGGTGTCAGAAGCGTAGAGTAGTAATGTCGGCAACGAAAAGTTCAGTTTACAAGGATAATTAATTTATTGACTGGACAGTGGTTCGTACAAGAACGTATTAACGAAAGAGCAGGAAGTGTATTAAATGGTTATTTTAGGGTCAACAAAACGATTCGTTCAAAATCTGCAATCTGATAAGAATCTCCTTCGTATTACCATTGGGTTAGAGAAAACATTCCCGAGTACCTAAAGCTTGGGAACCAGATGCTTTGTAATGATGTAGGCAATTCAAGTATCCGGGCCTCTTAAGGTACGTTTAGATGGGCAATGAAAATTGCATATTGTCGACAAGATATCCCGGAAATGTTGTCGGGCAACATTGCAGCCACATGTATTGCAGCAACACAAGTGACAACACATCGGCATCTATTGCCCAGCAATGTTTGCGGCAACTAATTTCCGGGCAGAGGCTACACTATTTCATACAAAATGGATGAGTGCGATCTTATAAAATTGAGTGTGGCTCTCCTACTTTTACATGAAACAAGTGATAATGCTATTCGAAACAAAAAGAAGAGAAATCGGACTCTGTGGATGTGTCCGTTTTTGAGTAGACGGAGTAATTCAGGAAATTGAAGTCGTGAGTCTAAAACCGATTTCGAATATCTTGCCCAATTAATTGGTCCGAAGATAGATAAATCAAATACAAACATGAGAGACTGTATTTTTAGCTACTGGAGACTCGTATAGAAGTCTGATGAACCTGTTTAAAGTCCACTATTCTTCCATCAGCGTCTTGGTGCCAGAAGTATGCAATGCTTTAGTAGAAGGACTGAAATACGTCGTTACCGTAATTTTGAAATGAAATACAATTGTTATTTATGTTATTTAGTTTTTATTTCTGATAGACACACACACACACACACACACACACACACACACACACATACAAATACAATTACTGATACACAAGATCGTCATTGTCTATAACGACTGTTGCAGCAAGGATGTCTGCATATACATTTTCCTCATTGTTTCCTTGCACACTTTCTTCATACATAACATTTGACGAGCTGTATGACGTCGACTGTTGCCCACTTTCGTACTGTATCATCCTCAAATCCGCTTCGTATAATAATTTACTGATGTTGAACTCAACATCTACTCGGATTACTTTGTTGTAGCCACGTAACTTCTCTGCTACCTTATCTCCGAAACCCGAAAACAGATTCTTCCGTTTTCGCGAAGCATTGTTGACAATGTCAATAGCCTTTTGCACACCTTCACTGTGCTCCTCAGATTGCTGTGGAACACATTTCCGGCTTTTTTGAAGCTGTGGCTCTGTCTGTGCTACCGGTGTATCAAGTGAAAAATCCACTTCCTCTTCCACTTCAGTTTCCAACTCGGCCTGAAATATAAAAATTAGAAATTGCTATGCATAAAGCAGTGTTATGTTACATTTGAAATACAAAATTAACTTTTTAATCATTACATATCTAGTAGAGATTTAGTATTTATTGCAGTTATTCATTAAATTTCTAGATGCCATCATCTCCTGAAGAATGGTAAACAATTTCTCAAGAATTCGAGGATAAATGGAATTTTCCTAACTATGTAGGCGCTATCGATGGGAAGCACGTTGCTATTACCTGCCCACCAAATAGTGGTAGTAAATACTTCAACTATAAACATTTTTCAGCATAGTGTTGTTTGCAGTAGTGAATGCAAATTACCAATTTATATACGTGCTCACCGGATGCCAAGGGAGGATCTCAGATGGGGGAGTTTTTAGGCACACTGCATTTCACGAAGCACTTCTTAAACAATCACTGAATTTGCCAAAACCTGTGCTTCTTTCAGGGAGGGAAATGAGAACTCCGTTTGTATTTACGGCAGACGATGCGTTTCCATTAATGGAAAACAAGATGTTGCTTCCCATTCAATGAAACGTGTGTCCAATTATAAGATATCAAGATCCAGAACTGTAGAAAACAATTTTGGATTACTGGTGGCAGTCTTCCGTATCCTTCACAAAACCATAGATTTGAAAGTGTGAAAGTGGAAAATACTGCAAAAATTGCGTTAGCTTGTGCATTTCTAAACAATTTTTTTTGCGACGAAATGCACAGAGCCAAATGCTTTATTCACCTCCATGGGTTTTTGACATTAAAGATGCAGATACAGGGAGAGTAGTACCAGGTTCTTGGCGAAACAATGACGTCAATATACAAGGCTTCCAACAAGTTACACGAAACCCAAGTACAAGACCAAAGAAGTACGAGAAGAATTTATGAATTATTTTGTAAGTGATCAGGGTCGGGTAGCCTGGCAAGATGTATACTAAATGTACAATCAAATTTATGTTTATATCGAATAAAAGTTTTTGCTTATCTCTTCATTTGTGTTTATGCTGTCAAAACCCGCTTCAGGCACATCCCTAGAGAGTACGAAACTGATGCTATTGTAGGCGAACCACGTGGAAGAAGGAGAGCCACCTGCAGTTCCACTTTTCTTTTGATGCAGCTTTGCCCCGCAATATCAGCAATATTGACCGTCCATACCGAAATATTGCTGTGTATTGCAGTCATATTGCAGCAGTGTTGACAGCAACACCATTTCAGCTAAATATTTAGGTAAAATGTTGCCCGTCTAAACGTACCTTTACGATATATATCGAATGTGTGCTTTTAAATCCACGCCGACAGAAGGTGGACGTTTACCATCGTAGAATTGCTTAGAAACGAAAGTTTAATATTACTTAGACATTTGCGGCATTCGGTGCTAATGTAATACTTCAAAGTAAACACAGAAGATTATTAGCCTCGTTGTGTGTAACTGACTTTTCAAAGAGCAGTCAAACGATTTTGGAAACACCGCAGCCGCTGCCGCAAATGAAATTTTATCGAAATCATTATAAAAATACATCAACATGAAAAATGACGTATATACTTTGATCATGATTATACAAGGAGTCCAATGAAACTTACATAATTCAAAAGACACTTGCCATAGATGCGTGCAAAACGAAAATCATATGTATACGTAGCCATTAAAAGAGGCAAAAGGAAGCAGATGTTTACATATCTATAGCTCTGATCACGCTTTAAATTCTCCAACTGCCAAATAAGTGAGCGTCGAAAATTGAAGTGGTACCAACTTCTGCCTTGAGTATCGGTCAGGTGCTCTGGTAAAAATGCGACACTAAAGTAACAACTTCTCGTGAAAACGCATTTTAAAAATGTTCCAATGTCTGTAAATCTATCGGACCAAACTGCGTGGTCATCAGTCCGTAGCTTACAAACTGCTTAAACCTAGGTAAACTAACCTACGGACAAACACACACACCCATGCCCCAGGGAGGACTCGAACCTCCACGGCGAGCAACCGCGCGCTCCGCAGCGAGGTGCTTTAAACCGCTCGGCTACTCCACCGCGGCAAAATGCATTTTAGATATGTTCATGTTTAATGGTTAATTTTCAGTAAGATCGATCATGATATTAGCAGTGGGAATCAAAACACCAATGAAAAGAATTCCGGACAAAACGTTGTTTATGGGCGTCTTTATTTAATTTAATTTTACGTACTAGTAACTTTGTGATAGTTTCCAGCAGATAATACAAACTTTGAATAAATTCCCTACTTTTTAATTTCTTCATTTTCTATGGATACGACGAGCGAAAGACAATACGGGCATAGAGATAGATGGAGGAGGAAAATGGATGATGAATGAAAGGAAAGGGAGTGATGAACAGAGGTCGGAGATTAAATAGGGGGAGGATGAAGAGGTAGGTGGGAAGCAGGAGATAGACTTAGCAGATGGGAAAAAGATGGAAAGAATGTAGAAAATAATTGCTTTTTACTAAAGTGAATTATACGTCACATGGTCCAGAGTCGGCAAACTGATCTGTATGTATGTGGAGAAAACGAACGACAAAAAAATGTAAACTTATGGGATTAAAATAATGAGTGTCTGCTTAACTATGTATTTATAACTTTCTTTTCACATAGTTAAGTAGCCCAGCGAACGATGTTGATTTGATTAAAGCATTCTCTCGGTGATTCTATGTTCACACGAATTACAGTACTTTCTTTTCTATCTATTTCATATGAGAGTGAGCCACAACGAATCGTGGCCGGGTTTATCTAGTGTTTCCATAAATTGACAGATAAATCTAGAATTTCGCTCTATATTTCAGTGCAACTAGTGAGGTTCTTTTATTGTTCATTTACGTTTATAATAAAGCAGGCATTCTATCATTTCGGAATACAGCAGCCACTTTAGAAACGAATCTTCATTTCCGTAATCTTAGGTTGCAGACTCAAGTATGTCCACAAGTTTTGACACTCTTTTAACTGTTCATATACCTGTAAGTTAAATGTCTACATGTGCCAAGCTTCAGGTAAATGAAACAACACTGTTTCGATACAATTCGTGTGGTTCGCCTTCCTGCATCATTAATCTAAAGCACCTCTGTTTTGAAACAGTTTCAGTATCGACCGTGAATGTGATCTGAAACGCAGTAGAATGAAACACGACGGTTTAGAAACCGTGAAACATGGTGGTTTTGAAACAGTTTAAAAAAACGACAAACTAATAAAGTTTCATCCAAAATCCTTCCTTCCATTGAACTAAACTCATGCAGTGGCGGACTAGGGAAAGCGCGCTTTGCATATCTTTCTGCTGGGGCCTCCAAATCTCGAAAGTAATTCTTTTTAGACTGGCCCGTGCCTCTCGTCCTGAGGGGCCTTCAAATCTCAAAAGTTACTGTTTCATAGTAATATATTTCCAAGTAGACGGGAGGGGGGGGGGGCTAATTTTATTTCGCCGCCGCTCCGGGCCTCCAACAGCCTTAGTCCGCCACTGAACTCATGTAATAGTGGTTGCTTGCACGATGTGTAACCGATCTATTAGTAGATAAAACTTGGTCGTTGCATCGAGCTATCACACACGTGAAGAATGTAACATTATTTACTCCTCGCGTACCGGTATAAATCACTAACACAACCTTAACAATAACAAGAACTCTGTATTACTTTTTTTTCTATGGGAGGTGTCTCCCTAATCTCTGCTCTGATTTATTTATTTAAATATTACAAGTCATAACTTACACGGTGATTTACATAAAATCAAATCTAGCCCAGTTAACAGTATACCGCATAAAACAATAATACCTCAGTGTAGCCACCACTTTATTACCAGAAACTAAAGAAAAAATCAAAATCTCAATCTCTTTAGGAATTGCACTCAGCACTAAAATCTCTTCTACCTCAGATAACTTCATCCTTCAGCATTGATCATAAAATAAAATGGCGTGTCATACTGAGATAGAGGTAAAGATAGCAACTTTTACTTAAATTTACGAAATGACGAAGGCACACATAATAGTTGAATATCGGAGGCTATTCTAATTGGTTATTAGAATTTGTAATGCAGGTAATAATAATTGTTTTAAATTTTATTTATATCGGCGCCGTGAATGAAAATGTTTGCAGCAAAATGTTCGCTTTACAGGGTACTTCATTTTCTGACCGGATAGGAGTAGAGTGCATATAATGTACAACAACCGCTGGAGCATAGAGCATAAACTGCATTAGCCCAATTATTTATTTTTAGATAATTACGGGAAATTATTCCTTCTATATGATTGCGTTTTCAAACCGCATCCACAGGTCGTTGCCAACATTAGCAAACGACGCTGCCGATTCATAAGTAAAATGTTACGTGTTCTTTGGTTATAATGTGTAGAATTTTTAAACCATTTTCGATGTGTGCACCTTTGTTTTTCTGGTTCATTAGGTGTAGATAGAAGCTTGAAAGGATGGTTTCGTTGTTTCTAGTATGTTCTTTAAATTGTATTCTAAAACGTTGCATATGTTTTCATGTAGAAAAATACTAGCATTATTTCTTTTTTATTTATTTATTTATTTGCACGTTCACAGAGTATCATGAAGCTGATGGGTTGAAACTAAGTCAACTCTTTCCACATGTTCAGATTCGTGAGAAAGTGGTTATGAAACAGTGCTGTACGTCTAACTAGTCAACTGTTTGCACATGTTCAGATTCGTCAGAAAGTGGTTATGAAATCGTACAAGTCCATAATTACTACTAACAACGTTAGATTCATTAATCTTGTACACGTAATGTATGGTTATTGAGTTGGTTATTAACGTTAGAAATCACTATAAACATTACTGCGGTGTGCACTGTCAAACATTTATCAATGCACGCATATGTAATATGACTTCACGTAATGTATACTGTCAACGCATAAACAACTACGAGTGCCGCAGAAATTTCGGTAATTTGGAAGAATGCGTGGAATATATACCAAATGAGGGAGACATGTTCGTTGCGTATACAACGAGAATCCCGGTAATTACAAAGGACAAATGGATTGGATGTTTACTTCGCAGCCAATAGCAATAAACGTGTATATTAACATGTATGTATATGTTATGTATTATGTACTATATTTTTTCGTCAGTGATGTTGCTATAGTCTTCGACGGTTCTGTGAGAGGTATAAGCTGCTGGCAGCACTCCATTTCTTCCATAGCCAGATAAGACTCTTCATATATCTCGTAGGAACATGGGTAGACACTCACTCGGAAGTTTAATGCCACCTAGCGTAGACTGTGGAAGTAGATATACTGAAATATATAAACTTGGCCCTGTTGCCCAGACTGACCTTTTCTTTTGATGGACATCTTGAATAGCTTCCAAGGAATTTCCACGTTGTGGGTATGTACAGCCCAATCATCAGATGACACAAATTCCACACAGTGGTTCACTAAGTCGTACTGGAAACCCTCGTTCTTCAACTCTTGGTAGGATTTTTACCTATCTGTAATAATTCCGGTTCCAGGACGAATAAAGTCATTAATGAGAGGAATAAGGGTCTATTTACTCCTAGAGTATACTTTCACCATGAAAAACCTTTTCCAATCTCTGTCTATTCCTCCTAAGATCCAAATGTGGTCCATTTCGGTCTTCAGAAGCCTTCCTTTTCCGTACTTCCAGGTTATGATATGGGTTTCGTCGATTTCTGCTAATTTGTTAGGACCTCCTATCGGTGTACATTCATTTCTCACAACGACACAGCAAATCTCTCAGCAAAATGCTTAGTAATTACAGATAGTTCTCACAGAAAGTCTGTTTTCTGACGCTGTAGTCCGTCACCCTGCAATATCCTAAAATAATACTTTTTAGATGGTTAACTTACTGCTATCCAACCATTTTTTATTGTACTTCTCTTCCGGTATGCTGAACGATAAAGTTGATAAGGAAAATCCGGGTCAGTTGGTTTCGTTCTGAGTTTCACAGTGTTGTCTCCACCACAGTCAACACAACTGCATGACTCATGATTCGGTAATATGTAGTTGTTGTTTCCTGGCAAATGCCAAACAGGCATCGATAGTACTCAATTTCGGTATTAAATGACGCCAGGTCAAAATAATATTATTCGATCTGCTGTTTCTTTCAGCCATTGCTATCACACGAAATAATACATTCATTTGACAACTAAAAATATCGGGAAATAGTCATAGAACTATAGAAATACTATAGCATAAGCTTCTTTGCTATCATACTATAATATATGATGCTAAGGACATAGTAATTCTCACAATCGATATCTTACTCTAACAGTCGCACCTTCGATATATATGCCTGCAAGCATTATTCCTAATTACCGAAATATCAAACGACAAAGCTTAATGTCAAACTGCAACATGTCTGTCCCATATATGAAAAACAAAAATGTGTAAAAGTGTACTTCAGCCCTGGTGACTTAGTGTGATGATGGTACGTTGAAATTTTTGACTAACTGTAAATTTACACACACACACACACACATCTTAAAATTCTAACGAGCAAACAAACAGATTTCTAATGTAAAAAAATATTAAAGAATGTTAATGAACTTGATAGGGTTAGCGGGAGCGGCGGGGAGTTGACTGGTAAAATTAGATCAGTTTAAAGGAAGACATAGAAGCAGTTCAGAGGCGAGCAGCTAGGTTTGTTACTGGTAGGTTCGACCAATGCGCGAGTGTCACGGAACTGCTCCGGCAACTCAATTGGAGATCGCTGGAGGAAAGACGACGTTCTTTTCGTGAATTACTGTTGAGGAAATTTAGAGGGCCGGAATTTTAAGCTGAGTGTAGTACGATCTTGCTACCGGCTACTTACATTTCGCGTTGTGATCACAAAGACAAGATTGAGAAATTAGGGCTCTTACGGAGGCATATAGGCATTCTTTTTTCCTCGTTCTATTTGGGAGTGGTGTAGGAAAGGAAATGCATGTAGTGGTACAGTGTATCCTCCGCCATGCACCGCTGTGCTCCTGCGGTGAATTGCTGACGGTGCGACATGCTTTACTGTCTTGTCCCAATTTTAATCATCTCCGCGTAGCCCTTCACTTTCCGTCTACTCTGGAGGAACTTTTAGCTGATGACACACGAGCAGTTGCTCGAGTTTTGCGTTTTATCAACATGGCCAATCTATCAAAAGATATTTAACATTTAACCCTTTTAATTGTTTTTATCTTTGTTTTTAGCCTTCTTTTGATACTCTATCTGGTAGTTACTAATTTTTTAGAGATCTAGCGAATCTCCGTTCTTATCTGGGCGCTAATGACCTTAGCAGTTGTGCGCCCAAAAACCACAAAAAAAGTGGATTGCGGAGTATGTATGTAGATGTAGATATAGATGTAGGCAAGGGTATTCAGTTCCGGTTCCTTTGATATATTTTATTTTAACCGAAATATATATATTTAAAAAAATCTTTTAAACTAGAGGCTGAAAGCCGGAACAAGATAATTTCTTTCTCCCTTTTTATTAAAACTTTAAGGAAAACAGTTAACAGTTCAGCTAGGGTGATGCAAGGCCGAAGCAATCCTTTATAAAAGTAAATAAAATGTGGTAAACAACACAATCAGAAGGGTTGCAAAATTAAAATTATCAGGATGAAGGCCAAATTTTTTTTTTTTTTTTTTTTTTTTTTTTTTTTTTTTTTTTTAGATAAGTTAATAACGGACTGAGGGCCCGAAGGAACCATTTATAAAAGCTATGAAAACAACACAATAAAAGGACTGGCTACTCGTTAACTATATACACACTCCAACATAGATGAGCTGACTCCAGACAGGAAGGAGAGGGGTACAGTACCCAACCGTTCACTAGAACTACAGCTATGACACGAAGGGACTTATACTAAAAAGGACTTAAGCCAATTTAGTGAAAGTTGAATAACTGCTACACAGATCAAGGAGAGAATTTTGTGTCCCAGCCTCGTCGCCGCTTTTGTGTCTCGTTTCCGTCGTAGGTGTCGGTGGCCGAGTGGAATGAGACCGACACAGAAATAAAGATAGCACGCTGGTGCAGGTACGGAGGGGAGCAGCCAGAAACTAGAAACACTATAGTAAATTAGAACGAGATGTATATTGCACAGAATTTATACATTACTTAACTTTTACATAGCTCAGTACTGCAGAAGGCTGATACATAGTTGAGGTAGAGACCTGCCTAGTACTGCTTCCTAGTGCCTATACGATAGCCAAGTCTTCACTGATACCTATCTGATTACGAAGGCCCTAACTGGTTGCTATCTCAGTCCCAAGTGAACGATGTCGTTCAGTGGTGGCCACGAGCGGAGTTGCAGCAGAGGGCGCTCGTGGCTGTCGTAAGAACGCCGCGCTGTGCGTGCATGGCGGCGCGCGGCGAAAGTAGGTGGCGCGCACTTTGGACTTGTGCGACACCACAGAGAATAATTCAATTAAGCCAAATTAGAAGTGCGGCACAACAAATAAGTAAACATCAGTAATTTAATAAGGGCAGGGTGAATCGAAGAGACGCGAGCCGGAACTGCTCAGAACGTTTTGAAAAGGAAAAGGGTAGAAACTTCTTCACTTCTAAAACAAGACAACCTGTAACAGTAGTTTACAAAATACCAATATTTAGTAAGTACCAGACTAGATTCCATTATGGCTCTTGTGCTCAGTGACTGTTTTTCGATTTATAGAAAATTGTCAGCAAGCAGTCGTAAATATGTTGTTTATTCACCAGCTCTAGAATTGGCTTAGTATATGACCATTGTAAATACATAAAACAAAAGGTAAAATATATATAACTTACATATGAACATAACCTCCAACATAGAGCTCGAATAGTTTTATATGTTGTAACTGTTTGTTTCAAGCATTGATAATTGCCACACAGTGATCGAAATCTACGAGGCGCGTCCAGAAATTAAGTTCTGTTTGGTAATAAAATGAAATTGTACAAAGATACAGAAGAAATTTTTATTGCACAAAATTCTACAACTCTTGAACTACTTTTCCACATAACTGCCGAAATTTTGCCGGCATTTGTCATAGCGTGGCAACAGGTTTTGTATACATTCTTCATAAAAATCTGCCGCCTGTGTCTTCAACCAGATGCAAACAGTTTCTTTCAGCTCGTCCATAGCGAGAGCACTAATTGTAAACCTACGGTTTTCCTGGATCTTGTTATCAATCGCGTGAACCAGATCTTCTGTAACTAAAGGTGGAAGCCCACTTCGTTCTTCATCGTGCACGTCACTACGCCCGCCATTGAACTGTCGGACCCATTTTCTCACCATGGAATCACACATCGCATTTGGACCGTAAACATCGCAATTTGCCGATAAATTTCACTTGGTTTCACTTTCCTCGCATTCAGAAACCGAATCACCGACCTGATTTCACAGGCGGCGGGATTTTCAATCAACGCCGACATTTCAAACAAGCACAAAAACGCGTACGTAACTGACAGCGATCTCCAAATGGCGCACATTCTTCTCCTTGATACACATCGTCTACATCGCATGTGCGGAACTGCAATCGCAGCGCTGCAGCGGAGATAAATTGAAACGGAAGTTACTTTCTGGACGCGCCTCGTACATCTGGTGAATAACCAAAATATTTACGACTGATAGCTGACAAATTTCTTCAAAATGTGTGATATACAATCGAAGTCTCTTATCATCAGAGATGTAATATATACCATAGCTTTCTGTACTACCTGGATGTTAAACTTCAGTTGTCTGGGCGTGCCAGCGTTACAGGAGTTCTTATTTCCGAAGCAAAAATGTCTTTCCCACAAATGGAATTTATTATATCATTGACTAATTACCGATGACCTGAGGCGAGATTCGCCTGTTGATTCCATCTGACAGAAGCCATTTTGATTTGAGTGTTTCCAACAATTTTGGTATTATAACTGGCAGCAAGCCGTTTGATGGCAGCAGACCATTAAATATGCACGGAGGCGCGTCCACCGCTAGCCAGCGGTGCCGGAGGCTCTTTGGGCCGCGAGGACAATGGCGTGTGGCGAAACGCGGCCCGTATATAAGGACCCGGCGGCGTCGGCAGCAGCAGTAGCAGCAGCAGCAGCCCCGGCCGACATGCAGCTCCTCGTGGCACTCTTGGTGGCGGCGCTGGGCTGCGCCCACGGCCGGCCAGAGGCGCCCTACCCTCCCTCCGGGTGGCGGCCGGAGGGCCGGCAGTTCTCGCTGCCCTCCCGCTCCTCCGGCCTGTACGCGCCGCCACCGCCGCCCCAGCAGTACGGCCCGCCGCCCCAGCAGTATGGCCCGCCGCCCACGACCACGGAGGCGGCCGAGACGACCACGACGGAGCTGCCCACGACCACGGCGCCGGACGACGCCGGAGCCGGCGCGGACGGGGCGCGCGCCTTGGCGCAGAGCGGCGTCTACTACCTGCTGCAGCCGGACGGCCGCCTCCAGCGCGTCGCCTACGCCCACGGGCCCGCCCCCGCCCCCGCCGCTCTCACGCAGGCCCAGGGGGCGGCGCCGGTCGACGCCGGCTACCTGGCGCGCTTCCACTACCAGGACCTGCCGCCCGCGGGCGCGCCCATCTACGCCTACGGCGCACCCAAGCTCGTCCGCCTCTCCTAACCCGGTGGCCGCTGCAGTGACGGACTGATGTCCATCCCCCGCTCCACACTCTTCTTCTTAACTCTGTCTTTGCGTCGAAAAAGACACATGTTCCGAATACCAACCTCTGTGAAAAAGGACAAAATTATTCAGTCAACTGTACGAAATATTTCTACGTGACTTTTCCGTCACAATCATGTAAATATTGTATATAAATCGTAAGATATACTACAATAAATAACTGTTTATACCGTCCAATTATCTAACTTTTTTAATTCTCTCCAATACGTCGATTTAAATTGAGAATTATGGGATTAAATTTTTCATTTTATGAGTACCACTTTTATTTGCGACTCATGTGTATAACACATGCAAACGGCTGTGCTACACTGGTTTCATCAGATCACTGAAACTGTGCGGTGTTTGGCTAGCACTTACATGGGTCTCCGTGGAATATACCTTTACATTCTTTTTGTTTAATACTGCCTACGGCGCACCCAAGCTCGTCCGCCTCTCCTAACCCGGTGGCCGCCGCAGTGACGGACTGATGTCCATCCCCCGCTCCACACTCTTCTTCTTAACTCTGCCTTTGCGTCGAAAAAGACACATGTTCCGAATACCAACCTCTGTGAAAAAGGACAAAATTATTCAGTCAACGGTACGAAATATTTCTACGTGACTTTTCCGTCTCAATCATGTAAATATTGTATATAAATCGTAAGATATACTACAATAAATAACTGTTTATACCGTCCAATTATCTAACTTTTTTAATTCTCTCCAATACCTCGATTTAAATTGAGAATTATGGGATTAAATTTTTCATTTTATGAATACCACTTTTATTTGCGACTCATGTGTATAACACATGCAAACGGCTGTGCTACACTGGTTTCATCAGATCACTGAAACTGTGCGGTGTTTGGCTAGCACTTACATGGGTCTCCGTGGAATATACCTTTACATTCTTTTTGTTTAATACTGCCTACGGCGCACCCAAGCTCGTCCGCCTCTCCTAACCCGGTGGCCGCCGCAGTGACGGACTGATGTCCATCCCCCGCTCCACACTCTTCTTCTTAACTCTGTCTTTGCGTCGAAAAAGACACATGTTCCGAATACCAACCTCTGTGAAAAAGGACAAAATTATTCAGTCAACTGTACGAAATATTTCTACGTGACTTTTCCGTCACAATCATGTAAATATTGTATATAAATCGTAAGATATACTACAATAAACTGTTTATACCGTCCAATTATCTAACTTTTTTAATTCTCTCCAATACCTCGATTTAAATTGAGAATTATGGGATTAAATTTTTCATTTTATGAGTACCACTTTTATTTGCGACTCATGTGTATAACACATGCAAACGGCTGTGCTACACTGGTTTCATCAGATCACTGAAACTGTGCGGTGTTTGGCTAGCACTTACATGGGTCTCCGTGGAATATACCTTTACATTCTTTTTGTTTAATACTGCTGTGGAAGGGATGAGAAGAACGTAACCAAGAAGACAGGGAAAGGGAAGAACAGGATTACGACCCTACATCCCATACTGTGGCTATCAATATATATTTAAGGCAATAACAGATCAGTCCTCATGTATAGGCCATAAGTGTGGGTCATATATAAAAACTCAGAACAGAAATGTCATACAGCACTGAAGAAGATGCTGCACTTAAAGTCATTTTACCGCGTGGCAGTGAAATAATTTGAGGAAGGATGGCCGGCCGCGGTGGCCGAGGGGACTAAGGCGCTCCAGTCACGGTCTTCACGGCCACTACGGTCGGGGGTTCGAATCCCCCCTCGGGCATGGATATTTGTGCCGTCCTAGTTCGTAAGTAGTTCATAAGTAGTTTGTAAGTTTAGGGACTGATGACCCCGTAGTTAAGTGCCATAGACTATACAAACATTTGAACATTTGAACATTTTGAGGAAGGATGACAGCTACATTCACCATTACAGGTGCAATTAGTGAGACAAAATTGAAATGGTATGGATATTTGCGACGTATGGTAAGGGAATAATGCTGTTAAAAACATGGAGTTCGATTCCATAACAAATAAATAAGGGGAACTACATAATAAGTACATAAATAATATTCAAGATTAAATAAGAAGTGATGATTGCAAGAAGGAGATTGCATACACAAAGGCCAATGGCGCTTAGGATGCAAGAAGTGGAATATACCCAGACCTATCTTTACAGTATAACACAGAGCCGTGACATAGAGAGAGAGAGAGAGAGATTTTGTGTATGTGTGTGTCTGTCTGTCTGTCTCTCTCTCTCTCTCTCTCTCTCTCTCTCTCTCTCTGTGTGTGTGTGTGTATTTTCCTGACCAAGGCTGTGCATGAAACCTAAGTTGCGTTTGTTTCAGTGTCTTTTTTTATGCTACTATCGCGGTCCGACGAATGACTATCTGGTGAGTTATAGTTTTGCGGCGAGTTTTATTGACAGAACCCTGTGGTTTCCAGCCACCTCACGTGATTTGAAACCCACGAGCTTTTGGCCGAGATCTTCTCAGTTATTGTCAAAAGATGCCTGTCGAGGCATTGCTGTCTCTGTCCTTATATAGTTGTGCAGCTACCTGTGACGTTACTAATGCTCAAGGCGTCGCCATATATGGTAAAGTTTTGTTCACGTGCCTGCCATAACGGTTTTCTAACTTCCGTTGGCCGAATCTCAAGTTATGCTTAACTGCAAACGGCCGTCTTTATTCGGAGTTTTCTCACACATTTTAAATTCGATCGCCTCTTTATTACGCTATACCAGAAAGTAATTGTTGTGGTAATTATTGATGCCTCGTCGAACACAATGCGATGTTTGTTTTTCGTGTTAGCAGAGCGGTGTTCAATAGTATGCTCTGTCTTCCCGAAGTAAAACTGTGCACACCGACAAGGTACCTTCTATGCATGTGGCATTTTAAGCCTACATTATCTTTCATAAGTCCCATCAGCTATCGTAATTTTATAGGAGACTGAAGGCCTAGTCGATCTTGTGTCTTTAGGAGCTGGCGAGGTTTTCCATCACTCAGACACAAAACAACAAAGATGTAAGCTTCTGGTTGTCATCCTCTGAGTTGCTCTACTTGCTTGTCTTCGGATGGATAACTTCTGAAAACTGGTGGCTGCTGTAGCTCTTTTCCTAAATACTTTTCGTAAGTGGCTCAGTTCCTTCTGTAGATGTTCAGGGTCTGAGACTACTTCCGATCGGGGCACCGTCGTCCTTAGAACAGATCGTTTCTGTGATGGGTGGTGGTGGCTTGTGGCGTGTGGCTGGGTTTCCGGTGAACACTTTGGCTGAGGCATCTATTCAGTTCACGCCTGACGAGTACGTCAAGGAACGGAAAGGCACCATCTGTCGATACCTCCATGGTGAATTTGTTTTTGTCATCTTGTTGATGTGGTCCAATAATTTACATTTTTTTTTTTTTCATTTCCATGAGGTCAGACAACGAACGTATCATATACATAACAATAAAAACAGCTAAACTTTACAGGAGGCGTGTCCTGGGCAATGGTGAATTTGTTTTTGTCATCTTGTTGATGTGGTCCAATAATTTACATTTTTTTTTTTTCATTTCCATGAGGTCAGACAACGAACGTATCATATACATAACAATAAAAACAGCTAAACTTTACAGGAGGCGTGTCCTGGGCAATGTCCTCAAGTTTAGCTTCCCATCGCGACACTGTCGAGTGGTTGTAATATACAAAAAGTACGATGACGTCAGAGATGCTGGAATAAACCCACGAAAATGTTATCGAATAACTGGGTGAGCATATTTATACAGTTCATGTAAGACTTCCGGTCTCATAAGCTGTGGTCGATTTGTACAACGTTCCCCTAACGTTTCATCTTCGGCTGCGGAAGACATCTTCTGAAGTAGAGTGGCGAACCTCTGAAGACGTCTTCCGCAGCCGAAGATGAAACGTTAGGGGTAAGTTTTACAAATCGACCACGGCTTATGAGCCAAGTGGTTTTAAATGAAGTTGACGCCGGCCGTGAGAGCTTACATTGTATGATCATATTTATACAGTTTTCGAAATGGACGTGGGTGAAGAACGAAATCAAATCAAAGCTGACTGTCATATTCTCTTCTCCAAGGCGCAAGACAACTGAAGTAGCTCGGACGTCTTCCTCAGCATTTTGGATGTTTGGTCCTTCTGTTGGCTACTATGGCTGCATCAGTCTAATCCAAAAAAGAGACTCCGTCAACCGCAAGTGGACGGCCATTAATTCGCGGCCGTTAGTATCCAATTGCTACCTGGTATTATGTATACTCTCTCCCAGTAGGGAGAAACTCCCTCGACTAAACTCGCTCTTGGACCACATCAGCGACATCCATGACAAAATCAAGTTCACGATGGAGCTAGGGATGGATGGTACCTTCTCGTTCCTTGACGTACTTGACATGCGTAAACCAAATGGGTGCCTCAGCTGTAATGTTTACAGGAGACCACCCACACCGACAGTTAACCGCACGCCACAAGCCAACTCCCAATAGCAGAAACTATCTGTTCTAAAAATGTTCAAATGTTTGTTAAGCTTATGGGACTTAAATACGGGGTCATCAGTCCTTAAACTTACAAACTACTTATGAACTACTTACGAACTACGACGGCACAAATATCCATGCCCGAGGGGGGATTCGAACCCCCGACCGTAGTGGCCGTGCAGACCGTGACTGGAGCGCCTCAGTCCCCTCGGCCACCGCGGCCGGCACTATCTGTTCTACGGACGCCGGTGCACAGAGCGGAAATAGTCTGACACTGAACATCATGGAAGGAACTGAGACACTTACGGAAAATATTTAGGAAAAATGGCTACATCAACAGCCAGATTTCACCGGTTATGTATCGGAAGACACACAAGAAGAAGATCCCCGAGGAGGACACAAGGAAGATTACAGTTTTGCCGTTTTTTGGCTCGGTGACGGGACAAATTGGCCAGCTCCATAAGAGATAAATTATGTCGAGAAAGCAACTACGGAGAGTGCAATGATTCGTCAGTCACCACTTGACAATGGCCAAGATGATCTCGGCCGAAAGCTTATAAGTTTCAAACCACGTAAGGGGGAAGGAAGTCCGAAAGAACTTAACTGGTTATGCTCATTATATTGTTGAATTCAAAACTGAAATTTCCATTGTTTGATACTCCACGGTCGAAAAATGTGTGTCCCGTTTGAATTATCGGTACAACAATACTTTTTGCGTGTTATTTACAAATGTTCAGATAAAGGTTCTTCTGAAAACCACACTGAAATAAAAATGTACGTAATTAATTTTCAAAAAGGATATTAACAATAATAACCATGAAATGAACTTTCTGGAGATCTCTAATAGAATGTGTGACGCCGTATGTTTTCCGGATTTACTTGATGTACGTATCTTTCCGTAATTCTCAATTATCATACGAATGCTAATGCGTGCTTAAGCAGCATTCAACTTAAATCAGTTATCCTGAAATTAATCTACACTTTCTGTTACAACACACAGAGGTAACGAAGGTTACTTTATTTTAATCGAAGATACATTTACAAATGAATATAAAACTCTTGAAAACTGTATCTATTATGAACATTCGTGAAAAGTGAAAGAAACTTGCCCAGTATAATGTAACTATCTACGATTACTGTGACGCTGATGCAAACTTTTCATTTTAGGCATTTATTTATTCACGTTTTTCACCCGAAACGATAAATTGGAGTGTGGCGTACAATAGAACGACGTTCTTGATAACGTTTGACGTCGGTGATACCCCCTGCGCCGATGGATTCTATTCCAAGGATATCTTTATTCTGCAGTCTTAATGAACGCGATCTGACCCACTTAGAATCCAGAGAACCCGCAATTTTTGCCATGATGTGCAGGTAAAATGGGAGCAGGATATGATTGATATTGACGCTTACGTGAATACAACAGCAGAAGATCTCTACGCCAGATGTACTTTTTGCTGCGTGCTTCAAGAATGCTTCCGTACCAAGGCAGCAAGTCAGTGATTCTTAGGCACCAATGTCCCAGGTGAGTTTTGGGCACTCCTCTGCTGAGTGACTCTGCTTCGTTTATATAGCACCAGCTGCCTTATGTGAAACCTATTTACTCAAGTGTCAATGTCACACCTCTATCCCCTTCTTCGTGGTCAGGCCACAGTAAGTAGTGAAACAGAAAGGTTAAAACAGCATGGGCACAGTTTCCTGCTTTGGATCACGTTCAAATTTCGTTGAACGGTTTTCAGTTATCCGCAGATGACACAACCTGTACACGAAAGAAAATACTGCGGTTATACTGCACTTGATAACGAAGCGATTACTTTCAATGTGGTTGCTTTTACACGATATTAGAGGTTTGAATCGTCCCGGACGTGTCAGAAGTGTTAAAGGTCATCATAAAGTTCGTTCTATTGTACATCGCACTTCAAATTGTAATTTTGCACTTCGTAATAGGTGTCAATGAATATAAAAAGGTTATTGTTGTTTTTGTCGTCATTATCAGTCCAGAGACTGGTTTGATACAGTTCTCCACCATACTCTATCGTGAGAAAGACTCTTCATCTCCTCATAAGAACGGCAACCTACATCTATTGCCTGCTTTCTGTATTTGTCTCTTGGTGTCTCTCTCTTCGGTTTCTATCTCACATGCTTCCACCCGATGCTAAATTGACGATTTCTTTAAGTCTAAGAAAGTGTCCTACAATTCGATCCCCTCTTTTAGTCAAGGTATGCCAGAAGTTTCTATTCTCTCCAATTCTGTTAAGTTACTCATTAGTTACAAGAACTACCAGACTAATTTGTAGCATCCGTTTGTAGCACCACATTTCAAAAGCTATCTTCTTCATGTCTGAACTATTTATCGTCCATGTTTCACTCCCGCACAAGGCAACAGTCCACACAAATGCCGTTAGGAAAGACTTGCTAACACTTCAGTTAATATTCGATTAAACAAATTTTTCTTTTTCAATAGCGCTTTTCTTCCCATTGCAATTCTGTGTTTTGTGTCTTCTGTACTGCGACCATCGTATGTTATTTCACTGCCCAAGAAACAAAACACATACACCACCATTATTGTTTCGATATCCAATTTGAAATCGTGTTTTATCGTCTCCACCTTACTGCCAATAAAGCAGTTAGATACATTTAATGTTTCGAAAAGATAATAATTTAAAATCGTTCGTGTAGTTATACCATGTATGTTTTAATAATGTTATAGATGATGTCTATACAACTGCAGCGTAGAACTGCAGCGTGTCTGCATTACCGAAGTTTTGGTCGTGATTTTGCTTTGCCAGCCAGTTGTAATTTGGCGAACGAACTTTCCTCAGCTTATAAGTGACAAACATATCACTTGCTTGTTTCTTGATTTGAACTGTATGTCAATATAAGATGTAATAAGATGATGGGAACGGAATTTAACGTATTTCCTTTTCGTGTTCTTGTAAAATTTCGCAGTAGCCATGCTGTAATTTGGCAAGACTCAAACATCTATGACTGGCACGCTAAGACAGCTGTAGTTCAACATCCAGGTAGTGTATACAGATCAAAGGATACAATGTTTCCTGAGTAGCGAGTCAACTGTCACGCAGAGAGTTTACACAGCATGCTGACACAATAATCAAGATATTTCTGAAAAATTACATATGCATGACGTGTTTATCAAAATTATGTTTCCAAGGGTCTTAAACATTAAAGGAGAGAGAGTTTAAGTCCAGCCTGCCTAGGGAGAGGAGTTCCTTTTTTCCTTTTCAGTCTCCTTTGGTAGATCCGAGTTCAGTCTCCGTAGGTAGAAGATTTGAGCCATAGTTCATAGTTATTCATTTCTCGTGTTAATATTGGTGATTTATAATTGAGGGGAGATTAAATTTTGATAGACTGCTAAAAAGGGTACTTTTAAGGTTTATAAAGATTTGGTGATAGTTAAGTCGGACGGAAGGCCAGTAGCTTCAAACTTTTCGTCTAGAGAATCTGCTCTCCAGATATCTGGTGTACGAGGGTTTTGTGTATTGAGGATGTAGGTGTTTCAGAGGTCTGAGGAAGCTACATGATTTATTGATGGATTGAATTTGGTTGTACAGTCGCTACACCCATGAACCCATGAACATTGCTGATTTGTGGTGGCTTGTGTGCCTCAACGTTACAGATTGCCGTACCGTAGGTGCAATCACAGCGAAGGGGTGTGTGTAGAGATGATAGATAAACGTGTCGCACCCGAAAACTGGTAGTAGCCTTTTCTGCAGCTACAAGGGCGACAGTCTCGGCGATTGACTGAGCTGGCCTTGTAGCATCAGCTAATGTGGCTTTACCATAGAGATACTGCAAACGGCAAAAGGCAATGGCAAACTACAGTCTTCACTTTTCCTGCGGACATGCAGCTATCTTGTACATGATTATGGCGTCTCCTTGGGTAAAGTAGACCCCTAACCTAATCTCCTGGTATACTCAGGTGATATTATCATCAAGAAAAACAAAACAGGCATTCTACGGTTCGGGGCGTGGAATGTTCTCTCCCTTAATCCGGTAGGTAAGTTAGAGAATTTGAAAATAGAAATGGACGGTTTAAAGTTAGACATACGGGGATTAGTGATTTTCGGTGGCAGGAAGCTCAGAATTTCTGGCTAGGCGAGTACAGGAAGCAGCCTTTTCTATAGTTACCGAGGCAACACAGTATGATCGATCGACTGAGCTGGCCTTGCAGCATCAGGTCACGTGGTTTCGCCATACAGCTACTGCGAACGGCAGAAGGCAAGGGCAAACTACAGTCACTACTTTTCCTGCGTACATGCAGCGCTACTGTATATGATGGCGTCTTCTTGGGTAAAATAGTCTCCCATCCGGGATCTCTTGGCATAAACTACTCAGGACGATATTGTCATAAAGAAAAATAAAACAGGCATTCTGTGAATCGGAGCGTGGAATGTTCTATCAAATGTTTGTTAAGCTTAAGGGACTTAACTACGGGGTTATCAGTCCCTAAACTTACAAACTACTTATGAACTACCTACAACTAAGGACGGCACAAACATCCATGCCCGAGGGGGGATTCGAACCCCCGACCGTAGTGGCCGTGCAGACCGTGACTGAAGCGCCTCAGTCCCCTTGGCCACCGCGGCCGGCAATGTTCTATCCCTTAATCAGGTAGACACGTCAGAAGGTGTGAAAAGAGAGATGGATAGGTGAAATTTAGATATGTATGTATTTGTGAAGTTCATTGGCAGGAAGCACAGGATTTCTAGGTAGATGAGTACAGGGCTATAAATACAAAATCAATTGGGAGGAACGCAGTAGTAAGTCTAAGAGTGAATAAGAAAATAGTGAACTCATTATCGCAGCAAATATACAAAAGAAGCCAATACCAATCACAATAGATTAGATTAATACTTGGATCATATATATATACGACATTTCGTAATGATGTGGAATGTGTCAGTTTAGTAAATGTTGTCTCTACATGACTATCAATATTTTAAGGACTTTTTATTTTCATTTACTTTATTGTTTTTTTTAATTTTATTTTACTTTTTTTATCTATAAATTCATCTAATGTGTGGAAGGAGTTGCCAATCAGAAACTCCTTTAATTTCTTTTTAAATACTGGTTAGCTATATGTCAGACTTTTGATGCTACTTGGTAAGTGGCCGAACTCTTTTGTGGCTGCATGATTCACCCCTTTCTGTGCCAAAGTTAAAGTTAACCTTGAACAGTGAATATCACCCATTCTCCTAGTGTTGTAGCTATGCATACCGCTATTACTTTTGAACTGGGTCGGATTGTTTATAACAAATTTCATGAGTGAATAAATGTCTGCAGGATGATCTTTGGTGGGCTCCAGCAATTATTCTGATTACAAGCGTTAGTACAATGAATACTATTTTACTTAATGTTGAATTACCCCACAATATGATCCCATACGAAAGCAGTGAATGAAAATAGGCATACTAAGCTAATTTACTGAGATGTACATTACCAAATTTTGCAATGCCCCTGATAGCATAAGTAGCTGAACTCAAATGTTTCAGCAGATCTTCAATGTGTATCTTCCAATTCAATCCCTCATCAATGAAAACATCTAAAATTGTTGAATATATTACCTTAGCTACATATTTATTTTCAAAGACTAAATTTATTAATGTTGTCGTGCCATTTACTGTATGAAACTGTATATACTGAGTTTTATCAAAGTTAAATGTGAGTCCATTTGTAGAGAACCACCTAATAATTTTCTGAAAGATATCATTTACAATTTCATCAGTTAATACCTATTTCTCAGTTATACTTGTATTATCAGAAAAAGCAGTAGCTTAGCATCTTCGTGAATGTAGAATAGCTAGTCATATATATATATATATATATATATATATATATATATATATATATATATATATATATATATATTACGTACAGCAAAGGACCCAAGACCCAACCTTGTGGGACCCCTTTTTTGATGACTTCGCAGTTAAAGGAATTAATTGTTTCTTCAATCTTCCAGTTAAGTATGATTTAAATCATTTCTGCCCTGTCCCACGCATACCACAATACTTAAGCTTATCTAGAAGAATTCCATGATTTACACAATCAAAAGCCTTTGAGAGATCACAAAAAATCCTAACTGGTGATGTTCGGGAATTCAAAGCATTTAAAATTTCACCAGTGAAGGTATATATAGCAATTTCTGTCGAAAATGTTTTTTTGAAAACCAAACACATTTTGTTAGAACTTTATTTTTACTAGCATGTGAAGCAACTCGAGAATACATAACTTTTTCAAAAATTTTGGATAAAGCTGGCAGAAGTGAAATGGGGAGGTAGTTGTTGACATGAGACGTATCCCCTTTTTTATGCAAAGGTTTAACGATAGTACATTTCAGTCTATTTGGGAAAATACCCTAATTTAAAGAGCTATTACATATATGACTGAGAATCCTACTTATTTTTGGAAACCATCTTTTAATGCCTTTCTGGATATACCATCAATACTATATGACCTTTTCCTCTTGAGAGATTTTATTATTTTCCGAATTTCTGAAGGGGAGGGGGTGGAATTTTAATTGTAACGAATTGTGTAGGTATGGTCTCTTTCATTAACTGCCTTGCTACTTCTAATGAACATTTAGCTCCTATTTTCTCTTCGACATTTTAAAAGTAATTATTAAAAATGTTTTCAACTTATGACTTTTTGTTATTAAAGTTCTCATTTGTTTTAATAGTAATACCCTCCTCCTCTGCTCTTGGTTGCCCTGTCTCCCTTTTAATAATATTCCAAATTGTTTTAATTTTATTATCAGAGGAACCAATCTCAGACGTGATGCACTTGCTTCTTGATGTTTTAATAACTTTTCTTAATGTAGCACAGTAGTTTTTATAATATTTTATTGCTTCTGAGTTATTACTCTTTCTTGCGGATAGATATAGTTCCCTTCTTCGGTTGCAAGATATTTTTATTCCTTTAGTAAGCCATGGTTTTGCATGATTTCTTACAATTATATTAAACAACTTTCTTGGGGAAACAGTTTTCAAATACCCTTACTAATGTATCATGAAATAAGTTATATTTTAAATTAACATCATGTTCCTTATAAACCTCATCCCATTCTAACTGCTGTAGACTTTCTTTGAAATTTCTAGTTGTTAAGTCATTAATCGAGCGCACAAGTCTGGAGGACTGTTCGAATTACTGAATGGAGCTATGTCATATACTGTTACTAGCTGTGCACCATGATCCGAAAGACCATTCTCAACAAGACAGCATTTACGTAGTTAAACTTATCTTGGTCTATAAAAAAGTTGTCTATGAATGTACTGCTTTCCTTTACTACCGTAGTAGGAAAATAAATGTTTCAGTGAATCAACATTGAAATGACCACAAATAATAATTGGCTTCCCCTTATACGACAGATAGCACAGGAAAGCATCCAAGGTTTTCAGAAATAACTAGAAGTTTCTTGAAGAGGACTTACATACTGCTACAATTATAATTCAATCATCATTGAGTTTAAGATGGCAGGTACACGCTTCAATATGTTGCTCTACACAAAACTTTTTTGTATCTAAATTTTTTAGACTGTGATAGCTTTTCACAACGCCTCCTCTTACCTTATTATCTCTACTTACATTTTCAGCTAATTTATATCCACTGACATTCACATTTTCCATATCAGTGACAATGTGATACTAAGACAGGAATAATATATCTGTTACATTATCAATTTCTATATCATCTAAATAAACCGAAAGCTCTTCTACTTTATTCTTAGTCCCCCAATATTCTGGTGACAAATGCTAAAATTATTTTTTACTTTACTTTTGTGAGAAACATTTGATTTTTCAACATTTTTAGCATCTGTCTGCCTGATCCTCTCACTCCACACTGATGTTAGCGTAAGAAAGAAGTACTTCCATGAACTGCAGTGTGACCCCTTTAAGAGTTTGCTATCAACCCAGCCAGTTTCCCCTTCCCTTTCCTTCTGAGATGCAGGCCATGCCTAATGAAATCCCACCTATCAATAGCTTCAACAGGAACCAAATCTATATCTGACAGAGTAGCCACCCTAAGCGGTTGGTCAATCCCCATAATGACCTTCTGACAGAGCGGTTCAATTAGGGTCGATCATATCGCATGAAAGCAGGCAACAGTCCAAAATTTTTCTGTATCTTTGCAGAAGCTATTTTAACCAGGTCACACTCAAATCTGTAGCGCTAATCCCTACAAATGCTATTTCCCACCCCACCCAATATCACAACATGATCCTGTTTTGTGAAATCCTTGCACAAGGAACCTATACCCTCTCCTACCTGGCTAAGATCTGCACTGGCATTGAAAAAATCGCACTGACGTGTTTTACGGCCCACTTTAAAATTGTAGTTTCATATGTTTTTGCAAACATTTTGGACCGGAATAATAAAAATTAATTAATAAGAGCGTCTGAAACCCTTTTAGGGGAAAAAAATTAGGTTGTGGCGGGTTCCGAACCACCGACCTTCAGCGTCATAGTCTAACGCCTTGCCTACTACGCTACGGCTATCAAACATAAGACAACTCCTATATTCTCATACTATTGATAGCCGTTGTTAACTGATGCTAATATGGCATTTGTAGACACAAGATTATCATTTATCGTACGACGAACGATGTGTTTTTGTTAATTCTTCAGTGCGCCATTGCTTTGAAATAACAACGTGTAAGTTACAATAAGAAAATCATCAAAGACGGCGTATTCCAGAGAGAGTTCTGCGCGAGGAATATCACGTGACATCTCCTAACGGCTGGTTTTCGTTAATTCAATGGAGGGTGTCAAATCTCCGTTATTTTTGCAAATATGTCTCAAACGTTACGAGATATGAAAACAACATAAGGGAGCTAAGTTGCAGATAATTTTCTCCTCTACCAATTAGGTTATTCAATTTTCGTGTCAGATGAACGGTTCGGGTGAAATTACAATTATATTACAAACGGCTTTTTTAGTTATTACGGCCGTATTTCTTGTCGGAAAAATTTGAAAAAAGGAGGTTCTAGTCGCTGGCGGCCTACAATCATGTCTGTAAAATTAGGTGCTGATCGGTTGAACGGTTCGTCTTAAAAACAGGGAACACATTACGGACAGACAGACAGACGGACAGACAGACAGACATACATCCCAAAATCGCCGTTATTTTTGCAAATATCTTTGAAACGATACGAGATATGAAAAAAACATAACTGAACAAAGATGTAGAGAATTTTCTCCTCTACAAATTAGGTTATTCAATTTTTGTGTCAGATGAATAGTTAAGCCGTTAGTTTAATTTAAATCTCGAGCTGTCAAAAGACGATCCCAAAGGCCGACTTTTAGTGTTACTACCGTAACGTAAAGTGGGCCAAAAGTTTGTGACCTGGTACCTGTCACCTAATTTTTCCTGCAAAATAAGGCCCACATCTGTTTCACGCTTACTTCCTAACAACAGAACTTTCCTCCTACTATCTACTTTTTTTGAAACCGTTGGTTTCCTAGTGAAAGTCTGTTGTTTCTTAACTACATCTATTTCTAAAGGAGCCTCTTCCTCACTTAACTGTGGTAGGAAGGCAAATCTGTTGGTTATGCCAAGATTATATAGCAATCAGCTTTGCCGATGTTGAGGGGATTGAAAAAAAGAGTATGATTGCATAAAAAATTATACAGATTATACAGACAGTTAAGGGACAGGAAAATTTGATTGTGTTGGGGGGCTGGAATTCAATAATATTATACTGAAGAGAAGGAAAAATAGTAGTTGAATATGGACTGGGGAAAAGGAATGAAAGAAAAGGTTGCCAGGTAGAATTTTACGCAGCGCAAAATTTAATCATAATTAACACTTAGTTTAAGCACCAAACAAGAAGATCGTTTACTTGGAAGAGAGCAGGAGACACAGGAAGGTACCAAAGTGAATTTATAATCGTAAGGTGTAGATATCGAAAACAGGTTTTAAACTGTAAGACATAGCCAGGGACAGATATAGGTTCTGAATCGGTTATGATGTGTAGATTAAAACTTCAGAGTCTGAGAAAAGGTAGAAAAGTAAGGAGATGGAACCTGTATAATCTGACGGAACGAAAGGATGTTAGGAGTTTCAGAGGGAGCATTCGGCGAGGATTGACAGAGAAGAGGGGAAAGTAATATAGTAAAAGAAGAATGGGTAGCTCTGAGAGAGACAGTAGCGAAGGCCGCAGAGGATCATATAGTTAGACGGACAAGGCTTAATAGAAATCCCTGGATAACAAGGAGATACTGCTGAATTCATAAAAGGGGAAAATATACAGATGCAACAAATGAAACAATCAAAAGACAGTGCAGAAGGCTGAAAAACGAGATTGACAGGAAGTGCAGTCTGGCTAAGAAGGAGTAGCAAGAGGACAAAAGCAAGACCGCATAAGATAGATACCGCCTACAGATAAATAAAAGAGACATTTGGAAAAAGAGAAAAACGTCTATGTGATTATCAAGAGTTAACGATATGAACTTGTGGGCAGTATTGTAGAAATGGAACAGGAAGTAGATGAGCATGAGATAGGAGATACAATATTGCGACAAGAATTTGACAGAGCACTGAAAGATGGAAGTCGAACTAGGCCCCTGGTGTATATGATATTCACTCTGGCCTCCTGACATCGTTGGGAGAGCTGTCATGACGAAACTGTTCCACATTGTGTTCAAAATATATGAGACAGGGTAATGCCCTCAGACTTCAAGAAGAATGTAATTATTCCAATTCCAAAGAAATAAAGTGCAGACAAGTGTGAACATTACAGAAATATCAGTCACGGTTATAAAACACTAACAAGAATTATTTACAGACTAATGGAAAATCTAGTATAATACAGTTATTCAATCTGTACAGTGAGCAAGCTGTATTTGTTATTCTATCATTACCTAATCTTATTCCTTCAGCATCACTTGATTTTCTTGGACTGTATTTCTATTCAGAGATGCAGTGGCTTGCACAAGACAGGGTAGCGTGCAGAGCTGTGTCAAACCAGTCTCCAACGTGAAGAAGTTTGGAGAAGCTTTTTACTTTAATTGGTTTCACTGACCTGGTACTAAAGATTAAATCTCTCCGTTCTTTATATGAAAATAATTATCCCGGTTGTTGGAAGCATAATTACCAAAGACAGTTGGTTGACAAGTCACTGAAAGGCTGAAGATATCCGAGGTTGCAGAGGTTTTAGTGGTGAGTGCACTTCCTGAATAGGTTGAGATTTTGATTTTGTTTAGTTTCTGGTAATAAAGTGTTGGGGACACTTAGGTAGTATTGTTTTATGCGGTATGCTGTTAACTGGGCTAGATTTGATTTTATGTATGTCACCATATAAGTTGTGACTTGTAATATTTAAATAAATAAACCAGAGCAGAAAATAGGGAGACGCTTCCCATAGGAAAAACTAATACAGAGTTCTTGATGTTGTTTGGATTGTGTTAGTGATTTATACCGGTACGTGAGAAGGGAATAATATTTATTCACTTTATTTCATCGACTTATAGATCGTTAACACATCGTGCATGCAACCAATATTACATGAGTTTAGTTCATTGGAAGGAAGGATTTGGACGATACTTTATTAGTTTGTCATTTTTTTAAACAAAAGTTTTGTGTTTCATCATACTAGAGTTGGCCACTTTTCCATTATTCAGAGCAACGTTTCGATGTTTCAAAAACCGTCATGTTTTACAGTTTCCAAACCGTCATGTTTTACAGTTTCCAAACCGTCATGTTTTACAATTTCCAAACCGTCGTGTTTCATTCTACTTGGTTTCAGATTACATTCACGGTCGATAGTAAAACTGATTAAAAACAGCGGTGTTTCAGACCAATAATGCAGGAAGGCAAACCAGACGAATTGTATCAAAACATGGTGTTTCATTTTGCTGCGGCTCGGAACAGGGAGACATTTACCTTACTTGTATATGAACAGTTAAAAGGGGCTCAAAAACTTATCGACAGACATGAGTCTGCAGCTTAAGATTACGAAAGTGGCTGCTGTATTCCGAAATGACGGAATGCACACTTTATTATAAATGTAAATGAACAATAAAAGATCGCTCACTAATCCCATTTAAACATCCAGCAAAAGTCTAGATTTATCTGTCACTTTATGGTAATCACATTGAAAACACAATACTAAATCTACATCTTTAAGAAACAACGTAAAGGCAGAAATGACATATGAAAAATCTAATATAAAATCTCGAATTTGACGAATTTCGTTTTTATACTTGTATATTACGAACGTTTGGTCGGTAAATGAAACTAGGAATTAAAGATATTTTCAGAACTCTAATTTAAAGATAAGGTTTATTTTAGTAAAGTACCCAGCAGCGCGGTTACGAGGTAAAAAAACGTAACCCTTTCCAAAATGTTAGCTCTATAAATGTATGTGATAATATGCCTTTTCAACATCACATGTAATTAAGTATACCACCTATCGAAATTAGGTACTATAATAAAGGAAAGAAAATATATTAATTATAGATACTTCGATAAAAACCAATGTTTTAGACATAAAAACGTCAGTCCTCGGCTAATTTCATATCAGTAACGTCACTTATCTAGAAAGCAGTGCATTTGGTGCAGTGGTAAAATTTTACCTACCATCCCGACGGCCTCGTGTAATTATCCTGGCAACATCAACAACACGGCAGAAAATCTTTGCCAACATGTTAATATTCTTAGAAATTCACACAGAAAGACGTGATTGGTGTTTCGTATAGACAGTGAAGTAAATAAATAATGCGTTCGTGCTCTACGGTTGACGGATTCTTGTATGACCCTCGCCCACTAAAGTAAAGCTTTCATGACAAACTATTTGCGTTGTTAGGCGAGTGACTAATGCCAACATTATCAAGCTGCCAGGGCGGTAAGTAAAATTTAACGGGTCGAGAAACATAAAACTGCCGCAGCTTTTGAATAAAAGCTTAAATTATTCTCCTATAGTTGCTGTCCTCGCATTTGTGACTCTATAGCTCAATACATATACAGATTACATTGACGATGGTACAATAAACAGGTCCATAAAGTAACAAAACACACACAGTGCTTCGAAACCTCACACAACATTCTACCATATCACGACACTCAATGCTGCGAAAGTTGGTTGTTACCACTGACATTTGCAACGACACTAGCGCCCCTAGCGGTGTACAAGCCGACGAAGGTGTGATGTTCGTTTATAATAATTTTTGTGTGTAATTAACGAAATAGTTCGTATAATTTTTGCGTTACAGTACAAGCATTAGTAAAATATCAAGAGAGATACATAATACGGAAATTAATGTAAAAGCAGCTGAATTGAACTGATTCAGTGGTATAACGAACAACATTTCTCATGAACAAATACATACGAATATATGTATATTTGGAGCTTATTCCGCAGAAAGTAAGTAAAATACAAACGTAACGAAACATAAATTTCTATTTTGACACTATCAATTGGGCGTGGAGTCTAATGAATTGCACATTTTTACACTGCACTCATCTTTATATTCTTTAGAGTGTAATTACTTTACCTTAAGAAACCAATGTTTTTAAGATTCTTGCCTTGCTGTTTCTGGTTCGGCTGTAGCAACGATTGTGGCATTGGGTTCTTCCCTGTTGGAAAATAATTTGTTTCCTTTTGCCGTTTTATTGCTAACTCTATCTGTGATGGCTGGTTTGCATATCATTTACGTTTCCTACGTTCCACCCTCACCGATTTTACTGGAATTGTAGTGAAAAAACCTTAACGTTCCTCTGTAGAAAAGCGACGTCTTTCTTGTGAAAAGGCAGTTTTTCTGGTGTTTCCTACTTACTTTTTATGTTTAATAGAAAATTAAATTTTTTCAATAAAAGCCTATAGGTTACAAGGTAATTGTAAATAAACTGCCGTATAATGTACTCTGTCGTACCTTGTCTGGGATCTGAAGAAACTGAAAGCAAATGTAGATCGATTTTTAAGTTATTATGGATGTTATTTGCACTACATACGTTCCCTAATGTAAAAGTATGTAAAAATTAATATAAACGATACTATTAGCACTCAGCCAATATCCTATACAGAAATGTACCGTGCTGGCTGCTTGGAACGTTCCTACCGCATTGTATAACAAAAAACTGCACGATTGTCGTGACAGTATATGTTAAATTGTGACCATAAGTCTATTAAAGAACCCAAAGAGTTTAAAGCACGCTAAAGAACAAACCATAAACTAATAACGTAAATACAAAGATATATTTTCTCGTGAAATACAGTTTAATATTGATAAAATATAGTAATTTACTAGAAAGCTTTCCATTGAAATAGCCGCTCACCTATCGATATATCGAACATGCTATTACTTTTCCAGCGAGAGTTACGGCACGTGTTACGCTATTAACTACTGCCACAATACAAATACAAGTATATAGTGTACTTACATTATTCCTGAGCGGCGATTTCGTCAGGAACGAAGCCATTTGACGTGTAAGCCATCGGCAGTAACCTGAAACATTGTGTTTCTTCCTATCGTGGTTTTCTTCCCACATTTCTTGCAAACCAACAGAAAAGGAATTTCCTTATCTGCCGATTTAACTCCTAAGGTAAAAGTCTCCATCAGCGGCATAGCTTGATGTCCTTACGTGACATGGTGCGACAGTGTTGGCAACAGTCGCTGTGGATGCTGGGATGAATGGCGGCACACAATGTTTACAAGATGTGTTAACATCACGTTTCAATGATTTTATTTTCGCAATGAATCACAGTATTCGAAAGTAGAACATCGCATACTACAAAACTAGGTTAAATTGTACGACGCTTCTCGCCGGGCTGCAGTGGTTATGTTGGCACCAATGGTAATGATGGCAACTCAGATGACCAATAAAAGTTTTTTCTTGACAACTGCAATTAAAACGAAAATTATTTTTTTCTGAACGGACAAGGGTACATACGAGAACCTGTCGACCATAGAGCAGGTACAGTATTAAATTTGCTGCGAGTGAAACGAGCAGCAATAACACTTACTCTGTAGCTCGTGAAAAATATTAACGCAATTCTACACTTCATTGTTCATCTGTTGCCAACATAAGAAATGGAGCCCTGTGAGAAGCGTCGTAAAATGTTACCACAAAACTACGTTTCTCCTCATGCACTGTCTTTCTGTTCAGATGTAACACTTTGTTGTTACGTAAATCGAAATACGTGTATCTGTCTCAAATGATCCGAATTACTATAATTTTTTCAATGTTCATTATTTGGTAGAACGTTTGCAACAATTTAATCTGTACTCTTCGGTTCCTGTCTAACCACATCCGTTACAATCAGGACATGTTCGTAAAAATCATAAAATTCACTCACAACAATTGAAGCTGTACTCTTAGATTCCTGCCTAACCACAACCTTTAAAATCATGAAATATGCATACAATCAAAGTTACACGCCATTGGCTACTCGAAATGTACTACATTGCCAACCTAACACTGCTACGGACGCACCGCGACGTTCTCCATGCCGCTGATCAAGACTTTAGCCAACTCCTGCTGGTACTGTCTGAACAACTTCGCAATTTATTCAATTTCGAAGTCTGTCATAAGGTAATAAACCGTACTTTCTACAAGACTATACACTTTCGTCCACTGCCGAAAAAGAAGGAATTAAACTCTTCCACGTTAAGCCTTCACCCTTCGAAATTGTATAAATCGAACTGATATCAGTGACATTAATAAACTGTAAATACCTTCAGTTACGCTCAATAACGCAGACTAGCAACAGCAGCAGAGATATATTTTTCGTTTACTTTAAATCAAGACAACATGGGGTCAGTTGACGTATTTATGTAAGAATAATATGGAAAAAATGATTTTGGAAGGTTATTTCTATTGGAGAATCACATTCAGCATTTATCATGAAAAAAAAATGGTGTATCATACTAAGATAGAGGTAAAGATAACAACTTTAAGTAGAAGTTAAAAAAGGACGAAGGCACACATAAGAGTGCAGTATCAAAGGCTATTCTAATTGAAGTATTTTATCCATGGCAGCAACTGTTCAGGTTATTAATTCATAAAATGCAGCTACCAGCTGCTTGTGATAATTTATTTTTGACGACCGGTTTCGTGAGCCTGAGTGCCCTTCTTCTGGTCTCTATACAGGTAAACAAGTGCATTGATATTTGTATTACAGTAAAGGATATAAAACGTACAAAAGTTGGTTACAAAAATTTGAAATTGTGATTTAAAAGTACTCGCCACGAGTGTGAAAGTTTTGAAAGCTAATACAATGAATGATGCAGTTTTGAAACAAACAGTCTGTAATAAAAGATATGTTCATAAAAGGGATAAAACTTACACTTACATTTTAGTATTGTAGTTTAATATATGTACAAGCTAGCAGGAGACTGAACGCTAAGTGCAGAGATTATGCAAGGAATAACACCTACTAATGAAGTATCTATGGATGAGCCACATAATGAATGGGTAAAAATAAGTAAGGGAAAAAAGTGAGATAAGAAACAGTAATAATCGATGTAGTTGACAATAAAAACATAGAAAGAGAAGCAGGTGACTGATAAAACAGTCGCTTAACAGATTAATATTCAATAGTATAAGAAGTACAATGATAAGTGGCGCCATAGGCGGAATATTTCGGAACTAGCCGCTGACACACTAGCAGGATGCTCAGAATACCGCTATGCCGGCCGCGGTGACCGAGGGGACTGAGGCACTCCAGTCACGGTCTGCACGGCCACTACGGTCGGTTGTTCTAATCCCCCCTCGGGCATGGATATTTGTGCCGTCCTTAGTCTTAGTTAGTTCATAAGTAGTTGGTAAGTTTAGGGACTGATGACCCCGTAGTTAAGTCCCATAAGCTATACAAACATTTGAAACATTTTGAATACCGCTATCATGGCAACTGTAATATAAAAAAATGTGTCATTGTGTCTATGGGTTCAAATATTAATGGGGATAAACTGAGAAGTGATTCTCATACAACTAAGTTAAGGATGTGGGTTATAAGCGTTAAGCTGCGTGAACTAATGTGCAAACAAATGTGAATGGTTACAATAATATTAAACTAGAGTTATTCTAATTGGTTATTAGAATTTGTAATTGAGGTAATAACAGTTTTAAATTTTATCTATATCGGCGCCGTGGAACCTAATGCGTCAGCAAAATGTTTGCTTTACAGGGGTACTTTATTTTCTAACCAGGCAACAACCCCTCAAGCATAGAGCATAAACTGCATTAGGTCAATTATTTCTTTTTAGGTGATTACGGGTAATTATTGCTTCTTTATGACAGTTTTCATAGAGAATCCACAGGTCGTTACCAACATCAGCAAATGACGCTGCCGATTCATAAATAAAATTTTACGTGTTCTTGGTCTTACGTGTAGAATTTTAAAACAATTTTCGATGGTTCACGTTTGTTTTTCTGGTTCATTAGGTGTAGATAGAAGCTTGAACGGTTGCTTTCATTGGTTTTAGTACGTTCTTTAAATTGAATACTAAAATGTTACACTAGTTTTTCGTGTAGAAAACGACTAGCATTTATTTAATTTATTTATTTGCGCGTACATAGAGTATAATGAAGTTGATGGGTTGAAACTGTTTGCATATGTCCAGTTTCGTCAATGTATAATTACTACTAACAATCATTAACCTTGTACACCTCATGTATGGTTATTGAGTTGGTTATTAACGTTAGAAATCACTATAAACATTACTACGGTGTGTACTGTCAAACTTTGTCAATGCAAGCAAACGTAAAAATAACTTCACGTAATGTATACTGTCATCACATCGACACAACTATCGGTAATTTGGAAGAATCCTTCTAAACGATATATATCGAATGGGGGAGACATATCGATTGTGTATTCAACAGGGAATGCCGGTAATGACAAAGGACAAACGAGTTGGATGTTTACGTTGCAGACAATAGCAATACACGTCTATATTAACATGTAGTAAATGATATGTATTAAGTAATTGCTTTTTTCGTCAGTGATGTTGCTGTAGTCTTGGACGATTCCATATCCTGGGAAGACTCTCGAAACATGGGTAGACCCTCACTCGGAAGTTTAATGACACGTACACATATTTTGTGGAAGTAGATAGATTGAAAAATATATAAAGATCGTCCTGTTGCCCAGGTTGAACTTTTCTTTTGATGGACAACTTGAATACCTTCCAAGGAATTTCCACGTTATGGTAATGTACAGCCGAATCATCAGATGACACAAATTCCACCCAGTGGTTCAAAAAGTCGAACTGGAAACCATCGTTCTTCAACTCTTGGTAGGACTTTTACCCATCTGTATTAATTCGGGTTCCAGGACGAATAAAGTTCTTAATGAGAGGAATAAGGGTCTATATACTCCTAGAGTATACTTTCACCATGAAACACCTTTTCCAATCTCTCTCTATTCCTCCTAAGATCCAAATGTGATCCATTTTTTCTTCAGAAGCCTTCATTTTCCGTACTTCCAGGTTATGATATGGGTTTCATCGATTATTTTGTCAAACAAGGTGGCTCAACCACAGATATCGTGTAAAAACACTAAAATATGACGCGTTTCAAGGGTCAAGCCCTTGGTAACCTATCTCAGAAAATGGTCAACATAATAAAACCTTTCAAAGTCGAGGCTACTTTTAAAACTAATAATCTGTTATGTCATAAATTACGGAATAACTTAAACAAAGAGACTGATGAATATGACAAAGCAGGGGTTTATAAGATACAGTGTAATAGTCGCAATGCCAACTACATAGGTCAGACCGGTAGATTGTTTAGAGTTAGGTTGCTGTAGCTACGCATATCCGCAAAACTGGCCACCCTTTCAAGCAGATTGAAGAAGATAAGGGAAGACAGTTAGATTTGCTAGAACAGCTGGAGATTATAATACATAACGCTAAAAGCGATGCTTCATTAAATGAACAAGTTCCAGGTAATATATACAGCTTTTAAAAAAAAAAATTGTGGACCTTTTATAACAAAAGTCGTTTATTTTAAATTTCAACCTCTGCTATACTGTGCAAATGATTTCCTGACACCTGAATGTACCTACTAGCTTGTGGATGATGTTTGGAATTTGGAGGTCTTTGTTTTAATGTGCATACGTGCGCCCCAGTCGTGTTGTTGACTCGGTGCATTTCGGTTGTGCTATGCGCCGCCAGTGCTGGGGTCCAGAGCCGTGCAGCGCGCCACTTTTACCCGCCCCAGCTCGCCTGCGTCCGGCCGCTGCGCTCTGCTGCCCGCACCAAGGGTAGTCGGGCCGCAGTGTACCGCTGTACACAGCGAGCGAGCTGCGATGCGCCGTCGAGTCCCGACACTCGCCGGGCGAGCGGGTACCCGCCGGGCCCGTGCAGCAGCGCTACAGGCGGCGCTGCGAGCGGCGGAATGCAGACAGTTCTGAGCAAGACGTTGTAATAATCAAAGCGTAGGCTTCACGCACCTTTTGTGTTACCTACATAGCAATTTATAAGTTATCTATCGTTATGTCTGAAGTAAATAGCGAACAGGACAGATCGTACCAACGTAGGAGTAGACGATCTGAGGAAGAAAAAAACGACGTTTCCAGGAAACTGGCAGAGAGAATCTACAAGCGTTTACAGAGATCTGGAGACAGCATTGTATGGGAGCGTTTTATGATGATTGTAGGTAATGAAAATAATCCTGTGGGATTTGCAGATTGTAATGGCTGCCGTAAATTATTGTCGTTACGAGATGGCAGTACCACTACGCTGTTACGGCACCTGAATAGCTGCAAAGCTTATCTGAATACTGATTTGAACGTTTGTAGCAATATTCCAGGGTCAGCAAAATCTTTTGTGCTGGAGAAATGTGTAAGAATGTGTGCAATAGAGTTGCGGCCCTTCAGCACAGTTGCGGGAGAAGGATTTCCAGATCTCGCACAGACTCTGATGGAGATAGGAGCACAGTACTCCAATGCAAGTGCCAAAGACGTTCTTCCTCATCCTTCAACAGTTTCTAGGAACTAAAAAGAATACCAGACGAATACCGTGTTTGCAAACTACTGGATTTTTAAAGATTTCCTGTTTACCTTGTCAGAATTTTAGCTAGATAATTAGTTGGACAACTTTGAACAAAATTAAATATCACATCACCGTAGGGCATATAATTTTTTGCCACATACATGAAATACGTAGGTTTACTAGGAACAAGGAACTGAAGCGATTTAAGGAATAATCTTATTCTTTATGTTAGAGCCATAACTTAGTTTAATATGAAGTGAAAGTGAAACACCGTGTAAGTAAGTACTGAGCAAAGTATAAAATTACCTACAAATTTGCTGGAGCCGGCTAACGCGAAGCCAACGACTTTCAACGTGCTTAATATTTCCGGCGCGAGTCGATTCGGCTACCGTTTTGTTTCTGCACCACAAAATTGGACGTTCTGCTTTTACCAGGTGCATTACTGCGCACGTCTATTTTTTCCCCTCGCAGCTGATAGTACACTGACAATTTAGTCAGTGAGGAAAAATCCCAAGTGTTTCAAGATACATGACTGTCCAGCGATACAAAACTGATAACTGCGACCTTGAATGTCACTTCTCGAATAGGTGACTCCCTCGGGGTTTCAGCTACCCCCCAGCCAAAGGGAAAAGGGCGGAAAAATAAAATAAAACAACAACAATGGTCCACACGCCTGTATCGAGAAACAGTAATTAGTGTACTTCCCTTGGAGTGGTTAAGCGTAAGCTGTACCTACTAACATTCTACCAGTTAATCCTTTCTAATGCCCTCGATTGCAACTTAACGATGTTTATTTTTATTTATCTACTTATTTTTTCTTAGCAGCAAGGAAACATCAAGCAATTTAGCGAAATGTCCACAGAAACGCTGTTCGAACCCGCGCTGAATGCGTGTACAGGCTATCGCAGCACTGATGCTTGCTCATTAACTCGCAATTACTCATGATTTGAGACAGCTCTATTGCACTCGCGTTAATGTGTATTCTAAAATGCATCGGTCATTAAGCTGCCCAGTATATAACTTTTTCAATACATGATTTGTAAATGAAAAGTTTAATGCTTTGTTAGAAAGCAAAGTTGCTGTACTATTAGATGTCCAAAAATCAGTTTTTTTAACCCTATAGTTCCTTCAGAATCGAGTGAAAAGCATTATGAAACTAAAATCTCACGCGGAATGAAACGCACACATGTTATTTTTTCCAAGGAAAGTAAAGCTTGTAAGGAAAAACTAAGTTAATAAGCCGATGTAGGATGGTCGTTTGTAACGTGAACAGTTTTTATAGTGTGAAAATCGGAACAGTGTATTGTCCGCTAAGAGCGCAGCGGCTGGCGGGCGCGTGCCCCGGCTAGCAGCAGAGCGGCACGGGCGGCCGGGCGGACCGGCACTCGGCGGGTAGTTGGGGTACCCGCGCTGCCCACCGCCGTCCGGTGGGGCTGGTGCCGGCAGGCCGGGCAGCGCGTGGCCAGGCCCGCCCGGGAGGCGCGGCTACGAGCCCGGGCGGGTAGCGCAGGCCCGCTGCACGCCTCTGCTGGGGTCTGGTTTGAATTCTGACGTAGCACAGTATACTGAGGACCTTTCTTCGTAGACACGGTTACAAGGGAAGTAACAACGTTTCCTTTCATTACGTTTTATATTTTTCTAGTTTCATGTTTTAAGATTCTTGTACAGATTATCTGATGATGAGGGCTTGACCCTTGAAACGCGTCATAGTTTAGTGTTTTTACACGATATCTGTGGTTGAACTAACTCGTTTGACAAAATAATTAAGTAATACAACCACGACCTCACATCCATTATGGATATAACTAAGGTTTTCATAGATTTCTGCTGTTCTTTTAGGACCTCCTATTGGTGAACATTCATTTGTCATAATGACATAGCAAATCTATCGAAAAAATTCTTAGTAATGACAAACAGACGCTGAAGTCCTTCGCCCAGCAGTATCCTAAAATAATACTTACTGCTGTCCAACCATGATTTTTTTTAAATTTTTCTCTTCTGGGATCCTGCACAATAAAGTTTATAACGAAAATCCGGGTCAGTTGGTTTCGTTCCGTGTTTCACTGTGTTGTTTTCACCACAGTCAAGCAATTGTGTGAATAATGATTCAGTAATAGTTGGTGTTCCCTGCAAAATTCCAAACAGGCATCGATGGTACTCAATTGCGTTATTAAATCACGACAGTAGAAAGTAGCATTATTCATCTGCTACTTCCTTCAGCCATTGACATCACACTAAAAGAATAGGGTATTTTCCTGTGTTAAAAATATCGTTCGAATTGTTGTTATTCTGAATGATTATAACATTCAGACACCATTTTCGCTCATAATTCTTACAAAACATCTGTTGTATTTACGTAATTAAAGCTTAAAAATCATCAAATTTCACGATTAGATCACGTGATCGAACACGCTCCGTTATTGGCTGAAGTACTGGTGACGTCATAGAACACTTACAGCGCGGCAAATAGAAGTCGGAGCTGTATTATTGTACGCGTTTCCTCCATTTCGCAGCTTTAAGTTCAGTTTTTTCGTGATCTAAACGCGTTTACAGTTTTTATGCCACAATGGAAGATGGTTATGTGAAGGCTGACAGCGGAAACCTCCCTAAAGTTGATGCAATTATGGTGTCTTCATTATTTCAAAACAATCCAAATTTTTACGTGCCAGAAATAAGAAACGTGAAAACTGCATTGTAAGTAACGCATACCTACATTTTAAAGCTAATTATTTCGAGAGATATTTTATGCCATTGGAAAAAAGTACCCTATTTATTGATGTCAGCAGACTTAATCTGAAGTCACCATATTATGCAATAAAGGGTGAAATTTTATATTCGATCCAAGCGGCCTTGAGTAATTATGTTGGCAACATCAACAACAAGATAGAAAATCTTTGTCCAGATGTTGAGACCACATAGAATGACTAGATTAGTGTATCGTACAGACCATGAAGTAAATAAATAAATAAATAATGCTGTTCCTGCGCTATGATTCTAGTATATACCCTTGTCCGGTCAGTAAAAGTAACTGCCCTCGTAAATCAAAGGTTTCACAACAAAATATTTGCGGAGTCACGCGATTGGCTAATGGCGACGTCTCATGATTCTCGCTATTCAGCATCTGTTGCCAACATAGTCACAGGAAGCCGCCGGGATAGTTAGTAAAATTTAACCCAGTAAAGAACGCAGTTAGGGGAGTAATTTTATTTAACTATTTTAAATGTGTTTACTTCAGTCAACAGTTGCAATAAAATTGTTTAATGATATGTTTCGATCACTTGGAGCATCGTCAGATCTTATAGTTGCGTCCCCAACTCGACTGGCTGAGTACTAATTGGTACTTCAACACTGGTGCTAAGTGAAACATCAAAACCTGTAAAATACAGCAAAAATGCCTTGTGTATAGTTATACAATATATCTATATTGTAGAACAAGGGCAGCGGATTGCGTCGGTGGTGTTTTCATTCCGCTCGTAGGTTGGCAACGCACATTTCGCGTAGACAAAGACATGTCACTTTCACGTAAACATTGCAAGCGAGGCACGATGGAATAAATTTATAGCACCGAAATTACAGCGCTTTTCTGGTTTGTTGTTTTTGTGAGTGAATGTTTGCGATTGTGTGTAAACTTTCTGCCATGCAAATCAGTATTTTTCTTACATATTCAAGATTTGGTTTGATATGAATGTGTCACTACTTTTGACACTACAAACTAATCCATTTACGTTTACTCGTTCACATATGAAGCCCCATGCTTTAATTAATAAAAAAATATCTAAGATCTATTGGTGATAAAATTGCACTTACTGAGAAAAATAATCAGTGCTATACTTTTATAGTGGGCTGCAACAATATTCATGTTATTCTTTTACCAAATATATTATGAAACGGCTATAATTACACATAAATCGTAGGCGTGTAACATTATGAAGTTTTACTTCGCAAATGTAAACATCAGGTCATTAACCTACACGTAATACTACTTTACACCTTTGCAGAAAAAGAGAATGATACTGAAAAGTTTAGTTTACCAATGGAATAATATTGTTTACTTAGATCAAAATGATCCTCACAGAAATACACACATAAAGTAGCCGCTATTTCATTTGGATCTCTTCGCGCCAGTGTCAACCACTTTTTGCGTATCTTCTCATTTTTTGGTACTTGCAAGAACAATTTTTCTGGAGTCTTGACAGATGTATTGGTACAGTGCGGAAGTAAGCAATATTTGTAGGTCATTATGCAAACGTTAACGCCCAAACACAAGGCCACAGCCCAAACAATATACAGGTATTTATCTTACGAGAGCAGCAGCAGTAGCGGCTTGTTGTATGACGTCACAGGCATCACGTGACTCAAATGTAGCGTTTTAGCGGGTTTTCAAATTATTTGAATTTCATTTCTTTTTTTAAAAAAAAGTACTGAAATCCACGAGGTAAAAAAGCATGTTCGGACCATAATATGACATAATTAACCATTTAAAGCGATTTCCAGAAAACAGTCAAATACCACAACAAATATCGGGAAACAGTCACAGAAGTATAGCATCAGTCACAGACATATTACTAGATTGGCAATGCCATCTACCGTATCATTGGTGTCAGTGAAGTCTGGCCGCCGCCATATTTCTTTACTACAAACGTGTGACCAGTCGCGTATTTAATTACAGAAAACTCTCGTTATTTGCTGTTTTTATTAATCTGTTACCAGTTTCTATTAACTTCGGCATCTCAATTATTGTGTGTTTATGATAACTACAGTCTGTTTCAACTGTATGTGACATGTTCTCCTCATAACATGATTCTACGATAAACGAGTTAAATACATGTACTACGGAAGTAGAGCATGTTTAAACTCACTAGTAAAGCTTACATCATCATTTCGCTTTAAAAGATTATAGTAGTATCATACAGAAACTTTTTGACGGGAAGTGGCGCAAGATGGTGACGTCAAGCTTCAGTCAGAGATGCAATATTTCCAGTCTAGTGATGTACGTCTGTGGCAACCCAGGAGGTTAGAATTAAGGGAGATGGCATTATCTATGCCGAGCACATACGTTAGTTGACGCCAGTCCGCCATCTTGGTCAGTTTTGGGACGTTATTTCTCCGTTAAAACTATGCTTTAAGTCGACCCTCTTACAGTTAATGCACTGAGCTGACAGTCAGTGCAAAGTATGAACTTTCTAACAATATAGTTTATTGAATAAATAGTAATAAATATTCATCATAATATTTTTGAAAACATTATAGTCGACATGGTCGATTATAGAGAGTCCGCAACTGCACTACGTTATTTTAAATGTGTTTATTTCCGTCAACAGTTGCTATAAAATTGTTTCATAACATGTTTCGATCACTTGGATCATCTTCAGATCTTATAGTTGCGTCCGCAACTCGTCTGGCTGAGTACTAATTGGTACTCAGCCAGACGAGTTGCGGACGCAACTATAAGATCTGAAGATGATCCAAGTGATCGAAACATGTTATGAAACAATTTTATAGCAACTGTTGACGGAAATAAACACATTTAAAATTTTTGAAAACTTAATTTTTAACGGCTAATTTGCACCCTTTAACACGTTGCAGAACAGGGCAAACCCGTCGGATGTTTTATTCCTATTTTAGTGGCATAAAACATCAGCTGTACAATACGAAACTTTTCCAAAACTTAGCAATATGGCGGAGGCAGGCTTCACTTTTTCAGTGTAAGCACGTCTCCCTGTATTCTAACCTGCTTGGTGGTAACACTATAGCATAAGAATCAGTGCTATCATATAACAATCTATGATGCTAAGGACGTAGTAATTCTCACAATCGATATCTTACTCTGTAACAGTCGCACTTTCGATACATACGGCAAGCAAGGATTATTCCAGATTACCGAAAAATCTAATAACAAAGTTGAATGTCAATTAAAGACTGTGAATGAACATTTGAAAAAGAAAATGGATAGAAACTTCTTGACATACTAAAAAATAGACAACTTGTCACAGTACTTTAGAAAATTAAAATATGTAGTACGTACCATGCTTGAATCTATGGTGGCTCTTGTGCTCAATGACGGTTTTTTGATTACTAGAACACTGTCAGCAAGTAGTCGTAAATATTTGGTTTATTCATCAGATCTAAATTTTGATCACTATATGACCATTGTCAATGGTTAAAGTAAACAGTTAAAAAATAAAACTTTTATATGAACGCAGTCTCCATCATAGAGGTCGAAAAGCTATATATTTTTTAACCATTGATAATTATCAAGCAGTGAGCGAAATCTAGATCTGGTGAATAAAGAAAATATTTACGACTGACTGTTGACAGTTTCCTACAAAATATGATATACGATAGAAGTCTCTAATCGTACCAGAGATAGAGGAGATCTTATTTGCCAAGAAGGAATGTCTTTCCCACAAATGCAGATTACTATTTCAAAAATGTTCAAATGTTTGTAGAGCTCATGGCACTTAACTACGGGGTTATCAGTCCCTAAATTTACAAACTACTTATGAACTAGCTAATACTAAGGACGGCACAAATATCCATGCCCAAGGGGGATTCGAACTCACGAACGTAGTGGCCGTGCAGACCGTGACTGAAACGCCTCAGTCCCCTCGGCCACCGCAGCCGGCCTATTATTTCATTGGGTAATTACCGTCGACCTGAGGCGAGACCTCAAAAGAAGATTAACCTGTTGATTCCATCTGACAGAAGCCATTTTGGTATTATAACTGGCAGTAAGTCGTTTCATGGCGACAGACCATTAAATATGCACGGAGGCGCATCCACCGCGAGCCAGCGGCGCCGGAGGCTCTTTGGGCCGCGAGGACAATGGCGTGTGGCGAAACGCGGCCCGTATATAAGGGCCCGGCGGCGTCGGCAGCAGCAGTAGCAGCAGCAGCAGCAGCAGCCCCGGCCGATATGCAGCTCCTCGTGGCACTCTTGGTGGCGGCGCTGGGCTGCGCCCACGGCCGGCCAGAGGCGCCCTACCCTCCCTCCGGGTGGCGGCCGGAGGGCCGGCAGTTCTCGCTGTCCTCCCGCTCCTCCGGCCTGTACGGGCCGCCGCCACAGCAGTACGGCCCGCCGCCCCCGGCGCCGCCCACGCCCACGACCACGGAGGCGGCCGAGACGACCACGACGGAGCTGCCCACGACCACCGCGCCGGACGACGCCGCGGACGGGGCGCGCGCCTTGGCGCAGAGCGGCGTCTACTACCTGCTGCAGCCGGACGGCCGCCTGCAGCGCGTCGCCTACGCCCACGGGCCCGCCCCCGCCGCCCCCGCCGCCCCCGCCGCCCTCACGCAGGCCCAGGGGGCGGCGCCGGTCGACGCCGGCTACCTGGCGCGCTTCCACTACCAGGACCTGCCGCCCGCGGGCGCGCCCATCTACGCGTACGGCGCACCCAAGCTCGTCCGCCTCTCCTAACCCGGTGGCCGCCGCAGTGACAGACTGATGTCTATCCCACGCTCCACACTCTTCTTGTTAACTCTGCCTTTGCTTCGAGCAAAGACAAAAGTTCCGAATACCAACCTCTGGGAAAAAGGACAAAATTATTCAGTCAACTGTACAAAATATTCCCACGTGACTTTTCCGTCACAATCATGTAAATATTGTATATAAATCGTAAAATACAATAAATAACTGTTTATACCGTACAATTATCTAACTGTCTCAATTCTCTCCAATACCTCGATTTAAACTGAGAATAATGGAATTACGTTTTTGTTTTTATGAGTTCTACTTTGATTTGCGTATCACGTACATACCATATGCAAATGGCTATGCTGCACTGGTTGCACCAGATCAATGAAGCTGTGCCATGTTTGGATAGCCCTTACATGGGTCTCTGTGGAATATACCTTTTGTGTTTAATACTGCTGTGGAAGGGATAATATAACCAAGAAGACAGGGAAAGGTAAGAACATGATTACGACCCTACATCCCATACTGTGGCTAAACAATTTGTCTAATCAGACAAAGAAACATATATTTAAGGCAATAACAGAACCAGTCATCATGTATAGGCCGGAAGTGTGGGTCATATATAAAAACTCAGAATAGAAATTTCTTACAGTGCAGATGTCATACTGAAGAAGATGCTGCACTTAGTCATTTGATCGCGTGGAAATGAAATAATTTGAGGAAAGATGACAGCTACATTCACCATTACAGATGCAATTAGTGACACAAAATTGAAATTGTATGGATACATGCGATGTATGGAACAGGAAATAATACTGTTAAAAACATGGAGTTCGATTCCATAACAAATAAATCAGGGGAACTACATAATAAGTACATAAATAATATTCAAGATTAAATGAGAAGTGACGAGTGGAAGAAGGAGATGGCGTTTAGGATGCAAGAAGTGGAATATACCCAGATCTATCTTTACAGTATAACGTAGAGCCGTGACATAGAGAGAGAGAGAGATTTTGTGTATGTCTCTCTCTCTCTCTCTCTCTCTCTCTCTCTCTGTGTGTGTGTGTGTGTGTGTGTGTGTGTGTGTGTGTGGTGTATTTTTCTGACGAAGTCTGTGCCTGAAAGCTAAGTTGAGTTTGTTTCAGTGTCTGCCAGAACAGTTTTCTAACTTCCGTTCGCCAGATCTCAAGTTATGCTTAACTGCAAACGGCCGTCTTTATTCGGAGTTTTCTCACATATTTTAAACTCCATCGCATCTTTAATACGCTATACCAGAAAGTATTTGTTCTGGTAATTATTGATGCCTCGTCAAACACAATGCGATGTTTGTTTTACGTGTTAGCAGAGCGGTGTTCAATAGTATGCACTGTGTGCCCGAAGTAAAACTGTCCATACCCACAAGGTACCTTCTAAGTATCTGGCATTCTAAGCCTACATTATCTTTCATAAGTTCCATCAGCTATTGTAATTTTATAGGTGACCTGAAGACCTAGTAGAACTCGTGTCTTAAGGAGCTGGCGAGTTATTCCCATCACTCAGCCATAAAACAACAAAGATGTAACCTTCTGTGTGCCATCCTCTGAGTTGTTCTACTTGCTTGTCTTCGAATGGATAGCTTCTGAAAACCGGTGGTTGCTGTAGCTCTTTTCCTAAATACTTTTCGTAAGTGGCTAAGTTCCTTCTGTAGATGTTCAGGGTCTGAGACTACTTCCGATCGTTGCACCATCGTCCTTAGAACAGATCGTTTCTGCGATGGGTGGTGGTGGCTTGTGGCGTGCAGGTACCGTGTGGCTGGGTTTCCGGTGAACACTTTGGCCGAGGCACCGATTTAGTTCACGCCTGACAGTACTTCAAGGAACGGCAAGGCATCATCTTTCGATAACTGCATGGTGAATTTGTTTTTGTCATGTTGTTAATGTGGTCCAAGAATTTACAAATTTATTCACGTCCATGAGATCAGACAACAAACGTATCAACTGTAAAACAATAAAAAACAGCTAAACTTTACAGTAGGCGTTTCCAGGGCAATGTCCTCAAAGAACATAATGAACAGATTGGTTGTGACTGTAGGTTATAAGCTTCCCATCGCGACGCCGTCGTGTGGTTGTAATATACAAAAAGTACGATGACGTCTGAGCATGCTGGAATAAATCCACAACAGTGTCGTCGAATAACTGGGTGAGCATATTTATAGAGTTTTCGAAATGGACGTGGGTGAAGAACGATATCAATTCAAAGCTGACTATCATATCCTCTTCTCCAAGACGCAAGACAGCTGAAGCAGCTCGGACGTCTTCCTCAGAATTTTGTATGTTTGGTCCTTCTATTGGCTACTATGGCTGCATCAGTCTAACCGAAACAGAGACTCCGTCAACCGCAAGTGGATGGCCGTTAATTCGCGGCCGTTAGTATCCAACTGCTACCTGGTATGATGTATACTCTCTCCCAGTAGGGAGAAGCTCCCTCGACTAAACTCGCTCTTGGACCACATCAGCGACATCCATGACAAAATCAAGTTCACGATGGAGCTAGGGATGGATGGTACCTTCTCGTTCCTTGACGTACTTCACATGCGTAAACCAAATGGGTGCCTCAGCTGTAATGTTTACAGGAGACCACCCACACCGACAGTTAACCGCACGCCACAAGCCAACTCCCAATAGCAGAAACTATCTGTTCTAAAAATGTTCAAATGTTTGTTAAGTTTATGGGACTTAACTACGGGGTCATCAGTCCCTAAACTTACAAACTACTTACGAACTACGACGGCACAAATATCCATGCCCGAGGGGGGATTCGAACCCCCGACCGTAGTGGCCGTGCAGACCGCGACTGGAGCGCCTCAGTCCCCTCGGCCAGCGCGGCCGGCACTATCTGTTCTACGGACGCCGGTGCACAGAGCGGAAATAGTCTGACACTGAACATCATGGAAGGAACTGAGACACTTACGGAAAATATTGAGGAAAAATGGCTACATCAACAGCCAGATTTCACCGGTTATGTATCGGAAGACACACAAGAAGAAGATCCCCGAGGAGGACACAAGGAAGATTACAGTTTTGTCGTTTTTTGGCTCGGTGACGGGACAAAGTAGCCAGCTCCATAAGAGATAAAGCCTCGTACTAATTTACGACAGCTCGTGAGACCTGTGAAAGATAATGTAGGCCTTAGAACGCCAGATGTATAGAAGATACAGTGTGGTGGTGGACAATTTTACGTAGAGCAGACAGTGCAAACTAACGAACAGCGCTCTGTTGAATACGAAAGATGTTTTTGCTTACGTTATGTCGAGAAAGCAACTACGGAGAGTGCAATCATTCGTCATTCACCACTTGACTATGGCCAAGAAGATCTCGGCTGAGAGCTTGTAAGTTTCAAACCACGTAAGAGGGCAGGAAGTCCGAAAGAACTTGATTGGTTATCCTCATTATATTGTTTATTTCAAAACTGAAATTTCCATTGTTTGATACTGAACCTATCGTGGATTGACATAAGTTGGAAATTTTGTGTCCGTTTGAATTATCGATACATCAATACTTTTTGCGTGTTATTTACAAATGTTCAGATAAAGGTTCTTCTGAAAACCACACTGAAATAAAAATGTACGTAATTAATTTTCAAAAAGGATATTAACAATAATAACCATGAAATGAACTTTCTGGAGATCTCTAATAGAATGTGTGGCGCCGTATGTTTTCCGGATTTACTTGATGTACGTATCTTTCCGTAATTCTCAATTATCATACGAATGCTAATGAGTGCTTAAGCAGCATTCAACTTAAATCAGTTATCCTGAAATTAATCTACACTTTGTGTTACAACACACAGAGGTAACGAAGGTTACTTTATTTTAATCGAAGATACATTTACAAATGAATATAAAATTCTTGAAAACTGTATCTATTATGAACATTCGTAAAAATTGAAAGAAGCTTGCCCAGTATAATGTAACTTTCTACGATTATCTATGACGCTGATGCAAACTCTTCATTTTAGGCATTTATTTATTCACGTTTTTCACCCGAAACGATAATTTGGAGTGTGGCGTACAATAGAACGACGTTCTTGATAACGTTTGACGTCGATGATACCCCCTGCGCAGATGGATCCTATTCTAAGGATATCTTGATTCAGAGCTCTTAATGAATGCGATCTGACGCATTTAGAATCCAGAGAACCCGCAATTTTTGCCATGATCTGCAAGTAAAATGGGAGCAGGATATTACATTGACGCGTACGTGAATAAAACAGCAGAAGAATCTCTACGCCAGATGCACTTCTTGCAGCGTGCTTCAAGAATGCTCCCGTACTAAGGCAGGAAGTCAGTGATTCCCAGGCACCAATGTCCTATGTGATTTTTGGGCACTCCTCTACTGAGTGACACTGCTTCGTTTATGTAGCACCTGCTGCCTTATGTGAAACCTATTTACTCAAGTTTTAATGTCGCACCCGTATCTTGAGATATTGTCATAAAGAAAAACAGGCATTCTACGCTTCTGGACGTGGAATGTTTCAAATGTTTGTATAGCTTATGGGACTTAACTACGGGGTCATCAGTCCCTAAACTTACAAACTACTTATGAACTACCTAACACTAAGGATGGCACAAATATCCATGCCCGAGGGGGGATTCGAACCCCCGACCGTAGTGGCCGTGCAGATACGTGGAATGTTCTCTCCCTTAATTCGGTAGGTAAGTTAGATAATTCGAATTGAGAAATGGACAGTTTAAAGTTAGATATATGGGGATTAATGATTTTCTGTGGCAGGAAGCTCAGATCTTCTGACTAGGTGAGTACGGGGAGCAGCATTTTCTGCAGGTACAGGGGCAACACAGTCTGGACTATCGACTGAGCTGGCCTTGCAGTATCAGGTAACGTGGCTTCGCCATACTGTTACAGAAGGCAAGGGCAAACTACAGTCATTACTTTTCTGAGTACATGCAGCTCTACTGTATATTATGATGGCGTCTTCTTGTGTAAAATAGTCTCCCATCCGGGATCTCTTGGCAGAAACTACTCAGGACGATATTGTCATAAAGAAAAATAAAACAGGCATTCTGTGGATTGGGGCGTGGAATGTTCTATTCATTAATCAGGTAGACACGTTGGGAGATGTGAAAAGAGAGATGGATAGGTAAAATTTAGATATGTATGGATTTGTGAAGTTCTTTGGCAGGAAGCACAGGATTTCTAGGTACGTGAGTACAGGGCTATAAATACAAAATCAATGGGGAGGAACACAGGAGTAAGTCTAAGAGTGAATATGAAAATAGTGAACTCATTATCGCAGCAAATATACAAAAGAAGCCAATATCCATCACAATAGATTAGATTAATACTTGTTCCATGGATCATATGTATACGACATTTCATAATGATGTGGAATGTGTCAGATTAGTAAATGTTGTCTATACGTAACTATCGATATTTGAAGGATTTTTTATTTTCATTTTTTATTTTTATTTTTTTATTCTATTTAATTTTTTTACTTTCTTTAAAGTTTTATCTAAAAATTAATCTAAAGTGTAAAAGGGGTTGCCATTCAGAAATTACTTTAATTTCTCTTAAAATACTAGTTAGCTATATGTCAGACTTTTGATGCTACTTGGTAAGTGACCGAACCGTTTTGTGGCTGCATAATTCACCCCTTTATGTGCCAAAGTAAGATTTAGCCTTCAATAGCGAATATCACCCATCGTCCTAGTGTTGTACCTATGCACACTGCTATTACTTTCGAACTGGGTCGGATATATATATATATATATATATATATATATATATATATATATATATATATATATATCTGTGTGTGTGTGTGAGTGTGTGTGTAAAATAGACGAAGATTACTCATCGGGCGAAGGAGCACAGGTGTGACAGCTGCACAAATAAATAGAACACACACACACTCACGCAAACGCTAGTTTTCGCAGCCTAGCTGCTTCGTCAGGCAGAAGGGAAGGAGAGGGAAAAGGAAATGATGAGGGTTTAAAGGAGTGGGTAAGGAGTCATTCCAATCCCGGTACAGGAAAGATTTACCTTGAGGGGAAAAAAAGGAGGGTAAACAAATACACACACACCCACACATTTACACAGACGCAAGTACACCTAGGTAGAGATACTGTAGAAAGCAAAGAAGTTAAGAAGTTAGACAGAGATACCACTTGAGGCAGAGGCTCTGTCCAGAGAACTCTGGCAAGGATGTTAAGATGGTGGGTGGGAATTCGAATTTAGCGGAGGTTGAGACCAGGTGGGCAACGGGAAGAGAGAATATGCTGAAGGGCTAGTTCCCATCTCCGTAGTTCTGAGGGATTGGTGTCGGTGGGAGGTATCCAGATAACCCGGACGGTGTAACACTGTGCCAAGATGTGCTGGCCGTGCCCCAAGGCGTGTTTAGCCACAGGGTGATCCTCATTACCAACAAACACTGTCTGCCTGTGACCATTCAGGCGAATGGACAGTTTGTTGCTGGTCATTCCCACATAGAACGCTTCACACTGCAGGCATGTCAGTTGGTAAATCACATGGGTGCTGTCGCAAGTGGCTCTGCCCTTGATCGTGTACACCCTCCGGGTTACGGGACTGGAGTAAGTGGTGGTGGAAGGGTGCGTAGGGCATGTTTTACAGCGGGGCCGGTTACAAGGATAGGAGCCAGAAGGTAGGGAAGGTGGTTTGAGGATTTCATAGGGATGGACTAGGAGGTTACGGAAGTTAGGTGGGCGGCGGAAAGACACTCTCGGTGGAGTGGGGAGGATGTCATGAAGGATGGATCTCATTTCGGGGCAGGATTTAAGGAAGTCCTATCCTTGCTGGAGAGCCACATTCAGAGTCCGCTCCAGTCCTGGAAAGCATCCGGTGACAAGAGGGGCACTTCTGGGGTTCTGTTGAAGGTTGTGAAATTGAAGAAGTGGCTCTGTCAATTTGCTTCTGTACCAGATCAGGAGGATAGCTGTGGGATGTGAAAGCTGTTATCAGGTTATTGGTGTATTGGTTCAGGGATTCAGGACTGGAGCAGACTCGTTTGCCATGAAGACCTAAGCTGTAGGGATGGGAACGTTTGATGTGGAATGGATGGCAGCTGTCATAATGCAGGTACTGTTGTTTATTGGTAGGTTTGATGTGGACGGATATGTGAAGTTGGCCATTGGACAGATGGAGGTCGACATCGAGGAAAGTGGTATGGGATTTGGAATAGGACCAGGTGAATTTGATGGGACCAAAGGAGTTGAGGTTGAAGAGGAAATTCTGGAGTTCTTCTTCACTGTCAGTCCAGATCATGAAGATGTCATCAATGAATCTGTACCAAACTTTGGGGTGACAGGCTTGGGTATCCAGGAAGGCTTCCTCTAAGCGTCCCATGAATAAGTTTGCTTACGAGGGGGCCATCCTGGTTCCCATGGCTGTTCCCTTTAGTTGTTGGTATGTCTGGCCCTCAAAAGTGAAGAAGTTGTGGGTTAGAATGAAGCTGGCTAGGGTATTAAGGAAAGAGGTTTTAGGTAAGGAAGTGGGTGCTCGGCGTGAAAGGAAATACTCCATCGCAGCAAGGCCCTGGGCATGAAGGATATTTGTGTATAAGGAAGTTGCATCTATGGTGTCAAGGATGGTTTCTGGAGGCCGGTTACCAAGCCCCTACAGAACGAATCTCTGCCTACATAGACCAACACCTTCAACCAAACATGTGCAGTCTCCCATCCTTAATCAAAGACACCAACCACTTTCTCGATTGCCTGAAATCATAACCGAGCCTGTTACCTCCAGAAACCATCCTTGCTACCATAGATGCAACTTCCTTATACACAAATATCCCACATGCCCAGGGCCTTGCTGCGATGGAGTATTTCCTTTCACGCCGAGCTCCCACGTCCCTATCTCTGTCTAACTTCTTAACTTCTTTGCTTTCTACAGTATGTTTGCCTAGGTGTACTTGCGTCTGTGTAAATGTGTGGGTGTGTGTCTGCAGGATGATCTTGGGTGGGCTCTGGCAATTATTTTTATTACAAGCGTTAGTGCAATGAATACTTTTTTACTCAATGTTGAATTACCCCACAATATGATCCCATAAGAAAGCAGTGTATGAAAATACTCATAGTAAGCTAATTTACTGAGATGTACATCACCAAATTTTGCAATGACCCTGATAGCATATGTAGCTGAACTAAAATGTTTCAGCAGATCTTCAATGTGTATCTTCCATTTCAAGTCCTCATCAACGAAAACACCTAGAAATTTTGAATATTTCACCTTAGCTACATATTTACTTTCAAAGTCTAAATTTACTAATGTTGTCATGCCATTTACTGTATAAAACAGTATATACTGAGTTTTATCAAAGTTAAATGAGAGATATCATTTACAATTTCATCAGTTAATACCAGTTTGTCAGGTGCGATAGTTATACTTGTATTATCAGCAAAAAGAACTAGCTTAGCATCTTTGTGAATATAGAATGGCAAGTCATTAATCATTAATATATATTAAGTACAGCAAAGGACCCAAGACCGAACCTTGTGGGGCTCGCTTTCTGATAACTTCACAGTTAAAGGAAATAGTTGTTCCTTCTATATCATGTGAACTGCTTATTTCAACTTTCTGCACTCTTCCAGTTAAGTATGATTTAAACCATTTCTGCACTACCCCACTCATACCACAATACTTAAGCTTATTTAGAAGAATTCCATGTTTTACACTATGACAAGCCTTTGAGAGTTCACAAAAAATCCCAATTTGGTGATGTCCTGTTATTCAAAGCATATAAAATTTCATCAGTGAAGGTATATACAGCAATTTCTGTTGAAAAGCTTTTTATGAAAACCAAACACATTTTGTTAGAACTTTATTTTTACCAGTATGTGAAGCAACTCGAGAATACATAATTTTGGATAAAGCTGGCAGAAGTGAAATGGGTCGGTAGTTGTTTATATAAGACGTATCCCCTTTTTTATGCAAAGGTTTAACGATAGTATATTTCAGTCTATCTGGAAAAATACCCTGATTTAAAGAGCTATTACGTATATGATTGAGAAGCCTACTTATCTCTTGAAAACAAGCTTTTAATGCCCTCCTGGAAATACCATCAATTCTATGTGACCTTATACTCTTGAGAGATTTTATTATTTTCCGAATTTCTGAAGGAGAGGTGGGTAGAATTTCAATTGTATCAAACTGCTACTTCTAATGAACATTTAGATCCTATTTTCTCTTCAACATTTTAAAAGTAATTATTAAGAATGTTTTCAACTTCTGACCTTTTGTTACTAATGTTTTCATTTGTTTTGATGGTAATACCCTCTTTCTCTGCTCTTGGTTGCCCTGTCTCTCTTTTAATAATATTCCAAATTGTTTTAATTTTATTATCAGAGGAACCAATCTCAGACATGATGGTCATGCTTCCTGATTTTTTAATAACTTTTCTTAATGAAGCACAGTAGTTTTTATAATATTTTATTGCTTCTGAGTTATTACTGTTTCTTGCGGATAGATATAGTTCCCTTTTCGGTTACTAGATATTTTATTCCTTTAGTAAGCCATGCTTTCTTAGAATTATATTAAACTAATTTCTTGGGGAAACAGTTTTCAAATACCCTTACTAATGTATCATGAAATAAGTTATATTTTAAATTAACATCATGTTCCTTATAAACATCCCAGTCTAACAGCTGTAAACTTTCTTTGAAATTTCTAGTTGTTAAGTCATTAATCAAGCGCGCAACTCTGGACGACCGTTTCGAATTACTGAATGGAGTTATGTCATATACTGTTCCTACCAGAAAGACCACTCTCAACAAGCATTTACATGGTTAAACATATCTTGATCTATAAAAAAGTTATCTATGAATGTACTGCTTTCCTTTACTATCCTAGTAGGAAAATAAATCTTTCAGTGAATTAACATTGAAGTGACCAAAAATAATAATTTGCTTCCCCCTATATGACAGATAGCACAACAAAGCATCCAAGGTTTTCAGAAATAACTGGAAGTTTCCTGAAGGGGCCCTATATACTGTTTCCATTATAAGATAGTCATCACTGAGTTTAAGCTGGCAGGTACACGTTTCAATATGTTGCTCTACACAAAACTTTTTTGTATCTAAATTTTTTAGACTGTGATAGCTTTTCACAACTCCTCCTCTTACCTTATTATCTCTACTTACATTTGCAGCTAATTTATATCCACTGACATTCACATTTTCCATACCAGTGACAATGTGATACTAAGACAGGCACAATATATCTATTACATTATCAGTCTCTATATCATCTAAATAAACAAAAAGATCATCTATTTTATTCTTAGTCCCCCAATATTCTGGTGACAAATGCTAACATTATTTTTACTTTACTTTTGTGAGAAACATTTGATTTTTCAATATTTTAGCACCTGTCTGCCTGATCTTTTCACTGGACACTGATGTTAGCATAAGAAAGAAGTACTTCCATGAACTGCAGTGTGTCCCCCTTAAGGATTTTGCTATCAACCCAGTCAGTTTCCATTCCCTTTCCTTTTGAGTTGCAGGTCATGCCTAGTGAAATCCCACCTATCAATAGCTTCAGCAGGAACCAAATCTATGTCTGACAGAGTAGCCGCCCTAAGCAGTTGGCCAATCTCCATATTGACCTTCTGACAGAGCGGTTCAATTAGGGTCGATCATATCGCACGAAAGCCGGCAACAGTCCAACATTTGTCTGCGTCGTTGCGGAAGCTATTTTAACCAGGTCACAATACTGTAGCCCTGATCCCTACAAATGCTATTTCCCATCCCACCCACTATCACAACATGATCCTGTTTTGTGAAACTCTTGCACAAGGAACCTATATCCTCTACTACCTGGCTAAGATCCGCACTGGCATTGAAACAGTTTGTGACCTGGTACCTGTCACCTAATTTTTCCTGCAAAATAAGGCCCACATCTGTTCCACGGCTACTTCCTAACAACAGAACTTTCCTCCTACTATCTACTTTTTTTGAAACCGTTAGTGTCCTAGTGAAAGTATGTTGTTTCTTAATTACATCTACTTCTAAAGGAGCCTCTTCCTACTTAACTGTGGTAGGAACTCAAATCTGTTGGCTGTGCCAAGATTATATAGTAACCAGCTCTGCCGATGTTGAGGAGATTGAAAAAAAACGTATGATTGGATAAAAAATTATACAGAAAGTTAAGGGACAGAAAAATTTGATTGTGATGGGGGACTGGAACTCAGTAATAATAAACGGAAGTGACGAAAAAATAGTAGGTGAATATGGACTGGGGAAAAGGAATTAAATAAAAGGTTGCCAGGTAGAATTTTGCGCAGGGCACAATTTAATCATAATTAACACTTAGTTTAAGCAACAAACAAGAAGATCGTCTACTTGTAAGAGAGCAGGAGATACAGGAAGGTACCAAAGTGACTTTATAATAGTAAAGTGTAGGTATCGAAAACAGGTTTTAAGCTGTAAGACATATACAGGGACAGATATAGGCACTGAATATAATTTATCGGTTATGATGTGTAGATTAAAACTTAAGAGTCTGGAAAAATGTAGAAAAGTAAGGAGATGGAACCTGTATAACCCGAAGGAACGAAAGGTTGTTAGGAGTTTCAGAGGAAGCATTAGGCGAGGGGAAAGTAATATAGTAAAAGAAGAATGGGCAGCTCTGAGAGAGACAGTAGTGAAGGCAGCAGAGGATCATATAGCTAGACGGACAAGTACTAATAGAAATCCCTGGATAACAAGGAGCTACTGAATTCATGAAAGGGAAAAATATACAGATGCAATACATGCAAAAGTAACAGTCAAAAGGCAGTACAGATGGCAAAAAACCGTGATTGACAGGAAGTGCAGTCTGGCTAAGAAGGAGAAGCAAAAGGACAAAAGCAAGACTGTAGAAGATAGAAACCGCCTGCAGATAAATAAAAAAGACATTTGCAAAAAAAAAAAAAAAAAAAAAAAAAAAAAAAAAAAAAAAAAAAAAAAAAGCTGTCATGACGAAACTGTTCCACATTGTGTTCAAAATATATGAGACAGGCTAATGCCGTCAAACTTCAAGAAGAATGTAATTATTCAAATTCCAAAGAAATAAAGTGCAGTCAGGGTTACAAAATACTAACACGAATTATTTACAGACTAATGGAAAATCTTGTATAATTCATCCTCGTTGAAGACCAGTTTGGATTTAGGAGAAATGTAGGTATGCGCTAGAGAGTACTCACATTATGAATCATCTTAGGAGGAAGAATATGAAAAGGGAAACCTACGTTTTTACTTTTTGTAGATTTTGAGGTAACTTTTGACAATCTTGACGAATACATTCATCAATTTCTGAAGGTATCAGGGTAAAATATAGGGACCGAGAAGTGATACACAATGTTTACAAAAGACAGACAGCATTTATAAATGTGGAGGGCATGAAAGGGTCGTAGTTGTTGGGATGGGCGTAGACAGCGTTGTACCTTTCGCCAATGTTATTTAATCTGTACAGTGAGCAAGCTGTACTTTTATTGTCTCATTACCTAATATCATTCCTTCAGCATCGCTTGATTTTCTTGGATGCAGTGGATTGCACAAGACAGGGTAGCGTGCAGAGCTATGTCAAACCAGTCTCCGGCGTGAAGAAGTTTGGAGAAGCTTTTTACTTTGATTGGTTTCATTGACCTGGTACTAAAGATTAAATCCTTCGGTTCTTTAAATGAAAATAATCATGCCGGTTGTTGGAAGCATAATTACTAACAACATTTGGATGACAAGTAACTGAAAGGATGAAGTTATCTGAGGTAGCAGAGGTTTTATTGGTGAGTGCACTTTCTGAATAGGTTGAGATATTGATTTTGATTACTTTCTGGTAATAAAGTGGTGGGGACACTTCGACTTTTTAAAGTCGAAGCTACCCTTTCAAGCGGATTTAAGAAGACCTTAAGATTTTGCATTATAGGATAAGAGAAGAAAGTTAGATCTGCTAGAACATCTGGTGATTATAATACATAACGCTAAAAACGCCGCTTCAGTAAATGAACAAGTTCGAGGTAATACATACAGCTTTTTTAAAAACTTTGTGCACCTATTATAACGAAAGTCGTTTATTTTAAATTTCAACCTCTGTCATAATGTGCAAATGATTTTCTGGCACCTGGATGTACCTACTAGCTTGTGGATGATCTTTGGAATTTGGAGGTGTTTGTTTTAATGTGCATACGTGCGCCCCAGTCGTGTTGTTGACTCGGTGCATTTCGGTTGTGCTATGCGCCGCCAGTAATGGGGTCTGGTTTGAATTCTGACGTAGCACAGTATGCTGAGGACCTTTCTTCGTAGACACGGTTACAAGGGAAGTAACCACGTTTTCTTTTACAACGTTATATATATATATATAATGTTTTAAGTTTCTTGTACAGATTATCTGATGATGAGGGCTTGACCCTTGAAACGCGTCATATTTTAGTCTTTTTACACGGTATCTGTGGTTGAGCCTACTTGTTTGACAAAATAATTAAGTTATACAACCGCCACCTCACATCCATTATGGATATAACTAAGGTTTTCATCGATTTCTGCTGTTCTTTTAGAACCTTCCTATTGGTGTAGATTCATTTGTCATAATGACATAGCAAATCTATCGAAAGAATTCTTAGTAATGACAGACGCTAAAATCCTTCGTCCAGCATTATCCTATAATAATACTTACTGTTATCCAACCATGATTTTTATGTAATTTATCTCTTCTGGGATTCTGAACAATAAAGTTGATAAGGTAAATTCGGGTCTGTTGGTTTCGTTCTGTGTTTCACTGTATTGTTTTCACCACAGTGAATAATGATTCAGTAATAGTTGGTGTTCCCTGCAAAATTCCAAACAGGCATCGATGGTACTCAACTTCGTTATTAAATCACGCCAGGTGAAAATAGCATTATTGATCTGCTACTTCCTTCAGCCATTGCCATCACACTAAAAAAATACATTCAGTTGTCAACAACAAATATCGGGAACAGTCACAGAAGTATAGCATCACTGACAGACATATATTACTAGATTGGCAATGCCATATATAGTATAATTGGTGTGAATGAAGTCTCGCAGCCGCCATATTTCTTTACTACAAACGTGTGAGCAGTCGCGTGTTTAATTACATAAAACAGTAGTTAAAATACGGATGAACTGACGTAACTACGCCGTCTTTACCGCTTAGACGTAATGGTCAGTTAGCGTGTTGTTTGTGGCTGTAATTTTTCTTGCAGTAATAGAGTCGTTATGAAACAGATGTTTATCGTGGATAACAGGTATTTTTATTCTTTTGGTGTTCTTACAAATCTACATTTTGCTTTGACACATAGATTAATGACTCGCTTTATTTGCTGTTTTTATTAATCTGTTACCAGTTTCGATTAACTTCGGCATCTCGATTATTGTGAGTGTTTTTACGATAACTTCTGTCTGTTTCAATTATATGTTACATGTTCTTCTCATAACTTGATTCTACGATAAATGAATTATATACATCTACTACGGAAGTAGAGCATGTTTAAGCCAACTAGTAAAGCTTCGCGTTAAAAGATTATAGTAGAATCATACGGAAACTTTCTGACGGGAAGTTGGGGGTAGATGCCGGCGTCAAGCTTCAGTAAGAGATGCAATGTTGCCAGTCTAGTCACAGACATATATTAATAGACTGGAAATGCCGTATTCAGTACCATTGGTATCAGTGAAGTCTCACCGCCATATTTCTATACTATAAACAAGTAAGCACTCGTGTGTGTTATTACAGAAAACAGTCGTAAAAATATGAATGAATTGACATAACTACTACTAGTTTTGACATATGGGAAATTCGTGTGTTGTACATGGCTATAAATTTTTCAGCAGCAGTAACCTTCGACACATACAGTAATTCGCTAGCCTTGATTTGCTGTTATTATTAATCTGTTGCCAATTTAATTCAACTTCGGGTTTTATTTCAGTAGTGTGGTCATTAGAAAAGTGTTGTTTATCGTCGATAATCCGTATCCTTAATATTTTGAGAGTTCTTACGAAATATTTGACACATACACTAAAAAATCGCGTCGCGTTTTCTGTCTTTATTAGGCCTGATCTGTTATCAGACTCGATTAATTTCGGCTTTTCTTTTAATAGTATGACCGTTATAAATGTGCTATTTGTCGTGGATAACACAATAGTTATTCTTCTTATTGTTTTTTCGATAACTACAGTCTGCTTTAAATGTACCGAAAAGTACCGGTAAATTTTACTTACCTCCCGACGGCCTTGTATGAATATGTTGGCAACATCAACAAAACGGTAGAGAGCCCTCACCAAGATGTTGATATTCTTAGAAATCACCACAGTGTGACTTGATCAGCGTTTTGTACAGATAAAGAAGTAAATAAGTAACGCTGTTCCAACTCTGTGGTTGACAGGTTCTTGTATGTACCCTTCTTCACTATGTAAAAGTAGTTGCCCTTGTAAAACGAAGATTTCTTGAATAAAAATTTGCGTTGTCACGCGATTCGCTAATGTCAACGTCACACGATTGACAACATAATCACGCGAAGCCGCCAGGACGGTAAGTAAAATTTAACCGTACGTAACACGTTCTTCTCGTAACACGATTCGACACTATAGGCCTGTATGTTAAATTCAACTATTGCGGAAGTATTAGCTTAAATGCAAACGAACTCGTAAAGCTTACAACGTCATATCGTGTCAGATGTTCATAGTAATACCGTACAGAAACTTTGTGACGGGTGGTGAGGCACGTTTGCCAGTCTAGTAATATATGTCTGTGAGTCTAGTGATGTGCGGCTGTGGCAACCAAGGATGTTAGAATAAAGGCAGATGGCATTATCTATGCCGAGCACATACGTTAGTTGACGCCAGTCCGCCATCTTGGTCAGTTTTGGAACGTTATTTCTCCGTTAAAACTATGCGTTAAGTCGACCCTCTTACAGTTAATGCATTGAGCTGACAGTCAGTGAAAAGTATGGACTTTCAAACAATATTTTTTCTTGAATAAATAGTAATAAATATTCATCATAATACATTTGATAACTCAATTTTAACAGCTAATTTGCACTCCTTTAACACGTGGTACAACACGGCAAAACCGTCGTATGTTTTATTCCTATTTTAGTGGCATAAAACATCAGCTTTACAATACGAAACTTTTCCAAAACTTAACAATATGCCGGAGGCAGGTTTCACTTTTCCAGCGTAAGCGCGTCTCCCTGTATTCTAACCTGCTTGGTGGTAACACTATAGCATAAGAATCTGTGCTATCATATAACAATCTATGATGCTAAGGACGTAGTAATTCTCACAATCGATATCTTACTCTGTAACAGTCGCACCTTCGATACTTATGGCGAGCAAGGATTATTCCAGATTACCGAAAAATCTAATGACAAAGTAGAATGTCAAACAGCATCATGTCTGTTACTTACATGAAAATCAAGTATGTGTAAAAGTATACATCAGACCTGGTGACTTAGTGTGATGATGGTCCTGTAATAATGTTGGACTAACTGTAAATTTACACATACACACATATCAATATTCTAACAAGGAAACAAACAGATTTACACAATAAAAAAAAAAAATTAAATAATATCACGAATTATTTACACACGAATGGAAAAACTTGTGGAATCCAACCTCGGGGAAGATCAGTTTAGATTTAGGAGAAATGTAGGAACACGGGAGGCAATACTCACATTAAGACTTATCTTAGAAGACAGGCTAAGAAAAGGGAACCTACGTTTTTAGCGTTTGTCGATTTGGAGAAAGCCTTTGAGAATGTCGACTGGAGTACACTCTTCCAAATTCTGAAGGTAGCAGGGGTAAAGTATAGGGAGCGAAGAATTATATTCAACCTATACAAAAACCAGACAGCGGTTATTAGAGTCGAAGGGCAAGAAAGGGACGAAGAGGTTGAGAAGCGGGTTAGACAGGGATGTAGCCTTTCCCCAATGTTGTTCAATCTGTACATTGAGCATGCAGTGAAGGAATGGAAGGAGAAATTTGGAGAGGGAATTAAAGTTCAGGGAGAAGAAATAAAAAGTTTGCGGTTTGCCAGTGACATAATTTTGTCAGAGACTGCAAAGGATCTGGAAGAGCAATTGAATGAAATGGACAGTGTCTTGAAAAGAAGATATAAGATGAACATTAGCAAGAGTAAAACGAAGGTAATGGAGTGCAATGTCAGAAAATCAGGCGATACTGAAGGAATTAGATTAGGTTATGAGACAATAGAAGTAGTACATGAATTTTGTTATTTGGTTAGCAAAATAACTTCTGATGGCCGAAGTAAAGAAGATATAAAATGGAGAATGGCTCTAGGAAGAAAATCGTTTCTGAAGATGCGAAACTTGTTAACACCCAATATTAATTTAACTGTTGAAGTCCTTTCTGAAAGCATTTGTCTGGAGTGAAACGTGGATGATAAGGAGTTCAGATAAAAAGATGATAGAAGCTTTTGAAATGCCGTGCTACAGACGAATGATGAAAATGATAGATGGGTAGATCTTGTAACTAATGAGGAGGTGCTTAACCGAACTGGAGAGAAAAGGAGTTTCTGGTATATACTGACTAAGAGAAGGGATAGATTGGTTGGACACATAATGAGACAACAAGGAATTGTCAACTTAGCATGGGGTACCCCACTTAGTGTGGGGTAAAAATCATACAGGGAGACCGAGGGACGAATACAGTAAGCAGATTCAAAAGGACATACGTTGCGTAACGTATTCTCAGATGAAAAGACTTGCACAGGACAGGGTAGCGTGGAGAGCTGCACCAAACCAGTCTGCGGACTGAAGACCACAACAACAACAACAATGAACTTTTGAAAAAGAAAATGGGTAGAAACTTCTTGACACACTAAAAACTAGACAACTTGTCACAGAAAATTATAATATGTAGTATGTACCATGATTGAATCCATGATGGCTCTTGTGCTCAATGACGGTTTTTTTGTTAGTAGAACATTGTCAGCAAGCAGTCGTAAATATTTGGTTTATTCATCAGATCCAGATTTCGATCATTATATGACCATTATCATTGCTTAAAGTAAACAGGTGAAAAAATATAACTTTTATATGAACGTAATCTCAAACATAGAGGTCGAAAAGTTTTATATTTTTTAACCATTGATAATGGTCGAACAGTTAGCGACATCTAGATCTGGTGAATAAAGAAAATATTTACGACTGACTGTTGACAGTTTCCTACAAAATATGATATACGATCGAAGTCTCTAATCGTGCCTGAGATAGAGGAGATGTTATTTGCCAAGGAGGAATGCCTTTCCCACAAAAGCTGTTTACTATTTCATTGGGTAATTACCATCGATCTGAGGCGCGACCTCAGGGTTAACCTGTGATTCCACCTGACAGAAACCATTTTGATTTGAGTGTTTCCAACAGTTTTGGTATAATAACTGGCAGTAAGCCGTCTCATGGCAACAGACCATTAAATATGCACGGAGGCGCGTCCACGGCGAGCCAGCGGCGCCGGAGGCTCTTTGGGCCGCGAGGACAATGGCGTGTGGCGAAACGCGGCCCGTATATAAGGGCCCGGCGGCGTCGGCAGCAGCAGTAGCAGCAGCAGCAGCCCCGGCCGACATGCAGCTCCTCGTGGCACTCTTGGTGGCGGCGCTGGGCTGCGCCCACGGCCGGCCAGAGGCGCCCTACCCTCCCTCCGGGTGGCGGCCGGAGGGCCGGCAGTTCTCGCTGCCCTCCCGCTCCTCCGGCCTGTACGCGCCGCCACCGCCGCCCCAGCAGTACGGCCCGCCGCCCCAGCAGTATGGCCCGCCGCCCACGACCACGGAGGCGGCCGAGACGACCACGACGGAGCTGCCCACGACCACGGCGCCGGACGACGCCGGAGCCGGCGCGGACGGGGCGCGCGCCTTGGCGCAGAGCGGCGTCTACTACCTGCTGCAGCCGGACGGCCGCCTCCAGCGCGTCGCCTACGCCCACGGGCCCGCCCCCGCCGCCCCCGCCGCCCTCACGCAGGCCCAGGGGCCGGCGCCGGTCGACGCCGGCTACCTGGCGCGCTTCCACTACCAGGACCTGCCGCCCGCGGGCGCGCCCATCTACGCCTACAGCGCACCCAAGCTCGTCCGCCTCTCCTAACCCGGTGGCCGCCGCAGTGACAGAATGACATTTATCCCGTGCTCCACACTCTTCATGTTAACTTTGTCTTTGCTTCGAGCAAAGATACAAGTTCCGATTACCATCCTCTGTGAAAAAAGTCAAATGTACAAAATATTTTCACGTTAATTTTCAGTGACCATCATGTAAATAGTGTATGTAAATCGTAAGATACAGTACAATAAATAGAATGTTTATACCATGCAATTATACCACTTTTTTCATTATCCAAGATCTCTCTTCTCAAATCTAGACACTCGACTCGCATTCCTGAATTACCTCCCCTGTTCTGTTTCCTATTTCTTTTTCCTTCCCTTCTCTCCTACCTGAAGAAAGAACCCTGTTTCGAAAGCTTGTGCTATATTTTCTTGATTTTTCTTCTTTGCGTGACTATTAGCGATCAGCCGTAGTTAAGCAGTGGCAAGAAGTATAACTGAACAACAAATTATTACCACAATACCAGCTCCCACAGCAACAATGTCGAGACTGCAATATAATTTACCTGAAGCATTTGTTCCGATCATCAAACGTAACTTACATAAGATGCAAGAATATACAATTAGGTTAACATCCCTGCGTGGGAACCAAGAAAACATACTACCAAAACCTCGGACTAGGAATCAATGTTAGCACTGAATGAGAGATAACAGAGATATTTTATTAGGACTACTATGATCCAGACTGAATGCTAGAAGGCTTTATTAGCCCAGTCAAAGAAGGAAAATTAGGGGAAAAAATTCGTGTAGCCGCAAATTTTTGTATAGTGGTACAGGAGAGTGTCATGAACAACATACTAAAAATCCTTACCTGTAGGGTGCGAGCGTTGGGGTGGGGGTGCGGTTAAAGGTCATTTTTTCACGTTATCTTAAATAGCTCGAAAACCAAACTTCTAGTGAAAATAATGCCCAGTACAAAATCAAGGTACGTTAAATTCCCTACAGAAAAGGTTCTATTCACTTTTTCTCTAGGACTAATAGTTTTCTGATTACAGGGGTTGAAAAATGGCATTTTTTCAAAACTATCTTTTACAAGTATAAAATTAATGTTTATTGTTAAATGAAGTGAATTAAGTCCAAGTATTAAAAACCTTACGTCATTTAAATACAATAGAACAGTACTGAGGGATAAATTTTGTTCTGAGTATGTGTCAAGGGGCACCAGGAGAGGGTGGGGGTTTGTTTGGGTGGGGGGTGGGGGTAAAAGACGAGGGAAAGCATGACGCTGGAATGATGTCAAGCACTTCCCTTATTTGTGCTTCTGCAAAACGAGGAGCGAGCTAGTGAATCCCTACTACATCTACCCCATTAGATCACAGAAGGAACTACAGGGTGTTTCACCGCCGGCCGCGGTGGCCGAGGGGACCGAGGCGCTTCAGTCACGGTCTGCACGGTCACTGCGGTCGGGGGTTCGAATGCCCCTCGGGCATGGATATTTGTGCTGTCGTTAGTACAAGGTACTTGATAAGTAGTTTGTAAGTTTAGGGACTGATGACTCCGCAGTTAAGTCTCATAAACTTAACAAACATTTGAACATTTTGGTGTTTCACCAAGTTATACCGACCCATCCACAGCACATCTCGTAAATAACTGGTGACGCAGTATGCAACAACATGTAGTATAGGTGATATGAATGATCGTGGGCGAATGGCAGCAATGAGGGCATGGGATATAGATGCCAGCTTCTTTTGAATTTTCTGTTTTGCCCTTTTTTTTTTCACCGATATGCCGTCCATGAAGACTTGGAGTGAACGATGTACCTTTTCCTCAGCTTCACTACAGAGTTTGTGACAGGGTGGAAAAACAGAACTATCATATGCCATTGACTGAACATCAACTAAAATTATAGTGGCAGTTGCCTTTCTCATTCGGCTTGTTCATCTTTGCACTTTGAAAATATCAAGCGTCATTTATAATTTTTTACACCTGAACTATGAAAGTACACAACAGTTTCCCTGGTACTATTGTAGTATTGTACTAAAAGCAATTTTATCTCAGTCTTTCCCTAACTGTCTCTATATGCGGCAATGTTCCACAATCTTGCTCCAACAACTCTTCTAAGGTGAACTGGCAGTCATGATTCCCCTCTATATTATTGAATGTTTCCTCCATTGACGAATTGATTTCTTCATCATCAGGATGTCCACTCTGTCTAGATTTAGGCACTGAGCCTATAAATAATCTTTTATAGCAATCCTCGTGATACCTTGCATCTGTAGCATGTAGTCATTAACAGAACAGATACGTCTTTGGATTGTGTATCCCCATTCATCCTTCCTCTCCTGTGTACGAATTATAATTGTATTATCGTAACTGAAGGATCAAACAGAATAAATCTTTCACCGCCTTTTTTTCTGTTTAACAAGAAATTCATCATCAATTGTTTCTGCACAAAACAGGCAGTTAGTTTTAAGATGGAATTTCACTTCAGCTGAACACAATCGTTTGATTCCAGTCGATGTTGAAGGCTGTTCCTCTAAAAGAGATTCTTTTAAAAATCTTTTAATTGAATCATCTTGTACTCTTTCCTGCAAGATGCATGAACACCACCACTTGTTTTGTTTCTGAAACCTTCAGCTTTCCCATCTTTTCTCAAGTAAGTGGCATTTAGTAATTCACATATTCCTTTCCCACCAACATTGCATAGGTCACTGACGACATCACACTCGCAGATCAAACACTTTTCCGCTATTCTTTACAGGAACATATTTCATGTACAGACGCACGTAATTACTGAAAAAAGTAATCACCTAATTAAATTAATTCCAAATATAAGACAATCTCTGCTGCAATATTTAATTATCAGTAACGCATTTCATACTCTAAGTGCACCATCATGTAAACAGCAACAAGACTTAGTGATGAAGTAATTATTACAAGAAAAGTTTGATTCGTTAACCTACCGAAGCCATTAAATGGCAGCATAAACGAAAAGTACGAGGTACAAGCTTATGAAGGCTGTGGGAACCACTAAACTCCCTCCACCCAGTGGCGTAGCTATCATAGGGCAGTGCCCCGGGGCCCCCGACCTCCAGGGGCGCCTCGGCCTTCGTGAGCGACGATCGAAAAAACGTTACAGTAGAGCGTCGAAATTTTTATTAATTTTTCTTACCCTATCGTCCATTACATCTCCTTCCCCTCAAACCAAGTTTCCCACAGTAGCCGCACTGGGCCACAGGCTGGCGGAACAATCCTTCTAATTGGGCCTTCATAAGACGCGCTGCCGTCAGGCGAAGCTGCCAGTCAATGTGTCCAACAATCGACACACTTCAGTCGGCGTAGCAGCAGAAGTAGCGGTAGCATCAAAGCTGCTCACAGCAACAGCTGCGTCTTCCAAGTGTTGCGGTGTGACGGCTCGGCGCAGTATGAAGGATCGCGCTCCTCCAAATACAGTACAAATCAAATGTTCAAATGTTTGTATAGTCTATGGGACTTAACTACGGGGTCATCAGTCCCTAAACTTACAAACTACTTATGAACTAATTAAGACTAAGGACGGCACAAATATCCATGCCCGAGGGTGGATTCGAACCCCCGACCGTAGTGGCCGTGCAGACCGTGACTGGAGCGCCTCAATCCCCTCGGCCACCGCGGCCGGCAATACGGTACAAATACATTTACTGTACAGTTCTTCTTATTGACAAATAGAAGTGTACAGCTCGAATATCCAAATAAACCAGTTTTCCGAATATCCATGTCCCCAAATTACTTCGGATAATAGACGTTATACTGTATATAATATTGCCGCGAGAGACCACGTACACCGACTGCCGGCGTGATTCAGTCGGTGACGCTATCCTGCCGAAATTGACCCCAACATGGAAAGTTCGCAAGTTATGTAAGAAAATTATTTAAAAAATATGCATTATTAGAATGTGAGGTTACGGAAGTATTTACCGCAGTTTTATTCTTCTGCAGCAGCCGAAAGGTCGTTCAGCAAATTAAAAATAATCAAAACGCATCTGAGGTACAGTATGTGTCAAGCTCGACTCTGACATTTGGCGCTCATAGCAATCGAAAACAAGGCTGCATCAAGTCTAGCTTTAACAGACCTTATTGATGATTTTGCAAAAACCAAAGCCAGGAAAAGATTGTAAAATAATTGTTAAAATAAAATTGACTACTTTTTACCATATTATTACTGTAATGTACTGCTGTCACGAAAACGCTTACCGATAATTACCGATCAGAAATCATATATTTTCCAATATCTGCAATCTCACAGTTTGAAGCATTGTATTACTCCAGTAGTTATTCTATCATGGAAACACGAACGAAATCCCCACGACTTGAAAAACGCCATTCATTTAGTTCGTGATACACAGTGAGGCGCGAAAAATAATTATGAATTATTTTCAAGGACTAATAGTATTCGTGTTACAAGAAATAGAAAAATTCCCAACTTTCAGAAAACAATGTTTTAACACATTGACTGCCACGTGAGTTAATATAAATCACAGGAAGTCTTCTCTTCGGGCCACGTGAAGTAAATACAACTCACGGACATTTTTCCATTTAAAGCTCGGTGGTGCAGTTGTGCTGTGACTTGGTGTTACAGTACGTTATGGCCCCAGTAACAAATCATGATCGTGGCCTCCAGTTTTTCAAGAGCTCAAGAGTAGTTATTGACACTTGAAATCGTGAATTATATATAACTCACATCGCCCAGTCATATTGGAGTTTCCTTGTTTTTATAATTTATTATTTGATGTTACATATTACTTATACATTAGATTGTATATCACCTACAGTTTTAATTACATTCTCTAATTGCAACAACAATGAAACAGACTTAAAACATTGGGTAATTCTGCTTTGTATCTCTAACACCTGCATGCACTGTGTTTTATGAAGAAACACTCTTCGCAAAAACATGAATCACAATTTCTTACATTTCCATGTAGTTTGTTTACATTTCTTTACAGCTTGCTCTCATCCAGATTTATTCTTTATTTTTTCGTGTCATCCGTAGGCCTACACCTATGACTTGCTGCTCCCATGTTCACAAGAAGACAATCTGCAGGCAGCTCGGTGGCTACGGTGAGAGGTTTCTCAGGAGCAACGGCATCTTTTGTATGGAGTAGTCTCTAAGTCACGTCCTCTTTTAATTCTGTGATTGAGATGATCTTGTTGATGTATCGGTAAATCACAAGAGCATTTACCAGTCTGACGCTGTCAACAGTTCAACTGCAAGCTTCCTGTACCATTTCACACCCCGCCTTAGACAATATAGGACTTCATTTGGCGAGGGAGATCTATAAATGACTTATTATAGTCAGTTATAATTGCTCGTTTTTTCTTTGTGCCCCTCTTGGTTTGAACTTCAGCTTCTTCCTCTCCATGAACAGTACTCAGCACTAGCACATTCCTGTTATTTTTTTCCATTTCAGTAATATCTTCATCTTCTTCACTTATGTCCATAACTTCATCTAGAAGCTTCTGTACATGCCTTTGTTCATCTACGTAACTTTTACGAGACACTTTCTCCTGCTACAATATCACTGTGTTACGGAGCAAACAACACCGAATAAAGACTGTAGTAACAATGCAGAAAAACAATAATGGAACTGTACTCAAATAATGTTGTGGAATGAAAGATTTAACAGAAGTACCAACCTAAAATTATTAGCGACTTAGCAAATGACACACCTGGAACTTTCTCTGGCGCCATGTGAGTTATATGTAACTCTCTCTCTCTCTCTCTCTCTCTCTCTCTCTCTCTCTCTCTCTCTCTCTCTCTCTCTCACACACACACACACACACACACACACACAACATAAAATAAGGTTTTAAATTGCAATATTTTCAACTTATTTGTACTTAAATAGCTTATTTCAAGCAAACTAGAGCAGAATATGGAAAAAAAGTAAATGGTCCCTGGAGGTCGGTAACCCAAGTATGCCTTTGGCAGTCAATATGTTAATATAGTTATTTTTAAAGAGAATGGACTAAAATAAAATATTAAATGTATACAGCATATTTAAGTACGGTAGAACAGTATTGAGCATATGATTTGTTGTGGGGATGTGACAGGTGACAGCAGGAAGGGGTGGGGGGAGGGTTGGAGGGCAGAAGGTGCGGGAAAGGGCAGACCGCTGGAATGGTCAGGCATTGCCGTTCTTTGTGCGCCCGCAAAACGAATAGCGAGAAAGCGATCCCCCACTCTGTCTACCCCATTACGTCGCAAAAGGAAATTACAAGGTGTTTTACAACGTTATACCGAGCCTTCCACAGTGCACCTCATAAATCACATATGACGTATTGTGCGAACAGACCTGGAGAGTGCGCATTTTCCACAAAATGCGTTGCGCCAGGAAACAGGCATGTTTATTTTACACAAATGCGTGAACACTGGAAGGAATACCGAACAGAATCTACATACCTTTCTGCACACTACCTTGCAATGGTAGGCGGGACATGGATTCGGCATTATGTGGCTTTTTTCTGGGAACGGCGCCTTCCCATACCATAAGAACTATTCGCTCTTCAATTTACGTTCATACTAACACTATACCCTCCGCCGCATTCTGCTCAGTTGTTCTATGTGAAAAACAAACAACTTCTCTGTGTTTTAACGTAATGGTGAGAATTCAGCACTCACGCAATTTTTAAGGTACATTTCTAACCGCACACTATTTGTTTATTCAGCTATTTAAATGTTTAATTATAATCACGGATCATAAGTTATGTAATAATTACTTTGTCTCAATAGTGAATTGAGCATCAACACGCTGCCCTCTACCCCACTGTCACGATTATAAGCAAAGATATCGACTTAGTTATTTTACTTATTATTTTTTCCTGGCCAGACACTAACATATACTTCAAGAAGCCTAGTAGGGGCACGGCTCAAACCAAAGTGTTTCATCAAACAAAATCCGGCAACTTACTTTTGATGAAACCATCCTACACGAATATTTCCCCTATTTTCCTTTTAGCACTGGGCTATCAACGAAATGAGCTAACAGCGCAGAAGTTTAGCGAGAGTGAGTTGTCGGCACTGGCAACAGTCCGCCTGCTGTCACCGCGGTCGAAAAATATCACATGGGGCATTTTCATCTGTATGTCCTACCCAAGTCCAACTCTATCTCTATCCCTCTGCAGAATTTCATCCAAATCACATAGTAATTTTACCGTGAAAGCATAACAAACAAACAAACTTCCACAATTATATTAGAGAATACGATTAAATATTATCTGCTGCGGGACACACTATAATTTACTTAGTAGTATTTAGGTTTGCCTTATTATGTCTTCCGGTGGACGGTAATGAGCTGATGCTGAAGAAGTTTCGCATCTGTACAGTATTAGTGTAAAGAGGGCCCCAATGTCATATTTGCCCCGGGGCCCTTGGTGACATAGCTACGCCACTGCCTCCACCTTGAAGTTGTTTTCATTACTGACATAACAGAAATGGACACAAAATGCTGTCTGTAAGCTGAAGAGCGAGCAGTTCTCATGGTGGTGGAAGGCGCCTTTCGCAGAAATAAGCCGCAACAAACGTGCAGCATGCCCAACAATCAATTTCCCACCTACAGGTTGCAAGGCGATGTCCAGAGATGTACTGTGTAGTTCTATTAGTAACTAATACCTGTATTCCATCGAATGTTAATGTATTTGTGAAAAATGAACACTTCCAACAACTTCCATCGTACAACGCATTTTGTGGAATATCAACACTCTCCAGGTGTGTTAGCATACTGCTTCACCAGTCATTTACGAGGTGTGCTGTGGAAGGGTCGGTAGAACTTGGTGAAACACCCTGTAGTTGCTTCTGCGACTTAATGGGGTAGATGGAGTGGGGACTCACTAGCTGGTCCTCGTTTTGCAGAAGCACAAATAAGCGAAGTGCCTGACATCATTCCAGCATCATGCTTTCCCTCATCTTCTACCGCCACCTCCTATCCCCCCAAACCCTCGCCCTCTCCCGCTGCCATTTGGCACATCCTCAGAACAAAATTTATCCCTCAGTACTGTTCTACGGTATTTAAATGATGTATTGGCTTTTAATACTTGGTCTTAATCCACTTCATTTAACAATAAACATTAATTTTATACTTGTAAAAGATAGTTTTGAAAAATTGTCATTTTTTTCACCCCTTGTAATGAGAAAACTATTAGTCCTAGAGAAAAAGTGAATAGAGCCTTTTCTGTAGGGAATTAAATGTACTTTAATTTTGTATTGGGAATTATTTTCACTAGAAGCCCTCGTTTTCGAGTTATTTAAGAAAAACGTGAAAAATTGACCTTTAAACGCACCCCCACCCCAACGCTGACACCCTACAGGTCAGGATTTTTAGTATGTTGTTCATGACACTTTCCTATACCACTATACAAAAATTTACGACTACACGAATTTTTCCTCCGTAATTTTCCTTCTTTGACTGGGCTAATAAAACCTTTCAGCATTCAGTCTGGAAAATAGTAGTCCTAACAATATATCTCCGTTATCTCCCATTCAGTGCTAACATTGATTCCTCGTCCGATGTTTTGGTACTATGTTTTTTTGGTTCCGACGCAGGGATGTTACCTAATTGTATATTCTTGCGACTTATGAAAGTTACGTTTGGATGATCGGAACAACTGCTTCAGGCAAATTGTATTGCAGTCTAAGCATTGTTGCTGTGGGAGCTGGTATTATGGTAATAATGTGGTGTTCAGTTATTCTTCTAGGCAGTATTTAACTACTATGGCTGATTGCCAATAGTCACACAAAGAAGAGAAATAATATATATATATATATATATATATATATATATATATATATATATATATATATATATATCCACTAGCTTTCGGAAAAGGGTTCTTTGATCAGGTAGGAGCGAAGGTAAGAAAAAAGGAATAAGAAACAGAAGGGGGAGGTAATTCAGGAATGCGAGTCGAGTGTCTAGATTTGAGAAGAGAGATCCTGGATAATGATGAAAGTTGTATAACTGCATGGTATAAACAGTTATTTATTGTACTGTATCTTACGATTTACATACACTATTTACATGATGGTCACTGAAAATTAACGTGAAAATATTTTGTACATTTGACTTTTTTCACAGAGGATGGTATTCGGAACTTGTATCTTTGCTCGAAGCAAAGAAAGTTAACATGAAGAGTGTGGAGCACGGGATAAATGTCAGTCTGTCACTGCGGCGGTCACCGGGTTAGGAGAGGCGGACGAGCTTGGGTGCGCTGTAGGCGTAGATGGGCGCGCCCGCGGGCGGCAGGTCCTGGTAGTGGAAGCGCGCCAGGTAGCCGGCGTCGACCGGCGCCGGCCCCTGGGCCTGCGTGAGGGCGGCGGGGGCGGCGGGGGCGGGCCCGTGGGCGTAGGCGACGCGCTGGAGGCGGCCGTCCGGCTGCAGCAGGTAGTAGACGCCGCTCTGCGCCAAGGCGCGCGCCCCGTCCGCGGCGTCGTCCGGCGCGGTGGTCGTGGGCAGCTCCGTCGTGGTCGTCTCGGCCGCCTCCGTGGTCGTGGGCGGCGGCGGGGGCGGCGGGCCGTACTGCTGGGGCGGCGGCCCGTACTGCTGGGGCGGCGGTGGCGGCGCGTACAGGCCGGAGGAGCGGGAGGGCAGCGAGAACTGCCGGCCCTCCGGCCGCCACCCGGAGGGAGGGTAGGGGGCCTCTGGCCGGCCGTGGGCGCAGCCCAGCGCCGCCACCAAGAGTGCCACGAGGAGCTGCATGTCGGCCGGGGCTGCTACTGCTGCTACTGCTGCTGCCGACGCCGCCGGGCCCTTATATACGGGCCGCGTTTCGCCACACGCCATTGTCCTCGCGGCCCAAAGAGCCTCCGGCGCCGCTGGCTCGCCGTGGACGCGCCTCCGTGCATATTTAATGTTCTGTTGCCATGAGACGGCTTTCTGCAATTTATTATACCAAAACTGTTGGAAACACTCAAATCAAAATGGTTTCTGTCAGGTGGAATCACAGGTTAACCCTGAGGTCGCGCCTCAGATCGATGGTAATTACCCAATGAAATAGTAAACAGCTTTTGTGGGAAAGGCATTCCTCCTTGGCAAATAACATCTCCTCTATCTCAGGCACGATTAGAGACTTCGATTGTATATCATACTAGATTATATACCCGTGCTTCGCAACGGTTGTTAAGAAGAACCTGTGTGTATCATGGATTCTAGGGTTCCGGACCTAGGTCAGCAAAAACAGAATCCTTGTTGCATCGCTCTGTCAATAAACTCAGTTTTCCTAGCAAAGATATCAAATCTAAGTAGAAGTTATTTTCGAAAACGGTGAATGTTCATAAAGTTTTTCATGCAAAAAGTGAAATTAATTTAAGTCCGTACTCCAGAACTATGTAAATTTAACGTTAGTTTGTGCTCATAAAATTAAGACTGCGGTGTGAAATTGTCTGTTTGGCGTAACTTCTGAAAACACGTCTATCGTTGAGATGAAAAATAGTAATAATAATAACAGCGCCATGTATTGGTTCTATGGTATAGTACTAAACTGTAAGTGAATGCTGAAGTATTAGTATGTTGCACTGTGGACAATGTAGTTATTCTGTATGCAGTGCTCCCTATTATCGAAAACTCGGCGAATGCTGAAAGTTTGGCAATTAAATCAACAGAGCAGTTGATGTCTGAATAAATAAGACGTCGTTGTGGTGTCAATGTGCGATAAAGTAAGTCTGGGTAATCGTTGAAGGAATGCCGTCAGCTGATCATCTGTCTAGAATTTTCCATTAAATATAGTATTTCCAGTGAATTGTCTCGTTGTGTTAGCAGCATCGGCCACTCTTTCACAGAATACATGTCCCCACGTCCTGCAGTGATTACTTCGTAAAGCACGAAATTGATATCGACCTTCTGTAATAGAACTATATATTCAGAACACTAAGTACAATTTTCTCAGCAAAAGAAGACGTCTGTACCTATCTTAATGTAGTCCTCACCAAAAGTAAGTAATTTCAAATTTTAATACATTTCATTCCATTCCATGATGGTGTTGGTGGCGGCTGGTGCAGCAAGTGTTGAATAATTAAAAAATTCCCAGTCTCTGTTGCGATATTTTATTCTCCAATAACGCGTTTCGCGCTGTTAGCGCATCGTCAGACTGGAAAAAGACAAATGTTTTGCTACAGTCCGTATTCCTGGCGGGCATCGAATCTAATGTGGCGAAGGTGAGTAAATTTTGAAATTTCAGACTTTCTTGGGCGGAGATGGAGTCATAGAACTATCTATAGCTGTGGAGGAGGTATCTTAACAATTTTTGTTGTCATTGGGCCCCTGCAAAGAGGTGAATGTACAAAGTACTTAAGGGTTATCAATATTGTACGGAACAATTATGAAAGCAGAGAGGTTTCTGATGAGTTTGTTGCTCGCGTGTGTATATTATCTCTAGTGGCAGGCACAGTGCAGAAATATCTCTGGAGTGAGCATTGAAATGCACAGAACCGTTTTCGTGTCCTGAACATTAAGGTGGAAATGTCACGTAATATTGGGAAAAATATATTAATCGCTGACTCTATCTTGGTCCTTCTTTGTTCGGTTAAGACGGATGACTGTGTGTAAATGGCTCTTTTAGCGACGCTTCCTCAACTTTCTTGTTGCTTCTGTGACACATTTATTAAGATATTATTTCATGTTACGTGGTTGCTCTGCCAAATGGAGTGGGGGGCGGCTTCCTTACAGCCAATGCAGTACAAACCAATCGTAGGAGCAAATAAATTTGTGGAAAGAGTGCATTTGTCTCAATATCACGTAGTAATTCCAACTTAATGTTGAGAAGATGAGCAGAACGCAATGCTCATTCCATAGATATTTCTTCCAAGCACAATTTAGTGGTTATACCCGTCGAAACATGCACTTCTTTTCTCTCCATGGCATTGCAAAGCACATGGGATACAGTTACGAATTTAAAAAAAAAAAAAAAAAAAAAAAAAAAAATTGTACCCTACCCGGGTTAAATTTTACTTGCAGTGGCAGCGATTTAGATTGCTATCGCTATCGCTTTAGGGGGATGATTAATTTACAGGCCAGGACAGCATAAATTATTTATTTCATCGGGAACATAAAGAATTATTCCCTTCATTCTACGTGACTGACATTTAAAAAGCATTCAACGGCTCTTGCAAACATCTGCACACAACGCCGCCGCCATAAGTAAAATTGTACCCTTTCTTGTAGTGTATTACACTATAGTTATGAGCATGAAAAAGAAAAACACAGCAACGACATAATTAGTTCTTTGGTGTACTATGTAATTAACGTCGCCTCACGTTGTCCTTTCCTTATACTATGGCGTTTTTGAGGCATTCCTGAAGAGAACGCACTCAAAATGTAATGAGGATACACCGAAATGAAAAGGGGGACTACATAAATTCGTTTTTTCTTGCAAAGAATTGTTAAGTAAATTACAGTATCGATAGACGCGAAGGAATGTCGTTCTGTTTTTAATTCAAATGTTCCCCATCAAAAGAAGCAAAGATACGTCGTTAAGCTTGGAATATACAAAGTGTAATCAGCAACTCGCTGTTCAATGTTGCGGCTCTTAATTCAAAACACTTCTGTCACTGAGGGAATACGCACTACATGATCATGTATTGTTTCGTTGCAGCACTACGAAACCAACAGCACCTTTAGTGGTTCGTTGCTGTTCTACGGCATAGTCACCGAGAAGAAATAAAAGATTAAAAAAATTGAACAATTTAGCAGCGCCAACTATTAGTTCTTTGGTGCACTACGTAACTAAAAGGGCCTCTGTTTGTTCTGTACTGTACTATCCAGTTTTCTAGGCATTACTAAACAGAATGGACTCAAGATGTAATAAGTACGCACTGAAATCATAAAGGAAACTACATAAATTCGTGTTTCCTCGCAAAGAATTCTTAGTAAATGGAAACATCGATAGACGCGAAGGAAAGTCGTTATGTTTTAAATGAAAATGATACCCCCGGAAAGAAGCACTTTTTTCTTTCCATGGCATTGCAAGACATGCGGGATACAGCTAGTAAAAAAGTGATGTTTTTGTGTCGTACCTGGGTTAAATTTTACTTGCAGTGGCAGCAGTTTAGTATGTTAACGTTGGTTACTAAATATTCGCTTTAGGGGGAACATTAATTTACTGATCGGAACAACATTATTTATTTATTTCATCATCAACACAAAGAATTATTCCCCTCATTGCACGTGACTGATTTTTCGAAAAGGATTCAACGGCCGTTGGTAACATCAATACACAACACCGCTGCCGTATGGAAAATCGTAGCCCTTGTGTGAGAGTATTACACCTAAGTTACGTAAATAACAAACGCAACATCGCCATCTATTAGTTATTTGGTATATTATGTTACGAACAGCGCCTCTATCGGATCTTTGCTATACTACGCTGCAATTCAAGCACAGCGTACACCAGACACTACAAATTACGATATCTCTTCTTCCGCTGATCCGATTTTAATGAAATGAAGCTTATATGTTGCCCCAAGGTACTCTCAGTTGACCTATGAAACACCACGAAAGTTCGTATAGTACTCTTGGAGATTTGCTTAACTACAACATACTTATAAGCATTGTATACACATAAAACTTCAAAGTACGATATCTTTCCTTCCTGTGAGCCGATTTTGATAAAATGTAGCCTATGTTACTCTCCAAACTATTCCAAATTTACCTGTGGAAACCCATGAAAGTTCGTGTAGTACTTTTGGAGATTACCTTAAACAAATAGACATACACGAAGGCTTTTAAACAAATGGTTGAATTATGATATCTTCATTTCCTCTGATCCGATTTTAATTATTGAAGCCTTTATATAACCGCACGATATGCTCAAGTTACCTGTGAAAACCCCATGAAAATTCGTCAAGTAGTTTTGGAGATAAACGTGTTCAAAGAGACAGAGAGACATGACGGTTGTAGATAAATAATTTCAAATTACGATATTTTTTTTTTCCGTGATCCGATTTTTATGAAACGAAGTGTATATGTTACCCCAAGTTACGCTCAAGTTATCTGTGAAAACCCGATGCAAATTGGTGAAGTAGTTTTTGAGATAAGAGGTTTTTAATAGTTGAACAAACAGACATGGCGGTTACTAAAAACACTTAAATTTACGATATCTTTCTTTTCCTTAATCTGATTTTGATAAAATTATGCCTATATGTTGACCCAAACTTTTCCCATGTTTTCTGTGAAAACCGCATGACGATTCGTCCAGTAGTTTTGAAGATTGGAGGGAACAGCGACATGCCTACATTTACAGATTTATTATTAGTATAGATTTTGTAGGAAACTGTCCACAGTTAGTCCTAAAAATATTTTCTTTATTCACCAGATCTAGATTTCGCTCACTGCTTGACCATTATCAATGGTTAAAAAATATAAAGCTTTTCGACCTCTATGTTGGAGGTTACGTTCGTATAAAAGTTTTCTTTTTTTAACTGTTTACTTTAAACTTTGACAATGGTCATATATTGATCGAAATCTATATTTGATGAATAAACCAAATATTTACGACTACTTGCTGACAATGTTCTACTAATCAAAAAACAGTCATTAAGCACAAGAGCCTGAGCCATGCCGGCTCCTGTTTGGTCTGTTTCGTGCTTTTCATCTTCTTTTGTTTGCTCATGTTAGTTATCGACTGGCCTTCCTGTACCTGCCGGCGATGGCGCCTCATACGCGGGTTAGTGAACTCTCTTTTGGCGCTGCAGCGCTCCCTCTTTGAAGTGGCCTATGGCTGCTGCGCTGAGCGGAGAGCAGTCAGTCGGTTTCCCGGGTTCCACCGTCCGCAGGCTGAAGGTTGGACGAGGGGAGTGAGCAGTGTCGGCGCGGCCACATAACCGTGGCCTGTTACGTAGCTAGTGGTTCTACGAGGACCGTTGGGCCACGCTGGAGTTGCCCCTTACAGCCGGGAGGAGAAGTCGTGTCGTCCGACATGTTGATTGCTTGAGTACTGTTGTGTGATATCCTGCCGAAGCCGAAGACTGTGCTAACTGCATCGATGGCAACCTTCGCTACCCGATGTTGTGGATAAACCGATTCACCCTGGTGTGCTGAATCGGACGCTCACAAATTTTAAGTTAAACGGCTTTTCTAAAACCCAAACTCAAATTAATCAAAAAACAATATAATGAACTTTCCAAAAGTGCACTAAGAATAATAACAACGACATTAATTGTCTGTAGCTGTCTAATAGGATGTGTGTTGCCTTTCATTGTTCAAACTTACTTGATGTGCTGTATCGTTAAGTAATTCTCAATTACCATACAAATGATAATGTGTGCTTAAGCAGAATTCATGTTAAACAAACATTAATTTTCATGAAATGAATCTACACTTTATGTATTACAACATACAGAGTAACATAGGGTGACGTTTAAGTCAACTGAAGATACATTGATTGACAGAAAAAAAATCGAAACTGTAAATACAAAGGAATTTGCGTTGTCAGCTCGAATGGGCATCGAAATAAATCACTGGAAAAAGCTGGAAATTTGTGCGTAGTTGGGTTTCGGACCCGGTTCCTCCTGGCCACTAGGCAGTTATGTTTGACCACTGCGCCTCTGGGGACACAGCCACACCCCCGCCGCACGGGGTACTGCTGTTTGCCTCTCGCCAGACTTCAGTTATTCCCACACAATACTAACTTCGTCCCCCTGCTCAATATTACTCATTAATCGCGTCATTTCGCCGATTCCCGTAAGAGTCCAGGGTTAGTTTGTGTCCATTGATATGATCTGCACGATCACAAATATAAAACCAAACTGTATCGATTATGAATGTTAGTGAAAAGAGCAAGAAACATGCACAGGATAATGGAACTTCATATGATTACTATGGTCCTGATAAACTCTCTTCCTTTCGGGCGTTTGTTTACTCACATTTCCGGGCCAAAAATGATCATTTGGAGTGCGGCGTACAACAGAACGACGTTCTTAATAACGTTTGACGCCGGTGATACCCCTCGACGAATGTATCCTTATGTAAGGATAGTGATCTGACCTTCTTCGAACGTATCGACTGTGCATTGTTTGATCTGATATACAGGAAAAAAGGGAGCAGGATGTGACATTGACACATACGTGAATACAGTAACAGAAGACTCCCAATGCCAGCTGTACTTCATTGCTGCGTACTTCAAGAATGATCTTGTACCGAGGTAGCGAGTGAAAGATTTCTGGGCACCAGTCTGACAGGCTACCTTTTGGGCATTCTTGAACTGAGTGCCGTTATATCGCTTAACTAGCACCTGCCGGCCCTAAGCGGTACGCATTTATTCGCGTGTTACTGTCGCACTCACTCCCCCTTTTTCATGATTACGCCACAGGAGGGCGCGAAACAAAAGTGCTGAAACGGCATGAACAAAATTTGCTGCTTCAGATCACGTTCAAATCTCGTTGAATGGTTTCCGGTTATGAAAAGTCCAACTGTTTGTAAAGTTGTGGGACCAAACTACAAGTCTCTAGACTTACAAACTAACTAACTAATGCTAAGGTAAAACACACACACACACACACAGTGTTCTAAAAGGCATCCGCTGCGGTCTGGGCGATCGCTCCCTGCCTAGTTCGAGTCCTCCCTCGGGCATGGGGAAGTGTGTTGTCCTCAGGGTAAGTTAGTTTAAGTACAGGGTGTCTCACGAAAGACTCCTGCCAGGCGTCCGCGGTTCCCGGTCGCCGCCACCGCATCCGCGAGCCACAGCAGCGACCGATTCTCGGACTCTGTTGTGCCGTGGGCGCATACTCTCAGTAACATTGCCATCTGATTAACTTAAGCTTAACTTTATTTACAATAGATGTTCAAAATGATGTCCATCTATGGAAAGAGCTGCCTGACATCACTTGAACACATTTGCGAACATCATTTTGAACATCTACTGTAAATAAGGGTAAGCTTAGGTTACTCAGATGGTAATGTTTTTTAGACTTTAACTCAGTGCGCTCGTAGCACAATAGAGTCCGAGAATCGGGCGCTGCCGTGGCCGGCGGATGCTGTGGCGGCGGCCGGGAGCCGTACAGCGCGATCCGCCGATCCGCGGACGCCAGGCAGGCGTCTTTCGTGAGACACCCTGTAGTTTGTAAGTATAGGGACTGATGACCATTGCAGTTTGGTCCAATAGGTATAGAAACATTTTAACATATTGAAAGAGAAGCAATTACTTTCAATGTGGTTGCATGCCCACGATGTTGAAGAGTTGGATCGCCCAACAAGTGTGAGATGTGTTAAAGATTATCACGAAGATCGTTCTGTTGCACTTCACACTCCAAATTGTCGTTTTCGACCGAGAAATCTGTGTAAGTAGACACCCCACATGACAAGATTGTAATGAGGAAAAATTTAGAGTCGCATTTTGTTTTCTCCATCTTCCCATCCAGAAAGCAAATATTTTATGATTAGATAAATTTTGTTTCGAAAATAGTTTAAAATGATTTATGCAAATAAATCAAGATTGTTTTTTAAATATTTTAAATGATGTTAATACAACATGGATGCATAAGTCTGATCTCTGAGCATAGAATGTTTACTCATAATTCTGCTATTTGGCAAACGAACTTCCATCAGTTTGTAGGTGACGGATTTGTTTTCTTAGTTTGAACTTTAAGTCAATATACGAAGTAATAAAATGGTACGGCAACGGAATCAAAATGTATTTTCTTTTCGTGTTATTTAACATTTCATAGCAGCCATCTTATACCATGGCAAGAAACGAAATTTGAACATTTACGACTGGCACGCTGAGACAGATGTAATTCAACAAACAAGTCGTGTATAGAGATCAATGGATACGCTGTTTTCTGAGTGGCGAGTCACCTGCCACACAATGAGTTTACACAGAGAAGCCGAAGAGGTCAAATCACAACTCTAACGCATGTGCTGGGCGTAAGCTTGCAGAAAGCCGACGCAATAATCCTGATATTGTTATAAAATTAACGCGTGAATGAGGTATTTGTCGAAATTATGCTTCCATGAGTCTTGAACATTAAAGGACAAAGACATTCAGCTGGCTTCGAGAGGGAGAAGAGTTCCTTTTCAGTCTCCTTAGGGAAAGGCGAGTTTTAGTTCATATTTGAGCCATAGTTGAGAGTTGTTAAGATTGGTAAATTATTATTTACGGGAGAGTGAATTTTGACAGATTGCTACTAAACTGGGAGTGTTAAGGAATGGAAAGCTGATTTGCTACTTAATTTGATAACTGAAGGTTTGGATTTGGTGATAGCTAATTGCTGTATTTGGACGGGAGTCCAGTGACTTCTAATTTATTGTCTAGAAAACCTGCTCGCCCGATCTCTGGTGTAAAATAGTTTTGTATATGGCAGATGTAGTTGTTTCAGAGCACTCAAGTGGCATACCATAGCATAGGAAGTTAGAAGCAACTTTTGATTTTACTTGCTTTCTCTGAGCCGGTAGCTGACGTAGAAATCTCTCTGATATTTTAAATAAATGTAATTATCCCCGATATTGGTAGCATACTGACCTACAACAAGTGGCTAATAAGTAACTGAAACAGGGAAGTTATCAGAGGTACCGGATTTTTTTATGTCATGTGTGACTGAAGAGCTGATACGTAATTTTTCCCTTCCTGAACAGATTAAGATTTTGATTTCATGTTTAGCTTATGGTACTAAAACGGTGGGAACACGAAGGTTTTTTGTTTAATTTTTGTTTTATACGACATACCGTCGGTGGGACTAGATTTTATTTACAGCCTGTCATTCACCAGAAAGGTTGTGAATGGAATATTTAAATACATAAACCAGAACAAAGAACAGGAAGACATTTCCCACAGAAAATACTAAAACAGAGTTCTTGCTCTTATTTGGACTGTGTTACACAGGTACCACAGGTACATGCAAAGTCAATAATTTTATATTTTTACGTGTGTGAGAGTTGATGCAACAACAAAGTTTCATCTACTAATAGATCATTAAAACAGTGTGCATGCAACTAATATTAAGTGAGTTTAGTTCACTGATTGAAAGGAGTTTGGGCCAAAAATGTATTAGTTTGTCGTTATTTGCAAGTACAGAGTTTCACCATACGTGAATTTCAGAACCCAAAGAGTTTGATGCACGCTAAAGAACAAACCACAAACTACTATCGTAAATACAAAGACAAATTTTCACGTGAATTACATTCCAATATTGATAAAATATATATTGCCAGAGCAGAATGAAACTTTCACTCTGCAGCGGAGTGTGTGCTGATATGAAACTTCCTGGTAGATTAAAATTGTGTGCCGGAACCGGGACTCGAACCTGGGACCTTTGCCTTTTGCGGGCAAGCGCTCTACCGACTGTGCTATCCCGACACGACTCACGATGCCGCCTCACATTTTACTTCCGCCAGTACCTCGCCTCCTACTTTCCAAACTTCACAGAAGCTCTCCTGCAAACACGCAAGACTAGCACTCCTGGAAGAAAGGATATGGTGGAGACATGGCTTAGCCACAGCCTAAGGGATGTTTCCAGAATGAAACTTTCACTCTGCAGCGGAGTGTGCGCTGATATGAAACTTCCTGGCAGATTAAAATTGTGTGCCGGAACCGGGACTCCAAACCTGGGACCTTTGCCTTTCGCGGGCAAGCGCACTACCGACTGTGCTATCCCGACACTACTCACGATGCCGCCTCACAACTTTACTTCCGCCAGTACCTCGCCTCCTACTTTCCAAACTTCACAGAAGCTCTCCTGCAAACACGCAAGACTAGCATTCCTGGAAGAAAGGATATGGTGGAGACATGGCTTAGCCACAGCCTAAGCGATGTTTCCAGAATGAAACTTTCACTCTGCAGCGGAGTGTGCGCTGATATGAAACTTCCTGGCAGATTAAAATTGTGTGCCGGAACCGGGACTCGAACCTGGAACCTGGGAGGCGAGGTACTGGCGGAAGTAAAGTTGTGAGGCGGCATCGTGAGTCGTGTCGGGATAGCACAGTCGGTAGTGCGCTTGCCCGCGGAAGGCAAAGGTTCCAGGTTCGAGTCCCGGTTCCGGCACACAATTTTAATCTGCCAGGAAGTTTCATTGCCAGAGCAGTTTAAAGAAGTTGCAGTTCCAAAAAGAGATTTTATTTACAATCATTTAATTAGTGGCAAGCCAGTTTACTATCAAAGATTATTAAATGTTTGGCACAGACTAGACTGTCGCCATTTGTTAGTTAATGATTGCTGTTTACAAGACGACCGCTGACTAACAGCAGCAGCAGAGATATATTTTAGTGTACTTTAAATCAACAACAACACAGAGCACAGTAGAAGCATTTTCCGTAATAATAATTTGTAAAAAATGATTTTGGAGGTTTATTTCTTTTTGACAATAGCATTCAGCACTTATCTATACTAATAATATATATGTAAATTTAGGCCTGTCGCTGTTCCCTTCAATCTTCAAAACTACTAAACGAATCTTCATGCGGTTTTCACAGGAAGCATGAGGAAAGTTTGGGTCAACATATAGGCATAATTTTATCAAAATCGGATCGCGGAAAAAAAAGATATCGTAATTTTAAGTGTTTTCAGTAACCGCCGTGTCTGTTTTTTCAACCATTGCAAACCTCTTACCTCCAAAACTACTTCACGAATTTTCAAGGGTGTTTTCACAGATAACTTGAGCGTAACTCTGGACACCATTTAGACTTCGTTTTATAAAAATCGAACCACGGAAAAAAATGATTTCGTAATTTGAAATATTTTATCAACTACCATCATGTCTGTCTGTCTCTTTGAACACGTCTATCTCCTAAACTACTTGACGAATTTTCATGGGGTTTCTACGTGTAACTTGAGCATATCGGGTGGTTACATAAAGGCTTCAATAATTAAAATCAGGTCAGAGAAAATAAAGATGTTATAATTTAATCATTTGCTTAAAAGCCATCGTGTATTTCTATTTGTTGAAGGTAATCTCCAAAAGTACTACACGAACTTTCATGGGTTTCCACAGGTAAATTGAGAATAGTTTGCAGAGTAACACAGGCTTAGTTTCATAAAAATCGGATCAAAGGAAGGAAAGATATCGTAATTTGAAATTTTATGTGTATTCTATGCTTATAAGTATGGTGTGAAACAGCAAATCTCCAAGAGTACAAAACGAACTTTCATGGAGTTTCATAGGACAACTGAGAGTACCCGTGGGCAACATATAAGCTTAATTTCATCAAAATCGGATCAGGAGAAGAAAATATATCGTAATTTGTAGTTTCTGGTGTATGCTATGTAAGAAATGCAACGTAGTATAGCAAAGAACCGATAGAGGCGCTGTTACTGACATAGTATACCAAATAACAGATGGCGATGCTGCGTTGTTTATTCTCAGCTGTAATACACTGAAACAAGGGCTATGATTTTCCTTACGGCAGCGGTGTATTGTATTGATATTCGTAACAGCCGTTGAATCCTTTTTGAAAAATCAGTCACGTTAAATGAGGGGAATAATTCTTAGTGTTGACAATGTGAAATAAATAATTACTGTTGTTCCGATCAGTAAATTAATGATCCCCATAAAGCGAATATTTCGTTGCCAACGTTAACACAGAAAAACCGCTGCCATTGCAAGTAAATAGAGGCCATGTTAGTTACGTAGTGCACCAAAGAAGTGGTAGTTGGCACTGCTGCATTTTTTAATTATTTTTTAAATTTTTTATTTCTTTTCAATGGTTATGCCGTAGAAGAGCAACGAACCACTAAAGGTGCTGTTTGTTTTGTAATGCTGCATAGAAACAATAGATGATCGTGTTGTGCTTATTCCTTCAGTAACAGAAGTGTTTTGAATTAAGAGCCGCAGTCTTACCTCTCCAAATACAAACAAACATTGAACAGCGAGTTGCTGATTACACTTTGTATATTCACCGCTTAACGACGTCTTTGAGTCTTTTGACAGGGGACATTTGAATTAAAAACATAACGACTTTATGCTTTACATAAGAATTCTTTGCCAGGAAAATCGAATTTATGTAGTTCCTTTTCTGATTTCGTTGTATCCTCATTACATTTTGAGTTCGTTCTGTTCAGGAATGACTCGAAAACGCCACAATACGGGAAAGGACAAAGTTAGGCGACGTTAGTTACATAGTACACCAAATAACTAATTATGGCGTTGCTGCTTTCTTTAAAATTCTCATAACTATTGTATAATACACTATAAGACGCGGTATAATTTTACTTATGGCGACGGTGTTGTGCACTGATGTTGGCAACGGCCGTTGAATTATATTTCAAAAATCAGTCACGTAGAATGAGGGAAATCATTCTTTATGTTCAGGATGAAATAAATAATGTACGCTGTCCTGGTCAGTAAATTAATCCTCCTCCTAAAGCGAATAGTTCGTTACCAACGATAGCAAACTAAACCGCTGCCACTGCAAGTAAAGTTTAGCCCAGGTAGGACACAATTTTTTTTTCTTCCCAGATGTATCCCAAATGCTTTCCAATGTCATGGAAAGAAAAGAAGTGTATCTTTCGACGGGTATAACCACTAAATTATACATAGAGTAGAAATCTCTAGGGAGTGAGCATTTGATTCTGTGCATCTTCTCAACATTAAGCTGGAATTACCAAGTGATATTGAAACAAATCAACTCATTCCACACATTTATTTGCTCCTGCGATCGGTTTTTACCGCATTGGCTGCAAAGAAGCCCCACCTCCTTTCTGCAGAGCAACCACGTAACATGAAGTAATATCTAAATAAATGTGTTAAAAGGGCCATAGTCATCCGTCTTAACAAAAAAGCATCATTGATAAAAGTGACGGCTGCAGCTATTTGTAAAAAGCTTCAGTGGACCCTTTTATCAGGATGCATCATCTCAGCTGTGGTTTTCCGTCTACAAAGGTTTTATGAACAGAAAAGGAACAAGTTAAATTCATCATCGATTAGTAGATATTTCCCAATATCAGGTGATATTTCCTCTTTAATATTTAGGACAGAAAATCTGTTATGCGCATCTAGACAATTAATTGGAAATACCATAATTAACGGAAAGTTTTATACAGACGATCAGCTGACGCCATTCCTTCAACGATTACCCAGACTTACTTTATCGCACATTGACACCACCATGACGTCTTATTTAAACAGACGTGAACTCTTTCAGTACTCGTCGATTTTTCGATAATATGGAGCACTGCATACAGAATAACTACATTGTTCCCAGTGCAACACTGCAACATTCTAAAACTTCAGCATACACTTACTGTGAGAGACAAAGAGTTTAGTACTACACCATAGAACCAATATATAGCGCTGTTATTATTATTATTACTATTTCTCATCTCAACGATGGAAGTGTTTTTAGAAGATTACGCCAAACAGACAATTACACATCGCAGTCTTAACTTCATGAACACAATATTGATTTACATCGTTCCGGAGTACAGAATTAAATTAATTTCACTTTTTGTATGAAAAACTTTATGAAAATTTATTGTTTTCGACAATGACTTGTACTTAAATTTGACATCTTGGCTAGAAGAACTGATTTTATTGACAGAGAAAACCAACATGGATTCTGTTTTTGCTGACCTAGGTCCGGAACCAAAAAAAAAAAAAAAAAAAAAGATATACACAGGTCCCTGTTTAACAACCGTTGCGAAGCACGGGCATATAATCTAGTAATAAAATAAAAAGGCTTATTATACGGAGCTAGAGGTAAAGATACGAACTTTTACTTAAAATTACGAATGGAAAAAATCACACATATGAGTTAATTATCGTAGACTATTCTTTTTGGTTATTTGTATTTGCCACAGATGTAATAATAGTTGGGCTAAATTTTACTTACGGCATCGGCGTCGTAGATGTTAATGTTATCGACAACATTCCTTACTGAGCGAACAAGGGTACATACACATTAACTCGTCAACTATACAGCAGGAACAGCATTGCTGTTTCAGTTTGAGGTCGATACGAAAAATTGTTCCTTGATTGAGTTTTCAAACATCACTCAAAGGTCGTTGCCAACATCAGCACATGTCGCCGCCAAGGGAGTAAATAAAATATTACCAGTTCTTCAGGTATTGAGTGTAGAATTTTTTTAAATATATTCGATGTGTTTATTTGTGTTGTTATGGTTCATCAGGTGTAGATGGAAGTTTGGCCAGTTTCCTTCACAGTTTGTCACATGCTCTTTATACGAATTCTAAAATGCTACACTAGCTGAAATAGGAGTTTCGTGTAAGAATACTACGAGCACAAGCTAAATATCTGAGGCCGCGTATGATAGTCACTTTTATTTCAATTTTCTGTGCGGACACAAATTATCATGAAGCTTTTAGTTTGATGTTAGTCAATTGCCTGCAGAAGTTCAGATTCAAAAACGTTGATATGAAATGGTACCTCAAACAGTGTACAATTACTGTTAATATCGTTAGACTGAATACTCTTGTAAAACTCATTTATGGTTATTCCGTTGGTTATTAACATATAGAAATCACTATAAAATTTACTTCAGTGCGCACTATCTTTTATCAGTCCAAGTAAACGTAATGTGACATTTAAGTAATGTTTTCTGTCAACACATTATCGCAACTACGAGTGCCACAGAAACATGAAATGACAAATTTGAATGTCAGACAAGATAATCGCTGTCACTTATATAAAACAACTACTGGTAAAAATTTACTTACGGCCTCCGGGCTTAGTGTGCTGATGGTGCTCATTTTTGGAACAATTGTAAATTTACGCACATGCAAATTAATATCCGAACGGTATCCTCAGTGAACAGACCGACTTGAAACATAAAAATTATTTGAAGAACGCTATTGAAATTTTAGAAAAAGAAACTGGTAAAAACTAACTGATTCACAAATAACAATTGACAAACTTTAACTGCCGTTCACAAAATTCTAATATCTATGATATATGACCACAATCTCTGACCACCGACCTTGGAGAGATCAATGCGCTATACCCAGTAATATCTGTACAAACTGGATGTATAACTGGTGTGTGAGCACAGCAGCAGCTTGCGTGCACATTTATATGTTTTGCACAGGATTTCACACTACTCGTTATGTTTTGCAATACTGCCTTTCTTTCTGGAATGACGTCAAAATGACTGTTTTACAATTTTAATCTTATGAATCATTATTATTAAAACAACATTTAAGATGAAATATATACATATAAATGTCTCAAAAATTGAAGAAAGCTCAAGAAATATAAACCCAATTACGATAATGTCTTCAGTATCTTCTGTACGAACCTCAAACTTGCAGCTGTATCCAACCACATTGCAATCGACCATACCAGCTAAAATTGATATGCAGTGGGAGCAGAGGATTCATAGAAATAAAATATGACACTTTACACGAATTCTTACAGACAAGAATTAAAAAAAGGAAGCTGTCGTTCTCGTCCTTCTGGAAGGACGTCAGCGCTATCCGGATTAACATCAAATTCCTTTAGAATTTTTGAACATATTCTCATTTCTAAAGTTAAGTCCCTTAAGCATTACAAACATTCATTTATAATACAGTAAATTTCCTTGAGATGGAAAAGCTTCTGTCCATACATCAGCACGGCTTTAGGTAGCCTATCGGCGACCTCTTTCTTCTTTCCCTTTCTTCCAGACTGGATGAAAAAGAAAAAATTCAGCATTCTATAAAATCGGCCTAAACATTCGTACATTAATGTATGTTGCAACTCGACTTTCTACGCACCAGTTACGTCCGGCAGCACCAACAGGTGTGGACTTTGTCCGGTCGTGAACCTGGCGGCCCGATATAACGGCGGCTGACCGCGCCCGCCAATCAGGGGTTGCGCAACGGCGCGGCTAGGCGTCTGGCACGGGGTTTGCGCCCCTGCCAAGTATTCTGTTATTCTGTTTTGCGGAGCGCCGCTGGCTGGCGTGGCCACTCGTCCGTGCCCGGGTGCCGTGCCACGGCCGTCACACCGCGCGCAACAGCCACAGCTATTAATTACGCACCCGTGGGAGAGCCGCTCCTGGTATAAGCAGACCAGCCCTAACAAGTGCCAGCGGTCTGCAAGGGGCGGATGACTGGGTAAGAGCCGGCCGCGGTGGCCGAGGTGACTGAGGCGCTCCAGTCACGGTCAGCACGGCCACTACGGTCGGGGGTTCGAATCCCCCCTCGGGCATGGATATTTGTGCCGTCCTAGTCCGTAAGTAGTTCATAAGTAGTTTGTAAGTTTAGGGACTGATGACCCCGTAGTTAAGTCCCATAAGCTTTACAAACATTTGAACATTTGATTTGAACTGGGTAAGAAACGGGCACCCACTTATCTCACAAGGAAAGTACATGGGCTCGATGCCGGCCGCGGGGACTGAGGCGCTCCAGTCACGGTCTGCACGGCCACTACTGTCGGGGGTTCGAATCCCCCCCTCGGGCATGGATATTTGTGCCGTCCTTAGGATTAGCTAGTTCATAAGTAGTTTCTAAGTTTAGGGACTGATGACCCCATAGTTAAGTCCCATAAGCTATACAAACATTTGAACATCTTGGTACAATACGTCAGGTTCTCATAGGAAAGAGCACTGGCTAATCTCCCCGAATTATAGGGAGTCTCCGAGCGGCAGACACTGAACGCCGATTGGCTGTAGTACTGGCGGTCGCGCGCCAAAACGGAATCATATTTTTATTAATATTTAGTAAAGTAATAACTTATTCAATGTCAAACTCAGTTCAGAAAACCCCTCAAAGCTAAGCTATGCCCTGAGTAGGTAAAACATATTAACAATTGCTAAAAACATTAAAAAAACAATTAATATAAGACGCACGATGCACGGCGGCCATGTTTACCTGACATAGTGCCGAACGAAGGCAGCCTTGCATCGAGCCGCTACTCTTCAGTTCAGAACAGGCACTCGGAAGAGTAACAGGTGACTTCAGTACGCGCACTCAGTGGAGTAACATGCATACGTAGGCGGTCATAAGACTATGTATAATCATCTTAGATCAAGGCTAAATAACTTCATATTTACATTCAGTTAAGAAAATGTGTGTCAAGTGGTTATTATTATGCAGTTTACTGGTTTCCTGCTTACTTAAAATAAAATCAGTTGGCAACCCGATTCCCGACGATTTCAGTTTTATTCAGTAACTAGATCAGTTTCTGCCAATAGTAAAATAATTTCAGCCTCAATCAAGAACTCCGACCTACGTGCTATCATCTGCATGGGAAAGACATCTATAGAAGACGTCTGGTTGGTGAACTTTCAGAGTTTCTACTCTTCACTCAGTGCAGTGAGCAGTTACTACAACCCTAGCGTACACTGTCATTGCGATACAAACGCAAACTGTTGTGCGTTATCCATGACAAAGGAAAGGAAATGATATAGGACCGGTTAACATACCCCCTGCAGGCATTTTTCCCGTTGTACGTTCCGTCGCAAACTGATTCGTTGAAAGAGACGTTTTCAGTCAAGAATTTCTTTAATTCGTAACAATTTTTAATATAAAAATAATCCAGAAATTGACAATCCATATTATCAAATTTCTTGGCAGATCTTAAGAAGAAATTGGCAGTAAGATTCGCAGCAATATTCGACTTGTCACGATTCTTAAAATCGCCTTTTGTTGTTTGTCCAGCAGCAGAATGGAAGGTCGTGGCTGCGAAGTTGTTCACCTTTCAAAGCCTTCACTCCAAATGGAGACAATACAATTTCAGGAAGACATTTCCTTGCAAACGTATCAAACTGTATCCACTGAAGGATTTAGGAGTCAACATGTCCCGGAAAAATATGAAAATTGCAAAGAATTTGCGATCTACCTGGCTGCTATGTTTGGCTCCACATATATTTGTGAAATTTCATTTTCAAAAATGAATTTCTTTGGGAATAATTTTCGCTCAAGACTAACGACCGATCACTTTGGAGACACTATTCGCGGAAGCTGCTCCGCAGCTGTACACAGCTTTAAGAATCTGCTCAAGACCGCACATGTAGCCCCATTTCCTCAAGTTTACTCTGCATCATGATACTACCGTTCGTGCTCTCCAGATACTGTGTGAAAGTTCTTTTCTGGCGCTACTCTCTTGTCTTACGGATCTCAAGATTCGTCACAGTTCTTCTCGTCGTGCTTTAGGCGACAGAACAGTTCATTTGCTTGTTTATAGGAAAATCTTCATTGTTTTAAGCTTAGTAGGTTGGGGGGTCATGTCCAAACAATGGTTGTCTGGGATCTGTTTCTTGTTAAGCTGTTCTAAAAAATGTTCAAATGTTGGTAAATGTATCGGACCAAACTGCGTGGTCATCAGTCCGTAGCTTACAAACTACTTTAACTAAGGTAACCTAACCTAAGAACAACACACACACCCATGCCCCAGGGAGGACTCGAACCTCCACGGCGAGCTACCGCGCGCTCCGCAGCGAGACGCTTTAAACCGCTCGGCTACTCCACCGCGGAAAAGCTGTTCTACTTCTGATATCTGGAGAGACTGTGCCCTAGAATTTGGTACAGTTGATTTATGCGAGTTGGAGACACCCTGTGACGATGCATCATGTCTCCTTGTTCGGCATGGGTGGGTTTTTACCAAACAGGTGCCGAGTGCCATGCGGCAGAAAGAAGTAACGCTAGAGCTGACGTACGAAGAACCGTGGGTTGTGGTCCCCATCTACTATTTGTGAGATTTGGGAGGGTGATGTTGCTGCCACTCAGTGTCCACACAGTGTACCTTGCAGGTGAGAGCACGGTCGAGCTTAACGCCAATGTGTAGCTATGAGAAAGGCACTGCCCTCTCTCTCTCTATTCTGGCCTCCCTACTGTGCAGGTCTTGGTTTTTGCTCGAGGAGTTTATTTTCACAATAGTCAGCTAGGTTCTCGAGCACTATTGTTAATTTCCATTCTAGCTATTCAAACGTTCCAGCCTCATCAGTTTTAATGATAATGACCACTGCATTAATGATCCCATAGTATTCCTAAATAGGAAATACAAACTTTTCCGGAGCTTCAGTTTCCCCATTCGGCTCTCCGGGGAAGGGGTAGGGGGAGGGAGGGGGGGAAATAGTGTCTTGGGCAATGCAGTAAGCGGTAAATGACTAAAGAAAAATTGAGAAATGGAAGATGGAATGTCATAACGCTATTAACAGCTGGAATATCAGAAGAGTTTAAAATGATGACGAGTAAGTCACAGCTGAACATCTTAGGAATCTCTTAAACTAGATGGGGCGGTAATGGAGATTTTATGTTGGCGGGCTTCTGAATCATTCACAGTGGTATTTCTCGATCAGTAAAAAATGAAGTCACTGTAATTTTAAGAGGAAACAATTTCTCGAATGTGTATCACTCCAGTGAGAGGATAATTTTGATTAAAATTAAAGAACAAGCTGTGTGGACTTACATGTGCCTGCAGTTCACTTACCAACAGCAAATAGTTTTTTGAAACAACATGTTCTACGTTTTTCTACAGTCACCATTAAGTCATTTGGCTCATTTAATATGTACAAAACATTTTTCGGCCATATTGTACAACTGTTTGAATTTTCAAGTGGTCAGTCTTATTCAGTATTAGAGTCCAATTATTCCAAAGTTGTAAATTTGTAGAGAAACCTATGCCAATTTCCCATGGCTTCCTCTGTATAGGGATTCGCATACACCCACCTGGCGAAGCTCAGAATCAGTTACATATTGAATTAAATTTAGAGCCTGAATACCCAGTGTTCAGCTGCTGGCAAGTGTTTCATCCTTTATGATAATGAAGGATGAAACAACTGTGCCCACAGCTGAACACAGGGCAATCATGCTCTAAATTATGTGTTTTTTTTAATTCGGATAAATTTAGAAAATATACACTATTTAATGTGATTGAATCATTGTAATATTTTTCTTCAAATGTTTGTAGAGCTTATAGGACTTAATCTACGGGGTCATCAGTCCCTAAACTTACAAACCACTTATGAACTAGCTAATACTAAAGACGACACAAATATCCATGCCCGTGAGGGGATTCGAACCCCCGACCGTAGTGGCCGTGCAGAACGTGACTGGCGCGCCGCAAACCGCTCGGCCACTGCGATCGGCAATTTGAAAATGCCGTCAGAGTGCGCAGAAACTAATAGGGCATTGGTAGTTAGATGGAAGTAAATTAAAAAGATGTTTTTTTCTAAGAGACGACTGTGGCTTCGGAATATTATTTGTGTGTTTCCTATAGCAGTGATTCTTGAGTTTCTCCCGGCGTATTTGATAATAAAAATATCCACTTCCGGTCTGTAGTGTCCAACGGGCACAATAATTCGGCGATCAAACATGTCGCCATCATCAGGTGAACTGACAGACTGAACTCATGGAAACGCGTCGGCACGGAGATCCGCATGCTAAGGAGGCTCGAAGGGAACTGGGTTCTAGCCCGGTAGCGGGCAATATAAATACCCTCGGCCCGCGGAGCGACCCCTCCGTGATCCGCGCCCCGCGCCGCGGTCGCGCAGTGGAACCGATTGCGACGGCGTCCGAGATGACGTCGATGTGAGGGCTCTGTCCGCCGTGGTCGTCACTACGTTACGTTTGCTAGATTTACTCTTAATTAACCCAACCGCTGTTTCCCAAGCTTTGCTAAGATTATAGCCACATTCTCGGTTTATGAGGTCGTCACTAGTGCGAATTTCAATGGCCTCTCTAACGACACAGCCTCAGTATCTCGACGTCTGTACCAGAATCCTAGTGCGTTCAAACTCCATCGCGTGATTCTCCGACAAACAATGTTCAGCGACCGCCGACTTGCTCGGATACATCAATCGTGTGTGCCTCTGGTGTTCAACGCATCGATCCTCGACGGTACGTATCGTCTGTCCAATATATGACTTGCCATACTGATACCGAATCTGGTATACGACGGCCTTCCTCAAACCGAGATCATCTTTGGCGTTCCCAACCAGTGCACAAATTTTATTCGGCGGACAAAAGACAGTTCCAACCTGGTATTTCTTCAAAATGCGGGCGACCTTCCCCGAGAGTGCTCAGGTATATGGAATGAACGCAGTGTTTTCATCCGTTTCCACAGGTTGTGCTGTAGTGGTTGGGCGGAGAGCCCGCTGAATCTGCCACTCTGAGTACCCATTTTTTCGGAATACTGTTCTCAGGTGTTCCAATTTCTGCGTCGGAGATAGTGCGCGGCCTATGTACTAGAGTTTTAAGTACCCCATTCCTCTGTGAAGGGTGGCGACAGCTGTCTGCGTGTAAATACAGATCAGTGTGCGTTGTCTTCCGATACACACCATGATATAGGGTGTCATAAAAAATGTTCAAATGTTTGTTAAGCTTATGGGACTTAACTACGGGGTCATCAGTCCCTAAACTTACAAACTACTTACGAACTACCTTATACTAAGGACGGCACAAATATCCATGCCCGAAGGGGGATTCGAACCCCCGACCGTAGTGGCCGTGCAGACCGTGACTGGAGCGCCTCAGTCCCCGCGTCCACCGCGGCCGGCTAAGGTGTAATCAACTCTTCTGTTGACCAAGACGTCAAGGAACGGCAATTTACATTCCGTTTCAGTCTCCATAGTGAATTTGATGTTGGTGTGTATGGAGTTCATATTTGTAAGGAAGTCAAGGAGTTTATCCATACCATGTGGTCAGATGACAAAAGTGTCGTCCACGTAACGGAAAAAAAAACAAGCAGGTTTCCATTCAGATGATGCCAGGGCTTCCTACTCGAAATTCTCCATGTACAAATTTGCGACCACAGGGGAGAGTGGGTTACCTATGGCGACTCCCACCGTTCGTTCGTAGTATTCGCCATTGAAAAGAAAATACGCACACTGGAAGCGTGTATTCGTCATCGCCATACTGGCATATCACCCGGCGTGATGGTATTAGGTGCCATTGGTTACACGTCTCGGTCACCTCTTGTTCGCATCGACGGCATTTTGAATAGTGACCGTTACATTTCAGACATGTTACGACCCGTGGCTCTACCCTTCATTCGATCCCTGCGAAACCCTACATTTCAGCAGGACAATGCACGACCGCATGTTGCAAGTCCTGTACGGGCCTTTCTGGATACGTAAAATGTTCGACTGTACACGCTATCCAAGATCTATTTGACGCAATGCCCAGGCGTATCAAGGCCGTTATTACGGCAAGAGGTGGTTGTTCTGAGTACTGATTTCTCAGGAGCTGTGCACCCAAAATGCGTGAAAATGTATTCACATGTCAGTACTACAATTCAATGAATACCCGTTTATCATCTGCATTTCTTCTTAGTGTAGCAATTTTAATGGCCAGTGGTGTAGTCAGGCAGCACAGCAATATCTTCCACCCCGTGACAATCGTCGGACGTACGTATCGCGGGTCGCGGAGTGCTCAAGTTGATAATGAAACAGTATTATTTTGAAAGTGGAAAGTATTACTAGTGTTAAAAGTGAAATGATATATATTAAAGAAACAAGTTATTCGTTCGTCCTGCTCAAGGCAGAATTCGTGCATGCAAAATCGGTTTCCGTCTTGTCATGCGGAACGGATATAGCGTCGTCGCGGACGCTAACGGTGGCAGATGAATATGCGATACGCGAAAATAAATGATCACAGTGCCGTTAAGCTGCAGAAGGAGGAGCAGAGACAATATTCTGTGTAAAAGAGAAATCTTGTAAGCTGATGATTGTATTGAAGAGAAACCGTTGTCAATGAAATTTGTAGCGTTACCATAGAGGTAGGAGAAAAAAGTATACATTAAGAGCGGTAGAAGAATTAATGTCTTCTTACAATTTTTATAATTGATGTAACGAGTGTACATTTTTACTTGCTGTTTATATATATATATATATATATATATATATATATATATATATATTAATGAATTCACGACAAAGAAAGGCAAATGTTAATGTATCTTCTTCAAAGATATTCCATCTGTAAAGTCAACAGTGTAAAAAAATTAATTACTTTCAGATTTTAATGAATAGAATAAAACGAAGATATAGTCAGTCTGTTGAACAGAACAAACGAAGATATAGTCAGTCTGTTTTTTGCACTCGCCAAGAATAGTATGTTTCTCGTAGTCAAGTGCAAATGTATAAAATGTAAAGGTTTCTTTATTCTAAATACACGTGAGGTCTTAAAAGGAATTGTGCCAATTTATTCCTAATGAAGAGAACCTACACCTGTGTATTTTGAATTGGCCTTAAATCTGGACTTACGCCTGAGATTTTCTACGTCAGATGCAGCATCAACAATATAATGTCGGTAGAAAACGTATAAAATGATTTCTTTAAAAATATTAACACAGTACTAATGACTCTTTTACTTAATATTTTAAAGGAGCAAGCCGGAGCTTTAATTATTTATAATCAATAAATGTAATTGTTCAAATTGTAATGGACATTGTTGGACAATTAATGAGGTAAGTAGCAATTGCATATGCATGTCAAACTATTTGTAATTATTGTTAGATGTAACTTTGCTTGCTGAATTGAATATTTTCAAATATAAAGTTATGTAACTTCTCCTTTTGTAATGAGTAGTAACCTCATTCTTGATCTAAGTAACAAATCACATTAATGATAACAGAGCAATCGAGCCTAAGCTTTGAGATAATTATTTCTGTAGAAAGAAAGAGAGATTACTTGAATGCAGATTCAGTAATGAATAATTATCCTGACTGTGAATTTTGGTTAACTTAACTGCACTTGAATTTAGAATGGTAGACGCCATTATTACGATACCTATTGATGATCAGTAAATGAACTTTGGTAATCACTTATATTGATCAAGCATTATTTCAAAATAATAACAATTCAAATTTTATTAATTGCATAACTTAATTATTAGAGATTAACTGAAAACTGAGTTCAACAATACTTGCCACCGCCAAAACGTAGCAGAACCAATCATTTTTCAATTAACGAATGCAAATATTTTCAAAGCTTCAATTTCACCAAAAGAAGTGCTATTTATAAAATATTTAAATTAGTGGTTAGTTTGCACCTATCTACAAACCACAGTGCCTTGATTATCATAGAAAGTCATTATTAAAAATTATTGCTCTCATACGTGTGCAAATTACGAAATACGCATTGCACATAGGCGGTAGATTTATTTTCAGCTATCAGGTGTGTGTGCACGTCTCCGAAAGGAGATTGTAAGGAAGGTGAAGGTGAGTGAAATCTTTTGTGAAGTTGTCAGATCGGGCCATAGCTTTGTCAATTACTCTAATTGGTTTTGCAAATTAATCAAATTTTAATTACATTCACTTGTCATTTTGTCTACGATTTTAAACGTAGCTAACATCGAGTTTTAAGATCGGACAGTTACGTTACACAACCATTATTACACACGTTACACGTTTACTTATCAAATCAAAAAATTAACTTCAGTAACCCAAACACCAACCTTTCTTCCTTTCCTTACACTGCATACCACTTAACTAGTGAGTGATACTTTGGAATCAATTGGCAATCTGTCATGTGTAGGACTAGCATCTGCTGGCGTATCCGACCCTTGAAAAATATGTCTCACCATCCTGTTCGTGTGACGGAATTCTGGTCTGTAGTGAAAATTAGGAACCTTATGCTTTTAATAAAATTTCTATGGTCACAATAATTCTACACTATAAAAACAACTCATTAAATTCTTTAGTTAATGGAAATCGACCCTGTATGTCACACAACTTTCGTATAGAGAATTAACTTTGAAAGTAGAACATATCTCCAATACACGCAGTAGCTAGGTTGGTCCGGAAATGACTGCCGAGTACCAAGTGATTTTTAACTGAGCAATGGTGAGATGCATTTGTCGGCAATCTACACACAGAACCTTGTGGCTACTTTCCATATGCAGGGTTTTACCTGTAGGTACCCAGCGGCGCGTCTTGTGTGTTCAGTGGTTCAGTGAACCCCGGAAAAAGGCTGTTCCTGAAAAAAGTAAAAAAGAAATAAAATAAAAGGCGTTTTAAACTCTCATTGTTCGTTTTGTTCTTCAATCAGATCATTTTACATGCACATTCAAAGTATTTTTATCGCATGAGGAACGTTTTACGTCACGGAGACAGCAAGTACAGGTATTGTAGCGATGTAACGCGAATGCACGGCTGAGGTTCAAATTTTCTTCTGAGCCCCCTGGAGGCGGTGCATGGGCGCTCACGCGGCATGGAGGGGCGAGGCGAAACGCCGCTTTTAACATTGCCGTTGGAGCTGGTAGAGACGCCAGCTCCTGGCTAGGCGAGCTCTGGCGGTTACGTACAAATGATCCCAAAGCAAGACAGTCGAGCTACTACGCACCTAGCCTTGCGCATGCGCCAATCCTTCATGAAGGCAACATTCGACCATCATATTTGTATCTAAAGCATTGAAGATTCATCAAAACCATGTAATATTTGGTAAAATATCTTATCAACTGTAAAAGCCTTCCGAAGATTCGATCTTGAATAATGAAGTCACTACTCTCCACCTAGCAAGTATAGCCATGTGGTCAGCAGCATCGCGCTGTGCTGTCGAAGGTAGTGGGTTCCAAACCGACTGCAAGCAATTTGTTTTAGAACCCCATCTTTTTTTAACATATATAGGAAAAACAGTGACTTATGTGTTGTTACATGCCACACAAATGTGTTACCATTGTGAGGGTAAATGACATTTGTACTCTTCGTTGTAACAAACATTCAACTGTCTGATAAGAGGTGGGGGAGAGGAGCCTTTGTGTTTACGTAAGGTTAATAGGGAGCGCTGCTTACAGTGTCACGTGACCCGCAGGTTCAAATGTTCAAATGTTTGTATAGTCTATGGGACTTAACTACGGGGTCATCAGTCCCTAAACTTACAAACTACTTACGAACTAGGACGGCACAAATATCCATGCCCGAGGGAGGATTCGAACCCCCGACCGTAGTGGCCATGTAGACCGTGACTGGAGCGCCTTAGTCTCCTCGGCCACAAGTCGGGACCCGCAGGTAGCTTGTCTTTTCAGCGTAATAGATTCATATTGTTACAGTTACTTAACAGTGTAGGGGAGACTACTACACAGTGAAACAAAAATACCCTTTTGATTGTTTCGTATAAAATACCACTCACCAAAGAAATTTTCTTTATTTACTTGAAAGAACAATACTTTGTCACTATTTTGGAGCAAAGAATAATAATTTTGCTACTAATTAGTAAGTGAAATAACAATTTTAAACAACCTCCGGAAATGTTTCGCTGTGTACCATGTATAGTACGCAGTGAAACAGCTCCCATTTTTTTTTTTTTTATTTTTTTTTTTTTTTAATTTATTAGGTCTGAGCGACTTATAAAACATAAATATGTTTGTTAAACACAAGTAGAAACTTTAACAGATACTAAATTTTGTTCAGTGAATATTGATTGGAAAACGAATATACTGGTGGTTGGAGAGTCTCTTCGTAGACATAGACAACACAGGTGGCAAAATCATTGAAATGTCCTTGTGCGAAACACAGGCTATGTCTTCTGCAACTCGGAATAAAAAACAAGTAACTTTCTTTTCACTTGTTTATCTGGAAGGTGCTTTGGGCAAACCACGAAACCCTCTTGGCAAGATGTATGTTTTGCTGTTGTTACTTCAATGGCTTCCTCAATATGTCCCATAGTACCCTGCAAAATTGTTAGGAGTAGTCATACATCTGAAGCCACTGGTCCTGTTTCGCTGTGTACCACATACAAGTGTTTCACTGTGTATCAAAGTCACCATAAAATTAAAGGTTAGTCACAAGTCTTAACCTACCAAATCTACAACTGATCAATATATAGTTAAAGATGTGTATCTTATCACAGAACATAATATTTCTTTCAGCTTTATGTTATATCGAAAATATTAAACATACAAAGAGGCGTTAACTGTAACTTCTGACCACCTAAAACCAATAGAAACGAGAATAATCAAACTGTCCAACATTACATTCAAAGATGTATTTCATCATAATAAACATACTTGGATACCAACAAGTAGAAAAAAAAATACTAAAAACAATCGAGATTGAATGTTTCACTGTGTACCGTGTTTCACTGTGTACTACTCTCCCCTATCAGTTATTAATGTGTTTTAGTGTTCATGTGCATATTTATATGTTCTTGCTGCTTATTATCAAATAAAAATGAACATCGTTCAGTATTGTTTAGAAACAAATTTATGAGCTTTAAACTTGAGAGGGAAGTGTGAAATGAAGAAGCTTGGTGGGCCGACTCATGAGCTCAAGTTAAAGCAAGGGCAAATAAGCTGAGGTAAGACATAGTGCAGATCTTTTAAAGAAAATATATCTAAATTGGGAGGGAGGGGGGGGGGGGACCGGAGCGCTTTCTCCTTCTCTTTGGAAGCCAAACGGTGGGGGGGGGGGGGGCGGGGAGGGGGATGGTGATACTGTCGGTATCTCCCAGTCATCTGAAGCACCAGCCGCCACTGCTTACAACGTAAATAGGTTAATGAAAGCACTATCAATTTTTTACGATTCACGAGTCCGTAAATTTATTTAAAGTGTTGACACATAGAGAATTTTGTACATTGAATATATGTCTAAAATAATGTCGTTTGGGAAACATAAATATATTCTTATCATGTAAGACACAGCCATGGGTAAGCTCCTGAGAGGCGGTGCTCAGGCGATGCGCGTGAGCCCGGCCTGCCGGTAGGTATAGACGGGCGCGCCGTGCGGCAGCAGGTGCTGGTAGTGGAAGCTGGCCAGGTAGCCGGCGTCGACGGGCGCGGGGCCGGCGGTCAGCCTCTCCGGCAGCAGCGAGAAGGAGGCGGGCGCCGGGCCGTGCGCGTACGCCACGCGCTGCAGCCGGCCGTCGGGCAGCAGCACGAAGTAGACGCCCGCCTCAGAGTCCTCGAGGGGCTCGCGCTGCGCCGCCGACCGCGCGCCCGCCGCGTCCGCGTCCGCGGTCGTGGTCGTGGTCGTGGCAGCCTCGGTGGTCGTGGGCTCGGCGGCCTCGGTGGTGGTGGCGGGCGGGCCGTACTGCTGGGGCGGCGCGTACAGGCCGGCGGAGCGCGAGGACGAGGGCTCCGGCAGGAAGAACTGCCGGCCCTCCGGCCGCCAGCCGGACGCCGGGTAGGGCGCCTCTGGGCCGGGGCGGGCGGCGGCGGAGGCGAGGGCCGCCAGCAGCGCGAGGGCAAAGGCGGGGGTGGTCAGCTGCTGCATGGCGCTGTAGGGGGTCTGCTGTGGGCACTGGGGCTCTGCGGACACACCTGCCGCTTTATAGCGCGCGGACGCCGGCATTGACCCGATGGTGGCCGAATGAGGCGCCGCACTGGAAGGACGGGCGTGAGCCGCCTCCACAAGAGCGCGAGGTTACTCAGACCGCCGAGTGCCCCTGCCGGGTGCCTCCCCCACATATTAATGCTGCGGTTCAACACAATAGTCCAATATTCCCCCACATCATTAAGTTACGCAGGATGTTCGGCAATTCTCCTTAGATATTTCTAGGACTCAAGAGACGAGAAAGAGTACATCTTAATACAACAGAGTCCCGAAAACTCGGAACTCGGTAACCTGGCAATCCAGGTTACTCGTCCATTCTCCTGCAGAATGCAGGATAGAATTCGAATTTTTTATAAAGTGTTAGGGATTCTGACATCAGTGGTGCAATAGGTGGTGGCAAGTTGTATCAAGAAAGCATTTTTAAAGCTAAATCTATGAAAATTCATATTTAGAAGTAGAAACAACTAATGCACCCTATCCAGTGCAAAGCAGCGGGTATTAAGCTAGTAACATTCTTATAAAAAAAACCGTGCTCTTAATTAAATATCATCTAGTGACACTATCAACACTTCTTTGCCGTGTGGAAGTGGCCGCGTGCTCTAAGGCATCATCCTACGAACTGGGCGATCGCTCCTGCTGGGGATTGGAACAAATCTCATCAACTGCACACTATTTTCTATAGTATTGAGATAGTATCAGTAATCTCTATACAACATGGATCAATAACTCTCTGAGCATAGAACTGCAGCCTGCACATTCATATATTTTGCACATGATTTCACGTTATCGGCCATGTTTGAATATGACAAACGAATTTCCATTAGTTTGTACGTGACAACAATTGCTTGCTTGCCTCTTGTTTTGATCTTATGCCTATATTTGTTGTAATAGGCTGGTATGGCAGTGGAATCGAAACTGGCATAAAGGACGAATACAAACTAATGCTGGGGAAAGACGAAGCTATGGCAGAAGGGCAAGCCAGGTTTACATATGGCTTTAAAAAGAGGGCGTGAAGAAATATGGTTACGACTGGGACTTATAAAATATTTCCTTTTACAGTAAAAAGTCAGGGAGACTCGTCACGCGTCGGTATACTGGCCGAAAATAGCGGAACACAGAACGTCTTCTACACGAAAAACGTGTAGCGTTCTCGTTTGGAGAAGTGCTACATTGTATCCAAATTTGAAGGACTGGATGTTGAAGCAGCCATTTGCAGAGTTAAAAACGGATGGAATAACAATATCTAACAAGCAATCGTTTGCAATAGTCGTAAACCTAGTGTTCCATACCGAAATTACCACAGGATTGTGTATCAGAGGAGTTGGATCGTACACACATAGGGACACGTAGTGCTATAACCATTATGCCATACAGGAAATAATGGGAAAAGTAAAAATACCCGATTGTTCTCGTTTACAAGCATTGCCAGAAGGTGCAGTGCTGGTTATAAAAGCTATAAAGGAGGTGGAATGCAGGAGGAAACGAAGATACCTAATGGAGTTCGAGAACATACCCTGTACCTTTCGAACTTCTGGCTGGAACAAAAATAGGAGACACCGATGTGGATCTAAACTACAAGTTAAAAATTAAATTGGACAAAATTAAATTTACACCTAACGAGAATAAAGAACTAGTTGTATTCTGTGCCTATATATATAAACTTGTGTTCTTATTTACTATCTCCATAAAAGTGCTACGAAAGCATAAGATTAAAGGTACTAGCTCTATTGTGCGAGAGGATTAGTATAGGATGTACGAATCTCCCAGTTTTTGCTTAGTATGAGCCGCATTTGGACATCCACCGATTACAAGAAGAAGTGGTTAGGGTTAAAGAGTTTTACAATAACGTGCTGTTTTTTTTTTTTTTTTGTTTTTTTTTTTTTTTTTTTTAATTTTAAATGGTTCTTTGTATAGAATGATCACGCAAAAAGCATTTTTCGAATAACATCTAGATGTCTTACTAGGTAAGGAACCACTGGTTTTGATTTGAACTTCTCCGATATGTGGCTCCTTTGACCAAAAGGGGTGTCATCCCGTTCTTTGTCGATGTGATTACCTAAAATCTGTAATAGTTTGTGTGGTGTCGCACAAGTACAAAGTGCGCGCCGCCTACTTTCGCCGCGCGCCGCCATGCATGCACGGCGCGGCGTTCTTCCGACGACAGCCACGAGCGCCCTCTGGTACAACGCCGCTCGTGGCCACCACTGAAGGACATCGGCACTTCGCACTTGGACTGGCACTTCGGACTGAGAGAGGAACGAGTCGGCTCTTCGGACTGAGATAGCAACGAGTTAGGACCTTCGTAATCCGATAGGCACGAGTGAAGACTTTGCTATTGTACAGGCACTAGGCAGGCCTCTAACAACTATGTATCAACATTCTGCAGTACTATGTAAAAGTTAAGTATTGTTACATTCTGTGCAATATATCTCTTTCTAATTTACTCGAGTGTTTATAGTTTCTGGCTGCTCTCCTCCGTACCTGCATCAGCGTGTCGGTCTAATTCCACTCGGCCACCGACACCTACGACGAGGCTGGGACACAAAAGCGGCGACGAAGTCGGGACACAAAAGTGGCGACGAGAATGGGATAGAACCTTGGACCAGCCCGCTTGCAGCAGCCAGACAGCAGCAGTCGGAGCACGCAGAAATTGCTCCCGCCCACCCACCCTTAATATAAGAATTTTGGGGGAAGATATTTTGTTACGTGTTTTGTGGACTTTTTTGTTGCAGAGCGTCCTCATTTATCTTGCATTTGTGTTTTGTACTAATTTACTTGTATACGCGGCGCCTAATCGGTCAGCATGGCCACTACCCCGAACCCAAACTTAATGGAAATTATTCAGTTACAGACGGCGCAAATCTCACAACTTCTCAACGCAGTGGCGCAGTTGACGGCAACTCAACAACAGCCGTCGCATCAGCAGCCCACACCTGCCGCTGTACCGCTCCCTACGTTCCGCCAGTACAACGAACGTGAGGAAGAATGGAGCGACTACTTCGCACAATTTCAGGAACTCGTCGCGGCTCATCAACTTACAGGTCAGACTGTTAAGCATCTTTTACTGTCCGTGGTAGGCCCCAAAACCTTTGTGTTATTGCAGAAACTATTCCCGCAAGCATCTCCTCGTGATGTAGACTTTGAACAAATAGTAGAGGCACTAAATGCTCATTACGACAGAAACGTTCTCGTAGCTGCGGCACGGTACCGATTTTTCAGACTTAAAAAGTTACCGCAGCAGTCACACCAAGAGTGGATTACGGAATTGAAGGGCTTAACCCGCCAATGTAAATTTACTTGCTCTTGTGGACTTTCGTATAGTGACGTGATGTTGAGGGATGCGATTACGCAGAATATTCAGGACCCCAGAATTAGAGCAGCAATTCTGAAACAGTCTGACCCCTCATTAGACAGTGTACTGCAGCTTATAGAAGCGCATGATACTTTTGACTTAGCAGATGTAGAAATGCAAAGCCACAGTGTAAATTCAGTGCGCCGCAACGGACGCTTTCATAGCCGTAGTTCTCAGTATAGCACTAGTGATTCTTATTTTTCTACCGGCCGTGCTGAACAGACAGTGAACAGTAGCCAGAGTAAAAGTGCGACGCAAAGGTCGCCCCGTCGTGTTAGAAACAGTAATTTGAATAACGGGCGCCAACGCTCATTTCAGAAAAATGTACGTAAATCTTGCCCCCAGTGTGTGTCTCGCCACAAGCGTGCTCATTGCCCTAGTCGCAACGCAACCTGTTATCAATGTGGCAAATTGGGACATGTGCAGTCTGTGTGTATGCAAATTAAAAACTCGAACAGTAACGTTAGAAACGGTGCTTCGCACAGTGCGAGAGCAGTGCATACAGTCAATGTTATACACGCTGAGGAATTGAACAGTGCTTTCCTTGGATCTCAATTGCAAGAAAGTAGTTCTGCGCCTATGGCAAAACTATATAGTGCACCACGTAGCAAGCGCCGACGAGCGCGTAAAACAGTGCAACGGAAAAGGGTTCGGGACAAGCAAAATGACTATGAACAGTGCATTCCTGTAGTGAAAATAGTGCCTTCTGCAACTGCTCCTTGTAATAGTGCCCAGTACTGTGTAGCTAGTGACAGTAGAATTGGTGTAGCTACTCAAAGTAATTTTAGTGCAGTAGCCTCGCATTGCGCGGACGCCGATCCGGCGGTAGTGTCATCTAGTGACAGTGTGGTTAATCCGCTGTGTGCCGAGTATGCGCCGCTTCCTACCGCACGCAACCCGCGCAAGCGCAGAAAACAATATGTATTAGACGTTGCCCACATTCGCGCACCGGTCGTGCGCCAGAAGCACAAGCTGCTTGTTACTCTCTCTATAGAAAATAAGACTGTGCAATTTCAGCTTGATACTGGTTCCGCTGTTACATTAATAAATAAAGACACATATGGACTTCTGGGTTCGCCAAAATTGTCGCCGTCACAGCAAGTGTTAACAGCGTACACAGGTGAAAATATTCCCGTGCTAGGAACATGTAGCCTGCCTGCCTCTTTCCAAGGTGTAACAAAAACGGTTGCTTTTGTTGTTCTTCAGGCCAAATCGACACAGAACATTTTTGGACTAGATGCTTTTGACTTGTTTGGTTTATCAATTCAAAGAGATGTGCTTCAGATTTCGTCAGTAGTGCCTCAGGACAAAATCAATGCATTGTGTGACAAATATAGTGACTTGTTTTCGCCGGAACTAGGTTGTGCAAAAGACTTCGTGGCACATGTAACTTTAAAAGACTCTGCAGTTCCAAAATTTCGTAAAGCTAGACCAGTGCCTATCGCATTGCGTGATACAGTTGCCGAAGAACTTAAACGTTGGCAAGATAGTGGGGTGATTTCTCCTGTTTCTGCGAGTCAGTGGGCCTCGCCTATAGTAATTATACCCAAGCCGTCAGGAAAACTTCGTCTCTGTGCGGACTTCAAATCAACAGTGAACAGTCAAACAATTGTAGACACTTATCCCCTGCCCAGACCTGACGAACTAATGGACAAATTAGGACAGTCTCGTTTCTTTTCTAAGATTGATTTAGCAGAGGCATACTTACAGATTCCACTTGATGACGAGTCAAAAAAGTTTTTCGTCATTAATACTCACATGGGCCTTTTTCAATTTCAACGCCTACCCTTTGGCAGTTCTTCCGCTCCCGCTATTTTTCAGCGTTTTTTGGAACAGCTGACAGTTTCTGTACCGTGTTGTTCGAACTATTTAGATGATATTGTGGTATCCGGACGTACAGTTGAAGAACATTTAGCAAACCTGGAGTGCCTTTTCAAAGTGTTGACTGCAGCAGGTCTACGTTGTAATAAAGCAAAGTGTTCGTTTTTTCAAACTGAAATAGAGTACCTAGGCCATGTGATTAATGCCCAAGGAATTCATCCCTTACAGTCACATCTTAGAGCAATCAAAGACTTGCCTCCTCCTAAGAATGTGCATGAATTGCAAGCAGTAATCGGAAAGCTTAACTATTATTTCAGGTTTATTCCCAATGCCTCTCAGATTGCAGCTCCACTGCATCACTTACGTAGGAAGAATGTTCCTTTTGTATGGTCCAAAGATTGTCAAGTTGCCTTTGACAAACTAAAGTCTGCACTACTCAGTGATGCATGTTTGATTCCCTTTGACCCTCAGAAGCCTGTAGTGTTAGCAGTTGACGCCTCATCGTATGGTCTGGGCGCTGTAATCTCACATCGTATTGGATGTCACGATCGTCCTATTGCCTTTGCATCCAAGCTACTGACGCCAACGCAACAGAATTACAGTCAGATAGAAAAGGAGGCCTTAGCAATAATTTACGGCGTCGCAAAGTTTCATCATTATCTCTATGGCAGAAAATTCTATTTGTTGACAGACCACAAGCCTCTCACGTCGTTGTTCTCACCCACAAAGCCGATTCCGCCACGTACGGCACAAAAGCTTCAGAGATGGTCCTTGATATTGTCTAATTATCAGTATGAGATTTTGTACAGACCTACCACTAAACATGCTAACGCGGACACACTTTCCCGACTTCCGGTTGGCCAGGATGTGTCGTTTGATTCTTCAGAAATGGCATGTTGTCAGATAGACTCCAGAGATGCTTCCGCTGTCGCAGATTTCCCTTTGAACTCTCGTCGGGTTGCACAGGAAACGGCTGCGGATGCAGACTTAAGTGTGGTAGCACGTTTTGTTCGCTTTGGTTGGCCTGCCAGAGCCAAAGACATTGATTGGCCTCTGGTTCGACGTTATTTTGCACAACGTCATGCATTATCTTTAAGTCAGGGTGTACTGTTGTTGCATACCGACAACGACCAAGCAAGAGTGATTGTTCCTCGTTCCCTGCAACGTGAAGTGTTACGCCTCCTGCATCAAGGACATTGGGGCATTGTTAGGACAAAGCAACTGGCCAGACGTCATTGTACCTGGGTTGGTATGGACGCTCAGATAGAGGACATGACGTCACAGTGTACTGTTTGTGCGGAGCATCAGGCGGCTCCACCGCAACGTTTCTCAGACTGGCCACGCCCCAAGGGACCATGGCAACGTTTACATATTGACTTTGCCGGACCTTTCTGGAATACGCGCTGGTTAATTGTTGTAGACGCTTTCAGCAAGTTTCCTTTTGTGATTGCCATGAACTCAACGACAGCTTCTAGTACAATCAGTGCCTTAACATCAGTGTTTTGCATCGAAGGCTTGCCTGAAACTATCGTCAGTGACAATGGACCTCAGTTTGTTAGTGCGGAATTTCAACAGTTTTGTCGTGTGAATGGCATTCAGCATATCACCACCGCACCTTTTCACCCTCAGTCCAATGGTGAAGCAGAACGTTTCGTTCGAACATTCAAGTCTCACATGGAGAAGATGAAAGGTCAGCACTCCAGGCAGCAAGCTCTTCAAATTTTCCTGTCTACGTATCGGTGCATGCCACGTGACGGCCCGTCTCCTGCCGAGCTGCTACACGGCCGCCGTCACCGCACTCTCCTTCACCTGCTGCAGCCTCCCACGCACCGAGTCGGTTCGTATAGCGCTACGCGTTTTCAGGTTTCCACGCCGGTGCTGTACAGGGTGTTTGCTGGAAACAAGAAGACATGGTTGCCGGGCACCATTCAACGCGTGCTTGGGCGCAATATGTTTGTTGTACGTTCTTCCACAGGGTCGGAGCTGCGGCGCCACGCAAACCAATTGCGCCTGCACAGACCGCGCGATCCTGTCTCCGGTTTCTTGATTCCAGACCCAGTTCTGCGCCAGGGAGCACAACCACATCGTTCGTCCCCGGACTACGAGATCCCTATGGACGTCGACGTACATCCGACGCAGTCGTCGCCGCCGCTGTCGCCGCGGCAGATGACAGCGTCACCGAGAGGGACTCCGGGACCGTGCGGGCCCCCCCAGCTTGGGCCACGCACCTCAGAAGAAGATGACCTGCTCCCTCTGGGCGGGGGCGGGCGCCCTTCCCCAGGTTTCGGCGGGTTCCCTGGAGGATCGCAAGGCGGATGCCGGGGCGCGGACGGCGTCTCGATCCCGGCCTCAGCTACGACGCCCGTCCCACCAGTAACGCCCCTGCTCAGGCCCTCCTCCCAGTGCCGTCGACGTGGCCCTCAGCCCTACGCCACGACGGCGCGGCGGTTTGGGGGGGAGGGGTGTGGTGTCGCACAAGTACAAAGTGCGCGCCGCCTACTTTCGCCGCGCGCCGCCATGCATGCACGGCGCGGCGTTCTTCCGACGACAGCCACGAGCGCCCTCTGGTACAACGCCGCTCGTGGCCACCACTGAAGGACATCGGCACTTCGCACTTGGACTGGCACTTCGGACTGAGAGAGGAACGAGTCGGCTCTTCGGACTGAGATAGCAACGAGTTAGGACCTTCGTAATCCGATAGGCACGAGTGAAGACTTTGCTATTGTACAGGCACTAGGCAGGCCTCTAACAACTATGTATCAACATTCTGCAGTACTATGTAAAAGTTAAGTATTGTTACATTCTGTGCAATATATCTCTTTCTAATTTACTCGAGTGTTTATAGTTTCTGGCTGCTCTCCTCCGTACCTGCATCAGCGTGTCGGTCTAATTCCACTCGGCCACCGACACCTACGACGAGGCTGGGACACAAAAGCGGCGACGAAGTCGGGACACAAAAGTTTGCATCTGCAATAGTTAATTCTTGTAAAGACTTATAGCTTCTCGAATAGAACGTTTCGGTCTTACAGAGTTTAGGAGAAGATACCAGAAGATGGGTTGCTTGTTGTCAGAGAGGAGTACTCCCTCGGTAAAGTGTCTGTTAGAGAGATGTAATTCTGTGTTGTTCTATTCTACAGCTAAGCAAAGCGTTCGTTTAAATTGATGTTGCTCGGTACATTGCTGTATGGAGTGGGGTTTGACTTATTGCACATTGGTTAATCTTATATAAATTTCGATCTTCTTCTTATCGATTTTCTAAAAAAACTATCTTTCGTTTCTGTAATAGCTACATCGCAAATTAGTGCTCATCCTACCGTCTGTGTATGTATCTGCGTATAAAAGTTATAACGACATTTCGTACTGTAAAAACATCGTTTGTGTCAGCTGCAAGGAAATGTTGCAGTATTTGTCGGTAATACGAATGTGTGTGGTCGTCTCTTTATGGGTTGTAAAGGCTGTCTTTATTGGGAAGATGGCGTATTAATAGCTATGGTATAGCTGTTGCATTTCGATCGTGTTTTATTCTTATGTCTGTTGTTGCAATCAGGGTAATTCGTGTATTCGGAATCTGGTGCGGCCAGGGAAAATTAAACTGATTACTTCTGCAGGTCAGGTGCGAGCGACGACTGGTAGGTTTACATGTATAGGACATATACGCTCCAAACCAGCGTCTACGATGAGTCAACACGTCCGCATTCCCCTGTAGCCGGAAATAGCATAGAATTAGAGTATGCATACTACCTTGTGCGAAATACACATCCCAAACTGTATAGTCGTGCGATTCGATGCAACGCAGATATGATCCACAATTGTGGAAATGCATATAGATACTTAGTAGCATGGTTATGCGCTATGGATGTGGGGTATTTATATCTTCTTTTAGTAGTGTTTACGAATGGACGTCTCTCGGTAGCGTATTGGAGATGATTGCAGTGGTAAATTAATGTTCTTGGGTCGATAAGCATTGAGTTAGGTAACTTAAAGTTACCTACGTTGGGAGGTGCATTTAATCGTATGTTTAGTCTCTAAAGTATTGCTCTTTGAGATCGATAAAAAATCTGGTGTTGTATTAGTTCGAAATGGTGTAGACTATTTTGCGTTGCTGCTTGTAAGGATTATAAGAACTTGGCTATGATCTAGATCTTTTCTTGTTATCTGCTCTGTGCGTGCACACGTCGATCATTTTTTTACACTGTGTTACAGATGTTTATGGAGAGTAAGAATTTGTTAGAAGGAGTGGAATACGATGGTGGTTTGTGCGCGAATGCTCGTTGAACGCACGAGGTATGTAGTCTATTGACTGATAGAAGGCGGTCCAGAAATATTGTTTGCCGGGCTATGCATTGGAAACAAAGTTGTGGTTGGATGTTTGGGACGGGTCAAACAACCAATGCAGTTATTGGATGGGGGGGGGGGGATCGAAACTTTATTAAAATGCGGTGTGTCTGGGAGATCTTGTCTGTTACTGATCACGGCTATAACACCCTCTGTGGTAACTTGTTTATGCGGAGTGTATGTGGAGGAACTTAAAGTTGGTACTGGGTTAGAGACGGATGTAAGGATAGCCCTGACTGGGTTGTGTTTGGAGGTTGTTACGGACGTATACAGAGCTTTCAGCATGCTAGTTGGGTCAAATATTTTGTAAAAAACGAGTTTGAATGGCTAGATCGGTTTCTTGTAGATTATTATTGACTGCAGGTGTTGGTCTGTTACTGTGTTGGAAATGTTTGGCGCTTACAGAGAGTGCTGTAGGTTAGATGGAATGAAATTTAAATAAAAAGTGTTGATATACTCTAAATACACGTCGCGGTAGAGCTCTAAAGAAGCCGACTTTGGTGGTATTAAAAAAACTTTGCAGTGTGTACGTTATCTGATCTTTCGTTTAATCGTATGCTAGTGATGTCTACTTTACAGCTGGTGTGCATTATCTTACGTAGCTGATATGCCTGCTGTGGTAAATCATAATTCTTCCGTAGAAAATCAACGTGTTTTATAAAACTCCTACAGTTTGTTAACTTAAAGTGCGCTAGTTGTAGCCAATGGATTGTGTTTGTAGTAAGGTATTGTTATAGATGTGCGGATCTATCTGCGTAGTAAATTCAGCAAGTTCGATACTGCACACGCTGGAATACAGAGGGGGGATATGTACGTACTGTGGGTGTATATCTTATAAAGAGCAACTAATCGATGTTTTAATGGAGTACCTCCCATCTACACTACAGCAGCATTGTGTAGATGGCTTCTATCTCCGGGATTTGCACAACACACAAGTTTTCGAAGGGAATTTTTTAAACTGAGTGGCGTTCTTATCCGAGCATGACTTTCGGATGGAAGGAGCAACAGCAACGTGGTTGCGGGCGACGACAAGACAACTGAAAACGATTGCTTAACGTGGTTGGCGTCGAATTGTAGAATCAAAATAAATAATTAATTATTTGTCAAATCACGAGCCCTGGTGCAAGCAAAGTTATCGGTAGCTACAATATCGATTTTATAAAGCGTCCAGACAGGCGATTGTGAGGACTTCTATTTTTTCGGAGGGTCGAGAACATGACATTACCAGGATGGAGGATTGTGGTTATGGATCTGTGCAAGAGGATTGTTTAAATGTTCTAAAAGAGAAGATACGGTATTTACAATGTGTGCCGCTGTACTGTGCATCGCTCCCATCCATATGGTCCCGGCTAATATACGCTTTTAGAGATAAGTTATTCTGCAGTTTGATTACTTGGGTATTAAAAGTAGCCGAAAATTGACAGCTCTCTCGGACCGAGAAAAGCCTATACATTATGTTTTAGTTTCAACTGTCTACCTGTAAATTACTTGGAGAGTCGGGCAAGGAGCTATATTAAAGCATATTTTAGCATTCCATGACTTTATTCTCCACAGACGTAGATATCGCCTATGGTATTCCACAAGTCCTAAGAAGAAGGGTAAACGATAACTGGGTTATATGGCGAAGACAAAGGCTTTACACGAGGCTACTGCATATGTGCAAGCCCGGTTTAAACAGATGGTGTGGAGAAATGTAGCTACGATTATGTCTTTAAAAAATATTTGCTTTTACACTAAACAGCCGGGGGGGATAGGCCTCGCTTCTTTGTATTGACCGATACACTTAAGGAATAGATCGGGAATGGGGACAGCCAATATTTACAAAGTGCAGCCTTGTACTGTGTGTCACTCCCAGCCATTCCTTAGAGACTAGTTCTTGTACTGTGTTTTTCTGGGTTAATAACATCGAACATTGAATGGTGTGTCCATGAATCTAGCGCACTCTGGAACGTTTGCGGTCTTAAGGGGTAGTTGATTGCGATTGCATGGTAATGCGTAGAAATATTATGATCGATGTCGCGTTTTCCTGCGTTGTGTGCTGTCGTTTGAGCCTTAAGGCGCACTACTTTCGTCTTTAAACGTTTTTGTTTCTGTAATACTATTCAAAGAGAGAGGATGATAGTGCATACGGCCTCGTTGATGAATGATTTTGGTGTCTAGAGGGTCTACTAAATTTCGCTGTGTCTACTATTATTATTAGGGTGCGTCTTCTATCATCGCCTGTACTTTGACATAGGGCTTCGAAAATGCGAGATTTGTTGGCTATAAATTTTCTGATGTGTAGGATAGCATCTTCGTTTGCGGTAGACATCTACTTTAAAAAAATTAAAATCGAGTTCGGATTGGTGGAATGAAAAAAGAAGTCACAGGAAAGGAATTTTTGTGGGTAAAGGGCTGACCGATCTTGTTCTGAAAATCTGTGTTGCATTGGGCAGGTAAAGTACTACCTCGGTTCCGTGGTTACTGTATTGTCGAATAAGGCTGCTGTTAGGCCAATACTTTCGAGAAAAAAAAGTTTTAACGTAGACTGTTCCATTAAATAAATGCAATGCACGCTATCCCCGTCAAAGTGGTGTGTGTGCAGAGGTCTTGCGTAGAAGGTTTTGATTATTTGGATATGTAGCTCAGATGTTTTTTTGAGAGAGGATGCTTAAAAAGGTATGATTTTTTTTAAAAAAACGTTTAGCATATGCTTATTTTATGTAGCCTGTCGAGAGAACACTGTGTTTGTGATCGCGCTGGAGATCTAGCTACGTTACTGTTAAGTGTCTAGACGAGGATCGTTCGTACCGTTCCCGAGAGAAATTGTTTAGGAAATTGTGGTACACATCTACAGTGTTTGACACTCGGGTTTGTTCGTCGGCTGTTGTGAGCATCGACTATACAGTTATTATGCCTAGGCTATCAGACGGAACATTAGTCCTATAATTCACGGGTGGAGATCGTTACGAGGCGTCTTTTGACCCATAGAACCTCTAACTATGCGGCTCTTGGGGAATTGTGTGTTCGGATGGTTTGTAACTATATTACTTTACATTTGATACTCTATCGAAGTGCTGGATCATTTTATGACGTAATTGGTTGGGTGTTACGTTTGTTTATCGGTTGTAACAACTGGCATTAGCAGAAGACGTGGTGTTAATCAGATATGAGACACCTAACCGCTATGCTATCTCGAATCACTTCTCCATTAACATCCAAGCTGAAGAATAAGTCCATCCAAGGCATACAATGCAACTAAACTTGCTTAAAGCCTGGTTCGATGTATTAAACTGTATGTAGCGACGTAATGTCCTAATTCAAACACATGGTATCGCACTTAATAATTGGGGGCGGTGGTCGCTGGCCTGGCGGCTGGCAGGGTCAGTTTGTTTACGAAACTCTCGTGTTATTCCAGGTAATTGTGCTGTCCGAAGTATCCAAAAATAATAGGCTCCTTATTTTCCCAATTTTGGTGTAAGCAATAACTTTCGTTAAAGAAAAAAAAAAAAAAAAAAAAAAAAAAAAAAAAAAAAAAAAAAGAAAGGAAAAAAAAAGTTCTAGGGGCGCGGGATCGAGTCCCGGATCGGGTCGCGCGAGGGCGGCAATCTTTAGAACTGTAGGTGGCGTGGAGGTGGGGGAGGGCAGCGGGGGCGGGTCTGTGCTCATGTAAGTGCTTACCTCTTGAGGCAGTTGCCCTTGTTACTGTTAAAAGAACATAGGTAGTTACAATTAAATTTATATGCAAATTTAATTTAATTAACTGGAGGCGCAGGTCAGGCAATTGGGCGTCTGTCGGGGCCGGTGTGTCGGCCAGGTGCGTGGCTGGCGGTGGGGGGATGTGGCGTCAGTCTGGAGGGGGTGGATAGGACTGGACCTGTCGGGTGCCGCCTGTTGTTTACATACAAATGTTAAGTGCACCAGTGTTAAGTGCACTTTCATGTAACCTGTCAATGATCCTATTGTTCGAGTGTGGCGCCATCCTTTGATCTGCGGTCCAGCAATTGTCTGGCGTCGATGACATTATATTCACGGGCGATTCTCAGTGAGCCAGTGCCCCCGGTACCTTACTGCTATAGAGAGGTAAAATTTGACACACATGCTTGGTATGACGTGGAGTTTTATTAGAATAATAATAATAATAAAGAAAAAAAAATTTCAAAAAAGGCCCAACAAATGGCGCTTCCTCTGATCAGTAAAGCAATAATTAGCATAACAAATTAAGACAAAGGAAAGATGATAATCTTTACAGGAAATTCTCAATATGTTCACCATCACTCCTCAACAATAGCTGTAGTTGAGGAATAATTTTGTGAACAGGACAGTAAAGCATGTCTGGAGTTATGCTGAGGGAATGGCATCGGTTGTTCTCTATCAGTATCCCTTGAGATGTCGGTCGATCACGATACACTTGCGACTTCAGGTAACCCCAAAGCCAATAATAACACTCTAACGTGTGAGTCGTTGCTGTGATATTAAATTATGCTTCCAAATAATATTAAATATGCAAGATATCTGACTCGTGATGTACCCTTGCCTCCTGCAAGGAAGACATCTACAGCAAGAACACGTTGAAATCAGAGAGCTGCCCTAACACTTATCTAATGATGCCAACACTGGTGTGCTGCTGTCACTCGCTGTCACTGTCGCTGGCAACTCCTGAAAGAAAAAGCTTACAAGCTAGTAACTAGTGGGGCTCAATAAGGGTACCTTATGATGCCTCTAGCTACAAGAAAAATAGGTTGTTTTACTAAAAGATGACTGGTTTATTTTACTTTAACCAGTGTGTTAAAAAGCAAATTTATATACATAGTTTCTCTGCTGCTCACGCTTCATTTAAATATCATAGGATAGGTATAGACTGGACAGTAAATAATAACTGTAGTAGGCTGATAGAATGGCTGAAAATCGCGCCTACTGGATTTTACACAATTTACTGCACTCTCAGTTTGGCAAACGAGGTTGTCGCGATGTCGTGAAGTATGGTGAGAAATCTGTAAATGCTGTCAGGGGTCTGGGAAGACTCGCCTATCACAAATTGCTCACTGTACTTTGTTACTGCGCCGACGACAAGATGGCTGCCGCTGGGCTCTGTCACTGCGTCACAAACTACTCTCTTTACTGCCTTGATCGACCACCGTCGATCGCACTGTCCCTGAATCTTGGTGAAGGCAAGATAGCTACAACCCCTAGGTTAATTCAACTGGCGTGGTACATCAGCATTTGGCAGGGCCGGCGCAAGGCACGTACGAAACGTGCGGCCGCACGGGGCGGCACTTTCCGGGGGGCGGCAAATCTGCCGCCCCCCTTATTTTCTGTAGTACAAACTCAACATTCATTCCCAAGAGGGGATTCGAAACCTAACATCGTAGGGACCGGCTTCGGGAACTGTGCCATGGCGTCTCGACTTCACTCCGGTCGCCCCTATTCAACAATGGGAGGGAGGAGGGCTAATTTCTTCCTTGCCACTGTGGCAGCACCGTCGTGTTTACGTCGGAAGGGAAGCAGTCTGGCGCGCTGCCAGCGTGTTACGTGCCGTGCGTTTACTCACAACTAATTTTGCAGGAGATGAAATCTACGAGGCGCGACCAGAAAGTAACTTCCGTTTGGTAAAAATGAAACTATACACAGATACAGAAGAAATTTTTATTGCAGAAAATTCTACAGCTCTTCAACTACTTTTCCACATAACTTCCGAAATTTTGTAGGCACTTGTCATAGCGTGCCACAAGTTTTTGCATGCATCCTTCATAGAAAGTTGCCGCCTGTGTATTGAACCATGTGGTAACAGCTGTTTATCATCGTTGAAGTATTGACCACCAAGGACAAATTTTAAGTGTAGAAGAGATGAAAGTCACTAGGAGAGAGGTCCGAGCTGTATGGAGGATGATCAAACAGGTCCCATTGAAATTTCCGTAAGAATTGTTTGGTCACATTCGGTGTGTGAGGTCAGGCATTATCGTGAAAAAGAAATATTTTGACAGTAATCCTCTTCTTACACCTAAAATCTGTCCTTGGTGAACAACACGTCAACGATGTTGAATACACGATGGTTGAATACACAGGCGGCAACATTCTATGAAAAAGGCACACAAAACCTTGTGCCATGTTATGACAATTGCCTACAAAATTTCGGAAGCTATATAGAAAAGTAGTTTAACAGTTGTAGATTTTTGTACAATCAATATCTTTTCCGTATCTGTACCCGTTCCTTTTATATAAACAAACGGAACTTACTTTCTGGACGCGCCTCGTAATTTGGAAATTCGATTGCAATGTTCGATACTGCGGTTAAATGTTAAGCCTGAGCTTTGAAGCTTATTTCTGTTTGACAAAAGTTGTGCAGTTTTCGCAAAGTTCGTATTTCTTTCTATTGTTCGTAATGCTATAAAAATTACTGCCTGATAATACATTTATCCATATCATCGGTCACATACTTATTGTGAGCTTCTTGCTTCATCTTCTTGGGCGCTGGTTTAACCGTAGCCTCGCTGTACCTCGTCACGTGACCTACTGTAGTTCCTGGCACTGCCGCGTCACCACTTCGCCTTTCCAGACAATAGGTATTGTTGCGTTCTCTACAACGAAAACTATAGAAATCGTATCGATAGTTGGCGAGAGTGTCAAGATTGGTCAGAAGCACTTTCGTTGCGTTTCACAAGAACAGAACAATTGGTGCGTCCGCATTTCTTGCAACTTGGTATTTAATAGGTAAGTGCTTTTCACATAACCTACAATTAGTATTGCACATGCACGTTACTCATAAGAAAGAATTTTTCTCCTTCAAGAATGTAGAATAGGAAAATTTATTTTTCTTATGATCTGTTACTTTTAAAAAAATTGGCAACTCGGCAAATAAGCACGCGTCACACCAATAGCTAGAATGAAAATAAAGCGTAGAAAAGTGACATGATACGACGATGACTAATTTGTTACCTCTTATTCCAAAATCAGACACGACAGAACTGACACATGCAAATTACGACAGATGGCGAGTGTCAGTTCTTTGAAATGAATAACCACAGCGCAGTGAGTTAATATATTTCGACTAGCATCTGTACCCGTCGATTTACGAGTGTGTATTTATTGCATTATTATGTTACGCCATCTTCTTATTCTTCCTTTCACCATTGTCTTCCTCCCCACTCTATGGCCTTTTCAGCTGTCTTTATTTTCCACATCTTCATAGATTTCGGGCACAGTTTGGCTATTCTCAATGCTTTGAGTTATGTTTACATCTATACCGTCGCGCTGAACGTAACTGTCAACATGACGGTTTAGATGTAAGCACATATTAAAAGCTTTGAAACTGGCCACTCAGTGGCCGAAACCTAGGTAGATCTGAAAAGTAAAAACAAAAATTGCGATTGATTGTTGACTACAGATTTGTTGAAATAAAATTTTTCTAACGTTTTGAAAGAAGAAAAAAAAACTGGGAGGGGCGGCAATTTAGCAGCTCGCACGGGGCGGCACTTGGCAACTGGCCTTTGGCAACCCACCGTGATGCCACTCAATATGCGCTCGCAAGCGTTACACTATCGCCACTCTGTACACCATGAGAGTAGTCCCATAACATGCGATGCCGGGTCGTCGTAGTTGACAGCAGTTGACAACTGTCAGCCATTTCATTGAAGAGATGATGGAACTCTTCTGTCACATCAGGGTTGATATGGCAAACTCTCAATGTTACTCAGAGGTCAGGGAATCTGCATTGCCGCAGGAGTTTAGGTTGCTATTGTTGCATGTTGATGTAAGTTCAAGACTTACATACTTTGAGGATTGGTTGATATAAATATGTCATTGAGATGTGGCTAGTGTGACGACCACTCTCAGATGACCATGAAAATACATTTTAATCATTATAAGGATAGGAGAGAAAGGAATCCTGACCTTCTGCCCTCTTCTTCTCTTCTTCTCTTCTCTTCTGTCCTTCTCTTCTTTACTTGTCTTCTTTTCTTCTTGGGCTAGGAATAGTGATTTTTTTTTTATTTAAGTGGAATTTAAAGGATTTGGGATCTGACTGTCTTTTCTTCTCCCTTCCCCTCTGACGTTGATGAAAACCATTATATTGACATATGCCAATGTCTATGGTATACGCTGTTGCCATTGACGCCCAACCTGGATGCACCTGCCTCTCCAGTGGTTTTGTTGTCTTCAAATCATCATTTTGCCCCCTTTTTTTACCCTTCGGCCCTAACTCTACATGGATGTACAAACTCTGTTGCTCTCGTCAATACTGACTGGGATGGAGCTGGTCTTTGACGATACTCCTCAGCGATGTCGTGTAGTGATGGACTATCATTTTACAATTGTTTGTACAATATTAAGTTTCCTTTCCTATCTTTATACAAATCAAAATATTAACATTTAACATATTGGTTGATTGGTAATAACAAACCTTAGAATCACATTAAATTTCAAAAAAATATAAATGTTCATTAAGTAAAGTTAAATTCAAGAAAATTACATTCTATTATTGTATATTATTTTAATGGAACTTCTTCATACTTTATATCATGAGTAGTGTTTTTTATGCGTGCTATGTACAGAATGAATTAATAATTTGACTTCAATCATCCAGTTTTGCCTTTTAATCTTATTTACTGTGTAATTTTGTATATAAAATTTTTTATTTTTTTAATTTCTTTTTCCTTATCATTTAGTCAGATGCTTTCAAATGAATTGTGTGGTAAACACCTAGAATTTTTCCTGTGTTCAGATTGGTAAGTTCCATGGCGTTAGCGTGAGCAATTCGGGTTATAATTAATGGTCCTTTGTATACAGCAAAGAATTTGCAGCATTTGTTTTTGCTCTTCTATGAGAGGTAATGCGTTTTTACAAATACTCGTTGGCCCAAAACAAAACGTCGTTTAGTAGCACTAGTATTATACCTGATTTTGCGTTTCACTGCTGTTGTGCGAATATTATGTAAAGCACTGGCGATAATTTGCTTGTGTCTTTTTCTTCATATGGTTGGAAATTTGACTATCTCTTTTATTTTCTCTGGTGGATCTATGTTCTTTAGTACTGTAACTGGTGGGAAAGTTGTTGTACTATCGTGTGTCTCATTAATTATATTCTGAAATTCATGAAGGTAAAAATCCCATGTACAATGATTCTTCCTACAGAATAGTCTGCACAATGTGCCCAAATCCTTCATTGTACGCTCTGCAGGATTCCCACTTGGTTTGTACCTGGAAATGAATGTCGGTTTGATGTGTAACCTGTTCAATATATTTTTCCAATGAGAGGATCTATATTGTGGTCCGTTATCGGAAATAATTCTTTTTACTTTACCTACTTGTGGTATGAAATCCTTTAAAAATGCTTTACTTATTGTAAATCCTGTAGCTCTCTGTAATGTTGTCAATGTTGTGTACTTGACTGGTAATTTCATTCTACATAAGTTTATTAATTCCCCGTTACTGTAAGGTCGGTCCAGCGACCTATTTTTCTTATCCATGTTGACAAAGAATTTGACAACACTCTTCTCCTCTGAATTTTAAAATGGCGAGATTTGTAAAAGTTCATACTTTATCCTATTTTGTGCTTCATGTGACCAATACCTGTCCAAGAACGCAGTTTTAAACTGTTGGTATGTTGTGCAACCTTGTGCTATTTTTTGCATTACCTCTGCCACTGGTCCTGACATGTGTGCGCAGACAAAATCTAATTTGTGTGCCAAGCTCCAATGGTTTGGTAGACCAACTTGAAATTGATCAATGAATGTTCGTGCATGAATAGTTCCGCCTCCTCTTTGAAGTGTTGGAATTTTCGAACCGTCAAAAAGTGGTCTGTATCATGTCTATTCATGCCTCCATATGTTTCTTGGTTTGGCATGTCAAGTGTTCTACTCCCTGGTAAATTACTTTGTATGTTTTCTGTTAATCCGCTACCTGTCTGTAGCCCACTACTCATCAGCATATTCCCAGTTGCATACCCTGTGTGTCTCTCAAAGTGTTGCAACGGTGTACAAAAATTCTGTTCATTTCGTCCTAAACGTAGTATCTGTGGTACAGTATAGGTATTACTGGCAAACTGTATCATGAGATTTATTGGTGTTTGACTCTGTAGTTTGTCTGGTGCAAATGTTGTAACCACCCTCGGTCTTGGCATTTATTCGGGTGTTATATAAGATTTCTGCTCTCTGACTACTGTCTCAGCCCGTGTCTGTTATGGTACTGAATCTTTACTGGATGTATCAGTAACTTTGGTACATTAACAATCGTTTTCAATCTTTTCTTCGATCGTCTGGATTAACTCTGATCTGAGTTTCTCCAGCTGATCTTTCGTTTTAGTTTCAATCTTGTTTATACGTTGATCATACCGTTTTAACGCTACCTTTGTAACCTTACTTTGGATAGCCTGTTCCTCTGCGGTTTGTGTAGCTGTGCGTGTCACCTTCCTTGTGAAACACTCAACTTTTTTATCTACCTTCACTACGTCCAATTGGACTTTCTCTACATCTTTCCGTAATTCCTGCTGATTCTGTGATACAGTTTGTATTTCCTCTCTAGCTTCTTTTGCATCTTTATTGACCTGCGAAATCTGATTGTCAATATGCGCAAAACCCTCTTCCATTTGAAACCGAACTGGTTGTAAATCCTGTTTTAACTCGTCTTTCAATTCCTGACTCTGAATTTTAAATTCCCTCCGTAATTCTACATTTTGTGTTTTAATATTCTGTATATCTTGACTCTGTTTATTCATGTTTTCTTTCAGTCCGTGGTTTTGTGTTTTCATATCCCTACCTTGAGAAATGATACAATCATTCAATTTCTTTAACATGTTCAAAATGGCATTTTGACCTATTATTTCCTGTTCTACTGAACTGTTCGTTCGAGATCTCATGTTCTGTGTCCCTTCATTTACTGTTTTGTGCGCCCCGTTGTGTGACGTTGACAAATCAGCTAACTGTAACACTCTGTGTTGTCTTCCATTATTTGTGTAATGCGGACCTCTTGCATCTGTCATTGAACTTTGCAGTGGCGCAAATGACTTTGCAACGTAGCCTCACTGTTCTGTATGAATCCCGTGTTCAAGTAGAGTTGCGTATTTTACAGAACCATTACATGGCGCTTGTAACTCCGCAAAGTTATCCTGTCCCTGGTGATGTGGCATGTTAATATGAACAATTGGTTCTACATATTCCAAATGTTCATCCCTACAATCTAAGTCCCTTGCTTCATCAACAAATCCTCTATGAATTGACTGTGGTGATGCACATTCTGTCCCTGAATACACTGATATTAATCTGGTATCTTTCGCCCTCTCCACTTGTAACATTTACCATCTCTTCCGTGGGCTTTCTATGTCAGGTTCTGAGATTGATTTATGCGAAATAACATAATCTGGAATGTCATCGGTCCTACTTTCTTTGCTTTGTACTTCCTGCACTGAGTATATTCTATCCAAATCCCTCTGAGGTCGCAAGTTCTGTTGCTGTTCCTCATCCCTATCTTCTACACTGTCCCCTGTCTCACCTATCTGCTTATTTTCTACCGTCTTGTCTTCCATTATGTCTAACTGCCTTTGATATTCTCTCAATTTGCGAGCCTGTGCGCTGGTCAACATATATTCCTTCAAGTTAATACCAACAACACCTATCTACAAAGCTGTTCAACCACTTACCAGTTACATGAACCAACAAAACAACGTTGTAAACTGTTCACCAAACTGCTCTGATACAACTGCTTACACTGCACCTGTGCATTTGCCAGGAAAAAAACAACAAAATAAACTTTCAAAACTACCAAGTGTCAGCATCAGATTGCATCTCTGCATCTGTGCCTAATACCTGAAATCCCTAAAAATCCAATTCCTCTACCAAAATTACGAAAACTAAAATATTATTTTACAAAAAAATAATAATCTGTTTTTTACTCATGATCAATATTGATTAAATAAATATACTATCTTTAATCTCTAATTGATTCTAAGCCTCAACTGCTTCTAATTCAAATCTCATAACTAACTACCAAATAGTACAAAGTGTTAACAAACTATTTGACCTATTTTAAAAATTCTACTTGATATTAGTTTATCTAACCTAACATTACATGAAAATAAATAAAAAAAACTGATTGTTAATACTCAAAAAAATTACAATGAAATGCAAAATACGTTTCCGACTATGTGCCAGAATCGGCACTCCTTCCCTACTTCAACACCCTTTTAGCTTGTGACCCTCGCCAAACTGAATTCTATCTTTTCTACTCTTATCCTGTCTATTTCCTATCCTGGCGGGATCGCCATTTTATAACGTGTGAGTCGTTGCTGTGATATTAAATTATGCTTCCAAATAATATTAAATATGCAAGATATCTGACTCGTGATGTACCCTTGCCTCCTGCAAGGAAGACATCTACAGCAAGAACACGTTGAAATCAGAGAGCTGCCCTAACACTTATCTAATGATGCCAACACTGGTGTGCTGCTGTCACTCGCTGTCACTGTCGCTGGCAACTCCTGAAAGAAAAAGCTTACAAGCTAGTAACTAGTGGGGCTCAATAAGGGTACCTTATGATGCCTCTAGCTACAAGAAAAATAGGTTGTTTTACTAAAAGATGACTGGTTTATTTTACTTTAACCAGTGTGTTAAAAAGCAAATTTATATACATAGTTTCTCTGCTGCTCCCGGTTCATTTAAAAATCAGATGAAGAGGCTTGCTCAGGATAGGGTATTGTGGAGAGCTGCATCAAACCAGTCTCCGGACTGAAGACCACAACAATAGGATACGTATAAACTGGATAGTAAGTAATAACTGTAGTAGGCTGATAGAATGGCTGAAAATCGCGCCTACTGGATTTTACACAATTTACTGCACTCTCAGTTTGGCAAACGAGGTTGTCGCGATGTCGTGAAGTATGGTGAGAAATCTGTAAATGCCGTCAGGGGTCTGGGAGGACTCGCCTATCGCAAATTGCTTACTGTACCTTGTTACTGCGCCGACGACAAGATGGCTGCGCTGGGCTCTGTCACTGTGTCACAAACTACTCTCTTTAGTGCCTTGATCGACGACCGTCGATCGCACTGTCCATGAATCTTGATGAAGTCAAGATAACTACAAGCCCTGGGTTAATTCTACTGGCGTGGTACGTCGGCCTTTGCCAACCCACCGCTATGCCATTCAATATGAGCTCGCAAGCGTTACACTATCGCCACTCTGTCGCTTGTTCACAGCCGGATACGAAGTATTGCAACTTAACACTCGAACAAACACGTAATCACACGTACTTCACTAGGAGATACTGTGATTCGGTCGCCGACAGAGCTGCTCTTCACGTGAACACCCGTGAAAAGACTTCGCCCACTCAGAGGATGTCGTCAGTACACACGACTACCACCTCCTACGGCCGCCCACCAAAAAGAAGTGAAGCTTCTCGGTGCTTTCTGGAGCTTCCTTGTCCCTAGTTCTTGTCTTTTCCTACGTGTGGCACATGTGTCGCTAAACCCACGAATCAAAACGTTTCTCTGAGAGGGTTATGCTGGGGGAACAGCCAATCGCGTCTCTCCCTTTAAATATCCCGCCACCGGTGTGCGCCGTTTCGTCACTGGGCTTGGTGTCACATCAGCTCGAAATCTTGCCGATTATTGAACCATGAAGTTTTGGGTTGCGTCAGCCGCGACTTCAAGACTGCTGTCGCATAATTAACTGGGACTGCTAACACAAACGCACAATTAACAGTGAACTGTCTCACAACTATCTCTGTTACCTGTGCTGTCTTCCACTATCCTGTTCTCTGTTACCTGTGCTGTCGAGGGCTGGCTTATCGCCGACTGCCATCTGTAGCTTGTAGCTCGCTGGGGTGTGGGGGACCTCCCACCACCTGGTGTTTACGCCGGGCGCTCCATATTCTTTAAAAATACCTCCAGTGTACAAAAGCATGTGTGTGCCCGACAACCTCGCGGGTAATTATTCCTTTCCTTGTCGCACTGCGACATGACTGTAATTGCTATAAGCAATATAATGATAACTTCTTTATTAATTAATTGAATACTGTCGAGTTTATATTCAAATTGATCGTATCGGAAAGTAGAAAACGTTTCTGAGGGTGCAATATGTCGGAAAACAATGCAAGGGAATCTTGACTCCTTACAACACGAATGGAGGTCTGGTGACCTGGGAGGCCATGCATGACGAAAGTGGCGGCTGAACATACGATCATCACCAAGAGATCTTTCACGCGTCTAACAATATGGGGTGGAGCGCCATCCTGCATAAAAATCGTACGTTCCAGCAGGTGTTTATCAGCCAGGATGGGGATGATGCGATTCTGTAACATATCGTCGTACTTCTAATCCGTCACAGTAGCAGTTACAAAACCAGAATCACGCAATTTCTCGAAAAATAAATGCCCGATAATGGTAGATGTGGTAAATCCTACCCATAAAGGTGACTTTCTAGACGTGCAGTGGAGTTTCCACGACAGTTCTAGGAATTTCGGTAGTCCAAATTCTGCAATTGTGGGTGTTTACAGACCTTCGGAGCGTGAAATGAGCTTCGTCAGTCCACAACACGTTACTCAACCAATCGTCATATTGCGCCATCTTTTGAAACGCCCACACCGCAAATGCCCTCCGCTTCACCAAATCGCCAGATAACAGTTCGTGATGCGACGGATTTTGTAAGGATAGCATCGGAGGGTACGACGTAAGGGCCAACCAAACAATAGTGTATTTAACGCCAGTGGGATGTGCGAGTGCACGAGTGCTGACTTCCCGGTGTGTAGACGAACCTACTACAAAAAATTTTCAAATGTATGTAGAGCTTATGGGACTTAACTACGAGGTCATCAGTCCCTAAACTTAAAACTACTTATGAACTAGCTAATACTAAGGATGGCACAAATATCCTTACCCGAGGGGGCATTTGAACCCCCGACAGTAGTGGCCGTGCAGACTGTGACTTTTAGGAACAAATTTCTCAGTTTTCAGGTTGGAAGAAAGGTGTGATATAAAGAAGCTTGGTAGGCCGACTTCTGAGCTCAAGTTGAAGCAAGGGCAAACAATCTGAGGAAAGACATTATGCAGATCTTTTACCGACAATATATCTAAATTGGGAGGGGGTGGGCAAACCAGGGTGCTTTCTCTTTCTCTTTGGCTGCCGAGCGTTGAGGGGGAAGGGTGGGGACGGCGCGCCCCTGTCAGTATCTCCCGGTCATCTGAAGCACCAGCTTCTACTCCTTACAACATAACTGGATGAATGAAAACAAATTTCAATTTTTTATTATTCCCGAGTCTGTAGATTTATTTAAAGAGTTGACACATACAGAATTATGTACAATGAATATATGTGTGAAATAATGTGATTTGCGAAACATAAATATATTATTATCGTGTAAGAGAGAAGCTCTGGACGTTGTGTCTTTGGTGAGCCTCAGTCACAGCCTTGGGTAAGCTCTTCAGGCGACGCGCGTGAGCCCTGCCTGCTGGTAGGCGTAGATGGGCGCGCCATGTGGCAGCAGGTGCTGGTAGTGGAAGCTGGCCAGGTAGCCAGGGTCGACGGGTGCGGGGCCGGCGGTCAGCCTCTCCGGCAGCAGCGAGAAGGACGCGGGCGCCGGGCCGTGCGCGTACGCCACGCGCTGCAGCCGGCCGTCGGGCAGCAGCACGAAGTAGACGCCCGCCTCCGAGTCCTCGAGGGGCTCGCGCTGCGCCGCCGACCGCGCGCCCGCCGCGTCCGCGTCCGCGGTCGTGGTCGTGGGCGCCTCGGTGGTCGTGGGCTCGGCGGCCTCGGTGGTGGTGGCGGGCGGGCCGTACTGCTGGGGCGGCGGCGGCGGCGGCGCGTACAGGCCGGCGGAGCGCGAGGACGAGGGCTCCGGCAGGAAGAACTGCCGGCCCTCCGGCCGCCAGCCGGACGCCGGGTAGGGCGCCTCTGGGCCGGGGCGGGCGGCGGCGGAGGCAAAGGCGAGGGCCGCCAGCAGAGCGAGGGCGGTCAGCTGCTGCATGGCGCTGTAGGGGGGCTGCTGTGGACACTGTGGCTCTCCGGACGACACCTGCCGCTTTATAGCTCGCGGACGCCGGCATTGACCCGGCGGTGGCCGAATGAGGCGCCGCACTGGAAGGACGGCTGTGAGCCGCCTACACAAGAGCCTCAGACCGCCGCGTGGCCCTGCCGCCGCCTCTCCTACATATTAATGCCCAGTAGTGTGCTGCGGTTCAACACAGTAGTCGAATATTCCCCCACATCATTAAGGATGTGGGGGAAATCCTCCTTAGAAATTTCTAGGACTAAAAATTGGAGAGAGAGTACATCCTAATACATTAGAATCCCGAAAACTCGGCACTCGGTAACCCGGCAATCCGTGTAACTCCGCCGTTCTCCTGCACACCATCTGGAATTATTTCGTGCTCGCAGAATCAACGATAGAATTGAAATCTTAGACGCGGCGGATTAGACGTGCGCACTGGGGCGCCGTGCTGTGTCCGTTAGCCATCGGGGACTCGAGTCCCCCCTCGTGCATGGGTGATTGTGTTGTCCTTAGGTTAGTTTACCTGCGATTAAGCAGTTTGTAAGCTACGAACTAATAACCACGCAGCTGAATGCGATAGGTTTACAAACAATTGAACAATTGCAGGATACATCTAGAAGGCCGTGATACATACTCTTTGGTTTTATAGATCATGTTTGACTCTGTTCCGTATCTTGTAATAACAAACTAGCTGCATAGTTTATGACGAAGGAATTTTTTTTTGGCTTTGTTATACTGACGGAGAATTATATAAGTGCTTCTTTCTTCATTCAATTCATCAGATTGAACCTATCAAGTGTAAATGCCATCAAAAGTGCAGTATCAGCTACATATTCATCATCTGTGACACATCAGCTACTAGCTCAGAAGGATAACAACCACTGCATTCACAAGGAGAAACTTTCAAATTGTATCCTGGATCTTGTCAAGCCCACTTACAGGTTTCTGGTCGATCCTACACATCTCAAAAAGTGTGTTCGTGGCAAAACGCAGAATCCAAATGAGTCTTTAAATTCACTCATGTGGAAATCATGCCCTAAAACTAGATTTGCATGTGATACAGTTGTCAGAATTGCAACTTATGTTCTTGTATTTAATGATGGGAAAGTCGGGAGGATGAAGGTATTAAAAATGGGCTTCAAGAAAAAAAGTTTTACTCCAGACATCCTGAGAAAAATAGATGTACAGTGCGTCTCTGCAGCTGAATAGTGAGTTGATGATATGGTAAAGGAAAGGAGACAGACAACAAGAAACCAGAAGAGAAGCCTTGAAGAGAAAGACGACCCAGACTACAAATGTGGTGCCTTCTGAAGAAGTGACAGAAGAAATAAAGTTGGGTTGAACTTTAAATTGCGTCTCCTGAAAAGTTTGTTTTTTAAAGTTTAAGTACGTTTCCCTCAGATTATATGAGTGCTGGAATTATGAAATTTTGTACATGTATTTCTGTAAACCTAATAAAAGTTGCGTCAAGAGCAAATTTTGAAATTCTGATTGCAAGCTGAGATATGGGGCAAAGTGCTTGAAATTTTGTATGAATTTAAAATTGTGCTTGTGGAATTATAATTAAATAAATATGAAAATTCTCCTAGTTGACCAATTCCAAAAACCTCGCGAGAGAAGCTTACAACATATAAAGAGATGAAAAAGAGTAATTTTTTGTAGAAATCTCTAGAATACTTTTTGCGATAAAGAAACATACGATTTTTTGGAAAATACTTCAAATTTCTTTAAAAAAAAGTTGAATATATATAAACAAAACATTTTATACTTAAATATTTTACTTCCATCTAAAGCGTGGTACAAAATTTCATTTAGATATCCCCAAAACTGTGGTCTTGGTGCATTTTTGAGATAGTGTGTGTTTTTCATCAACGTCCCTCCTTACGCTGACTGGAATAAAGGAGTGTCTTAGTAGTGCATAAGAAATGTATTAAAACGTGATGCAATATGTGGCAGGCTTTCCCCCAACGCATTGTCTATGATGTCATATCTATTTATTTGTTGTACACGGATATAATTTTGCAGGTATTAATTCACTGTCTGAACCTCCACACATCGGTTGTCTGTAATATTCGTGAGACGGTTTTATCCTTGTAATTCGCGCAAGGACAAATCTGTACTGTACCCTAAAATGATTGGCTCTGCAGGTGGAACAATTTTACCGTGACACGAAGGTTAGACAACAGAAAGTAGTGCACGTTTCAGTTCAAGACAGGCAAGTGATCCTTAACTGTGATCAAAAAGACCCGAAGAACCACTGCTGTAAGTGCAAAACAAAATAATTACTGCTAAGTGACCTCACCGGGTATGGGAGTGGGGTATTGTCAGTGTCTCAGTAAAGAAAAAGATTAACGATTTACTGAGAGATAAAAAAAGTAATTTATTACCTTTAGGAAATTAGAAATAAATGAAAGTTATGAAATTACGAAAATTAAAAACAATCAAAAATAGAGGATCAAATACATCCATTAATAGTATTGCACTCGAAACCACAAATAAAATAAAATAATAATCAAAAAGGCAGAAACTAGTTTGAGAGTGTCTGAGCAGCTGCGCCTACACGTGACCCTGTCGCTAAATTGAAATACCTGACGAGAGGCAGTCGCCGTAATGTCAAGAATAATGTTCTACTGGTGTTCGCGTGAACACAACCTGCTCTGGAAATATTTTTAAAGTCGCGTTGCGTGCTCACAAATACTCTTTTGCCGCGTTTCTGCCGATGTCTGCTGCATCTCTGAAACGTACTAAAATTATCTGGTTTTAATGACAGCTGAACCGATCCAGCCAACACTTCCTATTGCTCTTGGTGAAGCCAAGGCTCGCTACTTTTCTTCCCTAGTTGTAACTATAATTGGCAGGGAACGCCAATTCTGCAAATTAGCGCACCAGAAGTCGCCACTCAAAAGCGTCCGCAGACGTTTAACTAACAAAATTGTGGACTGGCAAAGTGTCCACAGCTCTGTGATAGCGTCTTAATACAGTTTAAAAGAGATGAGACAATTCAGCAAGTTAGTCACCAATAGCAGTAAACAAAGTCATTAAATCAATGTTATGTTGATCTTGAACCGACGGTCCGACGTGGTTCATACCTCCTAAATAACCATGGAAATTGTCCATGAAGATTTTCACTTAACTTACCTTAGTTTCCGCAGCGGAGAGGTCATAGATACTAAGTGTGTTGATGGTATTGATGCTTTGATTTTTCTCGAAATCTCTTCTACAGTATCTCCGATTTAATGCACACATTTTATCGTAAGTTTTGTAAATAGCATTTTTGCGTAGAGTAAATTCCATGTCAAGTCTTGCCTACTTATTACGTTCTAGTTTGCATTAACTCTCATGTCCTCTGTGTAAGTCTAGTAAAGTTATCCTCGTAATACTCGGAACGTTTCCAGCTGTATCGAAGAGAATGACAGTTCCGTTGCCAGTTCCCAAGTTCAGGACTATGGTTACTCATTCCCGTCAACATTAAGTCATCTTGATAGTTCCGACCTTTCATCCTCGTATACACTTTAATTATTGGATTAAAAATTCACTTACCTAAGGTCTACTTCTTCTGTAAGTCTCGACTACCTGCATCGCGTACAAATTTCGAAATGTTTTCCAGCTGGCTCTTCATTCATGTTCTTTTTTTATTTTTTCTTATATATATATTACAATTACACACAGACCATTCGTTTGCGTTCTGTAGTTTTCGCTGCAGAGTGAAGTATTAACATACAGACACGTAGAATTTTATATACACTGATAACTTTCCATCCCAATATACTCCACCCATTTATCATTATCAACCCTCAGGCAACAATGCCACCAATAAAACCATTTTCAAAGAGTAAATATAATTTTCAAAGAGTAATTATTGTTCCGCATTTCGCGTTACATTCTTCAGATTACTATCTATCAAGTCGCTATAAAACCTTCCTCAGTTATAAATTAGTAACTGTACAAATATTTAAGTTCAAATTCAAAAGTTCAAATGTTTGTATAGCTTATGGGACTCGACTACGGGGCCAGCAGTCCCTAAACTTACAAACTACCTATGAACAACTTAATACTAAGGACGTCACAAATATCCATCCCCGAGGGGGGATTCGAGCCCCCGACCGTAGTGGCCGTGCAGACCGTGACTGGAGCGCCTCAGTCTCCTCGGCCACCGCGGCCGGCAAAATATTTAAGTCTCTGTGTCTTGTTCAAACGTACACCGAACACAGATTCACATTTATAGATATCGATAAATAGCTATCCAATCGTCATGAAACCATGCCTAAAGCCTTCCCCGGGTAGACATTAGTAACTGTACAAATTTTTAGCTCTTTTATGTCTTGTGGTTCAGACGTGATAAACGTACACCGAACAGACAATCATATTTATAGATATAGATGGGTTAACAGTCAGCATGGTAACTGACTGCTGTGCTCTCTACTCGGATACCACGAAGCGTCTATTGTCTCCGCAAAGGCTGGGAGCAGGTGAGTCAGCGCGGTGAGGCCAGCTGAGGATCGGCTTGAATGAGCGAGCAGGGAGCGCTCCTTCATACGCAGGACACGCCGCCTGAAGGACGGACAGGTCCTGGTGTGGTGCCGTCACCAGCAATAACGGTCCGTGGCTGCAGGCGAGCGCGCCGGGTGCAGTCGCCACGGGGTAGATGTGTTCAGTCAAGGGCGTAGCCAGAGGGGGGAGGTATCGGGGGTCCGGACCACCCCTATCACCTAAACGATAAAACACTACTCAAATATATGCTAAGGACAACACACACACCCATGCTCGATGGTGGGACTAAATGAAATAAGACACGACCTAGCTACCGTGTAGTGAAACTGAATGATCTTGTTATCAGTCATACGCCGAAAAAGAGATATGCACTATCGACAGTCAACAAAGCCATCTATACATTTTAATTATCGATACATCGATAACAGCATCGGCTATTGCCCAGTCGCCGCGGCGGAGCGGTCGAGCGCATTGAAGCGCTATGCTACGATGCGCGAGGCCGTTCCCTGACGGCGGTTCGAATCCTCCCTCGGGCGTGGATGTTTGTGCTGTCACCCCTACATAGCTGCTGCAACGTAAAACTAGACTACAATAACTGGGAGATTACCCCTACATACCGCATTCGAGGTCATCATTGGGGGCGGATGACATGGCGGTCTGTCGCTCGTTACCACTGCGCCTATGTGCGTCAGAAAGGTTCAAAACTGTTTGTGAACCTAAGGGATCAAACTGCTGAGGACACAGTCCCTAGACTTATAAACTACTTAAACCAACTTTTTACTAAGGACAACACACGTACGCATGGCCGAGGAAGACCTGGAACCACCGACAAGGAGCGGTCGCACAATTCGGTGAATGGTGCCCGCGCAGGTACTGCTGTTGTTTATGTACCCGTATGACCACAAATAAAACGTAGGCCTAGTGCCGCAGTATTAATTCTTATTTTAAAGGAAAACTTCCTTGTTAGCATTTACAGAACATCCATAGGTATAGAATTTAGGACGTTCTTGACAATATATTTTCTATTTTTCCATTATTCTACCAATCATCAGGTGACCAGCATAATTGTGTGATATCAAAAATAAATATGTTACACACTGCAGAAAATGAAGATTGGCACGGCTCATGTTCAGGGTGATTCTACTATTATGACTCGAAATTTCATAGGTTATGGAGAAGGATAAATGGATTAATTTTCGTTAGGCGACCTCATAATAACTGAGTCGGAAGTTATAATTGAAAATCGCCTTGATACCTTAGATAGAACTACCGTCGGTACTAGCCAGGTTCGTGGGACGTATCGCTCTTGTTATTCATCAACTCATGTCGTTTCAACATGGTGGCGCTCCACTTTAGTTTGGACAGAGGGATCGCGAAGACCCGGAGTAGACATTCCCTGAAAAGCAGATAGGAAGAGGGGGCTCCTGTTTCGAGCCTAGCTCAATCAGCAGATCTCAGTCCATTTGCTTTCTTCTTGTGAGGGCATGTGAGACGTATTTTGTACGAGACTGAACAAGCCCTCCTGGCAATAATTCTCGCTGCCTGCTACACTGTTCAAATGACGCCATGGATACTAGAACGGGTGCGACAGAACTTTGTGTGGCGATGCCTGCGTGTTCAGACTGTTATAAATGTGGGACTATGTTAAACTTGAGCAGGTAAATGGAATGCAGTATTACAAGACTGTATGTTACTATTATGATATTTTGTCTGTCCTACTGATTTGCGAAGTCGTTGACCTGACCTTTATGTTTTATTTTGACATCATGTGCTTGACGAGAGTTTGATGATTTCAAATGCTGGGATTCATTTGCATTTTCTAGTTGGCTAGTCACCGAATGTGACGCAAGCTTCTCCTTTTCTACTGCGTTGGACGGTGCAAATTTTTTTTCTAAATAACCTTTAGATGCTTGACTGTCAGAGGCTGTCAGTCTCGGGTGCAGCAGGCTGCGTGTTACATCTATGGTTGTTAGCCACAGAGGAAATTAATCAGCCACCAGTAACCATTATGGTAACTCTCCGCCGCGGCGGAGTGGCCGAGCGTATTGAGGCGCTAAGCTCCGAGCGCGTGGTCGTTCCCTGTCGGAGGTTAGAATACTCCCTCGGGCATGGATGTTTGTGTTGTCTTTAGTATAAGTTACTTATAAGTAGTTTGTAAGTTTAGGGACTGATGACACCGCAGTTAAGTCCCATACGCTTAACAAACATTTGAACGTTTTTGGTACCTCTCCCTAATCAATGAACGAAATACATTAAATACTTTATATGTACTCTTCGGCTTTTTAGCCTAGTGGCGCATCGGACTTTAAATGTAAACTCTGCCACAGAATAGTAACTATACGTTTCGTGAATTACAGTATTCCAGTACCACATTATTCCATGATCTCTGTTACATATACCCACCACCATTATTATCTGTTACATATACCCACCACTATTATTATCCGAACGTATTCTCAGATGAAGAGACTTGCACAGGACAGGATAGCGTGGAGAGCTGCCTCAAACCAGTCTGCGGACTGAAGACCACAACAACAACAACATTGTCAAAAGACCATAATGGTGAATAGATAATGACCGACAACAAATAAAAATGTGACTTGTATGTCACTCGAAATTTACCAATTTTGTTAATGACTAGTACTTCAAAACGATTTGTCATTGTAAATAACTTTTGTAAATAGTTAAAATACAACTAGGTTAATATGAACTGTATGAAATCTAGAAGATATGTGTAGAACGTGATAACCGAACTGAAAGGACAGTGAATACTACTGTTATCAATCAGTGACAGAAAACGTTTAGTGGAAGAACTATCCATACAAACAGTATCTGTATTTAAGAATCCAGGACGCACCTACAAACAAAGAGCGCGCTAGAAGTTGATGACTTCATAAATATTAAAACATGAACCGGTATAAATTAACCTACCTGTTCAACCGGAAAAGTGACTAGTGAAGTGATTTTGTCACTGACGATAGTAAGCTCGGACTACAGAAACTAGCGCCTTAATAATAAACTCGAGCAATAAATGAACGGTTAGACTGCAAAGTACTTAACTTTATATATAAATATTTCGGTGGTGGACACTTAAATATTGTGACGTGTAATAAACTGCAAGAACTTGCTTAGTGCAACATACTGATATTATCAGTCGTGATAAAAAAATCGTGCAGTGAAGTGACTTTCAAAGTGCATATACATACTAGAGGTTAGTCATAAGTATAAACGAAATCTAAGGGCTTGTCTCAGCAAACGAACTACTATTATAGCGGCTGAGATAACAACCTAAGTATAACCAAGAATGTGCAGCAAGTAAGCGGACATAACTACCATGATATGAATAAATTGGTACCTACCGCGCTACGACGATCTTCACTGTGAACTAGTTTAGATGAATCTTCTATTTCGGAAGAAGGGTGGAAGACACACACGAAAACACAAAATCGGCGAGCAATATGCTGGGCGCCATACTCGCGAAAGTTACTGCCGCCACGTTTGAACAAGCACTGGTGGAGCTGGCCTGCGGTAGCGCTTTACCCATTGTTGAGACTTGACCATTACGTCACGCACCTAACAGCAATCCCGCTGAGTGAAAATTCAAAACCACTACTGCAAATGGTTTAAAAATAAAAAAAACTGTAAGATTTGTATAATGAATACAGCGAAAACAGCCTCTATGGCACCTTCCTATCAAAGAACTGTGCTATGACACTTCCAAAGAATATCTAGTCAGAAAAATAAAAGCTCATATTTGCTAAAATGTAATGTTCAGTTACCAATGCCTGCATATATGTATATCCATATGTATGTATATATGTATTAGTATGTAAGTTCTAGTGAAAACTTTCACAAAAGGTTTAAAGCTCCTACTGTGAGATTATAAAAATTGATTTACGTAATATATTGATTAAAAAGTTTTGTAAAGTCATAAATTGAACATATGCCTTCTATATAGCTTAGTTTCTATTAATGATTTTATGTTAAGGACGGGCATACGTTCATGTCAGTTGGTTGCAATATTTGCTTTCAAAATGAAAGCTCACACTTTCATATCAATATTAATTTTGATCATGACTGTTTTTATATGAAGATGCATTTACATACATAATAAATGAAACTCAAAGAATTATTAAATAGAGGCTAGGTGGCACAAGAAAAGATTATGTCCAGGTATATTTATAAAAATATGTTCAAATTTTTGTAAATCTATCGGACCAAATTGCGTGGTCATCAGACCGTAGCTTACAAACTACTTAAACCTACGTAAACTAGCCTAATGACAAACTCACACACCCATGCCCCAGGGAGGACTCGAACCTCCACGGCGAGCAACCGCGCGCTCCGCAGCGAGACGCTGTAGACCTAGGGTTACCAGAGGTCCTCTTTTACCCGGAAATGTCCTCTTTTTTGGGCACAAAAAATGATCCGGCCGCGGTTTTAACAAAATGGGAAAATGTCCTCTTTTTTGCGTTGTGCAACTGCTTCAACTTGAAAGTGCGTAAATACAACTCTCTGAACTGTCACAATCACTAACTCTAGAGAATTAAACCTTTCTTGAAATAATGTGATTTTTGGATTTTCTCGTTTCTGTGCCGCCTCTGCTTTGAGGTCAAGCTACTTCGGAACAAATGAAATAATGTTGGCGTGACAATTGTCGCGGAATACGAGCTTTGAGGTGGCCAATTAAAAACATACATCTCCAACAATGCAAGACAGTGCAATACACATAGTATAATATGGAACTCTCTCTCCCCCATTTCTCTGGTCGAAGTGTTGTGTGACACACAAAAATGAGACGTTCAGTCTTCGTGCTGGGATTCAGCAGTTCTGTGTGTTGTCTGTGAACCAGACTTGTGCCTTTAAGATCAAAAGCTAGTGCAATGTTTGTTATACATGACTTAAAACCTTGTTCAAGATTTCATACAAATAAGGTCAGATGCCACAGTCACCATTGGCGTTTCACCATTTGCCTGTTTAGGACCAAACAGACGTAACTATATAAACAGTGTTTGGAAAACATCGATTTAAAGCTTTAGTCCTAAAAACTGAGTAGTTTTTAATAATTAATTGCGGGCCTTTGTACGGTAAATTAAAAGTTTATTTTATTCATTGCTTTTTTCACCTAGGCCTTACATATTCCATTCACTCACTAGAATCTATATACTAATCATGTGTATACTCACGTCGGTCTGATCCGAAATGGAAGCATAGCTATATCAAGGAACGCTTAGATAATTTTTACAGTTACTTTATTCGTGACGATTTTATAGTCAACAGTACTATGTCTTCCGTAAATAATGCATCATAAAAAATTTCAGGTGAAAACAGTGGTGATCGGCGAGGTATCTTGTAAGTATGGAAAAAATGTTCAGCACTTAAGACGATGATTACAAGTGGTGAAGGGCTTAGGGCTTCACTGCTATGTAGTCATGTAATTCGTTCTACAGGTCTCAACATTCATGCTTCTTAATATGTAAGAAGATGAACAAATTTCGCTAGATGTATTACAAACAAGACTGATAATACAGAAGAGACATCACTAATATTTGAGATGTCAATACGAGAGAGAGAGAGAGAGAGACAGAGAGAGAGAGAGAGAGAAGGTTCTTTTCATGAATCTAGAAATGTCCTCTTTTCTGAAGACGGACATCTGGTAACCCTATTTAGACAGCTGGGCTACTCCACCGCGGCGCCTATTTATAGCATAGACTGTAGCTGCTAGACGCTACGATTTAAAAAAGAAAAGTTCAATTGTTTGTAAACCTATCGCATTCAACTGCGTGGTTCTTAGTTCATAGCTTAGAAACTACTTCATCAAAGATAAACTAACCTAAGGACAACACAATCACCCATGCCCGAGGGGGGATTCGAGTCCCCTATGGCTAACGGCCGCTGCACGGCGCCCCAGTGCGCTCGGCTAATCCGCCGCGTCTAAGATTTCAATTCTATCGTTGATTCTGCGAGCACGAAATAATTCCAGATGGTGTGCAGGAGAACGACCGAGTTACACGGATTGCCGGGTTACCAAGTGCCGAGTATTCGGGTCTCTACTGTATTAGGATGTACCCTCTCTCCACTCTTGAGTCCTAGAAATTTGTAAGGAGAATTTCCCGCCACATCGTTAATGATGTGGGGGATTATTCGACTACTGTGTTGAACCGCAGCACACTACTGAGCATTCATATGTAGGAGAAGCGGCGGCAGGGCCACGCGGCGGTCTGAGGCCCTTGTGGAGGCGGCTCACGCCCGTCCTTCCAGTGCGGCGCCTCATTCGGCCACCGCCGGGTCAATGCCGGCGTCCGCGCGCTATAAAGCGGCAGGTGTGTCCGGAGAGCCACAGTGTCCCCAGCAGACCCCTACAGCGCCATGCAGCAGCTGACCCCCCTCGCCGTCGCCCTAGCGCTGCTGGCGTCTCTAGCCGCCGCCCGCCCCGGCCCAGAGGCGCCCTACCCGGCGTCCGGCTGGCGGCCGGAGGGCCGGCAGTTCTTCCTGCCGGAGCCCTCGTCCTCGCGCTCCGCCGGCCTGTACGCGCCGCCACCGCCGCCCCAGCAGTACGGCCCGCCCGCCGCCACCACCGAGGCCGCCGAGCCCACGACCACCGAGGCTGCCACGACCACGACCGCGGCGGAGGACGCGGACGCGGCGGGCGCGCTGTCGGCGGCGCAGCGCGAGCCCCTCGACGACTCGGAGGCGGGCGTCTACTTCGTGCTGCTGCCCGACGGCCGGCTGCAGCGCGTGGCGTACGCGCACGGCCCGGCGCCCGCCTCCTTCTCGCTGCTGCCGGAGAGGCTGACCGCCGGCCCCGCGCCCGTCGACGCCGGCTACTTGGCCAGCTTCCACTACCAGCACCTGCTGCCGCACGGCGCGCCCGTCTACGCCTACCGGCAGGCCGGGCTCACGCGCATCGCCTGAGCACCGCCTCTCAGGAGCTTACCCATGGCTGTGTCTTACATGATAAGAATATATTTATGTTTCCCAAACGACATTATTTTAGACATATATTCATTGTACATAATTATGTATGTGTCAATACTTTAAATAAATCTACGGACTCGTGAATCGTAAAAAATTGACGGTGCTTTCATTTACCTAGTTATGTTGTAAGCAGAGGCAGCTCATGCTTCAGATTACCAAGAGATACTGACAGTGGCGCGCCGCCCCCCCCCCCCTCCCCCCACAATGCTCGGCTGTCAAAGAGAAGGAGGAAGCACTCCGGTTTGCCCTGCCCCTCCCAATTTAGATATATTTTCGGTAAGAGATCTGCAGAATGTCTTACCTCTGCTGGTTTGCCCTAGGTTCAACTTGAGCTCAGGAGTCGGCCTACCAAGCTTCTTTATATCACACCTTTCTTCCAACCTCTCAACCAAGCTGAGAAATTTATTTCTAAAAGTCACAGTCTGCACGTCCACTACGGTCGAGGGTTCAAATCCATCCTTGGCCTTGGATATTTGTAGTTACAAACTGATGACCCTGTAGCAGGATCATCTATGCAGGGCTTCTCTCATACATGATAACAATATATTTATGTCTCCCAAATCACATTCTTTTAGACATTTATTCGTTGTACATAATTCTGTATGTGTCAACACTTTAAATAAATCTAGAGACTCGTGAATCGTAAAAACTTGGCGGTGCTTTCATTTACCTAGTTATATTGTGAGCAGTGGCGGCTGGTCTTTCAGATGACTCGGAGATACTGACAGTAGCGCCCCCCCCCCCCTCCGTTCGGATTCCAAAGATAAGGAGAAAATGTCCCGGTTTGTCCCCGCTCCCCTCCCTCCCAATTTAGATATATTTTCGTTAAAAGATCTGCACAATTTCTTATCTTGGCTTCTTTGCGCTTGCTTCAACTCGAGCTGAGGCCTCCGTCTTCCAAGCTTATTGATTTCACACTTTTCTTCCAAGCTTAAAGCTCAGAAATTTGTTCCAAAACAATATGGAACGATGTTCTTTTGTCCCACTTTAGGTTACGGTAGTAACACTAAAAGTGGGCCTTTGCGATCGTCTTTTGACAGCTCGAAATTTAAATGAAAATAACGGCTTAACTATTCATCTGAGACGTAAATTGAATAACCCAATTTGTAGAGGAGAAAATTAACTTCAACTTTGCTCTCTTATATTTTTTTCACATCTCGTAGCGTTTCAAAGATATTTGCAAAAGTAACGGCGATTTTGGGATGTCTGTCTGTCTGTCCGTAACGTGTTCCCTGTTTTTAAGACGAACCGTTCAACCGATCAGCACCAAATTTTACAGACATGATTGCATGCCGCCAGAGACAAGAACCTCCCTTTTTCAAAATTTTCGGACAAAAAATACGGTAGTAATAACAAAAAAATTTGTTTGTAATAAAATTGTAATTGAAAACGAACCGTTCATCTGACACGAAAATTGAATAACATAATTGGTAGAGGAGAAAATTCTCTACAACCTAGCTCCCTTTTGTTTTTTTTTTTTTTTCATATTTCGTATCGTTTGAGACATATTTGCAAAAATTACGGAGATTTGACACCCTCCATTGAATTAACGAAAACCAGCCGTTCGGAGATGTCACGTGACATTCCTCGCCCAGAACTCTCTGGTATATGCCATCTTGTGTTGCGTATTTGATGATTTTCTTATTGTAACTTACACGTTGTCATTTCAAAGCAATGGCGCACTAAAGAATTAGCAAAAACACATCGTTCTTCGTACGATAAATGATAATCTAGTGTCTACAAATGCCATATTAGCATCTGTTAACAACGGCCATCAATAGTATGAGATGAAACGACTTGTTTCTGATTGATAGCCGTAGCGTAGTGGGCAAGGCGTTGTACTCTGACGCTAAAGGTCGGTGCTTCGGGACCCACCACTACCTAATTTTTTTTCCCTGAAGGGTTTCAGAAAATCTTATTAATTAATTTTTTATTATTTAGATTATTATTTTGGTCCAAAATGTTTTCAAAAACTTATAAAACTACAAATCTAAAGTGGGCCCTAAAACACCTCAATGCGATTTTTTTCTTTGATAATAAACAGCAAGAACATATAAATATGCACATGAACACTACAACACATTAAGCAACTGATTACACTGTTAACTGACTGTAACAATATGAATCTATCAGGCTGAAAAGACAAGCTACCTGCGGGTCACGTGACAATGTAAGCAGCACTCCCTCCTAACGTTACGTAAACGCAAAGGCTGCTCTCCCCCACTTCTAATCAGACAGTTAAATGTTTGTTACAACGAAGCGTACAAATGTCATTTACCCTCAAAAATGGCAACACATTTGTGTGGCAAAAACAACACAGAAGTCACTGTTTTTCCTATATATGTTAAAAAAAGATGGGGTTCTAAAACAAATTGCTTGCAGTCGGTTTGGAACCCACTACCTTCGACAGCACAGCGCGATGCTGCTGACCACATGGCTATACTTGCTAGGTGGAGAGTAGTGACTTCATTATTCAAGATCGGATCTTCGGAAGGCTTTTACAGTTGATAAGATATTTTACCAAATATTACATGGTTTTGATGAATCTTCAATGCTTTAGATACAAATATGATGGTCGAATGTTGCCTTCATGAAGGATTGGCGCATGCGCAAGGCTAGGTGCGTAGTAGCTCGACTGTCTTGCTTTGGGATCATTTGTACGTAACCGCCAGAGTTCGCCTAGCCAGGAGCTGGCGTCTCTACCAGCTCCAACGGCAATGTTAAAAGCGGCGTTTCGCCTCGCCCCTCCATGCTGCGGGAACGCCCATGTGCTGCCTCCAGGGGGTTCAGAAGAAAATTTGAACCTCAGCCACGCATTCGACTCCTATACTTGCTGTCTCTGCGACGTAAAACGTTCCTCATGGGATAAAAACACTTTGAATGTGCATGTAAAATGATCTGATTGAAGAACAAAACGAACAATGGTAGTTTAAAACACGTTTTATTTTATTTATTTATTTACTATTTTCAGTATCAGCTTTTTTCCGGGGTTCACTGAACCACTGAACACACGGGACACGACGCCAGGTACCTACAGGTAAAGCCCTGCATATGGAAAGTAGCCACAGTGTTCTGTGTGTAAATTGCCGTCAAATGCATCTCACTATTGCTCAGTCAAACATCACGTGGTACTCGGCAGCCATTTCTGGGCCAACCTAGCTACTGCATGTATTGGAGAAATGTAATACATTCAGAGCTAATTCTCTATACGAAAGTTGTGTGCCATACTGGGTCGATTTCCATTAACTAAAGAATTTAATGAGTTGTTTTTATAGTGTTGAATTATTGTGACCATAGAAATTTTTATTAAAATCATAAGCTTCCTAATTTCACTACAGACCAGATCTCCGTCAGACGAACAGGATGCAGGTAGTAGCTAAACCTTCCCCAAGTAGGTGAGACATATTTTTCAAGGGTCGAATACGCCAGCAGATGCTAGTACTACACATGACAGATTGCCAATTGATTCCGAAGTATCACTCACTAGTTAAGTGTAAGGTAAGGAAGAAAGGTTGGTGTTTGGGCTACTGAAGTTAATTTTTTGGTTTGATAAGTAAACGTGTATTGTGTGTAATAATGGTTGTCTAACGTAACTGTCCGATCTTAAAACTCGATGATAGCTACGTTTAAAATCGTAGACAAAATGTCAAGTGAATGTAGTTAAATTTTGATTCATTTTCAAAACCAATTAGAGTAATCAACAAAGCTATGGCCCGATCTGACAACTTCACAAAAGATTTCACTCACCTTCACCTTCCTTACAATCTCCTTTCGGAGACGTGCACACACACCTGATAGCTGAAAATAAATCTACCGTTTATGTGCAATGCGTATTTTGTAATTTGCACGTGTATGATAGCAACAATTTTTAATAATGACTTCCTATGATAATCAAGGCACCGTGGTTTGTAGATAGGTGCAAACCAACCACTAATTTAAATATTTTATAAATAGCACTCGTTTTGGTGAAATTGAAGCTTTGAAAATATTTGCATTCGTTAATTGAAAAATGATTGGTTCTGGTAAGATAGATTTTGGCGGTGGCAAGTATTGTTGAACTCAGTTTTCAGTGAACCTATAATCATCAAGTTGTGTAATTAATAAAATTTGAATTGCCGTTATTTTGAAATAATGTTTGATCAATATAAGTGATTTTCAAAGTTCATTTACTGATCATCAATAGTTATCGTAATAATGGTGTCTGCCATTCTAAATTCAAGTGCAGTTAAGTTAATCAAAATTCACAGTCAAGATAATTATTCATTACTGAATCTGCATTCAAGTTATCTCTCTTTCTTTCTACAGAAGTAATTACCTCAAAGTTTAGGCTCTCGATTGTTCTATTATCATTAATGTCATTTGTTACTTAGATTAAGGATGGGGTTACTACTCATTACAAAAGCAGATGTTACTTTATATTTGAAAATATTCAATTCAGCAAGTAAAGTTACATCTAACATTAATTACAAATAGTTTGTCGTGCACATGCAGTTGCTACTTATCTCAGTTAATTGTCCAGAAATGCCCATTACAATTTGAACAATTACATTTATTGAAAATTAATAATTAATTAATTAATTAAAATATTATTTTCTAAAGTAGTAGTAAATTAAATAAATGGTAAATAAACTAATTAAAATTCCCAGAATATTTACACAAGGCAATTAATGAAGAATCGTTTTTTATCAGTCACTATTGTTCTTGTTTATACATATATATTTTCACCTCCGGCTTGTTCCTTTAAAATATTAGGTAAAAGAGTCATTAGTATTGAGTTAATATTTTTAAAGAAAGCATTTTATAAGTTTTCTACCGACATTATATAGCTGATGCTGCATCTGACATAGAAACTCTCAGTCTTAAGTCCAGATTTAAGGGCAATTCACATTACAAGGGTTAGGTCCTTTTCATTAGGAATAAATCGGCACAATTCCTATTAAAACTTCACGTGTATTTAAAACAAAGAAAACTTTACATTTTATACATTTGCACTTGACTACGAAAAACATACTATTCTTGGCGAGTGCAAAAAACAGACTGACTATATCTTCGTTTGTTCTATTCAACAGACTTACTATATCTTCATTTGTTCTATTCATTAACATCTGAAAGTAATTAATTTTTTTTAAACTGTTGACTTTACACATAGAATATCTTTGAAGAAGATACATAATCATTTGCCTTTTTTTGTGAATTCATTAATAGATACATGAATATACAGCAAGTAAAAATGTACACTCATTACATCAGTTATAAAAATTGTAAGAAGACATTAATTCTTCTACCGCTCTTAATGTATACTTTTTCTCCTACTCCTGAGGTAACGCTTCAAATTTCTTTGACAACGGTTTCTCTTCAATACAATCATCAGCCTACAAGATTTCTCTTTTACACAGAATATTCTCTCTGCTCCTCCTTCCGCAACTTAATAGCACTGTGATAATTTATTGTACCGCGTATTTATCTGCCACCGTTAGCGTCCGCGACGACGCTATACCCGTTCCGCATGACACGACTGATACCGATTTTGCACGCACGAATTCTGCCTTGAGCAGGACAAAAGACATAACTTGTTTATTTAATATATATCACTTATTTCACTTTTAACACTTGTAATACTTTCCACTTTCAAAATAATACTGTTTCATTATCAACTTGGGCACTCCGCGAGCCGCGATACGTACGTCCGACAATTGTCACGCGGCGGAAGATACCGCTGTGCTGCCTGCGCTACCACTAGCAAGCGCCACAGTCTAACGTTGTCTGTGGTCTGAGAGGAGCTGCATTATTCAACTATCGATCCTTGAATTTACACACAAAGCAAAACATTTTACATAATTAAACAAGACATCATTAATAAATTCATCTACACTATTAGACATTAAAATTGCTACACCAAGAAGAAATGCAGATGATAAATGGGTATTCATTGGACGAATATATTATACTAGAACTGACATGTGATCACATTTTCACGCAATTTGGGTGCACAGATCCTGAGAAACCAGTACCCAGAACAACCACCTCTGGCCATAATAACGGCCTTGATACACCTGGGCGTTGCATCAAACAGAGCTTGGATGGCGTGTACAGTAGAACATCTTCCGTAAAAAAGGTACGTACAGGACTTGCAACACGCGGTCGTGCATTATCCTCCTGAAATGTAGGGTTTCGAAGGGATCGAATGAAGGGTAGAGCGACGGGTCGTAGCGCATCTGAAATGTAATGGTCACTGTTCAAACTGCTTTCGATGCGAACAAGAGGTGACGGAGACGTATAATCAGTGGCACCTCATACCATCACGCCGGGTGATATGCGAATACGGTGATGACGAATACACGCTTCCAGTGAGCGTTCACCGCGATGTCGCCAAACACGAATGCGACCATCATGATGATGTAGACAGAAACTGAATTCATCCGAAAAAATGACGTTTTGCCATTCGTGTACCCAGGTTCGTCGTTGCGTACACCATCGCAAGCGCTCCTGTCTGTGATGCAACGTCAAGGGTAACCGCAGCCATGGTCTCCGAGCTGATAGTCAATGCTGCTGCAAACGTCGTCGAACTGTTCGTGCAGATGGTTGTCTTGCAAACGGCCCCATCTGTTAACTCAGGGATCGAGACTTCGCTGCACGATCCGTTACAGCCATGCGGATAAGATGCCTGTCGACTGCTAGTGATACGATCCGTTGGGATCCAGCATGTCGTTCCGTATTGCCCTCCGGAACCCACCGATTTCATATTTTGCTAACGCGAGCAGCAATGTCGCGATACGATAAACCGCAATCACGATAGTCTACAATCCGACCTGCATCAAAGTTGAAAACGTGATGGTACGCATTTCTACTCCTTACAAGAGGCATCAGATCAACGTATCACCAGGCAACGCCGATCAACTGCTGTTTGTGTATGAGATATCGGTTAGAAATTTTGCTCATGCCAGCACGTTGTAGGTGTCGTCACCGGCCCCAATCATGTGTGAATGCTCTGAAAAGCTAATCATTTGCATAGGGTACCCCATCTTGCCCCACATGTCAAATACATAATGCAAAAAATGTATTTTTTTTTTTATTTCCGGAAAATGCGCTTGCTATAGGCTCATTTTGGAATGATAATAACACCAATTACCACACTACAAAGAAGCAGGCTTCTGACAACAACATCAATCAATTAAGGTCATTTGCTGTTTCACCTGAACAGATTGTCTCGATCCGTCATTTCGGAAAGAAAAACATCCGGAAAACAGGCTGCAAAAAAGGAAAAACCGTTGTTGTTACTAGCTCCCATTACAGAAGAGAACTCCTGGAGAGTGCAAGAGAGTGCCTGGAAAAAATAAGGGAAGATTCAGCTGAGAAGACTGTTAAAAATCCCTCTTTGTTTGTAAAGGCAAAAGTGGGAAGAATAGAAAAGCAATGACGAACTTGGCAAAGAAGATAAAAAAATTGAAGAAGAAAACACATTAGAAGAAGATGACATTGTATGCCTGTATTGCGGCTATTTCTACTCGCAGTCAACAGAAGGATGGGTGTCTCTTGCAAAAAATGGGCCACTGTTCATGTGTGGGAGGACGAGGATGCCGAGGTACATCATGTGTGTCAATTTTGCTTACAAAACGACGATAATAACTGAATAACAATAAACTGAACTTTAACATCACACAATGTTTACTTAATGTATTTTCACTAGATATTAAAATAAATTTGTAAACCTGTGTTCAATGAATCATTTAATTACCTTTGCCTTATACAGTATTGAGGTAACCCATCTTTCCCCACCTGCGTACCCCATCATGCCCTTACCGTAGGGCAAGATGGGGTACTTGGTAAACCTTGAGAAAAAATATATTTTTAGTAGTAAATACTAACAATTTTGGCCCTATTTTTTATAAACTCTAGAAATACTGACGTTTAATGTGGAATATCTGGTATTTTACTAGAGCTTTTTGTTAGCCACAAAAATTGTTAAGTGCTTAAGTACCCCGTCTTGCCCCACTCTTCCCTAATTTAATATAATCACATGGGGCCGCAAATGTCGGGAGATATCCTAAAAGTTGCTGATAAGCGTTGCAACCATCGACACACGTGCATTGGATGAGCGTGTCCGCGTGTAGCGCATGATCATCCCAACCCCTTGTCAAGAGTTTACACCAGAGTGTCCCCAGACCAACGGACGAGAAGGAAAGGAAAAAGGAAGATTGGGGCACACCTATACCATCCCGTCGACATCGTGCTCATGAGAGACGGCAGTGCGAGCAGCTCATAGTTCGAGTCTTGCGATTAGCAGGCAATTTTTTTCCCCTTGCTCCAGGCGAGCCGGCCGCGCTGGTCGAGCGGTCTGCGGTGCGACAGTCACGTTCTGCACGGCCACTACGGTCAGGGGTTCGTACCCCCTCCCCCGGGCATCGATATTAGTATTAGCTAGTTCATAATAGTTTGTAGTTTTAGGGACTTAAGTCCCATAAGCTCTACAAACATTTGAACATTTGCTTCAGGCGATTATAAGTTTACAGTGAGGTAAAACTTACTAATTTACTTATGAGTCATTCAATCCCTACTGTTCCACTTGCAGCTGCATATGTCATTTCGTCACGTGTTCAACATTTCTCATCCACTTTTTGGGTATTTCCCGACATTTGCGACCCTATATGTCTTATTCTTAAATTGGGAAGAACACAGAATAAATTGTAGGGAAGGCGAATCAAAGACTATGTTTCATTAGCAGAACACTGAGAAGATGCAAAGGTTCTTCTAAACAAACTGCCTACATTTCACTTGTGCGTCCTGTTTTGGGGCATTGCTGCGCTTTGTGGGATTTACACCAGGTGGGACTGACGGACGATTTAGAGAACGTTCAGAGAAGGAGAGTCGTTTTGTATTATCGCGATATAGGCGAGAGAGTGTCACAGAAATGATGCACGAGTTGGGATGGAAATAATTAAAAGAAAGGCGTTATTTGTTGCGGCAAGGTCTATTTGTGAAATTTCTTTCACCGAATTTCTCTTCCGAATACGAATATACAGTCCTGGCCATTAAAATTGCTACACCACGAAGATGACGTGCTACAGACGCTAAATTTAACCGACAGGAAGAAGATGCCTTGATATGCAAATGATTGTCTTTGCAGAGCATTCGCACAAGGCTGTCGCCGGTGGCGAAACCTACAACGTGCTGACATGAGGAAAGTTTCCAACCGATTACTCATACACAAACAGCAGTTGACCGGCGTTGCCTGGTGAAACGTTGTTGTGATGCCTCGTGTAAGGAGGAGAAATGCGTACCATCACGTTTCCGACTTTGATAAAGGTCGGATTGTAGCCTATCGCGATTGCGGTTTATCGTATCGCGACATTGCTGCTCGAGTTGGTCGCGATCCAATGACTGTTAGCAGAAAATGGAATCGGTGGGTTCAGGAAGGCAATACGAAACGCCGTGCTGGATCCCAACGGCCTCGTATCACAAGCAGTCGAGATGACAGGCATCTTATCCTCTTGGCTGTAATGGATCATGCAGCCACTTCTCGATCCCTGAGTCAACAGATGGGGACGTTTGTAAGACAACAACCATCTGCACGAACAGTTCGACGACGTTTGCAGCAGCATGGACAATCATATCGGAGACCATTCCTGCTGTTACCCTTGACGCTGCACCACAAACAGAAGCAGCTGCGATGATGTACGCAATGACGAACTTGGGTGCACGAATGGCAAAACGTCATTTTTTCGGATGAATCCAGGTTCTGTTTACAACATCATGATGGTGCATCCGTGTTTGGCGACATCGCAGTGAACGCACATTTGAAGCGAGTATTCCCGTCACCATACTGGCGTATCACCCGGCGTGATGGTATGGGGTGCCATTGGTTACGCGTCTCGGTCAACTGTTGTTCGCATCGACGGCACTTTGAACAGTGGCCGTTACATTTCAGATGTGTTTCGATCCGTTTCTCTACGCTTCATTCGATCCCTGCGAAACCCTACATTTCAGCAGGATAATGCACGACCACATGTTTCTGGATACGGAAAATGTTCAACTGCTGCCCTGGCCAGCACATTCTCTAGATCTCTCACCAATAGAAACCGTCTGGTCAATGGTGACTGAGCAACTGGGTCGTCACAATACGCCAGTCGCTACTCTTGATGAACTGTGGTATCGCGTTGAAGCTGCATGGGCATCTGTACCTGTACACGCCATCCAAGCTCTGTTTGACTCAATGCCCAGGCCTATCAACGCCGGTATTACGGCCAGAGGTGGTTGTTCTGGGTACTGATTTCTCAGAATCTATACACCCTAATTGCCTGAAAATGTAATCACATGTCAGTTCCAGTATTATAGACTTGTCCAATGAATACCCATTTATCATCTGTATTTCTTCTTGGTGTAGCAATTTTAAAGGCCAATAGTGTGTATTGTTAGCACCCACCTACATAGGGACACATGACCAGAATTATTAAGAAAAATCAGATCTAAAACAGAAAGGTTTAGGTGTTCCTTCTTCCCGCAAGCTCTTAGAGAGTGGAACTATAACGACATATAAAAGTGGTTCGATGAACCCTCTGCCATGCACTTCAATGTGACTTGCAGAGTATCCATTCAGCTGTAGATACTGGGTGGTTATAATTAAACTTTCTCTATTTAAGATGTTATTAAAAAGTAGCCAATTACCATTCGAGGACCAAACTTGGTAACATTAATGTACATTAATGATTTGCACGCGTCACAGGGGCGTCGTCCAGTTCCAACACAGCCGTGATCAGTCATCGTGTTTCACAGCCTAACATACCGGACCAGTCACAGTGCACTTATTGACGTCTCAACACAAGCTTGGTTAAAAGGAGCAGGGCTTCACTGGTGAAGCTCTGTTATCAGAACAATTGAAATGCTACATATGCACTTCACGAGTATTGTCGGCTGAAAGAGTTACGGGAGGATCCTCATTTTCCACCTGTTGTGCGGAACATGACTGAAGAAAAGGGCGTTTCTCGGGAGAGAGGCCAACGACCGTTTCCACCACAGATGATTGATGAACGTTATTGCTATGGAAGACAACGCTACGTGCCATTACCGATCGTCAAGCAGTGCGCTTGGTGTGTCACAACAGTTGGACATTCCGTGGTGCTCTGCACCGAAGGTGCTTCGAATCAAACTTAAATGGTATCCATACAGGATTCACAGGACACACAGCGATGTGTTGACTTCGCTCTCCAGGTTCTCGCACATTTAGTAGACAATGGCTGGTCCTGAACCATCCTATGCACAAGCGAAGCTCATTTTTCTCTGAGATGTAAGATGAAAAAATAGTCTTTCCGGATTTGAGGATCTTCACCTCAACTGTGTTCCTATCTATTGGGAATATGTCACCTTACGGTGTGATTTCACGGCTGCATTCATCATTGACCCATTCTGTTTTTAACAGGTTGGCATACAGTGATCAAAGGCGGGTAGTGTGACTTGCCGGCTTTACTGCCATATGTTTCGCCAGAAAGTCATATCTGCCTACAGGAGAGAGACGAATTGAACTCCACAGTTTTCATGCCTGATGGGGCCCACCGCACATCGCTCGTGAAGTTAATACATTTGGAAACGATCGAATTATCAGCCGATCTTTTCGAAACGCTTGAGTGGGACAATCACCTGATCTCACCCTCCATGATTCCTAGTTGTGGGGCTACCTGAGGGACAGTTTTAGCGGGGGAACATTCAGATATGAGCTGATATGAAGAGCAAAGTATCAATAGTGATAGCCACCATACGTACGGAACTGAAGTGTGCCATCCTTCTCTTGTTCAACGGTAAATTCGATTTTCTCATGAAGGCTGTTAAATTTATTAACTATTTCAGTTTGTCCTCCATCTACCAATAGCAACGTATCGTCAACGTAGAGTTTATAATATAAGAATTTATCAACTGGGTGCTGCATATTTGTGAAAAGCCAGTTTTCTAGTGTTAATAAAAATGTCTGTTACTGTTCCTGAAATACTTGAACCCATAGCCAGTCCTTTTGCATATAAAATTTCTCGTTAAAAGCAAAATAGTTATATTTCAAAATAAAGTAGGTCAATGAATTCAACGATTTCTTGCTGAGATAGTCACTTGGCACAGTTCAGTTCCTTGGCCTTAATATTGGTAACTTTTTTAAAGTATAAAGGAAACCTACAACAACCGACATTCTAATACATAACAGCTCTTGTCACCCTAATGGCCAAAACCTTTCTGCCCTACGCTGTTTAGTCGATAGAGCCTTCAAAGTGCCAATGAACGATAAAGACAGAACAACTAAATCATTATAAGACAGCTTGCTAAGGTGAATGGTTAGCAGAGAAACGTAGTGAATAACTTAATACGAAAGAAACAGCGTGCAAAATCAAATAAAATGGCACGGAAAATATCAAGAGAGTAATGGTTCGGTATTTTGATAATCTATCTCATAAATTGGCCAAAATAATAAAATCTTTTAAAGTAGAGGCTGCTTTTAAAACCAATAATATGTTACATCATAAATTACGGAATAACTTAAACCAAGAGACTGATAAATATGCCAACGCAGGGGTTTATAAGATACAGTGTAGTAGTTTCAATGCCAACTACATTGGTCAGACCGGTAGATCGTTTAAAGCTGACAAGTCCGCTGTAGCTATGCATATCCGCGAAACTGGTCGCCCGTTAAATCGGATTGAAGATGACCTTAAGATTTTGCATAGACAGGATAAGGGAAGAGAATTACATCTGCTAGAACAGCTGGAGATTATAATACATAACGCTAAGAGCGACGCTTCTTTAAATGAAAAGTTCAACGTAATACATACAGCTTTTTTAATAACTTTGTGGACCTATTATAACAACAGTTGTTTATTTTAAATTTCAACGTCTGCCTTACTGTGCAAATGATTTCGTGACACCTGAAAGTATCCACTAGGTTGTGGATGATCTTTGGAATTTAGAGTTCTTTGTCTTGATTTGCATACATGCGCCCCAGTCGTGTTGTTGACTCCGTGCATTTCGGTAGTGTTATGCGCCATCAGAGCTGGGGTCTGATTTGAATGCTGACGAAGCACAGTATGCTGAGGACCTTTCTGCTTAGACACGGTTACAAGGGAAGTAACCACGTTCTCTTTTACTACGTTTTAGATTTTTATTGTCAGATTTTAAGATTTTTGTACAGATTATCTGATGATGAGGGCTTGACCCTTGAAACGTGTCATATTTTAGTGTTTTTACACGATTTCTGTGCTTGAGCCTACTTCACAAAACAATTTTACAGGTGTGTTTCTTTTATTTGTGGAACACTGTTTGTTGGAAATTATATAAAAAAGAAACAAACGTTCTGTAACAATGGACAAACAATAAATAGTCATAGCTGTAACTAATCGCAGAGAAATTCAGACATTCCTCTAGTAATACCATGTACAGCTTACGGCTTGAAAGGTTGTTCAGTCTTGGTGCAGTTTTTAACACAGTGACACATTGGTTCAGTAGCCTAGGGCACCGTGTGTCAGCAGGTGCTGGCAGTGGAAGCGCGGCAGGTAGCCGGCCTGTGGCGCCAGCGAGAGCCTCTCCGGCAGCAGCCGCGAGGTGGCGGTGGCAGCCAGCAGGTAGTAGGCGCCCCACTGCGAGCCGGCGCCGGCCGCGGTCGTGGCCAGCTCCGCGGTCGTGGTCTCGGCAGCCTCCGTGGTCGTGGGGGCGGCCAGGGGCGGAGGGCCATACTGGGGCCCTCTGGACGCAAGCCTGACGAGGGGTAGGGCTGCTGCGGCTGGTCGGCGGCCTCTGAGGCGCGCGACGCCAGCAGCAGGGCGAGAGCGAGGCAGGAGCCGCGTGTCGCGTCTGTCAGGGGGGACCACTGCTGCCCGCCTCAGGAGCCGCGCCTCTTAAGCCCCGCGAAGCGAACACAAGCGAATGCGCATTCGCCGGGAATTCGCCTGTGCGCGCACGCATTGGCTTGTACTTGCGAATAAGCGTTTACACCTGAGCGAACGGAAGAGGAAACAGCACACTGCCGCAAGGCGAGCATACGCAGTTTGTCGCCATAAACTTACTAAATAAATACTAGACCCAAGGAGGTTAGAATCTCTGGATATGCCCTAACACTGAAAAAGTGAAGCCGGCAAACTGCGCATTCCGGCATTTCTTTGTGCCCAAAACATTGGTCGTATTATGTGCTATAGTAGTTCTAGTCGTTGAAATGTGCGTTATATCTAAGTAAATACTCCAATGTGACTATCAATTTAGTGAAAATACGTAAATAAGGCAATATTCACACCGGATTTTAAGCTAAAAATCCTGGTTTTGGGCACAACAGCATGGCACCCTGGCTTCAACCAATGAATGTTCCCAGCATAGGTAACGTCATCTCCCGTTGTTCTAACCTCCTTGACTAGACCACTCGCTGGCACTAGAGTCGCGTACCCACATTGAATGTGACAGAAGCCACCATTTGCAGGGCAGTCGTGTGTAAACATGGTTGGCTCATGTGCTACTTTTAACTGTAACAGTGAGAACGGAAGCAAAGACGAAGGCAGAAACGATGTTACATTTCACTGATCAATCGTTACTTATATACCGTATAGTATTTTCATGGAGAAATAGGAAATCATGGGCGTTTGTTTTTAGGTTTCCTCTTACAAATGAGTCTCTAAAATTGAGAAACGTACTTTGGTGCATGTCAAGTACTTATATTTTATAGTATATAAACTACTAAAAATACTAATTTGAGCTGAGTGAATAACTAGGCCTATAAGAGGTATTTATCACATATAAGTATGATGCAGAAGTAGGTCGAATAATTCTTTTTAGACACTTAAAAGTTAGTGATTGAACTTCGTAAATGGTCATTGCTTGGTAAAATGTTGCATACTCAACAACTTTGAGAAATACTATCTTTGATAAAAAGTAATGTGCGAATGAAATGCGTATTTAAAATTACAATTATTCATACCCAAATTCGAGGAAGTTGAAAGAAAAATTCTATGTAATATAGAAAGGAATGTAGAAAAAAATGTGACATATAAAAATAAGCGTGCAAAACGTACAGAGTAGTTGGCAAAAAGTAAACAGGGCGTGTCAGAAAATTACTTCGAATAAAAAATTAATAGCACTCTCTGCTACTTTACAAGTTTCGTGGAATCATCTTATGCAAATATATCGATGAAAAGTGCTCCACCTCCTCAGAAAAGAGCCTTACATTGTTAAATTTCGTGTCTCTATACAGACGTTATTTCGAAAATTAGGAGACTTCATTCATTTAAGAACACTTTTTAAACAGACTGCAATAATCAGAAGTTTTTTTTAAAAAATATACGTTTATTTTTTGCTTTATTTTGCTCTTGTTGCGTCTCATACACTTCGAATCATGACCCCAGTACCCTAGTACCTAGTACCCTTCCCTGCAAATGGCGGCGATCAGCCGCTTCAGTTCGGGGACAGTTGCCTCGATTTTCCGCTACGGCGTGCTAGAGGCTTGTTTGTCGCATACGCGGAAGTCCAACTTCCTTTGACGGTTCGCCCTGAAACCGACAGCCAGCGGATCACAAGCGAGAACTCGCGAATGCGAGCTGAGCGTGACCGAACAGCGTGCGCAAAGCGTTTACACCAGAGCGAATGCTCGTTCGCTGCTGCTCGTTCGGTTGGGTTCGCTTATAGGCGGCGCCGGCATTGGCCTCGATAGCGTAGCGCTGGCCATTGTCCCGCCAGGCGGGCGAGCAGGAGGACCCGCTGGGACGTGTTGAGACTGCCGAGGCGACACACTCGTATTAGCGGCGATTTCTAAACTCTTCCCATCTGTGTCTCTTATCTAAAGACTGTGTCACTGTTATTGTAACCATAGAATTTCTCCTCCTAAATGCTGCATCACTTTGTAACTTCGTAGGGTTTACCAGCGTTACTAATCTTCGAAGTCTATGCGGGTTTTCTGCCAGATAATAAAATCGAACTGATTCAATATTTCGACAGTACACCTGTCCGCCATCTTCAGGAAACTGCTGCTGCTGAGTCCCGCTGTATTCTAGTGCAATGTCGAAGTGGTGCCGCGTCCTATACAGGCGTCGGTCGCGTACACGGCGCATGCACCGGCCGTCACAGGTGCTACCTGCTGGACAGGGCCGGTGGCGCCGCCCCTAGTGGAACAGGCCACAACTGTATATCGCACCTTACATTAATCTGTCCCAGGTGCTGGAATCCGGGTCGAACATTACAGTTTGATATAATTTAATACTGGATTCCATGTTCTACTAAGAGGAAATCCCATGTCTCTATTTATTAGATTGTCTGTCACCCTGATTTCAATGGCTTCTCTGTTAACACTGTTCCAGAAACCAGAGGTATTGGTTACTATGTTGGTTTCATCATATATCATCTTGTGTCCTTCCGCTAAACTGTGTTCTGCTACCGCCGATTTATCCGGCTGTAATAGTCTCGTATGACGGTAATGTTCCACGCATCTGTGATGTACAGTTCGAAGCGTTCGACCAATGTATGCCTAGCCACACTCACGCAGTAGTTTGTAAACACCGGGTTTCTTGAGTCCGAGGTCATCTTTGATGGAGCCAAGCAATCCCCTAATCTTGGACGGCGGACGGAAAAAAGTCTTTACGTTTAAATTTTTTAAAAGTCTTCCAATTTTAAAAGAAAGGCCCCCGGCTTAAGGAATGTAGGCTAGAACCCTATACTCCTCTTTAAGCACTTTTGGAGATGGTCCAAACTGCATAGCACGGCGAATCTGTTTTTCAGAGTAGTCCTTTTTCTTTAAAAACAGTCGTCAGATGTTCCACTTCCGATGGTAAACTGTCTGCATCTGAAATGGTATATGCTCTGCGTACCTGAGTTCTAAAGAGGCCGTTGCGTTGGTATGGTGGATGGCAACTACTGGCATGCAAATACCTGTCAGTATGTGTCGGCTTTCGGTGAACATTTTGTCCAAGGGTGCCATCATCTTTTTTGTAAACCATTACATCCAAAAATGGAAGTTTACCCTCACTTTCGACCTCCATAGTAAATTTGATGTTTGGGTGAAGGCAGTTAATATGATCCAAAAATCGATTGAGCTTATCACGTCCATGAGGCCAGATGAAAAAGGTGTCGTCAACGTTTATCTCCAAAAACACGTTGGTTGCAAGGCTGAAGTTCTCTGTGCCCTGTCCTCGAAGTCCTCCAGAAATAAATTGGCGACTATGGGTGATAAAGGGCTGCCCGTCCTTTTGCTCAAATAAGTTGCCTGCAAAAGAAAAATACGTGGACGTCAGTACATGACGACAGAGCTTCACCATCTCTTCATCCACTTATTAGACTCAAGGACTCTTCCAGTGGTACTCGTGTAAAGGGGGATACCAGTAAATCAGAAGGACCCAGCTTCAAGGACTTCAACCGTCTAATAAAATCCATAGACTTGGAGATGTGGTGTTCACACTTGCCGACGTATTGGCCAGGAATAGACTCCAAATGCTTCGCCAGGGAGTATGTGGGTGAACCCAAATTAGAGACTATAGGGCGTAATGGTATCCTTTCCTTATGCAATTTCGGAAGGTCATACAACCTAGGAGGAACAGCAGCACCGAGATGAAGCTTCTTTCTCATTTTGTTAGAGAAGAATTTTTGCGGGTGAACTTACTAGTATGTAGCTTTGGAGGAATAAGTGGAGTGTCTTGTAGCAAGCTAGTCTATCCAAGACGTAGCGATAATTACAGCATGATTAGCAGGCCTGGCGTGGGTGCAACTTCTCTTAAAATATTAAGTGTTTTTTAATTTTTTTTTTTTTTTACTTTTTATTAAATAACATGCAAATGATCCATTTTGGGAGGTGACTTGTAATGTGGAAATTTGAGTAGTTCGGCTTTATTGTAGCGCTGTGCCTACACTACGTTTTTTACATAATATGAGCGATATTTGACATCTGCATATATGATAGAAATGGATATTTCGGCTAATGGTGACAGACGAGGAAATCTATAACAATGAGAGCAAAGAGAAGGAAATGCAGGAAATGACCTAATACAAAAGACGACTTTACGTTTGTCTCATTCTCTACAATTCTTAGTGCTAATATTCACGTAAAATTACCAATTTGAACATAACAAGTCAAAGTGAAATATAAAATCAATGTGCAAATGTTTGTAAACTTTAAGGGACTTAATTTCGGGGGCATCAGTCCCTAAACTTACAAACTACGTATGAACTAGCTTAAACTAAAGACGGCACAAACATCCATGCCGGAGGGGGGATTCGAACCCCCGACGGGAAACGGCCTCGCGCATCGTAGCACAGCGTCCCTCAATGCGCTCGGCCGCTCCGCCGCGGCAAATATACAATAAACTGAAAATTAGCCACGAAAAATCTAAATCTGCTGCAAACATTCGCAGTACATTCTCGGTGTATACAGATCACTAAAAATGTGGTGCAAACTGTTACAAATAAAAAGGCTGGGAATATGGTGAAGATCTTTCCATAAAACGGTATGTAAGGTTTAGATTTCTACAACAATAGCGTTAGCAATGCGAGGAATACTAAATGGTCCTTGGTAATTGAGGATAAAATTAGGAAAGTGGTTTATCTGTTTTGATGTGAAAGTTTGCAGCCGACCGCGGTGGCCGAGGAGACTGAGGCGCTCCAGTCACGGTCTGCACGGTCACTACGGTCTGGGGTTCGAATCCCCCCTCGGGCATGGCTATTTGTGCCGTCTTTAGTATAAGGTAGTTTGTAAGTTTAGGGACTGATGGCCCCGTAGTTAAGTCCCATAAGCTTAACAAACATTTGAACATTTTTGAATGTTTGCATAAACGAACAAATATCTTTTGAATCTCTCTTTCAGGCAATTGTCAGCAGTATGTACCGTATTTGCCGGTATATAAGACGCACCGGCGTATAAGACGCATCCCACTTTTAAGACTTTTTTAGGAAAAAAATAAATAACACCTAACACATCTATTTCAACATAATTATAATACATTTGTTCATGTACATCTAATATATAAGGCAATACCTTCAAGTAGTGCTCCTAAACTTTATGCAGTCGACTTTTTTTTTGATAGGTTGTACTTATCCAAACGGATATTTTTTGCCTGTCGCTGTTTACAGTGCACGCCGACAATGACGGGATGGTTGACGAGAGCGTCGTAAAGGCTTACGACGTTGGCACCCAGGTGGCTCTGCTCAGACATCGCGTAAAGTGTTAGTTCGCGAATTTCGCGCGACGAGTAGGGTGTTCTCATGTTTAAAATGACTCGTTTTGATAATTTATTGTGAAGCGCAAATATTTCTGTAAGTACTTTTGTGATCCAGAATGAAACTTTTCACTCTGTAGCAGAGTGTACGCTGGTATGAAACTTCCTGGCAGATTAAAATTGTGTACCGGAACCGGGACTCGAACCTGTGACCTTTGCCTTTCGCGGGCAAGCACTCTACAGAATGAGCTATCCCGAGACGACTCACGATGCCGCCTCACAACTTTACTTCCGCCACTACCTCGCCTCGTACTTTCCAAACTTCACAGAAGCTCTCCTGCGAAACAGGCAAGACTGTAAACTTGTGATGCGGCATTGTGAGTCGTGTCCGGATAGCTCAGTCGAAGAGCACTTGACCGCGGCACACAATTTTAATCTGCCAGCAAGTTTCATATCAGCTCATACTCCGCTGCAAAGTGAAAAGTTTCATTCTGGAATGATCCCTAGCCTGTGGCTAAGCCATGTCTCCACTATATCCTTTCTTCCAGGAGTGCTGTCTTGCATGTTTCGCAGGAGATCTTCTGTGAAGTTTGGAAACTAGGAGGCGAGGTACTGGCGGAAGTAAAGCTTTGAGGCGGCATCGTGAGTCGTCTCGGGATAGCTCAGTCGGCGCAGTCTGCTTGCGGCAGCGGCGGTGTAAGGAGGTCGCGCGGTGCCTCGCTGCGGCAGCGGTTTGTTTACTTCCGCGTGGGATAAGTCTGTTTGCTTACGCCAGCGTTTACTGTAGTGTGTATTGTGAAAATGAAAACGCAGTAATGGATAACATTGGTAGACGAGACACGTTGAAATTTACATTCGAACGAAAATTTGCCCGACCAACGACCTTTGAATTTGAAGATTGGCTCATAGAAGTTGCTAAGATCCGACTCGAAGACATAATTGGATATCATATGTCGATTATCAATAGTGTCATGTATGTGAAACTGGCATCTGCCGAATTATGTGAAAAAGTAGTGCAGGACACAGGTGGTTCATTGAAATTTAATCATAGAGACGGCAATATAGGTAATGTCACAGATGATCTTGTTGGTTTCGGAGTTAGAACTGTTCGGATTTTTGAGTTGCCATTCGAGGTTCCAGCTGAAGCAATAAACTCGGTAACTGCTCCATATGGTAGAGTACTCAGCAATTTTGCCGAGAGATGGTCCAGCGCACATAAATTGCCTGTTTTGAATGGTGTTAGGCAACTGAAGGTTGAACTGTGCCGACATATACCGTCATATATAAATGTTTGCGGTTTTAGAGGCATTGTTATGTATGACGGTCAACCGAAAACCTGTGCCATTTGTAACTTACCAGGGCACGTTCGCGCTGACTGTGTCAAACGACGAATTGCTCAGCTCCCAACCAGTGAAACACTTCAGCCCCCGAATATGCTACGTATGTAGCTGTCGCAGGTGGTCAGCTGACAGAGCCATTAATTAGTGAGGTTCCTTTAGACAATATCCCACCTGATGACGTCGTGCAAGACATTGTAACTCAAATGGACATCCCGGAGAGCACGCCAGAACAGGCACCACGGAAAGAAGCCATTGACCAGTCTCCTCCACAATCAGCGGAAGAGATTCCGGTATGTAAAGAGGATACGGGGAAGCAGGAAACAGCTGACAACCAGACACCAGTAAGTCAGCCTGAGACCTTCGCAGACGGGCAGAGTAGCTCTCCAGCAAAGTCACCACGAACCCACAAGAAACGACGACTGGCCCGCGAGGGGGCAGAGGAGAAGGCTGCTCCTTTACGAGCAAAGGCAAAAGAAGTGAAGGAAAAAATATGTGGAAAGCCACCAGATGGTTCAGCTAAACAGAAGCAGTCAACCAAGCCCAGTAAGGAAACCGCAGATATGACGTCCGACACACTTACTTCGGAACATGCATACCCAACGCAGAACCAAGAACAGCAAAATACTTTGCCTTCCAAATTTATCACTGGCGTCGACTGGACAGGGGAAGTAGACATGGAGGACGCTTCCGGGGATTCTGGAAACGCAGCACATGATCTTCCAACTGCTGCTGCGGTGAAGAATAAAAATAGTACGGAAGCAATGGAAATACCAGAAGCGGAGAAAGAAGAGGACTCGGATTTCTATTAACTGTAGGCAATTTTCATTTCATAACCCACATGTGTGATCGTCAAGCCTATAAAATTGCAACGTTAAACATCAATAAGAGTCGCAGCTCCATTAGGCTCCGTCATATTCAAGATTTCCTGTATTCTGCTGATACTGATATTCTTTTTCTACAGGAGGTTGCAGACATTAAGTTAGAAGAACTATTCGGATACAACGTCATAGCAAACCCAGGTCGTGGTGCAGATTTGGGGACTGCTATCTTATTAAGAGAGGGAATTGTGGCGCAAAACATAGAAATGCTTGTCAACAATCGAGGGATCGCCGCTACCATCATTAACGTTAGAATTGTAAACATCTATGCCCCCTCAGGATCCAATAACAGGCGACGCAGAGCGGAGTTTTACACGGAGGAGATTCTTCCGCTACTTACATCAACGTCTGATCAGCTTATCGTGGGGGGAGATTTTAACTGTGTTCTGCACCCTAAAGATCAGACACCTAATTTTAACAAATCCGTGGAACTGGAACGGATAGTAAAGGATTTACTTTTAACAGACAGTTGGGAGCATAAGTATGGAGTAACTCCTGGTTTTACGTATGTGACAACTCATTCGGCAAGTAGACAGGATATATGTATCAGACAACTTAAAACACCAAATTATACATTGCGAGGTATGGCCAACTATTTTCACGGACCATGCTGCATATATTTGTACTTTAAACTTGCAGAAACAGGGAACGTACCGTAGTAAAGGAACATGGAAACTCAATATCTCACATTTAAATGATCAAGGATGTAAGGATGCCTTCACGCATGCGTGGAATGAAAGTATAGGACATATAATTCGGCAATCAAATGGTGGCTACAATGTGCTAAACCCAAATTAAGGAAAGCCATGCTACATTACTCAAGGGAGAAGAACTGGTGGCTTAAGCGAACCATGGAATTTCACTACTCAAGTCTAAGGGAACTATATAAACTGGACGCGACAGTAATCGAAAACTACGCCGAAATTAAAAAAGTGCAAGCTAAACTACTACTTCTTAAACGAAAACAGTTAGAAGGTTTGAAAGTCAGATCTCGAACCCAGGACTCGCTACACAATGAAGGGACGTCAATCTACCATCTGGCACGTGAGAGTAAACGAGGACGACAGAAGATACTCACAGAACTAAAAACTAGAGACGGCGCAATCTTAACTCAACAGAAAGATATTAGAAATGAGATTCAGACTGTCTACACGGAATTGATGTCTGAGAAAACGATTGATGACAACGCCTTTGAAGAACTGACTAACAATTTAACGAACAGACTTACCCCTTCTGAATATGATGAACTTATAACACAAATAACAGAAGACGAGTTGGAAGATGTGGTGTTCCACAGTCCCAAGAATAAATCTCCGGGAAGTGACGGACTCCCGGTGGAGTTTTATCAAGCCTTTTGGTCGCAAATGAAGACACAACTGTTAGAGATATGTACAGAATTAATGAAACCGGATCTACAGGTTCCTCAAGAGTTCAGTGAAGGACTTGTCGTCTTAGTCCCAAAGCGCGCAAATAGTAATGCTATCTCGAATCTTAGACCGATCACTCTTTTGAATAGCGATTATAAACTTTTTGCACGTATTCTTGCAAAAAGGATGAAAAATGTAATGAATACAATTACTGGACCTTATCAAACCAGTGTCGGGAGAGATAGAACCATCTATCAAACATTAGTTGATTACCGCGATCTAATATCGGTGGCAGACGCATGCAAAATTAAATGTGCAATAGTAAGCTTGGATTTTAATAAAGCTTTCGATAGAGTGAACCACCGATATTTGTTCAACGTCATGCGGTCGCTAGGTTTTCCCCTGAATTTCATCAGTGTAATAAGGAATCTATTACAAAATAGCATATCACGGGTGATTGTCAATGGACGACCAGGTGACATAATCCCGGTAAAAAGCTCCGTAAGACAGGGGTGCCCCATGTCGGCGACACTTTTTGCGATCGCTATAGAACCACTGCTATCCACACTGACGGCGCGTTTAAAAGGAATACAAATACACGGTCAGAAGTTAGCGTGTCGAGCTTATGCCGACGACGTGGGATTCCTGGTCAACGACGAGAATGAGGTAGACACCGCACTTCAGATAACTCGGATATATGAAAAGGCATCCGGTGCACTATTAAATTGGCAAAAATCGGGCATCATGAACATAGGCAAAGGAATAGGCTTGCCCAATCATCACAAGTTGACAGAGGTGTCCAAGTTGCAATGTCTCGGTGTCGATTTTCGTAAAACAATTCGACAAACCGTTGCCGCGAATTACAAACAGCTATTAGGTAAGATACGGGCGTGTGTACAACTGCACAGTGTCAGGAAATTAGATGAGCTGCAAAAAGTGGCGCTGGCGAATACCTACATCATGGCCAAGGTGAACTACGTGGCTCAAGTCCTGCCGATACCTCACGACATAGCGCAAAGAATGCTGGCAGCTCTTGGACACTTGGTATGTCGTGCACATATTTTCAAAATCAAGTACGACACCCTGACTCTCCCTTTGCTACTAGGTGGCTTGAATCTCATTGATATACACAAGAAGGCCGAAGCACTCTACGTGTGCCAAACGTATAAACAATGGAAGCTGTCAACCAACACTTTGACTAGTCACCTGTTGGAAGAAACTGCCCCACTAGACCTACGACCGCCAATCAATATCAGTCATTTATCACATGCCTTGCAGCACTTGAGGTGTTTTCTTATCGACTACAGTTACATACGAACGAGAATTCCTGAAAGAAAAATGACAACAGTTAAGGAAATATACCAGGCACTATTGTTAAACAAACAAAGAAATGCGATAGAATGGAAATTCCCGAATAACGACTGGAAAGCAACGTGGGAAAACATCCACAGTTCTGACTTACCTTCACAAGTAAAGGCAACGTGGTATATGACGGTTAATAGAAAAACTCCGACGATGTCCAGACTACATAAAATTCACATAAAAGATTCTCCCATGTGCCCCACATGTAATTTAGTCGATAGCGACGAACACCGTTTTGTCTGCAGTATCAATAAAGAAATATGGGAGTACACAAGGCAAAAGTTGGCGCAGTCAGACGAACTTCGCCAAATACAATAACACCGGCCGATGGCCTCAACCCCGACACAATTCCATATCCAAAGACAAAACGAAATGCGGTAAATTGGATAATGGGCCATACCGTGTACTATATTTTTAGTAAAGAACAAAAGAGAAAGGAGGACTTCATACACTACCTGATAATGCAACACGACCAGATACGAAGAAAGAAGAAATACAAGGAGCGTTATGCCAATTTCCTGATTAAAACTATAATGTAATACATACAGAACACTCAATCGGAGAAAGATTAAACAATAAGGAATATACATGGAAGATGTTCTTTTATTTTGCTAACGTTTTGATTTTGCCTTTTTACAATAACAAGAACAAAATAGAAAAAAATTAAGGGGCATACTGTTTGCCGACGAAGGCATTTATGTTAATATAGCATTCAGTTATGATGTTATACTTACATAATGTGTTTATATGTACAGGTACTATGTCCCTTTCAAAGAAGACCTGTTTAGTTACTTAAAGTCAATTTCTGTGCCTGGAAGAAATCTTTATTATTGCTCTCGATAAACACGAAAGGTAATAGAGAGAGATTTATTTTACAACATTTTATATTTATTTTACAACTATTTTAATGGAGTTCAGAACACAACGGTATACAACCGCAACAACAAACATGGCAACGGATAATATACAGAAGCAAGACTTTTACTTCATTTTCAAGAATTATTTCGTTTAAAGGCGCAGAAGCCGGGCCGAGAAGGCAATAATTGGCGAGCGGAAGGACGGGTTGAAGGGGAGGAAGGAGACCCGAACAAAAAAAAAAAAAAAAAAAAAAAGTCGGTAGAGAGCTTGTCTGCAAAGGCAAAGATCCCAGGTTCGATTCCCGGTCCCGGCACACAACTTTACTCTTCCAAGAAGTTTCATACTTTTGTGATGTTCCATAAAATGTGAGAATGATGGATGGTTTGCGCCTCTGTATTGGTTGGCGCACTGTATGGGGCACAGCATGTTATCACGTCAAAAATACAATTGTGAGACGCAGAAGCTGTGCAAACATCATAAAAATACTTGTGTACATATTTGTATTTGAGAATGCGAATAAATTCTGAAATATCGTCAGGCGAGACATGGACAAATACGTGAGCAGCGTTTCGTTATTCAAGTAATGAATGACACCGTTACAGGATTGCCGAAAAAGTCGATTATGATGAATGACATTACGTCGGAAGGTTCTACTTCCTATGAAGTTACCACTTTCATTTACGCTTGGCAGTAAAAGTAGTACAAAATTCAGAAAACCTTTACTACATAATAAAGCTGCTGACGGATATTTTGGTACATATTATGAACATATATCAAATAGAAACTACGAAAGTAAGAGAGAAACTTAAAGCAAATTTTCCCACTTAAAAAGTTATTCCCACATTTTACTTTATTGTTTTAAATCTCTTGGAAAGTGGAAACTGACGTATAAGACGCATCCAGTTTTTTGGACCAATTTTTGTAAGAAAAAAAAGTGCGTCTTATACGCCAGCAAATATAGTAATTCTTACACATTTTTTAAAAAAATTATCAAATCTAAAGTCATTCCTCCTGGCCGTTCTGTACGACAGATTTCATTTATTTTTCTTTTAAGCAAATGGTGTTCATCCAAGGATTGGTATCTAAGTATCACAATTCAGTTATTTAAGCTCAAACGCGACAGCCTTCTGTCCTTGCTATGACTATTTTAATCGTTCCGTTTTTAGATACCCTTGATTCTATTTAAGGAACCGGTATGCAGTTGTTTATCTGTCTAACACCGCTCAACAGATCAAGCCCTTTTATTTGAGCTTTTAAACACTTGCATTGATTTATTCTGAAGAAAAATTTACAATTATAACATAGATTTAGAAGTTGCAGCTGGTATAATTATTGGGGAATGAATACTGTTACCTATCATAGATTTGACACTATCTGACATTACAATGCCCTTCTCTATTAAACGAAGACTATTTCCAATGAGATTAGCGTTTTGTATTAGGATCAACAAAGAGCAAGGTCAAACGCTTGATCGAGTTGGAATCTACTTACCTGATCCAGTTTGTAGTCACGTACAATTGTATGTTACCTTATACTGAAGCAGGACATCGAAAGAAAGGGTCGACGAAATGCTAGAATTGTCTGGAAAAAAATACTGTAAAAATAATGTAGTATATACTGTTAAATCTAATTTATAAACCGAATGTTTGTGTGTTCGTATTTTATGCGCGGCCGTACTGTTCAACCGATTGTGATGAAACATTTTCAAAATATTACTTGCACTTTCGCGATGCGCATAGGCACCATTAAATGACTGTACGACAATTAGTTCAGGAGATAAGACGTAATAAACAATGAAATGTGCGGAAAAGTGCGGCATAATACAACGTCTGCTTCTAAACCACGATTTAAATCAAATTTGGTACACATATTCCTTCCATTAGGTAACAATTGACATATGAGTAAGAACTGCTTACGACACATAGTTCAGGAGATATGACGTCATAAACAATTATATGGTTGAAAACGTGTGGCTTCATGCGACATGCAAAAATGACACTTTATTCATCCTAAAATCTTCATGACATTTTAGACACGTGACGTTCAAAACAAGAGGAAGATCACTGTCACACAAAATTTTGGATGGTGCATGACGGAGAATACTTCACATATGGACTTAGTCAAAAAAATTTTAAATATGATTGAACAATTCAGTTTGTCAGTGTAGTATTAATATATTTATATTACCTATAATCATTTAAATTAATTGCGCAACTAAACAGTTAATTTTCAGATTTAGGCGAAGTTTCGAATGAAATAAAATTTCTGAAAATGCTAGCAACTCTCTCTGGAAGTTACGTTGGGTGATAATCATCAAAGAAACATTTAAAACACGAGTATTGTTCACACCATGTGAATTTTATGTAAGCAATTTAAAGTAAGACATCTATTTTTAAATTAAGCTTCAGTGGAAAGCATACTTCATTCAGATTTTTAAATGAGCGTACCGAATCATTGAGGTGGAAACCACCAGCAGAAGGAATTTGTTGTTACCAACGTATGGTTTTCATGCGAATTTGAAAATAAATCTAATATATAAAGCAGTGTCCGTATGTGTGTACGTGTTGCATACAAATCTACAGTTTTGTTCCAATCTTTATGAAATTTTGTACACGTAAGCTTCAATCCATGAGGACGGTTGCCGTAAGTGTAAGAATCACATACGATATATAGTTCATGAGATATGACGTCATAAACAATGCGATGCGCGATAAACTGCTGCATTTTGCGAAAATGCTGCTCATTTTCTCCTAAACCATTGGACCGATTTCAACCAAATTTGGTACACACATTCCTTACAGTGAGGTAACAATTGCTGCATGGTTAAGAATCACATACGGCACATGATTCAAAAGATATTATATCATAACCAATAGAAATCGCAAAAAATGGCATATAATGCGGCGAGACTTTATAAATACTCTATATGAGAATGACAGTACTTAGCGACTTGCAACAAACTTTAAACATAATTTCAAAGACTTATTAAACTTTTTCTCGCTGACAACCACATCAAAACTTTTCCGCTGTTTATGTAGTAAAACTACAGCATTCGGTATGACGTTACAATTCATAATTTCTACTCTATAAATTGTAGCCGCATGATATTTTACAGACAGAATACACGCCTATAGTTGAGTGTACTTTCTAAATTGTATCACAGTAAGACATGTAGTTCTTGAGATATGAGTGTGGTGTCGCACAAGTACAAAGTGCGCGCCACCTACTTTCGCCGCGCGCCGTCATGCACGCAAGGCGCGGCGATCTTACGACGACAGCCACGAGCGCCCTCTGCTGCAACCCCGCTCGTGGCCACCACTGAACGAGATCGGTCACTTCGGACTGAGATAGCAACGAGTTAGGACCTTCGTAATCCGATAGGCACGAGTGAAGACTTTGCTATTGTACAGGCACTAGGCAGGCCTCTAACAACTATGTATCAACATTCTGCAGTACTATGTAAAAGTTAAGTATTGTTACATTCTGTGCAATATATATATCTTTCTAATTTACTCTAGTGTTTATAGTTTCTGGCTGCTCCCCTCCGTACCTGCACCAGCGTGCTATTTTTGTTCCTGTGTCGGGCTCATTCCACTCGGCCACCGACACCTACGACGAGGCTGGGACACAAAAGCGGCGACGAAGTTGGGACACAAAAGTGGCGACGAGGAGTGATAGAACCTTGGATCAGCCCGCTTGCAGCAGCCAGACAGCAGCAGTCGAGCACGTAGAAATTGCTCCCGCCCACCCACCCTTATTATAAGAATTTTGGGGGAACATATTCAGTTGCGTGTTTTGTGGACTTTTTTGTTGCAGAGCGTCCTCATTTATCTTGCATTTGTGTTTTGTTATAAGTTACTTGTATGCGCGGCGCCTAATCGGTCAGCATGGCCACTACCCCGAACCCAAACTTAATGGAAATTATTCAGTTACAGACGGCGCAAATAACGCAACTCCTACAGGCTGTGTCCCAGCTCACAGCGCAAGCAGCCAACCAACAACAACAGCCGCCGCTTCAGCAGCCCACACCTGCCGCCGCAACGCTTCCTACGTTCCGCCAGTACAACGAACGTGAGGAAGACTGGAGTGACTATTTCGCACAGTTTCAAGAACTCGTCGCGGCTCATCAAATTACAGGTCAGACCGTTAAGCATCTTTTATTGTCCGTGGTGGGCCCCAAAACCTTCGTCTTACTGCAGAAACTATTCCCTCACGCATCTCCTCGTGATGTAGACTTTGAACAAATTGTAGATGCACTGAATGCTCATTATGAGAGAAAAGTTCTTGTAGCCGCTGCACGATACCGATTTTTCAGACTTAAAAAATTACCGCAGCAGTCACACCAAGAATGGATCACGGAATTGAAGGGCTTAACCCGCCAATGTAAATTTACTTGCTCTTGTGGACTTTCGTATAGTGACGTGATGTTGAGGGATGCGATTACGCAGAATATTCAGGACCCCAGAATTAGAGCAGCAATTCTGAAACAGTCTGACCCCTCCTTAGACAGTGTACTGCAGCTTATAGAAGCGCATGATACTTTTGACTTAGCTGATGTAGAAATGCAAAGCCATAGTGTAAATTCAGTGCGCCGCAACGGACGCTTTCCTAGCCGTAGTTCTCAGTATAGCACTAGTGATTCTTATTTTTCTACCGGCCGTGCTGAACAGACAGTGAACAGTAGCCAGTGTAAAAGTGCGACACAAAGGTCGCCCCGTCGTATTAGAAACAGTGATTTGAATAAAGGGCGCCAACGCTCATTTCAGAAAAATGTTCGTAAATCGTGCCCCCAGTGTGTGTCTCGCCACAAGCGTGCTCATTGCCCTAGTCGCAACGCAACCTGTTATCAATGTGGCAAATCAGGACATGTACGGGCTGTGTGTATGCAAATTAAAAACTCAAAGAACGGTACCGTTAGAAACAGTGCTTCGCAGAGTGCGAGAACAGTTCATTCTGTAAATGTTATACGGGCTGTGGAATTGAACAGTGCTTTCCTTGGATCTCAATTGCAAGAAAGTAGTTCTGCGCCTATGGCAAAACTATATAGTGCACCACGTAGCACGCGCCGACGAGCGCGTCAAACAGTGCAACGGAAAAGGGTTCGGGACAAGCAAAATGACTATGAACAGTGCATTCCTGTAGTGAAAATAGTGCCTTCTGCAACTGCTCCTTGTAATAGTGCCCAGTACTGTGTAGCTAGTGACAGTAGACTTGTTGTAGCTACTGAAAAGTGTAGTGCAGTAGTTAGTACATCTGGAGTAGCTTCGCATGCTTGCGCGGACGCCGATCCGGCGGTAGTGCCCTCTAGTGACAATGTTGTTAATCCGCTGCGTGCCGAGTCTGCGCCGCTTACTTCACTACGCGGCCAGCGCAAGCGCAGTAAACAAACCGTAGCAGACGTTGCCCACATTCGCGCACCTGTCGAGCGCCGCAAGCAAAAACTGTTTGTGACTCTCTTTATAGAAAATAAGACGGTGCAATTTCAGCTTGATACTGGTTCCGCTGTCACATTAATAAATAAAGATACTTATGAACTTCTGGGTTCGCCAAAATTGTCGCCGTCACAGCAAGTGTTAACAGCTTATACAGGTCAAAATATTCCCGTGTTAGGAACGTGTAGCCTGCCTGCCTCTTTTCAAGGTGTAACAAAAACAGTTGCTTTTGTAGTTCTTCAGGCCAAATCGACACAGAACATTTTTGGACTAGATGCTTTTGACTTGTTTGGTTTATCAATTCAAAGAGATGTGCTTCAAATTTCGTCAATAGTGCCTCAGGATAAAATCAATGCATTGTGTGACAAATATAGTGACCTGTTTTCGCCGGAACTAGGTTGTGCAAAAGACTTCGTGGCACATGTAACTTTAAAAGAATCTGCAGTTCCAAAATTTCGTAAAGCTAGACCAGTGCCTATCGCCTTGCGTGATACAGTTGCCGAAGAACTTAAACGTTGGCAAGATAGTGGGGTGATTTCTCCTGTTTCTGCGAGTCAGTGGGCCTCGCCTATAGTGATTATACCCAAGCCGTCAGGAAAACTTCGTCTCTGTGCGGACTTCAAATCAACAGTGAACAGTCAAACAATTGTAGACACTTATCCCCTGCCCAGACCTGACGAACTTATGGACAAATTAGGACAGTCTCGCTTCTTTTCCAAGATTGATTTAGCAGAGGCATACTTACAGATTCCACTTGATGACGAGTCAAAAAAGTTTTTCGTCATTAATACTCACATGGGCCTTTTTCAATTTCAACGCCTAACCTTTGGCAGTTCTTCCGCCCCCGCTATTTTTCAGCGCTTTTTGGAACAGCTGACAGTTTCTGTACCGTGTTGCTCGAACTACTTAGATGATATTGTGGTATCCGGACGTACAGTTGAAGAACATTTAGCAAACCTGGAGTGCCTTTTCAAAGTGTTGACTGCAGCAGGTATACGTTGTAATAACGCAAAGTGTTCGTTTTTTCAAACTGAAATAGAGTACCTACGCCATGTGATTAATGCCCAAGGAATTCATCCCTTACAGTCACATCTTCGAGCAATCAAAGACTTGCCTCCTCCTAAGAATGTGCATGAATTGCAAGCAGTGATGGGAAAGCTGAACTATTATTTCAGATTTATTCCCAATGCCTCTCAGATTGCAGCTCCACTGCATCACTTACGTAGGAAGAATGTTCCTTTTGTATGGTCTAAAGATTGTCAGGTTGCCTTTGACAAACTAAAGTCTGCACTACTCAGTGATGCATGTTTGATTCCCTTTGATTCACAGATGCCTGTAGTGTTAGCAGTTGACGCCTCGTCGTATGGTCTGGGCGCGGTAATCTCACATCGCATAGGATCTCACGATCGTCCTATTGCCTTTGCATCCAAGCTACTGACGCCAACGCAACAGAATTACAGTCAGATAGAAAAGGAGGCCTTAGCAATCATTTACGGCGTCACAAAGTTTCATCATTATCTCTATGGCAGAAAATTCTATTTGTTGACAGACCACAAGCCTCTCACGTCGTTGTTCTCACCCACAAAGCCAATTCCGCCACGTACGGCACAAAAGCTTCAGAGATGGTCCTTGATATTGTCAAATTATCAGTATGAGATTTTGTACCGACCTACCACTAAACATGCCAACGCGGACACACTTTTCCGACTTCCGGTTGGCCAGGATGTATCATTTGATTCTTCAGAAATGGCATGTTGTCAGATAGACTCCAGAGATGCTTCCGCTGACGCAGACTTTCCTTTGAACTCTCGCCGGGTTGCACAGGAAACAGCTGCGGATGCAGACCTAAGTGTGGTAGCACGTTTTGTTCGCTCAGGGTGGCCTGCCAGAGCCAAAGACATTGATCGGCCTCTGGTTCGCCGTTATTTTGCACAACGGCATGCATTGTCTTTAAGTCAGGGTGTTCTGTTGTTACATACGGACAACGACCAAACAAGAGTGATTGTTCCTCGTTCCCTACAACGGGAAGTGTTACGCCTCCTGTATCAAGGACATTGGGGTATTGTTAGGACAAAGCAACTGGCCAGACGTCATTGTACCTGGGTTGGTATGGACGCTCAGATAGAGAGCATGACATCACAGTGTACAGTTTGTGCGGAGCATCAGGCGGCTCCTCCACAGCGTTTCTCAGACTGGCCACGCCCCAAGGGACCATGGCAACGTTTACATGTTGACTTTGCCGGACCTTTCTGGAATACGCGCTGGTTAATTGTTGTAGACGCTTTCAGCAAGTTTCCTTTTGTGATTGCCATGAACTCAACGACGGCGTCTAGTACAATCAGTGCCTTAACATCAGTGTTTTGCATCGAAGGCTTGCCTGAAACGATCGTCAGTGACAATGGACCTCAGTTTGTTAGTGCGGAATTTCAACAGTTTTGTCGTGTGAATGGCATTCAGCATATCACCACCGCACCTTTTCACCCTCAGTCCAATGGTGAAGCAGAACGTTTCGTTCGAACATTCAAGTCTCACATGGAGAAGATGAAAGGTCAGCACTCCAGGCAGCAAGCTCTTCAAATTTTCCTGTCTACGTATCGGTGCATGCCACGTGACGGCCCGTCTCCTGCCTAGCTGCTACACGGCCGCCGTCACCGCACTCTCCTTCATCTGCTGCAGCCTCCCACGCACCGAGTCGGTTCGTATGGCGCTACGCGTTTTCAGGTTTCCACGCCGGTGCTGTACAGGGTGTTTGCTGGCAACAAGAAGACATGGTTGCCGGGCACCATTCAGCGCGTGCTCGGTCGCAGTATGTATGTTGTACGTTCTTCCACAGGGTCGGAGCTGCGGAGCCACGCAAACCAATTGCGCTTGCACAGGCCGCGCGATCCTGTCTCCGGTTTCTTGATTCCAGACCCAGTTCACCGCCAGGGAGCACAACCACATCGTTCGTCCCCGGACTACGAGATCGTCCCGATGGAGATCGACGCGCCTCCGTCGCCACCGCAGATGACAGCGTCACCGAGAGGGACTCCGGGACCGTGCGGGCCCCCTCAGCTTGGGCCACGCACCTCAGAAGAAGATGACCTGCTCCCTCTGGGCGGGGGCGGGCGCCCTTCCCCAGGTTTCGGCGGGTTCCCTGGAGGATCTCAAGGCAGATGCCGGGGCGCGGACGGCGTCTCGATCCCGGCCTCAGCTACGACGCCCGTCCCACCAGTAACGCCCCCGCCCAGGCCCTCCTCCCAGTGCCGTCGCCGTGGCCCTCAGCCCTACGCCACGACGGCGCGGCGGTTTGGGGGGGAGGGGTGTGGTGTCGCACAAGTACAAAGTGCGCGCCACCTACTTTCGCCGCGCGCCGTCATGCACGCACGGCGCGGCGATCTTACGACGACAGTCACGAGCGCCCTCTGCTGCAACCCCGCTCGTGGCCACCACTGAACGAGATCGGTCACTTCGGACTGAGATAGCAACGAGTTAGGACCTTCGTAATCCGATAGGCACCAGTGAAGACTTTGCTATTGTACAGGCACTAGGCAGGCCTCTAACAACTATGTATCAACATTCTGCAGTACTATGTAAAAGTTAAGTATTGTTACATTCTGTGCAATATATATATATATATATATATCTTTCTAATTTACTCTAGTGTTTATAGTTTCTGGCTGCTCCCCTCCGTACCTGCACCAGCGTGCTATTTTTGTTCCTGTGTCGGGCTCATTCCACTCGGCCACCGACACCTACGACGAGGCTGGGACACAAAAGCGGCGACGAAGTTGGGACACAAAAATGAGCACGTAAACAGTAAGGTTCATGGAAAACCGCCACATTACGCACAAAGTTTTAATCTATTACTTCTTTACTACTAACTGTATTCCCAAGAGATTTTAGACATACATCCATTATACAAATAAATATATACCCGAAAAATGGCAGGAAGAAAGAAAGAAATACCCGGGCAACGCCGGGCTTTCAGCTAGTCTAATGTATAAAAATTAATATTTGTTTGTCTTTTTGTTCGTATTTTATGCACGGCCATACGTACATCCGTTTGCGATAAAACTTTGTCAACTCTTTGCTTGCTCCCGCGCAGAGGTTATAGGCATACTAAAATTAACGTCGTATAGTGCATGGCGGAGGGTGCTTTACAATTAGTTAATTCGTTTATTACCCCTTCACGGTGAAATGGCTGGACGGATATGAAGTTTGGAACAGAGCTAGCTTATACCCTGCATTAATACATGGGGTATCTTCCGTAACTCACCGTACGGTGCTTGGCGGAGGGTACGGGCTGAAAGGGACGAACAGATTTGACTGAAATTTGGAATGGACGTACCTTATATCTTGCATTAATACATAGGCTACTTTTCGTAACCCACCGTACGTTGCGTGGCAGAGGGTACCTCACAATGTGTTAATAAGTTTCTTTTCACGCTGAATCTGGTCGACGAATTTGAACGAAATTTGGATTGTGGCTAGCTAATACTCTGAATTAACGCATGAGTTACCTTTAGTAACCCACCGTACGGTGAATGGCGGAGGGTACTTATGGTGGGTTAACCCGTTTGTTACTCTTCGAGTTGAAACGGCTGGATGGAATCATTATATAAATACGCTAACACGAAAATTGTGGTACAGATTACCAATTTATTCGTACAAGAAGGCCAATGAAAGTTATATAATTCGAAAGATTGTTAGTCGTAGATTTCACGAATATAAATATTATGTGTGCATTTAGCCATTAAAAGTGGTAAAAGAAAGTAGAAATTTTTCTACCTGCAGCTTAGATCAAGTTCTACATTCTCCAACAATCAGCTCACTGATTGGCTATTCGCCTCGACCAAAGACGCTGTAATGCAGCGCATCTGCAGTATTAAAATAAGTGAATATCAATACATGGAGTAAATGCTGTTGAATCTTCCGGGTTATGTGGTCGTGGTCGAAGAAACATATCTGCTCCTGACGTTTCGTCCAGAGCTTCGCTGGACATCCTCAGAGGTGCTACTGGTAGCGGTGAGTCTTGCCGACTGACGAGTCGGGCGTCGGAGAGCGGTATAAATACTGTCCAAAAGGGGGCGTGGTCAAGTGTTTCCGTGCGCAGCAGAGATAAGCCTTGTCAAAGATAAAACATAACTTTCGATAGTCGACGGTCAAAGATAAAAGCGTAACTACCTACTCTGAAGAGCCACAGTCCATATGCCATTAAGTTTCATTGTTTCTTCCTTTCTACTAAAATGATCCCCATGTTGTATATTTCGATGGCTTCTCTGTACAGTTGTGGATAATAGGTCATCGTTGCAGATAAAATTTCTGTTTCGGAAAACTTCACTTCATGATTTCCTGATTAGAAAACATGTTCAGCTACAGCTGATTTCTCAATTCTACCCGGTCGGCAAAGACTTTTGTGTTCTTTCAGTCTTGTATTCACACTCCTTTTTGTAGCACCAATATACAGTTTTCCGCTGGAACACGGAATTTTGTACACCCCAGTGGATGATAGAGGAGGGCGTTTGTCCTTTACAGATCGGAGTGCCTTACTTATCTTTTTTGTTGGTTTAAAAACCGTTCTGATATCGTGTTTACGTAAAATCTTTCCTATCTGATCCGTAACTGTTTTAATGAAGGGTCAGGCACTCCGATCTGTAAAGGACAAACGCCCTCCTCTATCATCCAGTGGGGTGTACACAATTCCGTGTTCCAGCGGAAAACTGTATATTGGTACTACAAAAAGGAGTGTGAATATAAGACTGAAAGAACACAAAAGTCTTTGCCGACTGGGTAGAATTGAGAAATCAGCTGTAGCTGAACATGTTTTCTAATCAGGAAATCATGAAGTGAAGTTTTCCGAAACAGAAATTTTATCTACAACGACGACCTATTATCCACGACTGTACAGAGAAGCCATCGAAATATACAAACATGGGGATAATTTTAATAGAAAGGAATAAACAATGAAACTTAATGACATATGGACTGTGACTCTTCAGAGTAGGTAGTTACGCTTTTATCTTTGACCGTCGACTATCGAAAGTTATGTTCTATCTTTGACAAGGCTTATCTCTGCTGCGCACGGGAACACTTGACCACGCCCCCTTTTGGAGAGTATTTATACCGCTCTCCGACGCCCGACTCGTCAATCGGCAAGACTCACCGCTACCAGTAGTAGCACCTCTCAGGATGTCCAGCGCAGCTCTGGACGAAACGTCAGGAGCAGATATGTTTCTTCGACCACGACCACATAACCCGGAAGATTCAACAGCAAATTATTTCAGCCGGTCGTGAAAGCCTTCACTGCAATACATGGAGTGCTCCGAACTCACTTTCTTGTGTCGTTCAAATGTTTCATTTTCGAAGTGATTAAGAGTGGTTAAAGGAAATGGATGTTTTCATATGAGTGCCGATATAAAGGATGATGCACCGGGAGAGGCATCTAGCGGTGCTCGGGTGGAACTACTAAAATTAACTTCGTATGGTGCATGGCGGCGGGGGCGGGCCCGTGGGCGTTGGAGACGCGCTGCAGGCGGCCGTCCGGCTGCAGCAGGTAGTAGACGCCAGACTGCGTAGTGCGAACCGTCGCCGGCCGCGTCCGGGGGCAGCTCCACGGTCGTGGTCTCGAAGGCCTCCGTGGTCGTGGGGGCAAGCGGGAACGGAGGTCCGTACTGGTCGGCCCTCCCGGAGGGCAGGGAGAACTGTCCACCCTCTGGACGCCAGCCTGAGTGGGGGTAGGGCGGCTGCGGCTGGTCGGCAGCCTCTGAATGGCGGGACGCCAGCAGCAGGGTGAGGCAGGAGGCCCGGGGCCGCATGTCGCGTCTGTCAGAGAGACGCTTCACGCTTCACTTTCTTGACGGACCTCGACCTTGGTCCGATGGTTGTGCAGGCTAGGCATTTGCTGCTATTCCTGCTGTACCTGAAACATAGGAAAAAGTATTAGAACCTGCCTCATGGCTGTATGTGTGGACTTATATATCCCTGGTTTGCTACGAGATTTTTGTTAATCTCGCAGCAGGTCAGGCCAGCGGGTTGTTGGCCTGAAGTGTTGTTGTGTCCCCAATTGCCGGATGAGCCGGTTGTGGGACTGCTCTGTCTTCTCGTAGAAGGTCCTGGCTGTGACACGGAATCTCTCTCGGAGCGGTATAGTCGACGAGATTATGAAGAGCTACGAGCTGCGCGTAAGGGGAAGGAAACGGCCACAGGTGGGGAAGGGTAAGCGCCGCAGATGCTGTCCGTCCTAAAGATATTGGCCCAGGGCGCGTGCAAAAGTGCGGGGCGGCGACGCAGCGGCAGGCCGGGCAAGGCGAGGGAGGGAAGCCGACAGCGATTTCGTCACAACTCATTTCTTTGTTTTGAGAGTATCCATTGTGGAGTTTATGAGGTCGCTCACAGTGAAAGCTCTCTTTTCAATTCTTGCCTTTATTTTTATAAGAACCTTTCTAGCCACTGTCCCATTCTTTAGAATGTAAAAATACACAATTCATGTTGACAATTGGCCGATCGAGTCAAGACTGATCAGACACAATTTCAATATCATAAACTTGGAAAAATAGGAGCGTCACAATTTGTATTAACTCGCTGCTATAGGGTCTAAATTACATGAAATATGGAAGACTTTGTATGTACAGTACAATTAGACTTGTCAGGTTCGAATATTAAATTATCTGGAAAAATTGCAGAATGTCCGGATTTTGAAAATTGTTGACAGCTAGAAATAAATTGTATAAATAAAAATGTTACTTTTTAATTTTTAGTTCAGCTTCCTACTGGCAGATTTACTTTCTTCATTCCCACTCTTACTTCGAATTGGATTTTAAGAACGAGCCTATTCCAATCCTAAAATAGTATTAAGAAAAGATTCAAAATTCAACAAGTGCCATCGAATTTCAAAGTAATTATGAACTCGGCCTTTATTAAAGCAACACACTATGGAATTGTATAATGTGGACAATAAATCAGTTGGATGCCTCTTACAAAGTATGACCTAATGTAAAACCAGAGCAGATCATTGTCAGTTGTAATCGGCCGCCACTTTTATACTTGTTTTCGTGTTATGGATAATTAACACATAACGAAGAAGCGACACACGTGGTCAGCAATTCATTTTCTCAGTGGTGTAGATTGTAGTTCTTCACGCTACGCCCAACATCCGCCGGCATCGAAGGCTTGCGATCGCGGCGTGACGCCGGTAAGAAAACTCGCAATTACTTGTGAAAGGAGGTCGATATCAGTGCGACTACCATTTCAAAAACTTCTCTGTACTTTTAGCTCCGTTTAACTCGCCATAATGTATGGTCTAAAAGGCACAGAACAGTAAGCTGCCCGCTATCCAACTTTTTCAATACACGATTTGTAAATCATGCGCACGCATTTGACAAATAGCGTCATTTGAAAACGACTGTTATGAATTATGAGAAGGTGAATGATTTATTAGAAAGCTGAGATGTTTTACTACCAAGTGTCCAAAAATCAGATTTTTTTAACCGCAAACTTTCATCAAATTGGAGTGAGAATCATTAAGAAACTAAAAACTCGCGCGAAATAAAATGTAGACATTTCCTTTTTTCATAGGCAAACCAAAGCTTGTAAGGAAAAAATGAGTTGATAAAACGATGAGGGGTGGCCTTATATACCGTCCAAATTTTTTACAACTTGAAAATCGGAAAAGTGTATTTTCCTCCATTTTTCGGCTGGATGTTTTCTGACTGTAGTGAAACGCGCGAAGTGAACTGTGCGGCGGTCACTGCAGGTGTGCGCCCGCACCTTCCCCCACTACACAAAATCGGCGCAGTGCCACTGCGCATCCTGACGTCATAGCTCACGCTACATCTCGTCAACTATAGAATGCCGGCTTCTTCGTGAAGCAGTTCGGTTGGGTAGCGCGTTGGAAGATGCACTGCAGTCTTCAGAGCGCCGTTCTGGATGGTCTGCAGCAGCTGGATGTGGACGTCGGCGGCGTTGCCACGTTGCCAAAGACTGGGGACGCGTACTCGAGCACTGGACGGACCAGTGACAGGTACAGCGTGATCCCGTGTTGCGACGGTAGCGGCGACTGCGGGTTGAGCAGTGGGTAAGCGTCCTGTGACCCTCTGTATTACATCACTGACGTGATCTTTCCAGGTGAGCCTTTGGTCTAAGGTTTCCCCTAGGTATTTCGCCGTTGTACACCAGGGGATGGGAGTCCCCAAGATCTCGATCGGCGGTAGCGCATCGGGCAGTTTACGTCTAGTAAAGACGACTGCCTGGCTTTTCGCGGCGTTGAATTTCAACCGCCACTTAGTGGCCCGTGCACCCAGGGCGTCGCAGCCGACTTGGAGTCGGCGTCGCATCGTGAGCGCGTTCATACTGCGGGTGAAAAGCGCCGTGTCGTCGGCGTATAGTGCCAATTCGACGCTTGGGACTCGCGGTGCATCAGCAGTGTACAGGGCGTACAGCAGGGGGCCGATGACCGAACCCTGCGGCACTCTCGCAGTCTGTGAGAGGGACCACTGCTGCCCGCCTCTTATAGGCGGCGCGCCTCCTATAGGCGGCACTGGCATTGGCCTCCATAGCGGTACGGCCGCACCGCTGGCCATTGTGCCGGCGGGCAGGCGAGCCGGAGGACCCACTGGGACGTGCCGAGACTGCCAGTGTCTGTCCAGTGTACCTTGCAACTTGTAGGACCACCGTTAATTTTTTTTGTAATTACAATTTATTATAATATCAAACAATACAACCTATTACCTAGGACTAAAATGGGCAATAGTATAATACATAAATTTCTTACGGCTAAATGGTGACATTACATTTCCTTACATTACATGTTTCTGCAGAAACCACTGGACATCTTGCTGGTTGTTGATGTTTATACTGGGTGATGTGTATGATGTTGTGTCTTATGCTACTGCTGTGCTGTTACATGTGTGCCAGCATTACAAACCTACTTGTGGTGGCCAGCTCACCGGGCGAATCCCAGTGAGCATGCCCTGGCACTGGGCGGCGAATTTCTTTTGTCACCACAGCCCCCCCCCCCCGCAAAAAAATTTCCCCTGTGTGTCTTATTCTACTATTTAAGAAAAACATACATCTAACTTACGTCTATGGTCTGATTCGGTGTTTGCCACATCTAACCCCCGAATCCAGGGGATGGCGGATTCTTCCATTGCTGGAGACCAGTCCATCCCCCGGAGGCATGGCAGATGTGGCTGTCTCAATCGGGTATTGGGTCAGATCCGGTTATTGATTCAGGATAAAGTCCCGAATCAGTAACCGGATCTGACCCAATACCCGATTGAGACAGCCACATCTGCCATGCCGCTGGGGGATGGACTGGTCTCCAGCAATGGAAGAATCCGCCATCCCCTGGATTCGGGGTTAGATGTGGCAAACACCGAATTAGACCATAGACCACCGTTAATTGTAAAATTAATTCTAGCAGAGAGGAGCCAGGTAAAAGCTAACTTCAAACATGTAATTCTGGCCGTAAAACCAGCTAAAGGATTCGCGTGAACTACTGACTACTTCTGCAACAGAATCTTGTTCTCTGACCCAGAATTTAGAACTGACTCAAACTTTACGTTAGCAGCAGGGAGACAAAGAGACGGTGGCCAACACACATCATAGATCACGAGAATTACACACAATCATTAATATACAAGCCGCAGCGAACTAAACCATTTCGTGAAGATGGCTGTGAGAACATTTATGACGCAACGGAATTAAAACATGATAATTTGCATCTGAGTTTGTTCTCAGCACTGATGAAAAACAACATTAAATAAAAGGGGGGGGGGTATTCATCAACTAATATTCATAAGAAGGATCAAATTTCACTGACAATAAATTACTTATTCACTTCAAACATGAGCAAATGGGGGAACCAGTTTTGTTAAACAATAAAAATGCATCCCATTGAAAATTGGCTTAAAGTAATCTAAACAGAACGTCGTCGGGGAAGGGATTTACAATCAACAAGCATTCAGCCACACACACACACACACACACACACACACACACACACACACACACACACACGGCGGCGACCCTTCCTCGCCCGGTACACTTGTTTCGCACGCGCCCCACTGTCGTGTGGAGACTGGAACCTCTCACAGTATAGTGACCCCCTGGAAAGTCCACGATGTGTTTGTACGGACGGCTACAGTGCCTGGTCATTGTGGAGTCTGGCTGACACGTTGCTCCGTCATTGGCACAGTCACTCTCACTGTCTGTTCACACTTTGGTACACACTATTACTAAAAGAAACACTAAACTTATAAAGAACTCCAATGCTTCAATTTTATGTAGAGCCCATACTTGTAACCTATATGGGAGTAGGAGTTTACACAAGGATCACCAAATTCATATAAAAGAAATCATTCACAGATATAGATTAACAAAAATAAGACATCATTCCTGATTCACACAAGTGAGCTTGCTCACCCAGAGGTCAACTGACATCATAGATGTTCACACAAAACATTTTAAATTTAAAAGCCCAATATTAATATTAACTGACATAGCAAAAGCAGTCATTAAATGGAACTTCTTGGTTCCAAGTTCATCGTATTTAACTTAAATTTACACACTCATCATACACAGACACATAAGTTTTTCAACTAGTTGACTTGAACAGCAGTTTGAAATCTCCCTAACTCACATTAGTTCTGGAGTGGTTCTATTTGGGAGTGGAATAGAAAAGGAAATGTCTAGTAGCGGTACAGTGTAACCTCTGCCACGCACCTTACAGTGGATTGCGGAGTATGTATGTAGATGTAGATTAGAATGAAACTTTCACTCTGCAGCGAAGTGTGCGCTGATATTAAACTAACTGGCAGATTAAAATTGTGTGCCGTAACCGGGACTCGAACTTGGGACTTTTGCCTTGCGCGGGCAAGCGCACTACCGACTGTGTTATCCCGACACGACCCACGATGCCGCCTCACAACTTTACTTCCGCCAGTACCTCGCTTCCTACTTTCCAAACTTCACAGAAGCTCTCCTGCGAACCATGCAAGACTAGTACTACTGGAAGAAAGGATATGGTGGATACTTGGCTTAGCCACAGCCTAAGGGATGTCTCCTGAATGAAACTTTCACTCTGCAGCGGAGTCTGCGCTGATATGAAACTTCCTGGCAGATTAAAATTGTGTGCCGGAACCGGGCCTCAAACCTGGGACATTTGCCTTGCGCGGGTAAGCGCACTACCGACTGTGCTATCCCGACACGACTCACGATGCCGCCTCACAACTTTATTTCCGCCAGTACCTCGATTCCTACTTTCCAAACTTCACAGAAGTTCTCTTGCAAACACGCAAGACTAGCACTCCTGGAAGAAAGGATATGGTGGAGACATGGCTTAGCCACAGCCTAAGGGATGTTTCCAGAATGAAACTTTCACTCTGCAGAGGAGTGTGCGCTGATATGAAACTTCCTGGCAGATTAAAATTGTGTGCTGGAACCGGAACTCGAACCTGGGACCTAGGACCTGGGTCCTAGGTTTGAGTCCCGGTTCCGGCACACGATTTTTGATGTAGATTAGGTTAATGCACACAATCTTAAAATTAATGTTTTACATAGCGAAATGGCGAATAGAACTGCAAGGTTCTAAGTCCTTATAAGTCACATTACACAGTGATACATATCAATAATAAAATCGAAACCTCATAAAGCTATAACTTAATGGAACACCGAGAGTAATAGTTATAATAAAGAAAACAAGGTCCTGTACACACAACTGTGTCTTAGCTATCATAATTCAGCCCACAGGGCATGTCAACAATCACGTCAGGTCATAGTTTGTTAGTTTTAGAGAGGGGCATTTGGCCAGGAAGTTCGGGTAACCATGCAGCATGCAGTGCTATCAGAGATTAACTACCAAACCACTATCTACAGCCTGGGTGCAATTTCTCTAACTACTGCGCGAGGTGCGAGTCACTTTGGTGTGACTGGTGATCTGATTCCTCACGGTGCAAGTTCTGGATTGGTTCCTGTAAACATACCCTACACGAATCTCTCGCAGAGGCTAGAAAGCATAGTTACACGTGTTACTCTAGACAAAATAAAATGAAAAGACACCATATATCAGATGACATAAAGTAACATCCCATAATTATACACAAGCATACGATCTAAATTACATTAAATGTCAGCAGTCAACAAGTTTGTGACAGAAAGATAACACCCATGTGAGGTGAATTCTTCGCGGAAATCACCTTGCAAATGGCAACAGAGAAAACACAAAGAGAAACATATAAAATAAACAATACAAATCCATACGTGTTAAACAATCCTAAATTCGTCAAGTGTGATCTAAGGTAGTAATTACTTACAATGGACTCATACAATCTTACCATTGTGATGCTGCAAAATTAAGAATGTCAAATTAGTGGTTGAGAAAATTATGGATTTACTGTCCTAATGATGTTGGGCGTCACATACCTTCGGTTGTTCATCTGAAACTGTCAGTTACTTGACATGGAGTTTGCCCTTCTTGAACTCGTGTATCTCATTTTTCATCGTCCAATATACTTCCTCTTCTGAATAACATACTGGTCTCTTCCATAGATCAGGCTCTGTCCTTTAATTTACAAAATTGTCCTGAAAAACGTTTCTGAAAAAATGCAAGTTGGTTCTATTAACAGGACAGAGTATATATTGTCATATGAAATTTAGGTGAACCCCTTCATTCGTGCTCTCCAGCAACCTTCTACCGGTCGAACTGCACTCCTTCTGTTATTCAAACGGACAATCCTTAGACAAAATTATCTAGGCCTCTAAGCATCAACACCACAGTGCCTCACCATGCAACTAAAATCCTATAAATAACTGCGTTGGCGCCTACCATGGCGTGTTATTAATATTCAATGAGGAGATTGCCGACACAAAATCTACAGTAAGGGTGGCAATTATAGCACTCTACTCACGAGGCTGGCTCCACTCACAGTGAAAAACAGTAAACACAATTTAAACGATAAGCAGTGAACAAATTACGGAAACAAAATTACACAATAATATACCTGAGCATGGCCTACACAACATAAATTACACTTCATCACTTCACGACGGAAAATATATTAACCACTTAATGACGGTTGTCGCAAATTCGCCTCATACCGTTGTGAGGAGAGTAAGTGTTTTCAGATCCCAGCTCCGGTTGTTTCAGATTCTACAGGGACCGGCGAAGTGCGTGTGACATTTGCTACCATCTACAGAGCACTGACTGTCTTTCTATGACACATTTGTGTATTTTGTGCGTGTTGCTAACCAAGACCTGTGTTTGTGTTCATTGTTTCGTGAAATATAGCTAAATACAGAGGTCAGTTTCATTTTGAAAATTATATTTTGTTTTTCTATCTTTTAAGTATTTTATATCATATTTAGATGTGATAAAGCAGATAAAACTTTCAGTGAACACGTAAATACGGTTTGTGTATAATATGCATCATCAGGCACCTGGGCACTTCTATGGGCAAACGCAAGCGATAAAATAAAACGAAGAAAGGACGATGGTTTGACAACAGTGCAGTGCATTTGCATCTGCTCATCCGGTGATCACAATAAAAAGATGGGACCGAAAGAAAAAGCAGCACTCAAGTACCATGCCCTAGCATTGTTACAGTTTACAATACATTCATGGGAGGGGTGGATTTACTTGACGCTCTAATTTCCTGTTATAGGATTTTCGTAAAGTCAAGGAAATATTACCATAGATTGTTTTTCCACCTAGTTGATCTTGTGACAGTGAATTCGTGGTTGCTGTATCGAAGGGATTGTGATGCTTTGGAAATTCCCCGTCGCAAACAAAACGATCTTCTGGAATTCAAATCCAGAATAGCAGATGCTCTCTGTAAGCATGGAAAAGGCATGACTCGACAAAAGAGAGGTAGGCCCTTACAAAGTATGGAAACGGAAATTCAACGTAGGAAGCGTCGGGGTCCAATGAAAGCAGTCCCTAATAAATCTACCCGTACCTATGAAGTACGTCACTGGCCTTGTGTAACAGGAAGGCAAAGATGCAAAAGACCCAGCTGTAAAGGGCAGACACTCATTGTGTGCGCGAAATGCAAACTTCACCTTTGCCTAAACAAAAGTTCCAATTGTTTTAGGCAATTTCATGAGCAAAGAAATGTTGATCCTCTGCATTAGATTTATAAGTAACCATAATTGTAATTCAAACGCATGTTAATTTTTTTCATTAAATCTCATGAGAACAATAAAAAAAATTCCCTCAATGAAGAGTTGTAAGCGTTTTATTTCTCAAATGCCTGTTGTCGCAAATTTGACACATACCTAATTATACCAACTATGTATAACATTTCTTATATTTGATGTTATAAATGGTCTAAGACCCCAATATTGAGCACAATATATGATTTTTGATTTTTTCTTGGAGTAGAAATTAATTCAGGCATTAGGTGGTTAATGACATGGACAGCAAGTACAACATGCTATTTCGTGAGGTGGACAGCCTTATTGGTCAACAGAGACACTTGCATGTGTCATACTAACAAATCCTTAAACAAAACGGAATGTCAAGATAACCTGCTTCGAACAGCTGACCAGGTGGAACTGGCAAGTTGCTGTAAACTATGCCAATAGCGGCGTGCACCATATGATACACAAGGCATGCAAACAACCTTAAAACGTACTGTTGCAAAGTGAAAATCGCACAACAAACACATACACAAGGGACACACGTAACAAAATACCCTATTAAAACAAACAACTTAAAGAAAACACTGCAAAAGGCATACAAAATACAGCATAAATTTACAACACTTAGAACTTGGTTGGTAAGAATATCACTAAATTTACCTTAGAAAGACACAAAAATACGTAAAGTTGATCACGTGACGATCAACATCAGGAGAGTGTCACTGGCTTGTGCTAGGGGCAGGTTCTTGAGGTCAGTTGTGGTGCGGATCAGCTCACCTGATTTCCAAGTCTTATGTTAGCGGGTCGTGTGGTTTTTTCTGGCCTTTATCGGGTCGGTAGCCCAAGAAAAATGTAATAATCCCCACTCCAAAGAAAGCAGGCGCAGACAGGTGTGAAAATTACAGAACCATCAGTTTGATAAGTCATGGTTGCAAAATTTTAACACGAATTATCTACAGGAGAATGGAAAAGCTGGTAGAAGCTGACATCGGGGAAGATCAGTTTGGGTTCAGGAGGAATGTAGGAACCCGGGAGGCTTATCTTAGAAGATAGATTAAGGAAAGGCAAACCTACATTTTTAGCTTTTGTAGATTTGGAGAAAGCGTTTGACAAGGTGGACTGGAATACATTCTTTCAAATTCTGAAGTCAGCAGGGGTAAATTACAGGGAAAGGAGAGTTATTTACAACTTGTACAAAAGCCAGACCGCAGCTATTAGACTCGAAAGGCATGAAAGGGAAGCAGCAGTTGGGAAGGGAGTAAGACAGGGTTGTAGCCTTTCTCCTATGTTATTCCATTTGTAAATCGAGCAGGCCGTGAAGGAAAGCAAGGAAAAATTTGGAATAGGGATTCAAATTCAGGGGGAAGAAATAAAAACATTGCGTTTTTCTGATGACATTGTAATTCTGTCAGAGACAGCAAAGGACCTGGAAGAGCAGTTGAATGGAATGGACAGTGTATTGAAGAGAGCGTATAAAATGAACGTTAACAATAGCAAAACAAAAATAATGGAATGCGGTCTTAGAAAAATCAGGCGATGCTGAAGGAATTAGATTAGGTAACGAAACAATGAAGGTAGTAGATGAGTTTTGTTACTTGGGTAGTAAAATAACATGCGATGGCCGCAGGAGAGATGCTATAAAATGCAGAATGGCAATGGGAAGAAAAGCATTTTTTAAAAGAGAAATTTGCTAACATCGAATATTAATTTAGGTGTAAGGAAGACTTTTCTGAAGGCATTTGTGTGGAGTGTTGCCGTGTACGGGAGTGAAACATGGACGATAAGCAGTGCGGGCGGGAAGAGAATAGAGGCTTTTGAAATGTGGTGCTACAGAAGAATGCTGAAGATTAGGTGGGTAGATCGCAGAACTAATGAAGAGGTACTAAACCAAAAAAAGGGATCGCTTGGTGGGACACATTCTTAGACATCGAGGAATCGTAAATTTAGCATTGGAGGGAAGTGTGTGGGGTAAAAATCGCAGAGGGAGACCAAGAGACGCGTATAGTAGGCAGATTCAAGTGGATGTGGGTTGCCATTCTTATGAGGAGATGAAAAGGCTTGCTCAGGATAGAGCAGGGTGGAGAGCTGCATCAAACCAGTCTCCGGACTGAAGACCATAACAACACAACAACAGCCCTTATTACCGTTCCTGAATCTTCTCCGTCTTTCAGCTCGCTGATCACGCCAAGGACCTTTCTCGCTCCTCCTCTGCTGCTGATTCTCAGCATTGGAAGTAGTGATGGGACAACCGACTGTTTTTAACAACCGATTGGTCAATCGGTTGTTTTTTCGTTCATTCGGTTTTTTCAGTCGAATGAAACAACCGAATGAAAATAGTCTCTGTGGCCGTATGAATGTTTTCACTCACTGGCGGTGTTTGAGTGGTTTCAGTCGATGCGAAACAATCGAATGAAACCAGTGTCTGTCGGTTGCAGCCGCTATATGAATGTTTTCACTCATTCAGTGGGTTTGAGTGGTTTCAGTCGATACGCGACCACCGAATGAAACAAGTCTCTGTCCTTTACATGAATGTTCTCGGCATTGAGTGGTTTCACTTGATGCGATACAACTGACTGAAAAAAGTTTTTGTCGTTTCTGCAGTGACATGGATGTTTTTATTAATTCATCGACTTTGTGTAACTTTATTTGCATACTCCTTCAGCCTTTTCGGATATAAATGAACCTTGATTCAGCATGAAACATTCTTAAAGACAAATCTTAAAAATATAGCAGTGGGTCCGTGTGTGTGTGTTTCTATTGCGAGCAAATCTGCAGTTTTGTTACAATCTTGATGAAATTTTGCACACTTTACCTTCAAAGCAAGAGAAACGTCACTGTCTACATCAAATTTAATTCGGTGCATGGCGGAGGGTACTTTACATACTAACTTCGACAAAAACCACATTTTGGCTGCGATCTTGATGAAATTTTGCACACTTGACCTTTAAAACAAGGCGAAGGTAACTGTGTACAATAAATTTTGTAGGTGCATGGCGGAGGGTACTTTACCTACTAACTTCGATACATTCCGTTTGTATTCGAATTTTAATGATATATTTCACTCTTCACCTTCAAAGAAAGAGAATGGTCACTGTCTACATCTACTTTAGTTCGATGCATGAGAGAAGGTATTCCAAAATTCGACGCCAATATAGATTTTTATTCCGATCTTGATGAAATTTTGCACACTTGACTTTCAAAACATCTAAGATTTTGTATGGTACATGGCGCAGGGATGGAATAAACCTCCACGCCGTTTCACCGATAACCACAGAAATATCTGTGACAAGAGTAAATAATTATGAAACTTGAGATGAATGTTTTCATACACTGTTGACGAATACAGACGCGCTGAAGGAAATTTACTGCACTGATAAATGTTGTATGTCTTCTCGTACTCTTTCAAATTAGATGGAATTTACAAAAATATTTTTATAACATACATTTTTATACAAAATACTTTAATGAACTTTTTTTACAATATTTAATGTTTTAGTGATCTTCGAATTTGGATCTAGCAAATATGCTCACAGTTAAAATACTTAACTCTGTCCTACTAGTTCCTTAGATATGTCTGAACAATAAGCCGCAAACCGCACGTTTCTACCTGTTCCCACTTCGGAGATACACTATGCGAGATTAAACTTGTAGCGATCATTTTGGAACACCCTGTAGTTTCCACGCTTCTTTATTGAGACAGTAAGAAACCGACAACAATCGGCGATGGCACGCCCCGCCCCCCTGGCCAGACACTGTTGTGTGGAGTTAGGCGCGCGCCTGCTGGCGCTGTCAGCAATGAAAACGCAAGCGAGGCAGCACCCCCTCTCGTGTCCCAACTCACCGCGGTACTTCGTAGTCATCGGCCACTTATCTTCTACAGATTGTGAGTGTCTGCGAAAATAATCTGATCGGGCCCAGATGATCGGCGTTTTTGAGGTCTGTGGTGGGCAATGAAAGTGATCGCAGGTCTGCTCCAGCGATATGACACCTAATTAGTGATGGCACCTCGAACAATTTAATCTACAACAAAATATGAATCGCTGTTACTGTATAATATAAAACGAAAAGTTACTTCATTCAGTAACATTGTAATACGCATTTTAACTTTGGCATACACCTTTTACATGGCGGTATAATGTAGCACTGCTGTAGTTATCTGATGTGCATGTCAGTTTCATTCATAGAAATGTAAGCTAAAACACTAATAAGTCGTTTCAGTTGGGACAATGATTACATGTTTCAACCGACAGAAAAACTTACTGCCTCTTTTCACTTGAAAAGAAAGAATGAGTAATTCAGTCAATGTACAAAACTGCAAAAGTGTCGCATGTTTTCATTCGGTTGTTCCCACAGACTACTTTCATTCGAAAAAAATAAATGAATATTAATCCAACATAGTAAAACTACGACCGAATGACGCTTTCATTCGGTTGCTCCCACTGACTGGTTTCACTCAAAAGAACTAATGAAGACGCCAACGTACTGTGTCAATTTTTTCATTCGGTTGGTCCCATCGACTGATTTAACTCAAAAGAAAAGGAATGAGTGGTCCAACCGACTGTGTCGATTTTTTTATTCGGTTGCTCCGACCGACTGATTTCACTCAAAAGAAGGAATGAGTATTCCAACCGACTTGCGTCGATTTTTTCATTCGGTTGATCCCACCGACTTGTTTCACTCAAAAGAACGAATGAATAGTCCAACCGACTGAATCGGTTGTTTCATTCGGTTGGTCCCACCGACTGGTTTCACTCAGAAGAATGAATGAATAATTCAACCGATACGAGAAACTACAACCGAATTATCGATTTTTTTCCAACAACCGAATGAATCGATTGTTTTCATTCGATTGTTCCCATCACTAATTGGAAGGACCGGGCTGCCCGCTACTAGTACTATCCGCCTGGCGATTGTTCCCAGCGCTATTTTCACTCCGAATAGCTATTTCCGTCTCTTCTAGGTCCGTAATGATCATCAAACTCCAAGTCCTCCAGGTAAGCCTGGAAGATGTCCTCCTTGCAGCTTCCCGCAAGGGTAGCATTACGCACATTCCATGGTAGTTTCGAGGCGCAAATTCTAATTAATTCGCGTGGAGGATACGGGTAATCAAGGAACTGATTTCTCAGCATCATTCCTTGAAAGTAGTCACTGAGGCAATTACTGTTCGCAAAATGGGGCATCACTAATATGCAACTTTTTACTCTTTCCTGCCGGCCGCGGTGGCCGAGGGGACTGAGGCGCTCCAGTCACGGTCTACACGGCCACTACGGTCGGAGGTTCGAATCCCCCCTCGGGCATGGATATTTGTGCCGTCCTTAGTCTTAGCTAGTTCATAAGTAGTTTGTAAGCTTAGGGACTGATGACCCCGTAGTTCAGTCCCATAAGTTCTACAAACATTTGAACATTTTTACTCTTTCCTGCTGCCTCTCTGACCAGTAGGCAGACAGTCCTTATAGCACCGGCAATATTTTAGGAGCGAACGCATGCACGTGGCGGGCTCTCCTTCAAGAGTCTGTAGCCGGCGCGGCCACTGGGGGAAGTAAAATTTCCGGGAGCACAAACTGTGGGTGTGAGGTAAACATTCAAAATGACTAATAAATAGTTTAAAATTACTATGGATGTTTTATTCATTTATAGTACTGTCGTTTTTTACACTTTTTTGTTGTTGGAGTAAATTTGTAATCTGTGAATAATGATTTTTAGATGGCGGGTTATTCATCTAATATCGATGAAATAATTCAGAGATGGCTGCTGGAAGATGACGAAGATGGCGAGTTTTGTTGTTATCTACTCTTCACAATGGCGACAAAACCGATGCTGCTACTGGTGAGGCGAGGAAATCAGAAATCATCTCATTTTATATCAAAACAAAGTGTGGCGTCAATATATTTGATATAATGTGTACACAATACGACGTTTCTCGAAATAGTTGTCGATGGCCTCTCACACTGTTTTACAATTTGCTATATATGACGGGCATAAATGGTCACGTTATTTATTAGATGAATACATCTGAAACGAAAGTCGTCCGCCGCCTTTACCTGCAAGGAGTTGAATATGGCCTACCAAGACCTTCTATTTTGCGTCGAATATCGCAACAGAATATACCCAGAGGCATCAAAATTCTGATTGGGCTCCCAGAACAATCGATGCACCCTGTTATGCCTCTTCGTGGAAGAGTTGATCGTCGACCGCAGTACACAGAAACAGTGCAGCAAGTTTACAATACATTAATAGCCACTGCGGCCGGCTCCATTTGTTCAATTACTTATAAAATTTAAAACATGTCAACGTGTTGATTTGACATTCATTTTTAAAGACAACTAGCTGAAAACCCGGCGTTGCCCGGGTATTTATTTATTTATTCCTGCCATTTTGCAGGTACATGTTCATTTGTATAAGGACTGTATGTCTATAAAAGTTCTTGGGAATACAATTAGTAGTAAAGAAGCAATAGATTAAAACTTGGTGCGTAATGGGGCAGTTTTCCATTAACGTTACTGTTTATGTGCTTATATCGACTGAACTACGTGTCGTACTGTGATACAATGTAGGAAATACATTCAGCTATATGCGTGTATACTGTCTGTAAAATTTCCTAGGGGCTACAATATGTAGTGAAGAAATTATATATTATAACATCATGCCGAATGCCGTAGTTTTAGTCCTTGAACAGCGGAACCCGGCCTTTTTTTTTCCCCCTCATGAACAACGTGTGGTACTGTGATACAATTTAGAAGGTACATTCAGCTATATGTGTGTATACTGGCTGTAAAATTTCCTGCGGTTACTATTTGTAGTGCACAAATTATAAATTGTAACGTCATATCGAATGCCGTAGTTTTACTCCATAAACAGCGGAAAAGTAGTAAGCGAGACACTATTTTCCTTTCATCATTCTGGTATGGTTGTCAGCGAGAAAAAGTTTAATAAAGGTTTGAAATTATGTTTAAAGATTGTTGCAAGTCGCTAAGTACTGTCATTCTCCTATAGCGTATTTATAAAGTCTCGCCGCATTGTGTGGCAGTTTTTTGCGATTCCTATTGTTTATGACGTCATATCTTCTGAACCATGTGCCGTATGTGATTCTTAACCATGCAGCAATTGTTATCTCACGTAAGGACTGTGTGTACCAAATTTGCTTGATATCGGTCCAATGGTTTAGGAGAAAATGAGCAGCATTGGCGCAAAATGCAGTAATTTTTCTCGCATCTCATTGTTTATGACGTCATACCTCGTGAACTATATATCGTACGTAATTCTTACACTTACGGCGACCGTCCTCATGGATTGAAGCTTACGTGTACAATATTTCATAAATTTTGGAACAAAACTGTAGATTCGTATGCAACACGTACAAACATACGGACACTCTGCTTTATATATTAGATAGATTTTGTTTCATTGTTTAGAATAGTTAAAAGTGAGATTTTTGTCACTTTATTTAAAAGTGTGATAAAAACAAAGGTGTTTAGTGATTATATAAAGTGTTTTAGTTAAATGACTTCCAAATTTGCGAATAACCAAATTTCTAGTTGGGCTACGTATGCAGCCCACACGGCGCTCATGAAATATTTATGGGTGCTTGCACTCCAGTGTGAAGCTTATGGGACTTAACTGTGGGCCGGCCGCGGTGGCCGAGGGGACTAAGGTGCTTCAGTCACGGTCTGCACGGCCACTACGGTCGGGGGTCGTCCTAGTTCGTAAGTAGTTCATAAGTAGTTTGTAAGTTTAGGGACTGATGACCGCGTAGTTAAGTCCCATAAACTTAACTGCGGGGTCATCAGTCCCTAAACTTACCAACTACTTATGAACTACCTTATACTAAAGAGGGCACAAACATCCATGCCCGAGGGAGTATTCGGACCTCCGATGGGGAGCGGCCTTGCGCATCGGAGCATAGCGCCTCAGTGCTCTCGGCCACTCTGCCCCGGCGGCGGCACTCCGACCCCCTCCGTTAATCCGCCGGGCGGATTCGAACCGGGGCCGGTACGCCTCCCCGTCTCGGAAAGCGGTGTGTTAGAGCACACTGCTAACCGAGCGGAAATAAATAAAAAGTTTCTTAAACTGTTGCAGTGTTGCGTCACCGCAGTCGTAAGACACTGGAATTGCATTCAGGACGACGGCAGGTAAAACCTGCCTTCCAGCACACTGATGTAGGTTGTCCATGACTTCCCCAAAGCACTCCAGGGTGATACAATGATGACTCCTTTCAAACGGCTCGTCCAGTTTCCTTCCCCACCCTTAGCAAAAAACAATTCCAGAGTGTGCTCCGTCTCCAATTACTACGATGTCGTCGGTTGCTAAGCTCTACTCTTTCTTCGAAGTCCCAGCGGGTTTTCTGCCGGATCGTAAAATCAAACCGATTCAATATTTAGACGGTACAGCTGTCCGCCATCTCCAGGAAACTGCTGTTGCTGAGTCCCGCTGAATACTGGTGCAAGATCGAAGTACCGCGTCCTATATAGGCTTCGATCGCGTGCACAGCGCATGCACCGGCCGTCACAGTGCTGCCTCCTAGACAGGGCTGGTGGCGCCGCCCCTAGTGGAACAGGGAAGTGCTTGAAGTGCTTGAAGAGGAGTATAGAGCTCTAGCCTACATTCCTTACGCCGGGGGCGTTTCTTTTAAAACTGGAAGACTTTTAAAAAAAATTAACATAAAGACTGTATTCCGTCCGCCATCCAAGTTTAGGGCATTGCTTGGTTCCGTGCAAGATGACCTCGGACTCAAGAAATCTGGTGTTTACAAAATGCCCTGTGAGTGTGGCAAGGCATACATCGGCCGTACGCTTGGAACTGTACATGATAGATACGTGGAACATTGTCGCCACACGAGACTATTGCAACCGGATAAATCGGCGGTAGCAGAACACTGTTTAACGGAAGGACACAAGATGATATATGATGAAACACGCATAGTAACCAATACCTCCGGTTTCTGGGACAGTGTTTACAGATAAGCCATTGAAATCAGGGTGACGGACAATCTAATAAATAGAGGCATGGGGTTTCCTCTTAGTAGAACATGGAATCAATTATTAAATAATATCAAATAGCAATGTTCGCCACCAGCCCTGTCTAAGAGGTAGCAACTGTGGCGGCCGGCGCATGCGCCGTGCACGCGACCGACGCCTATATAGGACGCGGTACTTCGGTCTTACGACAGTATTCAGCGGGACGCAGAAGCAGCAGTTTCCTGAAGATGGCGGACAGCTGTACCGTCGAAATATTGAATCGGTTTGATTTTATGATCCGGCAAAAAACTCGCTGGACTTCGAAGATTTGTCACGCCGGGAAAGCCTACGTAGTCTACTCTTCCTTCTTTTTCCTCGAAATTGTAAGGATCACAGCATAATAAATAAATAATATTTTGGTAGCTTATTTAAGACGGATGCATCAGAATCTTCTTCTATTATATATATACGTGTGGCGTCTATTCCGAAAGAAGAGACGTCACTTTTGATCCTGCAGTTGTTATTGTTTTCATATTCACAGAATATATGACTTCAACTGCGAATGGGCAAAGCCGAAAATGTGTACCCAGCCGGGACTCGAACCCGGGTCTCGCCCTTCCCAGGCAGCTGCGCTGACCGCTACACCACCGGGAACCAAGCGATCATCGCACCTGCAAGGATCACCCAAACCCGCCTCCCATCAGACACAAATTTCTAGCTTTACGCTGCCCACATTACTCAAATTCGTAGTTACTATGTACTAATTCCCGTAAGAGTAAGGACTCCAAACTTGCCCACCCCTCCCCACTAACAAAAGGATCTTTGCCTGTCACTGGCATATTATATAAAAAAAACATGTGGCGTCTATTTTTGTTACGCGTTGCCCCGCATGAGGAGGGCCAGCATGTTTAATTGTATTTGTTAGGGACGGTTAATACAGGTGTCCTTCCTGCCGCCATCCCATTATTTACCCCCCCCCCCCTCCCAGGAGGAAACGTGCCTACCCTAAGGCGACCAACCGTCCCGGATTCTGTGGGACAGTCCCGCATTTGGACTCGTTGTCCCGCATTGGGACGATTACTGAAAATGTCCCGCAAAATGGAAAAAGCGTCCCGCATTCCCGCAATTTTAAAATTGCTGGTCTAAGAGAACACTCCGAAAATATTTGTGTACGGCACGCAATGTCATAGGTTTTTGTTTTAAGCTGGTACTGCATTTGGTAATTAAAAAAAAAAAATCTGTTGACGACCATTTTTCTGTGCCTTCTTAATTACATTTCAATAAGTGTAATGGAAAATTTTTTGTGCTCACGGTGGCAAACGTGATGTAATATTATGACAGTATGTATAAATGTATAAAATCTGAGTTCGAAATATAGTCTCACCATTTATCTTACTTCCTGCAGGAATAAAAGAGGTAGTGAAATTCTGAAAATGCAACAACGAAAGTGAGTGAGCATTGCATGTAGTAAGGAACTTCATCGAAATAACTTCTATAATAGACTAGGCCCAGTTAAAATGATTTCAAAAGTATTTTTTACCAAATTTAATTCGAGGATATAAACGTAATTCTTTGGGGAAAGTAAGCTATTTATCAATATGTGTGAAGCATGATGCTCTAGGGAACAAATAAAAGTAGTACAGACAACGAAGGTGATCGGAAGACGCAAAGGAGAAAGAAAATGAAAAAATTGTCAGACACTAAAATTCAAAATAGTAGCAAGAGAACATATTTGTGACCTGTAAATAAGGTTGAAAATTAAGAATAAAATGTTACTTGAACATTAATTGAGTAGGCCTACTCTACTTGCCTAATTTCTTGACTAGTTTAAGAATAACTGGCACAATGAGTCATGTCCCGCATTGAGTATTCAAAAAGTTGGCCACCTTAGCGTACCCCAACTGTCTGCGAATAGTGCTGAACGTGACAAAGAGTGTGAAAGTTTCAGCAAATGTTCGTGTTAATGTTACAAATGAAAAATCTTCAGCCGTTACTTTTCGATTTTAATTACTACTTTCCAGAATACCCTATTCTCTTCTTCAGGCCCTTTAAGAATCCATGCGGTAATGCAAACTAGCCTTCCAATATATGTATTGCGTAACGACCTCTCAGATCAAGATGTTTCGCGTAGCTGCGGCGGGACTTGCGAACCAAGCCCGGTACCCTCGTAATGGGATGTAGTTAACCGCCTAAACACCACATCCAGACCGACCGGCACACCGACCAGTGTCATTAGTACGTCGACACACCTCCCCGACCTGAAACCGAGACGGTTTGGATGCACGGAAATACTGTACGACAGATGAGTTAAGCAGGTGCGCTGCAGGTGTACGCCGTATTTCTACCTGGTTTTACCAGGGTGTAAGTCGATAACACTGAGGAATGATCTCATGTCGTTTACAGTAAACGACACTAAAGAATATATCAACTGGCAGGTGGGAGAACGCAAGTTAACTGCAACGCTCATTTGTCATTATAATTTTTGGGTGATCTGACCTACATAATTATGATACACTAGTATTGCCTGTGGTCGAAAATCGACCAATTTTGTTTACAATAGTCACTGGGGTTAAAATTTTACGTATCATGTCGGCGGCCTTGCGTGATTATGTTGGCAACATCAACAACACGATAGAAAATCTTTGCCCATTTGTTCGAACCACATAGAATGACTCGATTAGTGTATCGTACAGACCATGAAGTAAACAAATAATGCTGTTCCTGCTTTATGGTTGACAGGTTCTTGTATGTACCCTCGTCCGCTCAGTAAAAATAATTGCCCTCGTAAAGCGAAGATGCCATGAGAAACCATCAGCGTTGTCAAGCGACTGGATAAAATGAAGACTTAAAGGATTCTCACTATTCAACATCTGTTACCAACATTATCATAGGATGATATTTGATCAAATTTAACCGGCACTGGGAGGTATGAAACGGTATCTTTTACGTGTTAAGGAAAATGCCTGACACAATAACAACAAATAAAAACGGAAGTATATATCTGTCATGCCATTTTCGAATTATATATCATTCATTAGCCAAATATTTGAAATGGAACTACGATTTCGGTGTTCGTATATTTATACAACGCCAAGAAATAATGTTATTTCGATACTGCGATCTTCAGAATTCCAGAGCTGACAACATGCCGACTTCGTAGTTCCACCCGAGCACCTCTAGATGTCTCTCCCGGCGCATCATCCTTTGTATCGGCATTCATATGAAAACATCCATTTCCTTTAACCACTCTTAATCACTGCGAAAATGAATCATTTGAACGGTACTAGAAAGTAAGTTGAGAGCACTCCATGTCTCGATATTCACTTATTTTAATACGTTATTATAATACTGCAGATGCGCTGCATTACGGCGTCTTTGGTCGAGGCGAATAGCCAATCAGTGAGCTGATTGTTGGAGAATGTAGAACTTGATCCAAGCTGTAGGTAGGAAAATTTGTACTTCATTTTACCACTTTTAATGGCTAAATGCATACATAATATTTAAATTCGTGAAATCTACGACAAACAATCGTTCGAATTATGTAACTTTCATTGAAGAATAAATTAGTGATCTGTACCACAATTTTCGTGTTAGCGTATTTATATAATGATAACAACAGCCAAGACCGCTAATTCTTTTTTATTACTATTTAGATGAGCTGTTTCGGCAGTCTTGATCATGTGATGTGTCGTGTTTGAAACACGGATCAGATGAGGGCAGCCGATCACATAAATAAACGAAATAAATACAGAATTAAAGGCCTTGGCTGTTACATTAAAACGTAATGAAAGTGTTGCATTAACAATTTCGGCAGGAAAAAATATTAGTTGTTAATGACTCCCCATGTGCATTGTTTCCGTTAGAATTGTTATAAATGGACTACTGACACTCCTCATTCAAATCTGCGGGCAACTGGCTCTTGGTATATCGGTGTTTGTTGTGTATGGTGCTGTAACAGAGGAGGAACGAAGGGTTTGACGACCCGTCAACAACGCGATCATTAGAGACGTGGCTCAGTTGAGGCGAAATGACGTCTGTTCCTCAAACACTTATAGTCCTCTTCTACGGCTTTTTACGCGAGTGGAAAATTTCGCTGTTCATTTACATCTGCATAAATACTCCGCAAATCACGTTTAAGTGCATGGCGGAGGGTTCATCGGATCGCTTTCAAGATATTTATCTACCGTTGCATTTTCTAACAACGAACGGGAAAAAAGAACATCTAAATCTTTCCATTTTCGAACTGATTTATCTTATTTTATTCAGATGATCAAGTCTCCTTATGTAGTTAGGCGCTAAGATATTATGTTTGCATTTGGAACAGAATGTTGGTGACAGGAAGTTCAAAATGTTCAAATGTTTGTGAAACTTATGGGACTTAACTACGGGGCCATCAGTCCCTAAACTTACAAACTACTTATTAACTACCTTATACTAAGGACGGCACAAATATCCATGCCCGAGGGGGTATTCGAACCCCCCGACCGTAGTGGCCGTGCAGACCGTGACTGGGGCGCCTCAGTCCCCTCGGCCACCGCGGCCGGTTGACAGGAAGTTCGCAAATAAATTTCGTCACAACGATTAACGCCATCACAACTCATTTTGACGATCTAACACAGCGGTGGATTAGGGGGTGGGGGGGAGACATAGATTAAATTAACCAAAAATGTTAATTTTCGATTTACTTTGTACCTGTTAGTACAACTCAAAAACCTCCAAAGTTTCAATGTTGAAATCGCATCCGAAGAGTCTGCAAATTAATTCAAAGTGTGAAGCAGCACTTCAATACCAGCTCAGTGAACAACGATTCTGTGTATTACTTTCAACCAAACATGTGCGGGATACATCTAGAGCTCGTGATACATACTCTTTGGTTTTATAGATCATCTTTGACTCTCTTTCGTATCTTATAAAAATTATCAAACTAGCTGCATTGTTTATGACGAAGCAATATATATATTCTGACGGAGATTTGTAGAAGTGTTTTATTCTTTCTTCATTCAATTATGCCACGATCACAAAGACTGTAAAAAAACTGGAGAAACTGAGTTTGAATAAATTAGAAACAACGACAATCCAGCTATGAGGCTACGTCCGAAGTAAGAACATCTGCTGAAAATGTGAACTCGTCTCCCAGCAGTTCCAAGCGAAAAGTTAGTGTGGTGAATGGTGCATACTACACTGATGAATCCCGCTTTTTGGCCGATCCTATACTTCTCGAAAAGTCTGTTCATGGCAAAACCCCGAATCCAAAAGAGTCTCTAAATTCACTCATATGGAAACGATGCCTTAAACCACGCCGGCCGCGGTGGCCGAGGTGACTGAGGCGCTCCAGTCACGGTCAGCACGGCCACTACGGTCGGGGGTTCGAATCCCCCCTCGGGCATGGATATTTGTGCCGTCCTAGTTCGTAAGTAGTTTGTAAGTTTAGGGACTGATGACCCCGTAGTTAAGTCCCATAAGCTTAACAAACATTTGAACATTTTGAACCTTAAACCACATTTGCATCTGCTACGGTTGTCATAATTGCAATTTATGATAGAGTACTTGTATTTAATGATGGGAACGTTGGGATGATGAAGGTATTAGAAAGAATGGGCTTCAAGATAGGCAATTTTACTCAAGACGTCCTGAGAAAAATAGATTTATAGCGCGTATCTGTAGCTGAAAAGTCAGTCGAAGACCTGGTAAAGGAAAGAAGACAGACAACAAGAAACCAGAAGAGAAGCCTTGAAGAGAAAGACGACCCAGAGTCCAAATGTGGTGCCTTCTGAAGATGTGACACAAGGAAAAATGTTAGATTGAACATTAAATTGCGTTTCCTGAAAAGTTTGTTATTTAAAGTTTATGTACCTTTTCCTCAGATTCTATTAATGCTAGAATTATGAAATTTTGTACACATGTTTCTATAAACCTAATAAACGTCTCATGAGCAAATTTTGAAATTCTGATTGCAAGCTGAGATATGTGGCAAAGTGCTTGGAAATTTACCTTAATTTAAAATTTTACTTGTGGAATTGTAACTAAAATTTATGAAAATTTCCTATTTGACATATTCCAAAAACCTCATGAGAGAAGCTTACAACATATAAAGAGATGAAACAGAGAAAGCGTGGTACAGAATTTCATTAGCATATCTCCAAACCTGGATTTGGTGCATTTCTGAAATAGTGTGTGTTTTTCATCAACGTCCCCGTTAACTTGGAAAACCCGAATTCTTGTGTAACCTGTGAGTTGGTATGACCTATGCGTCTTGTGCGGATTATCGTACAATATTCGACTATGTTGTGATTGTCGCCTTGCCCACTATACACCGAACTGTACCAGACTTGACCAAAGAGCTACGTTTTTATAGTAAAAGGTGAGGATTTACAAAATGTAATGGTTGAAGTAAAAACCGTCGGTCAAGTGAGGTATCTTCTTCTCGTTGCTCGTGAGGTCAAGGCTGCCGCTACTTCGGCCTTATCTCTCTGCTGGACGAAGTCATGGTCGAGGTCGAGACGCACGTGACGTCATCGCCGGCGGGCTTCGCGCCCGGAGTGTTCACTTTCGCTGTTTACGTGACCTGCACCAGCTTAGAACAATATCGAAACTCGAGATACAGGGTGTCCAGAAAAGGGCTCACTGATTTCAAAATTAAATATCTCGAAAACAAAGATCGGTAGAGTAATGCAGTAAACGGTTTATTTATTGTGAAAGCTGTAAGAAGTTTATACAGTAGTTTGAAATAATCGTTACAAAAATGCTGCTAACAGATGGCGCTGTACGCTGTACAGCTCATATCAGCATACATAAGTGAAATAATCGTATGAAAACACTCTTTGCAAACAATCACATCACAATGTTTTCAAAATGTTCACCATTGGCACTACAGAGGTGGCGCAAACGAAGAATGAAATTCGCCATCACATTTCGTAGTGCCTCAACCGAAATGGATTAACATGCCACAGAGATCGCCGATTCAAGCTCGTCCAGCGTGGCGGGATGCTTCGGGTAGACCATGTCTTTCACTGTGCCCCACAAAAAAAGTCACAGGGAGTCAAATCCGGCTAATATGGAGGCCAATCCATGCCTGCACCAGTAAATTTGGGATATTCAAAAGCAATGACTCGATTCCCGAAGTATTCCGCAAGAAAGCGAATCACTTGTTCGGTCCGATGTGGTCGGGCTCCATCTTGCATAAATCTGGTCGATCCACTAACGCTTGCTGTGTGGCGACAAACTGTTCCAAAATTGCAACGTAACGTGCACCAGTGACCGTTTCTCGAATGAAAAAAGGGCCAATAATGCCACTGCTGCATACTGCAGCCCACATAGTAACTTTAGGAGAATACAGGGGTTTCGCTTCACACCAATATGGCTTTTCGCAACCCCGAAATCGCCAGTTCTGCTTATTCACGTATCCATTCAGGCGGAAGTGTGCTTCATATGTAAACCAGATGCAGCCAATATCAAATCCTTCACTATCAATCATTGTGAGCATCTGATTAGCAAAGGCAACCCTTAGGTGCACAGCTCGTACGGGTACGGCCTGGTGCGTTTTAATTTTGAATGGAAACATGGAACTTTCTCAGTGCTGGAACGCTTCAAACCAGTCTCAGATGCAATTCTACGGACGGATGATATTGTATTTCGCTGAATAATTCCAGAAACTGTGGCGATATTTTTAGGCGTAACATGCCCCACTAGATCATCAGTTACGCTGCCTGTTCGTTGAAGTTTTGCGAAGAGCGTACGAATGGTTTTCGCATCGTGTCCTTTTGGAACATTAAATCGTGCTTGAAAACTTCGCCTTGTTGCCGTAGGACTCTCTTCTAACCTGTGGTACTCTAGCAACAGAAAAACGCGTTGTTCAATGGAGTACATGGTTTTAATCTCTTCCTTCGGTACGCTAACCTCCTTTCACGTTTCAATTGTGGAACTGATCGCTCTGGGCTTCGGATCACTAGTTATACTAGGCATTACGTATGGCGATTACAGCGCCATCTGTTAGCAGCTTTTGTAACTATTATTTCATACTGCTGTATAAACTTCTTACAGCTTTCACAATAAACATACCGTTTACTGCATTCCTCTGTCGATCTTTGTTTTCGAGATATTTAATTTTGAGATCAGGGAGTCCTTTTCTGGACACCCTGTACAAGTCCCCTGCAGAAACCGAGCGAGGTTCCGCAATATTTAGCCAACCTGAGTTAGGTTTTCCGTGATTTCCCCAAATCACTCCAGCAAATGCTGGGATGCTTTCATTCAAAGGCCACGGAGTATTTTCCTTCCCCATCCGTAGCAAAGAGATTCGAAGCGTATGCAAGAGGACAGCGTTATAATCTGTAAAGTTATGTATAAAACGCGTCCCAAAAAAGAAACGACTGTGTTTAATAACGTATTCAGGGCGATACGAGAACAATGCAGTCGTATCATTCGTTCGTAATCGCGACATGATAACGACTCGTCCTCTTCCACTTGGGACACGTTTCTTACGAGGGACCTTCAAATGATTTATTCTTTCTCTGCCAACGAGGTCCTACCTCATTTTCTTGTTGTTCGGTGTGTGCATCCGTGTTTGTATTGGCGGTTTCTTTTATTTTATACTGTGTGTCTACTTTTATTTATTTCCTCTCGGGATCGTGGGAAATGACTGCATTGTCCCATATCGAGTGGAGAGGGACATTATTGTGTGTTTACAAATAGGAATTATTTGCATCCACAATTTCTTAGTTACTTAGTTATATCGGGCACGGTGGTCTTGGGGTAAAGCGCTTAACTGGAAACCGAAAGGTCGCGTGTTCGAAACCTGGTCAGACCTCGGATTTTTTTATCCAGTCTGCACTTGAACTCATCCTTCACCTCTCAACGATGTGTGGAGTCGCTGGAAACGATTCGTGGTTCGGATTCCACGTTAAGCTGTAGGTCCCCTTTCCCCGGTTGGATAGCTGGGGTAGGCTAGGGACACGCAAGTCGCCGAAGTAGCGTCCAATTGAAAGACTTGCCCCAGGCCAATGAGCCACACGAAATTATTATTATTATTTAGTTATCCGAGCTTGTATTTCATAGTTTGTTTCACCCTTTTTAAATATACAAACAACGTTTTGTGATAAGCTACTTACACCAAAAACTAATACATTTCAATCCAAAAAGTATCATTAAGACCAAGACTAAACACTGCCACAAATTTTGTTGATTTTATAAATTAATTGGTATACAATATATTTTTTTATTTCACATAGTTCCTTTTTATATAGATGTTTCCTTCTCCAGTTTCAAGAGCATTATTCAGCGAAGCATCTGCATATAATAATATCAGTTTAACATTCTACATCTACATACATACTCCGCAATCCACCGTAAGGTGCGTGGCAGAGGGTACACTGTACCACTACTGGGCATTTCCTTTCCTAATCCACTCCCAAATAGAAGGAGGAAAAAAAGAATGCCTCCGTACGAGGACTAACTTCTCTTGTCTTTGTGATCACTACGCGAAATGTAAGATGGCGGCAGCAAGATCGTACTACGCTCAGGTTCAAATTCGGGCCCTCTAAATTTCCTCAACAGAAATTCACGAAAAGAACTCGTCTTTCATCCAGCAATCCCCAATTGAGTTGCCGAAGCATTTCCGTGACACTCGCGCATTGGTCGAACCTACCAGTAACAAAACTAGCTGCTCGCCTCTGAACTGCTTCTATGTTTTCCTTTAAACTAATCCGCTGCGGGTCCCAAACACTTGATCAATACTCAAGACGTGGCCGTACAAGCTTTTTACTCTCGGTCTCCTTTACACATGAAGTACATCTTCCCAAAATTCTCCCAATAAACCGAAGTCGGCTGTCCGCCTTACTCACAACTGTCCTTACATGTTCGTTGCATTTCATATCGCTCTGCAATGTTACGCCTAGATATTTGAACGACGCGACAGCATCAAGAAGCTCACTACTAATGCTGTATTCGAACATTATGGGATTGTTTTTTCTACTCATGCGCATCACCTTATATTTTTCTACATTGAGAGCTAGCTACCATTCTTCACACCAACTAGAAATTTTGTCTGAGTCTTCCTGTATGCTATTACAGTCAGTTACAGACGACACCCTCCCATACAACACAGCATCATCAGCAAACAGCCGCATATTACGACTTACTCTGTCCATCAGATCATTTATATAGATAGAAAATAATAGCGGTCCTATCACACTCCCCTGGGGCACGCCTGACGATACACTCGTCTCTGATGAACACTCGCCGTCGAGAACAACGTACTGCGTTCTATTACTTAGGAAGTCTTCCAACCAGTCACAAATCTGTGAACCTATTCCATAAGCTCGAATCTTCGTTAGCGGTCTGCAGTGTGGCACCGCGTAGAACGCTACTCACGACTGCGGTGTAATATATAATCAGGTCGCAAACGTTTTCAAACCGGCTGACAGTTCTGCTAATATGGTCTACATTTTTGTACCTTGTGCACTCGATACTACCGCGACGTTTATGTATGCATAGCACTACCCGACGACTTCATCAGCGCTGCAGTATTAGTATTTATAACTGTCGTATCGTGGTCTATAGCATGACAGATAACTGACAAGTCATGCACACAGAAAATGAGCACAGGCACAATTTTACTGCAGTATCGGATTCTTCAGAAAGCACACTCAACTGGTGTTTCTCTTGCGGCGACAACTGAAGAAGTACACAACGCTTCCGTTTCTGATTCTTGAAAGTACAGTCTGAGACAGTAAAGCACTGTTCGATGCAGAAGTGTCTGGAGGAAGTGTTGTGGGTAAACGTCGCGCAGTTCTAATGCAAAATATCAAGTTCGAAGCCGCTCGCCCTAATATTTTAATGCATTTCCCACAGCATATTTTTTTCCGAAGACTGTACATATGAATTGGTAAACCGAAGTCTTGAACTTGCGCGCTGTCTATCACGCTATGTTAATACTACTAACAGAACTGTACTTGAGTCGGTCTTGAGCCCGGTGATTAGGCTAGGTTATGACTCACAGCAACTACAGCAGTCGTAACTTGTCACCGTAGTACTCCACACGGTACTGTCTAATACTCTCTAATATTCATCAGTTGGGATTTTTTGTGATCTCTCAAAGGCTCGTGATTGTGTAAATCATGCGATTCTTCTAGATAAGCTTAAGTATTGTGGTATGAGTGGGACAGTGCACAAATGGTTTAAATCTAACTTAAATGGAAGAGTGCAGAACGTTGAAATAAGCAGTTCAGATGATATAGATGAAACAATTAATTCCTGTAACTGGGGAGTTATTAAAAATGGGCCCCACAAGGTTCGGTCTTGGGTCCTTTGCTGTTCCTAATGTATATTAATGACTTGCCATTCTACATCCACGAAGATGCTAAGGTAGATCTTTTTGCTGATGATGCAAGTATAGCTATCACACCTGACAAACAGGAATTAACTGATGAAATTGTAAATGATATATTTCAGAAAGTTATTAAGTGGTTTTCTACAAATGGACTCTCATGATACTTTGATAGAACCTAGTATATACAGTTTCATACAGTAAATGGCATGACAACACTAATAAATTTAGAGTTTGAACATAAATCTGTAGCTAAGGTAGAATAATAAAAAAAATTATGTGTTTGCATTGACGAGGGATTCAATTGGAAGAAATATAGTGAAGATCTCCTGAAACGTTTGAGTTCAGCTACTTATGCTATCAGGGTCATTGCAAAATTTGGTGATAAACATCTAAGTAAATTAGCTTACTATGCTATTTTCATTCACTGCTTTTATATGGGACACGTTTCGTACGAGGGACCTTCAAATGATTTATTCTTTCTCTGCTAACGAGATCCTACCTGGGGCTCCTATTCTGGGGCAATTCTACATTGAGTAAAAAAGTATTGCACCAAAACGTGTAATCAGAATAATTGCTGGAGTCCACCCAAGAGCATCCTGCAGACATTTATTTAGGAATCTAGGGATCTTAACTGTAGCTTCACCATGGGTATATATTCACTCATGAAATTTGTTATTAAAAATCCTACCCAATTCAAAAGTAATATCAGTGTGCATAGCTACAACACTAGAAGAAAGGTTGATATTCACTATTCAAGGTTAAATCTTTGGCACAGAAAGGAGTGAATTATGCTGCCACAAAAGTCTTCGGTCACTTACCAAGTAGCATCAAAAGTCTGACAGATAGCCAACTATTATTTAAAAAGAAATTAAAGGAATTTCTGAATGGCAACTCCTTCTACAATGTAGATAAATTTTTAGATAAAGTTTAAAAAAAATTAAAAAAGTAAAAAATTTAAAAAGGTAAAAAAAATCATTAAAATATTGATCGTCAAGTATAGACAACATTTATTAAACTGACACGTTCCACATCATTCCGCAATATAATCTAATCTCCCCATTAAGGTACCGACGTCCACACGGCTTTTCGTTGCTGCATTAAACAGGGACCTGACAACTCCCCTGAACAAACAGGGAAAGACTACACTGGACTGTGTTTCCACGTTCTGTGCGGCCGTAACTCAAACCACAACGCACTGCGGAGGCGATTGGAATTTCTGAAGGCTTCGACTTCTAGCACCAATAGTTCGATACTCGAACGAGACCGCAATAACTACGTAACGTACTAGGATCGTTCGCAACTGTATGAAAGCATGCTTAAGTAACACTTGATTATGTATTTTGGAAACATCATTGGTCTGTACTTGTCACTTCTCTCTTCGGGAAATTGTCCACTACACTCCGTTCGCATCCATATAGCCATTTAAGCCTGTGAAACTAACACAGCCGTCTATTTCCAACTTTCTTGATAATCAATGAAATAAATCGCAATTTGCGATCAGTCATGGCTTCACTGTACTAGGTTTAGATGAAATACCCAATGAGCGGCGAATGAAAATTTGTGCCCGGCCGGGATCTCCTGCTTACTAGGCACACGCGTTGACCACTCCGCCACCGAGGACACAGTGTCCAGCCCGACAGCAGAGGACTTGTGGCGGGAGACGTGCAGAAAGGAGTCCTCTGCAGTCGAGTTGGTCGCTGTGTCTTCGGTGGCGGAGTGGTCAGACTGTTCATTACATTTTAACAAACAAGACAAAGAATGAAGAAGATTATTGGATGTAACTGCTGATAGAACATCAGAAGCTTGAACGTCACAGAAAATATAAAGAGAAGTACGCAAATTATCTAAAACGAACAATAATATAGAACAGCGGTAGAGAAAAAATAAACGATACAGTTTAATTTAGGTATATTATTTATTATCTTTTATTTCATTTTACGCCAAGAAGATGGCTATTTATTTTTATACTAACTTAATTTTTGTTTTCATATCGATGCAAAAGTACGTCGTAGATGCACCGCAAACAATAGCCAAGCATCTCTGCCTCACAAGACGGAAAGAAGAGTGCATCATAACAGCATACTTAATCAAAATTGGAACGGAAGTAAGAGATTAAGTACATTACTATACTTGAGAGAAAGAAATTTTTTTTTTTTTTTTTTTTTTTTTTTTTCTCTCTTCTGTGAAGCCGACGCCGAAGAAGGCGACCTTTGGAGAGCGCAAGGACGGGCTAAAGGGGTGGATGGAGGCCCGAAAAAAATGGTCAACGCGTCTGCCTACTAATCAGGAGATCCCGGGTTCGAATCCCAGCCGGGCCCAAATTTTCATTCGCCGTGCTTTGGGTATTTCATCTAAACCTAGTACAATGAAGCCATAACTGATCGCAAATTGCGATTTATTTCATAAATTTGAACGCTGTAATGTCGTCAAAAATATATAATTCGTTATAATCGTCCCAAAACCACCACGATGCGAACAACGAAACCGTTATTTATTCGTGTATGAATTTGATGAACGGACGAAAATGGGTATTATCTGGAACTATCGCCAAAACGACGAACAGGAACTGAATGGTTACCAAATAATTTAAGTCGCAAATGAGACAGCTCCTCACAAAAAATTGATTCCTCAAAAGCAACGGCGAGTCACCGTTTCGAACGCACAAAAAAACTGTAAGCGTTCACGGAACGAGCCGCTTGCATGCAGAAAAGTATTGTCCAATTATGAATTTTACAACCGCAGCGTTGTTGGCATTTCTCGTACTCACCGCTACTCGTCCAATAAGACGCGTTCTTGAAGTAATCACGCATGGGAAAGGTCACACCCGGCAGTTCAGAAAACGCGGAAGTAAGGCTGTGGCAAGGTAACATGCAATGCCATTACACCGATTTACTCTTCGCGAGACTCCTATGTCCTTCGGTGTGACAGACGATCGAGGCGGAGCGGGAGGAGCTGTTTGCACGGTTTCTATTCCGTGCTCACGGCCTTGAGTTGCATTTACCTTGCTGCATTCTACCGCTCGTCGAGGAAAACAAACAGTACACACACAATGAAGATCCTACCATCCAGTGCTCATTGTTTCAGGGTAAATGTTGACGAAAGATAGTGTACGCTGTCCCGGGATTTGGCCTTCAGTTATTGCATAAGCAGTGGGTCGGTGCTCTGCAGTCGTTTTATTCGTCTACGTCTGCCTCTTATCGCAACACGACCAAGTCTCTCGCGTAACAGTTCTTTTTTTCCACGTTCGCAGAGTTAAACACTGCGTAGTGCAGCATTCAAGTGATGCTTTTTCTAATATACGAGGCGCGTCCAGAAAGTAAGTTCCGTTTGGTAATAAAATGAAATAGTACACAGATACAGAAGAAATTTTTATTGCACAAAATTCTAAAACTCTTAAACTACCTTTCCACATAACTGCCGAAATTTTGCAGGCATTTGTCATAGCGTGGTACCAGGTTTCGTATACCTTCTTCACAGAAATCTGCCGCCTGTGTCTTCGACCAGTTGGAAATATCTTTGATCGTGAAATTTGGGGGAAGTCCATAGCGAGAGCACTAATTGTAAACCTACGGTTTTCCTGGATCTTGTCATCAATCGCGTGAACCAGTTCTTCTGTAACCACTTCGTTCTTCGTCATGCAGTTCACTACGCCCGCCATTGAACTGTCGGACCCATCTTCTCACCATCGAATCACTCATCGCATTTGGTCCGTAAACATAGCAAATTTGCCGATAAATTTCACTTGGTTTCACTTTCCTCGCATTCAGAAACCGAATCAGCGACCTGATTTCACAGGCGGCGGGATTTTCAATCAACGCCGACATTTCAAACAAGCACGTAACTGACAGCGATCTCCAAATGGCGCACGTTCTTCTCCTTGATACACATCGTCTACAGCGCATGTGTGGAACTGCAATCGCAGCGCTGCAGCGGAGATAAATTGAAACGGAACTTACTTTCTGGGCGCGCCTCGTAGACCGATTATAGCTACTCTCTATTCCTATATTATAACGCCATGCATTTTCACTAAGGCCCATTCTTACAATGTCCCGTAAACTGTTTACGGGAACTTTGGGAGGCGTATTTTAAGGTTAAAGTGACAAATTTCAAAATGGAATTACATTCAGTTCTTTGAAAGTGACTCTGAAAATAGCGATGATGGTCAAATCACGATACACAGAAGGAGACCTACACGAATAATAAGAAGAACACACTATTTGGAAACTATTTAAAATCAAGAAGTGGCGCACTTTAGGTTACGGTAGTAACACTAAAAGTGGGCCTTTGCGATCGCCTTTTGACAGCTCGAAATTTAAATGACAATTACGCCTAAACCGAAGATCTGACACGGAAATTCAATAAATGAATCTGAAGATAAGAAATTTCTCTTCAACTTTGCTCTCTTATGTTTTTTCCATATCTCGCATCGTTTCACAGTTATTTGCAAAAATAACGGCCAATTTACGATGTTTGTCTGTCTGTCCGTCTGCCTGTCCGTAACGTTTTCCCACTTATTAAGTGGAACCGTTCAACCGATCAGCACCAAATTTTACAGACTTAATTGTAGGCCGCCAGAGACCAGAACTTTCCTTTTCCAAATTTTTCCGACAAAAATACGTTAGTAACACCAACAAAAAAAAGCCATTTGTAATGTAACTGTAATTGCAAACTAACCGTTTATCTGACACGAAAACGTAATACCCGACTTTGTAGAGGAGAAAATTCTCTACAACTTCGCTCTTTTATGTTTTTCAGTATCTTGCATCGTTGCAGAGATATTTGCAACAATTACGGCGATTTGAAGATGTCTGCCTGTCTGTAACGTGTTCTCACTTTTTAGGTCGAACCGTTCAACCTATCTGCACCAAATTTTACATACATAATTGTTAGCCGTCAGAGACCAAAACTTCGCATTTTTATATATTTCGTACAAAAAAAAACGTTAGTAATACTAAAAAAGCCTTTTGTAATATAATTATAATTGCAAATAAACCTTTCATCTGAGACAAAAATTGAATAACCAGCTTTGTAGAGGAGAAAATTCTGTACAGCTTTGCTCTGTTATGTTATTTTCATATCTCGTATGGTTTGAGAGATATTTGCAAAAATAACGGCGATTTGACACCGTCCATTGATTTTACGAAAACCAGCCGTTCGGAGATGTCACGTGACATTCCTAGCTCAGGTCTCTCTGTGGCATACATCATCTTGCGTTGCGTATTTGATGACTTTCTTATTATAACTTACATGTTGTCATTTCAAAGCAATGACCCACTGAAGAAATAACAAAAACACACCGTTCTTCGTACGAAATGGATAATCTAATGTTTAAAAATGCCATATTAGTATCAGTTAACAACTGCCATCCATAATAAAAGATTAAAAGACGGTATTTGCAATTGTTCTCCGTAGTGTAGTGGGCAGCGCGAAAGACTGTAATGCACATGGTTAGTGGTTCGGAACCCGCCACTACCAAAGTTTTGTCCTTTTTTTCTTAAAGGGTTTCGGGCATTCTTATTAATTAAATAGAGCTTTGTTCTTCAATATTTACAGTTGTGCATATGTAAGAATTCTGCCTCTAAAATGCGTGTTTGTTCTATTTGTGGCAGGAGTTGCTAAGTGTGAACTATGTCGTTAGTTCTAAATTAATATATTTATATATATTTAGGACAGCAATTAATTATCTCGGGTCGCCACCATATTTATCCAAAATATGGAAAATTAAAATGTTACTGATCAGCTATGATGTGATCATAGATTCAAACATATAATAAAGATTCCTACTCTATTGCAGTGTATTAGTTGTACCAAACAAACAAAAATGTACTTGAAAAATTATTGGTAAACTGTGGAATGTAACTATTCTGTTTGCCCTCCAAAATAGTGACAAAGGAACGTTCTTAAATGAAAGACGATCTGCTCAAAATCAATTTATTATAGTTAGACATTCAGATGACATTTCCTATCATGTAAAACAGATAATAATATTCACACAATCTTTTACAAATGTTAAAACATTGAAACACAAAAAATGACTGGCTGAGTCAAAGGTCGGAGGTTTTGTAAAACAGAATGCTATTAGATTGGTTACACCGGGGATTGAAATTATCGTTAACCCAAAGCTTCCCAGACTAAATAGGCAGATCTCAAAAGAATAAAATAAGGGACAGAATCCAACAAGTCTGAATCATATAACCCTCCAGCAAGTGCGTCACCTTACTCACACAGATGATCATTGACGGCCGCGTCTCAGGCTTGCAGGCAGCAGGCGGTTGGAGCGGATGAGCTGAATTTATCTATCCGACCGTAATTACTGCGACCTGTTAAGCAGGGTCGACATGTAACTTAACACAGCGTCACTGGCGTCGGCGTCGCTAGCCAGTTGCTGTGCGATTCTATCACGCTAGTAGACTAATCAATATTTTGCATAGGTCACACAAAGGCCACTTGGGACAAATCGATCAGTCACTTGCGTAACAAGATCTGTAAAAACAATGCCCGATTCGCAAAGGCGCGAATGCTCTAATAGAGACTTCTAGCAGAACGAAAACTAAACTGTGGCCGCTCACAGCGTAACCACAGGAAGTAAACAGAAGTTCTACAAGGTCCGAATCTTCGAAATCACACACAAGTCTAACCAGAGGACCGTTTAAGACGATGTCCTCCCCGCGAATCTAAACTGAGTATTCCGTGTCTCCCGAGGTCCGTACACTTCGGACGCCCAAACAGGAGAGACTGTCCCTCCTCGCGCTCGGCCGCAGCTCACGGCAAGTGCCGGGCTGCCACATCCATGCGCGAAAAGACCCACCAATATCTGCTAACGGCTAATAGTCAAAACAATCGGATGGCGTAGCGCCGTTGACAAATTGTTTAGCTTTCATTCTAAAATAATCTGCCGAATCAGGACGCGTTCTCTGCGGCTGCCAAGAGGCTCCGCCCACGCCACCAAAGCTTCACCGTTTCCAGGGTGAATGCTCTGCAAGGAATTTCACCTTGCTCCTAGCTACGGTCACATGACCTAAAAATGTTAACGTTGTGTTATATATACAGCCGCTGCAGCCAAACCCCTGGGGTGCCAGACGGGCAGAAAGCTTTCCTCTCAACCTAACCATTTGTCACACTAACTGTGTTTAAACTCTGCTGCTTTCTAGGAAGTTCTTTTAGATAACGCCTAAGGGCAATACGTCTCCATAAACAGCCCGGGGCCCAGAGCACTCTGCTATTGTTTGTATCCGGCAAATTCCTCTCTTGCGAAACGGCCGAATGACTAAACAGGCAGTCCCCGCTATCGCCCACCGTAAACCGCGGGCCAGCATTGTAAAGCATTCCACATACTCCGCCGCCTGTAGCGTCAGCGCCAAAGAGGTGAAGACAGCCCCTCTCGTTCTTCCCCGAAGCCGAGCGAAAGTTGGTGGGAGGTGGAGACCCCCAAGAGCGTCTCTGCTCTTCGCGGCCTGGCCGTGCCCAACACACGTAAAACCACTTTTTAGCAGCCAAGCTGCGCCAATAAACATTAAAATCCCGAAATTTTCATATAAACATAGAATGTACTACAATCCCAGGAGCCCATCACCCCTGATGTGTCCCCAAAGGCACAGAAATCAAAATAAATAAAGATCTACAAAGAAAAATGTTACATATTTCAATAATTAGCGTAAAGAGAAAGATACAGTAACATAAGTTTAGTATGAAAAATAGACTAATTACAGCCCCCGTCTCACATATTTCGTAAACATGTCGTGAAATACGTAACAATGAGTGGAATAATGGTTTTCCGAAGCATATGCATGTAAACTGGGAAGATACTGTAATAATGAATATTGTGAACAACGTGCTGATACATGTAGTTTCGTATACAGAAGAAGTCATAGATTTCTGTGGAAAGTGTAGTTCCTTAATTTTCTTTTCTAAACAATTATTAACTATTTTTGGAATATATTGAAACTCATTAACTAGAATCATTGCATCTACTAATGATTAACACTGAGGGTTGCACAACTGAAGTCTTGGACGCTACCTTGCAGTTTAAGTTTTGTTCTGCGGCGGTCAACACAAATGGTGAATGAAATACGTAATATGGCAGACTTCCAACGATGCCAATTCGAAGGTTCACAGTGAACGTATCTGCCGTAAATGGCTGCACTGTTTAACGTTGTCCCTGGCAATGACAGCGTACACAAAACAAGGGAAAATATCACAGGCAAAGAGGAACGACTGTGGTCGGACAACATAAACCTACCAAGCCAAATGCGATTGCAAAAGTCAGCACTCACTTAAGCAATACTGTTTCGATAAAACTGGAATTTAACACTCATGGAAGGCTGTGTGGAAGGACTGCAGTTGCCTCTGTAACTCATAAAATAATAGGTGACGGGAAATTTTAATGCGATAGGTCAACACATGAAATGTTACACTTTCTGCGGAGCTATGAACATAGTTTATTCTATCAGTTTCCAAAGAGTTACAGCACAAAGATATAATTTTTTAAATGGAACAATAGTTTTTTCTATCGTGCATTGGAATCGTTGAAACCAGCTGCGTCCAAATCAATTTAAACTACATTCCTATCACTGTTAGTTTGGGAGCTACAACCCTTCAAAGTTTCAGGGGCATATACCAAGTGCATAATGCAATGCGCCTTCTAAATGTGTTGCGGCCGAGTTGTAACGTCGCCGGTGTCACGGAGCGAGAAGCTTCCTCGATGCGCTGTTAGACTGCCGACTGTCGCCGCACATGGCTGTGGCGTATACCCGACAGTTGGAGCCACACAAACAACTGGGGCTCAATATACCACAGTTACTGACATCAGATGACGATGGCATACACGAACAACGAGTACATTGACATGTTGCTGATGCTCAGCGAGTGTCGACATGATGCCACTGAAGCAGCCACGGCGTATGCCGTGAGATATCCTAGGCGAAGAGCCCCGGCAGCCATTACGTTCTTACGTGCCGAACAATGACTTCGGGAAACAGGCAGCTTGGTAATGCGCCACAGTAGCAGACGAATACCTGCAAGAAGTGAGGAGACGGAGGTGTTTGTTTTAGCTGCAGTAGACCACAATCCTCGTGTCAACTTACGTGCCGTTGCTGCAGTCGCTGGTGTCTGTCTCACAACTGTGTGGCGTATAGTACACGGCCACAGGTTTCACCCGTACTGCCTGTCACTGACCCAGGAGCTGCATGGGAACGATTTCCGTGCAAGAGTGACATTCTGTGAGTGGGCCATGCGTAATTTCACGCTGGAGTCTTTACAAAGTGTTATGTTCTCTGATGAGTCCACGTTCACAAATTATGGTGCAGTGAATCGCCATAACATGCACTACTGGGCCGCAGACAATCCTCGGTGGGTACAAAAAAAAAGTTCAAATGTCTGTAAATCTATCGGACCAAACTGCGTGGTCATCAGTCCGTAGCTTACAAACTACTTAAACCTATGTAAACTAACCTAAGGACAAGACACACACCCATGCCCCAGGGAGGACTCGAAACTCCACGGAGAGCAACCGCATGCTCCGCAGCGAGACGCTTTAGACCGCTCGGCTACTCCACCGCGGCTCGGTGGGTACAACCTGTCGACCGTCAACGTAGGTGGTATATTAACGTGTCGTGTAGAATTCTTGGGGATGAAATCATCGGTCCACACTACTTCCCAGGTACACTGACAGGTGAGTTATATCGCGCTTTTATAGCCGACAGTTGGGTGGTCTTCTTGAACATGTGTGTGTCTACATACGAGAGTCCATATGTGGATGCAGCACGATGGTCACCCAGCCCATTCTGCGCGTGCTGTTGTGGAAGAACTAAACAACTGGTTTGTAGGAAAGATGGTTGGGGCGTCATGGTACTCATTCATGGCCCGCAAGATCGCCCGATTTAACACCAGTAGATTTCTTTTTGTGAGGATATCTAAAGTATCGTGTTTATGTCACTGAGCCCACATCCCCAGATGATCTAAATCGGCGCATCGAGGACGCATATCGCTCCGTCACACCGGCGATGTTATATCTCGTCCGCAGATCCTTTCGACGGCGCATTGCATTATTCATTGAGGAACATGGACACACATTTGAACATATCATGTAAATCAACTTCCCACCGCCATAACATCCATCACCCACCACACAGTCATGTATTATGTACAGCGTGTGGTATCTGCCCCTGAAACTTTGAAGGGTTGTAGCTCCCAAACTGACAGAGATAGTAATGTAGTTTAAATTGATTTGGACGCAGCTGGTTTCAACGATTTCAATGCACGATAGAAATAACTATTGTTCCATTTTAAAAAAATTATATCTTTGTGCTGTAATTCTTTGGAAAATGATACAATAACCTATGTAATAGCTAAGCAGAATGTGTAACATTTCTTTTGTTGATCTACCGCATTAAAATTTCCCGTCACCTATTATTTTATAAGTTACAGAGGCAAACACACTTAGTGAAACACCCTGTATATATACAGAGTGTTACAAAAAGGTTCGGTCAAACTTTCAGGAAACATTCTTTTCACACAAAGAAATAAAATATGTTAGGTGGACATGTGTCCGGAAACGCTCAATTTCCATGTTAGAGCTAATTTTAGTATTTCTCTTTAAATGTAAATTGAAATAATTCCTGCAGACAGTTGTCAAAATACACACTACCTGTGCTTCTAGAACATCTGCCTTTACAAGTACGACACAACATGTGGTTCATGCACGATGGAGCTCCTGCACATTTCAGTCGACGTGTTCGTACGCTTCTCAACAATAGATTCGGTAACTGATGGATTGCTAGAGGCGGAGCAATTCCTTGGCCTCTACGCTCTCCTGACCTCAACCCTCTTGAGTTTTATTTATGGGGGCATTTGAAAGCCCTTGTCTACGCAACCCCGGTACCAAATGTACAGACTCTACGTGCTCGTATTGTGGACGGCTGTGATACAATACGCCATTCTCCAGGGCTGCATCAGCGCATCAGGGATTCCATGCGACGGAGAGTGGATGCATGTATCCTCGCTAACGGAGGACATTTTGAACATTTCCTGCAACAAAGTGTTTGAAGTCGCGCTGGTACGTTCTGTTGCTGTGTGTTTCCATTCCATGATTAATGTAATTTGAAGAGAAGTAATAAAATGAGCTCTAACATGGAAATTAAGCGTTTCCGGACACATGTCCGCATAACATATTTTCTTTCTTTGTGTGTGAGGAATGTTTCCTGAAAGTTTGGCGGTAACATTTTGTAACACCCTACCATATATATAGGGTGTTTCACTAATTGTGTTTGCCTCTGTAGCTTATAAAATAATAGGTGACGGGAAATTTTAATGCGGTAGGTCAACACAAGAAATGTTACACTTTCTGCGGATTATGGACTTAGTTTATTGTATCATTTTCCAAGGAGTTACAGCACAAAGATATAATTTTTTAAATGGAACAATAGTTTTTTCTATCATGCATTTGAAACCAGCTGCGTCCAAATCAATTTAAACTACATTCCTATCACTGTTAGTTTGGGAGCTACAACCCTTCAAAGTTTAGGGGGCGGAGGCTACGACAGCGTAGCTGACTGGCTGTTGGTCATGAGACAGTGGGCCGTGCCCCAGGGGATAGCCACTCGGTCAGTCAGCTACGCTATCGCAGCCTTCACCCCTGGAACTTTGAAGGGTTGTAGCTTCCAAACTGTGATAGGAATGTAGTTTAAATTGATTTGGACGCAGCTGGTTTAAACGAATACTATACACGATAGAAAAAACTATTGTTACATTTAAACAATTATATCTTTGTGGTGTACCTCTTTGGAAAATGATACAATAAACTATGTTCATAGCTCCGCAGAAAGTGTAACATTTCTTGTGTTGACCTACCTCATTAAAATTTCCCGTCACCTATTATTTTATAAGTTACAGAGGCAAACACACTTAGGGAAACACCCTGTATATATATATATATATATATATATATATATATATATATATATATATATATATATATATATATATATAAGGCTGACCCGATTCGTATTGAAGATAAAACTGCAGATACTAGAGTTTATTGGATGGTTTTCGATTTCGTATATTGCGAAATGGACGAAAAAAATCCTCTTGTCTGATAATGGTATATTCAATGTAATGAAGTCTCTACAGAATAGCTTTCATCAGATGAACGCTTCAGGAAGTAAGAAACGCTGCATTATAGTGGAGTCTGCTTTGATCTGCAGAATGTCGCCGACCGGGTGTGTGTTTAGCGTGGTGGCCGGTACAATACCTGGCACCGACTGGCCAGCTTTCACAGGCATTTGAAAAAGGCGGGCAGCGCTGCTTGGTTTTGCCAGGGACCGCCCCGCTGCTCCTCTGAGCGACCGCAGCCGCTGGGCCGCGAGAGCCGTGAAACGCTCTCTGGCTATTTTAAGTGGGGACCAAGACACAGTCCACTCCAGATGAAACTATACGAATGACAGAGAGGTACGTGTTGAGGTTGTATTGCTGTGGTCTTCATTCCACAGACTGGTTTGATGTAGCTCTCCACGCTACCCTATCCTGTGCAAGTCTCTTCGTCTGAGAATAAGTTCGGTAACCTACATCCTTTTGAATGTGCTTACTGTATTCGTCCCTCGGTCTCCCTTTACGATTTTTACCCCACACGCTTCCTTCTAATGCTAAGTTGACAAATCCTTGATGTTTCAGAATGTGTCCTACCTTCTCTTAGTCAGGATATGCCAGAAACTCCTCCTCTCCTCAATTCGGTTAAGCACCTCCTCATTAGTTACGTGATCTACCCATCTAATTTTCATCATTAGTCTGTAGCACCACGTTTCAAAAGCTTCTATCATCTTTTTGTCTGAACTCCTTATCGTCCACATTTCACTCCTATACAATGCTACACTCCACACAAATGCTTTAACATTTAAATTGTTATTGGATGTTAACAAGTTTCGCTTGTTCAGAAACGCTTTTCTTCCCATAGCCAATCTATATTTTATATCCTCTTTAATTTCGCCATCACATGTTATCATGCTACCCAAAAAACAAAATTCATCTACTACTTTTATTGTCTCACCTAATTCCTTCAGCATCGCATGATTTTATGACATTGCATTCCATTACCCTCGTTTTACTCATGTTCATGTTCACCTTATATCTTCCTTTCAAGAAACTGTCCATTCCATTCAGTTGCTCTTCCATGTCCCTTGCCGGCTCTGAAAAAATTACTGTCATCGGCAAACAGTCAACCGTTTTTAATTCTTCTCCCTGAACTTTAATTCTCTCTCCAAATTTTTTGCATTTCTTTCACTGCTTGCTCAATGTAGAAATTCAACAACATTGGGGACAGGCAACAACCCTGTCTTACTTACTTGGCTCACGCACGGTCCTCAGTGTCGATGTGGTGCGCCTTTGACAGTCGCCGACATCTTACTTTAATGCCGCAATTTAGCCGACAGTACCTCCATGGTTGATTTTGTTTTACATTTTATCCATGAGTGTAGATTATACAAATCCATTTACAAGTTTATGTCTGTCACTCCTCTGTTCTCCACCTGCCTCAGTCTTTTAGGTAGGTGTTTTTAATGTGACCCAGAGTGCCTGGATGTGTTCCTTATATTTCTGTGATCACCCAGCGAAAACACCCTTGTACTGTTTCGGTCCTTTTATCCCTCGTTCGTTTTCACTTCTTTCTTCATATTTACCTGTTCCTTTTAAACTGTGACATATTAACGCACTTATTTCGGAACGCTTAACACCATGTTCCACCCCCATGAACCACAGACATTGCCGAGGTGGGGTGGCTTGCGTGCCTCAACGATGGAGATAGCCGTACCGTAGGTGCAACCACAGCGGAGGGGTATCTGTGGAGAGGCCAGACAAACGTGTGGTTTCTGAAGAGGGGCAGCAGTCTTTTCAGTAGTTACAGGGGCAACAGTCTGGATGATTGACTGAGCTGGCCTTGTAACATCAGCTAATGTGGCTTTGCCACACGGCTTCTGCTACCTAGGGGAAACTACAGCCGTTACTTTTCCCGAGGACATGCAGCTCTACTGTATGAACATATGATGATGGCATCCTCTCGGGTAAAATATTACGGAGGTAAAATAGTCCCCCATTCGGATCTCCGGGCGGGGACTACTCAGGAGGATGTTGTCATCAGGAAAGACAATACTGGCATTCTACGGATCGGAGCGTGGAATGTTAGATCCCTTAATCGGGTAGGAAAATTAGAAAATTTAAAAAGGGGAAATGGATAGGTTGAAGTTAGATATAGTGGGGATTAGTGAAGTTCGGTGGCAGGATGAACAGGATTTCTGGTCAGGTGAGTACAGGATTATAAATACAACATCACAGGAGTATCACAGGAGTAGGACTGATAATGAATAAGAAAATAGGAATGCAGGTAAACTGCTTTGAGCAGCACAGTGATCGCGTTATCATTGTCAAGATAGATACGAAGCCAACACCGACAACAGGAGTACAGGTTTATATGCCAACTAGCTCTGCCGATGATGAGGAGATCGAAGAAATATATGAGGAGCTAGAGGAAATTATTCAGACAGTTAAGGGAGAGGAAAACTTAATTGTGATGGGAGACTGGAAAAGGAAGAGAAGGAAAAATAGTAGGTGAATATGGACTGGGCAGGAGGAATGAAAGAGGAAGTTGCCTGGTAGAATTTTGCACGGAACATGATTTAATCATAATAAACACCTGGTTTTAGAATCACAAAAGAAGGTTGTATCGTGGAAGAGACCAGGAGACACCGGAAGGCTCAGATAGATTTTATAATGGTAAAACATATATTCCAGAACCAGGTTTTAAACTGTAAGACATATCCAGGGGCAGATATAGACTCTGACCAGAACTTGTTAGTCATGAACTGTAGGCTGAAGCTGAAAAAACTGCAGAAAGGTAGGAAAATAAGGAGACGGGACTTAGATAAATTGAAGGAAAGTGAAGTTCTGGAGAATTTCAGAGGGAGATTTAGGCTACAATTGACAGAAACATGGGGAAATAAAACAGTAGAAGAGGAATGGGTAGCATTGAGAGATGAAATAGTGAAGGCAGCAGAGGACAAAATAGGTAGAAAGGCAAGACCAACAAAAAATCCTTGGATATCACAGGAAATACTAAATTTAATTGATGAAAGGAGAAAATATAAAAATGCAGTAAATGAAACAGGCAAAGTGGAGTACAGACGACTAAAAAATGAGATTGACAGGAAGTGCAAAATGGCTAAGCAGGAGTGGCTAGAAGCCAAATGCAAATCTGTAGAAGTATGTATAAGAAGGGGAAAAGTAGATACCGCGTACAGGAAAATAAAAGAGACATTTGGGGACAAGAAAAACAACTCTACGAATATCAAGAACTCGGATGGGAAACCAGTTCTCAGCAAAGAAGGGAAAGCTGAAAGGTGGAAAGAGTACATAGAGCAGCTCTACAAAGGAAATGAACTTAGAGACGATGTTGTAGGAAGGGAAGAGGATGTAGATGAGGATGAAATAGGAGATACTGTACTGAGAGAAGAATTTGACAGAGCCCTGAAAGACCTAAGTCGAAACAAGGCCCCTGGAGTAAATGATATTCCCTCAGAGCTACTGAAGTCTCTGGGAGAACCAGCCATGACAAACCTGTTTAACCTGGTGTGCAAGATGTATGAGACAGGCGAAGTACCCTCAGACTTTAAGAAAAATGTTATAATCCCCATTCCAAAGAAAGCAGGTGCAGACATGTGTGAAAATTACAGAACCATCAGTTTGATAATTCATGGTTGCAAAATTTTAACACGAATTATCTACAGGAGAATGGAAAAGCTGGTAGAAACTGACCTCGGGGAAGATCAGTTTGGATTCAGGAGGAACGTAGGAACCCGGGAGGCAATACTCACTTTGCGTCTTATTTTAGAAGACAGATTAAGGAAAGGCAAACCTACATTTTTAGCTTTTGTAGATTTGGAGAAAGGTTTTGACAATGTTGACTGGAATACGCTCTTTCAAATTCTGAAGTCAGCAGGGGTAAAATATAGGGGAAGGAGAGTTATTTACAACTTGTACGAAACCCAGACTGCAGTTATTAGACTCGAAGGGCATGAAAGGGAAGCATCAGTTGGGAAGGGAGTAAGACAGGGTTGTAGCCTTTGTCCGATGTTATTCAATTTGTACATCGAGCAGGCGGTGAAGGAAAGCAAGGAAAAATTTGGAATAGGGATTAAAGTTCAGGGGGAAGAAATAAAAACATTGCGTTTTGGTGATGACATTGTAATTCTGTCAGAGACAGCAAAGGACCTGGAAGAGCAGTTGAATGGAATGGACAGTGTGTTGAAGAGAGCGTATAAAATGAACATTAACAAGAGCAAAACAAAAATAATGGAATGCGGTCTTAGAAAATCAGGCGATGCTGAAGGAATTAGATTAGGTAACGAAACAATGAAGGTGGTAGATGAGTTTTGTTACTTGGGTAGTAAAATAACATGCGATGGTCGTAGTACAGAGGATACAAAATGCAGAATGGCAATGGGAAGAAAATCATTTTTGAAAAAGAGAAATTTGCTAACATCGAATATTAATTTAAGTGTAAGGAAGTCTTTTCTGAAGGCATTTGTGTGGAGTGTTGCCTTGTACGGGAGTGAAACATGGACGATAAGCAGTGCGGACAGGAGAGGAATTTTTGGCATACCCTGACTAAAAGAAGGGATCGCTTGGTAGGACACATTCTTAGACATCGGGGAATCGTAAATTTAGCATTGGAGGGAAGTGTGTGGGGTAAAAATCGCAGAGGGAGACTAAGAGACGCGTATAGTAAGCAGATTCAAATAGATGTGGATTGTCGTTCTTATGAGGAGATGAAAAGGCTTGCTCAGGATAGAGTAGGGTGGAGAGCTGCATCAAACCAGTCTCTGGACTGAAGACCATAACAACAACAACACCATGTTTTATCTCTAAGACTGGAACAAGGAACTGATAACCGTTGTAGTTTAGTCCCTTCCAAAAACCAACAACAACAACAATCTTACTCTCTTCCCAACCTCTGCGACCCTTTCATGCCCTTCGACTACTGTCTGGTTTTTGTATTGGTTGAATATAACTCTTCGCTCTCTATATTTTACCCCTGATACTTTCAAAATTTTAAAGAGTGTATTCCAGTCGACATGTCAAAAGCTTTCTTCAAATCTACAAACGCCTTCCCGTAGCCTTTCTTCTGAGGTTAGTCGTAATGTTGTGAATATTCCCTCCCGTGTTCCTTCATTTCTCCTAAATCCAAACTGATCTTTTACGAGATAGGATTCCACAAGTTTTTCCATTCGTTTGTAAATAATTCGCGTTAGTATTTTGCAACCATGACTTATTAAACTGACAGTTCTGTAATTTTCGCATTTACCTGCACTTGCTGTCTTTGTAATTGCAAATTACAATATTCTTCTTGAAGTCGGAGGATATTTCGCCTGTCCATTACATCTTGCATACCAGGTGGAACAATTTTTTCATGACAGTCTCTCCTAACGATATCAGCAATTCAGACGGAATATCATCTACTCCAGGTGCCTTGTTTCGACTCAGATCTTTCAGCGCTCTGTCAAATTCTGCTCGCAGTATAGTATCCCCTATCTCATCTTCCTCCACTTCGTCTTCCATTTCTAGAATACTGCTTTCTAGTTTATTTCATTTGTATAGGCCCTCTATATAATCTTACTATTTTCAGTAATTTTAGGTTGTTAAACATACTAGAGGACCCGTGCGAATACTTCGCACTGTTAGTGGAATGACAAAAAGTTGGGAAAAAATGGAAATAAAGTTGAATGTTCACGCATAGCTTTCTTCAGAATCAATCAATGCAAATGTTTGAAAGCGCAAATGAAAGAGTTTGATCCAATGAGTATTGTTAGGTCAAAAAGAACTGCGTACCTTAATTAGAACCGAAGATATCGACAAACAAACTGATTGAAATATTCAATGCAAGGGCAGTAGGATATTGCGTTTGAATAAAAGGAAAGGATGGAGAGAATTAAGTTAATTCTGACAAATCTGTGGATTAATACCTTTCGTTTAAGGCAGAAATGAAGGAAATCGGTCGGATAGAACGGCCTGACGGACTGAATTTAGTTAACAGCAAGGATATCCGCGTAAGAAATATACAGGAGGAAATCGCGTTTGAGTATAGAAAAAGGAAGGCGAAAGGTACATAAATTATGATACTTGATGACAAATCTGAGGATGAGTATCTTTCGTTTAAAACAAAAATGAAGGAAATCGGCCGGGTAGTTTTGTCTGGCCGACTGACTTTAGTTTTCGTAGATTCTTTTAATATATGTCTTCAAGTGATGGACTAATTATTTATTTAACTTGATACGATTAGCGCTTCCATGTCGTCTGACATTGCGATATTGAAATATGCATACACATAAACAGCATGCATAATAATAATAATAATAATAATAATAATAATAATGGATATAGCAATTGTTACAATGTGAGTAGTGGACAGGGTGTTTCTGAAACAACGCGCAAAAATTTAAAAGAACATAGAGGACGATCCACTGAACAAACGAAGTAGGAAACCGGGGGTAGGAGAGGCCGTTTTAAGGAGATTACTTTGCAATTTTTTTATTTCACAGGGCTACAGCCAATTGTAAGTACCACCACTGACACAGTGAACGTACCATGTGCACTGCATCATATAAAATGTGTTCATACTGATGCCCACGAACCTCAATGTGTGTATGACGTAGGCGAACAACATTCTGTTGCACCCTGACTTAAGATCACTGGCGTGTTTCGTATCACATCACAAACAGCTACAATTGTTTCAACTAATTACATCTCCGTATCCCCTCGAGTCTCATACACAAGTGACTTTAAATATCTCCATTCGAAATAATCAAGGTGACCTCGTAAGCCGTGGATTAGCTCGAGGTGCATGCCACCGCCGGCCGCGGTGGCCGAGGGGACAGGCGCTCCAGTCACGGTCTTCACGGCCACTACGGTCGGGGGTTCGAATCCCCCCTCGGGCATGGATATTTGTGTCGTCCTTAGTCTTAGTTAGTTCATGAGTAGTTTGTAAGTTTAGGGACTGATAACCCCGTAGTTAAGTCCCATAGACTATACAAACATTTGAACATTTGCATGCCACCGAGTTCTGTGAAACCGTATCGGAACCGCTCCATTGTACCAAACAGTACCTTGCGCTGAGTAATAAAACGGTCTGCCTTTCAATCATACCACGTTCTGTCATGGGGCAATGTAAATGTAAATGTAACAATGTAAATACGATACAACCTTATGGATAAACAAGGTAAACAAAACTTGCATAATAAGTAATCCGACTATTCCTCCTTGTTTCCTCGCAAGAAATAAATAATGTACATGTAAATAAACAGCACAGTTCGTGTAAACTTGTAAGCATGTCAGTTGTAAATAAGCAGGAAAACAATAATGCGAGACAGAGCGCTAGACAAGTTTATTGCAGTATCTCCTTAAGCCGGCTTCTCCGAACCCACGTCCACTACCTCATATAGTTCAGTGGAACATATTCTACGTCCTGTAAAACTTTGTACGCTCTTAATGAAACATCCTGCATAAGAAATAGGAAAGTGACAAAAAAGGTGGATACAAAAACTGTACAAAAACCGAACAGCTGTTATTAGAATTGAAGGGCATGAAAGGGACGCAGTGGTTGGGAAGGGAGTAAGACAACGGTGTAACCTTTCTCCAGTGTTATTCAATTTGTACATTGAGCAAGCTGAGAAAGAAAGAAATGAGAAGTTTGGTGAAGGAATTAGAATTCAGGGTGAATGAATAAAAACATTTCATTTTCCTGATGACATTATAATTTTGTCAGAGACAGCAAAGGACCTGGAAGAGCAATTGAACGGAATGGACAGTGTGTTGAAAGAAGCGTATAAGATGAACAATACAAGAGCAAAACAAGGGTAATGGAATGCAGTCTTAGAAAATCAGGTGATGTTGAAGGTGATTGGGTAACGAAACAACAAAGTTCGTAGACGAGTTTTGTTACTTGGGCAGTAAAATAAATCATGATGGTCGCAGTACAGAGGATATAAACTGCAGAATATATTAATTAATATTAATATATTAATTAATATTAATATAAGTCTAAGGAAGTCTTTTCCTAAGACATTTGTGTGGGGTTTGGCTTGTACGGGAGTAAAACGTGGACGATAAGTAGTTTAGACAGGAAGAGGATAGGGGCTTTTGAAATGTTGTGCTATAGAAGAGTGCTGAACATTAGGTGAGTAGATCGCGTAACTAATGAAGAGGTATTGAACAGAATTGGAGAGAAAGGAATTTTTTACATACCTTGACTAAAAGAATGGGTCGATTCGTTGGACACATTCTTAGACATCAAAGAATCGTGAATTTAGTGATGGAGGGAAGTGTGTGGGGTAAAAATTGCAGAGGGAGAACAAAAAGGCGGTTATAGTTAGCAGATTCAGAGAGATGTGAGTTGTCGTTCTTATGAGGAAATGAAGAGGCTTCATTGGGATAGAGTAGGGTAGACAGCTGCATCAAACCAGTCTCCGGACTGAAGACCACAGCAACAAAACTCACTTAAAAAGAACACACGGCTAGAGAATGACAAAAAAATTCAACTTCATTGCTGAAGAGAAGAATTCTGTATTTTATAGTTCATGATTTACAAGAGTTCACAATAACAAACACAGATAACAGACATGAATTCAGAGAAAAGGTACAAATCGTCGATGTTTCTCAGAATAAAACACAAAACAAGAAAGAAAAGATATGGGCAGGTAAACAACAGAGAGCAATAGTGAAGTAATATTACGATTCCAAGAGGAAATGGAAAACAGAATATCATAAATCATCTGTGTCACGAGGGCCTGCGTTGATCTAATGAGAGTAGCAATAATTACAATAATAAATATAGGTATAGTACTGAAAAAATAAAAGGTCTTAAACATCACTCGGTTACAACTGTGTTACATACACCGCCAGGAATTCCCTTTAACAGGTAGTGTTTACTGCCTTAAGGCTTTGTGTGATACCAACGCCTGAAACAAACATCCACTGTGGCACGTAGGCGCACTATTGTTTCCTACAGGTAACTGAGTAAGGGCTGGTTCGGCCATCTCCCGTTAATCTTCTCGTTAGTTAACTAGAAGATTACTTTAACGTTCAGTTAAATGTGTTCGTTAAGAGCATTGCGTTTGTCATTGCCAGACACACCTCTCGTTTGCTAAGGTGCAGAAAACGAGAATGTATGATATAATTCGACTATGTTGGCAATAGAACAAATGAAAGTGCCGTCTGAATGAACAGCTGTTCACCATATTTGACTGCCAGGGAAGAGTTTAGCAGACCGTAAAAAACGTGAAAGAAGCTCGTATTTTATTAGAAGTGAGTGCGTGTGTCTTGCGGCCTTAATAGAGAAATATAAGGACACCAAGAATGGTACAAACGAATTTTGATGGGTGGCAATTATGTTGTGCGGGAACTTCTCCAAACCACCAAGCTAAACGGATTTGTTCCAGTGCCCCTTGGTTTTCACGATAATCGAGATCAAAGTCCAGCGCGAACACTCATATCTGTACAAAGTCAGCAACGACACGTGACGCAGCATGGTGCAATTAACAAGGCGCTCGACTGTCACGCAGACGAACCGAGTTCAAATCCTGGTTGGAATTTTTTTTTAACATTTGTCCGACGATTGATTGTGTACAATTATATTCCTTTTTTTTTTCATTTGATCAATTTTTATTGCAAAGGCAAAGTTATATCAGGTAATTACAGACATGTGAACGACACGCTACGAATGACTAGCCACCTGGCCGCAACATAATAATCCGCTGGGACGAGTCAAGTGGGCACACACTGCATTCGGCGGTAGAACAAGGCCGGCCGCAGTGGCCGAGGGGCGCTTCAGTCGCCGGCCGCGGTGGCCGAGGGGATTGAGGCGCTCCAGTCACGATCCGCACGGCCACTACGGTCGGGGGTTCGAATCCCCCCTCGGGCATGGATATTTGTGCCGTCCTTAGTTGTAAGTAGTTCATAAGTAGTTTGTAAGTTTAGGGACTGATGACCCCGTAGTTAAGTCCCATAGACTACAAACATTTGAAGCGCTTCAGTCACGGTCTGCACGGCCACTACGGTCGGGGGTTCGAATCCCCCTCGGGCATGGATATTTGTGCCGTCCTTAGTGTTAGCTAGTTCATAAGTAGTTTGTAAATTTAGGGACTGATGACCCCGTAGTTAAGTCCCATAAGCTATACAAACATTTGAACATTTAGTAGAACAAGAGTGGGGCCGTGGACTATAAACGCAATTCGCAAATGCTGCACAAGTGTTAAAGGTGACAACTACAGGCGGTTTACTGATCTTTCAGTCACCGTAAAAGTATGCTTCGAAACAATAAATTAAATAAAATAATCGTCGCGCAATACATAACATATTGAGCAATTAACATAAGTTATTATTATATGACCAATTACTCAAGCATTAACATAAGAGTGACTCTGAAAGCATATAATTATGCACAAGAAATCATCGGTCAAATGTATAAAGAGAGAGAGAGAGAGAGAGAAATATAAGCGTAATTTGTACTCCGGTCGTCTGAGTGACAATGGAGCGCCTTGCTAATTACACCACGCTAACACATCGCTGGTGCCTTAATACAGGTACAGGATCTCGATTTTCGTGGAAACCAAGGAGCGTTGAAACGAATCATTTTAGCTTGGTGGTTCGACGTCCTCTTCATTGTCAACCAAATCTCATATTCCAGCCAATTTCATCATAGTAATTCTCACTTAACTAGCCGTTACCCGTAAGCTTGTATTTTGATATCGTAACAATAATTTTAAGGTTATGTTACTTATCTGCAATATATCTAACTACTGACATGGATGGGGCGATTAATATGAGAATAAAATTTTCCACTAAAGGTGCTTTCGTCACAAGTTTTTCATACATGTAGTGCTTCTGTTATTTTGTTCGATAAATCGGTCTTTATCACGTAATATATTGCGGTATTTTAGCGTTTTGTTATCCTGCCATTTTCATACACATTCTCACTTAACCGATCGTTAGTCGTGTAACGAGCAGAATTCTACTCGTTAACTTAACGACCAGTTTGAGTTCATTTAACTTCAGGTTAACTCATAACGAAACATTGACAAACGCAATTCTCCGCTAACGACTTGTTAAAATCTTAACTGGAACTTAACGGGACATTGACAAACCGGCCCTAAGTCTGAAAGGAGTCGAATGGCGGCCTTCTGTGCGGCAGGTTGGTTCTTTCGAAGAATTATTCAGATGTTTGTAAACCTGGTGGACCTAACACCAATGGTCAAAGGGACTGATGACCTAACAGTTTAATCAGCGGCGGCGCTAGGCGTCGGCGACGTCGGCCACCGCCGACGACCTCGCGCCTGTGGGGGCCTCGAAAAACATTGTTAAAATTTCAGTTTTTTTCTTCTTTTTTATACTTGATGTTTAACGGCGCTTTCCAACTGATAGGTTATATAGCGACGACCTACATCTAATTTACACTAGCTTAACCAATATTCGTACCCAAGGGTGGGATTCGACCCCCGACGAGACGTACCTCGCTCACCGTGGAAGGAGGAAGCTTAGGGTTTAACATCCCGCCGAGAGCTTGGTCATTAGAGACGGAGCTTACGCACGGAGTTTTGGGTAAGGATGAGGAAGGAAGTCGGCTGTGCCCTTTGAAAGGAACCATCCCCTTATTTGCCCGAAGTGATTTAGCTAAATCACGGAAAACCTAAATCTGGATGGTCGGAGGTGGATTTGAACCATCATCCTCCCGAATGCGAGTCCAGCGGGAACGGCCGCCCAATCCGCAGCTTGACGACTTACACCACGCGGCCATTACGAGCGGCTTCGGAGAACTGTCACACAACAAAATTGGATGGCGTGCAACGATGCGGGTTGCAATTGTCAGGTGGACATTCTCCTCACCTGAAGATGACTGGCAGGTGTTGAAAGTTTCTTGCTTGTCCTTCTCTCTTACAAAATTTACGTCTGCTGCGAAAGTAGTGTTTTACCATATGATCTAAGAAATGTAACTGAATTTTTTTGAACGTGTTCTACCTTAATGACTTTGCACAACGTTATGTTAATCTCACTGCGTAATGTTTATAACAATGAAACACAAACTGCTAATTGCATCTGTATGAAAATATCGTAACAAAGTTAACTGTCTGAGAATTACTGATACTAAAAATCAATGTGTTAATAATTCTGCCCCTACTAACTTGTTTCTGATTTAACTAACAATTTTTAACGGAATGTAACGAACACAATATTTATCAATGTAATCTGACTTAGTGCAAACACTTGTTAACCTGAACGCTGTATGAATTATCCTACCCTGAAATCTGTAAATCATACTAAACTGTAAGCTTGAGAAAAACTGATGATTCTTTCTCGCTTTTACTTTTCGATTACTTTCACTTACTTACCTGGATTTTATTTATTTATTTATTTATTTTATTTTTTTATTTTTTATTTTTTATTTATTTTATTTATTTATTTTTTTTTTTTTTTTTTTTTTTTTTTTTTTTTTTTTTTTGCTGCATAAATTTGCGCAACACAAAACTGCTCCCTGCTGTACTAACTACAGAAAACATCTATGGCACTTTTAATAAAAATTAATAAAAATGTGAGGTGGGAAAAACTGGTAATCTGTTTAAGAAACTCGAACTAATTATAAAAACTGAAATATCTGGTTTATTTTCTAACTGATATAACTTCATGAAAGTTACTAACAATGACATGTTTTGGATTTTAAAATCTTTCAAAGAAAAATATAATTCAGATATTTAATCTGCCTACAAAATTATTTTTAAATAAAGATTCTTTACTGTTAATAAATTTAACTCGATTCACACAAACAATATCACAACAATACCATATTTCAAGCACACAACCCATGAAATACCTATTTCATAAAAAACCCAATCTCAAAACTAAACTATTACAACAAATACTTTTCCTAACACAGAAAGGGGTCCTTAGCATTAATCGTGAGACCGCAAGCTAACAGCAAGATCTTTCCCAACCGTTACTGTTACCATCAGTTCAGCCTAACAATGCGAAGTTGTGCCATAGAAACATGCCAAGTATTTCATGAAAAACTTTACCTTATAAAAACTTCAAAAGATCGTTTCTCCAACGTCACCCATTCCTTTTCGTCTCTATATCTTAAACAAACAGCTTGGCTCAGCATTAAAGTCTCAAAATCTCGTCTCCTCGACTATCCCGCCGCAACGACAACTGCACACAACCACGGTCCCCACGCTTCTGCAATCTCATCCACGCGCCTAGCAAAGTCTGCACTCTCAATAATCACAACCATACTTCCCGGCAACAATACTATCACACCGTCTCCAGTATCGATAGTACTGCCATCGAAAAATAAGCCTGCAACAAAAGATAACTGACCCATAGCTGACTAGCTGAACACTGGTCTCAAATTTGCGGTACATTTGAGTATGATATATACCTTCCCATAGCAGGTATCTTACAATAGTCTTAAAATGTTCGACAATTATGGAAGGACGGTAACACATGACACGGAAATAGAGACAGATACAGTAGTACTGTTATTGAAGTAATATGCCATATTAGAGAGGTAGCAGCTGCGGGATACCTCAACCAGTTATGAAATAAAAAAAATTTAAAAATTGCTTTCTTAACGCAGCTGTTTTTAAGATCTGATATTCAGTTGCATGAAAAAGTTTTTTTTTCCACCAGTCACAAATGCTTATTCCCCATTTTCTTTCTTTTTACAAAATCTCAGTATTCTGGAATGTCTTTCATCTTCCTGACGCGGCAGAAGCTTCTTGGCTCTGATCTGTTGATATTTTCCCGTCATTGTTTGTGTTCTAATCATTAACTTTCAGTTTTTAGATATCTGGATGCATGTCAAATAGTTCGTTATTTTCTATATTTTCTACATTCTCAAAACTAACCAAGCACACAATGTAACAACCTATATCGCCTATGCGCTTATTCGAACGGAAATTCCTTTTTCACTATTGTTAGAATATGTACGTTTCAATCATTCTGTTCAGTTGTACATATTACCAACACGGTCAAATACCTTCTTGTACGGCTCCCATTGATCGTCGGATTTGATATAAATTTACCAATACTTTTCTTTAAACGTCCTAAAAAAAGGTCCTAGTAGTTTCAGTTCTTCATATTTTACTTTTATGATTTGTAAAACGATACTCAATACTAATGTTTTAAACTTAAGTTACTTATATTCATTTAAATTTTATAATCCTTTCATCAGTTAACTTGCGGACATCACCATGTTTCAACATAAAGAGAGCAGCGGCATCCACGACATTATCAAGTGTCCTTCCATATTGCTCTCTCCAAAATGATGATTAACGCTCGGTCTGTAGAAACGTCATTAAACATTCGTCAAAGTAAATGCCTATTAAAAGTTTATGTGGAATCAGCAGTAATAGTGTTTATAATGACAATATATTGTTCAGATAGTAGTTGAACCTGTAATGTTTTAATTATCATCATATATATAAAAATTGAGATGTTTGTGCTTATATTTCACTGCAGCCAAAACTAAACATCTAAAACGAATAGTGTTTGTATGTGGTAGTAGGTATCAGTCTCCCATTGTGCACTACAGTGATAGAGGGTTGATTACGATAAGGGGGTGTAAGATATGGGTGTTGAAAGTTACCGACTTATATAAAATTCTACGTGTGGGTGTCAATATTTTGTTCTTCGGCAAAAACTACACAATGGAGACGAACGATCTCTCTGTGTTGTTGTAGTACAGAGTCTCCTGTTGTACACCATAGCAGTTCCGTGACGGTAGCTATAAGAGGGTGGAAGATATAGTGATTGAAAGTCGTCAGCTTACATAAAATTCGGATTGAAGACCAGCGATGACTTTTGATACCATAATAGCAAATTCTTCAGTTGTTTTTCTGCAACAAGAGTACGAATAAAGAAAAATAAGTGCATATTACAGTTTGAAAAGTAAAACTACCAAGAAAGATACCAAAGCGTAAGTAAGAAATTTGCCGTTCTCGATCTGTTTCTAAAAGACAGGAAATGTCGCTCTAAAGTGAATTGACAGACGATAGAAATTTGAAATTTGTGGACGTTATTTATCTTACACTAGGCATCAGCAATTTTTCGATATTCCCATCTCTAAGGGGTAGAAACAGAGGATGAACGGTTTTTTGAAAACACGTTGCTATCCAGGCAATTTTGAAGGAAGAAATACAAAACTTCGGATTTAGATTTTTGATTGGAATTTTAAAAACACGTGTTTCGATACCTTTGGAAATTCAACCATTAAGCTGGTGTAATAAGGGAAAATCTTTTAAGGGTGCTACTAAGAATATTTTGATGCGAGAAATGCGAAAATTTCGTTTTAGAACCATGGTTAGAATTTTAAAAAATGTGTTTCGGGGTGTTTTGAATTATCCCATTAATGGTGCAATGAAGGGGGGCAAATTGTATCAAAATACTTCATTAGGAAAGCATTTTTAAACCTAAATCTATGAAAATTTATATTTAAAAGTAGAAACAACCAATGCAGTCCATCCAGTCTACGCGTGCGAAGTAGCGGGAATTAAGCTAGTGGTGTAATATTAAAGAAGTTCAGTAACTTTACGTATACTGTGAACTGTGTCACAATAAATGAAACCAGGATAAATTTCCATCAAACAATGTTTGTTCGTCTTTACTATTCATTAACGAAGTACGGATTGTTACGAAAAAAATGTGTCTGTAGTCCACTGAAAGAAGATTTAGTTCTATTATATTATACGGAAGGAACAGTAAAGTGGAGGCATAGCAAAAACTATTGACAGCGTTTAAGCACGAACAGCAAATAACTTTCTCCATAAGAAATCTTGCAGCGACAGTCTAACTGCAAAATAAAATAGTATATCTGTGATTTAATCGTATCGCTGTGTAATAGCATGTGAATGGTGGGACTGAACTACATACTGCATTTTGTGATACGAGGAAGCTTAATTCCGGACGAAACTGACCAACTGTGCGAGGACGGTCACATGGTGGGACTGAACTACATACTGTATTTTGTGATATGAGGAAGCTTAATTCCGGACGAAACTGACCACCTGTGCGAGGACGGTCACGCGGTGTGAGACACCATTTCTCGGATTGTGTGGCCGCTCTCGCCGGAGTATCGAATCCTCTCTCTCGGACATATGTGTGTGTGTGTGTCTGTGTCGATGTGTGTGTTGCCGTTAGAAAAAAGGATGGGGCCCCTCCACGCCGACACCTACGTGGTGACCATCACAAAAGTTCTACTGTCACCTCCGTATTTAGGTTAGTTTGCTAAGGTGGATCACGGGATGTGGGAACCGCGATGTTATCCGTACGTGTGGGCACGATCACCCATTAATACGGTGCATCTGGAGATAGAATTGGTCGAAAGGTATACGAAGGGTAAAGATATGTAAGGGCAGAGGAAAGCAAATGCCAAGGCAAGAGCCAAGGGGAAAAAACCTCTGCGACAGTGGAGTAGGTTTTAAGGGCAGTAGCGGTATGCTATCTGCGAGTGTAAATTAGTTTAAGTAGTGTGTAAGTGTAAAGACGTAATGACTTTGAAATTTTGGTTCCTTGTTACACAAACTTTAAACTTTGAAACTTACCAGTTGGTTTTAAATTGTTGTGCAGTAAATTATTTTAAAGCAGTCAATGACAGATCGACTAAAATTATGCCCAATCCATCGTGTGACTCGTACAGCAACCAGTGAAGTCTCAATTATGAAGTAAAAGTCGTCTTGATTGAAAAATAGTTTATTGATTCTTTGTAATGTTACCGCAAAACGGGTCAAAATAGATCGACTAAAATGTCATACTTTCCTAAATAATAACAAAAGATAAAGAAGTATAGAGGGAGTCAAAACATGTTTGGCTTGTCTGTTCGATCAAGATGATGACAAAGAATTAAAGCATTATCTCAATGGAAATTTTGGGACTTCTAATACACAATTTCTCTTTTGAATGAAAGATCAGGCTTGAGAGGCAGAAGCTCCAATAACTGTTTAGTTCCCTCCGCCTACGGAAGACTGAGCTATGAAACAAACATGTCGATTAACCTCCGAGGACCCTGAAATTTTAACTCGGTAACTGGTATCCCGTACACAAATTAACAGTGGCGCTATGGAATGCTGCCGACTCCTCAATTGCCTCCACTGGACAGCGAAACTGGAAGCCCGTAAACACGCTAACTGATGCCGTCTCATCGCCCGAAGAGTGCCGTAACAAGCTGTCAGTGGATAGATGACACTTTCCGAGTAACTTTGCACTACGGAATATTGAGTTACGACGTCTTAACCGCAGTGTAGAACAGTTCAATAGTAAAATATAAACTTCTGAGGCTGGAAATATTGAAACTAATTAAAATATTTCGGACTTTTGTTTCGAGGCCGTATGGATTTGAAAAGTCGCCAATGCATATTCATGAATGATAGTAATGATAATAATTCTGCTTCTGCCAAGTCAAAGTTGATAATAAAAAGTTTAGATAATGGTCATAATAGTAATTGTATTGCTTTTGCTAAGTGAGAGCCGCCTACAATCTTTGCCATTGTTGTAGGAACTTGTTAAATAATAATGAGTTGTTAACAAAATTATCAAATGATTGGTGTTGCGCCGGCCGCGGTGGCCGAGGGGACTGAGGCGCTCCAGTCACGGTCTGCATGGCCACTACGGTCGGGGGGTTCGAATCCCCCCTCGGGCATGAATATTTGTGCCGTCCTTAGGATTAGCTAGTTCATAAGTAGTTTGTAAGTTTAGGGACTGATGACCCCGTAGTTAAGTCCGATAAGCTAAAAACACATTTTTTGTTTAGTGTTGCAATTGCAGCTTATTGATAATATGTTGTCTGACTCGGCTTTGGTATCTTCACAAACAAGTTTTCACGTACGCTGTGTAATATGATTGTTTGTTGTGTCTGAGACTAATTGTGCACTTGAACTACAACTTGTTAATCTGACCAAGTTGGTTAAAGTACACTTTGAAAAGCGAACGGACAACATAAGTACGTAATAAAGCAAGTTCTGATCCTGTAACTGTGTTCATAAAATATGCATCTTGACCTCTGGCAATCAATGTTAAACATGACTTGAACAGTATGATAAAAGGTAGGTTCAGAAATGACTGATTGACAAGAATCTAGAGGTACGACAATAATTCCTGAAATATTTCTCTTAACTGTTAACAAATTCAAATGTTTGTAAATTCTATGGGACTTAACTACGGGGTCATCAGTCCCTAAACTTACAAACTACTTATGAACTAACTAAGACTAAGGACGGCACAAATATCCATGCCCGAGGGGGGATTCGAACCCCCGACCGTAGTGGCCGTGCAGACCGTGACTGGAGCACCTCAGTCTCCTCGGCCAACGCGGCCGGCAAAAAGGATGTATATATGATAAGTGATGAATTATTATTTAAGTTCTATTGTTAGGATCTTGCTTACCACGACCTCGGAAGTCCCGACATATTCGGAAAAAAATGGATAAATATTTGTGACATGTCATTTCTGGTTCCAGTATCTGTTACACACAGAAAACTGGAGAAAAAAATAATAACGCACACTAGGGTTCGAACCATGATCACTGCATTTAAAATACTACTCTCCACTAATCATCCGGCCATACTCTACACAAAACATCGCTACTGAATAACTTTAGTCAGTGGACAATTGCGACTGCTTTTACAATCTATGACAGCTTTTGCAGCCACTGTGTCACTGATTGATATTTAATTGTAAGAAACGCTACCGAGGGTGACGTGGCTTTGATAAATCCATTAAAAAACTGTTAACACTTTCCTTTTTTATGGCCTACCTGTGCGCAAGGTTAAGCTCTCTGTGCACCTGCTCTCCTATTACTGAAAGACATCCCTAACTACGGAATTATCGGGGATGCCATGCGAATTCATTAACTACCACACAAATATAGTCCATGTTTATTGTCTTCAGTTAAGTTAGACAATATGTTACAATTTTTTCAATTAATTTCTTACAGGTCTGTTCTACTTCATTACATCTTTTCATTAAAACCACAATTGTAAAACGAAACCATCCTTACTTTGTGGGCTTTCAAGGGAGATATTAAAATTCCTGCATTACACTCTTACAGAGTTTATCGATAAACATGGATCACAACTACGAAACACCTTGCAAGGGTGAAGGTCGGGGTGAGAGTTTAAAATAGGGAAAGTTTAATTTTTAAAACTCACAACCACCAACTGCGAACCAAATTCCTAAACATGCAAAAACACTGGAACTGTGGTAGATACTGTTTGACTGGTTTTCTAGGGGATGATATCACACGTTCGCAGCTTTCCTTCCCTGCATATGATTAACAAAAAAATTCATAATAAAGTAAGTTCATGTGAGAAAAGGGTGTACTAACTACTATTTTTGAAAACACGTGAAAGTTCACTTTATGTTGTTTATTACACCATATTAAAACCCTGTGGCTGATACGTCTGTACGTCGACACATTTATCAAATAAAGTTATAGCTCGTGAGCCCCCAGACAAAGTGAATGTTTGTCGCAAATTGTTTTCACACCATGTGCCTGTCTCAAACACCGTTTATGTTCATGCCTATGCGACGACACGTGTTACATTAACCAAACACAGTCACTTTAATTTAGTGCGATGCACACCTTGTTCCACCGGCTAAATATTCACAACACACAGTAGCACTCGATACAACTTGGTGCAGTCTACGACGAGCAACCATACCTGGCAATTGCCACACAAAAATCTATAGTCTCCACCTGGAGATCCACATGCCGACTGAGTAGAGCGACGCCGCCCGGCCAGCTACACCACTCGCTCCCGACTCGTCACTTCCTGCCCACGCGCGCGCGCGATCGCTCGCCAAAAGCCCAACTGCCGGGTTTTTTCACTACGTCATCAACTTCCCCATGTGAGCTGTTCTAACCGATTTGCCAACGTACAGCGCTCAGCCAATACATTTCTAAAACTTTACTTAAAATCAAAATAATTACACTACACATTAAATAAATTTCTTCTTAGTTTTTTATATTGGTATAAACATCCTTTGTACTATTTATTATAATCGTGCAATTTCTTATATCACAGATAAGTGATTTAACTGAATTCTCCAAGATAAAATACACAAGATTAATTGAAAATAAAATGAGAAATAGTTAATATATTATTTTTATAAACAAACATTGCCATGCTGGTTGTGGAACTGTCTTGTATTCATTGGTAATTTATTACTTTTCATTGTCAATTAAACATATTACGCCAGAAGTGACTATATCAGCTAATGTATTGTTTATTTATCAACAGGCTATTTTGTAATGAGGGCCTTAAAGGTTCCTAACTGAATCGTATTACTTCAAATGCAAGTAGTATTAGAATATTTTATTTCGCGCTGTGCACTGCACTGCACCTGGCACTCGCCATTGTCCCTCTCTCCCCTCACCGGAAACGAACTTGGAAAATCCTAAGCTGGAACAAGCCACCAACGTCGGCCTGCTCGCTGGCCTTCCGTCAGCTACAAGCACACAGCAAATCTCTACGTGGAGAATTTCTACCTATGGCCTAACTATAAATGTTGTCACCCAACTGCGTACATACATTGCTACCATAATTAATAAGATTAAAATTGTGTAACATTTAGTGTATTGGCATGGTCAATGTTTGCAGTGAACTTCATACTGTTTAATTATCAGCTACAAGCACACAGCAAATCTCAACGTGGAGAATTTCTACCTATGGCCTAACTATAAATGTTGTCACCCAACTGCGTACATACATTGCTACCATAATTAATAAGATTAAAATTGTGTAACATTTAGTGCATTGGCATGGTCAATGTTTGCAGTGAACTTCATACTGTTTAATTATCAAATGCTATTAATTACCAATATTTCTATTGGTCGGTAATCTCACAACGTACAATAATGTAATTATAATCCTCTTTACCGCTAATCTTCATCACGTTCCAAACACAGATCAATTCAGTTATGTAAAAAGAAAACACAGAAGGCAAAGAGCTAAGCCAGTCCAACAAATTTTTACTTCATTCCATTACTTCTTGTACAAAATTCTCCCTGTTCACTCCTCTGAGTATAGGCCACAACTACTACTGCTCCAACGGGGGACAGCGTGAACCAAAGACTGCTCTCGCGGAGCCAAAGATATGAGTCAGAGATATTCGATCTTACATGTCTACGTTTCAGATTTAATATTGAAACCCAATGACACAGGCCCATCCGCGCCTCCGGGTGTCGTAGCTTCTTTGAACGTCAGAATCACTCCCTAGCTCACTACCGACTGCAGCCAGATTCTGTTTTCGCATGCTGCCACCAGAGTCGTAACGTCACATGAAAAGAGAGGCCGCGACGCCTTCCTCACTACACGTGATCAAGAGAGGCCTAAGCCATGGCGATCGCTAGCTGACTGGCTGGCCACTATGAGACAGTGGGCTGTGTCCCAGCTGTCAGCCAGTCAGCTCGCGATCTCATTGTCTCAGGCCTATCAGATAATGTGACGTGACGTACTCGCCGCGGTCTGTCTTCCTCGTTGGCCACGCTAGGAATACTGAAGCGCCATTCGCCGTTGTCCGTTGCCGACGGCTGCTGTTGCTGTCGCAAGACGGTGGAAGAGTGGTGTAGCTCTTCTTCAGCACCGGAATCAAGATTTCGTTTAGTTTCACGCCCTCCTCCTTCCCTGTGAAATTATTGGGGGGTTAACGATATTTCTACCGTCTCTTTGAACAGACTTTCATGGTGCCCGCTTGTGGCTGTCAGTTCGTGAGGTTTATCTAATTGAACATTATGGCCTCCTGGCTGCAAAGCATTTTCCGAAACATCTTGCCTGTCTCTCTCTTCCCTCCTACAGCTGCCCTCGCGCTCTTCTAGTCATTTTACAACAGTCCTCTGTGCTACACAAGTATTCGTCCACACAACTGTACGAACTCCCGTAAATTCCTACCTATTGCAGCAGTTTGCGAGCAACCTTTGCTATTGTTAGGTGATTCTGAATCTACCAGGTTGGTACACTATTTCCGCATCGTTAAAATTTTTTTCTATGAGGTCAGTAACGTCTTTAATGGAAGGCAGGATAATTTCTTTTTACTGGAATACATCACTATTCTTTTTAGCGCCATCTTTTTCTAAGTGGACGAATAACCATTCTTGAGCAATGCATTAATGTGAGGAGTTTTAATTCCACGTCAAGTAATTTTGGTTAGGAAATGCTTCTTGCCCTGTCCGCCCACGTCTTTATGATGTAGCGCTTTTGTTTTGGATGGTTGTTTGAATCCTGCTAGAAAACGGTTCATTTATGCGGGTTTCGAATAAAATTTGTTGTCCAAGCAACCATCATTTTTTCTGAATATCCTAACAGCGCTCTGCCTTCTTCACTATGCTGAATATCGGTTCAGAAGAAAACGACCTAAATCCCATGCATCCCCAAAACAAAGCTGTCGTCCACATATCGGAACCAAATAATCGATTTTTCGTTTGAAGTTTCGCACATCTGTTTGTGGAACTTTACTCGAAATTTGCTATAGCCATAGCCCCATAGCCACGACATCCATCTATAGAAAACATAGTTCCATTTGCAATGTGCGGTCTTGAGGCAATACTTAAAGAGTTCTGCAATATTTGGAGGAAAAATCGGACTCGACCGTTGCAACTCCTCTGTGGAAACACAGAGAACAGCGCTTCCACATGTAAACTGAAACGTCCTCTCGCTGGTCCACTATGGCGCTTAATTTACTTATAAAATGTGCCGAATTGTTGATACAGGAATCTGGCTATCCCCCATGTCATCAATAGTGTCGTCGAATAGATGGCCGAAGTAATAGCACTCACAAGAGGTCTTAAATGAGACAAATTTTCTTTTCATTGCGGGCCATGCCATGAGTCTTGGTGGTAACGTAACTGAGTTAAACGGGATTTTCTGACAGCTGTATTCGGCAGAGGACTTTTTTATCGACCGCGTAACAGTTCTGAAAACTTTGCTCAGATTCCTATGTGTCTGCGGATCGTTAATCTTACAGTGACAGTCAGTCACAGTTATAAACATCGTCGCATATCCCTTACTAGTAAAAAGAATGATAAACCGTCAAATCTACATCTACATACATACTCCGCAATCCACCGTAAGGTGCGTGGCGGAGGGTTCACTGTACCACTACTAGGCATTTCCTTTCCTATTCCACTCCCAAATAGTACGAGGAAAAATGAATGCCTATATGCTTCCGTAAGAGCCCTAATTTCTCTTATCTTGTCTTTGTGATCACTACGCGAAATGTAAGTAAGCGGCAGCAAGGTCGTACTACACTCAGATTCAAATTCCGACCCTCTAAATATCCTCAACAGAAATTCACGAAAAGAACATCGTCTTCCCTCCAGCGATCCCCAATTGAATTGCCGGAGAATTTCCGCGACGCTCGCGCATTGGTCGAACCTACCAGTATCAAACCTAGCTGTTCACCTCTGAACTGCTTCTATGTCTTCCTTTAAACTGATCTGTTGCGAGCCCCAAACACTTGAGCAATACAAGCGTTTTACAGATGAAGTACATCTTCCCAAAATTCTCCCAATAAACCGAAGTCGGCTGTCCGCCTTACTCACAACTGTCCTTACATATTCGTTGCATTTCATATCGCTCTGCAATGTTACGTCTAGATATTTGAACGACGCGACAGCATCAAGAAGCTCACTACTAATGCTGTATTCGAACGTTATGGGATTGTCTTTCCTACTCATGCGCATCACCTTACATTTTTCTACATTGAGAGCTAGCTGCCATTCTTCGCACCAACTAGAAATTTTGTCTAAGTTATCCTGTATGCTATTACAGTCAGTTAAAGACGACACCCTCTCATACACCATAGTATCATCAGCAAACAGCCGCAAATTACAACTTACTCTGTCCATCAGATCATTTATATAGATAGAAAATAATAGCGGTCCTATCACACTCCCCTGGGGCACGCCTGACGATGCACGCATCTCTGATGAACACTCGCCGTCGAGAACAACGTACTGCGTTCTATTACATAGGAAGTCTTCCAGCCAGTCACAAATGCTCAGGTTTCCAGTACTCCAGACCGCGGACGCACGCGTCCTCGCGCTTTTGTCTGCTGGTCCGTTTGTCCGGTTGGCGGTAGTGCGCCCGTGTCATCGGGAGCTCGTCTCCGGCCTGCAGACAGGCGCAGGTGATTTCGAGGTCACGGGCGCGAGCAGAGGTCGATGCTCCTCGGCGGCCAGAAATAGCTGCAGTACAACTTCCTCGTGCCGATCTACTGCGCGAGGCACATGCGCGTGACAAGCGAAACGTATTACGACCAGTACCGGCGGAAGGGCCGGGCGACCGCTAGGGGCGCCAAATATTAGGCGAGTTTGGGAAGGGCGCCAAAATCCTTGCTAAATTTATATTATTGTAAACAGTGAACTAAAAATTAACTTTTTCATAAATTTTGTAGCAACATTGGTTACTACCTCATGGCATAGGCCTCACTCTTTATAACAACCCCGGTTTCTTCTTGAATCTCCTATAAAGGAAATCCCTTCATCTTATTTGTCTATACAAAAATCTTCGCTGACAAAGCTAAAGGCTGTTGTTGAGATTTGGGAGTTTTGAGCAACAACAACACCCTCTGACAATTACAACCGCCGCGGTGCCGACAATTGCACTCCTTGCAACAAAGCTACGTCGTGCATGAAAAAAATTTTGAAAACTCTTCGTCGCAACTAGCTTTATTTCATATGACGCGTTTCGAGAACATCATCATCAGATAAAAGATTTAAAATAACGATGGTAAATACAACCATCTTGGTATAGATGCCCGATTACAACTTAAAATATCATCATGGACGTCTAGTGACACTGTTGAACCAGACTCACATGTCCAACTGTGAGTCTGGTTCAACAGTGTCACTAGACGTCGCAAATTTCCTATCAGAGAGGACACAGTTTGTAGTGTTCGATGGTAAGGTATCGACTAAAACAGGCCGGCCGCGGTGGCCGAGGAGACTGAGGCGCTTCAGTCACGGTCTGCACGGCCACTACGGTCGGGGGTTCGAATCCCCCCTCGGGCATGGATATTTGTGCCGTCCTAGTTTGTAAGTAGTTCATAAGTAGTTTGTAAGTTTAGGGACTGATGACCCCGTAGTTAAGTCCCATAAGCTTTACAAACATTTGAACATTTGACTAAAACAGTTCCACAAGGTAGTGTTATTACAATTATATATTTTTGACGATGTTACAGCGTTCAATCAATGAAATAAATCGCGATTTGCGATCAGTTATAGCTGCACAGTACTAGGTTTAGATGGAATACCAAAGTGCGGTGAATGAAAATTTGTGCCTGGCCGGGTTTAGAACCCGGGATCTCCTGCTTACTAGGTAGACGCGTTGACCAGTCCGCCACCGAGGACACAGTGGTCAGCCCCATTGCAGAGGAATCTTCCCTGCACGTCTCCCGCCACACCCAAATCTCCATTCCCCACGCTGTCTTTTTCCTATATGCGTCTGCCTAGTAAGCAGGAGATCCCGGGTTCGAGTCCCGACCGGGCACAAATTTTCATTCGCCGCACTTTGGTATTCCGCCTTAACCTAGTACAGTGCGGCCATAACTGATCGCAAATTGCGATTTATTTCACAGGTGGTGTTATTGGTCTTCTGTTGTTCCTTATTTACATAAACGATTTGCGAAAAAAAAATCTAAGCAGCTCTCTTAGGTTGTTTGCAGATAATGCCGTCATTTATCGTCTAGTAAAATTGCCTGAAGATCAAAACCAACTGCAGAACGATCTATATAAGATATCAGTATGGTGTAAAATTGGCAATTGACTCTTCAAATGTTCAAATGTTTGTAAATCTATCGGACCAAACTGCGTGGTCAAAAAAAAATGTTCAAATGTTTGTATGGGACTTAACTACGGGGTCATCAGTCCCTAAACTGACAAACTACTTATGAACTACTTACGAACTAGGACGGCACAAATATCCATGCCCGAGGGGGAATTCGAACCCCCGACCGTAGTGGCCGTGCAGACCGTGACTGAAGCGCCTTAGTCCCCTCGGCCACCGCGGCCGGCGGTCATCAGTCCGAAGGTTACAAACTACTTAAACCTAGGTAAACTAATCTACGGACAAACACACATACCCATGCCCCAGGGAGGACTCGAACTTCCACGGCGAGCAACCGCGCGCTCCGCAGCGAGGTGCTTTAGACCGCTCGGCTACTCCACCGCGGCCAATTGACTATAAAGAATGCGAAGTGTAAAGTCGTGCTTATGAGTATGAAAAGAAATCCGTTAAACTTTGTTTACAAGATAAATCAATCAAACGTGAAGGCCGTAAACTCAACAAGATGTCTAGGAATTACTATTACTTCAGACTTAAACTGGAAAGAACACGTAGATAATGTCGTGGGAAAGGCGAACCAGAGACTGCAGAACCCTTAAAAGATGCAACAGAACTACAAAATAAACTGCATACACTACGCTTGTCCGTCCCTTTTTGGAGTATTGCTGCCCATTGTGGGATCCTTATCTGGTGGGTTTGACGGAGGACATCGAAAGAGTTCAAAGAAGGGCAGTTCGTTTAGTATTGTCACGATACAGGGGAGACAGAGTTACGGAAATGATACAGTATCTGTGATGGGAATCATTACAACAACGGCGCTTATCACTGCGGCGTGGGCTACTTACAAAACTCCAATCGCCAACATTCTCCTCCGAATGCGTAAATATATTGTGGATTGCCACTTACACAGGTAGAAAAGATCGTCAGAATAAGATAAGAGAAATCAGAGCTCTAACGGAGAGATTCAGGTGTTCTTACTTCCCGCGAGCTATTCGAGAATGGAGTGGGAGATAAATGGACCCTCTGCCAGGCACTTAATGTGATTTGCAGAGTATCCCATGTAGATGTAGATGTTGTACTCAGCTTCTTCTCTTAAGAATACAGGTATTTAAAACGTCAAATGTCGGTGTATTCCACTGTTCCATTGTTTCGCGAGAGCTGATTGGGGGTTTAGGTCTGTCCTGGGATGAGGTGACGCGACCTGACACGTCAGTTCCTTCGTACTTCCGTGAATCATTCTGCACCCACTCGTTGCACCGCGCACACAGGTAGCAATGCACACATAACGTTCTCTGATGCCAATAACGCGCCCTCTTTCAAGCTCACTGATTTGGAAGCGCGGTTCGCGCATACGTCTGCGGATCGACTTGTACGTCTGCTCATGCCGCGTTGATCCCTTACCTCCGGTCTGCTGACCAGTGTTGCCAGATGGCAGAGAGAGAAAATACCTACAGTCTCACAAAAATGTTTCATAAAATGCATTTTTAAAAACCATCAGCTGTTTATTAAAAACCTTATACATCTGCCAGTTCTTATCTTTTATGTTATGTTTGACTGATAGGTTTTATCTAAGATGACCACTGTAATTTTTACACTTTTAGTTATACTGATTTTGATTTGATTTGATTCTTTCAGGGAAGCCAAAACAGTCTTGGTCTAACCCACCACTGCCCGCACCGAAACTAAGTTTATTGTGCGGTATCGCTCCCTGTATGTCTAGTAAAGCCAACCAATGCCCTTGAACAATGCAAGGAGTCCCTCTACCAGTTCTTTATTAGACACAATTTCTTCGGGTCTGGTTGTCCCAAATGTTCTGTGCCTTTTACTCTCCAATGCAATGCATTCGAAGATCAGATGTGATGCAGTTTCATCACCGTCATCACAGAGCCTACATTTAGGGTCCACTTCTGTTATTCCCATTGTATGTAGGTGTTTTTTGAAATTCCCATGGCCTGTCACCACTTCAACCATGAGTCTAATCTCTCTCCTGTTCAGACCCAGGATTGCAGAGCTTCTTTTAAAACAAGGCTTTGGCATCATTACCTTGCCATGTTTTTGTTGATGGACTTTGGTCCAATATTCTACGTGTTGTCTTCTGAGCCAGTTACGTAGCTCCAATTTAATCATTGCCTTGGTGATTGTCAGGACAGGTTCTGGTCCAATAAATGGAGCCTCTGCCCCCATCCTGGCTAATCTGTCGGCATGTTCGTTGCCACTGATCCCCGAGTGGCCAGGGACCCACAATAGGTTTACTCTATTGCTTTCCCCTAGCTCCACCAGAACCCTGTGACATTCTGCTGACTCCTGTTTGTCTCAGTTGGATGTATTTTAATTGATGCATTTTACCATTTTGTTTTAACACCTTTTTATACATGAAGATGGTCTATGACCGAAACTGGTAGATGTATAAGGTTTTTAATAAACAGCTGATGGTTTTTAAAAATACATTTTATGAAATATATTACGGCTGTTGACACTCGCCTCACCAAAGCATTCACAATAATGTACCTACGTTTTCCCTACTTTCTCCCTACCACCTCATTACGCCCCTACACCTGGGTCGTAGCCAGGATTTGGGTCTGGGAGCGGCTGAATCCAGGAGTCCAGCCAACAGAGGTTAACCACTTGATTAATATGACATGTTACAATTTTGAAAAACTTTAAAATAAATATTTGGCATCATGCTTCACTTGCTAGATACGTTTTTCCAGTGACTGAGCGTTACTGATTGATGGAGTCAAGTGTAGATTATGCGGCGAATTCCAAGTGCTCTATTACAAGAGGATTACTGCTTTATCGATTGGACAAGGGTACATCAAGAACGTGTCAAACATTGAGAGGAAGAGCATTAATTAGTTTCCCAAATAGGCCGCTGTTAACACGAGGATAACTGATTTATTAACCAGACAAGGATACATCGTAACACTATCAACCATAGCGTAGGAACAGCAGTAATTATTTACTTCACGGTGAGCAGAAAAAAGAAAGTCCCTCACTCTACATCATTCGATTTTCAAAGAGTAATGCTATGTAGACAACGAATATCTAGCGCTTTGTTCATTATAACGTTGGCTGCCGCAAATGTTTTAGTGTTTTCTTGTCAGCATCTTCTCTTTTACAAGTACTAACTAGTATGTCGTCCTGACGAAAAAAAAAATACGTCTAGTCAAGGTAATAAAACGTCTTTCGTTCATTGAAACAATGAATTTTTCATGTGCTGACATTTCCTAAGACCATTTCCAAACCGACTCTTCATTCCGCTGATATACATTGAGATCATATTTCGCATCAATTTTAAAGTGCCTCAAACAAAGTTTTCAAATTAATATTGTTTACTATGAACAGAAAAAAAACTACCGTATGCCATCTAAAATGTTATTGGCTACTTCAAACTTTGCCACAATTGGTCGGATTCATATCCGCCTGTGTCGGCGATTGTAAAATTTTACAATCAGGAAGGCGTCGCTATTTGGATTAAAGGAATGTTGAATTGTAGTAAGATTAGAGTTATTGGAGATGTGTTGTATTATTATCGTCACTGAAATAAAGAAGTATTTTTAGTTACAATAACAGTTTTATTTTAAGATAAGGACACACAGCAAAAAAGAAACCTATTGGGTCACGGGCAGTGACCCATCCCAAGTCATCCCAGTAACTGATTCATCAACAACAAATGGAGAAATCGTGGGGGGTACCAGCAATGGGGGGAGTAACGACTCCCCTAATCATGTGTAACTATCTTTGATAAGCGGATTGCGTCAGTGCCGCGTAATCATGGGCCCCTGCGCGGTATGCAACCCGCGCCGATGTGACGTCAGCGATAACGGTAAAATTTGGGGACTTTTGGGTGAAATTTTCCTACACGATTTTAATGCTTAAAAGTACCTACGTGTAGGGAAAATTCCCTACGTCTGGCAACACTGCTGCTGTACTGGTAGGTGGTGCTGCGCCGTGATATCCATGTTGACCTAGAACAGGCCGGTGCACGTGGTTCAGGTGGTTCCACTCATTTCTGCAGAACATACTGGTGTACATGTTCTGTGACTGTAAACATCGTTTCTCGTGTATCAAGCTGATTATTTTAAAATACGAGTGTAAGTTCCGTCTCTAAGTCTAGCGGCGCTAGACGCGGCAACTTCATTCCGTTGTGTAACTTTACTGAGTACGCTCCGCGCAGTATAACTGTGAGGTTGTATTCGGCCATCTCTCTTACCAGTAAAGGCGCTTCAAATGTGTGCTACCAAGTACGAGACACGTGGATGGATACTGGTTCTGTGGGAAATGACACCAGCATCAGGTCACCGTGGAATTGCAGAAGTGTACGGGAACACCACGAGTAACAGTGTTAACACCAATTTCTAGCTGCTCGACTAGAGCATTTGGTTTTACGTTTTATTTTATAAAAAATTTTATGTGTTCTGTAAGTCCGACTTCCGAGGAACGCAAAATTAAAAGCTAATGTACGAGGCGCGTCCAGAAAGTAAGTTCCGTTTGGTAATAAAATCAAATTGTAGACAGATACAGAAGAAATTTTTATTGCACAAAATTCTGCAACTCTTAAAATACTTTTCCACATAACTGCCGAAATTTTGCAGGCATTTGTCATAGCGTGGTACCAGGTTTTGTATACTTTCTTCTTCGACCATTCGGAAACATCTGTGATCGTGAAATTTGGGGGAAGTCCATACGGTTTTCCTAGATCTTGTCATCAATCGCGTGAACCAGTTCTTCTGTAACCAAAGGTGGACGACCACTTCGTTCTTCATCGTGCACATCACTACGCCCGCCATTGAACTGTCGGACCCATCTTCTCACCATAGAATCACTCATCGCATTTGTTCCGTAAACATCGCAAATTTGCCGATAAATTTCACTTGGTTTCACTTTCCTCGTATTCAGAAACCGAATCACCGACCTGATTTCACAGGCGGCGGGATTTTCAATCAACGCCGACATTTCAAACAAGCACAACAAAGCGTACGTAACTGACAGCGATCTCCAAATGGCGCACGTTCTTCTCCTTGATACACATCGTCTACAGGGCATGTGCGGAACTGCAATCGCAGCGCTGCAGCGGAGATAAATTGAAACGGAACTTACTTTCTGGACGCGCCTCGTATTAATAATAACAATAATAAAACAATTTAACACAACTGGTTAGCTGTTATTTGTCTGCAAATTGATACTATTTTACCATTGCTGATCTATAACAATGTTTCCATGTTTAAGATTTTGAAGCGACAGTGTTGTTCGACGTTCGTGTCGTGCATTCGTCACGGACGCAGCAACGTCCATCACGAAGAACAAACTGTCCCACCGTCTGTTGTTCCCTTCTTTACTGAGACTGATTTTCCGTCTGAGTTCTTTATATTGTTATAGGTGCTTTACTTGTCTCCAAATGCTTCTTTTATTCTCCTGTAGGCGGTATCTATTTGTCCCCCATATTTACATTCTACTACAGTCTTACATTTGCTTCTAGCCACTCCTGCTTAGCTATTTTGCACTTCCTGTCAATCTCATTTCTTACCATCTGTACACCATTTTTCCTGTTACATTTACAGCATTTTTAGATTTCCTCCTTTCATCAATTAAATTTATTATTTCCTGTGATATCCAATGATTTTTGTACGTCTTGCCTTTCTACCTATTTGATCCTCTGCTGCATTTACTATTTCATCTCTCAATGCTACCGATTCTTCCTCTACTGTTTTGTTTCCCCCCCGTTGTTGTCAATTGTTCCCTAAAGCTGCCTCTGAGATTCTCAAAAACTTCAGGTTCCTTCAATTTATTCAGGTACCATCTCCTTATTTTCCTACCTTTTTGCAGAGACACTGGAAAAAGAGGGCAAGTACGAAAAGATGTATCGAGTAGCCAAAGAATTAGTATTTCAGGGAAGAAAGAGCAAAACTAATGTTGAAATTGAAGGGAAAGCTGGAACTTATTAAGTGACCCACGTGCTGTTCAGGAAAGATGGAAAGAATTCATCGATACACTCTATGAAGCGGATCAAAGACCTTCCGTTCTACCGATTGAGAGGGAAGAATCAGTAAACGAAGATGAAAAGGGAGATACCATCTTACGTTTAGAAGTAAAAAAGGCACTGGGAGAACTTAAAAACAACAAAGCTTGTAGTGTAGATGACATTCGAGCCGATATCTTGAAGAGCTTAAAAGAAACTGGCGAAAGGGAGATGACCTCTCTTTGGTACCACATCTATGACGAAGGGGGGGTGGCCAGAAGACTTTCTCGTAAGTATAATAATTCCAATCCCAAAGACCAATAATGCTAAAAAGTGTGAAGATCACAGGACAATCAGAGATGATCACCTGGATCGATAAAGTCAGAAATGAAGAAGTACTGAACAGACTTGAAGAAGAACGGAGGATGTTGCTGACGATAAGGAACAGAAACTAAACTGGCTAGGCCACAGTTTAAGTCGAGATTGCCTTCTGGTAGAGGGAATTGAGGGTTGCGTTCCGGGAAAGAGAGGGAGGGGCAGAAGAAGGTACCAGATGCTGAATGACGTCAGCAAGCCACTAGGAGGGCACCAAAGAACGAAGATGATCGCAAATGACAGAGAAGAATGGAGGGCCATGCAGTCTAAACCTGCCGTACGGCAGACAACCAAATGATGGTGATGATGATGATGCAGTTTTTTCAGTTTCAGCCTACAGTTTATGAGCAAAAGATGTGGTCAGAGTCTATATCTGTCTCTGCGTATGTCTTACAGTTTAAAACCAGTTAACGAAATCTATGTCACACCATTATAAAATCTATCTAGTACCTTCCGGTGTTTCCTGGTCTCTTCTACGTATTCAAACTTCTTTCCTGATTCTTAAACCAGTTGATTGTTATGATTAAATTATGTTCCGTGCAAAAGTCTACCAGGCGGCTTCCTCTTTCATTCCTTTTGTCCACTCCATATTCACCTACTACTTTTCATTCCGTTCCTTTTCCTGCTACCAAATTACATCACAATTAAGTTCTCCTCTCCCTTAATTATCTAAATAATTTCTTTTATCTCCTCGTACACTTCTTCGATCTCCTCGTCATCGGCAGAGCTAGTTGGCACACAATAAACCTACACTTCTGTGCCAGTGCTGTCTTTCCTGATGACAACATCCTCCTGAGTAGTCCCCGCCCGGAGATACGAATGTTCAAATGTTTGTATAGGTTATGGGACTTAGCTACGGGGTCATCAGTCCCTAAACTTACAAACTACTTATGAACTAGCTAATACTAAGGACGGCACAAGTATCCATGCCCGAGAGGGGATTCAAACCCCCGACCGTAGTGGCCGTGCAGACCGTGACTGGAGCGCCTCAGTCCCCTCGGCCACCGCGGCCGGTCGGAGATACGAATGAGGGACTATTTTACCTCCGGAGTATTTTACCCCAGAGGATGCCATTATCATATGTTCATAGAGCTGCATGTCCTCGGGCAAAGTAACGGCTGTAGTTTCCCCTAGCTTTCAGCCGTTCGCAGTGACTGTATGACAAAGCCACATTAGCTGATGTTACAAGGCCAGCTCAGTCAATCATCCAGACTGTTGCCCCTGTAACTACTGAAAAGGCTGCTTCCCGTCTTCAGCAATCCCACGTTTGTCTGGCCTGTCCACAGATACCCCTCCGCTGTGGTTGCACCTACGGTACGGCTATCTGTATCGTTGAGGCACGCAAGCCAGCCCACCTCGGCAGTGTCTGTGGTTCATGGAGGAGTACGTCCTGCCAATGATAAGCATAGGCTTTCTGCATAATTTGTGGTAACTCTGTAAAAAAGTGACTCAATTTCTTGAGTTGCACGCAACATTTAATGCAAACTAACAAACATACAATAATGACGCTTACGGCAGTTACAGATTCAACACAGACGCGTTGAGGGATATCAACCGCATTCTGCTGCAACACTTCATTGGCGAGAAATTACGATGTTCCGGAATTTTTTTGAACAGTCATTGTACCTGATGATTGTTAGTAGCACGAATCACACATCTCTGGGAGTCAGAGTAAGATTTAAAGACCATTTAAATGTAAGCTAAATGTAAGCTAAGGATCACTGGCTTTTACGAAGAGGAGTCGCTAATTTTTGACAATCATTCCTGTTTCGTGAGAATGTGGTTTTCTCCCAAGGTTGTCCAAAATTAGTCAAGGAATGTCATAGAAAGCTAACTTAGAATACCATACGTGACAGTCTTTCCTTGAGCTATAGTTTTCAGTCTTAGCTCGTGGCTCCCTTTCCAGAGATCTGTAATGATATGAGACAGTTGAGATCTTTATTTCTTCGGTTATCGGAGACGTTACAGTCGACCTTACATATAAATGCAGCGGCTAGATTTTCACGTATTACCAGAAGGTTAATATATAGAAATCCAAACAGCCATGTCAATGAAATTTAATTATATTTTCTTTCCGCAGGTGCATCTCTGATGAACTTCTGTATCGTGCTTACACCAGCAGCCCAATACTTCCACTTTATGAATGCATGGTCGAACGTGAGCTATATATAACAGGTAAATAGAGTTTGCAACAAACAACAGTTGTATTTGATATTTACTTACTTCTGGCCATTATTAATGTTCAGTTTTCTTGTTTCGCTTAGTTGGAGTCCTGGCAATGTACAGTGTTGTGTTTTGCATGCGTTTCTGATGTTCGCATGTAGCGAGTGTCCTAATTGAAATTAAAAATAATTTCTTATTCCATTTTTAAATTGTGGTATTCATTTTGATATAACTCAATCTTTTTCTGAAACGACAAAAACTACTCCGGAAAAATAACATTTTTCCAAATGTTAAAATATGTTACAAAATACATAAATAAATTTAAAACTGTTTCAATCGAGAAAATCTTATGAACACTATAGTCGTTTGCCTGTTACATTATCACTCCATTACACAATAGTAAGGAGACGTATTATTAAAAACCATTTACAAGTTAAAATTTGAAATTCAAGCAACTGGATTTAAATATTAATTTACATTTCGAAGACAGGAAGAGATGAGCAAAACTCAATCAATTTGTATCACATGATAAAAGTAATACTTTATGCGTGGCTGTTTAAAAACGTCCAATATAGTACAGTCGCTGATTAACAGCCATGCAAAAAGTATTACGATTTCTACCTGCCCAGGTATCCAAGGCTGTATCCAAATACAAAGAAATAAAGAAAAAAATGTTAAATAATAGCTCGTCCATTAATTTTAATAAGCAATGTGAGCAGAAGGAACTAGTCCCCACTCATCAAAAAGTTTTTATTAACTTCGCTAACTGTAAAAAAGATCCCTTGAGTATCAGACCTATTGTAAAAAAAGTTAAACTCTGAGAACATAAAAACGCTCTATACTGAAAAAGATGTTCTCAATACAGAGGCTTATGAGTTATTTATGGAGTTTACGAAATTGTGCCATGATGATTTAAATGTTAATATTGACTTTGTATGGTCCCAAATTGTTGACTATTTAGAAAATTGCACAGAAGGGATCTTGTATAGGCATGAAAAGAAAATCAGTACGCTTTTATGCTTTTCCCACCTGAGAGATTTGCCCAACATACATAAAAAACTAATCATGTTTTCCTTCAGAAAGTGTTAAATATGACCAATATAAATTTTACGCAAGCTGAAATCAGTTTGTTAGAAAATGGGCTCAACTACAATTTACGATACACAAAATTGACCATCCAATCAGACCGATTTGCAATAGCCAGAATAGTGCTTATCGCGAAATTGCCAAATTTCTACCTGATCGGCTAAAAAGGTCTTCTGTTTTCTCAAGTTGCTATTCTGTGTTAAACAGTGCTCCTGTGGTTCGCAAAATAGAAGACCTCTTAACAGACTGTTTTCTTTAGATATACAAAATCTTTATACAAATGTGCCTGTCCCAGACCCTTAAAATTGTAGAAGAAAATCTACATAATTTTAAAAAAGACATTACTGATGAAGAAATTACTGACTTTACGAATCTGACCACCATAGTAGTCAAATATAACTATTTGGTATTTTGATGGTCATTTGTTCCAACAAAATGACGATGTGGCCACGGCTAATCCGTTAGCCGGAATCCTGGCTGACATCTTCATTAATTTACTAGAAGCAAAATGTTTCAGTCATTTTCTGCCACTGAATTGGGTATTTTGTCCCATTGCAGATATGCTGACGATATATTAGTCATCTGTAATGTTCCTCTTGAGGGAATTGACCTATTTACAATCTGTTTATCGATCTCCATGAAAATATCACTTTCACCTGTGAACGACAAAACGGCCGTCAACTAAATTTTCTGTATCTTACACTGTCTATTATCGGTGATAAAATTTCTTTCAATATTTTTCGTAAAGTGGATCAATCAGATCAAATTGTTTCCGCCTCCTCCACGCATCCAACTTTTCACAAAAAATGCTTTCTTTTTCTCAGCGATCCACAGAGCACTATCTCTTCCTCTGTCTAAAGAAAACTTCAACAGAGAAGTTAAACTCAAAACTATAGCTGTCAATAATGGTTATAAAGCTCGATTCGTAGATGTAATCCTCAAAAGATTACCAAAACAGGCACTACTCTGGACTCTTTCACGAGTACAGCAGAAGGAGCTAAAAAGTTGATCTTTTCGATTCTGTTTCTAGGTACTGTGTCATATCGGATTAAAAACTGCCTCGGAATAAATACAAATGCAATATCGCCTTTTCATAAATAATAATTTAAAAAATCTAATCTATAATTTGAAGCCAATTACTGACCCTCTGCTGAATTCTTTACTGTGCAACATATCATGCCTATTACATTGGTAAAACAGGACGATCTTATTCAGTTCGTTGTAAAGGTCAGTTCCTGAGGAAGAATGGTTCCTGTCCCCCTAATTCTTCTTTTGCCGACCATTTATCAATATTAGGGCATTTTCCCGATATTATTGAAAACCTAGAAATTTTGCACAGAGAAGGGATGGAATCTCGATATTTGGGAAGGAATTAAATTTTTTTTAAACATTTGTTCTTAATTGACAGACTTCTTAATGAACAGTTGCAGCTGCATGGTAAAAGTTTCATCAAAGGCATTAAGCCATTGCTTTAGTAACTTTAAAGCATCCGGGACGGATTAATCCTTGCAGATTAACAGCTACTTTTCCTTTTCTGATATCAAGTCTGTTTTGTTTGACGTAGGTACTAAGGTTGTTTCATGGCCCTCCTCAAAAAGTTCTTTTTTGTAATTTATGAAATTTACTGTATATGTCATGCCTACGGCAGATGTGTTATTTTATTTTTATGTTCTTTGAGTTGACATGTAATTTTTAACCTTTTTACCTTCTATTGTCTGAAGAAGGTGTCCTTTGTGACACTGAAACCTGAGTTACATTCAATTGTAACTTGCGACTGAGGGCTGTAGTTGTTTAAAAAAACGTCGAATATAGTACAGTGGCTGGTTAACAGCCCTGCATAAAGTATTATTATTTCTAATACATCATCATCATTAGAGACTGATTATGCCTTTCAGCGTTCAGTCTGGAGCATAGTACGTCTAATAAAATTCCTCCATGATCCCCTATTCAATGCTAACATTGATGCCTCGTCTGATGTTATGCCTTTTACTTCAAAATCATTCTGCGCCGAATCTAAGTACTTTCTTCTTGGTCTACCTCGACTCCTCTTACCCTCCGCTGCCGAGCTCATGAGTCTCTAAAGCAAACTTGCTTCTCCCATGCGTGTAACATGACCCCACCATCTCAGTCTGTTCGCTCTAACTGCTTCATCTATGGTGTTAATTCCAAGTTTTTCTTTGATTTCCTCATTATGGACACCCTCCTGCCATTGTTCCCACCTATTAGTACCTGCAATCATTCTTGCTACTTTCATATCTGTAACCTCTACCTTATTCATAAGGTAACCTGTATCCACCCAACTTCCCATACGACAAAGTTGGTCGAAAGGTAGAGCGGTGCACTGCTAACGCAGTCTTGGTACTTACTTCCTTCTTGCAGAAGAGAGTAGATCTTAGCTGAGCACTCACTGCATGAGCTTTGCTGCACCTCGATTTCAGTTCTTTCACTATGTTGCCATCCTGTGAGAAAATACACCCCATGCATTTGAAACTGTCTACCTGTTCTAACTTTATTCCTTCTATTCCCACAGACATTACTTTCGTTTTGGAGATGCTGATCTTCATATCATAGTCCTTGTACTTCTGTATTTCTGATACATTTAAAGATTTGTGTTTATTAACACTAGAGACTCAGATATTAACGAGTAAAGCATAAATTTTAATTGTAAATAAAAGTTCTGATCAAGAAGAGTCATCCAGTACACTGCTTGGCATTTGAAAGGCCGTATTTATTGGGCTTCAAGTAGGAACAAACCTGTTTCTCATTTCTGCGGCTTTCCATATAACTGCTGCGTCAAACCATCCGAAACGAAGGGCACTCCAGACCTCTTTTTTTTTTGTCTGGTCCTGGTTTTGTCTACGTGAACTGGTGGTGTGGACCAGTTGATTTACCACCGGCTCCTTCGCCTTACATTCGCTGGGTACTTTGTTGACTCGAAGCAATTTGTCTGTGCCCGGCCGTGACCTCTTCAGCTTGTGCATCTGCTTTCATGACCTTGATTTCGACTGGACACTAAAGTCTGGCCTTAATTTAGTTCTACGCTGGGTGGTTTACACGCGGTGTTTAATGGCCCTCGGTGGTCTGATGGCAGCCTATAAAGTTCCGGTGCAGTGTCGCCGAGTCCAGCTAAAATAGCAGTGAGTCATCTCGCTGCCTCGCGCATTACACACTGACACAACATGCAATGGCTGTGTAGCATCGAGGACGATAGCGCCGATGCGGGCCATAGCGCACGCTTCACAAAGCATTTCGCTTAGCCACTTAGCCACTTAGCAGGGCACATCGTAGATATGTAATCTCAGACCGTCATATAAACAAAGTAATAATGCCGAAACCAACTATCGAAGCGTATGCGACATCGTACAAGTGCGCATTACATACTTGGTTTCACTTGCTTCACAACCCGGGTCATCTGTCTCCTCTTCCCAGCTCTCAGCTTTTGTGAACAGCTCAGACAGATCTTTAGAATACATTGTCTGGTCCTAAAATGATGTGGACGTCAACGTATAGTGAAAGGTAGCTATGTAAGTTTGAAATCTGCGATTCATACTTTGCTCCGCGGGGAGCATCTTTGGTCGGTGCGCGTTCCCGCGTTTGAGCAGTAGCAGTGCAGTAGTTTTCTTTTGTTGTCCGGACTCGGAAGTGTGAGCAGGGAGAGTGTTGCAGGCAGTCTAAGAATGAAGTTGTATATCGCAGCATGAACTTGGCACATTTCTTAATGAATTTTTCTATGTATAAAGATGTTAAGAAAATAATTGAATCTGATATGTACCCTGTCAGTATGAAGATTAGAGGTAAGAAGCATTATGCTGCTATTATTGTCCGCATTGCGTAGATATGATCCATGTTTGTACTGCAGGAATTTTGTATGCTCTCTTTGAGAGTGCAGAAAGTGAAGGAACTAAAGTTTGGTGTAAAGCATTCCCTTGTAACTATCTTACAGTTTTTGTACGACATTTTTTAGAGTCTTGAAGTTTGATGTAAAACATTCCCTTGTAACTATCTTACAGTTTTTGTACAACATTGTTTAGAGTCTTGTTCAATATAGAGGATTTCAACTTAAATGCATTCCATATCTACTTCAAGTTATCCATATACCCATTTTCTACAGACATGGATGAAATTTTGTTTTATTGTAGTAACTGAATTCGCACAGCACCTTCGTGAATTCAGTAGTTAGTGTTTTATCTGTTAGTAGCAGCAGCATGCTTGTGGCAGTAGAGTTGAGAGCAGTAGCACACGCTGTTTCCTTGCGCACAGGTAGGCCAGAAAGACATACAGTGTTAACCCTTGAAACAAATATTTCAAGAGGAAGTGTCACATTCTGATTTAATTGTCAATCTGTCTCTTCAGCACCACGCTTGCATCGTACTGTTCAAAGTCTTATGTAATGATACAGGTTTTTTCTTACCAGAGGTCAAGTTGCATATTCTAATAACAAAGTTACACTATCAGGATTTGTTTTAGTTTGTATTTATTTTGTTGTTGCTCAAAGTCATCTTTATTCATTTTGATAATTGTTCAGTCAGATTAGCGTGATATGATACAAGTGCAGATGAACAATATCAATTACTGATTATAAATTATTTTATGAACAGATTTCACTTAACAGAATTGTATGTCATACAAACAACAGTGACGCATTCATTGATGAAGAGAAACACCCCCTTTTCTATGGATAACTTTCAGTAGTAACGTACTGTTACCACACAAGCCTCATCCAACGGTTTCCATTCCATCCTACAACAATTTCCAGTCCTTTCCTCATTCGTCACTCTCTTAAAAAGGTAAAGCAGTCAATAATCCGAAGATTGGTTTGAACACCACAGTGCTTTACTAGGCATTGTCCTGTTTGGAGGTGGAATGCCGTTGCCTTCCTCCGACCTTCGAACTGACTCACCCAGCCAGTTATAGGGGGACCTACCGTTTAACGTGGGTTCCGAACCACGGTGCTACTCGGTACATTTCACATGAGCAATACTGCCAGAGGTGAAAGAAGTGGAAAGTGACAGACAAAAGTCCTAGGACCTGAAGGGGATCGAACCCGTGACCTTTGGACTTGTAATCTGGCACTCTACCACTGTGCAACCGAGGCGCACGTCACTCTCTTATCTGCGCTATTTCTTCTTCTCTACACCTCTCCGTTTGTTTTCCTCACTGCGTTCCTCAGCCAATATAGTTCGTGCACGCCCCATCAGGCAGCACTGGTATTTCAACCACCACCCTCTCACTTCTCTGCCCTCCAGAACTGCTCTCACTGTTGGGACGAAACTCGGAATGTATCAGGCAAATTGACGAACATGTAATTAGTGAGTGTTACCTTTCTAATTTTATGAATGTATTTGTGTTATTTTCTGACGAAGACTGTGGCCGAAAGCTAAGTGTGCGTGTCTGTGAGACAGTCTTTTTGCCTGTTCGTGGATGAGTGGCCGTATTTTTGTAACACAGCACTTTCAGATGAGCATTACTAGAGACTGAACTTACCGCTTATAGAAGGTTCGCATGGACACCAGTGATATAAGGTCAGAGGCGCTGACTTTTGAAAATCAGTGTGGGTGCTCTATATCACGGTTCACAAATGTTCTAAATGTTCCTGAAAATCATGTGCATGCATTTTTGAATGAGCAATTCTTGATAAAAGTAAATAGGCAGTCGGCTGGCTGTTTAAAGATAGAAGGAAGAAGGAGGAGGAAGAAAAGGAAAGCATGGTTGCATTAGGACACTTCAATAAGGCGATCTAATTGGCTGAACTGGATATGTCGATATAAGTAACACCCCAAAACTTCTACACGACCAACGAAATAATTATCCCCTGTACACTAATCTAACACTTTTGTACGAAGCTACATCTCTGACAGTATTAATATAGTCCAAGGTTTTTTATAAGCCCGAGAGAAAAGCATTACAAATTTCAATTGAATCAATAATTTTAATAACAAGGGAGGTGACAAAGATAAATAAAAAACGATTAACTTTAGCATCAGCATCAGATTCTTCAAGCTAAATTCCTGAAAGAACACAATTGAATGTTTATAAATACGTACACCTGTAAGGTCAAAAGGACCGACGTGCTTCAGGATGAATAAAGCTAGCATAGTGGATAAAACACGGACACTCATTATTACTCGCTTGAGAACCCGCGTACAAAACTGATCATTTCTTTCATGTATGAAATATCGTCTCTCGCTATGGTCATATTTTGCATTGCCTCTTGAGTCATAAGGTAGGTTTTGATTCTTCCCGATTTTTTTTTAATTTATACAATTTTACTTTCCACCTCAATTTTATGTGGGTGCTCAGCACCCCCAAACTTCTTCGGGGATGTACGAGCCCCGGAGCACCCACGGAGTCGGCGTCCCTGGAAGGTCTCACATATGGAATGGTGCCGGAAGATGGCATTATTGGAATGCAGAAATCGATAGCATTATAAAAATAAATCTTTAAAGAACGGCTCTTGGTTGGATTTTTTTTTTTCCTACAAGAACTCTTGACATTGCCTAGAGCCAGAATAGACACTTATTTCTTTCTTTGGTTAATTTTCAGAGTTATTTGTTAAGCGGTGGGACGGTAGGCAAGCCACACTCTAATTCTGAACTACGGAAGGCATGTTGACGAGTTTATGACGTCTTTCATCCTAAAGCAGTTCGAAAAAGCACAAAACTATGACCTTCATGGAACATTAGCGGGCTTTTGATACGCGGTGAGAGGAAGTACTTATCCTCGAATGTTTCTGAAGCCATTAAATACATTGGAAATGGATTTTCGACAAGTGATTGTATGTAACTGAGAGTATTCACTGTATAGTCAGTGGTTTGTGACAGGGCGAAGCTGATTACTGGACCACTGGAGCTAGTAACACGAAGCACACACAGCGAGCTACGAGTTGCAATACGTGACAGACTGTACTCTTTCTTTGAGAGGTCGATAGTTCGCAGTCTAGTCATTTATAATTATGTCTTCCATTACTTTTATAAATCGTTTTAGGTGAGAGACAGATTGATTTAATTGAAATAACAAAATGACTTTGTGCTTCTTCTCTCGTCCACGGGACGTTATACCGTAGCGTTGCGTCATCAGTATGATGGAGATGATGATGATGATGATCGCGAGGCATTTTTGGTCGTTTGAAACCAAATGAGGTCGCTTTAGCCTGCCTCGTGCAAGTTGATAAGTATCTGTTAGGAGCAAAATATGTAAACTGTGGATAGGGCTGTATTGGAATGTATATGTGAAATATTCTTTGATTTTTGTCGAGCTTCGCTTCCATGGCTCAGCTATGTGTGGTAGTCAAGTCAATAATGTGATCGCGACAGATGTCTTTAAAATTATATGGCACAAAAGTTTAATTTGTCACATCAGATGTGCGGAAGATAAAGTTTTCATATTTTACTTAAACGAGATGGTGACATGGCGATTTTGGGGGGAAGTGGTAAGGAAGACTTTTTTGCAGCGCCAGTAAATTTTTGTCAGACTGCCCTTGTTTACACATTGTCAGGGTCCACAAGGATTCCTTCTGATGATGAGACAGTTAATTTGTAATCGAATAGTGAGAGGTATTACTGTTCAGCCTCAAAATGACTCACTCTTGTTGAAACAATTATTTCAGACTAAAAGAATAAACGTGAGTTTCGAATTTCATTAACAGTTATAGTTGCAATTTTAAGCTTTATAGGAGAATCTGAATGACATATATGCAAGAATAAATATGATGATAATTTTTGTGTCAACCATCTCAGAAAGTACAAATGATTCGTGAAACTTATACATCCTGTCGGAATCATTTCTACCAGATCACATAAATTTATTATGTATCCAATGGTTGAAAGAATATATGTTACATTTAAAAGTAGAAATTTGTACTGAAAATTATTTGCATCTTACTTCATTGTAAGTACCAGAGCAGTGTCGTCGTTTGCATTTATGTACAGGAGTTCGTCAAATTATTCAAGTTTCGTCAGTTGAAGTGAAATTAAGAAACTATCAAAACTATCTTGTGTTGTGTCTGTAGAGACTGGAGAATAAATTTATGTTTTCTATTATCGGCACTTATTGTCATGGCCACACCATTGTGATTGAAATTAATTTGAATCTTTTTAACACAATCAGGGGTAAGTGAAATACGAGGCGCGTCCAGAAAGTAAGTTCCGTTTCAATTTATCTCCGCTGCAGCGCTGCGATTGCAGTTCCGCACATGCGCTGTAGACGATGTGTATCAAGGAAAAGAACGTGCGCCATTTGGATATCGCTGTCAGTTACGTACGCTTTGTTGTGCTTGTTTGAAATGTCGGCGTTGATTGAAAATCCCACCGTCTGTGAAATCAGGTCGGTGATTCGGTTTCTGAATGCGAGGAAAGTGAAACCAAATGAAATTTATCAGCAAATATGCGATGTTTTATTAAAGAAATTCCAATTTGCTGCGAAGTTTATATATTTCTATTAAGTCACAACAGACTGTTTCGGCGTATTAATGCCATTTTCAAGTGACGTCTAGATGGAATGACGTGCATATATCATCGAATCTGACTGTCTTCTGGTGTTATAAAAATATTGTAAAAATTTTTATAACACCAGAAGACAGTCAGATTCGATGATATATGCACGTCATTCCATCTAGACGTCACTTGAAAATGGCATTAATACGCCGAAACAGTCTGTTGTGACTTAATAGAAATATATAAACTTCGCAGCAAATTGGAATTTCTTTAATAAAATGTCATTATATGACCTTTATTATGCTGCAGGCCCCAAAGAGCAAAAAAAAAAAAAAAAAAAAAAAAATATGCGATGTTTACGGACCAAATGCGATGAGTGATTCGATGATGAGAAGATGGGTCCGACTGTTCAATGGTGGGCGTAGTGATGTGCACGATGAAGAACGAAGTGGTCGTCCACCTTTGGTTACAGAAGAACTGGTTCACGCGATTGATGACAAGATCCAGGAAAACCGTAGGTTTACAATTAGTACTCTCGCTATGGACTTCCCCCAAATTTCACGATCACTGATGCATGAAATTGTTACCAAACAACTGAAATTCCGTAAACTTTGTTCATGTTGGGTACCAAAGATTCTCATTGAGCAACACAAAACACAACGGATGGGTAGTGCACTTGAGTTTTTGACACGTTATGCTGAAAGCGGCGAACAGTTTCTGTGACGACACCCCTGAGAGTAAGCGGAAATCAATGGCATGGAGGCACACTTCATCCCCACCAAAGGTAAAGCCGAAACAAGTCTTGATACCTCGGAAAATGATGTGCACAGTGTTCTGGGACTGGAAAGGCATCCTACTCATTGACTTCTTAACGCGTGGTCAAACAATCAAAGCAGATGCTTATTGCGAGACACTTCGGAAATTGCGCCGTGCAATTCAGAGTAAGCACCGGGGACTGCTGTCAAAAGGTGTTGTTTTGCTTCACGACAACGCACGACCTCAAACTGCAAATGTGACGAAAAACCTCCTACAGGGATTTGGCTGGAACGTGTTTGACCATCCTCCGTACAGCTCTGACCTCGCTCCTAGCGACTTTCATCTGTTCTTACATCTCAAGTCTTTCCTCGACGGTCATCATTTCACCAATGACGACGAGCTGAAAGAAACTGTTTCCAACTGGTTGAAGACACAGGCGGCAGATTTCTTCGACGAAGGTATACAAAACCTGGTGCCACGCTATGACAAATGCCTGCAAACTTTCGGCAGTGATGTGGAAAAGTAGTTTAAGAGTTGTAGGAATTTGGGCAATAAAAATTTCTTCTGTATCTGTGTACAATATCATTTTATTAGCAAACGGAACTTACTTTCTAGACGTACCTCGTAGGTTAAAGGTGTACGTCAATCATATGTGCAATCAAATATTCTATTCTGCTCAGGTGTAGTTAGCCAAATACTATATACACACTTCCAACACGTCATCACGAACTTAGCCAACCAGACTTTTAGACATATTTAAAGATATTAGTTAGACAACATTAATTTATTGATTTGACATTGTCGACGTATAACAGTCATTTATTCAGATACACATGTGCAGAAACCAGCATTAAGAGTTTATTAGTGAACTTTTAGAGTATTTTTAGGTGACGCCGTTTCGGTAACATGCGTGTCGATGATGATGGAATGAATATGAGGATAGAGGAGGAAATCCTCGACCCGACTGGAAATCGAACCCGTTCGGAGGTGGGCTACACAGGCGGACCTCCTCTCTGAGATACACCGTGAATCTCAATATCACGCGTACACAGTAAGTTGAGTTTTGTCAAGCAGTGGTGTGACGCAGTGAGACTCAGGAACTGTCGCAGACGTCGCTAGCCCATTCGGTCTCAAGGACGTCCGGTCATAAACGCGCCATGTTCTCTGTACAGTCAGTGCAGCAGCGTTGTACTGCAGGTCCCACTGTAAACCACCAAGCTGTCTTGGATGTACGTAAAAGTCCGTCCGATAAACCCCTTTTACACTAATACACCAATTTATGTCAACCTTCGCTCATCGACACTCCACATTAAATGAATATTTCATACAAAACGTGCAGTGATTGCCGCTATTGGCCCACTTTAGGTTACGGAAGTAACACTAATAGTGGGCCTTTGCGATCGTCTTTTGACAGCTCGAAATTTAAATGAAAATAACGGCTTAACCATTCATCTGACGCAAAAATTGAATAACCGAATTTGTAGAGGAGAAAATTCTCTACAACTTTGCTCCTTTATGTTTTTTCGTATCTCTTATCGTTTCAGAGATATTCGCAAAAATACCGGCGATTTTAGGATGTCTGTCCGTAACGTGTTACGTGTTTTTAAGAGGAACAGTTCAACCGATCAGCACCAAATTTTACAGACATAATTGTAGGCCACCAGAACCTCCCTTTTTCAAATTTTTCGGACAAAAAATACGGTAGTATTAAAAAAAAAAAAAAAAAAAAAAAAAAAAAAAAAAAAAAAAAAAAAAAAGTTTGTAATATAATTGTAATTGCAAACGAACCGTTCATCTGACACGAAAATTGAATAGCCTAATTGGTAGGAGGAAAAATTTTCTACAAATTCGCTCTATTATATATATATATATATATATATATATATATATATATATATATATATATATATATATATATCTTGCATCCGTAGCAGAGAGATTTGCAAAAATAACGGCGATTTGACGATGTCTGTCTGACTGTAACGTGTTCCCACTTTTTAGGTTGAACCGTTCAACCTATCGGCCCAAATTTTACAGTCATAATTGTTGGCTACCAGAGACCAAAACCTCGCTTTTTCAAATATTTCAGACAAGAAATACGTTTGTAATACAAAAAAATATGTGGAGAAAATTCTCTACAACTTTGTTCCCTTATGTTTTTTTTCATATCTCGTATCGTTTGAGAGATATTTGCAAAAATAACGGAGTTTTGACACCTTCCATTGAATTAACGAAAACCAGCCGTTCGCAGATGTCACGTGACATTCCTCGCCCAGAACTTTCTCTGGCATACGCCATCTTACGTTGCGTATTTGATGATTTTGTTGTTGTAACTTACACGTTGTCATTTCAAAGCTATGGCGCACTGATGAATTAACAAAATCATATCGTTCTTCGTGCGATAAATGATAATCTAGTGTCTACAAATGCCATATTAGCATCAGTTAATAACGGCCATCAATAGTATGAGTTTAAAGGACTTATCTTTTGATTGATAGTCGTATATGATCTGCTACAACAGTGTCGACCATCCAACCCGGTCGAAATTTAGCATCCACAGTATGTGTGGCAGCATATATGGAAAGCTGTTTACGAACGTGTTCTCGAATCAGACGTCCAGTCAGCTTGGTATCTCACTGTGAACGGAAAACAAGTAAACCGACATCGCCTGCATCGGATCCATCTCGCCGATTCGCCCCTCTGCATTCACTGCGGAGTGGATGATGCAGACGGCCACAGATTCCACTGTGGTCAGGCGAACGATGTCTGGACGCTCGCTCGGCGAATTTTGGCGTTCCTTACTCGCCAAACACCCGCCCAGATCGACATCAACATGCTCTTATTTCCGGGGGAGACTTTCTACCCCACCACCAAAACACACTCGGTAAATTGGATTCGTGGCCACACGATCCGATACTTCTTTGATCCTGGCGAGAAATCAGTACTTGGATACTGGAACTTTCTTAATGAACGACACTGCGTCCTAACCCGTAACCCAAAGTACCAGCAATATTTTTCCAACTTTTTACGGAGTGCCTTTCACGACCCGCCTCGCAGCTGGAACGTCCAAGCGATGAGAAGATAAATCTTAACACAACCAACCTGAACTGAACAGGACCCACAACGGAACATAATAATCGACGAGAAGACACGTTTGGACGATTCCATCTATGCCGGCGGCAACACTACGTCACACCTCTTATTATATATTAAATAAATATATATACATAAAGGATAAAAATAGTAATAATAAAAAAATAAAGAATACAAAAAAATAGCGTATGGGCAAGGCGTTGGACCATGACGTTCAAGGTAGGTGGTTCGGAACCCGTAACTACCAATTTTTCCCCCTAAAAGGTTTTGAGACACTCTTATTAATTAATTTTTTTATTTAGATTATTATTTTGGTCCAAAATGTTTTCAAAAACTTATAAAACTACAAATCTAAAGTGGGCCGTAATACACGTCAGTGCGATTTTTTAAAATTTGGAATTACTTAAATACTTTTGTAGTATTCGCCCTTGTCCGGTTTCTTGACAAAATGTTGCATCTGCAAGCGCAAAAGTATAAAGAAAAACGCCTTAGTAAATGCGGCTACGTTTTTTGAGGCGAGCAGGTATGTAAGGATGCAAATGAAACGCATCGAGTTTTCCGATACTCTTACGTTTAAAATGAAGACATTTTTATCGCTAAAACGATACTACAGATTTCCCTTAGCAATATTGGGCCTGTGTTTTCTTTTTCTTTTTATTTTCTTTTTCCCCTAATGGCAATCTAAATAGACTCTGCTTGGTGTGTGAAACAAAAAACTTGTGGGAAGTAGTAGAACAAAGGAATGAAAGCAACCGATAAAGTCGTTGACGCGGTCGAGTGGGTAGGCAGTCGCAGCATTATGCTACGGGGCAATGAACGCCGCAATGCTGAGTTCTCGGCGACTGGTGCTTAGAGAGGATACTGTAGGCTAAGCCTTCGGAACTCGACGTCTCTCAAAATAACGAATGCGACAGGGAAACATTAGCCAATATTTTTACGAGAAGTCGAGCTTTGAGAAGCCGCAGAGCTGAGATTCTTGACATGATGTTTGATTAGTATTATAATCACAAAAAAGTGTTCTTGATGACAATATTCTTTTGTTTATTTCTCTACTGAAGAGGGATACACCAGTTATTTTTATTACAAGAGGAAACAATTTTAGTTATGTGTAAAAATACATAAATCGAATTACGTTATAAATTTATTTGACTTGGGGTAGAATTCAGCAAGAACAGTTTATTTTCAATGTGGCAGCATTTTTTTCTTTCTACTGCTCCGTTTCAAGAACGATCGTTGTCATTTTCATTTAAAACCAATAACATTTACTTCGAAGAAAACAATAGAAACTCGCCGAAGAAGGTACAATTTGAAGAGCGTAAGGAGAAAAAAAAGTGGGCGAGCGTTCCAAGGCGCCTAGCTGCGGAGCGCGCCACTGCTTGCCGTCGGAGGTTCGAGTCCTCCCTCGGGCATGGATGTATTTGTTGTTAGTTTAAGTAATTTTTAAGCCTAGGGACTAATGATCAAAGTAGTTAAGTGCCACAGATTTACAAACAATTGAACATTTTCTTAAAATTCTTTAATAGAATTCTTTTGACATGTTCCACATCCACGAGGATCTCCTCAACATGGATCTACGGAACGAAAAACTAATCTAATCTAATCTAACTCTTCGTCTGGGATACTCTCACCCACTATTTCAACGTTAAACAAAACTCACGCCTGCAAACACGGGTTCTCCACAAAGAGTGCGTTGGATCTTGTAAAGCAGACAAATGTACCTTAGGGGTTTGATATTTTAAAGTTCTAATAATAATACAAAAATAATACAATAGTGGCTTACGACGGAGAAGTAATGGTTCCACAATCCTGTGCTACAGGAAAGGATAGAGAATAACAGTATCTTATGAATCAATCGATTAGTAAAAGAGTATTGTAATGATAGTTTTCACAGAGCAACAGAGCACAGAGTACAGAGCGATAACAGGGCAATACGAATGAGCTTCCCCGAAGCTGCAGCTCCCGTAGAAGCGCGGGTTGAGCCAAACTTCGTTGTTCGCCAGGGCCGGTTCTAGAACATTTTATTCATATAAACTGTTCAAATGTTTAAATGTTTGTTAAGCTTAAGGGACTTAACTACGGGGTCATCAGTCCCTAAACTTACAAACTACTTATGAACTACCTACAACTAAGGACGAGGGGGGATACGAACCCCCGACCGCAGTGGCCGTGCAGACCGTGACTGAAGCGCCTCAGTCCCCTCGGCCACCGCGGCCGGCCATATAAACTGTTATGGGTGATTATTGGTGATAAGGCGATGTAGGCACATTTAACGGAAATGCCACACAACTTTGATACCACGTGAAAAAATTTAGTACAAATAAATGAATACTTATCTTTGATGAGTACAGTCATTCGAGACTGATAAAGTCCAGACATCGGAGTGAATACTTCAAAGATACCTCGACAGTCGGCGATAATTTCAAAGTCTCAGTTCGTAAAACAAGTCTTGAGGCAGTGCAGATCACTGTATCGAGGTGAGGTCGTACTTCAGACGACGCGATGAACTCTGGAAGACGCAGAGGACTTTGGCGACAGGCGGAACGAGCCCGCCATTCGACTGTGCTCCACCTGAATCTCTCCGTTCGAGCTCTGATTTCTCGTATTTTATTCTGATGATCATTTCTACCTATGTAAGTGGGAGTCAACAGTATATTTTCGGATTCGGAGGAGAATGTTGCCAATTGGAGTTCCGTAAGTAGCCCACGCCGCAGCGATAAGCGCCGTTGTTGTAATGATTCCCATTACAGATCCTGTATCATTTGCGTAACGATGTCTCCCGTGTATCGTGACAATACGAAACGAGCTGCCCTTCTTTGGACTCTTTCGATGTCCTCCGTCAAACCCACCTGATAAGTATCCCAAACAGGGCAGCAATACTCCAAAAATGGACGGACAAGCGTAGTGTATGCAGTTTCTTTTGTAATTCTGTTGCATCTTTTAAGGGTTCTGCCAATAAAACGCAGTCTCTGGTTCGCCTTTCCCACGACATTATCTACGTGTTCTTTCCAATTTAAGTCTGAAGTAATAGTAATTCCTAGGTATTTTGTGGAGTTTACGGCCTTCACTTTTGATTGATTTATCTTGTAAACATAGATTAACGGATTTCTTTTCGTACTCATCTGGACGACTTCAATTGCCAATTTTGATACCATACTGATATCTTATTCCCACAGCCACGACTGTCGATATCGATATTGCGTAGTCTTTGCTGGCATTACTATCTACGACACTACACGAACGATCTATCAGTTTCGTCCCTGACCCCCAACTCTTCCCCGTGCACTTTTAACGTAGAACTGCTTTAATTTTGGTTGCCACATACGGAGCGAGGTGGCGCATTGCTAACACACTGGACTCACATTCGCGAGAACGGCGGTTCAAACCCGCCCACAGCCATCCAGATTTGGGTTTTCCGTTGATTCCCTAAATCGCTCCCAGATGAGTATTCGGATGGTTTCTTTGGAAGGATACAGCCGATTTCGTTTTCCTTCTTTAACAAAAACATATGTAAACGAACGTGTTATCTGCAGGGCCCACAGTGTTAGTGATGTCGTACATCGACATTTTAATAATAACAATTATATAATTTCAACACTGTATACTTTAATTCCTATTATTTACACGATAAGCTTATTTCGACTTAACAGTCATCTTCAGATGTTATGCCTGCAATACATAAGTTTTTATAAAATTTACTACTATGCTGCCTACTTTTTTTTATACAGATGTAAAAGAAATGCTACATACCACATAAAATATATCACGTCACAATAATATTGAAATGAACAACATAAAAGAATGTGGTATGTAGCATTTCTTTTACATCTGTATAAAAAAAAGTAGGCAGCATAGTAGTAAATTTTATAAAAACTTATGTATTATATATATAAAAGAAGAAGAAATAATAATAAAATATATCCCGTCACAATAATATTGAAATAACTAATAATATTGTGCTGTCATGCAAGATCTGTATCAAGTTACAGATTTTGACATTTACTTGACAGCTCTACAGAGATGTAATATGCTTACATTATTTGCACAGAGAATATATATTTATGAGGCAAAGCTTTTATTTGAAATTGAACGAAATATGTTGGGATATTTTATCTTTGATAATTTTGTTGCATTATTATCTATAATTGGCAGTGGGATTATTTATCCGTTGTCATGCACTAAAATATGAATAAAATTATCGAAATAATTTTTGTGTTTGAAATCCGTTTGATCGTTTAGCAAATTATGTGTGTTTTTAATTGCATGTAGGCATATTTCCATTTCTTCAAGAATATTCATCTCATATCCCTTCTGTACAGTATGCAAAATTTCTAGTGCATTATCTATGGTGTCAAATATGTGATTTTCGGACTGCAAATGTTGATAAAATGTGGAAGGGTTCTTTTAACTTTCTCTAGTGTGTTCTTTGTATCTTATAGTGAAATTTCGCTCAGTCTGTCCTATATAATACTTATTACATGAATTACAAGATATTTTATAAATTCCAGAGTTAAGAAATTTGGAAGTTTTTGTGGTATGTGTTACGAATTTGTGTTTAAGGGTGTGTCTGTTCTGAAATAAAGTGCAGCAAATTTTTAGAAAGACTAACACCACTTTTGCATTTCAGAACAGACACATCCTTAAACACAAATTCCTAACACATACCACAAAAACTTCCAAATTTCTTAACTCTGGAATTTATAAAATATCTTGTAATTCATGTAATAAGTATTATATAGGACAGACTGGGCGAAATTTCACTATAAGATACAAAGAACACACTAGAGAAAGTTAAAAGAATCCTTCCACATTTTATCAACATTTGCAGTCCGAAAGTCACATAGTTGACACCATAGATAATGCACTAGAAATTTTGCATACTGTACAGAAGGAATATGAGCTGAATATTCTTGAAGAAATTGAAGTATGCCTACATGCAATTGAAAACACAAAAAATTTGCTAAACGATCAAACGGATTTCAAGCCAAAAATTATTTCGATAATTTTATTCATATTTTAGTGCATGACAACGGATAAATAATCCCACTGCCAATTATAGATAACAGTGCAACAAAATTACCAAAGATAAAATATCCCAACATATTTCGTTCAATTTTAAATAAAAGCTTTGCCTCATTAATACATATTCTCTGTGCAAATAATGTAAGCATATTACATCTCTGTAGAGCTGTCAAGTAAATGTCAAAATCTGTAACTTGATACAGATCTTGCATGACAGCACAATATTATTAGTTACGTGATATATAAATAAAAGAAAAAGAAATAATAATAAAATATATCACGTCACAATAATATTGAAATGAACAACATAACAGAATGTGGTATGTAGCATTTCATTTACAACTGTATAAAAAAGTAGGCAGCATAGTAGTAAATTTTATAAAAACTTATGTATTGCAGGCATAACACCTGAAGATGACTATTAAGTCGAAATAAGCTTATCCTGTAAATAATAGGAATTAAAATATATAGTGTTGAAATTATATAACTGTTATTATTAAAATCTGTAAACTACTTGTGTAAAGTGAAATAGTTCAAATCATCGACATGTCTTAAGAGGAATTAACATGCCAAACCGAACGAGATGTCACTTGAAACTCTTGGAATTAGCCGTTCTCGTAAATTAGGGGTTGGTAATTATGTAATTCCTGTCTCTAATTTAGCCACGACATCGACTTTAGTCGATGCATAAGGGATCTATTGAGACCGAAGCTAATGATAATTGGCCCTGCGTCCATCTACAGTTGTTTCACATAGATATTATAACTGAAATTTACATGAATATTCCAAAATAAGGTCAGCAAAAGGAGTTCTACTTGAATGAAAACAATGTCTAGACTTTAATTGTACTATTTAATTAGTAAAGATAACAAAAATATAATATTAATTCAACCAGGTAAATACAGTATTCAACTAGAGTGTGGCAAAAATAATAAGGGATGGTATGAAAAGATAAATTATGTAACCTATTCCCCCTTCTCGATTAAATACAGAAGCTCAACTGGAATTGATATACACCATTGTGACACTGCCGATCTAACTGAGATTGTTCAAATGTTTGTAGAGTCTATGGGGGGGGGGGGGGACTGATGACCCCGAGGTTAAGTCCCATAAGCTTAACAAACATTTGAACATTTATTTGAACATTTCTATGGGACTTAACTACCTGGTCATCAGTCCCTAAACTTACAAACTACTTATCAACTAGCTTATCCTAAGGACGGCACAAATATCCATGCCCGAGGGGGATTCGAACTCCCCGACCGTAGTGGCCGTGCAGACCGTGACTGGAGCGCCTCAGTCCCCTCGGCCACCGCGGCCGGCAACTGAGATTGTGAATCTCAGACAACAGATGTATTAAACCTGTTGTGTTATTAATGAAGCTGGCAAAATGAAGTTATTTAGATCCTGATCGTAGCCTACCGGGGAAGGTAGGCAATAGGGGCAGGATGGCCCAGTCGAGTTAGTTACAGTAGACAGTAGATCGTGTTAGGAATCAATCAGAAAGTAGGTAGCACTGTCCCTCTCCTTATACAGGGCCAATATCGCTGGGGGCGAATTTTTAGACAAGATGTGGTCCTTACTTGTTTTTGTGCGTGTTTCAGTAAAATTCCACTCGTCGGTTAATGTGTGTTATTTAACATCTGCTTGCTTTAGGCTCAACGGGGTGAGTAGCATAATAAAAGGTCGTACTTTAAGGATCATTTCTATACGGCAGACTGACGTAATTGCGTCAGTGAGTTTCCTAAAGAACAGAATTTATTGTAAAGATGGCGATGGGACAGGTTGGCCCAGAGAGGACGGGGCACGATGGCCAGCCGAGACAACCTGTCACGTCCTATAGGAGCTGTACTTCTTGCAACTCTATGAAAGAGTTGTTACTTTTGATAATAACATCGTTTCTAATTCTTCGGGTTTATTAAATTATTAACATAACTGTCTAAGTTGAACGTATTTTGATACGTTTCAGAGGTCAAACGATCGTCATATTCACGAGATATAAAACGTTGAATAAACCCCAACCAGTAAATTTTATTTTAATTTTAAACAGTGATCTGAGAAGTTAGAATCTCGTTCATTTCCTTGTTTTCAAAACATGAGTTACGTCTTTAGTGTCATAAAAAAGATCCGAAAAGGGAATGATTTCTGAAGAAACGATGCTAAGAGCAATTTTAGAAGTAAAAGAAAATATGTATGAGGACTTTTAGCGAAGACTTTGGGATTGTAAGAAAATCGTACTGTGCTAAGTACAGACAGGCCTCATGTCAGTCTGCACAGGTAATTGAAACTCAGAAAAAAGAAACTGAATTTCAACCCATTCCATTGGACCAAAGCATTGGAAAGAAACACTGAAGAAAAATTAGATCACAGGCTAGGAAAGCACTTTTTCAAAAAGGAAAGATGGTGATAATGATGACGATGAGGAAGAGTCACGGTGCCATTTTGAAACAGTCAACTGGAGAACAAGGAATTCAGTTCACGAACTGTAAGCGTTGGGCTCATCTGAGATGCGTGAAAAATGAAATCCGTGAACTATTTTATGAGTGTTAAAACGTTGCTGATCCTCTCGAGCTGGGTACTGATTAAAGTTGACTGGTTTGTATTGAGACACTATAAATCGTAAGTTTAACTGTCCTGTTGTCATAGACGTGTATGTTAAGTAAGCATTTAACTCTATATTCAACTTGATATTATGTACATTAAAGTATATTTCTTGATAACTGATAGTTTTGGTTTCCTAGCTAAACTTACCAAAAGACTACATGGGTCAACGTGCCCCAGCCTCTGGGCCAACTTACCCCAAGTAGGGGCAGGTTGGCCCACTTGACATATGGCCAGTAATTAATTTTTTCCTAATACTGTAACTGATATTTTCAAGTTTAATAACTGCCATCCAGATTCAGTTAAAGACCTATCTAATATTTTATAATAATTTCATAAATTTAAATATCTCTAATAAATTAATATGAACAACATTTCTGATGCCTCCGTAGAGCAACGATAGGTACAAAAATACGAAGTCGTGCTGAGGCACACTTGTTACCAACAAGTGTACAAGTCGACAAGCTCAGAACGGCGTGTCACTTGCGCTAGGGTGGCGTGTCGTCCCGGAGAAAGAACGCGTCCCTCACCTTCTGCGTCAACACCCAGGGTCTTCTTCGCTCTGACAGCTTTTCACGTTCTTCTGCATCATCCGCGTGTAGTTCAAAGTATCAAATGCCCCATGCGTTTTGTCTTTAGAAAAGTAATGCCACTCATATACGTTCTTTTATGTGACTCAAATGTCCCACCAAAGCGTCTGTGGCCAAGAGCCTCTTACATATGGCATCAAATCTATGGCGAGCTGACTTGTAGCCAATAACCATCCCTGATACTTCGACTGGTCAAAGTTGATATGTCAAATATTTAAGTGAAAGAAACTTCTAGTGTAATGAGAAACTTTGATATATCTCGTCTTTCATTAAAGAAATATCATCAAATCCAGCGCCTCGCTTTAGTTTTCATCATAAAAACTCGTTTTTCTTCTGTGCTTATGTAGATTTTCCCGGAGCATTAATTGATCTAATTCTTCACGGGTTTCCAGCCGGATCATTCTGTCATCTGAACACAATATTTCTGCAGTTCAACTGGCCGCCATCATCAGGTGAGGAAGCTAAGCCGCTCTCGTCGTGACTGACTGAAACTGTGGCTGGCTCTATATACGCAACGAAAGTACGAAGGAGCATGCGCTAAGTACAGAGGGCGTGAGTTTACTCGTAGCTGCTGACCCCTGGCGCGAGAGAAGTTGTAGCGTCTCCAGTGGTGGGTAATGTCAAAAATGATAGATTGTTATAGATTGTCATTAATTGCTATTTGATGCAGATCAACGAATGAAAATCTATAACGATCTATCGTTTTTGACATTAGACACCACTGGAGGCGCTACAACTTCTCTCGCGCCAGGAGTCATCAGCTACGAGTAAACACACGCCCTCTGTACTTAGCGCATGCGCCTTCGTACTTTCGTTGCGTATATAGAGCCAGCCGTTCCACTGTTTCACTCCTTTCTCCCGACTCGTTCTGTTTATTGAACATCTCCGCCTCCGTTACATATCCCGCAAATCAGATCCGCCTAATCCTCTAGTCCATCCCCTCCTCTCTGCACCTGGTCCGTTGCCGTGCCTCCACCACTGTATCCCTCCTGTCCTTGTCCTGTCCAACCTCCAGATCCTTTCCCTTGGCAACTTCCGTACCCTCCCTCTCCCGGATGATGCCCTCCGACCTGACATCTACCCTTCATACCGGCTGCGATCCTTCCCCTTGCTCCCTCTACCCCTTCTCTCCCTGATGGCTCCGACTATCCCTCCCTTCCCGTCCCTTCTCCCCTCCTCATTCCCCCAGCTGTCCCTCCGGATCCTCCTCTTACCGCCCTTCTTACCTTCCTTCTTCTCCGTGGCTTCCTGGGACATCACCCCCCCCCCCGTCCCTTCCCCACCGGCCCTGTGGCTCCTCCCCACCATCTTCCTCTCCTCTCATTCCCTCCCCCCCCCCACACCACATCTTCAATGCTGTCAGTGCTCCACCATCTATGGAACCTTCTTTGTGCTTCTATGTGGTGCGTTTTAGTTACATTGTTTTATTTTACAACAGTGGACGGCCAACACGCAGCCGCCACCGTCAGTTTTAACTGGTGTATTTCTCCGAGTGTGTGTTGTGTTTTTTGTTTAACTCCACAATAGCGAACGGTCTAACCATAGCCGCCGCCCTATGCTCATTTTAATTGTGTGTGTGCCACTGACCTTCGAGCAGCTGATTTTATTCACCACTATCGCCGTTCCAAATCTTTTATGTCGCCACGGTTTCCCTCCATTTTATGTACTTTGTTTTATCTCCATTTTACACATCCATTTTATGTGTGTGTTATCTTCAAAATTTTATGTCCTTTGTGTTTTTATGTTTCTCCTGTGTCAAATTTTATTTCTGTAGGCTGAAGAGCGCCAGTCAGCGCTGCCAGCCCGACCCTTTTTAGTGGAATGGAAATCACTCAGTCACGGCAAGAGGGCTTATCTTCCTCACATGATGATGGTGGCCAGTTGGACCGCAGAAATATTGTGTTCAGATGACAGAATGATCCGGCTGGGAACCCGTGAAGAACTTGATCTTTTTTCTTCTGTTCACTGCAATGCGAAATATCACCGTTTTTAGCGTTAGCATCGCTGTAGTTATTTGACTGCCGTATGTTTGTATATACTGCAAAGTTTAGTAGGTATGTTCAATCAACCACAAAATTAATGAAAATGTATAAAGCAGACGAGACGTTGTAATATGTCAGCCATTCTGATAATAAAAATAGATTTAGAAGATCGAAGAACTGTAAGAAAATAGCGGAGGTTGTACCGCAGACAACATGGAGAAGAAAAATATATTTTTTTTTAACCAGAGTGGCTCGCGTTAAACAGCGCCTCATCCACCTCGTACATTTGTATAAATGTTTGTAGTTGGTTGATGCACACGTATTTTATTTCTTTATAAAGTTTATGCCCACATTTGGGCGTAATGTTCAAAATGTTCAAATGTTTGTTAAGCTTATGGGACTTAACTACGGGGTTATCAGTCCCTAAACTTACAAACTACTTATCAACTACCTTATTCTAAAGACGGCACAAATATCCATGCCCGAGGGGGGATTCGAACCCCCGACCGTAGTGGCCGTGCAGACCGTGACTGGAGCGCCTCAGTCTCCCCGGCCACCGCGGCCGGCTTGGGCGTAATAATTACAGAATTATTAAAAATAGTTTTTAATGCCCATGTAGATCACTAAACATTTATTTAGTGTCAGATATTCATCCTTGACTAAATTATAAATCGATTCCCAAGTTTCAGGAGTTATTTTGCTCAATGCACACTGTGGTATCCGACTGCTATACTGGGGGCTAGAATAGATCTTTCCGGTGTCGCTGTAATCCCTTCAATGCAGATAAAGCATTGCTCATGCGCGTATTTCGATTTGTGATGTGAGGAGCCAATTTATTGAGTAAATGCTGATGCGTTGTGGCATCCATTCTTAGGCTATTTCAAAATGTTCAAATGTTTGTTAAGCTCATGGGACTCAACTACGGGGTCATCAGTCCCTTAGGCTATTTATATGATTTTACGTGCTCCACTTGTAGCCCCACAACAAATTTTTCTGAATGTTTTTGTTGTCACCACTTGTAGCCTACATCTTCACCCAAGGATGTTTTCTCTTTTCCCCAGTCTTCGTCCAAATGCATACAAAATATTAATGTGAAGAAAGCAACTGCAGCGCATACCAAGTTTTTCTTGTCCGCGATCTTGAAATATGACGTAAAAATGACGACAATGTAATACGCCTTTTTAGCGCCGTGTCAAAGATCTATGTCAAAGAAATTGCGTGAATTTTTTTAATGATATTTCATTCTGAAAGATTTGATCGAAAATATTATCTTGTAATACCGGCTTTAGAGGCTTTTCGGAACGGACAGACGCCAACTTCACATGGCAGTGAACTCGCCGATTGGGCCGCGAACACACGTCTTCGCAAGACATACTGCTTTCGGCCGTCCAGAACCACAACTCACTCCGCATCCGTCCCTTCCGGCTATCTCTTCCGGGAAGGCAAGCAGATTAGCCAAGGTTCTGAGCTCACTTGCTTCTACTGACCAGATGCTCCGCTGCCTGCCTCACAATATTTTTTACACGCTCCCCTTGATAATTTCTGGCTACAGCTCGGGAGTGTCACAATCGTATTTACTCTTCAACTCGTGCCTTAAATATATATATATATATATATATATATATATATATATATATATATATATATATATATATATAACAACTAGGTGAAGGAAGTCAGAGATGACTGGAAGACTGTAGCAATAAAAGAATCTTCAGACACTGGTGCAGGACAGGGAGAAGTATAAACGGTTGGTGGACGGTCACAGGTGGCCGGAGACCAAAATCAAAGTCATCATAACAGAAGAAGAAAGAAACAGAAGAAGCGAGAGAATGAAGAGGTATTGGGAAGAAAGAAAACGTGCCAAACCATTCATTCGATTGCAATGAAACTTTGGTGAATCGTTGACCGTACGCCCACTAAGGATCCTAACCCAAAAACAAAAGAGCACGACACATAGCTCAGGAGGTATGATGTCATAAATAATGAGAGGCCACCGAGTGAGAATACCCAAATTTATTCGTCAATTATTGGAAAATGGGAGTAGTTATGGAACTGCAACAAAGTTTGCATGTAATTTCGGACGTTTATGAAGCGTTTTGTAACTCAGATGATGAGAGATACTTTTTTGAAGAATTATTTAGCATTTATTACTACGAAGATTGGGGCAAAGGTCGCGAAGATTTTTGTTTCCTTGCAGATGCCAGCCCGGTTGGTTCCATACGAAAGGGGAACGTTTTAACTACATGAATGGACAATGTGAGAGATTTCAGAGAGATTGGTCGTATTTTTGCGCCTCGCTGTGGATTGGCGTTTCAGTAGAGATAGGCGGAGCCTGGAAGCTTTGCGGAGAGGAGATTTTAGAAGTAGAGAGAAAGGGACTGATGTTTGAGCAGCCGAGAAGAGCAGACGCTTCTCTTCTGCTCTCAGTTTATTCTAGTCTTCAAGCAGCTGTACTTAGAGTTTGTGGTACAAACTGAGTATTGGCAAGCTGAGAGCAAGGTCAGTCTGCCTGACATTAGACGCACCGACGCGCTAATTGCGATTGTCATAGTTCTGGTGTCACCTCTCCCTACAGTACATTCGTATTTCACACGTAAATTGTCTGTGGTGGCACGACATAGCCGAATGAGTGAGATCGTAGGCACTAAGATCCGCCGGAGTCGAAGTTAGCTGATATTAGTTCAATATTGCTTCTGGAATACGAAGCTGGATTATCTCCGGGTTCGGGACTTGCTGCTATCGACATTCGCAGCCGCCGCCCAGCCGTCGTGTTGCTGACATCGCCAGCCAGCACAGTTTTGGTACAGTATCGCGTGCATTTGCTAGTGTTTCAAGGGGTATTCACGTTTTCGGACTATTGAAAACGTTAAATAAACTCACAGAAATCTGGTATTCCACACGATTACGCCACGATTTCCAGTTAAATGTGGGTTGTCACAAGTGTTTAGAATCAAAAACAATTACTCATTATAACAGATAATCTGTCTTACGCTGACTGCAATTAAGAGATTTATTTTACACCAGACGCGTTTCGCTTTTTTATTTTAAAAGCATCTTCTGTGGTCTGTAAATGATACAAAGGTTTGTACAGTTTGTTTTCGATACATAGATTAAAAACAGTTTTTAAAGAACATTTTGCACGTCAGGCCTAAGTGTTTTAAACTTAATATTCGGTCTACACACGGTGTTGATGTCTCTGCTTTACATGTTACTACTGTTTCTCGGTCTTGTTGGCTGGAGTTCGTTTGTTCCTGGCATGTGTTTGTCGGCTGTGTACAGCACTTTTAGTGTGTTTTTGTTTCGTTTCTTCATTTTCATCCCAGCACATCACATCATTTCACTTTTTGAAATGTATACAGATTACATATCACCTGTTATAAGAGGAATGCCTATCCGTTATAACAGGTGATATGTAATCTGTATACATTTCAAAAAAGTGAAGTGATGTGATGTGATGTGATGTGCTAGGATGAAAAGGAAGAAACTAAACAAAAACACACGAAAAGTGCTGTACACAGCCGACAAATACACGCTAGGAACAAACGAACTCCAGCCAACAAGACCGAGAAACAGTAGTAACATGTAAAGAAGAGACATCAACACCATGAGTAGAACGAATATTAAGTTTAAAACACTTAGGCCTAACGTGCACAATGTTTTTTTAAAAAACAGTTTTTAATCTATTTATCAAAAACAAACTGTACAAACCTTTGTATCATTTACAGACCACAGAAGATGCTTTTAAAATAAAAACGCGAAACACGTCTGGTGTAAAATAAATCTCTTAATTGCAATCACCATAAGACAGATTACCTCTTATAATCAATTTTAACAGCTGCTGCGGAATATGGCCACACAACCAAATACGATTATCTTTGACTTACCAGTCACTTGCTGTAGGAGGGTATATTATGTTTTCTACATTCGTGTAATTTGCTCTGTGTTCAACTGTATGTGTATGTTGCTTTCAACTTTGACGTTCATTTAACTTCAGAGAATAAAACGAGTCAAAACATGTTTCTTTACTCAAATCATTAAAATTAGTTAACCACTTCACACAATTTTGGATATGTTTTATTACTTGGAAACTAGAGGATAAATTAATTAAATGTTCGATGGTGGGTCAGCGACGCCTATCCTTTAATATCAAGTGAACAAACCATTTGCATACCGTCCTTCCTCTCCCCTACCTTAACCTGTATTTCCAACCAGAGGCGCCGACTTCTGAAAATCAGTGTGGGTGCTGTATATCACGTTTCACAAATGTTCGAAACCAACCCTCCTGAAAATCATGTTCATGCATTTTTGAATGAGCAGTACTTGATATAAGTAAATAGGCTGTTGTCTGGCCTTTTAATGATAGAAGGAAGAAGGAGGGGGAAGAAAAGAAAAGCATGGCTGCATTAGGACACTACAATAAAGTGATCTAATTAGCCGAAGTTGATATTTCGATATAAGTAATACTCCAAAACGTCTACACGACCAATGAAATAATTTTTCACTGTACGCGTTTTGTGCGAAGCTATTCTTTCTGACAAAAGAACACCGTCACCAAGGTTTAAAGAAATCTTTGAAACATTTTGAAATATTGAAGTCCGACATCAAAATTTTTTGGTCAGTTCCAAGCAAGAGCTTTATACTTTATCGAAACTTTCATCACTTCATGACATCTCTGACAGTATAGTCCAAGGTTTTTTTTTTTTAAGCCTGAGAGAAAAGCATTACAAATTTCAACTGAATCTATAATTTTAATAACAGGGGAAGTGACAAAGATAAATGAAAAACGATTAACTTTAGCATCAGAAGCAGATTCTTCAAGCTAAATTCCTGAAAGAACACAATTGAATGTTCATAAATACGTACACCTGAAAGGTCAAAAGAACTGACGTGCTTCAGGAAGAATAAAGCTAGCGTAGTGGCTAAAACACTAATACTCATTACTATTCGCTTGGAGACCCACGTACAAAACTGATCATTTCTTTCACGTATGAAATATCGTCTCTCGCTATGGTCGCGTTTTGCATTGCCTCTTGAGTCATAAGGTAGATTTTGGTTTTTCCCGATCTATACAATTTCATTTTCCACCTCAATTTTATATGGGTGCTCAGCACCCCCAAAAAATTCTTAGGGGGGGGGAGGGGAGGCACGAGTCCCGGAGCACCCACGGAGTCGGCGCCCCTGTTTCCAACACACCCACTAAAAATATACCTTTCAAATTAATAGCACTGATTTATTACGGTAGTATAAACGGCAATACGGCCTTCACGGTGCAAAAGAATGACAACACAGTACAAATACAGATGACGTGACAAACCTGGGTCTCCAAAGTAGTCCCCTGCTACTGCCAACGATGTGGAGGTTCCTGAGTATCATCTGCCGCAGCATATGCCGCACCACGTCTGAATCGGGTCCCCTTTTCGCGCACAGCATTAGCAACGTCATCTTGTAAACCGACTAACACAGGGTGGAAATGTCGGGAGAGTACGGTGGATGCTTTAAGTTTTCCCACGTTTTGCATCATGAAGGCCATATTGTCCTTATACGACCGTTAGAAATTAGTGTGTTACGATATTTCAGTGCTATTCGTTGTCCACATATGTTTTTATCACCTTGTCCTTTCCTCTGTATATGTCACATTTTCCAGCCGGACTAGTACCTCCAAGGAAAACGTTATTGCCATGACTTGTGTCTCAATCAGTGATTTCTCTATAACCTGGGTGTATAACTCTGGTGTCTGAGCATAGAACTGTAGCGTGCCTGCACATTCATAAGTTTTCCACACGAATTAGCATTGTCCGCCATGTTGAAATTAGTCAACATAAGAAGAAACAGACTCGCGTGAGTAAAGAATAGAAATATATTACCTTTTTGTTTTCTTGTAATTTACATCTACATGTACATAGATACTCTGCAAATCACATTTAAGTGCCTGACAGAGGGTTCATAAACCACTTTCATAACTTTTCTCTACCGTTCCATTCTCTAATAGCGCGCTGGAAGAAAGAACACCTAAATCGTTCCGTTTTCGATCTGATTTCTCTTATTTTACTGGGATGGTCATGTCTCCCTAAGTAGGTGGTTGATAGCAAAATATTTTCACATTCAGAAGTAAAAGTCGGTGATGGAAACTTCGCAAACAGATCACGCCGCAATGAATAACGCCTTCTTTTAATTATTTCCACCCCAATTCGTTCATTTCCGTGACGCTTTCCCCCCGGTAACGTGATAAAATAAAACGAGCTGCCCTTCTCCGAACCTTCTCAATGTCTTCCGTCAGTCCCACCTGGTGAGGGTCCCATACTGGGCAACAGTACTCCAGGAGAGGATACACAAGTGTGATGTAGGCAGTCTCTTTGGTGGAGCTGGTGCATCTTCTAAGCTTTCTGCCAATGAAACATAACCTCTGGTTCGCCTTCCCCACAATATTTTCTGTGTTCTCTCCAGTCAAAGTTGTTCGTAATTGTAACTCCTAGGTATTTGGTAGAATTTACGACTTTAAGGTTTGACTGATTTATCGCGTAATTGAAGTTCAGCGGATTTCTTTTAATGGTCATGTGTATTACTTCACACTTTTCTTTATTTAGTGTCTTCGTAGCAGCCATGTTGCAATTAGTTAAGAAACAGAATATGAACATCTTTGGCTGGCACACTCAGAAATCTGTAGTTCAACATCCAGGTATTATAGAGATCACTGGCCGCAACCCTCATGTAAAGGTGACAAATTTCCCTACAGCGAAGGATTGTAAATTTATTACTTCGCGCCATGCTACCGTGTTCAGTTCTTGAAACGTAAAATGTAGATATCACACTGATGAACACGTACTGTCGTATCGCAATAAAATTATCTGCATGTTAAATATTATTGAATGAAAAAACTCTTCGAGGTATCTAAGGTTTCAGCTATAACTTTAAATGAAAACATTTTAGTAAGGTTCCACCGTGTTGCTGTGGCATGGGTGCGTTGTTTTAGGACGTTAGGGCAACTTGTGGCACTGTCTCCGATATTCAAGCTTTGCTTTCTGGAGTAGTTTTCATGTGAGATGTTTTGATGGCGAAACGACGCTGTGAACACTGGAGACAACGGCACAAGTTGAACTAAAGTGATAAAACAAAACAATAAATAAATAAGAGCTAAAGACGGAGGTCCAAGCTTCCTACAAGTGACTGGCAACAATAAACCTGGTATTTCAGTTGGTTTTAGTGCTAACTGTAAAATATACATAGAAGTCATTATTCAGTTTTTATACACTTTTATTAACTCAAATTTAGTTAAGAAATATTTTAGGCAAGAATTTGGAAAACTATCTCTTTTGTATCCCATCCTCGTCGCCACTTTTGTGTCTCGTTTCCGCCGGTTGTCCTGGGTGTCGGTGGCAGAGTAGAGAGAGACAGACACAGGGAAATAGGGTGCACGCGTGTGCGGGTACAGAGTCTGAGGTGACTAGCCAGTGGGACAGCAGAAACTAGAAACACTAAGCTAGATTAGAGCAAGTTGTATATTTCGGAGAAATATGATAACTTTTACAAAGTTCACGACTGCCGACTAAGTGTCAGTCAGTTTTAGTGCTAACTGTAAAATATACATTGAAGTCATTAATTAGTTTTTATACACTTTTATTAGTTAAGAAATATTTGAGGCACGAATTTGGAAAACTATCTCATTCGTTAAAATAATTCTGACACCTTTGATGTATCGCCACCATTTGAATCACATACTCTTCTTGAAAATCTGGAAGCTGTATTGTGGTCTGCACGTAGGTTGTACTGTGATTCAACTCTTCTGTGAAGTTATAGTGATTGTATTCGAACAACAAGAACAGGCTGTGAGAAAACAGAGAATCGATTGCGCGTTCTCCTTTTGGAGTTGTCGATTCAGAAACCCGTTTATCTCCTGCAAGCAATGTGAATGATGACCAGTGTTGCCAGACGTAGGGAATTTTCGCTACACGTAGGTACTTTTAAGCATTAAAATCATGTAGGGAATTTTCATCCAAAAGTCCCCAACGCGTAGGTACTTTGGTAAAATTTTACAATCGCCGACACAGACCTAGCGGGTAATGTTGGCAACAGAGCAGTTGTCAGCACGCGGGAATGAAGCCGACCAATTGTGTCAAAGTTTGAAGTAGACAATGATATTTTAGATGGCATCGTTGTTTTCTGTTCATAGTAATCAATATTAATTTGTAAACTTTCTTTCAGACACATTAAAATTGATGCGAAGTATGATGCTTTGAATGTATATCAGTGGAATGGAGAGTCGGTTGGGAAATGGTGTTAGAAAATGTCAGCACAAGAAAAATTCATTGTTTCCATGAACGAACGACGTTTTATTATCTCGTCTAGACATATTTACGTAAGGACGATATACTAGGTAGTACTTGTAAATGATAAGATGCTGACAAGAAAACGCTAAAACACTTGCGTCAGCGAAAGTTAAAATGAACAATTCGTTGTCAACATAGCATTACTCTTTGAAAATCGTATTATTTAGAGTGACGGACATCTTTTTTTTTTTGTGCTGACTGTAAACTAAATAATTACTGCTGTTCCTACTTTATGGTCGATGGTGTCTCGATGTATCCTTGTGCGGTCAATAAATCAGTTACCCTCGTGTAACAGTGCACTCGAAATTTACCCCACACACTTCCTTCTAATGCTAAGATGACGATTCCTTGATGTCTCCGAATGTGTCCCACCAACCTATCCCTTCTCTTAGAATACGACAGAAATTCCTTTCCTCCCCAATACTGTTGAGCACCTCCTCATTAGTTATGTGATCTACGCATCTAATTTTCATCATTCGTCTGTAGCACCACATTTCAAAAGCTTCTATCATCTTTTTGTCTGAACTCACTGTCCACGTTTCGCTTCCATACAATGCTACACTCCAGACAAATGCCTTCAGAAAGGACTTCCTAACACTTAAACTAATATTGGATGTCAACAAGTTTCGCTTCTTCAGAAACGCTTTTCTTCCCATAGCCATTCTGCATTTTATATCTTCTTTAGTTCGGCCATCAGAAGTTATCTTGCTACCCAAGTAACAAAACTCGTCTACTACTTTTATTGCCTCATTACCTAATTTAATTCCTTCAGCATCGCTTAATTTTCTGAGGCTACATCCATTATCCTTGTTTTACTCTTGTTGATGTTTATCTTATACCCTCTTTTCAAGACATTGTCCATTCCATTCAACTGCCCTCCCAGATCCTTTGCTGTCTCTAACAGGATTACTATGTCATCGGCAAACTGCAAAGTTTTTATTTCTTCTCCCTAAACTTTAATTCCCTCTCCAAATTTCTCCTTGCATTTCTTCACTGCTTGCTCAATGTACAGAAAAGGCTACATCCCTGTCTTACTCCCTTCCCGACCTCTGCGTCCCTTCTATGCCCTTCGACTCTAATAACCGCTGTTTGATTTTTGTATAAGTTGAATATAACTCTTCACTCCCTATAATTTACCCCTGCTACTTTTAGAATTTGAAACAGTGTATTCCAGTCGACATTGTCGAAAGCTTTCTCCAAATCTACATACGCTGAAAACGTACGTTTGCCTTTCCTCAGCTTGTCTTCTGAGATAAGTCGTAATGTGAGTATTGCCTCCCGTGTTCCTACATTTCTCCTAAATCCAAACTGATCTTCCCCGAGATCAGATTCCACCAGTTTTTCCATTCGTCTGTAAATTATTCGTATCAGTATTTTGCAACCATGACTTATTAAACTGATAGTTCTGTAATTCTAGTAATAAGGTTGGCATTCCCAGAGGTAGTTGCTCAGCCGGCGTCACGTGATAAACTGTGGCGCCCCTACAATGCCTATATATGCGGCGCTCCATCGAGGCCCTATCGCAGTTGCCACTTAAGCTACGTGCACACGTGCGTTTTTTGAAGCTGGACGCTCAGCGTCAAAAGACGCCACAGTTATAGGCAGGCTGGAGAAGGCCGGTAGTGGCCACACACAGCGTCTTTTTCTGCCAGCGTCAGACGGGAAGGCGCATCCTCAAGATCAGACGCCAGTCAGATGGGCCGGCGCCCATTCGCTGCGTCAAAAGACGCTTCTCACATTGCGTTCCCGCGTCTACTCAGTAGCATCTCTGCAGTCTGTCAACGCAGAGTAGTGTGTGTAGTCAAGTGTTATTACAGTTTTTTCGATGCGTAAGACGGAAAAAATTGAGTACGATACCGAACGTATTATCTTAGAAGTTGAAGCTCGACCATTTTTATACGACATTCAAAATGAGGATTATAAAAACAGACAAAAAAAAAGAGAGACGGTTGGCTAGCTGTCATTTTATGCAATGTAAACAAATAATAAAATAAGTAATAAAACTTCACTTACCTCAGAGTAACTGATAGTTTTTCTTCAGCCCTTATACAATCAAGTTTTCGAGTATTTCTTCCAGTAATAGCAGAGTTTCGTATGACTTAATAGACATCCTGTAGTACTCAAAAAACTTTTTAGGGTTTTCCTTAAGTTTGTTGTGTATCAGAGTGAATTTTCCCCTCTCTGATGTGTCTTCAATTATCGGATGAATCCAAATACGTATTTTTTGTCTACGTCGTCTCCGTCGAATCAGTAACAATGCAGCACATATTATTGTTGCAGACTGTTTACTTAATACATTCATTTCTCAATGCTGCGATGTCACCCATGCAGGTGTGAAATGCTACTGAGTAGAGATGGGATAATTGAAACATCTGACGGTTTCGAAACCAATGAAACCGTACCATCTGTGGTTTCGAAACACTGTTTTGAATTCATGAAACCGTGAAGCAATGTATGTTTTATCCTGACATCTTCGTTCTAGGAGGGCAATATTTTCCACTATGTGGACAAGGGTACATACAAGAACCTGTCAACCATAGAGTATATATTTACTTCTTGGTCTGTACGAAACATGTTGATAAAGATTTTCTCCCGTGTTGTTGATGTTGCCAACATAGTCACACGAGGCCGCCGGTATGCTACTTTCTATACATACTAAATAAATTATAGGAAATAAAGGGCACACTAAACAATCACAAATAATGCTATGGAATTACAAAAATAATAAAATAAGGCTGGCCGCGGGGACTGAGGCGCTTCAGTCACGGTCTGCACGGCCACTACGGTCGAGGGTTCGAATCCCCCCTCGGGCATGGATATTTGTGCCGTCCTTAGTCTTAGTTAGTTCATAAGTAGTTTGTAAGTTTAGGGACTGATGACCGCGTAGTTAAGTCCCATAGACTATAAAAACAAAATAAATAAATAAATAAATAAAAATAAGAGACAAGTTCACCACTTCTACGTCTTGACCGTTACACCACCGCCGCAATTCCTTTAACATAACAGTCGAAAAATTATAACGATTGGAGGTAACATCGTTTTTACTCGTAAGAAACCAACTCTTTAACGCGAGATTAAATATGCGATGTACCCTTGTTCGTATAAAAAATGTCATTTCAGGCTTCATGTTGTATCTTATTTTAAAAAATGTAGTTTCACTCGTGTTTTTAATATGGTAGATAAAACTAGAATTTAAGTGGTTATTTTAATGCAAATAGTGAACGTTGGTTTATTGTTCTTTTACATTTATAAAGCAGGCATTATGTCATTTCGGAATACAGCAGTCTCTTGCAAACGAATCTTGATTTCAGTAATCATAAGCTGCAGACTCACGAGTGTCAACTACTATTTGGCACTATCTTCAGTAAAATGAAACACCACATTTCGATACCATTAGTCTGTTCCGCCTTTCTGCATTAGTGGTTTGAAACACCGGTGTTGTGAAACCGACACGAAACCGTGAAACCGACACGAAACCGTGAAACCGACAGGAAGAAACGGTTTCAGTGTATCGACAATCGACCTCGAATGTGATCCGAAACAGAACGGAATGAAACCGTATGGTTTCGAAACCGTGAAAGTTGCCGGTTTTGAAACCCTGAAACTGTTGTGTGTATCGAAACCTGGTTTCGAAACCATGAAACCGTAGCCAACTCTACTACTGAGCCAAATGTGGTCACATTCACGTCTTTCGTCGGTAGGACGCCTGTAAGAAGCCGCTGTATACACGCGGACCAATGTGGCCACCACCTGGCGCCTTTTAAAGCTGCTTCTTTAGACGCTCAGCGTCCAGCTTCAAAAAACGCAAGTGTGGCCGTAGCCTTAGCCTCCGAAGATGTGTTCCGCAGCTGAAAATGTCTCACAGTTTTGAAGAAGAAAAGCTGCTGGGGGGAGGGGGACGCGAACGATCCTTGCCCCCCCTTCGATCTGCCTATGGCGTAGCTGGATGTCTCTCGCTTTTGTCGCTCACGTAGAACGCGGTATTAGGTGTGACGTAGGCACGGCCAATTGCACGGCCAACGGGAAAGACAGGCCCCAGCGCAGACGTCATGCCACGTAAGCAAGGGATAGTCTGTTCACCGAGAGCTGGGACGAAACGTGAACATTTCACGTGAGCGACTACGCTCGTTTCCAGAGAAAGCACTCGGTGTTCACGTGATACGTAGGGGTGTGCAAAATGCTTGGCGCACGCTCTGTAGCTGACGGAGTCGGCTGGCTGCTGAGCTGACGTCACAGCGGACAGTGAGAAACCCGGGCAACAATGTAACGAAAACAGGCAGACGGCATTGAGGATTCAAAGCGAGTTACAATAATGTTAACAGTACAATTAAACTCATTTCATTCTCTCGAAGCAGTTTTATTTTTCATTCAGGTTACTAACAAAAGCTCCATTAACACATTTTTTAATAACAACACCAGTAATAATGTTAAAGGACGGCGAAACAAGGTTCACTGTGTCGAACGAGAACTGTTCTGATTGAGGTTTATAAAAACCGATCCTTTCTCCTCTGTAATTTCCACATTTGACTTCAAGCTTTTTTCTATGACACGGAGGACGCACTTGCTCCAATCTTCCGCACTCACTTTTCTTACTGGTTCTTCTTTCAGTTCAACTTCCGGAATTTTGTATGTTACGTATTCCGCTGCAACGTAGCCTTTGATTGTGGCCCACACTAACTCGATGGCGTTTAATTCACGGTGGTACGAAGGAATGCTAAGAACAGTTTTCTCTGCATTCTTCGCGAAATCATCTATCGCGTATTCGTTCTGCGCTGTTCTGTGATTTTTAACTATATCTAAAAGGTCTTTCTTCAACATACCATCGATGTTTTTAGATTTTAGCTACTCTGTTATTTCGTGCTTACTGTAATTCGCATTGGGAACTTTTTCTAAGAGAATGCCACAGCGCGTTATCCATTGCTGTTTCCTGAAGGCGAGGAAGACCAGCTTGAAACCACTTCTCGAAGGTTTCGACGAACATTTCCTCATGATAATCTCCACTTTTCTTGGATTCTAAAGTGCACAAACATCCTTATACGAACCCTGCTTCCTGCCAATGTGTGAGATAATCAGGCGTTTCCCTTTACCTGATGGACCTTTGCTTCCGGTGGATATTCGGGATAGTAAGGCTTGTTTCGAGGACTTCATAGTGTCATCTGTCCAGACGTGACTTCGAGCATGTCCTGCGTTCACCCAAGTCTCGTCCAAATAGTGATTGGATCTTTCTTCTTTTCTCAACCATTCAATGGTTCGAGGATAACGCCGCCTCGTGCCTTAGGCATTGTGTTTTTTATGTGGTTAGAGAAGTAACATTACACTTCCACATTGTTTTAAGATGATTATACATTACTATAATAATCAACCAATAGTCTTTCATGCGTCCTTAAGAATGAGAGATCATCAAATCGCCGCTGTACAGCACGCAGTAACGAGCTCAAGCCTGCAGTGGAGACAGCCACGCTGACTCCCGTGACTCCCCGAGTGGCTTGCAGGCACTCGACCAGTTCTTCCCTCAACACCCATTAGTGCAGTCCATTCAAGACACTGCTTACTCTCTCGGCAAATCCGGCGGTTCTGTGGTCTTCCTGTGGAGCCCTGGCCATGTCGGCATACTGGGGAATGAACATGTTGACCAGTTGGCCAAACAGGCCAACACTGCGCCACCCTTAACCATTGGCGTCACAGAATCGGACCTAAAGTTAGCACTGCACAAGAAGATGCTTGGAGTGCAACAAACAAGCTTCGAGCAGTGAAGCTATCCACAACTCTGTGGATTCTTCACTGTGGTCCATACGTCGAGAGCCAGTTGTCCTCTGCCGCCTCCGTATTGGGCATACGTGGCTGAAAATGTTCAAATGTTTGTTAAGCTTATGGGACTTAACTACGGGGTCATCAGTCCCTAAACTTGCAAACTACTTATGAACTAGCTAATCCTAAGGACGGCACAAATATCCATGCCCGAGGGGGGATTCGAACCCCCGACCGTAGTGGCCGTGCAGACCGTGACTGAAGCGCCTCAGTATCCTCGGCCACCGCGGCCGGCTACCTGGCTGACCCACGGCCACCTCCTTCGCCGTGAGGCCCCACCTGTGTGTCGGTGTGGAGCAGCGCTGACAGTAGTCCATCTTCTGATGGACTTCCCAGTTTTAGCTACCTTGCGGCAGTCTTTGAACCTACCAGACACGCTACCCTTAGTTTTAGGCGACAATGCCTCCACGGTTCTTAAGTTTTATTCACGCAGCTGGTTTTTACAACTTAATCTAGTGGTTGGTGCTATAGCCTGATAATTCAGGTCCCCACCTAACCAGCTATTTTACACCCTTTTAAGACCCTTCTGTAAATTACCAAGGGTTTTTTTTTAGTTTGTGCAGTATGGCTGGCTCTTCCTGTTTTTTCTCTGTGATCAGCTAGCCATGTTCTTCTGCTGTCCAGTTTTGGTGAGATCCCGACTTCGTTTTATCTATTGTGTGTCTTCGTTTCGTGTTGTCAGCGACTTGTCCATTGTCAGCTTGCCCCATTTGTGAGTGTTCATCTTTGGAGCTTCGTTTTACTTTTTACGCTGTTAGCTAGGAACAGGAGACTGATAAACTAGCTGTTTAGTCCCCTCAAAACCATCATCAACAACAACATGCTGACTCCAGCGCCTCTGCCTTGTACACCCCTCGACGGCAGCGCTGTGGTCACGCGCCTTGCCGTGTTTACAGTAGTCTCTCGTTTCGGTGAATGGAGTATAGTTCCGAGTCGGCGCGATCGCTATAGTCGGACCGCCGAAAGAACGACCCTGACAGTTCTTGCACGTGAGCCGCAGAGGGTGGGGGGGGGGGACACTCAACCACCAACCTGAGCTCTGGAATTCGTAAACCTTGTCAGGGTAACGGTACCGCGTTGCCACTCGGCCACTCAAGGTCGAGCGGGGTGGCATGCTTCGGTCGCTGCAAAGCATCTGTCGTGTGTTCATCGTTACCGGTTTTGTTTGTGCCGAGTTAGGTGTCGTTCATTTCAGACGTGTGTGAGATGGCTTCTTCCTCTAACCGTAAGAAAGTCACTTCTGTGACCAATAGACTGGCTGTCGAAACTGATGTGATGATATTACTCGGACACTATACTATGTCAGTCAACAGCGACCGTATGCGAATGAGGAAAAAAAAACTCTTCTTTTTATGTAAGAAGACAAATCATTTCACTGGAAGTGGCGATTTTACTACTTGTAAAGTGTTAGTCCTTATTTGTTTACCCTCTCGGCAGACTGCCACAATACAGTGTCCAAGTAATAACTCTGAGTTAGTAGGAAATGGTTATAGAAGATGAAATATATATCAAAATTCTTCAACTAGCGATCTTTGAAGACTAAATTATACAATATATTTAATTGGACACTGGAACATATGAAGCCTTACTTGAACTCGACTTATATTTCTAAACCTTTCTTTTTAACTGAAAAACATGTTATTCATCACTTCGTGGTTGTTATCGTTCGTTCACACTTTAGTAGTACATAGCAACGGTTCCAAAATATTCGGACGTGATATTCGTATGCCAGCGACTGGCACGGCGTAACAACAAACAACTGGGAAGCAGCATTGGCAACATAGCCGCTAGCTGTCAGAGTCGTTCTTTCGGCGGCTCGACTATAGCTCAGTGGCTGCCCGCTATGACGCAGTGGGCAGTGCCCCAGCGGCCGGCCAGTCGGTTAGCGATCGCGCCGGCTCGGAACCACCTTGCTTATGTGGCATGATGTGCGCGCTGAGGCCTGTCTTTCTCGCCGGCCACGGGCCAATTGTGAGGCCTTGTGTTCCTTCCAGTCAACTAGTGTCCAGGTTTCAGGAGGGCCCGACTGAGCGCTGGCTGCAGTGGCCGCCAGTGGCCAGTACAGAACCGAGACGAGCGGCCGGTTGCGCAACAGGTGAGTGGCTGGCTGCGGTAGAGGCCGGTCAGCTGGCGTCTCAGACTGACTGTGAGCAGCCGCCGGCCGCGGCCTTACGTAATAACCGCGCGAGGCGAGGAGAACAATGGGCGGCTTACGACGCCTCGCCTCATGTGACGCGCTGAGCAGCCACGTGCCTCTGCTGCAGGCTGCGTCTGCGTGGCCAGGGCTGCCAACGTGGGGGGCAAAAGTCGCTAAAACTAGCCGACTCAAAGGTCCCCTTCATCATCATCAGCCATTTCAATCATTTAATGATGTGGCCTCTTCGAGTCGTGGATTTAGGTAGGCTTTCAGCAGTCTTCTCCAAGCGGAACGGTCTTGAGCAGTTCTCTCCCAGGTGCTACCAGCGATCTTCCTGATATCTTTGTCCCATCTGTCTTCCTCTAGGCCTCCGGTGCTCTCTCGGACTCCACTCCAGTACTATCTTCGTCCATCTGTTGTCTTCTCTTCTCGCGATGAGGCCGGCCCACTGCCATTTCAAGGAGCCTATGGTCTCTAAGATGTCCTTAACCTTGGTCACAGATCGGATGTCATCTGGCCTTTTGTTATCCTTTCTTGTATAGCCCAGCATTGCTCTTTCCATGGCTCTCTGTGCTGTCCTAAGTTTCCCTTTTGTAAATCTACATCTACATCTACATAGATACTCTGCAAATCACATTCAAGTGCCTGGCAGAGGGTTCATTAACCACTTTCATAACTTTTCTCTACCGTTCCATTCTCTAATAGCGCGCGGGAAGAAAGAACACCTAAATCGTTCCGTTTTCGATCTGATTTCTCTTATTTTATTGGGATGGTCATGTCTCCCTAAGTAGGTGAGTGCTAGCAAAATATTTTCACATTCAGTCGGTGATTGAAACTTCGCAAACAGATCACGCCACAATGAATAACGTCTTTCTTTTAATGATTTCCACCCCAATTTGTGCAACATTTCCGTGACGCTTCCCCCCCCCCCCCTTGTAACGTGATAGAACAGAACGAGCTGCCCTTCTCTGAACCTTCTCAATGTCTTCCGTCAGTCCCACCTGGTGAGGATCACACAAGGGGCTCAGTGTCGATGTCTCGCAGCCATACGTCAGCACAGGAAGAATGCATTGATCAAACACTGTTTTCTTCAGATTTACCGGCATTTTTTATCTGAATATTGTATAATTCCTCCCAAATGCTTGCCAGCCAAGCTTGATGCGCCGATAGATTTCGGGCCTTACATCTCCCTTCATGTTTATAATCTGGCCAAGGTAGATATATTCACTGACCTCTTCTAATTGACTGTCCTTGACTTTCACATCACCAGCTGGGACCCATTTGTTTGACATTACTTTTGTTTTGCAGAGGTTCAAATTCCAGCCAACTAACTGACATGCCGAAGTAAGATCCGTAACTACGTTCTGGAGCTCTGGAGCTCTGTGAAGTCGTTGGCCAGTATGGAAATATCATCAGCAAATGTAAAGTTGGTAGGCCTTCTTCCATTAATTCTGATTCCCTTGCCTTCCCAGCTCAGCTTTGACAGAGCTATTTCCAGTACAGCCGAGAACAGTTTTGGGGATTTGGGGAGATGGAAAGGAAAATGAAAAACAGAATTACGATATGCTTTGATGATATTTGAAGTTTGCATTGAGCAGCCTCTGGCTGCAGGCTGCGTGGCCAGGGCTGCCAACGTGGGGGGAAAAAGTCGCTAAAACTGGCCGACTCAAAGGTGCCCTTAGCGACAAAAAATATAATTCTTGTGATTAGCAACTGTTTTTGGTGTCATTTCAAAAATTTTGGACGATAATATAGGGGATAAGTACTACCACAAAGAAGAATGAAAACGAAAAACAGAATTACGATTTGCTTTGATGATATTTGATGTTTCCATTTAGCTGCCATGTGCCTCTGGTGCAGGCTGCGTGATGATATTTGATGTTTCCATTTAGCTGCCATGTGCCTCTGGTGCAGGCTGCGTGGCCAGGGTTGCCAACGTGGGGGGAAAAAGTCGCTAAAACTGGCCGATTCAAAGGTGCCCTTAGCGACAAAAAAAATATAATTCTTGTGATTAGCGACTGATTTCGGTGTCATTTCAAAAATTTTGGACCATCATGTAGAGGATATGTACAACCACAAAAAAGAAGGAAAAAAAACAGTATTACGATTTGCTTTTATGAAATTTGATGTTTCCATTGAAATGACAAGCAGTAAAATTTGTTTCAAACATCAGGACTGCATTTAGAAAATATCGTTCATGCGAAACACAACTAGCTCTTTACTCACATGAAGTGATGTGTGCTATCGACAAGGGTTCGCAAATTGATTTCGTATTCCTTGATTTCCAGAAGGCTTTTGACACCGTACCTCACAAACGGATTTTAATCAAATTGCGTGGTTACGGTATATCGCCCCAAATTTGCGATTGGATAGGGGATTTCCTCTCAGAGAGAACACAGTTCGTAGTAATCGGTGGTAAGGCACCAAAAACAGTGGTGATATCGGTCGTTCCACAGGGTAGTGTTATTGTTCCTCTGCTGTTCCTTATCTACATTAAAGATTTAGAGGAAAATCTAAGTACCTCTCTTAGGTTGTTTGCAGATGACGCCTTCATTTACCGTCTAGTAAAATCATCTGAAGATCAAAACCAACTGCAGAACGATTTGAATAAGATATCACTATGGTGTAAGAATTGGCAGTTGACTCTAAATAATGAGAAGTGTGAAGTCGTCCACATGAGTACGAAAAAAATCCGTTAAACTTTATTTACAAGATAAATCAATCAAACATATCTAGGAATTACTATTACTTCACATTTAAACTGGAAACAACATGTAGACAATGTCGTAGGAAAGGCTAACCAGAGACTGCGTTTTATTGGCAGAACCCTTAAAACATGCAACAGAACTACAAAACACTGCATACACTACGCTTGTCCGTCCATATTTGGAGTATTGCTGCCCAGTGTGGGATCCTTATCAGGTGGGTTTGACGGAGGACATCGAAAGAGTCCAGAGAAGCTCGTTTCGTACTGTCACGATACAGGGGAGACAGAGTTATGGAAATGATACAGGATCTGGGATGGGAATCATTACAACAACGGCGCTTATCGCTGCGGCGTGGGCTACTTGCGAAACTCCAATCGCCAACATTGTCCTCCCAATGAGAAAATATATTGTTGACTCCCACTTACATAGGTAGAAATGATCATCAGAATAAAATACGAGAAATAAGAGCTCGAACGGAAAGATTCAGGTGTTCATTCTTCCCGCGCGCTATTCCAGAATGGAATGGGAGGTAGAATAGTATAACGGTGGTTCGATGAACCCTGTTCCAGGCACTTAAATGTGATTTGCAGAGTATCCCATGTAGATGTAGATAGATGTAGATTCTATTGCGGTCTGAAAATGGACTTAACTACGGGGTCATCAGTCCCTAGGCTTACAAACTACTTATGAACTAGCTAAGACTAAGGACGGCACAAATATCCATGCCCGAGGGGGTATTCGAACCCCCGACCGTAGTGGCCGTGCAGACCGTGACTGGAGCGCCTCAGATCCCTCGGCCACCAGGGCGCGCGCGGTCACCGGGCGCGCGCCCACGAGAAAATTGCTCGGTTTACATTTACATCCTGGCGGTCCCGATCATACTCCCAGACACCCTCCCTCCCTCTGTCTGCCTCATTCCGGATACTGAGCGCATTGGGTAGCATTTTCCCAGCTGCTTCTCTTCACGTTTCACTGTATTACTGTTTCGCAACAGTTGTCTCCTTAGTTTCTGAGTGATGCGGCCATACAAAGTTAATTGTAGTACAGCCAGTGGCGGCTCGTACAAAATTAGACCAGTGTGCTACAATATTACAAAAATAAACAGGAAACAAAATATACTAAAATAAAAAGTCAACCTTTCTAGGATTGCCTTTAATTAAATATCAATTAATACTGTATTGACAGTAAGACCTTCAGGGGAATCTATAACAGCGCTGCCAACTGCATGTATTCACTGCAGGTAGTAAATATAACGTTTAAAAAATATTAATTTTATTTAGAGAAATTAAAAATTTAGACTCTGAGGTATTTGAATACGAGCCCCACACAGGTAGGTTTGAGAGACAACGCGCAATACGCCTGAGCAGCGCGCTATTTGACTCTGTATGCCGCAATATACGTCATATACTATTCTTCCGCAGCCGTTACACGCAGCGCTAAGAGAAATATTGATCTGGCGCTGCAGTCGGTCTCAGCACACATGAGTCGCCAGGCCTGACGTCACGTCTGCACATGCGCACTAGCGAACAGATGACTGCGCCGCCTCTCTGCGCACGTACCAGCGCGGCTGAATCCCACTTCAGCACACGGAGCTGGTTTCCAGCTATCGCGGCGAGAGAGCTCCAAAATGCGTTTTCATCCTTATTACTACCATTCTAATACGCATTGTAAAGGAATTGGCATAATTTTATTGTGATATCTGGCTCGTATTCCAAGAGAAAGGATTTAATTTTATAGCGATTTCTCGCTTGCATTCGAAGAGAAATGCCATAATTTTAGTAATACATTAACAGTATGCTGCAGCACGTTAGCACATTATCACCAGCCAGCTCTAGGGAGGGACGAACCGTGCCGTCGTCCAGGGCGGCAGAGTTTTGGCGGCGGCAAATTTCTGAATTATTATATAGTTCCGATAGGTTAAATTAAACAGGACAATGAAACGTGGAAGTGTCTTGCAGAAATGTAGAAATGTGAAAATAAGTTGGAAATACGAATTGTTACAGATTGACAGACATTGATACAGACAACAGTGATATGCGTCATCCTGCTTGCAAAATAAACGTGCAAGGGTTACTGTGTAGAATGTTGAGCCAATGTTTTTCGGCATTGTTCGGGTGCTTTCGCGTGTCGTCAGTGTGGATTGTGAGAAGCGGGAGAAGGGCACTGTTCCGTTTAATTAACATTAATTTAAGAAAACATACTGATTTCTAGTAAGGAAAACTGTACGGCCCCCTTTGATATATATTGTTTTCTGTAACACTGACGCTGCGTTGATCTTAAAGACATACTGGCGACAAAGAAACGAATGAGTGTAATATGTGAAAATAGTGAAAATAAGACTTCATATTTTTTAAATAATGTTGCCAAAGTCGACGAAAAATGTGTGTGCGTGTGTGTGTGTGTCGGCGGGGTGGGGGGCATAGGGGTAGACGGTGTATGTTAACCACCCTCCGCTCCGCTTCCTACCAGTTGCCGCCTTGCTCAGTGATTATTTACGGTGTTAAAAGCAGATGTTATCGCCCTGATAAATTGTATTGCAACGGATAACGACTTTCTACACACAAAAGACTGCAGCAACTGATAGCATACCGGTGGCAGTTCCCTTACTAGATGAAATTCCCCCATTTATATCCCCATTAAATATTCTCACTCTCTTTTTAATCATTAATTAAGCATAAATGGGACTCAGAATTTCATAAAAACAACTAGAGACGAAATGTTTAACTATTTACACAGGTTTATTAAATTCACTGTACATCTCACTGTCACCATTTTAAAGCCAAAAATACAAAATATTAATTCACTAAATGTATCACCAATGGATTGAGACAAGGATGGTAACCTTACATTCATACCGTACATTCTTTACTCTCTCATACTGCACCCACGTGGCTATGCACAACATTCCCATTATACAAAATCATTTCCCCGCTGAAATAAAGATGGAATTAACACAACCAACACATTTCCTGATACTTTACCACGGAGGCCACCATACTCACATCCTTCCTCTTCGACAGCCGGAAACGTTCTCTCTCCTGGCCGCTCCCCGTCCTAACCGATCCTCCCGTTCCAGTTCGCGAGTAGCCGCGTCCTCATTGGCTTGTGATCTAACGGGATCTTCTGCCAACCTCCGAATTTTGAAGGAACTCGCAAGTCGCAGCCACTTTACCATCTCATCCCCAAGGAAACCTCTCTGCCACACCCCAAAACTAAAGTTGGCAAACCTACCGAGTGTTCTGCATCTCTGCCTTCCCAGCCGCGGCTTCATGCACACTTACAGACCCTCACACACACAATCACATAGGGTATAAGAGGAGTTGGGTACTGTGGAGCAAAGCTCCTTATGTGAGTGGCGCTCACTTATTTGTCCTGCAATAACAATTTTAATAAATAATAAAGCGTTCTTGTCTCCACCTAGTACATCCCCCATTACAGTGGCACTAAACGCCAAGCACACTTTTACGAAATGATAATCAGATGAAAGTAACGTACACTGTAGTATACAAGGATTTAATGCAATGATACTACAGTATCATTTCAACGGCACTTGAAATTTTTGCACTGGGCGGCAAAATCCCTGGGGCCGGCCCTGCTAGCAGTTGTCTGAATTATTCGCGTCTCGTACCTGTAATTATTACAAGTGTGTGTACTTTTACCTTCACCTGGCCTGGGAGTGACGTGCGCAAAATGGGTCCTAAGTACCATCAACTATATAGAAAAGTTTGGGAGAATCATCCCGAGTTCAAGACGTGTTAGCGTTCAGTAGAAACTGACTGTAAGTGCGAAATTGACTGATTTAAAGAGGCATATAAAAACACAAAACATTCTCTCAACAAACAGGGTTATTACATTCTGCTTCAGCTGGTTACATGTTATTAATACTGTTACTAACATATAATGCGTATTTTATATACTATCATCAATAAATAGTTAATCATGGTATGTAAGCGTATAACCAACGTATGTAAGTGTATAAAAACCAACACGTGACTCAGGAAAACGTCAAGGTATATTACGATAACTAATTTCTTAACGTAATATTATATTCGCAAGGAGGGGCAATAAGTAAATTTTACCCAATTAAACTATTTTAATAATTGCGTCAAATAACAGGGTTTTAACAATGTTACTAAATTACAAAGAACTGTATAAATTTTCGACAAATCTAGGGTATTTTGCCGCGGTGGAGTAGCCGAGCGGTCTAAAGCGTCTCGCTGCGGAGCGCGCGGTTGCTCGCCGTGGAGGTTCGAGTCCTCCCTGGGGCATGGGTGTGTGTGTTTGTCCTTAGGTTAGTTTACCTAGGTTTAAGTAGTTTGTAAGCTACGGACTGATGACCACGCAGTTTGGTCCGATAGATTTACAAACATTTGAACATTTTAAGGGTATTTTCACTTCAAAACGTAGCGACTTTTAGCAGGAATGAGTTGGTAACCCTGTGCATGGCTCTGACCGTCTTTTGTACACCCGAAGATGGTGATATATTCATTGACAATAATCTGAGCAGTGTGTGTAACGGTCGAATTCCAGGATTTTTATACTAAATCATTACGAAACGTCCAGTATTTTTGCCTGTTAGAAGCTGTTATGCGGTATCGGAAGAATCTTTTGGGTTTTCGCTACATAAACCCAGTTGTCTGAAGACAAACGATTTGTCGTAAATTATGATTCCTCGCCGTGGTGCAGTGGACGAGCGGTCTAAGGTGCCTCGCTGCGGAACGCGCGGTTGCTCGCCGTCGGAAATTTGAGTCCTCCAAATGTTCAAATGTTTGTAAATCTATCGGACCAAACTGCGTGGTCATCAGTCCGTAGCTTACAAACTACTTAAACCTAGGTAATCTAACCTACGGACAAGCACACACATCCATGCCCCAGGGAGGACTCGAACCTCCACGGTGAGCAACCGCGCGCTCCGCAGCGAGACGCTTTAGACCGCTCGACTACTCCACCGCGGCATTTGAGTCCTCCCTCGGGGACGGTTGTGTGTGTGTGTGTGTGTGTGGGTGGGTGGGTGGGTGGGTGTGTGTGTGTGTGTGCGCGCGCGTTGTCCTTAGGTTAGTTTAAGTAGTTTGTAATCCTAGGGACTGATGACCAAAGAAGTTTGGTCCCATAGATTTACAAACATTTGAACATTTTTTATTTATTTATTTTCTTTCCTACTGGGCCCGCAGCATACACAAGGTCAAAATATGACATTATCGTAAATATAGAAATCCATGTTTGCTGCTAACAATATTTATTCAGCTTGTGCAAATTTATTCCACTACAAGCTTGTTTCGGCTTATGCCATTTTCAAGTGGACCTGGTGATCTACAATACAATAATTACCTACGTAATTTTTCATTACGAATTTACTTACGTTTAAGTTGGATTGACGTTCATAAAGCGTATTAGAGTTAGTGTCTCTTTGTGACAAGATTGTATAGTCACGTTTCATCCAATTTTTTTTTTTTTTTTGGCACATATAGACATGCAAAATTTTAACACGAATTATCTACAGGAAAGTGGAAAAGCTGGTAGAAACTGACCTCGGGGAAGATCAGTTTGTATTCAGGAATTCAGGAGGAACGTAGGAACCCGGGAGGCAATACTCACTTTACGTCTTATCTTAGAAGATAGATTAAGGAAAGGCAAACCTACATTTTTAGCTGTTGTAGATTTGGAGAAAGCGTTTGACAAGAGATACTGGAATACACTCTTTCAAATTCTGAAGTCAACAGGGGTAAAATACAGGGAAAGGAGAGTTATTTACAACTTGTACAAAAGCCAGACCGCAGTTATTAGACTCGAAGGGCATGAAAGGGAAGCATCAGTTGGGAAGGGAGTAAGACAGGATTGTAACCTTTCTCCGATGTTATTCAATTTGTGCATCGAGCAGGCGGTGAAGGAAAGCAAGGAAAAATTTGGAATAGGGATTAAAGTTCAGGGGGAAGAAATAAAAACATTGCGTTTTGCTGATGACATTGTAATTCTGACAGAGACAGCAAAGGACCTGGAAGAGGAGTTGAAAGGAATGGACAGTGTGTTGAAGACAGCGTATAAAATGAACACATCAAGAGCAAAACAAAAATAATGGAATGCGGTCTTAGAAAATCAGGCGATGCTGAAGGAATTAAATTAGATAACGAAACAATGAAGGTGGTAGATGAGTTTTGTTACTTGGGTAGTAAAATAACATGCGATGGTCGCAGCACAGAGGATTTAAAATGCAGAATGGCAATGGGAAGAAAAGCATTTTTGAAAAAGAGTAATTTGCTAACATCGAATATTAATTTAAGTGTAAGTAAGTCTTTTCTGAGGGCATTTGTGTGGAGTATTTTACGGGAGTGAAACATGGACGATAAGCAGTGCGGACAGGAAGAGAATAGAGGCTTTTGAAATGTGGTGCTACAAAAGAATGCTGAAGATTAGGTGGGTAGATCGCATAACTAATGAAGAGGTACTGAACAGAATTGGTGAGAAAAGGAATTTTTGCCATACCCTGATTAAAAGAAGGGATCGCTTGGTAGGACACATTCTTAGACATCGAGGAATCGTAAATCTAGCATTGGAGGGAAGTGTGTGGGGTAAAAATCGCAGAGGGAGACCAAGAGACGCGTATAGTAAGCAGATTCAAGTGGATGTGGGTTGCCGTTCTTATGAGGAGATGAAGAGGCTTGCTCAGGATAGAGTAGGATGGAGAACTGCATGAAACCAGTCTCCGAACTGAAGACCATAACAACAACAGACACTGTTTACTCTGTTGATGCTTTATGTTTACAGTAAGCTAAGCCATGTCTCCACCATATCCTTTCTTCCAGGAGTGCTAGTCTTGCGTGTTTGCAGGAGAGCTTCTGTGAAGTTTGGAAAGTAGGAGGCGAGGTACTGGCGGAAGTAAAGTTGTGAGGCGGCATCGTGAGTCGTGTCGGGATAGCACAGTCGGTAGTGCGCTTGCCCGCGAAAGGCAAAGGTCCCAGGTTCGAGTCCCGGTTCCGGCACGCAATTTTAATCTGCCAGGAAGTTTCATATCAGCGCACACTCCGCTGCAGAGTGAAGTTTCATTCTGGTATCCAGAAACTGTTTCTTTTGGTTGTCGTGACATCGTTAGCGGCTCAAGCAGCAAGCGCATGAAGCAGCTAGGTGGGGGAACTTCTCCCTCCACCTGCATGCGCAGACCACGTCACGCAGCAGTCACTGGGAGCGGACGAACAAAAGAGCGAACTAGTTCTCGGCAGAGCCGAGAACTAAAGTGGGTGCTCCCGGTCGCGAAGTATTATGCGCAAGTCTACTGTCGCCCACTATTCCTCTTCGCCAGCCATATTTCACTTTGCGTTGTGTACGCTGCCATGACAGACGATAACGTCGTCTGCCAGGCGTTAAACGATGCAGCCTTTATAGCCACAGGGCTGCAGCTGACTGCTCACCGCCGAGGTGGCCGCTTCGGATATCTGAGAGATGACGCATTTCACCACTCATTTGTATTGACCGTCGAAGAATTAAATTTACAATATATTGACAGGTAACGTCCAAGATTCTGTACGTTAGTTGGGTATTGCGCTGGCATTGCAGTATTAACACACTCGCAGAGGTCGCACATGCAGGGCCGGATCTAGGACATTTGCCAAGGGGAGCAAGCTTAAATTTGCCGCCCCTTCTTTCACCCCCCTCCCGTAAGAATCGACTTTTTGGCGCTAATTGGGTTACATATTCCTAAATAAAAGTCACAATCTCACAACATGAACTTATTTTATTCACTGAATTAAGATCAAAGGAAAACAGAACAATTTTAATACATACAAAAATATTACAAGATTACTCGTCGTACAAAAATTCATTCAAAATTTCGCTTTTTGAGATTTTTTGCTGCAAAACTGTTTTTGATATCATCATAGTTTAGAGAAGCAGCTCGTTTGTGCTCTATGGATATTATACTCAGATTTGTTAAGCAGTAGTGCTCCTCAAGTGTATGTAATTAGTTTCAGCTTGCTGAAACTTCTTTCTCCAGACGAAAGGGAAACTAGAATGGTAAGATATATTTTAACGCTAGGGTAAGGTTGGGATACCCCTCTACCAATTTATTCCTATAAATTAAACTTAATGTTGATGATGCAGTGGAATCTTTCAAGGCTTTGTCTGCTGCCAGTGCATGTTGTCTGAAACCTTCAACTTCAAGTTCTTCCTCGCTAAGATCGTCTGCCAGTTCCGCTGCCTTGGCCTTCAAGTCCTCCACTTCCATTTTTCGAATTTGCACACCACACAGAAAACTAATTTTTGCACCAATTTTCTCAAGTGCGGGAAACCTGGTACTAAGCTCTGTCAATTATTCCTTATTTTTCTGTGAATGTTGGATACTTCATCCTCAAAAAGCTCATCGGCCATTTTCTTCTTTCTTCGAATCCTTTTTTCGGAGAATATCGTTGATACCTCATTATCTTCTGCTAGCACTTTGGCCTTAGAAATAGCTTCAGAGGTACAAGAATCCCAGGAAGTTTTGAGAACGCCCAAAAGTCCTTGAATATTTCGAACAGCTTTGTCAATTGTAAAGTATTAACTTCGCAGAAACTAATTAACATGAGCAATTTATTTTAATATTGCATACCAGAAACAAGTTAAAGTATTGAATTTGAGTTTTCTCATATTTTTTAAAATAGATCTTTTCTCTGATTTTGTTTCTGGTGTTGACAATTTATAAGTTTCAGTTTCTTCCAGGGCCTTCAAAACTTTATGAAAATGCTTGTAAACAGTTTCAACCGCATCTACCCTTGCAGATTACCTAGCCTTGCTGAATGTCTGTTGAATTTGCTCCCACTAAAATTAAAGAGTGAGCAGCACATGGTACGAAATAGGCCAGTTCATTCTTCTGAAGTATTCTTGACTGGACCCCTTTGTACTTTCCAGCCCTGTTTGCCCCATTGTCATGAGACTGCCCCCTGCAGTATTTAACGTTCAACCCATCTTGTTCCAATTCTTGCAGTACCTCTTGACTAAGGCCTTCTCCTGTTTTGTCTGTAACTGTGAAAAAGTCAGTAAAACTTTCCACAACCTCTGAGTCATTTGACTTGACATACCGAATTACTTGTGTCATCTGCGCATTGTGGCTGATATCTGGATTGCAGTCAAACATCATTGAAAAGTATTTAGCACCTAAAATATCTTTAATTGTATCTTGTTTTATTTTGTCGGCAATCAAGTAACGGAACTCATCTTGTATATTTTGCAAAAATAGCTAATCTGGCCTCTGTTGTGGCGTTCAATATGCAGACGAAGGGGGAAACTATAGTATGATATGAGATCAATTGTATTTAGAAATTTGCCACTATGTGGATCACAAAAATCACCATCTTCTTTAGTTCCCCTAAAAGGACTTCCTTGCTTAGCTAGAAAAAGGACAGCATCAATAATACAGTAAGATTCCTCCTGTTTTATCTGGTCTTGCTGCCCAGTGTGTGGGTTTGTCGGAGGACATCGAAAGAGTCGAAAGAAGGGCAGCTTGTTTTGTATTGTCGTGATACAGGAGAGACAGCGTCACGGAAATGATACAGTATCTGGGATGGGAATCGTAAGAACAAAGGCGTTTATCGCTGCGTCGTGGGCTACTTACGAAACTAAAATCGTAATATTCTCCTCCGAATGCGAAAATATATTGTTGCCTCCCACTTACATAAGTAGAAAAAATCATCTGAATAAATACGTGAAATCAGAGCTCGAACAGAGAGATTCAGATGTTCTTTCTTCCCACGCGCTATTCGAGAATGGAATGGGAGATAAATAGTATAAAAGTGGTCCGATGAACCCTCTGTCAGGCACTTAAATGTGATTTACAGAGTATCCTGTGTAGATGTCTATCAATTCCACTGCTACCGAGAGAGGACTCTAGATCCATTAGCTTTTGACTTTCAGTAAGAAGTGTGCGCACCTGAAATACGTTTTTTCATAAGGACTGGAACGTTATTCAAGTTCACCTGTTCTACAAATATTACCTTGATATGAAATATGAATATTCATTTATCTGAAAAAGGAAATCTATGCAAATTAATAAACATTGTGCATTTGATTTACGCAATAACGGAAACATCTCCCTCATTCTGGCTAATATCTAGTAGATTTTTTAAAGTTTGATTAGCTGAAGTACCTGTGACAGGGCAACACTGAAGTCAGCAACGAGGAATTTTAGTTTTGTAAAATGACTTCGGTATTTCTTGCAGTCATTTTACTGTTAATAATTCTGTGTCAGTTAATTTTATCAAATTATACCAGAAAGATACATTCTGTAAATTAAAAAAAAAAAAAAAAAAAAAAAGAGAGAGAGAAAACAAGTGTCGGTCAAAATTTGTTGCCCTCTAAATTCTGCCGCCCGGGGCAACTGTCCCCTTTGTCCCCCCCTAGATCCGGCCCTGCGCACATGCAACAAGACGTGATGTAGTGCAAGTTGCTCATAATATTTTCTCCATCCCCTTGTATGTGACACATAATAATCTGAACATGAGCACTGTACTCGTTTGGTAGCAGTAGGCCATCTCGGCGAGTCACATAGCCTGCCGTGTAGCTCCTACCGGAGTTGACTCTCTTGACGAGAAACGCTCAGCTCTGCCACACTGTGTCACGATTAATAATAAGAAAAAGTCCTGTATCAAAGAGAGTGTCCAGAAGGGTCTACACAATTCGATTGCGTTACCGCCGAGATTTTTATGGCTTGCCAAAAATTCATAAAGAAAATGTGCCGTTAAGACCGATACTAAGTACCATTAGTTCACCCACCTAATCATTAGCCATGTTTTTTACTATGCTGTTAAGACCGCATGTGGGCCGTTCGGACTCTTATATAAAGAATTCGGCCATTTTATCAGTAGATCGAATGACATAGTGGTCCAACTGGAGGACATATTGGTCAGCTTGAATGTGGATCGCTGTTTACCACGGTTCCGCTTAGTGATGTGTTGGAACAACTGGTACGAATTACCCCTGCCGACATTGCAGAACTGTTTAAGTGCTGTTTGACGGCCACATACTTCAAGCAGAATGAGCACTTTTATGAACAAACGAATGGCATGGCTAAGTCCTGTAATTGCTAACTATTTTTATGGAGAAATTCGAAGAACAGGCTTTAAGTACTGCAATTATATTCTGTATTACAGAGCCCGTAAACATTCCAGGAAGCTATGCAGAATGTGACGTCATTGCATCAGGGCTACAGAAGCTACAAAAGCCGCCGAAGAAAACGCGTAGTGTTTCAACGCAGAATACTAATTTTGTATAGAGACGTATCACAATAAGTGTTCCTAATTTTGTGTTGTGGCGGAGACACGAATATAAAATTACTTGTCAAATACTGATCTGAAACTGCTTGACTTTTTCATCAGTACCAAATAATAAACTACAAAAGGTATTTTGTTATTATGAGACCGAGAGGTTCTAGGCACTTTGTTAGAGATTGCGAGGCTGCTCCCGCCAGAGGTTCGAGTCCTCCCCTGCGCATGTGTGTGTGTGTGTATGTGTGTGTGTTGTCTTTAGGTTAGTTTAAGTACCAGGTGTTCAAAAAGTCAGTATAAATTGGAAAACTTAATAAATCACGGAATAATGTATATAGAGAGGTAAAAATTGACACACATGCTTGGAATGACGTGGGGTTTTATTAGAACAACAACAAAAAATGGTGCGTCGTTTGGTGATGATCGTGTGCTCAACCGCCACTTTCGACATGCTTGGCCTCCCATGTCCCCAGACCTCAGTCCGTGCGATTATTGGCATTGGGGTTACCTGAAGTCGTAAGTGTATCGTGATCGACCGACATCTCTAGGGATGCTGAAAGACAACGTCCGACGCCAGTGCTTCACCATAACTTCGGACAAGCTTTACAGTGCTGTCCACAACATTATTCCTCGTCTACAGCTATTGTTGAGGAATGATGAACAAATTTGGCATTTCCTGTAAAGAACATCTTTGCTTTGTCTTAATTTGTTATGCTGATTCTTGTTTTTCTGATCAGATGAAGCGCCATCTGTCGGACTTTTTTTTAATTTCTTTTTAAATTTTTGGTTCTAATAAAACCCCATGTCATTCCAAGCATGTGTGTAAATTTCTACCTCTCTATCTACATTATTCCGTGATTTATTAAGTTTTCAAATTTATACGGACTTTTTGATCACTCGATAGTTTGTAAGCCCAGGTTCTGATGACCATAGTATTTTGGTCCCACAGATTTACCATTTGTAAATTTGATTTTGTTAATATGATTCACAGACTATCTTCTATAAAATTTGTTTCAGGTGTTAAAATAAATTACTTAGTTCTCTACAAATGCGCGGAAATAAAAAAAAAAAAAAATTCAAGTGTTTGTAGAGCTTATGGGACTTAACTATGGGGTCATCAGTCCCTAAACTTACAAACTACTTATGAATACTAAGGACGGCACAAATATCCATACCCGAGGGGGGATTCGAACCCCCGACCGTAGTGGCCCTGCAGACCGTGACTGGCGCGCCGCAGAGCACACGGCTACCGCGGCCGGCTATGCGGAAATATCGAATTACTTGTTCGGCAAGTTAAATTTCCTGTTTGCATTAGAAAACCTATGTCACTATTTTTACGAGCATGTATTCAGCATCCACACACCTGACTTCCACACACATTTGCACTTAGAATTAACAATATTTACTGTTAGCTACACGATATGTCAGAGCATCAATGTCTGACAGAATCAACCCTCTGAGTGGTCACTCTTCCTTCTGAACTTTAGAAAGGCCATATGAACTAGGATGTACAGCACAATAAGAATAATTAAGACTCTTGATAGTCTCCTGTGACAACAACTTTTCTCGACACTTTCTGTAGTGTCAGCAGCAATTCTGTGATACGTTGAATGAGAAACTAACATTGCATTTTTTAAACATAATCCTGCTTGTTTAAAAGAACAGTAGCACTTCCCTTGACCGCCGGTAAAATAAAATCTGGTCCACCCTAAGTGAACGCAAAGCAGCCGCTTCAGTTGTTGTTACATTACTCACATGCGGACGAGCCCTGATCACGACAAACTACCTCCTAACCTCCTCTTAATTGCCAAAAGGTAGTGACTGCCACTGAGGATCCACGGAAATGCCTTCAACAACTGCCAAAGTTCTACCGTCGCGGCGCACTTTTACGCGTGGCAGACCTTGGTCGGAACTAGCCCTAACACTAGACTTGCGCTTAACAGCTCGCGATCGGGAACCGCGAACTAGTTCGTTCTTTTACTTCGTCCGCTCCCAGTGACGGCTGAGCGGCGCTGCGTGGTCTGCGCTTGCAGGTGGAGGGAGAAGTTCCCCCACCTAGCTGCTTCATGGGCTTGTTGCTTGAGCCGCTAACGATATCACGCAAAACAACAGAAATAGTTTATGGATAATTTCTCGCGTTTAAGTTTAGAGTTACCTCTATTATCTTGGCATTATGGAATTTATTAGTCAGATATTGCAGAGTGCAGAATACTTCAAAATAGAAATTTTGTAGCTCTGAACTACGTAATCTAGCAGGCAGACGCCACCTCGAAATGGCTCTCATCAGCAGAAGACAAACACGTGATATTTAATTATGTTGCGCGCCCTCTCGTTATTGCCCGTCGGTCTTCAGAAAAGAATCCAACGAACTAAGAAGCGAGATACGTTTGGCATAACAGTTCGCGACCGGTAACGCATGTTTTAGTTCGCGACCGATTGCACATATTTTAGTTAGCGACCGATCACTCTTTTAGTTCGCGACCGATCGCGCATATTTTAGTTCGCGACCGGTAGCTCTCCTTTTAGTTCGCCGCTCGGCCGCGAAGTAGGTCGCTCTTTTTAGTTCGTCCCCTCTTTTTGGCTTTTTCTACCGCTACTAAAAGAGCTCTTCTTTCAAACTACAGCAGAGCTGCATCTCAGCTCGAAATGGCGGTAACTGGCAGAAGGGAATCACGCGATTCTGCGCGCTCTCACGTCCTCTCGCTGTTCCTCGTCAGTCTTCGGAAAAGGAGCGGATGAACTAAGAGGCAAGGGATCTGCGAACTAGTTCGCGTAGTTCGCCTGTGGGAGCGCTCTTCCGAACTAGTTCGTTGGCGAACTACACAAGACTACCTAACACTTCATCCACGACACCGCACTGTCGCTGTAATCTAGTGCATTCATTGCACAATATATATAAATTAAATTTCACCTCTTTTGTTTCTTTAATAAATAATAACTATACGTGTTATAAATCTGCGGCAACAAAGTTTGTTCTCTCTTTAATTACTCTTTTATATTACGATTTCTTTTCTCTTTTGTCTTTTGCCGTACTCGTTTCAGTGGCGACTTCAACAATGAAGAAAATAAAGCGCACGTTTGATCATTTACTTTCCCTGGATCGGATCTTCCGCGACAGCCTTGCTTTACGTAGACAGAAAATTAAAAACGGGCGTTTTTAATGTTCCAGTTAACAAGGCTACCTTTATCCCAGTCGAGGCATTTTGCATTACTTATTTTCTTTTAAAATGGCCTTTATTCCACCTACTGACCTTATTTCGCTCTAAAACTACCATTATATTACATCTGATATTTTTAGAACGAAATTTTAATCGTTTCATTGAACACAATGTGTACAAGTGAGTTATGTTTAAAAGATACAATAATTAGGGTAGCATGGCATTTCGCCAGTCTCTTGCAAGTGTGGTCAGTGGTTGGGGTCTGTTCTTACAGTTCACTAGATGGTATCTGGGGCATGGCTCGTTGCACAGTTTGCAGATGCAGTCCTCCTTGGGGTCATGGTATGTAACACCACATCGCGACCACAGCATTAGAATCACAGTATTCCGACATTTCTCATCGTTACGTAATTTAATAATTTGTTAAGAGGCAGAATTTTCTCATTTTTGAAAATGTTTAGTAAATTCAAATTATATCAGCGTAATTAAGAGTAATAGTATCCAGGGAATACTTAGGTCAAAACATCTCGTATATCAGAGATCATTTGTCAGATTGCTATTACAAATAGTACCCACAGTTGAGTTACTCTCTCTCTCTATGTGCTCAGCTCCCTATGTGCTCAGCTTTCTCTATTTGCTCAGCTTTCTATGTGATTGGTTCTCTATGTAACAAACTCTCAGTGCTTAGCGAAAATATTATACGCGGTAAAAACCGAGAAAATATTTAAAATTTAATATAAACTTTTATGTCGTGATCATACGCGAAAGCGAACATTATCTTTGGACTTTGATCGGGATGGGCTAGGACGGAAAAATTAGAAACCTCTGCCTCCCGTAATAAACTGATGCTCATTCTTGATATGAAATTTGAACTTATTGGGAAGTTTAATGCAATAACTTTTCAAAGACGTATCTGGAAGAATTAGAGTTTGTAATCAATGTATAGGATCCAGAGAGATTAATACAAACAAACTTTGACGAAAATAATCACGAATTGTGAATTTATAAAGTGTCTACTGTGAAGGTGTTGTGAATGTAACTAATGATTTCAGAATAGAGAATCTATGAGCCTTAAAAAAATATTAAACAGTTATTCGAGTATTTAGTTCCCTAATATTGTACCAGCATATTCTAAAAGTGAAGGAATATATCTAACAGTTTTGGTCAGGAGAAACTTATGGTGATATTTTTCTAAAGAATAATTCTATAAAGGAAAAGGATCAGGCAAAAAGAGTATCTTTGTGACGGGCGTCAAATTATCTGAACTACCGCGACTCAATGATTCATTTTTTATTTTTTTATTTTTTTGGTTTATTAAATTGTCAGCCCCCGAGAAACGGATTGTCATGCTCAAACATTACAATAAGTCTTTAAGTTTAAATGAAATCCAGAAACAATATTTACAGTGAAAAATTCAACAAAGATATAAATTTTCTTAACTGCGAAGAAGTACCAGGTCTACCAACTTAATTTTCATACTGAGGTGACAAATAGAATTTTGAACCTATACACCCAATACAACTGTGAAAATCAAGACGTAATCTACATCTTAAAAGTTGCAAGTTAAAACCCTAATATAAAACAAAGTCAACACAATTGTCGCCCCCAGTCACCGAACCAAATCATGACGCCGCCCAGTCACAGGTATGCTCCGTTCTGGCAAATCTTCCGGTGGAAACGCATGTACAGGTGCCGGAGTTGGAAGTTCGGACCTTTCCACACATCTGGTTTCATCGCATCTGTTTCCATAAGTTCCTTCAGTAACTTCCTTGCGTTGTTTTCTCTCTTCTCGATGACCCATTTGTAAGCTCGCTTCTCGGGGAGATTGAAGCATTGTTGGATGTCTTCTAGGAGGAAACGTTCCTATGCTAATACGGATGTGTACCTGTTTTTCGTAAACTTAGAAAGTGATAGGACTCTTTTTAGGATTCTGGTTTTTACATTCTCCAATCTCGTCAGATTTTTCGCCGTCAAGTAGGTCCATATTAGCTGAATGCCATATATGTCGCCACAGGCATAACCTTCATCTCGAAGAGCTTCATCGCTGTTGGCAGGGATAGGTTAAATTTTACGTTAGTTGGTCGCTAGGTATTTGAAGCGATAGACAGTGGTACAAAGATACGGTGACTGCTAAACAGTTAACCTGACCGACTTTGTCGCGCGGAAATGACCATATGGACTGCGAGTGCGGAGCGCGCGGCCGCTCCTGTCGAAGGTTCGAGTCCTCCCTCGGGATGGATGCGTGTTTGTGTTGTGCTTAGTATAAGTGAAGCTGGAAGTTTGTATCTTGACGGGAGGCGTGCGTAGGCTGTCTTTGGAGGTTCGGTGAAAACTGTATCCCCATTGGTGTAGGGGTCAGCGCAACTGCCTAGAAAGCGCTCCAGACCCGGGTTCGAGTCCCGGCTGGGTACACATTTTCATCTTCGTCTATTCGCAGATGATGTCATATATTCTGTGAATATGAAAGAATAACAACTGCAAGATCAGAAGTGATGTCTGTTCTTTCGTAACAGACGCCACACGTATACATAGTATAACTTAGTTTGTAAGTCTAACATCCGAAGACCTTAGCAGTTTGACGCGTTAGGATTACAAACATTTGAATTTGAATGACATTAGTGAACTTGTTACATTAATTGTAGCAACTGAGTAATCGTGAACATGCAACCAGCAACTACGATACCAACCGAAGACGTTAGCAGTTGGATGCGTTAGGATTACAAACATGTGAACCTGAATGGCATTAGCGAACTTGTTACATTAATTGTAGTAATGAGTAATCGTGACATGCAACCAGCAACTGCGTTAAGTTTGAACTGCGTGACACTATTTAGCGCCCACAAGCGTTACTACTACTATTTGCTCAGCCAAACCTTTTTAGGGAAATACGCCACCAAGAGAAAACCAAGACACTGAGTTGTATCAGAACTTAACAGAAATAATGTTAAGAAATGCTAACTTCACTTAAAATTACGCGACTGTTACGTCGTGTTATACATAGGCATTTAAGCTTTTCGTACATCAGGATGTGAGTCCGCACTAGACGCTTTGACGTAGGTGCATAAGAAGAGAGCTCAGTTCGTGATGAGTTCGTTAGCTTCTCATAAGACGAGTAAAGTCGATGTTGTTTCGTCCCATTCGCTGTGAGCTGCGAAACATTCACAAACTAAGTCTCAAGAGAGCAAACGCATATTTGCATTGGCTCGTCCATCTAAAATACTTGCCAGTGGAACGAAGAATACTAAAAATACCGTTTGTCAGAGGGATAGAATTTCGTCATAGCAGAGTATTCAAGCTGCAGTGACTTAGTTTTAACATTTCGTCATTCGTGTAACGCAAATGCTTCAACAACATCTGCAGCGTGTTTCTGGATAACATAAAAGAGTCGCATGCGATCACAACAATAATATTTACCAAATATGAAAATCAGTTGCAACAGAATTAAGACAACAATAATCAGTCGCACTTTAATATTTTAAAGCTTTCCTACGAAAACAAAGAATCGCTCTAAAGCACTCATACAGTCCACGACCATTAACATGTACAACACGCAGTACGGAAATGCAGTTCTCCAGGGGCCCAGAGTTTGGATTCTGTTTAGCACAAAGATAAGTAGTCAAATATTTTGCACAGTACTTCGCCTAGTGATCATTTGTATGCCTATCAGAAGAATGGGAATACTACGGTTATCCTACAGCAGTCCAGCCGGATGGACTAAATCGGTCGGTTTTTGTACGCAACTTGCGGTCAAGGGTGGACTTTATACGGCTTATAACAGCAGCACTTGTTGATGAGTTGTTTCTGAGAAACCCAGGAAAGCCCAAGATTTTTGGGTAGCAAAACTACGATTTACGAAGGATAGGCAAGTCTGAATTTTGTTATCACTGCAAACAGTTGGAAATACTTACCACCTTTTATTAAGACAAAACTCCCTAACTCCTTTAATTTTTTCGAACTCTTTATCCGTAACGAATATCCAAAGGTTCAAAGATTCAGCGATTATGCACAAATTACAGAAAAAAGGAAAAAAGATATTATTAGCTGTTTTTGCATTGTGGACCACAAATTTCTAATTTTAACAGTTTATCCATTGGTCAAGAAAGAAAGAAACAAAGCCAAACGGCTAATTGCAGACTCCAAGCAGAAATCATGGGAAGACTTTGGAAATAAGCTAGAAACTCTGGGTCAAGCCGCGGGAAAAACCATTTTGGAGCGAAATCAGCAATCTTCGAAAAGGAGGGAAGAAGGAATTAACAAGTGTTTTGGACAAGACAGGAAAGCTGCTAGTAAATCCTGTGGATGTCTTGAGCAGATGGAGGAAATATTGTGGAGAATTGCTCAATGTAGGTGAAACGTTCAACGATGTGTCAGATTTTCAGGTAGAAAGGGATAGGAACGACGATGGAAACAGGATCTCATTTGAGGAAGTGGGGAAAATGGTCAGTACATTACAGTGCAATAAAGCGGCTGGGGTGGATGAAATTAAGCCGGAGCTCGTCAAATACAGTGGAATATCAGGTCTCAAATGGTTACACGGATAATTGAGAAGGCGTGGGAATCGGGACAGGTTCCGTCTGACTGGACGAAAGCGTTAATCACGCCAATTTTCAAACACGGAAACATAAAAGATTGCAACAACTAACGAGGTATCTCTTTAATTAGCGTCGTAGGCAAATATTCTCAGTTATTGTTGAAAGGAGAGTGCGAGTATTAATTGAGGACAAGTTAGATGAAAATCAGTGTGGGTTTAGGCCTCTTAGAGGCTGTCAGGACCAGATCTTTAGCTTACGGCAGGCAATGGAAAAGTGCTCTGAGTGTAACAGGGAATTGTATCTATGTTTCTTAGATCTAGAAAAGGCTTTTCCTTGGAGAAAGCTACTGTCAGTTCTACAAGATTATGGGATAGGAGGCAAACTTCTGCAGACAATTAAAGGGCTTTACGTAGACTGTCAGGCAGCAGTTAGAGTAGATGGCAAATTAAGCTCATGGTTCAGGGTAGTTTCAGGGGTAAGACAAGGCTGTAATCTGTCACCACTGTTGTTCATACTATTCATGGAACATATGTTGAAAACAGTAGACTGGCAGGGCAAGATTAAAATAGGTCAAAACAAGATAAGCAGTCTCGCATATGCGGATGACTTAGTTGTAACGGCAGATTCGATTGAAAGGCTGCAAAGTAATATTTCAGAGCTCGATCAGAGGTGCAAGGATTATGATATGAAGATCAGCATCTCCAAAAAAGTAACGTCTGTGGGAAAGAGAATTAAACAGATGAGTGCCAAATAGGAGGAACAAAGTTAGAACAGGTAGACAGTTTCAAGTACCTGGGATGTATTTTCTCACAGGATGGCAAGAAGGAATTAAGTACTAAGACTAAGCTAGCAATGCACCGCTCCATCTTTCGGGCAACTTTGTTGTATGGGAGTGGAAGTTGAGTGGATACAGATTACCTTATTCACAAGGTAGAGGTTACAGATATGAAAGTAGCAAAAATGATTGCAGGTACTAATAGATGGGAACAATGGCAGTAGGGTGTCCATAATGAGGAAATCAAAGAAAAACTGGGAATGAACACCATAGATGAAGCAGTTAGAGAGAACAGACGGAGATGGTGGGGTAATGTTACACGCATGGGACAAGCAAGGTTACCTAAGAGACTCATGAGTTGGCAGCGGAGGGTAAGAGAAGTCGAGGTATGCCAAGAAGATAGTACTTAGATTCGGTGAAGAATTATTTTGAAGTAAAAAGCATAACATCAGACGAGGCAACAATGTTAGTATTGAATAGGGGATCATGGAGGAATTTTATTAGTGGTATTATGCTCCAGACTGAACGCTGACAGGCATAACCACTCTAATGATGATGATGATGATGATTTGATGATCTCCATAAATATGCCGAAAATTGCTAGCTACTCACGAGTGCTCGTAAGTTCCACCACGTAACTCCCGCACAGTGAGAGGCGTTTATCTCAGTTGTCGCTAGTCGTGGTGTGGCTCATTTAAATACGAGGAGCATGGTTCTTGGTGGAAACAACGCAAATGTCCTTCAGACAGGAGCGCATGTTTAGCGCTTAGTAACACATTCACTCACTGGTTTTATTGACAGAGAGATTCTGTTAGTCCGTGCACTTACCTTTCCTCTCTCCGTCCATCTCCTACCACCCATGTAAATGAAAAAATACATATATGTACGACATTCACTCGTGATTTGTCACACGGTGTCGAATTTTGGAGTAATGTACCCTTCGCCATGCACAGTGCCAATTATTATGCAGACAGTGCCGTTACTCTTGTTTTGAAGCTCTAGTAAGGAAAATTTCATCAACATCGGGCGAAAATTGTAGATTCTGTCGACGTCCGTACCATAGGTGAAGTACCCTTCGCCATGCAACATACCAAAATGTATTGAGACAGTGATCTTCAGTTTATCGCAATAGAATGAAAGTTATGGCAGGGCAGAAAATAAGAATCTAATCCGAAGTGAGGACGTCCATAGAAAATTACCAATTACAATTTATTTATTGTACTTTTTTATCGTCACTTACTGGGCTCAAATGTGAATCTTAAGATTTCAGGGGTCCAACTGAAACATTCACAAAATTTCATCAAAATCGGTCCTGCGGTTTATTTGTTTGGTGACGTACACGACGAAAGAAGTTTGAATGGGTAAAAGGAACATTGTGTTTACGTTTTCCGGTATAATTTTTCCAATGTTAAGGGAAGAGAAGACTGGCAGAGAAACACCGAAAGAGACAGAGACCAAGACAGTGGTAAGGAAGATTCAGAAATTGGGATGAAGATAATGGAAGTGGGAGAGACAGACAGTGGAAATAATGTAAGAGAGTCGTATGTGGATAGCGGCATGAGAGGGACATGATCAATATGAAGACTTCTCTGTGTACAAAGGCTGGCTAGAAGGATTTAGCATGTTCTGGGTTAAAATACCGTGGATATTTCGCACGCCCAAATTTTTAGTAATGCAGGCGGAACGACGACTGAGGCACAGTCTTTAATATAGGAACATATTTGCCTTCTTTTGCTCTCACAGAATCATATTTAAGTTGGAAAATTGTGTATCAATATCTGATTTGTTATTCTTTCCTTCTTGTGAGGGTGTTTATTTTTGTCCTTTTGTCCCTTATGTTAATTCGTGACTATTGCTACCGATTTCGAGGTTCTAACGGTTGATCTTGAGTCGAAGCTTCGAACCGATGGTAAATACCCAATTCAGCATGGGGTCCTAATATTAATATGTGGACATGAAGTATCAAATACCGATTACTGATATTACTTGCTTAAGTAGGCCAACGGAACTTCCATATTTTGAACAGTACTTGTCACATATCTACACACAATAAAAGTCACGTTTCTACATAGCCATTAAGAAAGATGGAATGAAGTAGATGTTTTCATATCAACACTTGAAGAGCAAAAGAAACTGGTGTAGCCATTACAACGGGAAAATGTCTACAGGGGTATGTTAACCGGTCTTATATCATTTTCTTTCCTCCTCCATGTTACCATGGATGACGCACCACAGTTTGCGTTTTTACGGCAATGACAGTGTACGCGAGGGTTGTAGTAACTCCCCACTGCACTGTGTGAAGAGTAGAAACTCTAAAAGTTCACCAACCTGACGTCTTCTATAGATGTCGTCCCCACGCAGATGATAGCACGCAGGTCGGAGCTCTCCATTGAGGCTGAAATTATTACACTTGGCAGGAACTGATCTAGTTACGGAATAAAACTGAAGTCCTCGGGATGCCATCTGATTTATTTTAAAAATGCAGAAAACCAGCACACTGCATAATAACATCCACTTGACACACATTGTCTTAACTGAAAGTAAATACAAAGTCATTTCGCCTTGATCTAAGACGATTAAACAGTACCTTATGCCCGCCTACGTATCCGACATGTTATTCCTTGAGTGCGCGTTCTGAAGTCACATGTTACTCCTCCGAGTGCGTGTACTGAACTGAAGTGTGGCGGCTCGATGCAAGGCTGCCTTCGGTCCGCAATTTCACGCGCAAACATCGTCGCCGTGTATCGTCCGTCATAAATTGTTTTGTTTATTAATATTGCAATAGTTAAGAAATGTTATGTAGTCGGGGCATAGCTTGGCTTTGAGGGGTTTTCTAACTTTATTTTGACATGGAATAAATAATTAGTTTATTAAGTATTAATGAATACATGATTGCGTTTTGGCGCGTGACCGCCAGTGCTACAGCCAATCGGCGTCCAGTGCTAGCCTCTCGGGGACTTCTCTAGAATTCGGGGAAATTTGCCAGTACTCTTTCCCATGAGATCCCGACCTATTATACCACCTGACGTGGTTCGCTTACTGGTCCTAACCCGCTGCACTGAAGCAATACTCCGATCTTAATATGATGACTTTAAGCCAGAAATATTACACATCCCCTTCCATCTATCATTTTCCAATATTGGAGATTCTCAAAGATGACAAACAATTTGGAAAAATGTAAATTTTGTTCTCAAATTTATAAAATTTTTGATTCCCTCAAATGCCTTGCTATGTTCTCTTAATCTGTGAATTTAATCTATTCTGCAAAAGATTATGAAATTTTCTGTCAGTTTCAGTTCTTATCATTACCAATTAATATGCTGCAAAGAAATAACTAATTGTTACAATATTACATACAAACATACTCTACATACACAAGTACTTAAGTTTCAACATACATAGATAAACATAGTTCATATACACAAATACACACATAAACATGACTGTCACATATTGCTGTCTTTTGGGCAGAATGCCACATCAACCTGTTATTATAAATATGATTATTAATCACCAGAGTCACATGAGTCTGACGATACGTCGTCCTAATAAAACTTTCCACATACTCTTTATAATTACACTTATTTCGGCACATTGCCGTCCGCACAATTTTATTGTGGTATACACCACCAAAACTCGGCACTTTGCCGTCCATATTGATACTTTAAACCAGTACACTCAACACTAGGCCGTTCAAATTTTAGCGAATAACCTGCATCACTTCTTTTAAATAAAAATATTTTTCACGTGGATCATTTGGCTTTCTTTGCCATTTGTTTCACGATCACTCGCTGCAAAACACTGTTGTTGCACTAATCATATAGTTTAGACAGTCCAAATCTGTCTACTATTTCATAGTGCAAGAAATGTTGCGTTACATATTATAATATACATATGTTACAGCAAGTCAAATATATACAAAATTTTATCATAATACATAAATACAAAAATACCATGTCATCCATACATGAAATACAGAAAACACACGATAATTGAAAAACAATGTCAAATTAGTTTAAACATTATTACATACATAAAACACAGGGGTACATAATCAGTCATCATATGTTGTATTAGCATAAGTATTGACACATAAATAAAATACCAAAAATACACATGTCCTAAATGTTGACTCATCAATGAAATACAATCATGTGTATAATAGGAGACCAATGTTGTCTCATTTGACAGGTCGTTTCCATATTCATGTTTGTTTACCTTTATTTGTTTACGTTTGTGTTGTGGTCTGAGTCAGTGACCTCCAGCCATTGACCTACTTGCCTACAGGCGTGCGCAGGCAACACCTGTTTCACGATTTCCTATCAGAAAGGACACAGTTCGTTGTAATTGACGGTAAGTCATCGAGTAAAACAGAAGTGATATCTGGTCCCCTACTCTTCCTTGTGTTTATAAACGATTTAGGAGAGAATTGAATAGCTCCCTTGGACTGTTCGCGGATGATGCTGTCGTTTATCGGTTAGTGAAGTCAACAGAGGACCAAAAGCCACTGCAAAGCGATTTAGACAAAATTTCTACATTGTGCGAAAATTGGCAATTGACACTAAATAAAGAAAAGTGTGAAGTAATACACATGGCCACTAAAAGAAATCCGCTGAACTTCAATTACGCGATAAAAAAGTTAAACCTTAAGGTCGTAAATTCTACCAAATACCTAGGAGTTACAATTATGAACAACTTAGACTAGAGAGAACACATAGAAAATATTGTGGGGAAGGCGAACCAAAGGTTACGTTTCATTGGCAGAACGCTTCGAAGATGCACCAGCTCCAGCAAAGAGACTGCCTACATCATACTTGTGCGTCCTCTCCTGGAGTACTGTTGCCTCTTGTGGTACCCTCACCAGGTGGGTCTGACGGAAGACATTGAGAAGGTTCATAGAAGGGCAGCTCGTTTTGTTTTATCACGTTACGGGGCGGAAAGCGTCACGGAAATGTTGCACGAATTGGGGTGCAAATAATTAAAAGAAAGACGTTATTCATTTCGGCGTGATCTGTTTGCTAAGTTTCAATCACAGACTTTTACTTCTGAATATGAAAATATTTTGCTAGCACCCACCTACTTAGGGAGACATGACCATCCCAATAAAATAAGAGAAATCAGATCGAAAACGGAACGATTTGGGTGTTCTTTCTTCTCGCGCGCTATTAGAGAATGGAACGGTAGAGAAAAGTTATGAAAGTGGTTAATGAACCCTCTGCCAGCCATTTAAATGTGATTTGCAGAGTATCTAGATGTAGATGTAGACCATGTGTACGGCGTTAACTGGCGCTGCCGCCCAGCCTACTGCAATATTGACTTCTTGCCGTTTCGTTTACTATACGCAAGAATAATCATCATCAAGCTTACATTACCGCTGTAGTTCTATGACCTCATTTTCGTACAGGCATACAAATACATTTCATCGTATATTGCGAGAATGCGAACGTTTTTTATGTTAATATCAAAAATTCAACAGTACCCAGCACATATAGAAAATTAGCAGCCAATTGCTTTATTCGGCATCCAGGTTTCTTGTTTCCTAGCATAATTCAAAGATTTATACCTCATAACATTTTTTATCTGTTGTCTCTGTATCTTATGTAATTTAAACATTACTTGTTACTCTTCTACTAACTTCAGATTTACTTTGCTGGACATGTGAATATTTGTATACTTTGTCGTTCTTAATACTTGAGGTAACATTTCTACTACTAAGTGCTGAATGATAAGGAAGAGGACCCATTTTTGTATTATACTCCAGTTATGTAGGACTGACGCTTACGTCGTCCCTAATAATGAACCCATATTTAAGTAGAAACAAGGCCCCTGGAATAGATGACATCCTGTCTGAACTGCTGATATCGTTAGGAGAGCCAGTCATGAAGAAATTGTTCCAGCTAGTACGCAAGATATATGAGACAGGAGAAATACCCTCCGACTTCAAGAAGAACATAGTAATTCCAATTCCAAAGAGAGCAAGTGCAGACAAATGTGAAAATTACAGAACTACAGGCTAAGGAAAGGCTAACGTACGTTTTTAGCGTGTGTAGATTTGGAGAAAGCTTTTGACAATGTCGTTTCAAATTCTGAAGGTACCAGGGGTAAAATGTAGGGAGCGAAGAGTTATACTCAACTTATACAAAAACCAAACAGTGGTTATTATAGTCGAAGGGCGAGAAAGCGACGCAGAGGTTGGGAAGGGAGTAAGACAGGGTCGTACCCTTTCTCCATTGTTGTTCAATCGGTACATTGAGCAAGCAGTGAAGGAACGCAAGGAGAAATTTGGAGAGGGAATGAAAGTTCAGGGAGAAGAAATAAAAACATTGCCGTTTGCCAATGACATAGTAATTCTGTCGGAGACCGCAAAGGATCTGGAAGAGCAATTGAATGGAATGGACAGTGTTTTGAAACGAGGGTATAAGATTAACATCAACAAGAGTAAAACAAGGATAATGAATGTAGCGTCAGAAAATCAGGCGATGCTGAAGGAATTAAATTAGGTAATGAGGCAATAAAAGTAGTAGACGAGTTTTGTTACTTGGGTAGCAAGATAACTTCTGATGGCCGGAGTAAAGAAGATAAAAAATGCAGAATGGCTATGGGAAGTAAAGTGTTTCTGAAGAAGAGAAACTTGTTGACATCCATTATTAGTTTAAATGTTAGGAAGTCCTTTCTGAAGGCATTTGTCTGGACTGTAGCATTGTATGGAAGTAAAGCGTGGACAATAAGGAGTTCAGACAAAAAGACGAATGGTGCTTCAGACGAATGATGAAAATTAGACGGGTAGATCACGTAACTAATGAGGAGGTGCTCAACAGAATTGGGGAGAAAAGGTATTTCTGGCGTATTCTAAGAGAACGGATAGGTTGGTGGGACACATCCTGAGACATCAAGGAATCGTTAACTTAGCATTAGAAGGAAGCGTGTGGGGTAAAAATCGTAGAGGGAGACCGAGGAACGAGTTCAGTAAGCAGATTCAAAGGGGTGTAGGTTGTCGAAAGTATTCTCAGATGAAGAGACTTGCACAGGACAGGTTAGTAGAGCTGCATCAAACCAACTACATTTCTTGCGCGTGTGGCAGACTTACTGTCTCGGCACCTCCTTCACTACTGCCACTACTCCACTTCATTAATATAAATTGGTCGAATTCTTGTCGCCGTTTAACTATTTCAAAACTCCACAACTACCATACCTCACATAATTGGTCGACATACTGTCGCCTTATATATCTCCTTGTAATACCACTACTATCTTACGTAAATTGCCGACTTATTGTCGTTTTATGAACTTTCTTTATGTTCTATAGCATTTAGTGATCCCTTGTTCCTTAACATCTCACATATAGAGCAGACCATCTACCTCCTCCATTATTAAAAACCATACTTCATTTGCTTATCCACTTACCTTGTTCATAAATCTCCTCTTCTTCAGCTTCACCGCTTTATTATTATTAATATATCATAAATTATAGATAAAGTTTCAAACACTGTTTGTTGCTTTGCTTTTGTGTCTGTTCGTTGTTGTTGTTGTTCTGTTCTGGCTTTTAATCTGTGTGTAGGTGTTATTCGTATAGTTTGTCTTAAGCTTGAGCCTGTATTTACTTTTGTATGTAGTACTACCTATTGGTAGATTTTGTCTTTTGAATTTACGTCACTCTCGGTTATTTTATTTGTTTGCTGTCAAATTCGTGTGATAGAGAAGAAATTTAAAGACGATAGATAATAGTTCTGAATGATGAAGATGGAAGAGTTAACAGCATGAAAAGAAAGGAAGTAAGATGTTAGTTAACTCGGGTTCCTGGTAGGCGTCAACTACCTAGCGATGTAAAGAATGTTATCGCCCCCCTGAGGTAAGGGTGTGATAGAGAAGAAATTTAAAGACGATAGATAATAGTTCTGAATTATGTTATCTTTTTGATTTGCCTATCGTGTCTGCTCTTTTGTTTATCTGTTTTATCTGTTATCATTTTTAATGCCAGTTCTCTTTTCTCTTTCAGTTATATTTCATCTTGAGGTGGAAATGTAACTATTTCCTCTATAATACTAGGTACCCTTCGCCTGTTAATAATTCTTGTGGTTGTTTTTCTGTGGTTGAATGAGGTACCTCGTTTAACATAATTTACCAAGTGCAGTGTTTTTTAGCACAGTATGTTCTGAATAACTTATTCATTTCCGTCATAACTCTTTCAATCATGTTTGACTATGGATGGTATTTAGAAATGAAAATTGGTTTTAGGTCTAGATCCTGTAACATGTGCTTGAACTGTATTGGAACAAATTGTGTACCATTATCACTAAGGATACTATCTGACTTACCAACTTTGTTTACATAATCATTATTTATTTTCTCTGCGACTGACTTACCTGTGGCCTTTCTTAAAGAGTATAGCTTTACACGTTTTGACAGCATGTCAAGTACAACAAACAGATATTTATAACCACCTCGTGATGTCGGCAGTGGACCATATAGGTCGACACGTACCTTGTTCATAACTTTAGTAGGTATTATATTGTACATCTCAGTTTTACTATTTACATTAGAAGTTTTTGTCTTCTAACATTTACTACAGGTCTTAAGAATTTTGCTTACGGTTTTCTCTAAGTTACAAAAGTAACAACTTTCCTTAATTTCGTTCGTGCATTTCTTAGCACCAAAGTGAGCATAGGTATAATGAATGAACCACACAAGACTTTTGATACACTGTTTAGGCCAATAAATTTTCCACTGTTGTTTCTCTGAATCATCCGTACGATACAGTATGCCCTTGTATATACTGTAGTATTTCCTAACTTTGTCATTTGTTTTGCGACTCCACTCTGCTTTTGACATTTTAATGGTATCATCCTTGTTTTGTTCCCTTCTTAGGTTTGTAAAGCTTATGGGACTTAACTGCGGGGTCGTCAGTCCCTAAACTTACAAACTACTTATGAACTAGCTTATACTAAAGACGGCACAAACATCCATGCCCGAGGGGGCATTCGAACTCCCGACGAGGAATAGCCTTGCGCATCGCAGCATAGCGCCTCAATCCGCTCGGCCAAGCCGCCGCGGCGTTCCCTTCTTAAATTTTGAAGAAAGGAATTAGATTAGATAATGAGACAATACAAGTAGTATAGGAATTTTGTTATTTGGGTAGCAAGATAACTTCTGATGGCCAAAGTAAAGAAAATATAAAATGCAGAATGGCTATGGGAAGAAAAGCGTTTCTAAAGAAGCGAAACTTGTTAACATCCAATATTAATTTAAATGTTAGGAAGTCCTTTCTGAAAGCATTTGTCTGGAGTGTAGCATTGTATGGGAGTGAAACGTGGACGATAAGGAGTTCAGATAAAAAGATGATAGAAGCTTTTGAAATGTGGTGCTACAGACGAATGATAAAAATTAGATGGGTAGATCACATAACTAATGAGGAGGTGCTTAACCAAATCAGGGAGAAAAGGAGTTTCTGGCATATCCTGACTAAGAGAAGGGATAGATTGGTTGGACACATTCTGAGACCTCAAGGAATTGTCAACTTAGCATCAGAAGGAAGCGCATGGGGTAAAAATCGTAGAGGGAGACCGAGGGTCGAATATAGTAAGCAGATTCAAAAGGATGTAGGTTGCCGAACGTATTCTCAGATGAAGAGACAGGGTAGCGTGGAGAGCTGCATCAAACCAGTCTGCGGACTGAAGACCACAACAACAACAACAACAACAACCCTTTATTTAATCCTCATTCTTTACCTTTGTTAAATATAACATGGTGATTTCTTTTTCACCAGAACAATTAAAATCTGCTTTATCCATTACTACTGGTAATCTGAATAGTGAATAAGCTACAGTGATGTCTTCACCTGGGAGGTACTCTATAGTGAAATCATATTTCTGCAGTGCTATAGCCCACCTTGTAACCTATTGTGGCTTAGCCTGCAGTCCATAAAGAACGATAGAGCCTTATAGTCTGTGAATACCTTCTCTTTTCTTCCCATAACATAAATTTTTTAAACGCCCAGACCACTTCTAGTGTCTCTTTCTCTGTCACTGAATATCTGCGTTCCCATTTGTTAAGTATTCTGCTAGCAAATGCAATCGTCCTTCTTTCTACAGAATCTCCTTTTTCAATTAATTGGCACAAATGAGCACCTAATCCATACTCTGGACTCTCTGTGTATATACAAAAAGAAACATTTAAATCTGGATGAGACAACACAATGCCGTTATATAGCTCATCTTTGATTTTTTTTTTTTTTTAATTCTTTCCTACATTCATCAGTCCAAACCCATTTTTCTTAGTTAATTCTAACATGACCTTTGCATTAAGTACTTGATTGTTTGCAAATTTTCTATAGAATCCTGCGATTCCCATGAAAGCCTTTATTTGTTTTCTATTCTTGGGTTCAGGAAAATTTCTTATCGCCTCAAGCTTTGCAGCGTCGGGTTTAATGCCCTCCGCTGAAAGTATGTCTCCTAAAAAATTTTATTTCCCTTTATCCGAATTCGGATTTTTCCAAGTTAGCACTGACATTGTTCTTTTCAAACTGTTCTAATGCTTGTTCCAATATCTCGTAATTTTCTTTCCATATTTTTGTAGCTATAAGAATATCGTCTATGTCAAGTAATTCATCCCCCAATACTTTATCTGACACGCATATGAAGGCCAATGTTGAAATTTTCAGACCAAATGGTAGTACTCTGAATTGAGAACATCTTCCTCCATATACAAAAGCAGTATACTTTCGGCAACTTCCTACTAGAGGGGTTTGCCAGAAGCTGACAGTCAAGTCTACTGGTTAATATCTTGACACCATTAAACTTCTGGACAGGCTCCTCCAGTACTTCTGGCCCATCCATTTGTGGCAAAATAATTTTGTTTACAGCACTGGCATCTAGTGTAACTCTTACTGAATTATCCTTCTTTGGGACATTGACAAGGAGACTGCAGTAATTACTTTGTGATCTTTCTATAATTTCCCACTCAATCATTTTCTTTATTTCTCTATCTACTGCTTTCCTTTTTGCTAATGAAATAGAATATGGCTTAAATCTGATGAGTCATGCTGTTTTACTTGGAACCCATATTCATAATTCTCCATGCACCCTGGTTTCTTTTAAAATGCTTTTCTATGCTGCGGCAGTATTTGCTCTAACTCCCACGCTTCGTTTTCATTCAAACCCTGTATACTAGCGATCTTTTCCTTAATCTTGTCTTCAATACTTCCCTCTTCATTTACATTAACACCAATAAACAAACAAGATCTTTCTCCTGATTCCAAATTCCAACACACGTTTTCTCTGATTATCTGTACTGCTACACGGTGGGTTCTTGCTACCAATAAACTCAAACACCTGCCCCTCCTGTCCTTCTTGTACCTTCATACAATCTCCATTAAAATCTAACATTGCTCTATTATCTATGAGCCAGACATCTCCGAAAATCAAAAAACCTGTTACCATCAGTGCATTTACTGTAAACAACTACCCCTTTATTTGGAATTATAACAGTATTTGCTCCTTAATAAGCTTACTCCTTGCCCCACAAGCTGTAACTACCTTGATGCCTTGCACTGATAATTCTGGAACTTTCGTGCTATTTTTTAGTTTCTCATAAAGACTGTTTGATACAGCACTTACTTCACTACCAGAGACTAAGATCGCTACAGTTTTCATATTATCAATTTCTACTTCTTCTGCTGGCTGATGTGTTTCTGTTATTTCCTGCCTATCCCCTTCCATGAGTGCTTCCTTTATACCATCCCTTTTGCCATATCCCAAGAATCTGATCAGTGGTCCATAGCATTCGGCCGTTCGCGATTGTACCAGGTCCGAACTGCCCCTTAATTTTCCAGATCCTTTTGATTTCTGTCTCTATCGTTTGCCTGATACCTTCCATGATTATTATTGTTATTATGATATTCTCTGATCCCTCCAAAATGACCACCTCTACCTCTGTTTCCCACACCTCTTCCCCTAGCAGAGGTCTGGGAGGTCTGTTTTCCTCCTACCTATGCTGCTCTCTGTTCCTATCAGCTGTTTCCTGTCTTCCAGACTTACGTCGATCCGTGCGCCACTTTATTTTTCTCCACCCTTCTGATACCTGCCGGTTACCTGACAGCGCATCTAACTGTTCCAACACATGTAAGAGGTTGTTGACATCACTTTTGTTTACACTTATTAATTTCTCCTGTACAGACACCGGGAACTTAAGAATAATGATTTCTACCAAATCAGATTCTCTCAGTCGATCTGTTAGATACTGGTTCTTTTCCCAGTAACATTGAAAGAATTGCTTATAACTAGGACAACCACTATTGCTGAAACTTCTGCCTTCAAAAATTTCTGTTCTTACGCTATTCTGTGTACTTGTTGACCAATATTGATTTAAGAACGCCTTAACAAAGTCTTGGTATGTGTTACAAGTGTTTGCAACCCCTGTTCCCCATGAGATAACATCTCCTTCACAGCTGCTGGCTACAAACTTTATTTTTTGTTGTTCTGTGATGTTTTCGGGTATGATAGCCCTCGAACTGTCAAATAAAAGCAACTGGGTGTGTATTACCCTGACTTGAAAAATGATGGAATTTATAAACATTTGCGTGATGTACTGCATCACTCACATTAATTGTCCCCTTCCTTCTTTCTTGTTCTACCCACATTTCAAACTATTGCTTCAATTCGCTTTCTACATTACTTAAATTTTTAGAAACACTGAACGTTTCAGGTAATTCTTTCATTTTTATTCAATTTCGCACAATCTACTCTGAAGCGTATTTGTATTGCCTTTACAATCAGATTCTACATGTGGTACTTTATGATAAAGTTAAAAATAATCAATCTCTATTTTTTCTAAATTATTTTGTTGTAACTTATGCCTGTCACTACATGCCTTGGAGACTTCTACTTGATCTTGTCTCACTTTATTAACATCACCATTAAGTAATAATATAACATTATCCTGAGCCTGCATGTTTTCATTTATTTTCTTAACCTCAGCATGTACCCCGTGATTAATTTCAGATTTACAAACTTCTAATTTTTTACACATTCCCTTGTTTCCTTGTCTATCTTTTTCAAGCATTGTTCTGTTTTGGCTTTATTTATTGTTACCCTGCTTTCTAACTGCTCAAATTTACTGTTGACGTTAGCCATTTGGTTATTTATTTCTTTTAATCTTTCTGGCGTTTCTTTTAAAACATTTTCAAGTTTGTGTGTGTTTTCTTTTACATGATTTTCTAATCTTTTTATGTTTTCATCTTTTTTGTGTGTGTTTTCTTTTACGTGGTTTTCTAATCTTTTCATATTTTCTTCTTGTTGTGTGTGAGTTCAGCTGTGTTTTGTTTTAGCTCTAATCTGGTTTATTCAACATGATCTAATAGTATTTGGAACATGTCCATTATTTTTCGATCTCGACTAATCTCTTTATGCGTATTATTTTCTACCGGTAAAGTATCTGCTAAAGCAGTTCTATGGCTCACCTTACTTAAGACTGTTAGCTGCTCATCTGAAATGCCAGCGTCGGATTCATTGTCTCCGTCGTTCGCATTCAGATTATCCACTTCATTGTGGTTAAGAGCAGCATCCTCTACATTTTGTGAAGTAATTAGTTCTACGTTTTTGTTAGTTACAATATTTACATTATCAGAGCTACTTGCAGAACCAGAATCTGCATTTTCATGTAGAATGTTTTCTACTATCCATCGTTTGCCTCATAAGACTGATTGACAAAATTTAAGCTAACATTGTCTGTGTGCTCCATTTGTGGCTGATCCAGTGGATCTTTACCAGTACTGTGAGCACAGTTTCGTTCCCTGCTTCTCAAAGAATTTTTTTGTCACTTTCGCCAGCCATTTTTATATTATCATTGATAATACTAATTACTTTGTGCCCTACGGCTGAAATTATTTTACTTATGCTAAGATTACAAAATGCCAGACTCACACTAGCCTCTCTTCTGGTGCCTGTTTACGGCCGCAGCACAGTCTATCACAGACAGTCGCGAAACTCTAGGAAAAAAATTGCAGCTGAAGCGATACTAGCGCTCCAAGCGGCCAGTAGGGAATAACAGTGGAATGGCGCGATACAAACTGAGAAGGTGTGGTTTTTCATGCTGTTACTGTCATTCTTTCTGGTCACTGAACGTTGCTTAGAAAATACAAATACGAAAACATCATAAAAGTAATATCACTGCTTCTGTTAATGGCAGTCTATAATTTATCAAACTGTCAGTGCAATGTAATTCATATAGTTCACGATATCCGAGTCATATTCATATCGTCTGAAACCTGATGTGCTGAAGTATATAAAAGGAACTGTTTATGATTATGTTCGCGTTGTCAGTGCGTACTGTCAGGTAGCACGAGTTTTGTTTTAGCGAATTTCGGACATTGTAATGTTTTCAAAAGTACACTCGATTTTTACATCGTAGAGGACAAGATTCTACAACGTCATTTAAACCATCTTTTCACCTCCTCCTTGTTTCTGTGCCTTTCGTGTACATATTACAATTTTTAGCTACTTGGCAGGTATCAAACTGAATATCTTCAAGAATGTGACGTGCTAACATTAACAGGTTATATATGGACATATTATTTATTTGTAGCTACGTATTCACTTTATCAAACTACTAGGTAACCGACAAAATATGTTAGTGTACAGGGTTATCATTTTTGTGAAGCTGAGGTACGAACGTAAGCAGTCATTCATACATTACTTTTATTCAGCAGTAATATTATGAAATAGTGGTCAAATATTTGCGATTGCGATTGTCTGCCTAAAAGTTTAAGTAACCAATGTAAACGAACACCTGCTATTCATATATTCATAACATTATTCTGTTATTTTTGAGCATCCTGTGCAAATGAGACATTTCCGAATTATATTTGTACAGTTGCTGCAATTTATAGCGGCACAAAAGCTCGTAAATACGAAGTTATTTTGAAAATGCTGCTTCAGTCCAAATGCACATTCATTACTCAATCGCTTCGCGGTGTGTTTTTACGACCCGGCCGCTTGGCAGCGCTGCAGTTGCGAAGTCGCAGAAAATCACTGACAGTTTCGCGACTCTTAAGGCTAGTCTACACGACGACACCAGGTTTCGAAACTCATTGCGTGAAATGAATTGCACGAAACTAGTTTCGTCTATGGCTGCAGACACGGCGCCAATACTACACACTTCAGTTTCGTTCTTTTGTGAGTGCTGTAGAATGAAGGTTTTGGTAGCTGTAATAGTTGTGGCGGAGCTATTGCTTCTCTGTGTGAAGTCGCTGCATAAGACTAAACATAAAAAGAATAAGAAACGTGTTTGGGTTCGTGACTGGATTTAAAAAAAGACGTCAGCTCGGTTGCTCAGCGACCTTGGTGAAAGAAATTGTGACTGAAGACCCTAGATGTTATTTTAATAAACTTAGAATGTCACCAGAGCAGTTTACGTTCCTTTTAAATAGAGTTAGTAATGCAATAAAGAAACAAGATACCGTTACGCGTGAAGCATTGTTACCAGAACTGAAATTACAAATTGCATTACGTTTCTTATCAAGTAGATATTCGTCTCTACAGTACCTGTATCGTGTTCCGAGCCGCGGTGGAGTAGCCGAGCGGTCTAAAGCGTCTCGCGGTTGCTCGCCGTGGAGGTTCGAGTCCTCCCTGGGGCATGGGTGCGTGTGTTGTCTTTAGGTTAGTTTACCTAGGTTTAATTCGTTTGTAAGCTACGGACTGATGACCACGCAATTTGGTCCGATAGATTTACAAACGTTTGAACTTTATTTTCGTGTTCCGAAATGCACAATTGCCATAGTTCGTTTGTATAGGTATTTCGAATTGAATGTATTTTAGTCTGCAGTTCACTAATTCTCAACTCAACAATATTTAATTCACGAATAACTGCTTCAAGAGCACTAACAATATGCTGAATATTCCTGAAATTTTCATCGTTAAAATCCCACATCGCATCTATGTTCAAAACCCGAATTACTTCTTCCCTTCTCCCTCCCCCCTTTATGTTGTATTTTGTTCTGTATTGGTTATAACCTAACCTAAAAACACGCGCAATCAGTTTCGCCAATGTTGGAAGCTGCCGAAACTTTAGTGCGCACTGGCCAGTAGCGCAGTTGCAACGAAACGTAGTGTCGTCGTGTAAACTAGCCTTTCTGTTCGACTCTGGCCGTAGTCTCGTCGATACGGCTGTGCCGGTCTCCACTGTGCCGTTGTTTTGTTTCGGCTGCCGATCCACGCCGCGCCTCCCACAGCTGCTGCTCCAAAAATGTTCAAATGTTTGTTAAGCTTATGGGACTTAACTACGGGGTCATCAGTCCCTAAACTTACAAACTACTTATGAACTACTTACGAACTAGGACGGCACAAATATCCATGCCCGAGGGGGGATTCGAACCCCCGACCGTAGTGGCCGTGCAGACCGTGACTGGAGCGCCTCAGTCCCCTCGGCCACCGCGGCCGGCGCTGCTGCTCCGTTGATTCCTCCGGTCGCCGACCACTGCTGGATCTGCTGCTCGCCTCGCCTGTTGGTTTGAGCGCCGCGCCGTCTCGTTGCTAGGTAGCCAGCTGATGATTTAGGGTCTTATTACACTAGGCAGCCAGGCTGCGCCGCCAGTCGCGCCACTGGTCACGCCGCTGCCGTCACACTGGGCAGCCAGGCTGTGCAGCCAGCAGGGCAGCCAGCAGCCAGCAGCGCAGTCAGCTACGCCGCCGGTACAGTCACTGTTTTCTTCACGCTACGGCAGTTATCGCCAGGCGAGCACTGTTTTTTTCGTGCAGTGTGTACGTCATTATGTTGCGTGAACTGCAGAATTCCACGGTGGAAATGACTGAAAGTGTAAGCACGACAAAAGGGAAGAACTTGAAGTTTGAAGAATCCCTGAAAGAGTGTCAGAAGATATTGGACACAAAAGTGAATACCGAAGATTTTATATACGCGAATGAACAACATTCCGCAATTTGGGACCCCATTTCTGAAGCTTACGGTAATAAGCAATTAAAATTAAATGCTTGGAATGAAATTATTTGCAGAGTCCTACCTCATTTTGAGCAGCGGTTTGTTCTTATCAACGGTTTATTTTTAGTCATAATTTGAATCAATTTTCTTCTGACATAAGTGGATAAAAATATTGAAGTAAACTATTCATATTTTTAAAAAAATTAAAACTATTTAAAAAAGTAATTAATATTTCCTACAGCAAAAAGTTAATGACTTACAATACAATTTGTTGGTTTCTAACCTCAGTGATTACGAGCTGTTCTTTGGGTGAGATACATTTTCTCATCTGCGAATCCTTCCCGGTAATATCAACTTGTATTAGCGACAGTAATTCAAAGAAAGATGATTTAGACATCTTGAAATAATTAAAAAACTTGTTTTGTCCGAATACAGTTCATCAGAGTATAGTACAATCCTTTAGAGTCCCTTAATGATAGCATAGGGTGCACATGCATCATTCTCTTCCTTTGCCATCTCTTTTTCATTAAAAGTACGAGGAGAAGCATATGTGTATATTTGTTGTGGGACATGTTCCTTCGTCACCAGTGCACAGATGACTGACCAGGTGGTATTAGCGGAGCAGCCTGGCTGCCCAGTGTAATATAATAGGCCCCGCATGACTCGCTGCCCCACTGCGCCACGGTCCTCCGCCGCCAGTGGCTGCCGGCCTGGTCGCGGGGCACGGCAACCAGTCACCACGGCAGCCAAACTGTGGCTGCGCGACCGGCTGCCCTGGTGTAATAGGCTCCGTAACTCTGAATGCCCCGCGATGAGCAACGCGACTGGCTGCGCAACTGGCTGCACAGCCTGGCTGCCCGGTGTAATATAATAGGCCCCGCATGACCCAATGCCCCACTGTGCCACGGCCATCCGCTGCCGGCCTGGTCGCGGGGCACGGCAACCAGTCACCACGGCAGCCAAACTGTGGCTGCGCGACCGGCTGCCCTGGTGTAATAGGCTCCGTAACTCTGAATGCCCCGCGATGAGCAACGCGACTGGCTGCGCAACTGGCTGCACAGCCTGGCTGCCCGGTGTAATATAATAGGCCCCGCATGACCCAATGCCCCATTGTGCCACGGCCATCCGCTGCCGGCCTGGTCGCGGGGCACGGCAACCAGTCACCACGGCAGCCAAACTGTGGCTGCGCGACCGGCTGCCCTGGTGTAATAGGCTCCGTAACTCTGAATGCCCCGCGATGAGCAACGCGACTGGCTGCGCAACTGGCTGCACAGCCTGGCTGCCCGGTGTAATATAATAGGCCCCGCATGACCCAATGCCCCACTGTGCCACGGCCATCCGCTGCCGGCCTGGTCGCGGGGCACGGCAACCAGTCACCACGGCAGCCAAACTGTGGCTGCGCGACCGGCTGCCCTGGTGTAATAGGCTCCGTAACTCTGAATGCCCCGCGATGAGCAACGCGACTGGCTGCGCAACTGGCTGCACAGCCTGGCTGCCCGGTGTAATATAATAGGCCCCGCATGACCCAATGCCCCATTGTGCCACGGCCATCCGCTGCCGGCCTGGTCGCGGGGCACGGCAACCAGTCACCACGGCAGCCAAACTGTGGCTGCGCGACCGGCTGCCCTGGTGTAATAGGCTCCGTAACTCTGAATGCCCCGCGATGAGCAACACGACTGGCTGCGCAACTGGCTGCACAGCCTGGCTGCCCGGTGTAATATAATAGGCCCCGCATGACCCAATGCCCCACTGTGCCACGGCCATCCGCTGCCGGCCTGGTCGCGGGGCACGGCAACCAGTCACCACGGCAGCCAAACTGTGGCTGCGCGACCGGCTGCCGTGGTGTAATAGGCTCCGTAACTCTGAATGCCCCGCGATGAGCAACGCGACTGGCTGCGCAACTGGCTGCACAGCCTGGCTGCCCGGTGTAATATAATAGGCCCCGCATGACCCAATGCCCCACTGTGCCACGGCCATCCGCTGCCGGCCTGGTCGCGGGGCACGGCAACCAGTCACCACGGCAGCCAAACTGTGGCTGCGCGACCGGCTGCCCTGGTGTAATAGGCTCCGTAACTCTGAATGCCCCGCGATGAGCAACGCGACTGGCTGCGCAACTGGCTTCACAGCCTGGCTGCCCGGTGTAATATAATAGGCCCCGCATGACCCAATGCCCCACTGTGCCACGGCCATCCGCTGCCGGCCTGGTCTCGGGGCACGGCAACCAGTCACCACGGCAGCCAAACTGTGGCTGCGCGACCGGCTGCCCTGGTGTAATAGGCTCCGTAACTCTGAATGCCCCGCGATGAGCAACGCGACTGGCTGCGCAACTGGCTGCACAGCCTGGCTGCCTGGTGTAATATAATAGGCCCCACATGACCCAATGCCCCACTGTGCCACGGCCATCCGCTGCCGGCCTGGTCGCGGGGCACGGCAACCAGTCACCACGGCAGCCAAACTGTGGCTGCGTGACCGGCTGCCCTGGTGTAATAGGCTCCGTAACTCTGAATGCCCCGCGATGAGCAACGCGACTGGCTGCGCAATTGGCTGCACAGCCTGGCTGCCCGGTGTAATATAATAGGCCCCGCATGACCCAATGCCCCACTGTGCCACGGCCATCCGCTGCCGGCCTGGTCGCGGGGCACGGCAACCAGTCACCACGGCAGCCAAACTGTGGCTGCGCGACCGGCTGCCCTGGTGTAATAGGCTCCGTAACTCTGAATGCCCCGCGATGAGCAACGCGACTGGCTGCGCAACTGGCTGCACAGCCTGGCTGCCCGGTGTAATATAATAGGCCCCGCATGACCCAATGCCCCACTGTGCCACGGCCATCCGCTGCCGGCCTGGTCGCGGGGCACGGCAACCAGTCACCACGGCAGCCAAACTGTGGCTGCGCGACCGGCTGCCCTGGTGTAATAGGCTCCGTAACTCTGAATGCCCCGCGATGAGCAACGCGACTGGCTGCGCAACTGGCTGCACAGCCTGGCTGCCCGGTGTAATATAATAGGCCCCGCATGACCCAATGCCCCACTGTGCCACGGCCATCCGCTGCCGGCCTGGTCGCGGGGCACGGCAACCAGTCACCACGGCAGCCAAACTGTGGCTGCGCGACCGGCTGCCCTGGTGTAATAGGCTCCGTAACTCTGAATGCCCCGCGATGAGCAACGCGACTGGCTGCGCAACTGGCTGCACAGCCTGGCTGCCCGGTGTAATATAATAGGCCCCGCATGACCCAATGCCCCACTGTGCCACGGCCATCCGCTGCCGGCCTGGTCGCGGGGCACGGCAACCAGTCACCACGGCAGCCAAACTGTGGCTGCGCGACCGGCTGCCCTGGTGTAATAGGCTCCGTAACTTTGAATGCCCCGCGATGAGCAACGCGACTGGCTGTGCAACTGGCTGCACAGCCTGGCTGCCCGGTGTAATATAATAGGCCCCGCATGACCCAATGCCCCACTGTGCCACGGCCATCCGCTGCCGGCCTGGTCGCGGGGCACGGCAACCAGTCACCACGGCATCCAAACTGTGGCTGGGTGACCGACTGCCCTGGTATAATAGGCTCCGTAACTCTGAATGCCCCGCGACGAGCAATGCAACTGGCCGCGCAGCCTAGCTGCCTAGTGTAATAAGGCCCTTAGGCTACCGCTGGTCAGCCAGTCGTAGCTGCTCCGCCGAACGCTGCGTGTGTTGTCGTTATTTGTAAGTGTAAGTTACATTAAGTATTTTGTAAGTTTAGGGACTGATGACATCTGCAGTTTGGTGCCACAGCTTTACAAACATTTGTACAGGCAGCGTGTGCAGATATATGTAAACACTAACAAGGGGAACACCAAGTATGGTACCAACGAATTTTGATGGGTCGCAGGTATGTTGTGCGGTAACTCCTCCAGACCACCAAGCTAAAAGGATTTGTTCCAATGCGCCTTGCTTTCCACGAAAATCGCGATCAAAGTCCAGCGCGTAATGTCTATACTTGTAATGATTCATCTGGAGCCCGTGCGCAAGCTTGGTGTAATTATCAAGGTATTCGTCTGTCACACATACGACCCGAGTTCAAATCCAGCTCGGAATTTTTTTTTTCACTTGTCCGGCGATTGACTGTGTATAATTATATTCCTTATTTCTTATTGCAGAAATAAAGTTATATCAGGTAATTACAGTTACATGTGAACGATATGCTACGAATTACTACCCGCCTGGCCGCAGCATAATAAGCCGCTGGGACGCATCAAGCGGACACACACTGCATTCGATGGTGTATCAACACTGGGGCTGGGGACTGTAAATGCAGCTAACAAATGCTGCACAAATATTACAGCTGGTAACTACAGACGGTTTACTGATCTTTCAGTGGCCGTAAAAGTATGCTTCGAAATAAGGAACAAAATAAAATACATATTGAGCAATTAACATAAGCTATTATCATGACCAATTACTCAAGCATTAACATAGGAGTGGCTATTCAAGCATATAATTATGCACAATCAATCGTCGGACAAAAGAAAAAAAGTGATTCCAAGAAGGATATGAACTCGGGTCGTATGCGCGAAAGGCTAGCGCCTTGCTAATTACACCACATTGGCTCACGTTCTCCTGATGACTCAGTACAGGTACAGCTGTTACGGGATGGACTTTGATCGCGATTTTCGTGGAAACCAAGGCACACTGGAACAAATCCTTTTAGCATGGTGGTCTGAAGGAGTTCTCGCACAATATACCTGCGACTCATCAAAATTCGTTGGTACCATACTTGGTGTTCCTCTTGTAAGAGGACTGCGCTGCGATCGGTGACGCCTATATAAGACAACAGGTATCCAGCGCAGGCGTTAGATCAGTCACTACTGCTACAACGGCAGTTTATAACGCTTTAAGTGAGTTGAAACGTGCTATTACAATCGGCGTCGGAGAAACGTGACACAACATCTCAGAGGTAGCGATGAGGTGGGGATTTTACCGTACGACTACTTCACAAGTACACCGTGAATAGCGCAAATTCGGTAAAACCTCAAATCTCCGACATCGCTACGACCGGGAAAAGATTCTACAAGAACGGGATCAACAACGTCCGAAGAGAACCGTTCGAAGTGACGTAAGTGCAACTTTTCATAAATCTCTACGGATTTCAATACGGGGTCGTCAAACACGTGTCAGCGTGCGAACCATTCAACGAAACATCGTCGACAGGGGCGCCACTCCGTGAGTGCTCCGGTGCTTGTGCACCCACCACGAAATTTCCGGGGTTTTCAGCACCCACACAAAATAAGGGAGGAAAATAAAGCAGCACAAAAATGGGGAAAAGTCAAAGCTCTCAATAAGGAACATTTTGACATCGCAGTGTGGCAAGCGCGACCTAGCCGCTAGGCTGTTCGTACGGCGCCCCAAGGAGCATATACTCACTGCAGCAGCTTCCAGCCCGTTCCAGGGTCGGGGGTGTGGTGGAAGGGAGCGGAAACAATGACCCTTGACAACATCCGTAACCGATGTAACTATCAGAGTTCAGTGACAGCCATAATTAGTTGTGGAACCTCCATTAATTCTCTTCATTCAGATGTATTGAAACCCGCACTGTCTTTTATCTCAAGGTATTTAATTCTGCTAACAAGTACAACAAATTACTTCAGTGGTGTTAACACACGACTACACATAAAACATCGAAGGCAGCACCTGGAGGGCTAGTAGCGAGCTTAATGATGACACATACACAGAAAAGTGAATTCGGGAAATTGCTCCATTCACAAAGCGCCAGTGTCCGCTGAAGGAGTGCAATCAGGCGCTCTAATAAAAGGCGACAAGTATGTGAGATTTGTGCTTATAGAGGGTGTCCTAGCTATCTTGTCCACCCAAAATATCTCTGGAACAATAACAGCTATTGGAAAACGACTTTCACCGGTATCAATGTACGGCTGTGGCCCGTTAATGTACATATTTGGAAACATTCTAAAACGAAAGAAAATGTGTTTTTTAACACAAACCCTATATTTTTTTCTTCGGCAATCCATAGCATGACAAATCATATAAACAATGGCGTTCATTGCATCGCAATATTCCAATTACGTCCCGAGATATTGCGACGAGAAGTTGACGCTTGAAAAACCCGAAATATGCTGCTAGCGCACGTCCTGGGACTCAGGCGTGAACCTCATGCTGCCCGTAATCACGATGTGATTGACATGCGTAATCGCACTTCCTGAGCAGCATGGGGTTCTAGCCTGAGTCTCAGGAGGTGCGCTAGCCGCGCGTCTCGCGTATTTCAAGCGTCAACTTCGCGTCGCAATATCTCGGGATGTAATTGGAATATTGCGATGCAGTCAACGCCATTGTTTATGTGATTTGTTATGCTATGGATTGCTGAAGAAAAAATATAGGGTGTCCAATTAAAAAAAACATAAGTTTGTGTTAAAAAACACATTTGCTTTCGTTTTAGAATGTTTCCAAATATGTACATTCATGGGCCCCAGCCGTACAATGATACCGGTGAAAGTCGTTTTCCAATAGCTGTTATTGTTCCAGAGATATTTCTGGTGGACAAGATAGCTGGGACACCCTGTATATAACCGCCATTTCAAAGGTTTCCCGAAAGTTATACAACCTGAGCATGGGTATATGCCTTAGCACAGTACAGTTCGTTGGCTTAGGCACGAAAAAGTTTTTTTGTCTTTGTTCGTCAGTCATAAGGAAATCTCTCTCTCTCTCTCTCTCCTGCCGGCCTCGGTGGCCGAGGTGACTGAGGCGCTTCAGTCACGGTCAGCTCGGCCACTACGGTCGGGGGTTCGAATCCCCCCTGGGGCATGGATATTTGTGCCGTCCTAGTTCGTAAGTAGTTCATAAGTAGTTTGTAAGTTTAGGGACTGATGACCCCGTAGTTAAGTCCCATAAGCTTGACAAACATTTGAACATTCTCTCTCTCCAAATGAAAGGGGGGAAAGTGCATTGTCGAACGGATTAAAGCTGGATGTTAATCAAGCGTTCCATACTCTCATAACTATGCACTTTAAGAAATTAATCATTGCAAGGCAAAGATCTAATAATAGGACCAAATCAGAGCGTTTATGAAAGAGTTTAGTCTGACTGAGATGCAAATGAGTTACGAAATTTTAACATTCTTTAATCGTCTGATTCGTTTTAAACTTCTTTAAAATTTCCTGAACGAATCAGTGGTGATCGTTTTCAAATTAATGATTGTTTGTTTCTTTTTTGTTTGTTGTTTTCTATAATATTGAATATACAATAGCTGAAGTAATGTTAATAATATGAGTGGATGTTCTCTCTCGTTTTTCTCATATCGAATCACGCAAAGTTATTACTACTGACAGAGCGACAAAATACCGCAATATGATACTTTTTCTAGCAAGCAAAAATCAGAGAAGCTGTGCTATGAGCGCTGCTTGGCCCATTCATTGAACCGACAACTGTCCGACCGTAGCGAACGTCCTGTCAGTCATTGAGGCAGCATGAAGTGGCCTTGACACGTCTACGAATCGGGCATTGTCCTTTGACACATGGCTATTTACTCCGTCGAGAGGACCCTCCGATTTGCGATGCTTGTGGTGTGCAAATCACTGTACGCCACATTTTACTTCAATGTATTTCTTATCGTACTGCTAGGGCAGCGGTGTCTCTTTGTGGTTCCCTCCCCTCTGTTTTAGCCGATGCAGAGGCGAGTGTGACGAAACGTTTCAATTTCTGTGCATTTAGGCTGGAGGTTTTAGGACGTTAACGAATGGCTCGCCCACCAGTCCTCGGGCACGGCATTTTGAGTACGTCTACGACTGTAAGCCTTGGATGATCACCATCTATTACTACTTTGCCATTTGGTTGGGTCTTTGCTTCGTTCTCCTTATCGTTAGGTTGGTTACTTTCCTTTGTGTTCCCTATTTGTGTTCATTTCATTTTATTCAGGCCACACGAATCGCCTAAATATATTGTATGGGCGCTAAAAACCTAGTTGTTTTGCGCCTATAACATCATATCCATCCATCCATCATTCATTGAACCTTGTGATCGAAGAGGTAACGACAAATGACACCACGAGCACCCAGACTGATTTCCGAAAGTCGGCGCCCCTGATCATCGATACAGGTTTTCGGAGCCGCAGGCCCCTTCGTGTACCGTGGCTGACTGCACCACACAAAGCTTTACGCACCGCCCAGGCCCAGCAACTCTGACATTTGCTGTTGATAACTGGAAACATGTTGCCTGGTCTGACGACTCTCGATTCCATTTGTATCGAGCGTGCGGGATGAAGACAACCTCATGAACCCATGCGTCCTGCATGTGAGCAGATGCTGTTCAAGCTGGTGCAGGCTCTGTGATGGTGTGGGGCGAGTGTAGTTGGACCAGTGTTGCCAGACGTAGGGAATTTTCCCTACACGTAGGTACTTTTAAGCATTAAAATCATGTAAGGAATTTTCATCCACAACACCCTAACGCGTAGGTACTTTGGTAAAATATTACAATCGCTGACACAGGCCTAGCGGGTAATGTTGGCAACAGAGCAGTTGTCAGCACGCGGGAATGAAGCCGACCAACTGTGGCAAAGTTGAAAGTAGCCAATGATATTTTAGACGGCATAGTTGTTTTCTGTTCATAGTAAACAATATTAATTTGAAAACTTTGTTTCACACACATTAAAACTGATGCGAAGTATGATGATTTCAATGTATATCAGTAGACTGAAGAGTCGGTTTGGAAATAGTGTTAGAAAATGTCAGCACAAGAAAAAATCATTGTTTCCTTGAACGAACGACGTTTTATTATCTCGACTAGACATATTTACGTAACGACGATATACTAGTTAGTACTTGTAAGTGATAAGATGCTGACAAGAAAACGCTAAAACACTTGCGACAGCGGACGTTAAGATGAACAATTCGTTATCAACCTACTCATTTAAAATCGAATTATGTAGAGTGACGGACTTCCTTTTTATTTCTTTTTATTTTTATTTATTTATTTATTTATTTATTTATTTATTTATTTATTTATTTATTTATTTATTTATTTATTTATTTTTTTTTTTTTTTTTTTTTTGAGCTGACTGTAAACTAAAAAATTACTACCGTTCCTACTCTATGGTTGATAGTGTCTCGATGTATCCTTGTGTGGTCAATAAATCAGTTATCCTCGTGTAACAGTGCACTCGGAATTAGCGGTATATTTGGGAAAACTACTTAATGCTGTTCCTCTCCATGGTTGACAGGTTCTCGAGGTACCCTTGTCCGATCGATAAATCAGTAATCCTCTTGTAATAGAGCACTTGGAATTCGTGGAATAATATACACTTGACTCCATCAATCAGTAATGATCAGTCACTGGAAAAACATATCTAGCAAGTGAAGCATGATGACAAATATTTATTTTAAAGTTTTCCAAAATTGTAACATGTCACATTAATGAACTGGTTAACCTTTGCTCCCTCCCAGATCCAAATCCTGGCTACGACCCTGATGTAGGGGCAATTATGAGGTGGTAGGGAGAAAGTAGGGAAAACGTAGGTACATTTTTGTGAGACTGTAGGTATTTTCTCTCTCTCTGCCATCTGGCATCACTGAGTTGGAGTGATGTGGGATCCCTGACAAGTTTAGATACGACTCTGACAGGTGACACGTACATAAGCATCTTGGCTGTTCACTGACATCCGTTCATTTCCGTTGAGCATTCTAACGGGCAATCCCAGCAAGACAATGGACACTCACGCGTGCATTATTTCTAGAGGGTATGTTCAAGCAGTGGCGGATTAAGGAGGAGGGGTGGGGACGGAGGGGGCAGACCGCCCTGGGCCTCCAACCTCCATGGCCCCCACATTTGATTGCGGGCCCTGGACCTAGAATCAGAGACGGGCCCTCCTCCTTCCCATCTCTCTCTCTCTCTCTATTTTTTTTTTCTTTTTTGATACTGTAATGGTTTTATGGATTCTTAAGTAATTACATTTCATTCTACCACTTTCAAACAGACTACTCAGCTTTTCAACATTACGATGTTCTGCTCGCTGCAACATTATTCTCCTGGGGCGTCGTGGTAGAAATAAATACTCGTAGGTACAATTTTTCACTTCTTCTTTAATTTGCACTCAAACTGCTTCTCCACCAAACATTACAACTTTAAACTTGCGTACACAAATTACCACAACAACACAGACTGACATAGATTCCAAAGTACTTCACAATCGGCAAAACTCGAACTCCCCCACGCAAGGCGGTGAGGCAAATATATAACGTCGGCAATAATGACCTTACATTAAGCATTGTTCATAACAATTGAATGTACTAATTTACAATTATCAAGCACACAAAGAAAACATTTCATGTACACAAAAATAATCACAATATAAAATGACAACTATACATACAATAATTTTACATGGCCCATATATTTTAAGTCATAATTTCAGTTCTTTCTGTATGATAACAAACAGCAATGTTAAATGTCAATTAATTAGGTAATGAGTACATCATACATGTTCCTAACATACATTGAACTAGCAAATATCGTCGCAAATCTGAAAATAGGTTCAAAATCTCACGTCAGTCAATATATACAAAGAATTACAATATTGAATTTCGACTATTACATTAATTAACACAATTATCTAGTCAATACCACTTGTTTATGAGCCTAACCTATATACAATGCTATTTATTTTCATGACTTTACATAAGTTTGTACCCTTCGTCTATTTATTAAAATAATGTACAATGACAAAAGTATTGTTTATAGGACTGTCTGGAAACGTTTTATACAAATCTCTTAATTAATGAAATCTATCACTTGTTTTAGTCACAGTATCACCGAGACACTGTCCTACACTGATTCCTACACTGGCTATTTCGTTTGTAACTTCACACGCAAAATATATCACTATTACATGACACAATTCCGGGTCCGACGCCGACGGAATCGTACGATAACATTGAGATGAGAGGGCCAGCAGTATCATCACAATACGATAAGCTTCATATTCTAACTTGTGAAGCTTTACAACATAGGTTGAACTAAAGGCGCAGGTATTTCAATAGAGACAATATTAAATTTCATTCAGTACAAATCTCGAAGGAGCATCTTCAGCATACTTTTGAATTACTTTATCAGGAATTAGGTGAATAGTGAGCCTTTTGGGGGGGGGGGAGGATCGATCCCCTTCATGCCTCCCCCTCTCCCCCCCTCCCCACTTGGCTACGGCTCTGGGGCATAGTGTATCCTACTTTAGCTTAACATAACACTTGTCCGTACTTCTGGCAGACGCTGCGCCAGGTGATACGGAATTGCAGTACACGCATGAAAATCTCATCTTTGCAGGAAGTTGGGGAAAAGAAAATAAATCTATCACTGTATTACATCGAAAGCTGATCCATCAATCCCTTTTCAAGCCACGCCAGAAGTAGGCCTAATGTCAAATTGCTGCGCCAAAGCCATGACTTGAGAACGAATCCCTAAGAATTATGGCAACCAGAGTAAAATGGGCAAAGGAACAAATTACATCAATTTATTACAGCTGCTATCTAGTCTACTTGGCATTTAATACTAGAAGGATCGCATGCAAGCTACTAAGTATAAGAACCTCTGGGGCCAACCATGCAGTTTTATCGCTTATGTGAAAGGTCCATAGCCGGCCGCGGTGGCCGAGGTGACTGAGGCGCTCCAGTCACGGTCAGCACGGCCACTACGGTCTGGGGTTCGAATCCCCCCTCGGGCATGGATATTTGTGCCTTCTTTAGTCTTAGCTAGTTCATAAGTAGCTTAGGGACTGATGACCCCGTAGTTAAGTCCCATAAGTTGTACAAACATTTGAACATTTTGAAAGGTCCATATTGGAATGTTGATAATATGAGGATAGCTGGCAACTCACCATAAAGCTATGAGGGACCAAATTAGCCCTGCGGTCCTTCTAGATAGTAATCTTAATATTAAGAAATCTATTGAAGTAGAACACTGTAAAAGAGGTTGCACAATACTTCGGTCACCTTAGTTAATACACACATACGATACCAACCAATGGCAATAACTAAGAGGATCAATCGAAGTAATTGTTTAAGATAAGCGGTTTATCATAAATGACTATTACAATTGCCTGTAGAATCTTCTGAAATTTCACTGGATGAAAAATATTCAACATGACTTTTCTAGTTTGTTTTTAATTTCAGTAAACAATAAATTGAATCATTTAGGGCAGCGCTCGGTCCCCCTTCAGCAACGGGCCCTGGACCCATAGGTCCAGCCAGCCCCACCATTGTGGGGGCCATGCGGGCCTCTCGTCTTGGTTATGAGTTATGAAACGTAATCAGTCGTCTCATGGTGAGTCACCTAACTTTGCCGCTGGATATATTTCGTAAACCACATCAAATACTGACGAACCGTTTCCACAGACCGAACGTGAGGAGAGGAGCTAGTGTAATTGGTTAATACAAACCATAAAAAATGCACGGAAGTATGTTTTTTAACACAAACCTACGTTTCTTTTAAATGGAACCCCGTTAGTTTTGTTAGCACATCTGAACATATAAACAAATACGTAATCAGTGCGTTTTTGCATTGTAAAATGTTAATTACATACGGATATAGGTAACCTAAAGTTGACGTTTGAAACCTCTGACATTCAGTTGGGTGTTGTAACAAACACGGGCCACGGTCGGCGAGCAGCATCTGCAGGGACATGTTTACGATGATGACTGTGTTTACGGGTGTGGCTGTAGTGCACTGTTGTGGTTTGGTCTAGCTGTCGCAGTGTCCGCATGTAGCGCTTGCTGCTACTGTTATTCTGCATTCGTCTTCGCACGCAGACTAACTGTAGTACACTGTGCTACCAGACGTCTGTGATAGTGTAGTATTGTAGGAACTGTGACCATGGTGTATTCGAACTCTGAAAAGGCGGAGATGATACTCATCTATGGCGAGTGTCGACGAAATGCAGCTGAAGCCTGCAGGGTGTATGCAGAACAGTACCCGGACAGAGAGCATCCAATGTGCCGCACATTTCAAAACATCTACCGCCAACTGTATGCAACAGATATGGTCGTAGCACGCAAACGGGTCCGTAACAGGCCCTTCACAGGAGAAGCGGGTGCAGTTGGTGTGTTAGATGCTGTTGCCGTGAATCCACACAGGAGTACACGGGACATTGCGAGAGGCGGTGGACTGAGTTAAAGTAGTGTCATGTGCATACTGCATTGTCACCGCTCTCACCCGTATCATGTGTCGCTACATCAGCAATTACATGGTGATGACTTTAATCATCGAGTGCAATTCTGTCAATGGGCATTAACAAAGAATGCGTTGCAGTTCTACCTGTTTATCGCTGAAGCGGGTTTCACAAACCACGGGGCAGTGAATCTACGGAACATGCATTACTGGTCCGTGGACAATCCTCGCTGGCTCCGACAGGTAGAGCGACAGCGACCGTGGACTGTAATTGTATGGCGCGGAATCATTGGCGACCACCTCATTGGTCCTCACTTCATTGCAGGGGCCCAAACAGCTGCAACATGCATCGCGTTTCTACAGAATGATCTGCCAACGTTGCTCGAAAATGTCCCACTGGAAACGCGTCGGCGTATGTGGTATCAGCATGATGGTGCACCTGCACATTCCGCAATTAACACTAGGCTGACCCTTGACAGTATGTTCGACGGGCGTTTCATAGGACGTGGAGGACGCATAAATTGTCCAGCCTGTTTTCCTGATCTTACACCTCTGGACATCTTTCTGTGGGGTACGTTAAAGGAGAATGTGTACCGTGATATGCCTACAACCCAAGAGGATATGAAACAATGTATTTTGGCAGCCTGTGGCGACATTACACCAGATGTACTGCGGCGTGTATGACATTCATTACGCCATAGATTGCAATTGTGTGCAGCAAATGATGGCCACCACTTTGGACATCTATTGGCCTGACATGTCGGGACACACTCTATTCCACTCCGTAATTGAAAACGAAAACCACGTGTGTACGTGTACCTCACCCCTCATGGTAACGTACATGTGCGTCAGTGAAAAAGACCAATAAAGGTGTTCGCATATGGTCGAAATGTGCTGTTCTAGTCTCTTCTGTACCTAAGGTACATCACCGTTCCCTTTTGATCCCTACTTAATTCGGTTCTCTCCGATACACACGATCGAACAGCGGAGGAGTGGTACTCAAGCGTCAACTTTAGGTTACAATATCTCCGGATGTAATTAACGTTTTACAATACAACAAACGGCACTGATTACGTATTTGTTTATATGTTCAGATGTGCTAACAAAACTAACGGGGTTCCATTTAAAAAAAACGCAGGTTTGTGTTAAAAACATACTTCCGTGCATTTTTTATGGTTTGTATTAACCCGTTACACTAGCCCCTCTCTTCACGTTCGGTCTGTGGAATCGGTTTGTCAGTATTTGATGTGGTTTAAGAAACACATCCAGCGGTAATGTTAGGTGACGCAACCTGTATACATGTTATCACAAATGTCTTATTAAAATTAATAGTTGCTGGTTATGAAATAAATTTATTTTAGAAAATTACATTTTGAATTAGATTTCACAAACTTAAGCAATGCATTCGTTTTTAAAACTGTGCCTGACATTTTAAAGGTGACCTTCGTTTGAATCACTGCTTTTACGTGTCCAAGACATAACTGATTTTTTTCTCAGTCCAAACTATATGCGTATGAGAAAAAATTCTTCGTGTTACAGCATTTGAAACATGAATGGCTTGACAGAAAATGACTTCTGGAAAGTAGGAACCTCAGCTACTTACGATTCTTTCCTAATCTCATCGCAACCGTTACCTACAGTCAGTTACCCTCAATCATCAGGCAGAACCACACGAATTGGCTGCTTCATTTATACTGGATAACGTTAAATGTACATGTGATAACATGACAGACGGAAGCTATATTGAGGTAACAATACAACTTCTAAAATATACATAAACTTATTGGATGGGTACAGCTTACGTAAGTTTTCACATAAAAAACCGGAAACCGGACATAAGAAGACAATATGCCTGCCTGAGCAACTGAAATGTGCAGCGCCTCAACGAAAAGAATGAGTCAGTAGTAAGGTGTCAGTATCGCAGCATTGTTTTAGCTACGGAACTTTTTTACTATTTGACTGGCTCAAGGCAGGACATTCGGCGTCCCGATCGAGGGTGAATCGGGACGTGTCAACAGAAAACGCTGAAAATCGGAAAATCTCAGTGCTGCCAGCTCCGAAATAGTTTTTCGGAAGATGAACCTTACAAATTTCGGAAGATCGGTAAAAAATTGGAAAGTATATCATACTAAAAGAGAGAGGAGAACTCAGGGAAATGGAACTTACGATTCCTTACAATCAATTCAATCTTTATCCTTAATTCCTTGACTCAAACACAGCGGTTTTCGTGGCTTTGTAGCTCCCTGCGGACAAACAATACAGTTGCAGTACAATGGTAGTCATTGTTAATGCAATATTGCGCTCTAATCGAACCAGTAGCGCCTGTTATACGAAATCAATGTCAATACTTCCCTCCTCTTTTTCTATTTATTTTTCTTAAAAAGTCAGGCGCTGTCTAGGATATCTAGCCCTCCTTCCTGGACCAAAGTCTTGGTTTCGGTGCTGGATCGAACTGATATGATGTGTTATATGACAGCGTATAATATCGGCGAAGGAATGAAAAAAATCGGAATCTTCACACGAAATTTCAGGAAGATTTGGAAAATTTCGAAAGATATAATTTGGTATAATTTAAAAAAAATTGAAGATGTTCCGATTTTTCCGAGGACTTGGCAACACTAGGCGGTTTTTTCTGTACTTGCTTGTAATAAAAAAAAAATATTTCACATTTTCAGACGGCAGGTTTCCGGCAGCTACATTGTCGTCATCTGGTATTACGCCGTTACGCCTCAAAAACTTCCATTATATGCATCACATGCTGTGTTGCACGGTTTTAATCCGATTCATAATACCGAAGCCCGTGACGCACCAGTTGTGAACAAATAAAAAATCGCATTGACGTGTTTTATGGCCCACTTTAGATTTGTAGTTTTATAAGTTTTTGCAAACGTTTTGGACCAAAATAATAATCTAAATAATAAAAAAATTAATTAATAAGAGTGTCAAAAACCCTTTTACGAAAACCTTTTTTATGTAATGGCGGGTTCCAAACCACTGACCTTCAGCGTGGCACTCCAACGCATTGCCTACTACGCTACGCATAACAGCAGTTGCGTTCTTATATTCCATACCATTGATGACCGTTGTTAACTGATGCTAATATGGCATTTGTAAACACTAGATTATCATTTATCGTAGAAAGAACGGCGTGTTTTTGTTAGTTCTTCAGTGCGCCGTTGCTTTGAAATGACAACGTGTAAGTTACATTAAGAAAATCATCAAACACGCAACGTAACATGGCGTATGCCAGAGAGAGTTCTGGGCGAGGAATGCCACGCGATATCTGCGAACGGCTGGTTTCCGTTAATTCAATGGAGAGTTATTTTTGCAAGTATCTCTCGAACAATGCGAGATATGAAAAAAAAACATAAGGGAACAAAGTTGTAGAGAATTTTCTACTCTACAAATTCGTTTATTCAATTTTCGCGTCAGATGAACAGTTTATTTGCAATTAAAATTTCATTACAAAATGCTTTCTTTGTATTATTAACGTATTTCTTGTCCGAAATGTTTCAAAAAGCGAGGTTCTGGTCTCTGGTAGCCAACAATTATGTTTGTAATATTTGGTGCCGATCGGTTGAACGGTTCGACCTAAAAAGTGGGAACACGTTACAGACAGACAGACATCGTCAAATAGCCGTTATTTTGGCTAATATCTCTGCAACGATGCAATATATGAAAAAAAACATAATAGAGTGAAGATGTAGAGAATTTTCCCCTCTACCAAGTAGGTTATTCAACTTTCGTGTCAGATGATCGGTTCGTTTGCAATTACAATTATATTACAAACGGCTCTTTTTTTCCTATTACTACCGTGTTTTTTTGTCAGAAAAAATTGATAAAAGGGAGGTTCTGGTCTCTGACGCTCTACAATTATGTCTGTAAAATTTGGTGCTAATCGGTTGAACGGTTCGTTTTAAAAACAGGGAACACGTTACGGACATACAGACATCCAAAAATCGCCGTTATTTTTGCAAATATCTCTGAAACCATAAGAGATATGAAAAAAAAACGTAAGAGGGCAAAATTGTAGAGAATTTTCCCCCCTCCGAAATAGATTATTCAATTTGCGTGTCCGATAAACGGTTAAGTCGTTATTTTCATTAAAATTTCGAGCTGTCAAAAGACGATCGCAAAGGCCCGCTTGTAGTGTTACTACCGTAACCTAAAGTGGGCCAAAATCTCTGTAAGGCGAGATGAGAAGCTTGTGCTGCGCTGACAGGTGGCCAGGTCAGGTGGAGAGCGAGAGCGAGAGCGGCCGAGTGCCGTTGTGTGACGTCATACGGTGGCTGGCCCCGGTGTCCCAGAGAACAGCGGCGGTAACTTTCCTCTGGCCAGCAGCAGCAGCAGCACCAGACCCGCAGCACGGCTGGCGAGCCGATGAGCTCGTCTCTCTCTCTCTGTCCCTCCATCTATGTTATGTTTGTTAAGCCTATGGGACTTAACTACGGGGTCATCAGTCCCTAAATTTACAAACTACTTATGAACTACCTTATACTAAAGACGGCACAAATATCCATGCCCGAGGGAGGATTCGAACCCCCGACCGTAGTGGCCGTGCAGACCGTGACTGGAGCGCCTCAGTCTCCTCGGCCACCGCGGCCGGCTCCCTCCATCTCTCTCTCTCTTTTTCTATCCTCTTCTCTCCGTGACTCACTGTTGTTCACCTTAAGCCGGTATTACACTATCGGATTATTGGACTAAGAATTGGACGTAGTGTGATCGGCTGACAGCTGGTATGACACACACACCCGGTAATTTTACATATTTACACTTCTATGTTTTAAATGAAGATTAACTATTGAATACAGATGTGTATCAAGTTCCGTCAGACGTTTTGATGCTGCGAATTGACGAGCCTGGTAGTATCATTATATAAATAGGCTAACACGAAAATTGTGGTACAGATTACTAATTTATTCGTACAAGAAGGCCAATGAAAGTTACATAATTCGAAAGATTGTTTGTCGTAGATTTCACGAATATAAATATTATGTGTGCATTTAGCCATTAAAAGTGGTAAAAGGAAGTAGAAATTTTCCTATCTACAGCTAGGATCAAGTTCTACATTCTCCAACAATCAGCTCACCGATTGGCTATCCGCCTCGACCAAAGACGCTGTAATGCAACGTTTTGTGTCCCAGCCTCGTCGCCGCTTTTGTGTCTCGTATCCGTCGTAGGGGTCGGTGGCTGAGTAGAAAGACCGACACAGGAATAAAGGATGCACGCTTGTGCAGGTAGGAGGTGACCAGCCAGTGGGACAGCAGAAACTAGGAACACTAGAGTAAATTAGAACGAGATATATATTTCTTAGAGACTTAGTAATACTTAACTTTTACATAGCTCAGTACTGCAGAACGCTGATACATAGTTGAGCTAGAGGCCTACCTAGTGCCTATCCGATAGCCAAGTCTTCACTGGTGCCTATCTGATTCCGAAGTGTTAGCTGGTTCCTATCTCAGTCCCAAGTGAACAATGTCGTTCAGTGGTGGCCACGAGCGGAGTTGTAGCAGAGGGCGCTCGTGGCTGACGTCGTAAGAACGCCGCGCCGTGCGTGAATGGCGGCGCGCGGCGAAAGTAGGTGGCGCGCACTTCAGACATGTGCGACACCACACAACGCATCTGCAGTATTAAAATGACGTATTAAAACAAGTGAATATCTAAACACCGAGTGCTCCCAACTCACTTTCTTGTGCCGTTCAAGTGCTTCATTTTAGCAGTGATTAAGAGTGGTTAAAGGAAATGCATGTTTTCATATGAATGCCGATATAAATGATGATGCGCCGAGAGAGGCATGTAGCGGTGCACGGGTAGAACTACGAAGTCGACATGTTGTCAGCCCCTAGAATTCTGAATATCGCAGTATCGAAATAACATTATTTCTTGCCGTTGTATAAATATACGAACACCGAAATTATAGTTCTATTTCAAATATTAGGCTAATGAAAGTTATATAATGCGAAAATGGCATGGGAAGTATATACTTCCGTTTTTATTTGTCGTTACTGTGTCAGGCATTTCCTTAACATGTAATAAATACCGTTTCATACCTCTCAGTGCCGGTTAAATTTTACCAAATATCCCAGCGCCCTCCTATGATAATGTTGGCAACAGATGCTGAATAGTGAGAATCCTGTGAGTCTTCATTTTAGCCAATCGCTTGAAGGAAGGAATCTTAGGGTTTAACGTCCCGTCGACAGCTTGGTCATTAGAGACGGAGCTCACGCTCGGATTTTTGGGTAAGGATGGGGGAAGGAAATCGGCTGTGCCCTTTGAAAGGAACCATCCCGGCATTTGCCTGAAGTGATTTAGGGAAATCACGGAAAACCTAAATCTGGAAGTCTGGAGTTGGATTTGAACCACCATCCTTCCGAATACGAGTCCAGTGTGTTACCATTGCGTAATCACTTGACAAAACTGATGTTTCCTCATGGAATCTTCGCTATACCGGGACAATTATTTTTACTGAGCGGACGAGGGTACATACAAGAACCTGTCAACCATAAAGCAGGAACAGCATTATTTGTTTACCTCATGGTCTGTACGATACACTAATCGAGTCATTCTATGTGGTTCGAACAAATTGGCAAAGATTTTCAATCGTGTTTTTGATGTTCCAACATAATCACGCGAGGCCGCCGACATGATACGTAAAATTTTACCCCCAGTGATAATTGTAAACACAACACAGGCAATACTAGTATTTCCTAAAAATGCGGTAATGAAATATCACCAACCTGTCAGTATTACAGTTCCATTTCGAGGTATAACAACTGAAGTTTGCAATAACAACGGAAGTGGAGCTCCGGATATACCTGTATTGATTTTAATGCAAGTACATGGTCTAAACCAGCAGCTAAATATACAGTGAACAGTAATTGTTATCACGAACAATCACGACCGTGGATCTTCATCTGCGGTTAATGCGTTGTAACAACTGCTTTCATAAATTCTAGTATACACTTATCTCGTGTTTACTAAACCTAATAAGTCTACAAACGTGTAAAATTGCTGTTAAAGGGTTTGGTTGTAAACTTTGGTGGACGAAATTTGAGTACAAAGACGAAGGTGACAACAAAATACTGCAGTTTAAAATGCGCCTAGGTCATCTGCCACAAAACCATTCTACGTCGAAATAAGGCGCCATTAATAACTTTCCTTGTTGCCATCCTGAAACAAGTAACGTTTGGTTCGTGAAATTTCAGTACAAAGACGAAAGTAACAACAGAACATTGCAATAAAAATGTGCCTGGGTCAGTTGCCACAAAAGCATTCAACACTGAAATAACGTATCATTAATTACTTTCGTTGTTGCCACGCTGAAATAAGTACATGTTTCTTGCAAAGAACACAGACATATACAAGTGAAAAAATTCTGGCTGTCACTACTGTTTCCACGCTTTGCACTGGTTGCATGTCAACCATGCTGGATCAAGTACTGCCAACAACAAATGAAAATATTTTTAAAGAAGGTGGAGACACTCAAGAGTGTGGTTTCATGATCCACAGGAGCGACAGAAGAAGAAATATCTCAAAAACACACCAACACTAGTAGAAAAATTTAGTCAGGAATTTTGTTTGAGTATAATCACACTGAGATCAAAAAAGGCGAAACATTTTGCACGAAGGGCTTGTTGTTTTATCTCTTCGATTTGTGCATTTAAATGCTTAACACACTTTAGGTATATTTTAGCAGCAAAAATTTTTACAGGCAATACAGAATAAATACACTATATACGAAATAAAACATTTCAAGCTCAACAACAACATACGATAGACAGACTACTCTCAAGTCTACTGACCATCAAATATATGGCGGCTGAGTTTACGCAGGTTGCCGCAGAGACCGCTGTAGCTCTTGTGTCAGCCACTCTATGATAATTGCGTGCAGGCGAGGGACGATTTCAAGCTTAGGCTGGTCGCCATTATGGTAGTAAGAGTCTGGTAAGTTGGTGTATTGTAGTTTATAGTAAAGCATATCCAACAAAATACACTTTGGTGAGTACTTATGGTATTTATTAGTCATATCTATGTCATCTACACATTCCGGTATACGTGAACAAAAATGGTGACGAGTTATGCAGTGTTAAATTGCTGGAATAAATTCGGGAACGGAATGAATAATACCTCTCACAGATATCTGGATTGATGTAGATGTTTAATATTAGGAACTTTAAGGCTAGATCACTGAATTCTTTAATAGAACCATTAGCTATTTTTGAGACCCATGGAGCACATGTAACTCAAAAAATGCTGATGAAAATATTTGACACACTTGAATGCTACAGTTAACGTTCATGCTAACGTAATATGCTGCATTTTGAGCAAGCAGTTACGGCAAATGTCTTGTGGTGTGTAAAATATCGTTAAAGAGAGACTGCCGGTCTAGGCCAGTGGTAGGCAACTGGCGGACCGCGGTCCACGTCCGAACCGCGGAAGGCAAAAACTATTTTAAAGTGTCAGTTACATACATTTTTTTCTGTAGATAACAAATTGAGCTACAAGTTAATTGGAAATTAAAATATGATTTGGCTGAAAGCGAATCCTCATTCTGTCGCAAGCTGGTTCTTTGAAAGAGACGTTTTAAGGCAAGAATTTCTTCACTGCTGAACAATTTTTGAGTATAATAATGATCCTGAAATAGACATTTCCATTTTATCAAATTTCTTGATATATGTTAAAAAGAAATTTGCATTAAGATTCAAAGAAATACACGAGACGTCACGATTCTTAAAATCACCTTTTGAGGTTTCTCATGTAGCACAATGGACGGATGGGCTGCGATGTTGTTCCACCTTTCAAAGTCTTTACTCCAAATGGAGGTAATACAATTGCAGGAAGACATTTTATTGCAAACTTATAAAACTGTATGTACTGAAGAATTTTGCAGTGAACATTCAACAGTCCCGGAAAAATATCAAAACGCAAAAAATTAGCGACCTACCTGGCTGCTATGTTTTGCTCCACATAAATGTGTGAAATTTAATTTTCAAAAATGAATGTCTTGGAGAATAATTTTCGCTAAAGACTAACGACCGCCCACTTTGAAGACACTATTCGCGTAAGCTGCTCTGCACGTGAATCTAAGAACCTCCTCGAGATCACATAGTCATTTTTCCCATAGATTTTTAACACATATACGCACATTTCATTGCATTTCATACTTTCATCGTGGAAATAAAAATAGGTTGTATAATCCATTGCCTGTTTCTGGACTCTTCAATAAAAGATAGACTATCCATAATTTGCAAATAAGTTTTTCTGGAATTTTTTATACATTATTATTTTACATCTGTTGTAGTTCATATTATTTTGTGGATGAAAACGGAAATAAACATCGAGTCCCGGTTCCGGCACACAATTTTACTCTGCCAGGAAGTTTCCCATCTAAGATAACTTGCCGACCTCTGGTCTAGGCGTTACGTCCAAGAGCTTTGTCAAAGTATTGGACGAATTTTTCATCCGATTCTTTGTCTGCACTCGCTAGGGAAACACCCCATCACACACCTTGAACGGCTATTTCGAAGAAATGTAACGTTCGTACAGGAGGTCAATAAAATAACATGAACACCGCGCAGTATACTACCTGGCGTTGCCAAGTTGGCAACACATCGTACGCGTTAACACAGGCGCGACAGCAGTGCGCATTATTGACGTACGTAGTCGTATTCTGCGACGGGCAACACAAGTGGTCTGAGAAATGCGTCATCTCTCGGCCTTTCAAAGAGGTCAGCTCAATGGAGCGCAGTTGGAGGACTGTCTGTGACGAAACGGCTGCGCTGTCTAACTTTTCACTAAAGATAGTGTCCTCGTCGATTCAGCGTACACAAAACAATGTTAAACATCATTGCTAAGGCGGCCAACTTCTTCGGGTCCCAATGCGGGACGTTTCGAGGAGCGCGAGGAGCGCGAGGAGCGCGTGACTCAGTGTTACTGGTGGACTAACGTTGTTGGAGGCCTGGGGCGGCAAAACAAAATGAGGCCCGACCGTCCACTTGGAAACAATGCACTAAAACAATCGCACTGGCGTGTTTTAGGGCCCACTTTAGATTTGTAGTTTGATAAGTTTTGCAAACATTTCGGATCAAAATAACAATCTAAATAACAAAAAATTAATTAATAAGAGTGTCTGAAACCCTTTTAGGGAAAAAAAATAGGTAATGGAGGGGTTTTGAACCATTGACCCTCAGCCTCACAGTCCAACGCATTGCCTACTACGCTACGACCAACACTTAGTAGTTGCTTTTTTAATCTCATACTATTGATGGCCGTTGTTAACTTATACTAATATGGCATTTGTAGACACTAGATTATCATTTACCGTACGAAGAACAACTTTTTTTGTTAATTCTTCAATCCGTCATTGCTTTGAAATGACTACGTGTAAGCTAAAAGAAGGAAATAATCAAATACGCAACGTAAGATGGCTTATACCAGAGAGCGTTCTGGGCGAGGAATGTCACGTGACATCTGCGAACGGCTAGTTTTCGTTAATTCAATGGAAGGTGTCAAAACTGTTATTTTTGCAAATATCTCTCAAACGATACGAGATATAAAAAACATAAGGGAACAAAGTTGTAGAGAATCTTCTCCTCTACAAATTCGTTTATTTAATTTTAGCGTCAGATGAACGGTTTATATGCAATTAAAATTACATTACAAACGGCTTTTTTTGGTATTACTAACGTATTTCCTGTCCGAAATATTTGAAAAAGCGAGGTTCTGGTCTCTGGTAGCCAACGATTATGTCTGTAAAATTTGGTGCCGATCGGTTGAACGGTTCGACCTAAAAAGTGGGAACACGTTACAGCCAGACAGACATCGTCAAATCGCCGTTATTTTGGCAAATATCTCTGCAACGATGTAAGATATGAGAAAAACATAATAGATCGAAGTTGTAGAGAATTTTCCCTTTACCAATTAGGTTATTCAATTTTCGTGTCAGATGAACGGTTCGTTTGCAATTACAATTATATTACAAACGGCTTTTTTTGGCGTTATTACCGTATTTTTTGTCCGAAAAATTTGAAAAAGGGAGGTTCTGGTCTCTGTCGGCCTGCATTTATGTCTGTAAAATTTGGTGTTGATCGGTTGAACGGTTCGTCTGAAAAACGGGTAACACGTTACGGACAGACAGACAGACGGACATACATCCCAAAATCGCCGTTATTTTTGCAAATAACTCTGAAACGATACAAAATATGAAATAAACATAAGAGAGAAAAGCTGTAGAGAATTTTTTCCTCTACAAATTCGGTTATTCAATTTTCGTGTCAGTTGAATGGTTAAGTCGTTATTTTTATTTAAATTTCGTGCTGTCAAAAGACGATCGCCAAGGCCCACTTTTAGTGTTACTACCGTAACCTAAAGTGGGCCAAAAACAGAATACCCCATTGGGGGTTTTACACCGCACTTTTGAAGGTGTTGTATGCTTCTGCAAATAAGGCACCTCCTTTTACAAGTCCTTGTGGCAGTACCAATTTTGAAGTCAGTGTCCCGTGTGCCGCCTATATTATGTCTCGCAGGACACACATCTGTACCGCTTCGGATGTTTTACTTTTCTATTAAATTCTTGTTTTGCTGTATGCCTTCATTAGCTGAGTGAGAATTTTGTGTCCCTGTTTGTGACACGGGCACTAGAAACATAGGACACAATAATAGGCACCTCGACGGTAATTTTCATTATCTTTCTGTTTATTTTCAGACGAAAACTTGACCTTAATGTTTTTCCCAGTCAGTCAGTCGTAGCACATGCAAGACATCGCGGAAATTTTACTCTGTCAACAGTCAACTGAAAGCCCATTAAATTGGTCCAACAGTACTATACTAACGAGTACTTGAGCGGTACTGAAGGAAGAGAAGTCAATAGCTGACGCGTAAATTAGTCCACTGAACCGAAATCGGAGAAGCATGCAAACACAAATCAACGATGTCGAGTCTCCGCGAGGACTAACTTACAACCTAAACAATCGCCGGTTGAACTTCTGCATCACCCGGAATTTTTCGTCTGGAATCTATTGAGATCTCTGCCAACTTCCGAGAACTAAGAGTGGTGCACCGGGCTAACAGCAAGTGATGTTTCTCTCAGTTATTTATTTCTGTTTTATGTACACTAGACAACGACAGTTACTGCATATCATCACACTCATAAAGCCGATTCATGATATGAACTTGTGCTTAAGATACGTGAGAATAATCTTCAGTCGGTGGAATATGAAAATTACCAAAATGCGGGACATGCGGGACAAATTAGACACTTTTATTGAGTCTCCCAACGCGGGACGGTCCCGTAGATCCGGGACGGTTGGCCGCCTTAATCATTGCTGGAGAGGAATGGTGTACGGCACACGAAGTCAAACAACAACGACCTACGAGCGTTAAGAATCATTGTGGCCAGATAACATAACTATCACGGCTAAAGCGACTACAAAACTCAACACTTACTTGAGTAATAGTCTTCCGAGAAAAAACAGTACGGCTTGAGGTTAACACACATGAAAAGCCTGCAGTTGCTCAACTCTTAATTACGAAAGTCACCACAAAGCAAATGGTACTCCTATCATAAAACCTCAACACTTCATCACTGGAAGTATGTGGTATGTTGCGATGAATCATCGTTTTTATTGCTTCCTACAGCTAACCGGATTTACTGCTATTTTCAAATAGCATGAGCCATAGGAGTTAAATTAGTTACGTTATAACTGTTTTTGGACACTTAGTGTTCTTCGTCAGGCATATGTTGGCACCCTTATATGTCCAGACTGAACAGATACCGCTGCGAATATACGCCTGAAGAAGGCCACTAACAGCCCGAAACTGTTTATAATAAAATCAGTTCAAATGCAGCAGGTTGCTAAAAAAAACAGTTGTTATATAACTTTGGTGTCGCACAAGTCCAAAGTGCGCGCCACCTATTTTCGCCGCGCGCCGCCATGCACGCACGGCGCGGCGTTCTTACGACGTCAGCCACGAGCGCCCTCTGCTGCAACTCCGCTCGTGGCCACCACTGAACGACATCGTTCACTTGGGACTGAGATAGGAACCAGTTAACACTTCGGAATCAGATAGGCACCAGTGAAGACTTGGCTATCGGATAGGCACTAGGCAGGCTTCTAGCTCAACTATGTATCAGCATTCTGCAGTACTGAGCTATGTAGAAGTTAAAAATTACTAAGTCTCTAAGAAATATATATCTCGTTCTAATTTTCTCTAGTGTTTCTAGTTTCTGCTGTCCCACTGGCTGGTCACCTCCTACCTGCACAAGTGTGCATCCTTTATTCCTGTGTCGGTCTTTCTACTCGGCCACCGACACCTACGACGGATACGAGACACAAAAGCGGCGACGAGGTTGGGACACAGAAGTGGTGACGAGGGTGAGACACAAAAGTGGCGACGAGGCTGGGACACAAAAATAACAGTTACTGATACGGGCATAACACTAACCCGAGTTTATGTGTTGAGAACCCCACACCTGCTTTCAACATTCCAGCATGGGACAGGTTGCGGCACTATTTTGGCATCGATATCGTGGCATTTCACTGCTTCTGTCATTCCATTTACTGTTCCGATAATTGAGAATGAATATGTCAGAATCCACCACAACAAACTGCTTATATTTCTAGCATATTGCTAACAAACACTGACACACTCCAAAATGATAATGTGTCCAGAAACCCGAAGAGGTTCAAGAGCGACTTGTACAGCAGCACAGAATTGTCAAACATCTACCCTGGACAACAAAATCACCATGTCTCGACATAATTTGAACAGTTATCGGGACAAAAATATGATAGTTTTAACGACACCAACTCTTTTGGAACGTGGATTTAACTGTTGAAATTGCAGTATTCTACATAATGGATACATATTCCAACAGTCAGATTTACAGCAATCCACTTCACTTTAGATGGGGAAGATCGAACATAAATATTTTACTTATACAGGTTCTTTAAGACGGACATCTGCGTTGTTGATGCTCAGCATTCAGCAAAATTAGTAGAATATGTTTCAGGAGATTCAGTTAAATAATCACAGACATTCTTGATCATAGTTCCATTGTGACGGAAACAAATCTATTTAGTTGTGCAACATAATAATGTTGGAAACATTAGCCTCAGATAACAGAGATGTTTACACATGTGTGACTACCAATAGAGTGAGAAAACATGGTTTCTCTCAAACATCTTTCATCGTAACCGCGTAATAAGATTGATGACAAAGTTCTTCGGTAACCAAATAAATATAACAATACTTGAAATATGCCAAAATACACAAATTAAAATATTACATTTAGGCTTTAACTATTTATCTCAATGTATATACGTGTTTTATGAAATTTGTATTTAATCAGAGAATGTTGACGTAAAATAATGGATAACGTTCTGTTGGAACTATAAAAACACTTTACGAATCTGTTCTTCGAAGAGTTCTCTAAATGTTCTCAATGATATTCTTTTGTCCACACCAGTACCTCTACGCCATACTCCACAAGCCACCTCGCGGTGCGTGGCGGAGGCTGCTTCGTGTACCAGCATGCCGACCTCCTTCTCGCTTATAGTGGGCGGAAAAAGCGACTGCCGGTAAGCCTCAGTGTGGGCCACACTGTGTAGTTCCATCCACGCAGTCTTTTGCGAGATACACACATCAAGAGAGAGAGAGAGATGTACCACCTTGGTTCCACGTTCTCCTCTGTCGTTGCATGCGTATAATTTCTAAAGATCTCAGCTCCTTAGACTGTCCATAGATGTCACTCAATCCACGCAAAGGTGCAAAGGAACACGCACGACCAGCGACAATAAGGAGGAAGGCAAAATGGGAACCGAGATAGCTAGCTAGTTCCTCACTTTTGTATGGGAGTTTAAAAGAAACAAGAACATATTTTCCTCTTTTGAGCTTCAAGAGGAACATTTTTTCAGTTGCAATCATTCGTACCGATTCGTGTGGACATTGGACCGTATGAATAAAAAAGAGTACCGTATCTACTTTATATTCTGGTTATCAGAGATCATGCTCAGCTTAATTAGAGTCCGTCCCAAACATGGTTTGCAGCCGAAACCGAAGCCGTTACCTAATATTCGGTTCCTCTTCTAGTTTCAGCCGAAACCGAAACTCAAGTTAGAATTTCGGTAATTTTACGTTACATCACAAATCACTGGTTTCCCCACCTTTTGTAAGTTTCCCTCTTCGTATGAAAAACCTTGAGTGTGTGTGTAAGCCTAGCCAGAAGCCCGTAGAAGAAGAAATAAGAGGCGTAAAGATGTACTGGCCTAAACGTTCCACCCGGCAGTTACGAATATTAAGGCAAGCTCTCTTTGAGATAGACTTGTGAACCAGTACATACGAATACTTCGTACCTGTTATTAGCGAAGCTGTGTCGCTTCCTCTCCCAGTTCTCGTAGCGCTTTGCATTAAAAAACAGAACAGGGCGATGCAGAATACTTAAAAATTACTTAGTTATCACGAAGCAGGTATTCTCTCCTTGATTGCTAATCGGTGGAGGAATGGTCAGTGCGTCTGCCTAGTAAGCAGGAGATCCCGTGTTCGAATCCCGGCCGGGCACAAATTTTCAGTCGCCGCGCATTGGTATTACATCTAAACCTAGTACAGTGAAGCCATAAGTGATCGCAAAATGCGATTTATTTCATTAAAAAATGAACGCTGTAGCGTCGTCAAAGAAATATATATAATTGTAACAGAATAATTGTTCTTAGTGTAAAAATACGCAAACTCAAGATCCATATTGATTATTAAAAAAGCTCCTCGTTTTCAAGGAAACACACTAATAAAACTTTTCAGTAAAATAATATAATAACCCGTTCCATTAAGTACAATACCGAATAAGTTAAATAGTTACAAACAAAATGTAAGAATATCACTATAAGATAAGATTAAGTTATATTGTGATTAACAACGAAATACATTTTTATGAGCACGAAATCCGTCGCAAACGCGACACGACTTCGTCCATAAGTTCACAAAAGCTAGGTTCGACCAAGCCGAAGATTCGGCTGATTTCTGGCCAAAACCAATATTTTCGCCGAAGCTGGCGGTAAACGAAAACGTATATTCGGTCGGTCCTTCTACATCTACATCTACATGGGATACTCTGCAAATCACATTTAAATGCCTGGCAGAGGGTTCATCGAACCACCATTATACTATTTATCTCCCATTCCATTCTCGAACAACGCGCGGGAAGAATGAACACCAGAATCTCTCCGTTCGGGCTCTGATTTCTCGGATTTTATTCTGATGGTCATTTCTACCTATGTAAGTGGGAGGCAATAATATATTTTTGCATTCGGAGGAGCATGTTGGCGATTGTAGTTTCGTAAGTAGCCCACGCCGCAGCGATAAGCGCCGTTGTTGTAATGATTCCCATCCCAGATCCTGTATCATTTCCGTAACGCTGTCTCCCCTGTATCGTGACAATACGAAACGAGCTGCCCTTCTTTGGACTCTTTCGATGTCCTCCGTCAAATCCACCTGATAAGGATCCCACACTGGGCAGCAATACTCCAAAAATGGACGGACAAGCTTAGTGTATGCAGTTTCTTTTGTAGCTCTGTTCCATGTTTTAAGGGTTCTGCCAATAAAGCGCAGTCTCTCGTTCGCCTTTCCCACGACATTATCTACGTGTTCTTTCCAGTTTAAGTCTGAAGTAATACTAATTCCTAGGTATTTTGTGGAGTTTACGACCTTCACATTTGATTGATTTATCTTGTAAACAAAATTTAACGGATTTTTTTTCGTACTCACATGGACGACTTCACACTTCTCACCATTTAGAGTCAATTGATAATTTTTACACCATACTAATATCTTATTCAGGCCGTTCTGCAGTTGGTTTTGATCTTCAGATGATTTTACTAGACGGTAAATGACGGCGTCATCTGCAAACAACCTAAGAGAGCTACTTATATTTTCCCCTATATCGTTTATGTAAATAAGGAACAGCTACCTGTGGAACGCCCGATATCACCTCTGTTTTAGTACATGCCTTAACATCGATTACTACGAACTGTGTCCTCTCTGACAGGAAATCCTCTATCCAATCGCAAATTTGGGGCGATATACAATAACCACGCAATTTGATTAAAAGCCGTTTGTGAGGTAAGGTGTCAAAAGCCTTCTGGAAATCAAGAAATATGGAATCGATTTGCGAACTCTTGTCGATAGCACCCATCACTACGTGTGAATAAAGAGCTAGTTGTGTTTCACGTGAACGATATTTTCTAAATCCGTGTTGACCTTGGGTATTAATAAAGCGAGTTGCAGAATATACTTCATCCGAGTATGTTCTCAGCTTGAGTAAAACGATGGGGACGTTGCTCACAACAGAGAAAAATTCAAATGTTTGTTAAGTTTATGGAACTTAACTGCGGGGTCATCAGTCCCTAAACTTACAAACTGCTTATAAGCCAACTTATACTAAAGACAGCACAAACATCCATGCTGGACGGGAGATTCGAACCCCCGTCGGGGAACGACCTTGCGTGTCGGAGCATAGCGCCTCAGTACGCTCGGCTACTCCGCTGCGGCACAACAGAACATTTTCCGATTTCGTATGAATAAAAGTAGAGAAATTTCTCACGACCGGAGAACATTCTCCATGTTCTGAAGTGAGCTCTCTAGCATACTTCGAGCTGAGTAACTTCTAGTAAGGTTACATTTTGTCGTGCATTATAATAAAAATGACAACATTTGTGTTGCTTAGAACGCAAAAAAGTTCCTTTATACGTAGCCTGAAGAAATACGAGAGAAACTAGAAAGGTAATGCAAATAAAAACATTTTGCTGACTAGTAGCTTCCTTCAGATAAATCGTAAGTGTAACACTTCAAGCATTTTATATAGTGACGAGAGTGATGCCAGAGGAGTTTTTTCATTACCGACACAAGTGGATTCAGCTGCGTGTTTTACCCGTTTGTTTCTAGTACATATTTACAGTTGTAAACAGCTACAAAGCAAAATAATATTGCATATTTTTAAATACGGCCTATTAATAGGGCCTTATGACGTTAGTTCCAAATGAAGTGCATTCCAGGACTTCACAGTACCACAAGATAAATATTGCTGCAATACCAGTACCGAAGTGTTGTTTTTTGTACTGCTCTTGTTCATTCTATCCAAACCAGTTGTTCCACTTAAGATGCGTTTTCTGACTTCGTAATCGTAACTTCTGTTATGTTAGTAGTAAGGAGACACGACAGGAAAATTAATAACTGATTGATTACATACCTAGCAGACTGTTTCTTGTAACAAAATCGCACGGCCTAGCGCTTATGAACAGAACATCCGTTGTCATACTTAACAACAAGTACTTCATGTTAGAAAGCTCTTAGAGCGTTCCACGATGAAACAGATGTAATGCATTCTTAAAATTTCGTTCGCTGATTATGCTAACGCAACTTCCATAATAAAAAAAGTTTCTCACCTGACTAAAAGTTTGTAACATCGTCAGAAGAATACATTTTCGTAAAAAGTGCACATTTAGTCTTAATAATATGCTGCTGCACAACAAACTAATATCTAAGCATAGTCCATTCTTCCTGAACACGTAGATGCCTAATCCGTATTTGTACACTGAAAAATTTTCCTGATTGGGCTAGTTTAAAGAAACATCTGTTCTATACTGGACATGACACTCGGAGAACTTAGTCAAGAAGGAGTGGAGATAGCGAGAATGAACTTCCTGCTCAGTGCATATGCTTCGAAGTTTCTTGCATACGAAACTAAGAACTTACTAAGAGAACGTTCTTTTGCACTGAGAATCTTCTGTGGAGCATTTTTTTTATTCATACCGCTCATTGTCTCGTAAGCCGTACATCAACACAACTGTGTTGGGGTCTTCAGTCCGGAGACTGATTTGGTGCAGCTCTCCACAATACCCTATCCTGAGCAAGCCCCTTCATCTCCTCATAAGAACGACAACCTACATCCGTTTGAATCTGCTTACTGTATTCATCTCTTGGTCTCCCTCTGCCATTTTTGCCCCACACACTTCCCTCCAATGCTAAATTTACGGTTCCTCGATGTCTAAGAATGTGTCCTACCAAGCGATACCTTTTTTTAGTCAGGGTATGCCAAAAATTCCTTTTCTCATCAATTCTGTTCAGTACCTCTTCATTAGTTATGCGATCTACCCACCTAATCTTCAGCATTCTTCTGTAACACCACATTTCAAAAGCCTCTATCCTCTCCTGTCAGCACTGTTTATCATCCAAGTTTCAGTCCCATTTAAGGCAACAGTCCACACAAATACCTTCAGAAAGCACTTTCGTACAAGTAAATTAATAGTCGATGTTAACAAATTTCTCTTTTTCAAGAACGCTTTTCTACCCATTTCCATTCTGCATTTTACATCCTCTGTACTGCGACCATCATGTGTTATTTTACTATCCAAGTAACAAAACTCATCGAACTCCTTTATTGTTTCGTTACCTAATCTAATTCCTTCAGCGTCGCCTGATTTTCTTATTCTGCACTCCATTACCCTAGTTTTGCTCTTGTTAATGTTCATCTTATACGCACCTTTCAACACACTGTCCAATCCGTTCAACTTCTCTTCCAAGTCCTTTGCTGTCTCTGACAGAATTACAGTGTCGTCGGCAAGACGCAATGTTTTTATTTCTTCACCCTAGACTTTAATTCCTTCACCAAATATCTCCTTGCTTTCCTTTACAGCTTGCTCAATGTACAAATTGAATAACATTGTAGTCATACTAAAACCTCGTCTTACGCCCTTCCCAACCTCTACATCCTTTTCATGTACTTCAACTCTGATAACTACTGTTTGGTTTTTGTAGAAGTTGTAAATAACCTTCCGTTCCCTAAATTTTTCTCCTGCTTGCTTCAGAATTTGAAAGAGTTTATTCCAATGAACATTGTCAAAAGCCTTCTCCAAATCTACAAAAGCTAGAAATGTAGGTTTGCCTTTCCTTAATCTATTTTCTAAGATATGCCGTAAAGTGAGTATTGCCTCCCGAGTTCCTACATTTCCCCTGAATCCAAACTGATCTTCCCCGAGGTCAGCTTCTACCAGCTTTTCCATCCTTCTGTAAATAATTCGTGTTAATATTTTGCAACCATGACTTATTAAACTGATGGTTCTGTAGTTTTTACACCTGTCTGCGCCCGCTTTCTTTGGAATTGGAATTATAACATTTTTCATAAAGTCTGAGGGTACTTCTCCTGTCTCATATATCCTACACACCAGGTGAAACAGTTTTGTCATAACTGGTTCTCCCAGAGACTTCAGTAGCTCTGAGGGAATGTCATATACTGCAGGGGCCTTGTTTCGACTTAGGTCTTTCAGTTCTCTGTCAAATTAATCTCTCATTATAGCAACTCCATCTTCATCTAAACAACTAAGCAGGTCGAAAAGGCTGTGCAGGTCTTTTAGTCTATACCTGGACGCAAATGATTGTAAACCACAATGTTCGTTACAAACTGTGTTTGTATCACATGAAGTAGGTGGGTGCAAAGTACTGCATTCAGCGTTATAACATGCAAAATTTTGGACTTTCTGGTGAAAGGACATCTGGCACTTTTAGTTAGTATGTGTTGCTAGTGGTTAAGAAACAACCGACGTAAACAAACCAGCGACTTTCGCCGACCTCCGTTGCGAGCTGCAGTGAAAGTCTCATTCAGGGATAAATCGACCGTGCCCAGCTTTCGTCAAGGAAACGGCTTTCGTTTTCTTTTTTGTGGGTCCGACCATTCACGACTGGCGGACACGCCGTACAGCCAGAAAATAACGCCCGCGCCTCAGTTGTGGGATCGAACACGTCTAGACTGCGCGAAAAGAAAGTGCCATCGTATGAAAAGAACAAGATAGGAACCAAATCACAAAACATTTGATGTTCAGATAATCGGTAAAAAAACCTATTGATTTTAATGTTTTTCACGTAGAGAGAAGACGAAGCTCGAAAATGGATGCGTTGTGGCGGACCCGAGTGTTAAGCTGTGTAAATTATATCTCTGAACTTCATTCAATTTTTATTACTTCCAATGTTTTTAATTCGTTTCCTGTTCTTGCTTCTTGTCTGCAATGTTTTGAGTGACAATTAAAAGTTATAAACACATCCTTTCTCTCATTTTATGAACCTTGTACATAAACAATAACCATATTGGTGACCCCGACGTGGTAAACTGAGCTTCAATTTGAAGAAACCATACCTTTATGTTTTTCTTCCAGATGGGCGGAATCTTCACTGAAACACGAGCAATACCCGCTTCGTCCCATGCTGATGTAGGCCGTGAATTTGCGTCGTTGCGGTTTCGGTCATTTTTTGCAGTTCACAAATTAAAAATGTGTTCCGCTCCGTATTAATCACGTCGGCGTCACCAATATGGTTATTGTTTATGTGCAAGGTTCATAAAATGAGAGAAAGGATGTGTTTATAACTTTTAATTGTCACTCAAAACATTGCAGACAAGAAGCAAGAACAGAAAACGAATTAAAAACATTTGAAGTAATAAAAATGGAATGAAGTTCAGAGATATAATTTACATAGCTTAACACTCGTGTCCGTCACACACTCGCTCCGCAGTGACAGAGTCCATGTATTTTCGAGGGAAGCTGACCTGTCGACCTGATCTGGTGACCCGTGGTGAAGGTGCACTGGCTTTATTGCTGTCTGTTGTCTTCTGAAGGTTGATAGTCTTTGGGATGGAATGTGACGGAATGTCCGGAGTGGTTTCTCTTGATGTGTCTTCCATGTTATTCGATGAATAGTCTGTCAGAAGAAAGGCAGGTTTCAATCTGTCAGTGATAATAGTTTGTTTCCCTGTTGACATCTCCACCTCAAAGTGCTTGTCACTGCGAGACAAGACTGGATATGGCCCGTCATATGTTGGTTGAAGCGGTGTTCGGATAGAATCATCTCTCACAAAAACAAACTTGCTTGAACGTCGAATGCTTATGTAATGTGGGAGAAACACTCTAAAACGAAAGTAACGACGCGTCGCGAACAATTTATCCGCATTGGACGAAAATCGGTAGTTGTGATACGCGTTGACAGAATTCTCAAGACCCCTCGCTGTATTAGCTGTCCTCAACCGCAATGCTTCACTGTCTGTTGTACACCGTAGGACACAGTGTCGATTACACGTGACCTAGCGTGTCTGACACGAAAGCTGAGAGGACAACACTGTTATCTTCGAGTATCGCAGCCAGTTGTAACAACACCAGCGTTTTTTTGTGCCACGTGGAGCGGACGTCACAAACGGATTAGAGAACCTGCACTGCGTTTTTTTTCACTATGTTTTACGCAATTCACGACCGACACGTTCTTTCCGACATTCCTCTTATACCAGTTCCAGTGAACTAGAAGTGCCACGCCGCTGTGGTGGAACAGGGACGGGATAACAGCGATGGTTAATACAGTTAGTCATGTTCATCTTTAGTCGCTAATCATGAGAGTATTTGGATACTATAAAGGTTTTATCAGTAGCTAGGGCGTTGTTAAGTTATTTATTTACAGTCCCCTAGCAACACCAACTGTCACAATCTAACCGTGCAAAATGTCAAGACTTCGTCCGATGTGTCCCGCAACACAATATAAATCAGAAAATATAGGATTAACTCCTTTAAATAGTTCACAAACAATAAATAAGGTTCTTGTACGAGCGGGGCAAGGAAACTAGTCTATGGCCGTTACGAAAATTTTTATCGAAATCAAACACAGGCACTACTGTTTGCTGTCGCTAACTTGTACTGAAAAAAATTAATATCCCACCAGTGTTGCCAGACGTAGGGAATTTTCCCTGCACGTAGGTACTTTTAAGAATTAAAATCATGTAGGGGATTTTCATCCAAAAGTCCCTAACGCGTAGGTACTTTGGTAAAATTTTACAATCGCCGACACAGGACTAGCGGGTAATGTTGGCAACAAACTTGTCAGCACGCGGGAATGAAACCGACCAACTGTGGCGAAGTTTGAAGTAGCCAATGATATTCTAGACAGTACAGTCGTTTTCTGTTCATAGTAAACAATATTAATTTGAAAACCTAGTATCAGACGCATTAAAATTGATGGGAATTAAGATGATTTCAATGTATGTCAGTGGGTTGGAGAGTCGGTTTAGAAATAGTGTTAGAAAATGTCAGCACAAGAAAAATTCATTGTTTCCATGAACGAAAGACGTTTTATTATCTTGACTAGACTTATTTATTTACGTCAGGGCGATATACTAGTTAGTACTTGTAAATGAGAAGATACTGACAAGAAAACTCTAACGCATTTGCGACAGAAAACGTTATAATGAACAAAGCGCTAGATATTCGTTGTCAACATAGCATTACTCTTTGAAAATCGAATCATGTAGAGTGGCGGACTTCCTTTTTTGTGCTGACTGTGAACTAAATAATTACTGCTGTTCCTACTCTATGGTTGATAATGTCTCGATGTATCCTTGTGCGGTCAATAAATCAGTTATCCTCGTGTAACAGTGAACTCGGAATTAGCGCCATATTTGGGGAAACTAATTAATGCTGTTTCTCTCTATGGTTGACAGGTTCTTGATGTACCCTTGTCCGATCGATAAATCAGTAATTTTATTGTAACAGAGCACTTGGAATTCGTGGCATAATCTGCACTTGACTCCAATCAGTAACGATCAGTCACTGGAGAAACGTATCTAGCAATTGAAGCATGATGGCAAATATTTAAAGTGTTTCAAATTTGTAACGTGTCACATTTGGCCGGACTCCTGGATTCAGCCCCTCCCAGAAACAAATCCTGGCTACGACCCTGATGTAGGAACATTAATGAGGTGGTAGGGAGAAAGTAGGGAAAACGTAGGTACATTTTTGTGTGACTGTAGGTATTTTCTCTCTCTGACATATGGCAACACTGTATCCCACCGCCTGCTAAACACTGTTTTTCCATATTCACCCTCGACACCAATATATCACATTCGAAGCCAGTCAGTAATAATTTCAATCAGAATTGAAATTGTTTCCTGAAATAAGTAGAAGTTCTTCACAAATACTCACTCTTGCTATAATATATTCTTGATTATAAATAACTCTTCATAAGTGCAAGATACTTTTCAATATTAACAAATATTTATTCTTCTTCATGCTAATACAAAGTCAGTTTAGCAGGAAACCTGAACCTCTACAACCAGCTTGGACTGAATCTCAAACAACAATAATACATCATTTTCTTCTTTGAAACGATTGACGCGCGGCAATAAAGAAGGCGCATTCGTTGCCCCGTAGCCGTCGGTTAAATTCTGCTAGCGGTCACATACTGCAAGGTTGGCTGCGGCGGCGACGACGTTGCCCTTGTTAATTGCGGCACCTCGATCGTACATGTAAAGATGCGTCTACACTAGCGCCACTCGTGCACACAAAATTCGTCATATTTGGACGGGGCGCACCGCGATCCATCTGCTGTCGGTTTTTCCAGTGAACACTTTGAAGGTTCGCATTTCAGATTTGGACGGGAGCGCGGAACGTTCGTCGTTTTTAGCGCGTACGTGAGTATTGTTTTGCAAGATATTAATGAGGAAAAAGAAATATTTAAGTTAACTAAAATATTACATTTGAATTAATATCTTTAGATTACTGTCAGTTCAATAAAGGGATTTTGTAATCGATTTTCCAGCGATTAACTATGGAGTGGTCAGAGGAGACTTTAATTAAACTAATTGATGAATATTGAAACCAGTCAATTCTTTGGGATCCTCAGCATAAGGATCATTACAAGAAACACGTGAAAGCAGATGTTTGGCGAGAAATATCTGCGGAGATTAATGTATCACCTCGGCTTTTTAAGGTGCCAAAAGCATTTGTTTTCTTAGAACCCTAAACACTGAGCTTGATATACCGAAGGCGTTCTCAACTATCCGTCGGGCTCTACTCAACCGATAATTAAAAATTCTCTCAGGAGTTCCTCTCCAGGGTAAGGCTTGATGAGGTTTTCACTTAGGGCAAATGCACTATCACCTGCAAAGAAATAAGGTACTGGCATAGGACGCCCTGGCAGCGGTTCCGCTACCGGAAGTCCCAGTGTGCTTCCAGTCATAGTATGAAGCTTGCTCCGTTGAAAAATTCCTCCATCCGAAATTCTTCCTTGGCATCCCACGTCAGCAAACATAAAGTTACAATTCCCGTCCACTAATGCAAAAAGCACTATACTGAAGCATGATTTATAATTGAAGTACTCTGTACCCGAGTGCATTGGAGCTTGAAAAACAACATGGTTCACAGTGAGGCAGGTTACAAATTGTGTACAACAAATATTAATGCTCACCTATCTTGAGCAGAAATTGCCGTGCGGAAATGAGTGTCCTCTTTCGAATTACGCGTTCCAATCTACTGCAGCAGATTTTCAAAATCAGAAAGTGACATTCGACAAAAATTTTTAAATTGACCACTTATTTGTTGCGACTTCGAGTCCATCATAAGTTCTGCAATTATTTCTTTTTTTTATAAATTTCAGTGTGCCACCAACGTCGACGTTTCGTTTTGTTTTTCGACAAACTTGCCATTAATATAGCCGCACCACTCAAGCCCGAGATTTTGCCGTCGCGTGGACATGTTTACAGCTTGGCTGCAAACTGAGTACTACATAAAACTTCCTGGCAGATTAAAATTGTGTGCCGGAACCGGGACTCGAACCTGGGACACAATTTTAATCTGCCAGGAAGTTTCATATCAGCTCACACTCCGCTGCAGAGTGAAAGTTTCATTCTGAGTACTACATATTCGTGAGCTTCCTATGGATCGCCGGAGGTTCGTCGCCACCCACAATCCCTACGAACGAAAGGCGAGCGCGCGCGCGCGGCTCGGGGTTCGTGGCGCGCGGGTGTAGATGCGGCTTTACATACAGAAAATAAAACATTTTAAGAATCATATTATAAAATAACAATATTTACGTGAACATCAAATATGTATGCATTTTAAATAAAAAGTTTCGTTTTTCCTATTTACAACTTCAAAACAATGCTGACATAGGGAAATGTAGTAGACTATCTTGTCCCACTACACCGCCCACCGGTTCTGTCGCGCTAGAGAGGCGAGAACCGCGTGGCGCGGCGGATCGCTGGTGGTACTCTCGGGAGTGAAGACTTTATTCTAATTGTGATCTCCACTGGTCATAATACTTTTGCCTGAAGTTGCAACTATAAACATTAGTATAAATTTAACAATTTAACTAATGACGGTTCCTCCTGCAGAAATGGTATTCTTATAATTCATTATTTATTCGTGTCAGAAGCACTTAGAATGTATAAACTAATGTACAATGTTTACAAGTTATGTGAATACATCATATTTACAAGACAATTATTTAAACTTTTGATGCCCAGAAGTTAGCGACCTGTATTGCATTTGATGTTGCATGTAGTAGATCTTCTGGTGTGGATGTTGCTGGACACTGGGTACACTGGAGCAGGTGGGAGGTCGTCTGCATCGCTCCGTATTCACAGAGTGGCGACTCCACTAGGAAGCCCCATTTAAACAGATTGCTCTTACATTTTGTGACACCTGAACGTAGTCTGTTGAGTGATCTCCATGTACTCCACTCCTCTGTGTTGCCGGGTGGTAGTTTTTCACACGGCGTAAACCATCCTGCAGTACCGGTATACCTTGCACGCCATTGTTCGTTTCGGCATTGCTGCAATGTCCCAACTAGAGCCTCCGTAGATCTAAGGAAGCTCGTCCTGCATTTTAATCGTTGGTTTGCTGGTTGATGTCCATATAGGGGATAAGCATCAGAAGTTTCTGATTTTCCCCTCTCACTTTTGCTGCTACCTCTCGGCGGATGCCGGGAGATGCAATGCCCGCAAGAGTGTACAGTTTATTCAGGGGAGTGGCCTTTAGGCATCCAGTGATAATGCGACAAGTATCGTTAAGAGCAACATCTACTATTTTGGTATAGCGTGATTTGAACCACACTGGACTTGCATATTCTCCGGCAACGTAACTTGGTGCTAGGGAAGAGGTTCTTACAGTGTTGGGGTGTGCTGCCCATGTTGTGCCTGTCAGCTTTCTGATGACATTGTTTCTAGCTGCCACTTTTTGCTTAGTATTCAGGCAGTGCCTCTTCTAGATTAATGCACGGTCCAGGGTGACTCTTAGGTATTTGGGATATGAACAACATCTACAACCATACTCCGCAAGCCACCTGACGGTGTGTGGCGGAGGGTACCTTAAGTGTTCTAGTTTGGTATTTTCCCAGGTAATTTTGAGGGTATACACAGCTGCCTGCCTGTTTTTGAGGTGGAAAGCACAAGTCTGTGTTTTCCCAGGATTTGGTCTCAATTGAGTCTCCCTGTAATAAGCAGACATTTCTATAATAAGCTACTGGGCGTCGAGTATCGATCTTGAAACAAGTTCTAAGAGTAATCAAAGAAAAATAAATGCTAGAGTTGCAGGGTATAGTGGTTATTAATTTTATAAATAGAGTGTCGTTACGGAACATGTAATAGACAAACGAACATGGCACTTTCTGGAATAAGAATGGCAAACGCATCTAATACTAACAAAGTGGGCAAACAATTGTCAACCTCCACAGCTGCAACTAATTGACTCATAATCGAGTTCTTATTAAAGTAACTAGCTATGAAACCCGGCATTGGCCGGGTATATATTTTTCCAATCATATATATTAGAAACTCCCCTCCCTCCTCCCTCTTCGACCCCCACCCCACCCCCCACTCTATCTACCACAAAAAGAACTCCAGACAAACACAGCAATGCAGTAATATACCAACTCACTTGTAACTCCTGCAATAATATTACGGTGGACAGGCATGCAGGAAATTGAGAACACTTTACACTAAACGACATTCAACCTTTGCAGAATATTTCGTAAACGACAACCAGCAACCCACAACTATCAAAATTGACCTACAAATCGTCAAAAACAGGAGTAGCCAAAACTGAAAACTCACAGTAGAACGTAATAAAGGAAGGCAAAAATGTAATGAATGAATACACAACACTTTGCAACAACACAACCTTCACTGTAAAAGTTGGTGTGTGTTTGGAACATAAAAGTAGTGTGTCTGTCGGAACAATCGTGTCACTGAGTTACGTGACACTGCCCGATACAATTCACAAATAAATTTTCTGTTACGGGTTTGGCTACAAAATAACTTGATAACCAATGAGACTTAGTACGCCGGCCGCGGTAGCCGAGGTGACTGAGGCGCTCCAGTCACGGTCAGCAGGGCCACTACGGTCGGGGGTTCGAATCCCCCCTCGGGCATGGATATTTGTGCCGTCTTAGTTCGTAAGAAGTTTGTAAGTTTAGGGACTGATGACCCCGTAGGTTAAGTCCTATAAGCTTAACAAACATTTGAACATTTGCAAGACTGTACAAGCACAATTCGACTGCGAGAGCCAACAAACCAACGTGCTACTACTGTAACTTTTTTGTCACTTGAATAAACAAGTTATCAAACGAAGACATTTTAGTGTCAGACTCTTATTCGGAAGGATGGTGGTTCAAATCCACCCCCGGCCATCCAGATTTAGGTTTTCCGTGATTTCCCTAAATCACTTCAGGCAAATGCTGGGACGGTTCCTTTGAAAGGGCACGGCCGATTTACTTCCTCATCCTTACCCAAACACTCCGAGGGGAAGCTCTGTCTCTAATGACCAAGCTGTCGACGGGATGTTAAACTCAAGGTTCCAGTTTTAGTGTCAGAGTTTGTACAAATGGACTCTGCTTCTACATTGTAGTATTTCTACAATGAATTAAACTGGAATTCTTTGTTTGGCTGTTTTCGGATAAACCATATGTTGGTTACCATTTTCGCGGAAATTCTTTGGTTGTTAAAGAAGAAGTGTAGAATTAGTACTTTAATTTGGTAACATAAGTAACAAGTCGTGATGGAAAATAAGATGTGTATGGTCTATTTAAAGTGTATTATATTCAATGCATAACACATTGCCGGCCGCGGTGGCCGAGGTGACTGAGGCGCTCCAGTCACGGTCAGCACGGCCACTACGGTCGGGGGTTCGAATCCCCCCGCGGGCATGGATATTTGTGCCGTCCTAGTTCGTAAGTAGTTCATAAGTAGTTTGTAAGTTTAGGGACTGATGACCCCGTAGTTAAGTCCCATAAGCTTAACAAACATTTGAACATTTTTGAACATAACACATTAAACTAGCAGGCTGCAGTCAGAATCAGGTTTAAAAACAAATTCTATCTTAATGATGATATGAAGTTAAACATTGATTTAAATATCGATGTCGGCAATTGTGTTTATTTTTTATTTCGAATGTTTTAGTTCAGACAAACATTTATTAATATAATCAAAATATCCTCGGTCTTGAGTGTCCAACGGGCACAATATTTCGGCGATCATACATGTCGCCATCATCAGGTGAACTGACGGACTGAGCTCCTAGAAACGCGCCGGCACGGAGATCCGCACGTTACGGCGGCTCGAAAGGACCTGGGTTCTAGCCCGGTAGCGGGCGATTTAAATATCCTCGGACCGCGGAGCGACCCCTCCGCGGTCCGCGCCCCGCGCCGCGGTCGCGCAGTGGAACCGATTGCGCCGGCGTCTGAGGTGACGTCGGTGTGAGGGCTCTGTCCGCCGTGGTCTTCACTACACTACGTTTGCTAGATTTACTCTTAATTAACATAATCGCTGGTTCCCAAGCTTTGCTAAGATTATAGCCACAGTCACGGTTTACGAGGTCGTGACTAGTGTGAATTTCAATGGCCTCTCTAACGACGCAGTCCCAGTATCACGACGTCTGTACCAGAATCCTAGTGCGTTCGTACTCCATCGCGTGATTCTCCGCCAAACAATGTTCAGCGACCGTCGACTTGTGCGGATACATCAATCGTGTGTGCCTCTGGTGTTCAAGGCATCGATCCTCGACGGTACGCATCGTCTCTCCAACACTGACACTGACACGGAATCTGGTACACGCCGGCCTCCCTCAAACCGAGATCATCAGCCGGCGTGATGGTCACCTCTTGATCGCATCGACGGCACTTTGAACAGTGGCCGTTACATTTCAGTTGTGTTACGACACGTGGCTCTACGCTTCATTCGATCCCTGCGAAACCCTACATTTCAGCAGGACAATGCACGACCGCATGTTGCAGGTCCTGTACGGGCCTTTCTGGATACGGAAAATGTCCGACTGCTGCCCTGGCCAGCGCATTCTCCCCATCTCTCACCAATTGAAAACGTCTGGGGGCCGAGCAAATGGCTTGTCAAAATACGCCAGTCACTACTCTTGATGAACTGTGGTATGTTGTTGAAGCTGCAAGGGCATCTGTACCTGTACACGCCATCCAAGCTCTGTTTGACTGAATTCCCTTGTGTATCAGGGCCGTTATTACGGCCAGATGCGGTTGTTCTGGGTGCTGATTTCTAAGGATCTATGCTCCAAAATTGCGTGAAAATGTAATCACATGTCAGTTGTAGTATAATATGTCTAATGAATACCCGTTTATCATCTGCATTTTTTCTTGCTGTAGCAATTTTAATGGTCAGCAGTGTAATTTGCGACATCTGGGTATTGTGTGATGTTAACAACCGGCAAACTAAAACTGAAATAGTTTGGGACGCTTCAAGACGGACCATTTCCTCATAAACAAAATCGCAGATGTTGACGCCTAATTGCTATCACCAATTTTTTTCTTAGCAGTCACCTATAGCAATGTCACGTGCTCCCTGATCATCGTTAGGTTTGCACTCCTGAGTGACGCTAAATGTGTGACCGAGCGCTGCCACAGTCGGTGTCCTGCTAGCAGTGTATTAGCAGCACATGTTACAAGCAGGGTGTCTCTTGTATCTGAGGCAGAAAACAGCGCTATAGTTGCACTACATGAACGATGATTTTCAAACGATTATATAGCAAACTCTATGAGAGTTCACAAGTCGACGGTTGCAAAGAGGATCAGACGAAAGGAGCACCATGGTAACTTGAACGCATGGCTTCATTCTGGCGCTCGCTACCGAACAACAGCAGCTTAGGAACGGTAGATACACAGTTCCAGATAAAACCATCCTTTCGTCAACACAATATAGATTAAATGTGCTTTTATTCCTGCTGTTGGCGGTGGAACCGTCGGTGATCGTCCAAGCGGAGGCAGAATGAGAGCAAGAAACACTAGTCTGAAAGAGAAATCTGCTTCCCACTGAGAAGAAAAATGTTGAAATATTTGCAAATTTAATGGACATAACTGCTGGCTTACAAACTATTTAAACTAACACACACACACATGCTCGAGGGGGAACTCCAACTTCCGCAGCAAGGCGCCTTAGAGCGCTCGGCAACTCCACCGCGGCTGTAATCGTTTGACATATAACACGTTTACTATACTCTTAATAAAATATAATTCTTGGAGCACCACTCCAAACAATTAATTAGCTCTAAAAAAATCTTTCAAGTTTTGAGGCTTTCCCCCTGTTGGAAGAATTTCACACTTAATAATTATGGATCCCTTATTTCTTAACATTCCTGGACAAGTAAGATTTGATAATGACTCTTTAAAGAGTCGAAACTAGTCATCATGTAATATCAATAAGCGATCAGTGGCAATAAAGATCTTATAAAACGATCCATAATTACTACATTAAAAGATCGCCTCCTAGAAAACAACCTGAATAAGATGTCAGGTAATTATAATATTTCACATTTATTTAGTATATTTAACACATTTGTACAGATATTTCACGTGTATCTCCAGCGAATTTCACCATGCAGTTTACTTTTCAGGCTGCTGAATGCTTATAACGTTGCAACTCTTGACGTAGGTATGATACTGTGATATTACGTTTATACGTATAACCCGTGGTATAGGCTCGTACTGTCTGCGAAATGTGTTGCTAACAGAGTTCGTAGTAATGCAGTAATAAATTGGAAGGTAATGTCCGATGCGAATTTTGTGGCGTGAACAGCAAAAATATAGCAAGCGAGAAACTTTCTTTCATAATTTTGTAGTGGAAGTAGGCGTGTCAGCGAGAAAGAATTCTCTAAAACGTTTATAATTATGTGTAAAAATTTTTGCCAGCCACTTAAGTTCAGTCATTTTCTAATATGATGCGAATATAGTCTGGAAATTTACGCGTGATTAACTACGCTTTGTCCTTACCCCTTTGAGGAGTGAATCGTTTTTATCCCCGCTGTGATTGATGCCACACAGTGACTGATATTTGTACCAAGTTTGGCTGAGGTTCATCCCATTGATTTATAAACAGATGTGGAATATACAGACATACTAACATACCCATGAAGAGATGTCTGTCAGTTGCAACGAATATGGTTATCACTAATAACATGAGATATGCTTTTTTGTGGTCCGGAGTTGATGGAAACAATACATGTAAGTTGCCCGAAGCTAAGGTCAAATTACCTTGTAAACGCCCACGAAAATTCGTCTTGTATATTTGAAGTTTAGCGTATTCAAAGCGGCCATGTTTTACAGTTTTATCGTTTGTACAATAACTAAAGATAATTTTAGCCTGGAGAAAGGGCGGTTAGTCAGATGTGCCGAATGAAGTCCCGTACTTTGTATACGCGCGATACAAGCAATGCACGCAGGCTCTCACACTCAGAGCTTTCCAAACTAGGTGTCGCGACACCCTAGGACGTCGCGTATTAGTATCAAGTGTGTCGCGCGACTAACAAATTTAGACTCTAAACAAAAAAACTTGTCATAAAATAACACAAAATATCCTTCGCTTCATACTACCCTGAAGACTCGCCTGCAGCTAATCATCCTTCTCTTCATTCAGTGCACCACAGATCACGTATTAAAGGTATGATCGGTGCACATTAATTGCGTGCTCAGCCGCTAGGCGGCAGCTCTGCTTCAGCAGCAGTAGACACTCACGGTTCGTTCAACAGCTGCCAGTTGCCAGATTCCAACAAACTGCGAATGCGGAAAGCTGCTGCTGATACTCGATAACAGTCCTTCCCATGCGCAGTTTGCTGGAACTGGCAGCTGCTTGAACGAACCTTCACTGTAGTCTGATTTCCTTCTCAAAAAGCTGCATCTGGTCGTTTTTTAATGAATTCATCAAAGCCACGTCACCCTCTGTAGCGTTTGTTACAATTAAATGTCAATCAATGACATAGTGGCTGTAAAAACTGTCGTAGATTGTAAAAGCAGTCACAATTGTTCACTGACTAAAGTTATTCAGTAGCGATGTTTTCTATATAGTATGGCCGGGTGATTAACGGAGAGTAGTATTTTAAATGCAGTGATCGTTGGTTCTAACCCAGGTATGCGTTAATATTTTTTTCTCCATCTTCCTGTATGTAACAGATTCTGGGACCAGAAATGACGTGTCACAAATATTTATCCATTTTTACCGAATATGTCGGGCTTACGAGGTCGTTGTGAAGCAAGAATCTAACAATAGAACTTATATAATAATTCATCACTTGTCATAAATACATCATTATTTCTGAAAATAATGTTATAATATTGAACTGAAAGGGAAAAGCCACTGTGCTGTGTAAATCAGAAATCCGAGCAGCTAATTTTCTGATGCCGTTTGCAATCGATCTAGCAAAACCGTATTTGGCCCTGACATGTACACACGACAGTGAAAAACGGTTTCCGGAATTCAGATTTCGTGTTTCGGAAGTTGGGTCGCAAGTATTACTATTTGAGTTAGGCATTGTTGTCTGCAGTGTTACTATGTTGTACATCTCCGTAGTTCCTAATGTTTCCTTTCCTTGCGATGAGTGTACGTAATTGCTGCAGTCAGGATCAACATTAAACATGTCAATGCGTACGAAGATTTCAGTTTCGTTTACAAACTACATTCAAGCGATACTTTTATTTCCTCCCCGCCCCCCTCCCCCGCTAGAACCATCTAAATTCTACCATATCTTCTAATATATAAAGCAGAGTGTCCGTATATTTGTACGTGCTGCATACAAATCTACAGTTTTGTTTCAGTTTTTATGAAATTTAGTACACGTAAGCTTCAATCCATGAGAACGGTCGCCGTATGTGTAAGAAGTATGACGTACGATACATAGTTCACGGGATATGACGTCATAAACAGTGAGATGCGCAGCAAACTGCTGCATTTAGCGACAATTTTGCTCATTTTCCCCTAAACCACTGGACCGATTTCAACCAAATTTGGTACACACGTTCCTTACCGTGAGGTACAATTGCTGCAGGGATAAGAATCATATACGGCACATGATTCAGAAGATATGACGTCATAAACAATCGGATTTGCAAGAAACTGCCACATAATGCGGCGAGACTTTATAAATACACGAGAATCAGAGTACTTAGCGACTTGCAACAAACTTTATACATAATTTCAAACATTTATTAAACTTTCTCTCGCTAACAACCATAGCAAAATGATGAAAGGAAAAAAGTTCCTCGCTTACTACTTTTCCGCTGTTTATTGAGTAAAACTACGGCTCTTGGTATGACGTTACAATTTTTAATTTGAACACTGCAAATTGTAGCGACAGGAAATTTTACAGACAGTATACACATGTATAGTTGAATGTAGCTTCTAAATTGTATCACATTCCGACATGTAGTTCATGAGATACGAGCACATAAACAGTAACGTTCCGCTGTTCACGGTCTAAGGCTATGGTATTGGTCATGACGTTACAATTTATAATTTCTGCACTGCAAATTGTAGCAGCAGCAAATTTTACGGACAATATAAACACCTATAGCTGAATGTACCTTCGAAATTGTATCGCAGTATGACACGTGGTTCATGAGATATGAGCACATAAACAGTAACGTTAATGGAAAACCGCCCCATCACGCACCAAATTTTAATCTATTACGTCTGTACTACTAATTGTATTCCCAAGAGGTTTTACAGACATACAGCCCTGATACAAAATGAATATATACCTTAAAAATGTCAGGAATAAACAAATACCCGGGCAACGCCGGGTTTTCAACTAGTGTATTTATATTAGTGAAAGGGTGTCGCGTAAAACTGTAAGCTAAAAAAGGGGGTCGCCATGAGGGAAAGTTTGAAAAGCACTGTGTCTACGAGCTACATTGATGTAGCGCTGATGCCCGTACCGCTTGAGAGTAGTAAGAAGTGGCTGCCTTAGTGAAGCTCTCGGCCGTGTATAAAGCCAGCTGCACGCAGCACTAAATTCAGCACGTGGCGCCAGCGTATCCAGAGTACTGGAGGAAAAAAGGCGAGAGCAGTGTGAACTAGTTATTCCACTCGCTGACTCCTGCATCGACGCTCCCGTCTGGATGGCTGTCACGTTGGAGACCTCGCTGCTCCTTCCTGTCTACGAAACGCCGCCATCATCTGGAATCAGGCCGCAACGGAACGTCACGAGTCTCTACAGATGCTACAGAAGCTCTGGAAATTACCGCGCCATTTTTGGACAGATCCACACTACACCATGTCAGAAGCAAAGAGGTATATAAACAACATAGAGAGGCTACAGGCAAGTTACAGCGCTCTGGGTGGCAGCACTAAGCAACACTGGGCGCCATATTTGAGAACGTCAGTTTCATGCAGCAGACGCTTCTGTTTGTAATGTAAACTAACGTGTAAGCGCTATTATTAGTGGCAGCTCATGCCCAGTGTATGTTCGCCGTACAACTGCAGCAACTGCGGTGATGAAACTGTTCGAATATCATACATAAAGAAAGAGATATGTAATTATATTGGTCGTTGTGTATCAGCGAGTATTTGTCTACAAAAATTCATCATACTTTCGCATTTACCAAGATTCAAAATTATGTTTACTTCGCGACCATCAAAATGCTAGGCAGATGACCGTTATATTTGCTGTGTTTTAATGTAATGACGGATGTTTATATAGTGTACAAAAGCAAATTAACCATTGGGTAAGTAGCCTAGGTATATGAACTGTAATTAAACTATTATTGCCGGCCGAGATGGCCGACGGGACTGCGGCGCTTCAGTCTCTCGATACCACCAGCGATACCAATCCGGTCGGCGACACGTAACTGCAAGAAGGCTCCGGAACGGCACAGACCTATCACCTTCCAATCAAAGGTTTTAGGATCTCATTGGAGAAGCACTTCCTTTCGTCCGCTAATCGCATGGTTTTGCAGTGCGATCGCAAAACACAGACACTAAACTGATTACAACGAACAGAGACTTCAATGAATGGACGGACAGATCATAATTTTGCGAAAATAAAAAAAATTAAAATTTTCATTGTGGGACCGCAGGTCCTCATGGTAGCCACAGGACCATGGCACTGCAATGCTTACATTCTGCTCGACGTTGCATATCATTCATATTTTAATTATTGTTTTTAATAGTTCCACACACCTTCTTCCAGTTTTCTCGACTGATCTGTATTCAGATTTTCACGGGCTATCCACTGCGCCTCACTAAATGTGAGGGGGCTGCGATGGGGTGGTTCACTTGTAGTAAACGCTTGTTTTAGCATTAAACCTGTTCTAAGTGTAAAGGGTTGTGATCTATTAATGAACAGCCTTCGAATTGCAGACCACCTGCAGTTTGCAACGTGACAATATAAACGTGTGAAGAAACAAAGGCGCCATGCCACAGAGATGCTCTCGTGCTTCATACAGCCAAACGTATCAGTTTGAGTGGTCACACTCTGTCCTTCCGAATGGTGTGCTTGTGCTTCACTGGAGAATTGCCACACAAGTTGGACATGCTGCGTCACTTATACAATAATGCTCGCTGAAATGGTCGCTTGAATATTCTCACACTAATATATAAGGTTCGGGACGTCCACGCAGCACAGACATCCGCCAAGTTCGTCGTATTGAGATCGTACAGTTGCCAAAGCAGAGATAAGAGCATTCGAGAGCCCAGAAGTGTCAATACTAACTGTTGTCAACTGGTTAGTAGCCTAGGGCCTAAGGGTATATTACACGGAGCGTATTTGGTTGCTAGTCGCTGGCGTCTGTTATCGCTCGGCGTACAAGCGAATAGCGAATGAATACGCTGACGCAATGAAACGCAGCAACTTCAGACGCTAGCGTCTTCGCAATACAATTGAAACGTGACGTAGCATACGACATTGTTTTGGAGGTTAGGTGATACCAAACACTTTTGTTTGTCGCCAAACAAAATATGAAGTGGAATTTTAACAAAATTTCTGGAAATTTTTCGAAGTTTTCCAGTATTATAGGGCATTAAAAATAATTGTTTGAATACTAAACCCGCGAGGACTCGCGCGTGAGCATTTTTCTCACAGTAATTTCAAAACAATATGCGTTTTACCAATTTAAAATAGTCAAATATTAGTGTCTTCTTATAAACGCAACTAGAAATACGTATTTAGACACATTACAAACGTTTCTTTGACTGTCAGAAAAATTCTATACACGCGATCGATCGGGTAACTTTTAAAGGCGCGAGTTCTCGCGGGTTAAGGACACCCAAGTTAACCAACTGTTTGGCGAATGACGAATTGAACACCGTAGGTCTCTTGGGGATATGGATATCAAACACCTGAAAACAAATATCAAACATATAAAATATCTCACCTTCATTATATTTATGTAGGCAGAAGGATCTCCACACAATAAAAGATTGACAGAAATACTATATTTATCCCTCCTCCCAATCCACCTTTTTCTCCATTTTACTTTTATTTTTTTGCTACTTTTCCGTTTTGATTTTGGTAGATCGTTCTTTTAACACTTTTGCGAGAAACACAACGCCAGTATTTATTACTTTCTTCGACATTTTGATTCGACTGGTGGCTACTTTACACGCTCCTGTGTATGACACGGGGCGACCAACAATTGCGAGCGACCAAAAACGCCAGAGACCAGCGTCTTGAGTAGCCCACCCTTCAACTTCAGACGCTCGCGTTTCGGAGCAGCGAATTTGTTCGCTGTCCTTGTTTACACGGAGCGAATTTAGCAGCTGCGTCCAAATTCGCCAGCGACCAGCGATCAAATACGCTCCGTGTAATATACCCTTACGGAGTCGCACAGCTGTAATCTGTCTTCTAGTCGAACCACAGCATCTACTTGCACGGTTTGGCCGGTGCCGTCAGAAAATCTTTTGGAAGACACAACGGCGGTCGTGGCGTCCATCGATGAAAGCACATTCTGCCTGCACGCAGGTGATGGACCCTTGGGCGTGTTATGTAGTCGTGGCGTGCGCTGTTTCGCAGGGGGGATTAGTCCAAGACTCACTGGCCACATCCCAGGCGTTATGGTCTGCGGTTAACTTTTTTTTTCTCGTTTCTGTGTTTGTGCAGGGAACGCCGACCAGCGCTCAGTACCTCCAGAATGTTGTAAGATCCGCTATTTTCCCGTAATTGCAACAGGGAGGCGGTGTGTTGTTCCAACAGGATAGCGCTCGCCCACACTCTGCGTGAGAAACTCAAAGTGCCGCGGTGGAGTAGACTTGTGCACAATAGTTCGCGATCGGGAGCGTTCTTTTAGTTCGTACGCTCCCAGTGACAGCTGAGCGGCGTAGTCTGCGCATGCAGGTGGAGGGAGAAGTTCCCCCACCTAGCTGCTTCATGCGCTTGCTGCTTGACGTAAACCAAAAGAAACAGTTTGTGGATAATTTCTCGCGTTTAAGTTCAGAGTTATCTCTATATCTTGGCATTATGGAATTTATTAGATATTGCAGAGTACAGAATACTTCCAAGCAGAAATTTTGTAGCACTGAACTATGTAATCTAGCAGGCGGACGCTAACCTTGAAATGGCTCTCATCAGCAGAAGGCAAACACGTGATTTTTAATTCTGTTCGCGACCAATCGTGCATATTTTAGTTCGCAACCCATAGCGCATATTTTGGTTCGCAATCGGTAGCTCTCCTTTTAATTCGCAGCTCGGCCGCGAAGTAGATCGCTCTTTTTAGTTCGCCCGCTCGTTTTGGCTTTTGCTACCGCTACTAAAATTACAGCTGAGCTGCATCTCAGCTCGAAATGAAGGCAACTGGCAGAAGGGAATCACGCGATTCTGCGCGCTCTCGCGTCTTCTCGCTGTTATCCGTCAGTCTTCGGAAAAGGAGTGGACGAAGTAAGGGGCGAGGGATCTGCGAACTAGTTCGCGTGTGGGAGCGCTCTTCCGAACCGTTCTCCAACTACACAAGACTACGGTGGAGTAGCCGAGTGGTCTAAGGCGCCTCGCTGCGGAGCGTGCGGTTGCTCACCGTCGGAGGTTCGAGCCCTCCCTGAGGCGTGCGTGTGTGTGTGTGTGTGTGTGTGTGTGTGTGTGTGTGTGTGTGTGTGTGTGTTGTCCTTAGGTTAGTTTACCTTTGTTTAAGTAGTTTGTAAGCTACGGACTGATGACCACGCAGTTTGGTCCGATACATTTACAAATATTTGAACATTTAGGAACTCAAAGTGATCTGCAAGACGTGGAGAAACTTTCCTGTTCAGCACGATCTACACACTTGTCTTCAATAGAACACGCCTGGGATTTGATGGGATGACAAGCGACACGCGCTACTCGTCAGTCCACGGCCCTTGCACAATGACGTGAGCAGATGGAGCAGGCATAATCCCAACCCGCCACCTGTAAGACCGAATGGATGCCAGAATCTGCGCCTGTATTGCCGACCGTGAAAGCTACAGGACGCACTAATATCGGTGTTTCAGCATGGAATGAAGGAAGATCACGGTTTAACATCCTGTCTGTTTCAGCACGGGTTGGCATTTGGTACATCAGTACCGATTGTTCTTTTGATCTATAAATGTCATCGTGTACTCCATATGCACTGTTTCAAAAATAAATCTTGACTCATTTGGAAAACTCTAAGGGGTGTATGAAGTTTAATTTACGGCAGTATATTCGCGCGCTTCCTGTAAGATCGACAGCAAAGTGTCACCGACCCTGGTTTTCTCAATGTAGCGCATCGGTATTTCAAAACAGTAATAAATTTCTTATTCTACATATACATGCATACTCCGCAATCCACCGTAAGGTGCGTGGCGGAGGGTACAATGTACCACTAATAGGCATTTCCTTTCCTATTCCAATCTCAAATAGAACGAGGAAAAAGGAATGCCTATTTCCTCAACAGAAATTCACGAAAAGAACGTCTTACCTCCAGCGATCCCCAATTGAGTTGTCGGAGCATTTCCGTGGCACTCGCGCATTACTCGAACCTACCAGTAACAAATCTAGCTGCTCGCCTCTGAACTGCCACTATGTTTCCTTTAAACTGATCTGCTGCGGGTCCCAAACACTTGAGCAATACTCAAGACGTGGTCGTACAAGCGTTTTATACGCGGTCTCCTTTACATATGAAGTATATCTTCCCGAAATTCTCCTAATAAACCGAAGTCGTCTGTCCACCTTACTCACAACTGTCCTTACATGTTCGTTCCATTTCATATCGCTCTGCAATGTTAGGCCTAGATATTTTAACGACGCGACAGCATCAAGAAGCTTACTACTAATGTTGTATTAGAACATTATGGGATTGTTTTTCCTACTCATGCGCATCACCTTACATTTTTCTACATTGAGAGCTAGCTGCCATTCTTCGCACCAACTAGAAATTTTGTCTAAGTCATCCTGTATGCTATTACAGTCAGATACAGACGACACCCTCCCATACACCACAGCATCATCAGCAAACAGCCGCAAATTACAACTTACTCTGTCCATCAGATCATTTATATAGATAGAAAATAATAGCGGACCTATCACACTCCCCTGGGGCACGCCTGACGATACACTCGTCTCTGATGAACACTCGCCGTCGAGAACAACGTACTGCGTTCTATTACTTAGGAAGTCTTCCAGCCAGTCACAAATATGTGAACCTATTCCATAAGCTCGTATCTTCGTTAGCACTCTGGAGTGAGGCACCGCGTCAAATACCTTTTTGAAGTCGAGAAAAACACAATCCGCCTGTTGCTCTTTAACCATGGCTCGCAAGATGTCATGTGAGAAAAGGGCAAGCTGAGTTTCACACGAACGATGTTTCCTAAACCCGTGCTGTTTCATAGAAAGAAGCTTTTCCGTTTCAAGGAAATTTAATATATTCGAACTGAGAATATGCTCTCAAATTCTACATGAAACTGATGTCAACGATCTTGGCCTGTAATTGTGTGGGTCAGTTCTCTTTCCTTTCTTGTAAACGGGAGTCACCTGCGCTTTTTTCCAATCACTAGGAACTTTGCGCTGAATTAAACATTCGCGATAAATTTAAGCTAAATAGTGGGCCAATGCCACAGAATACTATTTGTAAAACCGAACTGGTATTCCATCCGGACCAGCAGACGTTTTCGTATTTAGCTATCTGAGATGCTTCTCTACACCGGAAATACCTATTACTATGTCCTCCATTTCGGAATTAGCACGTTGATCAAATGATGGTACATTTGTGCGGTCCTCGTGCGTGATAGATTTCTTAAAGGTTAAATTGAGAATTTCAGCTTTCCGTTTGCATTCTTCTATTACTGCCCTGGAATGATCAACGAGTGACTGGACAGTGGGCTTTGTCCCACTTATCGATTTTCTCGATAATTTGTAACTTTATAGCTTTGGTAACAAATGAGCAGGACTAGGCGATTGCGGATAAGGAAGAAAATGGGAGGACCTCAATGAAAGTTGTGTCTGAAAATCGGGTCGCGAATGCTGACAGGCTGAGAAAAGCTGCTGGTTAGTGTGCTGCACCAATGTCTGCGACGAGGCGTATCCACTGATCTGTATACAACCTGAATGTACAGATCTGTCATTTCAGCACAGAACTACAGCGAGATAGCACGTTCGTATGTTGTCCACTGCCCACCAGCTTGTATTTGGTAAACAAATTTCCATAGTATGTACGTCACGAAAAATTCCGTACTAGCATTTTGTTGTGATCTTTATGTCAACATGCGTACATATTTTTAATGTATTCTAGTTAAATTTCGTAGCACCCACATCATAGTTGGCAATAAACGAAAAGTGAACACCTATGACCGGCACGCCCACTCAGCTGACGTTGAACTTGCAGATCCGTGGTTGCGCGGTGTCGGAGGCTCTTTAAGCAATCGTGACCCTCAGACGTTCCCGGAGCGAAACGAGCGGGCTTTGCGGTCGATAGGGGCTATAAAGCTGGCAGCCGGCCTAGCGCGGGAGGGGGTGGGGGGCTCCCCTCCCAACCCCTCCACTGCACGTCACTCAGCTGAGCACACACAGGCGGCAGGACGCGCGCTGCAGCCGCTTCCAGCAGACACTGCCACTTCCAGGGGCCTCGCACTGGACGCTGGTCACGTGGCCCCTCGAAAGGCCACAAGCAGTACCGCTCTCACAACTTTGCTTTCTCTACACCAGCGGTAACTATACTACTGACCATTAAAATTGCTACACCAAGATGAAATGCAGATCTACATCAACATACATATTCCGCAATTCACCGCAAGGTGCGTGGCAGAGGGTACACTGTACCACTACTAGGCATTTCTTTTCCTTTCCACTCCCAAATTGAACGAGGAAGAAAAGAATGGCTATATGCCTCTGTACGAGCCCTAATTTCTCTTGTCTTTGTGATCACTACGCGAAATATAAGTAGGCGGCAGCAAGATCGTACTACACTCAGCTTCAAATTCCGGCCCTCTAAATTTCATCAACAGAAATTCACGAGAAGAACGTCGTCATTCCTCCAGCGATCCCCAATTGAGTTACCGGAACATTTCCGTGACACTCGCGCATTGGTCGAACCTACCAGTAACAAACCTAGCTGCTCGCCTAAGAACTGCCTCTATGTCTTCCTTTAAACTGATCTGCTGCGGGTCCCAAACACTTGAGCAATACTCAAGACGTGGCCCTACAAGCGTTTTATACGCGGTCTCCTTTACAGGTGAAGTACATCTTCCCAAAATTCTCCCAATAAACCGAAGTCAGCTGTCCGCCTTACTCACATCTGTCCTTACATGTTCGTCCCATTTCATATCGCTCTGCAATGTTACGCCTAGATATTTGAACGACGCGACAGCATCAAGAAGCTCACTACTAATGCTGTATTCGAACATTATCGGATTGTTTTTCCTACTCATGCGCATCACCTTACATTTTTCTACATTGAGAGCTAGCTGCCATTCTTCGCACCAACTAGAAATTTTGTCTAAGTCATTCTGTAAGCTATTACAGTCAGTTAAAGACGACACCCTCACATACACCACAGCATCATCAGCAAACAGCCGCAAATTACTACTTACTCTGTCCATCACATCATTTATATAGATACAAAATAATAGCGATCCTATCACACTCCCCTGGGGCACACCTGACGATACACTCGTCTCTGATGAACACTCGCTGTCGAGAACAACGTACTGCGTTCTATTACTTAGGAAGTCTTCCAGCCAGTCACAAATCTGTGAACCTATTACATAAGCTCGTATCTTCGTTACCAGTCTGCAGTGTGCCACTGCGTCGAACGCCTTTTTGAAGTCGAGAAAAATACCCGCCTGTTGCCCTTCATCCATGGCTCGCAAGATGTGAAAGAAGGCCAAGCTGAGATGACAAACGGGTATTCATTTGACAAATATATTATACTAGAACTGACATGTAATTACATTTTCACACAATTTTGGAGCATTGATCCTGAGAAATCAGTACCCAGAACAACCACCTCTGACCGTAATAACAACCTTGATACGCCTGGGCATTGATTCAAACAGAGCTTGGATGGCGTGTACAGGTACAGATGCCTATGCAGCTTCAACACGATACCACAGTTCATCAAGAGTAGTGACTGGCGTATAGTGACGAGACAGTTGCTCGGCCACCACTGACCAGACGTTTTCAGTTGGTGAGAGACATGGAGAATGTGCTGGCCAGGGCAGCAGCCGAACATTTTCCGTATCCAGAAAGGCCTCTACAGGACCTGCAACATGTCCTGCTCCAATGTAGGGTTTCGCAGGGATCGAATGAAGGGTAGAGCCATGGGTCGTAACGCATCTGAAATGTAACGGCAACTGCTCAAAGTGCCATCGATACGAACAAGAGGTGACTGAGATGTGTAACCAATGGTACCCCATACCATCACGCCAGGTGATGACGAATACACCCTTCCAGTGTGCGTTCACCGCAATGCCGCCAAACACGAATGAGACCATCATTATGCTGTAAGCAGAACCTGGATTCATCCGAAAATATATTATTTTTGCTGTTCGTGCACCCAGGTTCGTCGTTGCGTGCACTATCGCAAGCGCTCCTGTCTGTGATGCAGCGTCAAGGGTAACCGCAGCCATGGTCCCCAACCTGATAGTCCATGCAGCAACAAACGTCGGCGAACTGTTTGTGCAGATGGTCGTTGTTTGCAAACGTCCACATCTGTTGTCTCGGCGATCGAGACGTGACTGAACGATACGTTACAGCTATGCGGATAAGATGTCTGCCAACTCGACTGCTAGTGATAAGAGACCGTTGGGATCCAGCACGGCGTTTCGTATTGCCCTCCTGAACCCACCGATTCCATATTCTGCTAACAGTCATTGGATCGCGACCAACGCGAGCAGCAATGTCACGATACGAAAAACCGCAATCGCGATAGTCTACTATCCGACCTTCATCAAAGTCGGAAACGGTACGCATTTCTCCACCTTACACGAGGCATCACAAGAACGTTTCATCAGGCAACGCCGTTCAACTGCTGTTTGTGTATCAGAAATCGGCTGGAAACTTTCTTCATGTCAGCACGTAGTAGGTGTCGCCACCGGCGCCAATCTTGTGTGAATGCTCTGAAAAGCTAATCATTTGCATATCACAGCATCTTCTTCCCGTCGGTTAAATTTCAGTTCTGTATCAGGCCATCTTCCTGGTGTAGCAATTTTAATGACCAGGAGTGTAGTTACGCACTCCATTGATTCCCTAAAATGATAGGAATAGGCACATAATATTTTAAAACCATACCTGATAAAGCCTTGGAGTTTTCGATCTTATTTTATTTTGATGATTATGTCTTCCTATGTAGGTGGGTGCTAACAAAATCTAAGATTACCTGACATAGTCGGGTTTGTAGGCGATCTGATCGTTTTATAGTTTTCAAAATGAAAAGCCAAGATAGCAAATTAATAATTTATTAAATGACGATCGGTTTCGGTGCACTGTGTCACCATCATCTGGTCACATATGCGTTATAAGCTGGTCATCGCGTTAAAAAAATTGCGTATAAAATTACAAGTGCAATATTGCACTTAGTCACTATATAAAAAATACACAAGTTAAAAGCTGTCATGTTTTTAACTTGTGTATTTTTATATAGTGACTAAGCTTACAAAAGCTGTCATGTTTTTAACTTGTGTATTTTTATATAGTGACTAAGTGCAATGTTGCACTTGTTATTTTATACCCAATTTTTTTAACAAGATGACCAGATATGGTAATATATGAGACCAGATGATGGTGACACAGTGCACCGAAACCGGTCGTCATTTAATAAATTATTAATGTGCGATCTTGTCTTTTCATTTTGAAAACTATCTAACAAAATCTGTTCGCATCCGGGAGAGAAAGTTGGAAAAAAAATTTCGCAAATAGATCTCGTCCTAACGATTAACGCCTTTCTTTTGATGATGTTCAAATGTTTGTATAGCTTATGGGACTTAACTACGGGGTCATCAGTCCCTAAACTTACAAACTACTTATGAACTAACTAAGACTAAGGACGGCACAAATATCCATGCCCGAGGGGAGATTCGAGCCCCCGACCGTAGTGGTCGTGCAGACAGTGACTGGAGCGCCTCAGTCTCCTCGGCCACCGCGGCCGGCTCTTTTGAAGATTTCCACCCCAACTCGTGCATCATGTCCGTGACACTCTCTCCCCTATATCGCGAGAACACAAACCGAGCTGCCCTTCTCTGTACTTTCTCTAAATCGTCTGTCAGTCCCACTTGGTGGGAACCCCCCAATGCGCAACACTACTCCAAAACTGGACGCGCAAGTGTGGTGTAGACAATATCTTTTGTAGAGCTGTAGTCTTTGGTTCGCTTTCCCTACAATATATTCTAGGGGGCGCTGCTGTCCCTCATGCTGCGCCACTGATGATTTGCAAGTCTGTGTGGATGCTACATGGATGTGCTGCAGCCCACTTCAGTCGTGTCTTCCGTGGCTGGAGCAGCGTATTGGCACCGCTGCGATTGTAACGCTCGTGTGTCAAAGACAAAATGAATGCGCATGCGCATGTGTTTTTTTAACACATACTGTAACTGTAACTTTCTAAGACCCGTCTTCTAGTGGCTAATAACAACTCTCATGTAACTGCTGTCCACAGACATATATTGCTAGAGTGGCAAACTTGCCTCTGTGAGTGAAGTTTGATGCCGCCATTTTGCCTCACCTCACGTCAAAAACTTTCCGTACGGTACTGCTATGATCTTCTGACACGATATGACGTTGTAAGCTTTACTATTTGGTTTGAACATGATTAGCATTTGAGGTAACACTTCCGCATTTTAGAATCGTGTTATGAGAAGAACATATTATGTACGGTTAAACATTAACATCTAGGCAAAGACTTTCTACCATTTTGTTGTGTTGCCAACATAATCATGAGAGGTCGGCGGGATGGTAAGTAAAATTTTACCGTTACGTACAGTTAAAGCAGAAGTAGTTATCTGAAAAACACTAACAAGAATAAACCTATGTGTTATTCGCCACAAATAACACATTTCTAACGGTCATACTATTAAAAGAAAAACCGAATCTGGAAACAGATTAATAAAAACAGGAAACGGGACTCATTAGCGTGTGCGTCAAAGTAGACTATAGATTTCGTAAGAACTCTGAAAAGAATAAGGGTACACTTTGATAATGACCATACTACTGAAAGAAAATCAGAAGTTGAATGAAATTGGTAACATATTAATAATAACAGCAAATCAGTGCAACTCATTACGGTATGTGTTGAAGCTTACTCGAGCTTAAAAAATTTCAGCCAGATACAAAACACGAATTTCCTACATGTCAAAACAGCGTAGTTACTTCAGTTCATCCGTATTTTTACGACTGTTTCCTGTAATAACTCACACGACTGCTCGCACGTTTATAGTATAGAAATATGGCGGCGAGACTTCACTGACACCAATGATGCTGTATATGGCATTGTCAGTCTAGCAATATACGTCTGTGCTGCAGTCTATCAGCTGGCCAAGTTCGTGAGTCAAGACGAGTTTGTGGAGTAAGTCACGTCGCTTGCGAGAATCGATAAGCAGCTAGCTTTGGCCATTGGTGGCATTTCAGTAGTAGGTTCCTGGAATCGCGCTTACGTAAGCAGCGCGGCTTCAGCAAACCAGCGTTCCTGGAACAAGCGGCGCTCATTCGTCATCTCTATTAGGCGCCGTTCTGATCTCGTGCACAGACGTCTCCTGTGTCAGTCGCTAGGTCAGTGGCGGTCTGGCACACCACTCGATCACACGGAATTCTTCGTTCGTGGCCACTCAGGACAACGGCATCGAAATACTCGCTCTCAGTTGAAGGGTGACGTGTTTTCTGAATTTTACTAAAGCAGCCAAAGACAATACTCGTATTAACATATTACCTAAATCCATACTTTAATTCTCTCCATAATTATGTTCATCAGTCGTCGTTGAGATTGTGACAGGAATAGATGAGGAAATTTACGGCTACCGGTAATAAAATGTTCAAATGTTTGTATAGCTTATGGGACTTAACTACGGGGTCATCAGTCCCTAAACTTACAAACTACTATGAACTAATTAATACTAAGGACAGCACAAATATCCATGCCCGAGGGGGGATTCGAACCCCCGACCGTAGTGGCCGTGCAGACCGTGACTGGAGCGCCTCAGTCCCCTCGGCCACCGCGGCCGGCGCTACCGGTACTAATGGCTGTTGTTGTTGTTGTGGTTTTCAGCCCGCAGAGTGATTTGATACAGCACTCTACGCTACCCTGTCCTGTGCAAGTCTCTTCATCTGAGAATATGTTCAGGAACCTACATCCTTTTGAAACTGCTTACTCTATTCGTCCCTCGGTCTCCCTCTACGATTTTTACCCCACACGCTTCCTTCTGATGCTATGTGGACAATTCCTTAATATCTCAGAATGTGTCCTACCAATCTATCCCTTCTCTTAGGATATGCCAGTAACTCCTTTTCTCCCCCATTCGGTTAAGCACCTCCTCATTAGTCATGTGATCTACCCATCTATTTTTTTAAAGCTTATGGGACTTAACTAAGAGGTTATCAGTCCCTAAACTTACAAACTACTTATCAACTAGCTTATCCTAAGGACGGCACAAATATCCATGCCCGAGGGGGGATTCGAACCCATCTAATCTTCATCATTCATCTGTAGCACCACATTTCAAACGCTTCTATAATCTTTTTGTCTGAACTCCTTATCAACCACGTTTCACTACCATACAATGCTACACTCCAGACAAATGCTTTCAGAAAGGACTTCCTAACATTTAAATTAATATTGGATGTTAACAAGTTTCGCTTCTTTAGAAACGCTTTCCTCCCCATAGCCATTCTGCATTTTATATCTTCTTTACTTCGGCCATCAGAAGTTATCTTGCTACCCAAATAACAAAATCCATCTACCTAATCTAATTCCTTCAGCATCGCCTGATTTTCTGACATTACCTTCGTTTTATTCTTGTTAATTTTTTTGAGGTTTGATTCCATTTCCAGGATGGTGCTCAACGACCACACAATGGTGAACACACCAGATGTATTGAGCAGGGGATTCATAATGCTTGTTTGAAGGACACTAAAGATGGTCACTATGTGATTGAAATCGATCTGTTGTTTTTAAATAAAACATTAACGACCAATGCTGCTCAATAAATCTGGTGTGTTCATTCTTGTTAATGTTCATCTTATATCTTCCTTTCAAGATACTGTCCATTCCATTCAATTGTTCTTCTAGATCGTTTGCAGTCTCTGACAAAATTACTATGTCATCGGCAAACCGCAAACTTTTTATTTCTTCTCCTTGAACTTTAATTCCCTCTCCAAATTTCTCCTTCCATTCCTTCACTGCCTGCTCAATGTGCAGACTGAACAACATTGGGGAAAGACTACAACCCTGTCTTACTCCCTTCCCAACTTCTGCGTCCCTTTCTGGCCCTTCGACTCTAATAACCGCTGTCTGGTTTTTCACTCCCTGTTCAAATGTGCCATTAATGACAGTTACCCAACAAATAAATAATTTCTATACAGCTGCTGGTACTTCCTTCCTCTAGGGACTGATGACCCAGTAGTTAAGTCTCATAAGCTATACAAACATTTGAACTTCCTTCCACCTACTAAACCCGTACTGTCGCACTCTTGACGCAGAATATTGTGCATATGTTGGAAAGTTTTGCTTTATTAAGCCCCCAGCTGGATGAGGTTGCTTTTTAACAGAAGTAACTAGGACAGGAATCCTCATATTTTCCTCCACGTTACTCCATGTAATCGTATATAATTTGTAGGTTTCATAACTTTCGACTGATTCCAGGAGTCCAGCCAGCAGAGGTTAACCAGTTCATTAATGTGACATGTTACAATTTTGGAAAACTTTAAAATAAATATTTGGCATCATGCTTCACTTGCTAGATATGTTTTTCCAGTGACTGATCGCATGGCCTCCACATTCGATTACGGGCCTGGACCCGAAATCAGAGACGGACTCTTGTATTAGAGTTGGGTGCTACATTACGTTTTCATGGGAATTTGTTACCCACACTATGTTTACATTTAATTTAGTCAGAAAATACAGTGTAGGCCTTTAGTTACAGTAATTATTTTATTAGTGCATACTAGTATTTATTTATAAAATTGTTTCGCTTAAAATGATGACAGCAAATATATTTATCATAAAAATATTACAATAAAAGTACTTACAAAGAACTAAAACTGTGATACATGTCAATCATAGACACTGGCTACAGAGCTAGACTATTTAATGATTTCCGCACATTCTTCTGAGTAAGCAGCGAGCGAGGTGGCGTAGTGGTAACACACTGGACTCATATAGTGGAGGACGATGGTTCAAATCCACCTCCGGCTATCCAGATTTCAGTCTTCCGTGATTTCCCTAAATCACTCCAGGCAAATGCAGGGATGGTTCCTTTCAAAGGGCACGGCCGATTTCCTACCCCATCCCTACCCAAATATCCGAGCGCAAGCTCCGTGTCTAATGACAAAGCTGTCGATGGGACGTTAAACCCTAAGCTCCTCTTCCCTCCCCTTCCCTTCCCTTCTGAGTAAAATCCTAAGGAACCAAACTGCTAAGGTCATCAGCTCCGAGACTTAAAAAGTACTTTAACTTATGCTAAGAACAACGCACGCTCGGCCACTCTGCAGCAGTATTAAAAAATATTATCTGTCTTCACTAGTTTTTATTTCAGAGGCCTAGGAAATGATGAACTGAAAGTTAAAACTACCATTCTTCTCTCAAAATATGCTACAGATGAAGAACCACCCACATTACAGTATCCGATCAGCAAGGGGCCCGACGAAGCTTTTCAACTCCATATATGAAAATATGCAGTGAAATTAGACTTTCTTTTACCATTTCAGTAACAGTGTCTACAGCTAAAAGGTCGTTTAGTAAACTGGCGAACTCTTCAAAAACTTGGGAAAGGAGCACACCAGGCCAAAGTTGTCTTAATCATTTAGCAATTAAGAATGAGATGGTCAAAACTGTAGACTTTTCTGACGTAACTGATCATTTTAGTGCCACGCAGGAACGGCCGTGCGTTCTGTGGTGCCAACTCGTGGATTGAGCAGCCGCTCCTGCTGGAGATTCGACTACCATGTGTCAGGATTGAATAATAGTGCTTCAAAATAGGTCGCCCATATGCAGTGACAGTATCTGATAGCACCAATTTCATTAATCTCTTATAATAAACCTTTCTCATAAATATCTCTTTCAAATTTTAAGGTATTAGTTATATAATGTTGTAAAATTTAATTTGATAAAATTATTTTTTTCCCTTTTTGCATTAAGTTATAATTAAAAAATTAAACTGCATATGGCTGTGCCCAGGCCCCTTTCAGTTCCGGGCCCTGGACCCAGAGGTGCACCCAGTCACAGACAAATATATACAGACGTAAACCTCCATAAGGGACCGGTCCTATCTCAGGGGTGCGGGGAGGGAGGGTTTCCAGTAGTTCCGTAAGATGTCCCATGATGGCGCTGCGGTGAAAAGCAGCCCTTTAAACTAGCCAGAGCAGGCGGCAGGTAGCGGCTGTCCCCTCAACCACCTCCCCTCAAACGCCAGCAAGGCCTCGTGGTAGGCGGCACGAGGTCTCCCGTCACCCTCCCCTCCACGCTACCCTCTGACGTGCGAGAGGCACCCTAAGCCAGAGTACGGCCTGACACCTGCTAGCATCTTACGAAACCACGAGGGGGGCGGAGGACAGTGGTTTAGGAGGGGCTTCTCCTCTGTATATGTTACTCTGTGACCCAGCCCCACCCTTGTGGGGGCCATGACTGATCGTTACTGACTGATGGAGTCAAGTGTATATTATGCCACGAATTCAAAGTGCTCTATTACAAGAGGATTACTGATTTATCGATCGGACAAGGGGACATCAAGAACCTGTCAACCATGGAGAGGAACAGCATTAATTAGATCCCCAAATATGCCGCTAATTTCGAGTGCACTGTTACACGAGAATAACTGATTTATTGACCGCACAAGGATACATCGAGACATTATCGACCATAGAGTAGGAACAGCAGTAATTATTTAGTTTACAGTCAGCACAAAAAAAAAGGAAGTCCGTCACTCTACATAATTCGAGTTTAAATGAGTAATGCTATGTTGATAATGAATTGTTCATTTTAACGTCCGCTGTCGCAAGTGTTTTAGCGGTTTCTTGTTAGCATCTTATCATTTATAAGTACTAACTAGTATATCGTCGTTACGTAAATATGTCTAGTCGAGGTAGTAAAACGTCGTTCGTTCATGGAAACAATGAATTTTTCTTCTGCTGACTTTTTCTAACACTATTTCAAAACCGACTCTTCATTCCAATGATATACATTGAAATCATCATACTTCGCATCAATTTTAATGTGTCTGAAACAAAGTTTTCAAATTAATATTGTTTACTATGAACGGAAAACAACTATGCCGTCTAAAATATCATTGGCTACTTCAAACTTTGCCACAATTGGTCGGCTTCATTTCCGCGTGCTGACAACTGTTCTGTTGCCAACATTACCCGCTAGGCCTGTGTCGGCGATTGTAAAATTTTACCAAAGTAGCTACGTGTTAGGGAGTTTTGGATGAAAATTCCCTACATGATTTTAATGCTTAAAAGTACCTACGTGTAGGGAAAATTCCCTACTTCTGGCAACACGGCTGTCAGTACACATATATAGCTGAATGTATCTCCGAAATTTAGAACGACACGTAATTCACGAAATATGAAATGATGAACTATTTGGTTCACGAAAAGCGCCTCATACCACATAAGCGGCTTCTAATGAAATTGCGTGCTTATGGAATATCTCCCCAATTGTGCGATTGGATTCACGATTTCCTATCAGAAAGGACACAGTTAGTTATAATTGACGGTAAGTCATCGAGTAAAACAGAAGTGAGATCTGGCGTTCCACAGGGAAGCGTTATAGGTCCCCTACACTTCCTCGTGTTTATAAACGATTTTGGAGACAATCTGAATAGCTCCCTTAGACTGTTCGCGTATGATGCTGTCGTTTATCGGTTAGTGAAGTCAACAAAGGATCAAAAGCAACTGCAAAGCGATTTAGACAAAATTTCTACATGAGGCGAAAATTGGCAATTGGCACTAAAAAAAGAAAAATGTGAAGTAATACACATGACCACTAAAAGAAATCCGCTGAATTTCAATTACGCGATAAATCAGTCAAACCTTAAGGTCGTAAATTCTAGCAAATACCTAGGAGCTACAGTTACGAACAATGTAGACTGGAGAGAACACAGAAAATATTGTGGGGAAGGCGAACCAAAGGTTACGTTTCATTGGCAGAACGCTTCGAAGATGCACCAGCTCCACCAGAGAGACTGCCTACATCACACTTGTGCGTCCTCTCCTGGAGTACTGTTGCCCAGTGTGGGACCCTCACCTGGTGGGACTGACGGAAGACATTGAGAAGGTTCAGAGAAGGGCAGCTCGTTTTGTTTTTATCACGTTACGTGGGGGGGTTGGGGGGGAGGGGGGAGCGTCACGGAAATGTTGCACGAAATGGGGGTGGAAATCATTAAAAGAAAGACGTTATTCATTGCGGCGTGATCTATTTGCGAAGTTTCAATCACCGACTTTTACTTCTGAATGTCAAAATATTTTGCTAGCACCCACCTACTTAGGGAGACATGACCATCCCAATAAAATAAGAGAAATCAGATCGAAAACGGGACGATTTAGTTGTTCTTTTTTCCCGCGCGCTATTTGAGAATGGAACGGTAGAGAAATGGTTATGAAAGTGGTTAATGAACCCTCTGCCAGGCACTTGAATGTGATTTGCAGAGTATCTATGTAGATGTAGATGTAGATTACCCGCTAGGCCTGTGTTGGCGATTGTAAAATTTTACCAAAGTACCTACGCGTTGGGAAGTTTTGGATGAAAATTCCCTACATGATTTTAATGCTTAAAAGTACCTATGTGTAGGGAAGATTCCCTACGTCTGGCAATACTGCTGTCAGTACACTTATATCGCTGAATGTATCTCCGAAATTTAGAACGACCCGCTAGGCCTGTGTCGGCGATTGTAAAATTTTACCAAAGTACCTACGCGTTGGGGAGTTTTGGATGAAAATTCCCTACATGATTGTAATTCTTAAAAGTACCTACGTATAGGGAAAATTCCCTACGCCTGGCAACACTGTGACAGTGTCAGTACACACATATCGCTGAATGTATCTTCGAAATTTAGAACGACACGTAATTCACGAGATATGAAATGATGAACTATTTGGTTCACGAAAAACGCCTCATCACGTATGAGTGTTCGTTTTATTAGAAGAGAAGGCTCAAATACGGACAATATACGGGCTGTGAGGGCTGTGGGCGTCCACGCTGCTGCCACCTGTCCGCACCGCGTGAACTGTTGCCCCGCCACCTGCTAGGCCTGCGGTAAACAGTTGGCTGTGTGGACGCACAGCGTTTGGATGCGGTGACGTCTTGTTTTGAAATCCTCGATTCTGTGGCCTCCGCTCTATCGACAGGTATGTAATTAATCATTTCCTGTGCAGTTTTACTTAGTTTTATGTACAGTTCGTTCAAAGAACTGTGTTACTGATAACTTGAAGTAGGGGAAAGGGTTGTACCTTGGGACATTTTTCACATTTTAATTTTTCTTTTTTACTATGATTTTTTTACAAGATAGTTGAAAATTTACCCCATCACAGTCATCAATTTTAGGTAATGTTGAACGAACAGCAATTTAGGTTACCTCCAATGTTTACACAATTACTCAGCAATAAAGACTTTTGTGACACTTGCCCCAAGGTACAACCTATGGTTTCACCTTGGGACAGTGTTGGTTTTACCTTGGGACACGGTGATGTACTTAAATTTCTCACATATTTTTGGAAACATTTTTGTTCCACTTATAGGAAACAACACTCTTAATTTAAATTTGTATGTAAACAACAGTCTAGATTGCAAATTTTTTTTCCTTTTTTTCGACTAGTTTCGGTTTTATTTAAACCATCTTCAGGAAATTAAGTTCCATTGATGATGTGGAGCCTGTCAATGGAGCTTAATTTCCTGAAGATGGTTTAAATAAAACCGAAACTAGTCGGAAAAAGAGGAAAACATAATTTTTTTGCACTCTAGACTGTTGTTTTTATATGCAGATTTAAATTTCTCAGTTTTATGAATGAAAAAATCGTATTGGAATTAGGTAGTAAATGTTTGTTAGTCGAAAAACAAAAGTTATTTTACATTAAAACAAGAGATGGTAGGGTGAAAATGTTAACTGAATGAAACCCACGACTCACAACTGGAGCTGGTAGTTATTTCACTATATTACTGCGATTAACAATGATGATGTTCTCAAACATTAGGGAATACAAAATAGTCCTTTTCTTCCTTAAGAATTTCACAGTTACATCTTCTTATGTGCTTTCTAAAACTACTCCTGCATAGTAAACCTGAGATCTGTCACTGATGTCAGATTTTACCAAGACCCAACTACCTTGAGAACAAGAAAGTGTTACTTTTCTTGATGGAAAGAAAGTTGAGAAATCCTCTTCTTCAGATGACAAATCAAATGTGCTACCTCCAGAGCTCCTGCCAAGCTCGGGAATTTCTTCATCAAAAGAAGTAGATGAAAACTCCTTTGTCCGTTTAGTGGCGTCTTTCTTTGGGAAAGACTTCTTTTTCTTGTTTTTCTTTTTTCAATTCTTTGTTTTTCCGGTGTATGAGTGACAATCATACACCTTCCAGGTGTCCCAAGGTGCAACTAGAGAAGTGTCCCAAGTTAAAACCAAATACTCAATAACAGAAAACAGTATCCTAACCTATGTACACATTTATATCTTTATAATTTATGGTATCAATAGCTTACTTAAACAATGACATACAACACTGTATTTAAGAAACATCAATAATGATGCTTAGCTTTAATTTCTATCTTCTAAGGCTAGTGCCTAAATTTATTTTCAAACACGAAACTTTTAAAACTCCCCCTCAGATCTCAAACATCATCCAAATACAACATGGCCTCCTATTCCCTCTGAAAATAGACCAGACAACTTTACTTCATAGTTCTTAAAGTTTTCACTAGAATGCACTGCCTTTATTAAAATGTGTCCCAAGGTAAAACCGTTCCAAGGTACAGCCCTTTCCCCTACCTGTTTCTCGGTTTTTATCCTTCTCTCTGTATTTCTTAATAACCGTTATGGACATTTTTCTGGAGTTATACTGTCTTGTAAATATGGGCTAACCTTATGGATCTAATTATTGGCTAGCCTATATTAGGACCAATTCATATTTTGAAAGACCACCATTAATTGTAAAATTAACTCTGACTGATAGGAGCAAGTTGAAAGTTTACTTTAAACATATAACTCTGGCCGTAAAAACCAGCTAAGGGATTCGCGTGAACTACTGACTACTTCCTGCAACAGAATCTTGTTCCCTGGCCCAGAATTTAGAACTGAATCAAACTTTACTTTAGCAGCAAGAAGGCAAGGAGACGGTGGCCAGCATACATCATAGATCACGAGAATTACACACAATTATTAATATACAAGCCACCCCGAACTAAACAGTTTCATGTAGGTGGCAGAGAGAACATTTATGGCGCAACGGATTTAAAAATATAATAATATGCATCTGAATTTGTTCTCAGCACTGGTGTTATTTATTCAGATCAAACATGAGAAATGGGGGCCCCAATTTTGTTAAACAATAAATAACGCATCCCACATTGAAAAATATGAACTGGACATCGTCGGGGGAGGTATTTACAATCAACAAGCATTCAACCACTCACACGCGCGAAGAAAAGCGAAACTCACCCAACTCAGCGTGCTGATGAAGCAGGCGCCGCTATCGTAGGCGAAATTCAGCGTACCACACAACACAAGAAAAGTAATCTTCGTAGGTCGCTCAGGTCTTTCTTTACTTGAGATGGTACGTGATAATAGGGAGATTAATTTCCATTCAAATCAAACCGTCAGCAGGCGGAATTATTGAGACACACGGCACGTGTCTGCTACATTACATATTCGCACCCCACTGAAGGCGAAATGCTTAAAGATTGTACTCATTTCAACAAAAACCAACGGAAACGCAGATTACAAAGCAATAATAGGAAGGCACTGGTGTGTGAGTAGTGACGAGCACTCAAGTGACTAGCTATAAACCCTTGAAGTCGGAGTTCGGAGCCATATGGTTCCGAAAACTAGTAAAAATACAAAAATTCAATTTGTGAAAAATGAAGAAAAATAACTACGGCAAGCAATCCTTAGAAATGCGTAGGACATCATAAGGAAGCTAAAGAACGACAGTTAGACGCGAAGTCCAGTCCTCAAAAGTCAGGAAAGTGGAATAAATTCAGAGTCGGAGTAAATCAAATAATTAATACGGCATGCAGCCCCTGAAAATACGTAGTACTTCATAAGCAAGCTAATAAAGGGGGTTGTACAAGGCTAGAAGAGATTTTACCGGGGAAGTCTGAATGCAAGTGCAAGTTTGGAAACGAAACAACGATTTAAAAATTGACGGAGAGGAGATCGCGAAGTACTAATGGAAATCAGAAAGATACAAGCATAATTTCTTGCCTGAAGGGCATAGAAACAGACACAGGGATAGCTGAAGGCTTTGCTCTAAGTACACACCACGTGGAGTACATATCACACGCAGAAGGACTAAACGGAAAAGAATATTTCACATGCAGTACACAGGATAAAATATTTCCGCATATTAGTCACGTTCCACAAAGCTAGAAAAGAAATTAAACAGAGTTCATACACCGCCAGCTAGTCTCACACAGGTTACCGATTTCCAGCCGTTATCAGACATGATTGGAGAAAAATTGGAAAAATGAACCTAAGATCTGATGTATATCAAACCAGACAACGAATCGCTACCATCTCAAGGGTGGAAAGAAAGTCAGAACATCTTACCAGGTCGAAGTGCAGCCACAGATTGTCCAGACGGCCCACGAGCCCACTACCATCGGCCGGAAATCGGCAAAACCCACTAAAAAGGAGGTGGTGGGGGAGAGCTGAAACTCGCGCGTCTTGCCAAGGCTCGATAACTGGGCATTTCCAATCCAACTTGTAACCAAAGGGTGGAGGAACCTCTTTGGTAGCACCAAAAACAGAGGTTGGTAATGACTACCTATTGATACGAAGTCAGAGAAACACTAGTACCGAACAGCCAGCAGCCAACGACGAAAACTCTCATACATACACACAGACTCCCATACTCCCAAGTACACATTCTCACAGGGACAGCGGCGTCACATAGAAACCGTTCATATTGCCACATTCATTGACACAATGATAAATTATTAGCATAATAAAATCCCAGCAATATTACAGAAACTAACAATTACAACATGAAATGAAATGCTATTCCTCATGCTTCCGAACGAGAGGGGTTCTTTTCAGGTAAAATTTCCAGGCTGATGGGCCGTGGTCCAGATGTAAAACTTCCTCCCGAAGTTTCGTCGCCAACTGCAGGAGAGATCTTCAAGGGTCTTCTGGCTACTGCCACTGTAGGCCGAGGGGCTCTCGCATTTATAGAGGGCGCCACCATACGTCACGTGATGCTGACTATCTCTGGAGATAGTTACAAAGTCAGCATCACGTGAAGTATGGTGGCGGCCTCCATGCCCTCTATAAATGCGAGAGCCCCTCGGCCCACAGTGGCAGTAGCCGGAAGACCCTTGAAGATGTCTCCCGCAGTTGGAGACGAAACGTCGGGATGAAGTTTTACATCTGGACCACGGTCCAGCAGCCTGGAAATTTTACCTGAAGACAACGCCGACCGTGAAAGTTTACATTGTATGAGAGGGGTTCTTGTTTAGAAAAAAAGTCTAGTGAGCTTAGATAATTTACAAATTTAAAAACCTAGGGAAGACGGCAGACAGCCGTCTTTCATTTTCTAAATTTTATATTTCCTATAATTTATATTCCTAATGCTTTAGTTGTAGGTCCCACCACCCACAAATTCAAAGAAAACAAGCAACAGAGTAGGTAAAAAACCTGCAAAACTTACTTCAATACAGGATCATCGTACAAGGAAGGGCTCACACTTTCCTTGAACAGGTCAGTGAAGAGGATCGGGCAGCTAAGTTTTCCTGGTCAAAAACTGAAGCAGATTCATAACTTAAATAAAGGCATGCGAAAAAAATATATTGAAGAAAAGACAGTAGATATATCTTCGTCTGAAGAGTTATCTAATCCTGGAAGACGAGTAAAGTGGTTTTGAGATTTCTGAAGAGCGCACGCTTTCTGTCATGCATTTCTGCGGCAGCCCATTTTCAGCGGACGCGAATGGAGAAAACTGGATTCGGTGTATCCAGTGTCACATGTGGGCGCTTACTGAATGTGCAAGAAGGGACAATGGACTATGATGTACTTGTGATTAATGGAAATAAATTTCTATATCAAACTTGTGTTTAAATATTTCTTTTTCTTTATGTTAAATGTAACCCATATTTTGATCCAAGAAAAACATCGGCGTTTGTGTATTGCTTTTTGAAGTAAATTATTTAAAATATAAAAAAATGTTTATTACTTGTTTACTCACCTATAACTTTGAAGGGCACAAGTTAGTGTACCACCTAGGGTTTCTTCAGTACTTTAATCTTTAACAGAAATATGCTACTGTGTAAAAACCTTAGGTAGCTATATTTGGACCTTCTCCTCTACGTTTTTACTACTAACTCCACTAGCGACATATTTTGCAGACAGTATGAATATATATCATGGAATGAACCTTCTAAATTATATCATGGTACGACATACAGTGCAGGATATATGACGTCATAAGGATTAGACTGCTTGTGAACGAAACTGAAATGGACAGGGAGTAGGCTAAAAGGCGATGGAGAACGTAATTCGTGAGTCCCGTCGAAGAGGGGAATAATTGTGGTATGGACGTTGATATTCAGAGAAGTATTCGCTAAGGATGAGACGAAATGACTACTACTTACACAATAGACAAATTTATATTCAAGGGAAGGTAATCTTACAAAAATAAAACCTGATTGGGGGACTAGCACACCTATTATAACCCAATAGCGGCAGCTGCATTGTGACTTCCAAAGTCACAGTTCAGAAAAATACTACGGAATAGATTTTATGTACACAAAACCGATGTGATAGCATACTGAAATTGTTGTTGTGGTCTTCAGTCTGGAGACTAGTTTGATGCAGCTCTCCACGATACCCTAACCTGAGCAAGCCCCTTCATCTCCTCATAAGACCTGCAACCTACATCCATTTGAATCTGCTTACTGTATCCATCTCTTGGTCCTCCTCTGCGGTTTTTACCTCACACACTTCCATCCAACGCTAAATTCACAATTCCTTGATGTCTAAGAATGTGTCCTACCAAACTATCCCTTCTTTTAGTCAAGGTATGCCAGAAATTCCTTTTCTCCCCAATTCTGTTCAGTACCTCTTCATTAGTTATGCGATCCACCCACCTAATCTTCAGCATTCTTCTGAAGCAGCACGTTTCAAAAGCTTCTATCCTCTTCCTGTCCGCACTGTTTATCGTCCACGTTTCACTCCCATACAAGCCAACACTCTACACTAATGTCTTCAGAAAGGGCTTCCTCACGCTTAAATTAATATTCGATGTTAACAAATTTCTCTTTTTCAAAAACGATTTTCTTCCCATTGCCATTCTGCATTTTATATCCTCTATACTGCGACAATCGCATGTTATTTTACTGCCCAACTAACAAAACTCATCTACTATGTTTAGTTACCTAATGTGAGTCCCTCAGCATCGCCAGGTTTTCTTAGACTGCACTCCATTACCCTTTTTTGTTGTTGTTGTTAATGTTCATTTTATACGCATCTTTCAACACAGTGAAATTGTAACATTTCAAAATTATCGAACTAAATGCAAAATTTGACAGTTTAACAGTACATTACCTTCCTTATAGACAATGGGGCGCAAAGAAAACTGGAACACCTGCGAACATCATGTCTGAGGAGTTTGGTGGGCAGCGGAGGTGTTTAAAATCAGACAAGTGTTTCTGGGGCCACTATAGCAATTCAGGATGGGTGGGGTATTGCACTGTCCGGCTGGAATTTTCAAAGTCCGTCGGAATGCACAGTGGACATGAATGAATGCAGGTGATCAGCGTACGTACGTGTCACCTGGCAGAGTCGTGTCCAGACATATCAGGGGTTCAGCTGCACTCGCCACACACCATTACAGAGCCTCCACCTGCTTGAACAGTCCCCCTTGCTGGGATGCAGGGTCCATGGAATCATGAGTTTTCTTTGTACCTGTACACGTCCATCCTCTCGATACAATTGGAACGAGACTTGTCAGACCAGGCACTGTTATGTACACGGGTGGACGATGGTCGGCCAGGTCAACTCTAGGACACGATTCATGTCACAGAAATTAGTAGCGCCAGTCATAAATACATTTATTATGTATGAACACGACAATACAAAAGATAAATACAACTTAACTTTCTTTGCTCGTAGTTTCTGAGCAAGCAATGTCCAATGCCTCGAAGCAGTATTCTGTAAATACAATACTGTCACCATTCCATAGTCCACAAACCTACGCCAATATATCTCTAGCTTGTCTGCAGGTTACTGTGACATGCGTAACGATGTCCCGACAGGAATACTGTTTCTGACGGCCACATACAGACTGTCACTTTTTAATACTGACTGTCCCATACGGACGTGGATAACGGACACGGACACTACCGAGGACGTGCGAAGACTGTCTGGTTTACGGGCACGCTGAGACTCCGACTTCCGACTGTAGACTCCGTAGACTGCTGGCGTCGGATTGGCGCCCGCCTATATCGCGGGCGGCGGAGGGATCTCACATCGATCGTTGGATGCGCGGAATCCGATTGTCCTCGTCTTAATTGGCTGCCTCGCGGGGAAGCATAAAGTGGCAGTGGCTCCCTCTGTTGCACTCGCGTCGCTGCACTGCCCCGCGAGCGCTCTCTGGCGGGAGCAAGTACACTTAGAGGACGGACACAACAGGCACCATGCTTCCAGTCGTCAACAGTCTACAGTAATATTGGTGTTGACAGGCCCAAGTGAGGTCGTGCAGTGGGCGCCGAATGCCCATTTCGATTATCCCTCGTTGAACAGTTCGCGCACTGACACTTGTCATCCATAGCGGGGTTGCTCTATCGTCACGTTGGAGGAGTCTCTTCAGTCGTCGTCGGACCCGTTCAAGCGTGATCTTTTTCCGGCCGCAGCGATGTCGGAAATTTGACGTTTTACCGGATTACCGATATTCACGGTACACTCGTGAAATGGTAGTAATGGGAAGATCCCCACCTCATCGCTACTCAGAGACGGTGTCCCACCTCTCGTGCGCTGACTATAACACCACGTTCAAACTCACATCGTGATAACCTGTCTTTGTAGCAGCAATAACCGCCCTAACTCCTATTTAGACGTCCCCGACCGCAGCGCCGTCTCCTGAGTGTTTACATATTTCAGTCATTAATTACATTAAAGATAAATCTGAAGCATTGAATTAAAATTTGTGATGCAACCAAGAATCTAACTCGGACCTCCATGCTTACTAGGCAGACGTCTTACCGCTAGACCACTGCATCACTCGCGATTAAGGCGCCTCGGAATAGTCTAAGAACGATTTCCTTCACATTACAAACTTTAATTCAGCTCCTGTGTTGCCACCACTACCAAGGCTCTCCATGCAGCGGAATAGCACCTCGGCAATTGACATATTGGAACATTCCTGCCTACGGTGATATACAGGTTGTTACAAAAAGGTATGGACAAACTTTCAGGCAACATTCCTCACACACCAAGAAAGAAAATATGTTATGTGGACATGTGTCCTGAAACGCTTAATTTCCATGTTAGAGCTCATTTTACCGTTTCTCTTTAAATGTAAATTGAAATAATTCGTGGAAAGAATTGTCAAAATAACCAATTGTTACGTTAGTATGTACTGTACTTCCTCGATTCACGTCATCAACACAAATTTTCTGTGAACGTTTGGGCAGGAATTATTGGTGAAGTCTTGATTGGGCCTCATGTTGTTGCACCTACGTCCCTGGAGCACGTTATCATGATTTCATAGGGATACACTACCTGTGCTGGTAGTACATGTGTCATTACAAGTACGACACAACATGTGGTTCATGCACGATGGAGCTCCTGCAGATTTCAGTCAACGTGTCCGTACTCTTCTCAACAACAGATTCGGTGACCGATGGATTGGTAGAGGCGGACCAATTCCATGGCCTCCACGCTCTCCTGAACTCAACCCTCTTGACTTTCATTTACGGGGGCATTTGAAAGCTCTTGTATACGCAACCCCAGTACCAAATGTACAGACTCTTCGTGTTGCGGACGGCTGTGATACAATACGCCATTCTCCAGGGCTGCATCAGCGCATCAGGGATTCCATGCGACGGAGGGTGGATGCATGTATCCCCCTAATGCACGACATTTTGAACATTTCCTGTAACGAAGTGTTTGGAGTAACGCTGGTACGTTCTGTTGCTGTGTGTTTGCATTCCATGATTAATGTGATTTGAAGAGAAGTAATAAAATGAGCTCTAACATGGAAATTAAGCGTTTCCGGAAAAATGTCCATATATATATATATATATATTTGCGTGAGGCGTGTTTCCTAAAAGTTTGGTCGTACCTTTTTGTAACACCCTGTAAATACAAACAGAAATATACAGTCCCTGGTCTAGCGGTAAGACGTCTGCCTAGAAAGCATGGAGGTCTGGGTTCGATTCCCAGTCGCGTCACTAATTTTAATCCAATGCTTCAGATTTGTCTTTAATGTCCTTGACATAATCGAGATGAAAAACCGTGTCAGAGACTGTATATTTCTATTTACACATCTCAATGTTTACATACACAAGCCTACACCAGTTTCTGTACATCTTACGAACTGAAAATCTGGCACAGTTAATGATATCTTTTCGGCCTCTCCCCTTTCCGCCTCCTCCATATCGGCCCCTCCCTCTCCCCCACTCCTGGTCCACATGCGTACCGCACCTTCGCGCACGTGGCCACGCGCTCGTGTCACGGCCCCAGGTAAATAAGGTATTACGCCCAATTCAGCGGCGGAATTGGGCCTCCTTGCTTATTGGATCAGTCGCCCTCGTTCTTTGCACGGCTTCCTTGAGGTCACTGACCACGGACAACACACACGAGCGTCTCGTCGGCAGCAGTCTGCGCCTAGGGTAACCGTGCACGCCCGCGCCGCTGCCTCTGTCCTGCATTTCGACCGTCAGTGTTGGCCTCCGCGGCGAAGCACTAGCGCGTCGCCGTCTTCGACCTGAAACTTCGCCCAGACGGTCTCATGTTTTACTGTAAGTGGGAGTCGTAAGGAAGTCTCCCAGTGGTCGTCAAACTGCGGCCCGCTAGCCGAACCACGCATTCGTGTGGCCCGTGATTCTCAGCCGTAGTCTAGATGTATCATCATCATCATCATCATCATCATTAGAGACTGATTATGCCTTTCAGCGTTCGGTCTGGAGCATAGTACCTCTAATAAAATACCTCAATGATCCCATATTCAATGCTAACATTGATGCCTTGTCTGATGTTATCCTTCTTACTTCAAAATCATTCTTCACCGAATCTAAGTACTTTTTTCTTGGTCTCCCTCGACTCCTCTTACGCTCCTCTGCCGAGCTCATGAGTCTCTTAGGTAACCTTACTACTCCCATGACCCCACCATCTCAGTCTGTTCGCTCTAACTGCTTACATCTATGGTGTTCATTCCCAGTTTTTCTTTGATTTTCTCATTATGGACACCCTCCTGTCATTGTTACCATCTATTAGTACCTGCAATCATTCTTGCTACTTTCATATCTGTAACCTCTACCTTATGAATAAGGTAACCCGTATCCACCCAACTTTCACTCCCATACAACAAAGTTGGTCGGAAAATAGAGTGGTGCACTGTTAACTTAGTCTTGGTACTGACTTCCTTCTTGCAGAAGAGAGTAGATCTCAGCTAAGCACTCATTGCATTAGCTTTGCTGCACCTTGATTCCAGTTATTTCACTATGTTGCCATCCTGTGAGAAAATACATCCCAGGTACTTGAAACTGTCTACCAGTTCTTTGTTCCTCCTATTTGGCACTCAAACTGTTTAAATCTCTTTCCCACAGACATTACTTTCGTTATTCAGATGCTGATCTTCATATCATAATCTTTGCACCTCTGATCGAGCTCTGACATATTACTTTGCAGCCTCTCAATTGAATCTGCCATTACGTCATCCGCATATGCGAGACTGCTTATTTTGTTTTCACCTATTTTAATCCCGCCCTGTCAGTCCGCTGTTTTCAACATATGATCCATGAATAGTATGAACAACAGCGGTGACAGGTTACAGCTTTGTCTTACCCCTGAAAGTACCCTGAACCATGAGCCTAATTTGCCATCTACTCTAATTGCCGCCTGACAGTCTACGTAAAGCCCTTTAATTGCATGCAGAAGTTTGCCTCCTATACCATAAGCTTGTAGAACTGACAGTAGCTTCCTCCTAGAAACACGGTCATAAGCCTTTTCTAGATCTATGAAACATAGATACAATTCCCTATTCCACTCATAGCACTTTTCCATTACCTGCCGTAAGCTAAACATCTGGTCCTGACAGCCTCTAAGAGGCTTAAACCCACACTGATTTTCATCTAACTTGTCCTCAATTAATAAATGTGGTATAATAAAAATGTAAAGCCATCGCGGCAGTTGTTGATTTGTTTGAATACACGTACTTCCAAAAGCACTTGAGAAATTAATGTGACGTTTTCGCCTGTAACTGACATATAAGCATCACAGACGGATACTGCAGAAATGAGATATCGCAATTTACTTATCTGCCTTTTCGAACACGCTAATCCAGGGGCGCCGACTCCGTGGGTGCTCCGGTGCTGGTGCACCCCCACAAAATAAGGGAGGAAAATAAAGTAGCACAAAAATGGGGAAAAGTCATTAGCTGTCAGTTATGCATTTTGGACATCGCAGTGTAGCAATTACGACCTAGCCACTAGGCTGTTCCAACAGTGCCCCAAGGAGCACTCACTGCAGAGGCTTGGAGCCCGTTCGGAGGGAGTGGCGGTGGGAGGAGGGAGGGGCTAGACCACTGACCCCTGGCCGCATGACGTCATAACCGATGCAACAATCAGCGCTCAGTGACAGCCATAGTTTGTTGTAGTGGCTCCATTAATTCTGTTCATTCAGATCGATTGACATCCGCACTGTCTTTCAAGTCAAAGTATTTAATTCTGCTAACAAGTACAGCATACTAGTACAGTGGCGTTACACACGACTTCACTTAAAACATCGCGGGCAGGTAGAGGGCGAAGAACCTGCAGAGCTAGTAGCCGAGCTTAATAATGACACATGTACAGAAATGAACTGAAAAGTGAATCCAGGAAAGAGGTTTTGACTATTCATTGCTCCATTCACGAAGCACCATTGTCTGCTGAAGGAGTGTAACCAGGCGCCGTAATAAAAGACGTCATGTGTGAGATCTGTGCATTATCGCCATATAAATAACCAACATTTCAAAGGTTTCCTGACAGTTATACAAGTGGAGCATGGGTATATATCTTGGCACAGTACAATTCGTTGGCTTAGTTGTCTTTACTTTACACAGCATGCTCACAGCGGGAACGTGCCCCTTGGTTATTTTACAGCAGCGCGTGGCATGGACAAATGCAGTTTAGTAAGTGCTCTGTTAACTACAAACACACGTCTTCTCGTAACTCACATGATTCAAACTCGATACGTAACTGAAGTTGAAATATTCCTTGAGCTAGTTTTATCGTGACGAAGGACTTCTTCGCGGAAGTCGAGAATGCGCCGCGACAGTGGACACACCTGATGGGACCTTTGTTGCAGGGACGGAAGTGGTACGTAACATTGATTTGATTTGATTTGATTTTTCCAGGGAAGCCAAAATAGTCTTGGTCCAACCCGCCACTGCCCGCACCGCAACTAAGTTTATTGTGCGGTATCGCTCCCTGTGTATTTAGTAAATCCAACCAATGCCCTTGAACAGTGAAAGGAGTCCCTTTACCAGTTCTTTATTAGACACAATTTCTTCGGGTCTGGTTGTCCCAAATGTTCTATGCCTTTTACTCTCCAATGGTACGTAACGTTACACAACTGGCGTACGAAGGCGACCGCTTCCCAGTTTGTGTGTGAGTCGTGAATCGGGAAATTTAAACGTTATCCCGTCTTCAAAAGTACTTTAAATCCAATCGGTACGAAACCATAAATTTAGCTTCCTAGTTCCCTACAGCCCCTGGAAGTCTGTGACAGGAGTTGAATACCTCCCTGGAATAAGGATGTAACCATCAAATCAGTAAGTTTTAAGGAGAGAGGAAACTTATTTGTTGGGGTTTATTTTGTGATATACACTATTGAAACTCGTTGCATATGCAAGTGTACAAATGTGTTCAGCTATTAAAAGCAATATTTTATTGTTGTAACTTAAGGTTTTACAAATAACATAATAATTGGAGGTGATACAATGGAAAAAGCATGTATGATGAGCAATATATTTTGGAGTATTTCTTACATGTAACATAAGAGACATATTGCACATCCAATTAGTATTTAAATTAAAGAATGTAATATTAGAATAATAAAAAAATAAGGATGCGAATGAAGATGTCAACAAAATACTATGACAACAAAATATTTCACAATATAGATATGATTTAAAACTTCATTTTAAGCATGATTTTACAATGTTATTATGGTTTGCAGGTCTCATTATTTAAGTTATTTCCCTCTATGTTCCTCAAGTGAATCACCATTCCTAATTTTCGACTGCAGTACCTGAATGCGTTTCGGAGTTAAAGCATAAACATTACGCAGTCTTTAAACATACTTGCACTTTCTTCCTATTGGACATTAAGAAGTATTTGAAGCTGCACTGCCTGCGAGAGATACTGTCCTCAATGTAACGTCTTTGAACATCACAGATCTCCATTCATTGTTGAACCAAGAATGACGATTGGTCATCGAGTGTCTTAGAATAAAACTCGGCAAACAGACGTTCCTTTCCATTGGCGTCAAGTATTTGCATCCTTCATATTTACACTTGCATGCGTTTTCCTGCAAACAAAATTATACACAGTTAACTACCAGCTTATCTGCTGCTTAGCCCGGTTGTTTTAATACTCGTAGACGATACATATATTGCTTTTCGCAGAGATAGTTAATCCCCTTAGGGTCATACAGAGATAAAACTAAAGCTTCGAAAACATAGTTTCAAGATGTTACATCCTTATTCTACTTACCTGTGTTTTGGCTCTTTTGCAGCTTTTACAGTGCCTTTCCGTGTTGTATATTCTTTTCCACTCTGCCTTACACACTTCCTTTTCACATCTTTCTATTCATCTATATTTATTTTTCGCCTACGGCCTTTATTTGATTGATTTATTACACCTCGTGATAAACCAACACAAGCACTATCCGTCAACTTGACGGATGTTCCATCCTTATTCCATGGAGGGAAAAGTTCAGCTGGTTGTAAACCAGCTTGACGTTCAAATATATGACACAAGATATATGTTTGTTCAAATGTTTGTATAGTCTATGGGACTTAACTACGGGGTCATCAGTTCCTAAACTTACAAACTACTTATGAACTAACTAAGACTAAGGACGGCACAAATATCCAACCCCGAGGGGGGATTCGAACCCCCGACTGTAGTGGCCATGCAGACCGTGACTGAAGCGCCTCAGTTCCCTCGGCCACCGCGACCGGCGACACAAGATGGTAACACAGCATAGAGGCATGCAGATACATCCTAGTTCCACTGAAATCACACTTTTCGAAAATTTGTAGGTTACATCCTTATTCCAAGGAGGAATTCAATTGTGAGATATTGTGTGTAATGAAGATCACCTGTACTAGTGGCTTAAACTTTGAAGTATTATTGATTATTGTTGATATGGAGTCTGTTCTTTCGGACAGACATTGACAATTTCAATGCATTAAAACGCTGGATTCCTTGCCGGAATCCAATATAATCCGCGAGCAAGAGGAATCTATGGGCAGGGGGCTGAGAATTTGTGTTGGAAGAAAAGCGAGCCTGGATAGCCTAATTGATTAAGGCGACCGCTCGCCCGAAACAGAAAATTTGGGTTCGAATCCTGGTCAAGCACAAATTTTCAACTTTGTCGTTGAATTTATTTCAACTCCCCGAAACGGTCTAAATGTTTCAATATATCGATTTCGTTCTGAAGTATTAGGCTGGTGCGCAAGTTCGTATCCTTTTTCCATAAGTTTAGTAAACACGATAGGTACACAGAACACAATTAGTACATTCCCCCCCCCCTTTTTTTTTTCCTTGTCCGTATATCATAAATCATCATCTCAAACTACTCCAGATAAAAGATTACCGTAAGAAGTACGCAAATTTTCTCAAAATCAGTATAATGTGAAAGACAGTCCCCAACGCATGGATAGACAACGCGGCTCGGACTGTCAGTATATATATATATATAAGAAGGATTAAAAAAACACGATCAAGTAAGGAAGAGAGATATTTTATTTTTATGTTTTCTTTCCTTTTCTTGCCTTATATATTATATAATTTGTTAGACAAGACTTGAAACTGCACGATGTTGTCTTTTTCAGTTGCATCACCACAGATCCTTTAGCATGCTGCCCATTTCGAAGTTAGAGAAGACATTAACCACAATGATTCCGATGAAAAAGACAGAACTTGAACACAAGACACTATAATTCGTGTGGAAACGGCAAGTACGCTTTCGCGAGGACGAACTTCGGAATAGTTAGTCAGCAGAGACGTCATTTCTGAGAAGAGACATTTTACGTTTTCAACCACAGAAGGGAACCTTAATTTTTACGATGAAATGTAGCAAAAGTGAGGATTGCTGCAATCATTTTCATTTAAGAAACAGAAAATCTAAGATAATTTTGAGTTTCTTATAAAAAATAAATAAATAATATGTTTAAGGCGGCAGCTCGCCCGAAGCGGAAAATTCGGGTTCGAATCCCGGTCAAGCACAAATTTTCTACTTTGTCGTTGAATTTATTTCAACTCCCAGAAACGGTCGAAATTTTCAATATATCGATTTCGTTCTGAAGTATTAGGCTGGTGCGCAAGTTCGTATCCTTTTCCATAAGTTTAGTAAACACGATATGTGCACAGAACACAATCTACTCCTTCTTCTTCTCTCTCTCTCTTTTTTTTTTTTTTTTTTTTTTTTTTTTTTTTTTTTTTTTTTTTTTTTTTTTTTTTTTTTTTTTTTTTTTTGGTTTTATACGTTTATATATCTTCATCAAACCGCGAAGGTCTTCCTGTCTTCCTGAATATGGAGTGTACGGCCGAAACGATGCTCCTTAAAACAACAAAACCATTTCCTCGCCGTGCTCTGTCCAGTGGCATTGTCCCCAAAGATGGCGCAAATGCTTATGGCTGCCTCTGATGCTCTCATCCGTCTACTTAACTCAAACAGGAGAATGTGTTGCGATTTCTCTACTTGGTACTCCATTTTCTAGCGTCTACAGCTTCACGTTAACATGACGATTTTTATTCTCGCATACAAAATTTAAAAAATGGTAACTTCTGCAGGTAATTAAAGGGCTTTACGTATACTGTCAGGCAGCAGTTAGACTAGATGGCAAGCTCGTGGTTCAGGGTAGTTTCAGGGGTAAGAGAAGGCTGTAACCTGTCACCACTGTTGTAATGTCAGGTACGATTGAAAGGTTGCAAACTAATATTTCAGAGCTTGATCAGAGGTGCAAGGATTACGATATGAAGATCAGCATCTCCAAAACTAAAGTAACGTATGTGGGAAAGAGATTTAAACAGATTGAGTGCCAAATAGGAGGAACATAGAACAGGTAGACAATTTCAAGTACCTGGGATGTATTTTCTCACAGGATGGCAACATAGTGAAAGAACTGGTATCGAGGTGCAGCAAAGCTAATGCAGTGAGTGTTCAGCTAATATCTACTCTCTTCTTCAGGAAGGAAGTAAGTACCAACACTAAGTTAACAGTGCACCACTCTATTTTCCGACCAACTTTGTTGTATGGGAGTGAAAGTTGGGTGGATACGGGTTACCTTATTCATAAGGTAGAGGTTACAGATATGAAAGTAGCAAGAAAGATTGCAGGTACTAATAGATGGGAACAATGGCAGGAGGGTGTCCATAATGAGTAAATCAAAGAAAAACTTGGAATGAACACCATAGATGAAGTAGTTAGAGCGAACAGACTGAGATGATGGGGTCATGTTACACGCATAGGAGAAGCAAGGTTTCCTAAGAGACTCATGAGCTCCGCAGCGGAGGATAAGAGGAGTCGAGGTGGACCAAGAAGAAAGTACTTAGATTCGGTGCAGAATCATTTTGAAGTAAAAGGCATAACATCAGACGAGGCAACAATGTTAGCATTGAATTGGGGATCATGGAGGAATTTTATTAGAGGTACTATGCTCCAGACTGAACGCTGAAAGGCATAATCAGTCTCTAATGATGATGATGGTAATCGATAAATATACCCATAGCAAGCGCAATACCTACATGCAAAACAACGCTACGAACGTATGCATCAACCTAAGATGACTAGCTCCTACAGTACTAAAAAAAAAAACTTCGTGACAGTAGCTTCAGTTGCACAAGTACGTAGTTTTTTACACTTCAAAACGTTTTACTGTCAAGAATCAAGTAAACAAATTTGTCCAAGGAATAGCTCGTCTATATTCTAAACTGTAAAGGCGAACCTCTGAGACGTGCCCATTCGGGGCAATACGTGGTGGGCCGAGAATTACAACAACGACCTTGTGACGCGTCTGCATGTCTGGTATCTCACACTTGTTGACACACATAGTTATCAGAGAGTTTCGCATCTCATCTCTAACTGGAGTGCATCTCACGATAACGATTTTCTGCGAGCATCGTCTCTTTTAGTCTCGCCGTCTAGCAGAAGAAATGACGCAATACCGTGTTTATTCAGTGATAACACATGGTAAAGTTCGATAGCATCAGAAAATAATCTGCTCTGGTCCCTGTAAGATGGGGACCATTACCGACCGATTGATAATCTCTTCTGTTCTGTTAGTGCAACAAATGTCGTTTGTTGCGACTGAGCGATTATTTCCTCAAAAGAGGGAGTTTGCTGATGATACCAGCTTGGTACTGAAGGATGTCGTTCGTAATATTAACACAATATCAAATAATGCAGTTCAAGAGATAAGTTCATGGCAAGTAGAAAACAAGTTGATGTTAAATCACAGTAAAATTCAGTTTTTACAATTTCTAACACATAATTTGACGAAAGCTGACATTCTGATTGCACATAATGGGCATATGATAAGTGAGACTGAACCGTTCAAATTTCTAGGTGTTCAGATAGACAGTAAGCTGTCGTGGAAAGACCATGTTCAGGATCTTGTTCCAAAACTAAATTCTGGTGTATTTACCATTAGAACAATATCTGAAATTAGTGATTTTTCAACACGAAAAGTAGTCTATTACGCTTACTTTCACTCACTTATGACGTACGGCATTATCGCCTGATGCAGAAACGGGTGTTTCGAGCAATATGTGGTGTAAGTTCACGAACGTCATCTCGACACCTTTTCAGTAGTCTGGGAATTTTGCCACTGGCGTCACAATACGTTTTTTCTTTAATGTCGTTTATTGTTAATAATATCAGCTTATTCCCACTAGTTAGTAGCTTTCACTCGGTGAATACTAGACGGAAGTCTAATCTACATTTGCATCACACCACCTTGACACTTGTGTAGAAAGCTGTACAGTATTCTGCAGCATCCATTTTCAATAAGCTGCCACAAGAAATAAAGAATCTTAGCATTAACCCACACGCTTTCAAGAGTTACCTCATGGCTCACTCCTTTTATTCTGTCGAGGAACTCCTAGAAAAGTCAAACAATTAAGCTAATTCATTTTTTTCTTTATTGATTCTTTTCAGTTTGTCTTAAGATTATCGTGTGCATAGGACTACTTAAAAATTTTCTATTACCAGTCTTGTGTAAAATTCCTGTATTGACTTGTTCCATGACCATGGAGTCTCACTCCTCAATTGGGCCCTATGGAACAGAAAACCATAATAAAAAAAACATTGCGGTGGTATTATGGACGTTGACAAAAGGGCAGTAGTGAGTGAAAGTATTTATACATCCACAAATAGTCGTAACCCTGTATTGTTTTACTTATGAAACCTGTGAGTGTGATATCGAAACCAGTTGCGTAAATAAAACAATATAGATTTACGGCTGTTGGTGGATATATATAAATACTTTGAATTAAAACTCGACCAGCCACGGTCCCAATCTCTCTGACAATATGGAGCTACATCGAAAGAGTAGAAGTTTCTCACGCGATGTTCTGAAGAAAACTATAAACAATCACAACCAATATATTACAGCCGTCTGATTTCGGTAGTTGTCATCTAATACAGATGTTTGCATCCAGTCAGATAAATAAATCAACTGACGTCGCCCATCGCGTGTGTCCGAGTATAAGACGTCGCATTATAACACACTCAGATAAACTTGTGTATACGAGGTCTGTTCAAAAAAGTCCACGAAATATTTCTGCGCTCACATTCTACTTATTGTGCTTGTTCTGTTTTGAAACAGTCTGCTCCAGAATTTCTGCACCGCTCCCAACGCCGTTCCCACTTCCGGAAGCCGTCTGGGTACGCGTCTTGCTGGATCGAGCGATACGCCCTCTGTCAGTCTTCTCATATCTCGTCTATCGTTGCAAATTTCAAACGGGTTTTCAACTTTGGAAATAAAGAACTCCGCAGGGACCAGGTTTGAAGAGTACGGAGAATGAACCAGCACAGTGATTTCAGTTTTCGGGCAATAGTTATGCACCAAAGGGGATGAATGTGCGGGTGCATTAACGCGTTGCAAGATCCATATTTCACAACGTTTCCTTCTCAAATTTTCTCACAGATGTCGCATACCGTCTTGATAGGAGCGACAAATAACATTTTGTCCCAATGGCATGAATTGATGATGAACTAATCCTTCAAAGTCATGCCATGGCTTTGACGTTCGAACTGAACTGACGAGCTTTCTTTGGTCTTGGACATCCTTTCCGGGCCCACTGTGAAAAGTGAACCTCGGTCTCAACATAATAACGGTAGACCCACGTCTCAACACCAGTTATGATTTGTCTTAAGAAAAAACTGGTCCTTTTCATACATTTCGATGCGATGGTCTTGCTGATCTTCAATAATTAGACGTGGGAAGAACTTGGCGGCATCGCGACGCATTCTAAGATGTTGTGTCTGGTACGATGACATGATCCAACCGAAATGCTACATTCTTCTGCAATCTCTCAGTCAGACTTAGATTGATGCGCACAATTTCTTTGACGTTTATAATACAAGCGTCATCGATAGACGAGGAAGGGCATCCTAGATGAGGCTCATCCTTAACTTCCGTTTGGCCATGTTTAAACAGCGCGAATCATTTGTAACATCGAGCAGAGTACGCCTTAAGCACCTCACCGCACGCTTCCTGCATCATTTGGTCTGTGGCTGTAAAGGCTTTATCGAGTTTAACAGACAGCTCCTCTACCACGCAAGTCGCCGCGTCACTACAAGCCGGGCGATAAGTCGCACCTCAGTACTTCGGCCGCCGGCCGCGCCCACAGTCTCGGTACCTCTTTGCCTGCTTCGCGCGCCGGCCAATAGGAATATGGGAGCTCGCCTACATATTGCAAATCGGATTTAAAGTCCTGGTAGAGGTAGGCAGCCATTATTAATATGACAACACAAAGGAATCTAAAAAAGCTGATTGGCTGCAGTAATGAAGGAGTTGTAGATAATGTGAAATCCTTTATTTTTCTCTATGACGTTGTTGGTATACGAGAAAAATATATATATATATATATATATATATATATATATATATATATATATATATATATATATATATATATAGAGGTTCTAAGTATATATATATATAGAAGTATAGGTTCTAAGTATGTTGTTTTATTGTTTGACAACTATTTTCCATTAATGAAAATGTTTTTAACTAACTCGCCGTTGAGTTCTTTTTATCCTTGTAAATTATGGCAATTTCTGCGGCCATACAGGGCGCCTATGCTACGCCTAAGTTTCTCAATAGTATACTCTCCATTCAGTGGTATTTGCATGTGATCCATCGAGCTAACAACATATGTTACAAGTACAGCTGATGTTGACCGTTAATGTATTACGAGATTTACATACATCTTATTCCGTTCTCCATTCAGAAGAGGTATGAACCTTATAATTGTAAATGCCAGAGACTAGTTTTTTTTATTTATTTATTTTGATCTTTGTAACTATTTTTACCTGTATATACTGTATCCTGTACTTTGTCACCAGGCGCTCCGATGATGGGCTGGGCCCGAAACGCGTCAGCGTAAAGAGAAAAATAAAGGATTTTACAACATCTACAACTCCTTCATTACTGCAGCCAATCAGCTTTTTGTAGATTCCTTAGTGTTGTCGTCTACATGTGCCGGCGCACCACAGTTCGATCCAGGAGAGCAATAGACGAGTTTTATCTATTGCGAGCCAGCAGTCAACCTTTAGCCCAACCCAGAACCTTATACTATTGCTAGGCGTTTTTGTAATACATTGCAGAACTGGGTAATACTTAAGAAGAATTTACTACCACCGCAAGCACAGAAAATTTAAGTATTAATTTCTTCTTTTAAATCAGTTATTTGTGTACTAATCAATTTTTTTAGTTACAGACCATGTCCACAGCCTTGCTAGGAACGGTCCACCTCCTGATCCCCGTGTATCCATAGACATGTGACAATTCAATATAACAATGAGCAATAACTGAGAGATAGACATACAACAATTTAACTTCCGGCAGTTACATATTTAACAGAGGCGCGTGCAGAGACGCCAACTGCATTTGACTCTACCACTTGTTGCTGTTGTCTTGGAATTTTTAAGGGGACTAAACGAGGGTTATGAGTGCCTTTCCAAACTGAAACATAACAGCAAAATGCTGAACACAGTCAAAACCTAACGCGCAGCTTGTAGAGGGGAAATCCCTCAGGTGTACAGTTGTTGTGGTCTTCAGTCCGCAGACTGGTTTGATGCAGCTCTCCACGCTACCCTGTCCTGTGCAAGCCTCTTCATCTGAGAATATGTTCGGCAACCTACATCCTTTTGAATCTGCTTACTGTACTCGTCCCTCGGCCTCCCTCTACGATTTTTACCCCCACACACTTCCTTCTAATGATAAGAGGACAATTCCTTGATGTCTCAGAATGTGTCCTACCAAACTATCCCTTCTCTTGGTCAGAATATTCCAGAAACTCCTTTTCGCCCTAATTCAGTTAAGCACCTCCTCATTAGTTACGTGATCTGCCCATCTAATCTTCTTCATTCGTCTGTTGCACCACATTTCAAAAGCTTCTATCATCTTTTTGTCTGAACTCCTTATCGTCCACGTTTCACTCCCATATAATGCTGCACCCCAGACAAATGCTTTCAAACAAGTTTCGATTCTTTAGAAACTGTTTTCTTCCCATACCCAATCTGCATTTTATATCTTCTCTACTTCGGCCATCAGAAGTTATTTTGCTACCTAATCTAATTCCTTCTGCAGCACCTCACTTTCTAACATTACATTCCATTACCGTCGATTTATTTTTGATAATGTTCATCTTATATCTTTCTTTCGAGACGCAGTCCATTCCATTCAATTGGTCCTCCAGATCCTTTGCAGTTTCTGACAAAATTACAATGTCATCGGCAAACCGAAAAATTCTTATTTCTTCTCCATGAACTTTAATGCCCTCTCCAAATTTCTCTTTGCATTCCTTCACCGCTTGCTCAATGTACAGATTGAAAAAAAAATTGGAGAAAGGCTACAACCCTGTCTTACTCCCTTTCCAACCTCTGCGTCCCTTTCTTGCCATTCGACTCTAATAACCGCTGTCTGGTTTTTGTATAGGTTGAATATAACTCTTCGCTCCCTATATTTTACATCTGATACCTTCAGAATGTGAAAATCGACATTGTCGAAAGATTTTTTCAGATCTTCAAACGCTAAAATCGTAGGTTTGCCTTTCTTTAGCCTATCTTCTAAAATAATTGAGTATTTTGTCGGAAAGACAACGGACGCTACAGTCACAACACAGAAGAGATAAAAAACAGAAGGGTTGACTTAACTAAAAGATTACGGCAGGATAGTGTAGCTGGCCGATCACAAGGATAAGAAACGATGAACCAGCCGCTCAGCACACACTAAAAACCTCCAGCCAGAAGTTGGACTTTAAGTGTCGTTTAACGTCTTCATGTTTATGGCGTTCCTCTAATAATACAGCAACAGAAATGAACACTTTACCACCAACAATTTATAGTTTTTAAGGACACTTCTGCGCAGATATGTGTATTGGTTGATGTTAAAAAAAGAATGTTCAAATGTTTGTAAATCTATGGGACTTAACATTTTTGGTTATTAGTCCTTAGGCTTACAAACTACTTGAAGTAAGTTACACTAACCTAAGGGCAACAAACACACCCATGCCCAAGGGAGGACTCGAACTTCCGACGGCGAGCAACCGCGCGATTCGCAGCAAGGCGCCTTGGAAGGCTCGGCCACTCCAGCGCTATGTTGACATGTATAGCGCTTCACTGGATCTCCTCAATATGTAGAAGCAAACAGCTCTTAGCTGCAGTGGTGGCATGGCCGAGAGCTCTACGGTGTGGGCGGTTGCTCCCCGTCGGAGTTTCGATTCCTCCCTCAGGTATGTCTGTGTGCGTGTGTGTGTTTTGTCCTTAGATTAATAGAAGTTTGTAAGTAGTTTGTAAGCCTAGCGATTGATAGTTAAGTCTGATACATTTACAAACATTTGAACATTTGCTCTTAGCTTTTTGATACCACAACGAGTAAGCAACTACGTTTCATTTATATCTATAAATATGAATGTCTGTTCGGTTTACGTTTATCACGACTGAACCACAAGACATAAAGAGCTAAAATTTTGTATAGTAACTAATGTCTACCCGGAGAAGGCTTTAGGCACGGTTTTATGGCGATCGGATAGCTATTTATCTATATATATTAATGTGAATGTCTGTTCGGTGTACACGTCTGAACGACAAGACGCAGAGACTTAAATATTTGTACAGTTACTAATTTATACCTGATGAAAGTTTTAGGCACGGTTTTATAGGGATCTGATAGATATTTAGTAATGTGAAGAATATAACGCGAAATGCGGAACAATAATTACTCTTTGAAAATTATATTTACTCATTGAAAATGGTTTTGTTGGTTGCATTGTTGCTTGAGGGTTGATAATGCTAAAAGGGTAGAGTATTTTGGGATGGAAAGTTATCGGTGTATATAAAATTCTACGTACGTGTGTGTTAATATTTCGCTCTGCAGCGAAAACTACAGAACGCAAACGAATGGTCTGTGTTTAATTGTTGTCCGAAGTCTCCCGTTGTACACCATAGCAGTTCCGTGCCGATTGCTATAACGGGGTGGAAGATATGGTGGTTGAAAGTCGTCAAATTATAAAAAAAATTCGATCTGAAGGCCAGCGATGACGTTTGCGACTCTATAGCAAGGAGGTTACATACAGCGAAACGTTATGCCACAGACCATATCTTTGGTCTATGCGTGCTACAATGTCTTCAGCTCTTTCTCTGTAAGGATAAGCATACGAATAAGGAAATATAAGAATAAATACATAAAGCAGTAAAAAAGAAATTTCTTTAATACAAACAACGTAGTTTACCAGAATGTCTTAAAATGAAATTAAAATGAATTCGGACATCACTCTCACCATACGTGTTGATATTGCAGTACAGGCTACAAGGAATAATGTATGTAGTATTTATTGTAAATCATTAAGCACTTCACATAATTTTATTTTTTTATTTGAATGTTGATTAAAAAAGTTTGTTTCTAAAGAAGGTATTGTATTTCATTTCATCCCTCATAGCACACTTCTGAAAGATAGTTTATCTATCATAATCAACCAACACGCGAGCGGAGCCGCGGGTTTAAGCTAGTATTTCTATAATAATGTACGGTAGATACGACATTGATTTGATACATCGAACGCTTTCTTGTGTGCATCCTAAGAGCTTCCAAAATGGAGTGAGATCTAAATAGGCTCTTTTATTTATCACAGTTCAAGTAGCACCATACATCACGAAAGTAATGTTCTTCTTCTAGTGCTGGTCTCAAATGTGGTACTTTTGGTCAGAGACGATGGTACCTAGTGCAGATCATTCAGCCGTGAGTCTGACTGATATCTTGAAAATTCGTCATGAAGTTTTATCTACTGAAGAACCGTTGCTTTCGTGAACTCAGTTAGTTCCTGATAACTAAATCTGGAAACTCTACTGAGAGACCTCAGTCCAATCGAAATCTGAGCTGAACGTCTTAGTTACCTAGTGGTATTTACTAAAACACGATTACCAAGTATCAAGAAATGGAGTTGATGGAAATACTTGACGTTGTTTGAAATCGTGCCTAAATGGTTGTAATCCAGATAGACTGCAGCAAATAAAAAGTATTAGAGTTTTCCAATTCATCGAGATTTATTCTTGAGACAGTGATACAATGAAAGGATTACATTTACATATCAATAGCCAAGCGATACTGAGGTACCAGGAATCTAGGCATGCTGAAACGCCCGTATTAGTACGTGCACATGCACCGATTTGCGAACAGCGGCAACATCAATAGCCAACACTGTTCCAGATTATTGTACTCCCATATGGCACATAAGCAACGATACCAATACGGTAAATGATCAGTGCACAAAACCACACAATCTACTCCAGCACCGTGGCTATCATCGCCACCAAGAATAAGAAGACTAAATATCAATTAAAAATGAGAAATAATAGTACAAATATCATCATCGTTTAAGACTGATTTTTCCTTCACCGTTCAGTCTGGAACTTATTCTCGCTTACAAAATTCCTCGCCGGCCGCGGTGGCCGAGGGGACTGAGGCGCTCCAGTCACATTCTGCACGGCCACTACGGTCGGGGGTTCGATTCCCCCCTCGGGCATGGATATTTGTGCCGTCCTAGTTCGTAAGTAGTTCATAAGTAGTTTGTAAGTTTAGGGACTGATGACCCCGTAGTTAAGTCCCATAAGCTTTACAAACATTTGAACATTTGATTTGAAAATTCCTCCGTGTTCCTCTTTTCAACTCTAACATTGATGCATCTTCTGATGTTAAGCCTGTTACTTCATGATTTTGGACCGAATACATGTACCTTCTCCTTAGTCTACCTCGACTCCTCCTACCCTCTACTGACGAACCCCTGAGTCTCTTAGGTAGCCTTGCTTCTCCCATACCTGTTACATGATCCCAGCATCCATGCCTGTTCGCTCTAACTGCTTCCCTATGGTGTTCATTCCCTTCTTTCCACATTATGGACACCCTCCTGCCGCTATTCCCACCTATTAGTGCCTGCAGTCATCATTGCCATTTTCATATCTGGAACCTCAAACTTATTAATGACGTAACCTGTATCCACCCCATACCACGAGGTTGGTCCAAAGAGACAGTGGTGCACTTCTACACTCTACCACCATAGTGCACAATGGGGGACTGATACCTACTACCACATACAAACACTATACGTTTGCGATGTGTAGTTTTGGCTGCAGAGTGAAATATAGGCACAAACGCCTCAATTTTTATATATATTAAGATACGTTGATACCAGATGCCACACGATAAATAAAACTGAATGTATCGGAATTTACTGCGTAAATCCAATTTGTTCAAGAAATGTTTTTGTTGTGCCCTATGTAAAAGGCATAAATATTAGCGCGAGAGATAAAACGCGACTCTATTTTGCTTTCTTTGTAACCCCAGATAGCGTGAAGGAAAAAAACCGATAACAGGGTCAGAGGAGGGTGTGGGACGTCAAATGTAAAGCTAATTTGTCAGATAACCGTACGTTGCAACACGGTAGGCCGCCAATCCGTGATCGTAATCCACATTGTTCCTGCTAATACCTGGTACAGTTAGCTCAAGGCATTGGTTAAATCTGAACAATGAAAGTCAATAAACACGGACACGACACATGTCCTAATTCTGTATGTCTAATATCTGTGGGCAGGGGAAGAGCGCCTCCGTACCTTCTGTTCTCAGGAAAAAGCAAAAAATGTAGTTCAGACGGGTGATTTGCTTTTAAGAAAATGATTTAAAAGCCATTATCTTAGAAACACGTTGAAGTTTTCAGGAGCTTCTATTTAAAAGTCGATATTCGTTGTCGAATATATTAAAGATATTCAATCCCCTAAGTTTTGCCCCCCCCCCCCCCGCACCCAACGCTAGAAAATGAGCGCCCTTCTTAAATTTTTTGTGTGCCTGGTTTCATTAAATGCGAGTTTGTTGTGCTGTTCCATGGTAAACCTTGGCTATTAAATGTTTCATTAAAAATAAACAGCTCTTCAAATAGAGCCATATAGTTAAACAACTTGTGGAACTGTAAGGCGTTATGTTTTTAATAATAAAATCTATTTCTTTCAATATTTACCATTGTAGGAGGATTATTCACAAATGATTAAGAATAATTGTAAGCTAAGGCAATGATTAAAAAAAAAAAAAAAAAAAAAAAAAAAAAAAAAAGGAGAAGAAGAAACAGAAGTAGCCGTGTTTGCAGACAAAAATTACTTGACACCATATCTCTGAATTATCCAAACAACTCGTTTTATTGACGTCGGAAAATTTTTCATCAGGTGTGAAATTGTTCAAATAACAGGCAATACTTTAATGAAAGACAGATTTTAAATAGCATACAGATTAAACAACGCAATACAGGAAACACCCAAAGAGAATAATTCCGTTCAGTAGAATGTTCTATAGTAAGTCTCTCTATTGGATACTCCTTCGGCGATTTGTCTGTTAGTGACTTATCCTAGTTGTCCAACCAAGGAGAGGGCACCTGCACTTTAATCTGGAGTCCGAACAACGTGTCGTTTCTGGCATCTCCTCACGTCGTAAAGAGATGAAGGCTGGGTTAAAGCGCAAACTGAGAAATCCGTGAACGGGTAAACTGAACAGAGCAGGCATATATGAACTTAATATAACGCTTGTCAACCATCATAGATAGGGGAAATGTGCAGAAACTTCAAATAAGATGTAGAGAACTTGTCAGAAGTACAAAAGTGAAAATTCCAAAAACACATTCGCTGTTTACGTAATTGCCAACTGAAACAGAAACAGATTTAAAAACAACAAAATTAAGTCACCGTCAACAACATAAACTTACTACAGAAGAATATTTTCTCATGAAATCAATCTACAGAAGAGACGACACAGATAATAGATTCCTCTGGTTTCCCCAAATATAAACACACACATACGCACCCACACTATGAGGAAGAGAGAAAGTAAACAAAGTTTAATCCAAACTGGTATGACTACAAATCGATGAACATGTAATGATTTGATACCAAAACAAATAGTTCACTTCTTCCGCAACTGTAACGTGATATAACCACAGACATTTTAAAAGTTTTAGCAGACCATGCCTCGTAATAGTTTTTCTGCTTCTACAAAAACATCTAAATTTGCATTTCACAAGCAACTTCTAGGCATGTGTAGGAGAGTACCTTTGTATCAGCACCATTGCATCCCCTCTGACGTATATTTATGGTCGTAGTGTTCAAGATTAGGATAGAAAGGCTTACTAAATGACCGATACCATATACAGGGTGCTACATAAAGATACGGCCAAACTTTCAGGAAACATTTCCTCACGCACAAAGAAAGAAAATATGTTATGCGGACATGTGTCCGGAAACGCTTAATTTCCATGTTAGAGCTCATTTTACATTGAAATGAGGAGTGACACATTGGTGGATGAACCACTCACGGAAGTGTACCCGTGGAGGCCAATCAGCTGATGATAGTGCCTGCACACGCTGTACATGGTAAGGGAACAACTGGTTCTCCCGTAGCACTCTCCATACAGTGACTTGGTCAACGTTGCCTTGTACAGCAGCAACTTCTCTGATGCTGACATTAGGGTTATCGTCAACTGCACGAAGAATTGTCTCGTCCGTTGCAGGTGTCCTCGTCGTTCTAGGTCTTCCCCAGTTGCGAGTCATAGGCTGGAATGTTCCGTGCTCCCTAAGGCGCGGATCAATTGCTTCGAACGTCTTTCTGTCGGGACACCTTCGTTCTGAAAATCTATCTCGATGCAAACGTACCGCGTCACGGCTATTGACCCGTGCTAATCCATATATCAAATGGGCATCTGCCAACCACGTTCGTGGTGAACACTACCAGTTGATGCTACGTACTGATGTGCTTGATGCTAGTACTGTAGAGCAATGAGTCGCATGTCAACACAAGCACTGAAGTCAACATTACCTTCCTTCAATTGGGCCAACTGGCGGTGAATCGAGGAAGTACAGTACATACTAACGAAACAATTTGGTATTTTGACAATTGTCTGCACGAATTATTTCAATTTAAATTTAAAAAGAAATACTAAAATGAGCTCTAACATCGAAATTAAGCGTTTCCGGACACATTTCCACAGATTATATTTTCTTTCTTTGTGTGTGAGGAATGTTTCCTGAGAGTTTGGCCGTACCTTTTTGTAACATCCTGTATAAAATTTTAGACACTTTTCCTGTTCAGTCGCAATGATTCGCGGAAACAATGATTATTGGTAAACCTCCGTGTGGCACTAGAATATCTCCAAATGAATTTCAGCAGCGTTTTGGTGATTGGAAAAAGCCCTGCGTAAGTGTGCAATATCCAATGAGGACTTCGGGGCAGTACTGATGAGTAACTAAAGTGCTTTGTCAGAAAATGTTCCCGTCATTTTTGAACGTCGTGGTACTACAGCTGTACCGACAGTGTGGTATACGCACTGACGGCAGACGTGAGTACATGGCTGCAATTTACACCGAGGTGACGAACTCACGGGACAGAGATGCGCACGGATACAGACGGCGGCAGTGACGCGTGGACAAGCTGTAAAAGGGTGGGGCACTGGCAAGCTGTCGGATGTTTCCCGACGATTCATGAGAACACGTTCTAAAGACAATCACCCCTTTTGGGAATGACTCAAACTGAGCCCTAATATTTTCCTAAATCACGGAAAGTTTTATTAGTTCACAGTCTCTATAACAAAGTCATTCCACTGTAGGTGAAGTTGATATAAAAAGAACTTATCTTATATGCTGGCTGTAGTCCATTGCGTTGTGAGCTGTCTTCGGCATTCACTAAAAGATTTGATGTTTCAGGATCTTTTCGTAAATCATAAACATTTCAGTTGATATGAAAACGATTTTATTTCCATTTAAATGAAGTTTAAACCAATCACATTTTTGCAAAATAAAAAAATAAAAAAAAAATGCAGCAGCAAGCCAATAGAGCTGCTTACAGGTTTTGCGACTGTCAGAAGTATAACAAAACATGGTTTCTCTACAACCTCTTTCTACGTTCGATTCCCGGTCGGGTTGGAAATTTTCTCCACCCGGGGACTGGGTGTTGTGATATCCTCATCATCATTTCATCATCATTGACACGCAAGTCGCCGAAGTGGCGTCAGATAAAAAGACTTACACCAGGCAGGCTGAACACGACCCCAGTTGGGGTCTAACGGTCATTAATGCCACACGATCATCATCATCACCGCGTAATAAGATTGATGACAAAGTTTTGTAATTCACAATTAAACAATATTCTTTAACATTAAATATGCCAAAATACAGAAATTAAAATATTACATTTAAGCTTTAACTATTTATCTCAAAGTATGTACATGTTTCATGAAATTTGTATTTAATGTGGTACACAAATTTAAAGTCATCCTTTGACTAGTGTTTACACTGCTCAAATTATTTACATTATTTGTGTTTTCGAAGTGCACACATATCTGTTTTGCCAATATTGTGTAGGCGTACTATTATTGTGACATGGAATTTTAATGTATTTCAGTTTGCGGTCTATTTTTTTATTAATACGTATTTGTATATGGTTGTCGTAGTTTTGTTAATTTCGAAGATAGTTTCTTAGTACCAAACGGATTATTAATTTTAGTGCATGAAAAATGATCATTATTTAATTTAGGATCCAGTGATATATAAAACATGGTCTGCCCTAATTTATTTAAACGAAAGGTACATATGTAATCACATTGTGCAATAGTTATAACATGTAGTATTGCTGTTTTTATACAAATTAGTATCTATACAGGTTCAGAAATTTCCGAAACTAAGTGTAATGTATTTTTAGTGTCTGCGGCTATTATTTACGAAAGTATTAAAAATTGAAAATTACGTAAAAGGACGGCCAAAGTTATGTCTGAATCAACGTACTATTTCTTAAAAGCTTTTTACTAACAGTATGTTACACTGAACGTGAAAATGTGATATTATACATGTCCGGTATGGAAGTTTTATTTTAGGTGTCCGAAATTTTGTGTTTGTAATGTTGGCAACTGATTTTTATAAGGAGCGTGCAACATAGCAGAAACGTTACAACGTTTCTGACGTGTTTACGGACGCTCGCTGGTGAAACGATACCTCATTTTCTCATTCTCTCTGGTCAACGATGAAATTTAGTTCGTCTTTTGTCACGACTGGAGAGGAAGGGAAGCATTCGTTTTTCTTGCACTTCCTTTTGAGTCTCCATTTTAACAGCGCCAGATGTATCGACAGGAATTTCATCGCTCTGCAGATTGGTTCGCCTTCCATAAAATACTTTCTATGTGTGGTTTCCAATTTAAGTTGTTCGAAAATGTTATTGAAGGTAGTTAGATGAATTTACGGCCTCTATGACAGCTGCTCACGTTGTCTCCTAAATTTTGTATAAACATAAGAAACAGCAACGTCCTATAACCCTTCTCTCGGGAACACCAGATAGCACTTCTGTTTTTCTCAATTACTTTTCGTTGGTTAAAACGCATTGTGTCCTTTCTTACAGGAAATCGCGTACCTAGTACACTTTATATACTACCAGAATTTCTTTGGATTCCCTATAAAATCTACATCTACATCTACATGGGATACTCTGCAAATCACATTTAAGTGCCTCGCAGAGGGTTCATCAAACCACCGTTATACTATTTATCTCCCATTCCATTCTCGAATAGCGCGCGGGAAGAAAGAACACCTGAATGTATCCGTTCAAACTCTGATTTCTCGTATTTTATTCTGAGGGTCATTTCTACCTATGTAAGTGGGAGTCAACAATATATTTTTGCATTCGAAGGTGAATGTTGGCGATTGGAGTTTCGTAAGTAGCCCACACCGTAGCGATAAGCGTCGTTCTTGTAATGATTCCCATCCCAGATCCTGTATCATTTCCGTAACGCAGTCTCCCCTGTATCATGACAATACGAAACGAGCTGCCCTTCTTTGGAGTCTTTCGATGTGCTCCGTCAAACCCACCTGATAAGGATCCCACACTGGGCAGCAATACTCCAAAAATGGACGGACAAGCGTAGTTTATACAGTTTCTTTTGTAGTTCTGTTGCATCTTTTAAGAGTTCTGCCAATAAATCGCAGTCTCTGGTTCGCCTTTCCCACGACATTATCTACGTATTCTTTCGATTTTAAGTCTGAAGTAATAGCAATTCCTAGGTATTTTGTGGAGTTTACGGCCTTCACTTTTGACTGATTTATCTTGTAAACAAAGTTTAACGGATTTCTTTTCGTACTCATGTGGACTACTTCACACTTCTCATTATTTAGAGTCAATTGCCAATTTTTACACCATACTGATATCTTATTCAGATCGTTCTGCAGTTGATTTTATCTTCAGATGATTTTACTAGACCGTAAATGACGGCGTCATCTGCAAACAACCTAAGAGAACTACTTAGATTTTCCCCTAAATCGTTTATGTAAATAAGGAACAGCAGAGGACCAAAAAACACTACCCTGTGGAACGCCCGATATCACCTCTGTTGTAGCTGATGCCTTACCATTGATTACTACGAACTGTGTCTTCTCTGACAGGAAATCCCCTATCCAATCGCAAATTTCGGGCGATATGCCAGAACCACGCAATTTGATTAAAAGCCGTTTGTGAGGTACGGTGTCAAAAGCCTTCTAGAAATCAAGAAATACGGAATTGATTTGCGAACCTTTGTCGATAGCGCCCATCACTTCGTGTGAATAAAGAGCTAGTTGTGTGACAGGGCATCGTTATGGTAACTATTGTCAGCTTCTCGCATTGACGTTCGAGCTACATTCTTTCTGTGAAAGACTGCCAGTCTTAGCGATCGTTTAAATTTGACATACTTTCTTCTTTTCTTTTGCAAAAGTGATCTAACGTGTTTTGTGTACCACGGAGGGTCAGCCCGCATCTTTTGTTAATTTGTTTGGTACAAAACTATCAATGATTGTCGATATTATTTCTTTGAATGGAAGCCACATCTGATCTACACTCACATTGTGAGTTTCGAAAGACTGGAAATTGTCACCCAGGAAAGCGTTAATCGAATTTTTATCTGCTTTTTTTTAAATAAATATACTTTTAATTTTTGTGGATTTGTAAAATCCAATATTCAGTCTCGCTACGACAACTCTATGTTCACTAATCCCTGTGTCTGTTTTGATGCTGTATATTAGCTCCGAATTATTTGTTGGTAGAAGGTCAAGTATGTTTTCAGAATCGTGTACTAGTCCAGTGGGTTCATGAACAAATTGCTTCAGATAATTTTCGGAGACTACGTTCAGTACAATTTTGGACGGTCTTTTATGCTTTACTTCGGTTTTGAACACGTATTTTAGGCAACATATCGAGGGTAAGTTAAAGTCGCCAGCAATTAAAATTGTATGCTTTGCGTACGTTTGTGAGAATTGATTCCGATCTTTCTTTGAACATTTCTCCAATCGAATCGTCTGAGTCAGGGGGTCGGTAAAAATAACCAACCAACCAATGGCGCAAGTCGGGGAATGCGGAGCCCACACGGTCGCAGAAAAGTCTGAGCTTCTGATTCAGGCCCTCCACATGGCTCTGTACTAGAGGTCCGCAGCGGTTCTATCAGGTATGCTGCAGATGGTGAACTCTGCCCTCAACTTGCAAGTGAAGCTGGCAGTCTTCACCACTTGAGATAGCCGCTCAAAATCGGAGAGAATCTCTTCCGACCTAAAGCGACACACATCGTTGGTACCGACATCGACCACGAACCTGCAGTTGGCTGCTCGCTGTACTCTTCATTACATGCGGAAGGACGCCTTCCACATCTGCAATGACTGCATCCGGTGTGCACATGGAGTGCTTATTGGCCTTTTCCCCATCCTGGCAGCGAAACCCCTAAGGGGCTCCATTACACGTGTAACGTTGGAGCTTCCAAAGAAAACCTCGCTCTGTGATATTCCGGATCTTGCAGACTCGATGGTGATCTCAAGACAAGTGACGTTATCCAGCTCATGAACACTGGCTGGCAAAGATAGCGCCTCAAACCTTTTGGTAAGACAAACATTTATGGGACATGATAGGAAGGACAGTTTTTTTGGACAAAATCACGTACAGACAACGCTTTCGGAATTATGGACAGCTATAGAGCTAGCGTGGCCCAGTATTCGTGCAGAGGACTTCAAAAGACTTGTTGCGACGTTGACCTACTACACTGCGGGCGAAAGGAGGTCCGACACACGATATCGAGAGGTGTCCTCAATGTAGTTCGTTGAACGTTGTTAGTGCGTGCAAAGGATCGCGAATTTTCAAACTAGTTGTGTGGTTGTGTAACTTAGCGGAAAATTGGGTCTTGTATGCTCAATACATGGCGACATCGTGCTAAAATGATATGTGGACTTCATAGAAATACAATTTGTCAAGATTAAAGCGCATAATGTGGCTATGTAATTACTCTGTCAAACGGCAAGAATTCCAGTAAAAAGGGACAGAGGGACTAAACTGTCACAACCTACTCATGTGCAAGAAACTCATATATGAGTAGCCTATTATCAAAGACGGACATCTGTTTCCCAGAAACTGAAATAAACGTAATTTTTTATAGTGAAACGTAGAGCTAAGATATTTATACGCTGATTTGAGCATTATCAACTTCAATACTCGAGGAATTATACATGGAATGGCTAATATCAATTTGATTACTCAAGCTCCAAACTTTATTTGAAAATACAGATGTCTGTCTTTGAAACCAAATTGTGTAGGTGTCCGCTTTTGATGTGAACACGCTTTCAGATGTCCGTTTTTGATACACAGAGATTCGCTTACCGCTGACGAGAATCTTTTACATGTTTATAACCTGGGAATATCGACATAAAGTGGAAAATATTAAATTATTAAATTCTGAACTCTATTACATATTGGAAAAAATGATAACTACAGTAATCATAATAACCTTTTTAATTTTACATACAAAATGAAATGTTACGTCACTGAATCTCTAAAATCATCAGCAAAAGGTCTGTTGAAACTGTCGTCAGATTTGTCCGTAAACATCCTTACTTTATTTCTGACATCGAACTTCTTTCCAACAAGTGATAATTTCGTACAACATACCTTAAGGTAGAATAGTGTAGTTTACAAGCTAGCCTTACCTTTATTTCTTATCAATGTTTATTTTCCACTTTTCAGGTTGTCTCAACCGCTTCCTAGCTTTTCCTTGGGACGCTGGTGATATATTATGTTTCATTTCACTCTCTTTAAGATGGTTATCAGTAATAATACTATTAAAAATTACTGAAAAACTGAAGTACGGGCTAATACGTCTTAGTACCTGGCACATACTGTTGCCATGTCTGATTTTCGAGGTCATGTGATCATATACTGTGTTCCCACTGGTGCACACTGCTTCATTCAACAAGTGTCCAAATTTTATATAAAGCTCTTATGCAGGTGTCCGCTTTTGATGTGAACAGTCAAATTTAACGTGTGAGTTATCACACTGACATCAATTTTTGGAAAAAACCGATTTCACCAATGGATAGAGCGGAAAAACTTCCCGTAGGATCGACTGCTAACTAAACTTTGACCATTAGGTCAGATGTCCGGGTTTGATATTAGGCTACTCATATATGTAAAAGTGGTCGATAATGTAACGAGGATACTTTATAAATGTTTGAAATGTTTCTGTAGCTTATGGGACTTAACTACGGGGTCATCAGTCCCTAAACTTACAAACTACTTATCAACTAGCTTATCCTAAGGACGGCACAAATATCCATGCCCGAGGGGGGATTCGAACCCCCGACCGTAGTGGCCGTGCAGACCGTAACTGGAGCGCTTCAGTCCCCTCGGCCATCGCGCCCGGCGATACTTTATAACTCATATCACCCATAGATATGTAAATTAACGCTTTCGGCCACTAGCCTTCTTCAGAAAACGAGACATACTATCATTTCAACTGTTTTCGAATCCATGGTGTGGCTCGTACACCAAGCAGTGAAATTTTAGTTTGAAGTAAAAATACGGTTTGGTTGCAGTGCGCCGACCGCGGTGGCCGAGGAGACTGAGTCGCTTCAGTCACGGTCTGCACGGCCACTACGGTCGTGGGTTCGAATACCCCCTCGGGCATGGGTATTTGTGCCGTCCTTAGGATAAGCTAGCTGATAAGTAGTTTGTAAGTTTAGGGACTGATGACCCCGTAGTTAAGTCCCATAAGCTTAACAAACATTTGAACATTTTTTTGGTTGCAGTGCAGTTTACGCTAACAGTAGGGCACCATGAGGTTATAAGGCAGTCTTCTGTCGTGACACCGTTCTTTGGCTTAATGGCAGCGAAACGTTAATAAGATGGTTGCATTTCTGCAGTTTTCGTGAAACTCTTGAAAGACACAAAATAATCGCATGTTTACAATTTCAAGGACAGGCTGCGAGCTAGCCCGGTGCGCTGCTACCAGAGCTTCCCACGCTCCTGTGGATCCCCTCTAGACCGCCGGCCACGCCGCCTGCCAATCAGATCGTGACTGCCTGGCGTCCTGCGAAGCGAGCAGCCGAGTTTGGAAGTAGCGGCCGCACGGCCAAGGAATGCCGCGACAGCCGACGCTGCGTGCTACTTGGCTGTGCGTAAAGGGCCCTACGCACGATGCGATTTATTGGCCCGATTCGTTGGTCACCCGATAAATTGGGCTACCCGACCAGCTATCCTTGTCGGTCTGTTGGTTGTGCCTGACCCGCGATCTCCGATTCCCCCACCACTTCACCCGACAAATTGTACTGTGTGTAGCGCTTCCCGACCAATTTCCATGCCAAAGGTAATCTGCACGGCGAACACGCGAAAACAAAAACAGTACGACAGACGGACACCAGAACAGGGTGGCGCTGCTTGCAGTCGGTCGGAACGTGTGTGTACACAAACAGTGTACATTGCGTGAAAATAGTAAGAAATGCTTAATTTAGCGCCGGCCGCGGAGGCCGAGAGGACTGTGGCGCGGTCTTAAGGGTCTCGCTGCGGAGCGCGTGGTTGGTCGCCGTGGAGATTCGCGTCCTCCCTGGGGCATGGGTGTGTGTGTTTGTCCTTAGGTTAGTTTACCTAGCTTTAAGTAGTTTGTAAGCTACGGATTGCTGACCACGCAGTTTGGTCCGCTAGATTTACAAACATTTGAACTTTTTTTTTTTTTTTTTTTTTAGACTGCGGCGCGCCAGTCACGGTCTGCACGGCCACTACGGTCGGGAGTTTGAATCCCCCCTCGGGCATGCATATTTGTGCCATCCTTAGTGTTAGCTAGTTCATAAGTAGTTTGTAAGTTTAGGGACTGATGACACCGTAGTTAAGTCCCATAAGCTATACAAACATTTGCTTAATTTAGTCGTACTAATTTAGTCTTCACGTCATTATTACAAAATCTTCCTCGCTGTCGCCTCTATCGCTTGCTATGCCACAACAGAAATCCGGATGATATTTCTCGTAAGTTCATCCGAATCAAAATGGTTTATAACACCAATCACATTTCGTAACAGCTATTGTCTTGCAGGCGCACGGAAGTTTTAAGAGCGATACCAGAAAAGTTCATTTACATTAACAAAGAGTTCTCTTTCATCCGTTAACTTTTGTGCGAAACATGCGTATTTGATCGTCTTTGAAAAAGCAGGTTTCCTGAATTGTTGCAAAGTTAATGGTGTGATTTTACGACGAATATCATTTGTATTTCTGGTGCGGCATAGCAAGCGATGTAGGCGATAGCGAGTAACATTTTGTAATAATGGCGTGAAGGTAAAATTACTACGGCAAAAGTGAATATTACTTACTAATTTCACACAATGTACACTGTTTGTTGATATTTTGTTCTGATTAAAAAAAAAAAAAAAAAAAAAAAAAAAAAAAAAAAAAAAAAAAAAAAAAAAAGCAGAAACACGAAGTAGACCCGGACACCGTACCTCTACATCTACATCTACATGGGATACTCTGCAAATCACATTTAAGTGCCTGCCAGAGGGTTCATCGAACCACCGTTATACTTTTTTATCTCCCACTCCATTTTCGAATAGCGCGCGGGAAGAATGAACACCTGAATCTCGCCGTTCGAGCTCTGATTTCTCGTATTTTATTCTGGTGATCATTTCTACCGATGTAAGTGGGAGTCAAGAATATATTTTCGCATTCGGAGAAGAATGTTGGCAATTGGAGTTTCGTAAGTAGCCCACGCCGCAGCGATAAGCGCCGTTGTTGTAATGATTCCCATCCCACATCCTGTATCATTTCCGTAATGCTGTCTCCCCTGTATCGTGAGAATAAGAAACGAGCTGCCCTTCTTTGGACTCTTTCGATGGACAGGCTGAAAAAAATGTGTCGATGCTTCGGGTTCGTTTCACTGACGACGTTGGTCGTTTATTTGCCTGTGGGAAGTGGGGTTAAAGTTAAAGTTAGGGATTTAGAAATTCATATCACTAAATTAGAGTTGTTCAAGTATATAGTATACTTCACAATTTTGTGATACAACATGTTGGCTACCCTTTTAATTACACGCCGTTACACAGTTGGCGATTACCTGTGCCTCCACGAGGGCCATAAAAGCGCCGCGGGTTACTCGCGCGTGTAGCCAGTGCCAGGCGCCAACACCGCGCCGCTAAAGCGTACCCGAGCGCGCTTGCGCCGCTTGCTCGCAGGAGTCTGAGGCCGCCAACTGTTATCACTTGATTTGTAAGTATAGGTGTTTCCTCTATAGTTTGTTCGCTAAATGGAAGACGCTTCAAGGTTTCTCTTTGAACTGTTGAATCTTCGATCCACTGTTTATATCAGCCATCCAAAGCAGTTATAAATAATGAAATAAAAGAAAAATAATTTTCAATGATTCCAAATCGCTGCGTAATATTTTATTTTTATTTAACAATGGCCATTTCGGCTACAAAGCCATCATCAGGTTAACTGCAATCGTGTAATATAAATGTCTGTAGATAATATAAAGGTCACATGGTACCATTTTTACATAAATTTTGATTATACATACTTCCTGCTTTTTCCATATCAGATCGTTGTCATGCCACCAATACGGTATTGTTATAATAAATTGCTGTAGCTAGCTATAATAAATTGCATTAGCTGTCATTTGCTGGTGTATGTCAACGACATTCTATGGTTACATTAGCTTGTTTATACTTATACCAATGATATATTCAACAGGTCAAAGTGTATTAAATTTTGTCTCTGATTATGATAGGCAACGATATTGCATGCCTCCAGTGGTTTGTTTACCAACGATATACGAAAATAATTTAGAAGATGCTTTTGGTGTAATATGCGTTAAAATTTATCACTGGGTGTGTCGTTATTAACCTGGTTCCGCTTTGAATATTTCAATAAAATTTTCGAGGAACCTTTTATGTTTTAGATCTGATTTTAACGCACATTACACCAATAAGCACGTACTAAATTATTTTCGTATATCGTTGGTAAACAAACCACTGGAGGCATGCAATATCGCTGCTTATCATAATCAGAGACAAAATTTAATACACTTTGACCTGTTTAATATATCATCGGTATAAGTATAAACAAGCTATTGTAACCATAGCATGTCATTGACATACACCAGCAAATGGCAGCTAAAGCAATTTATTATAGCTAGCTACAGCAATTTATTAAGACTATACCGTAATGGTGGCATGACATAGATCTTATATGGAAAAACCAGGAAGTATGCATAATCAAAATTTATGTAAATATCGTACCATGTGACTTTTATATTATCGAACGATTTTTATATTACACGATTACAGTTAAAATGATGATGGCTTTGTAGCCGAAATGGCCATTGTTAAATAAAAATAAAATATTACGCAGCGATTTGGAATCATTGGTCATTGAAAATTATATTATGTCTTTAAGTGACATATTTAACGCTGCAGGACCCAAATATTACAAAAAGAAAAATAGGTGCCAGGGGGGCAATTGCCCCCACCATTTCGACCCCCCCCCCCGCCCCCCTTGGATTCGGCCCTCGCTCTTCAAGACGTGCAACAAATTTCCCTGTCAGAGCGATCTCCTGACATGTCTCCAAACGAAAAGCTACGGGGCAGCATCTGACATGTGCGACTTCTCAACCCACAACTCTTGCAGGACTGCGTGAAAAGGACGAGCAGGCGTGGAGTAATGTGTGCCATGACAGTGCCATCTGCCGGATTCAGCATTGCCGCCCGTGAAGGTCACTCCACCTACTAGAATGGGTGTTTCAACATGGATCGGCACATAGTACCTCAGCATCGCTTGAGCTATGGATCTCTAACTGTAATTGTTCCGTGTACTGAATATGAACTGTTTGAACACTCTATGTTGAGTGAATGTGAAAAATGACCATTTTTTCAAACAGTGTATGCATACAGAGACATAACCGTCGATTACACAGTAGTTGTGCTGCTCATCTTCGTAATATATTTTATTCGGCCTAGACCGTATTTGAAAATCTTTCATAATGGAATGTTTTCAGATTCGACGAAACCAACTTCTCTGATGGAGATGAAAATTAAAAAGAAATAAAAAAGCCTGTAAAACAATAGGAAATTGTGATGACGAAGCAAAAGGTAACCCTTTAATGCACAGTGTAGCTGAATACCTAATTTTTCCATTATCTCTCAAACTGATCAACATTTTACCACAAATTCATTTTGTAAACTAAAAAACCAGCCCCTTTCATTAGACAAACCCGATACCAAAGTAAAGTGAAATATTCGATTCCCAATGCAGTAGATAAATTAAATTACTTTATTTTCTAATGTTGCTAAGTTGGAATTTTGACAAGTGCTGTTTCGTATTTTTGTCATTACGAAAAATATTTCTTTCTAGTTTGACATGTATTTCCAATTTACTGGTAGTATAAACACTGAATTTATGTTAGCATCAATTATTTCATTCATGAGGCAATTTAATTAACATTGAAAATGAAAGCATTGTTTTAAAATATGTTTAAAGCTATTTTGTTATAAAAGTTAATTGTTTTGTTAAGAATTATTATTGTAAACAAATGTCGTAAAACATAGACTCCACTTTATAACTTGAAATGCTGTAAATTAAAATTTAGTGATTGTAAATCTGATAAAATTAATTTTAACAATGAATTAGTCAAGCTTCTGATTGTTGAATTATATAAAAAACGACTAGGGGAGAAGGATTGGGAAGTCAGTTTTAGATGAGTTTTTCGGAAGTAAAGTCCGTAACATCTTGTGCAATCATCCTGATTATAACGCAAAAGTGTGTGTGCAGTTTAATTATGAGCGAGTTGAACCCTTTTCCACACTAATTTTACCACGGCAGTTATAGTTTGGATCCGGCATGACTGAAATGGATCACGGCAGCAGCGAGCAGAACCACCGAAATTTAAGTTCTGAGTCAAATCCCAACCTTTACAAACAAGGAACATTTTTACGATTTGCAGCTGCTTGTAGATATAGTTACATATGCAAGAAGCAAATCCCAGAAATTATAAGTTGCAGAGTGCTACTGAATCACTTCGACAGTCAGCTACATTGAGTTATTCGTAACATGCGCTTTTTGTTTACTTTAGTATATTTCCTTCGCCATGTAAAAGTAGTCATACTACCATTGCATTAAGAGTTACTTTATGAAAAGAAGGAAGGATGCTTTGAGTTTAACGTCCCGTCCACAGCGTGGTCATTAGAGACGGAGATTACGCTCGGAGTATTTGGGTAAGGATGGGGAAGAAAATCGGCCGTGCCCTTTCAAAGGAACCATCCCTTCCTTTGCGTGGAGTGATTTTAGGGAAATCACGGAAAACCTATATCTGGATGGCCGGAGGTGGATTGGAACCAACGTCCTTCCGAATGCGAGTCCAGTATGAAAAGATCAGCGGCACAATAGTGACAATTACTGCATCGGGTACACCATGGAGGCACTATAAAGCTGACCAACTATAAGCGGTTTCTTGCTAGTAGAGCATAATAATTTTAAGGACTTTTTAAAAATATTTTTCTCAGCACATTCTCGCAATACAGGGTGTTTCACTAAGTGTGTTTGGCTCTGTAACTTATAAAATAATGGGTGACGGGAAATTTTAATGTGGTAGGTCAACACAAGAAATGTTACACTTTCTGCGGAGCTATGAATATAGTTTATTGTATCATTTTCCAAAGAGTTACAGCACAAAGATATAATTTTTTTTAAATGGAACAATAGTTTTTTTTTTCTATCGTGCATTGGATTCGTTGAAACCAGCTGCATCCAATTCAATTTAAACTACATTCCTATCACGGTTAGGTTGGGAGCTACAACCCTTCAAAGTTTCAGGGACAGATACCACAAACGCTGCGCATAATGCAATGCGCCTTCTAAATGTGGTGCGGCCGAGTTGTAACGTCGCCGGTGTCACGGAGCGAGAAGCTTCCTCGATGCGCTGTTAGACTGCCGACTGTCGCCGCACACGGTCGTATACCCGACAGTTGGAGCCACACAAGCTACCGGGGCTCAATATACCACAGTTACTGACATCGGATGACGATGGCATAGACGAACAACGAGTACGTTGACATGTTGCTGATGCTCGGCGAGTGCCGACACGATGCCATTGAAGCAGCCACGGCGTATGCCGTGAGATATCCTAGGCGAAGAGCCCCGGCAGCCATTACGTTCTTACATGCCGAACAACGACTTCGGGAGTCAGGCAGCTTGGTCATGCGCCGCAGTAACAGACGAAGACCTGCAAGAAGTGAGGAGACGGAGGTGTTTGTTTTAGCTGCACTGCACCACGATCCTCATGTCAGCTTACGAGCCGTTGCTGCAGTCGCTGGTGTCAGTCTTACATTTGTGTGGCGTATAGTACACGGCTACAGGTTTCACCCGAACCACCTGTCACTGACCCAGGAGCTGCATGGGAACGATTTCCGTGCAAGAGTGACATTCTGTGAGTGGGCCATGCGTAATTTCACGCTGGAGTCTTTACAAAGTGTTATGATCTGTGATGAGTCCACGGTCACAAATTATGGTGCAGTGAATCGCCATAACATGCACTACTGGGCCGCAGACAATCTTCGGTGGGTAAGACCTGTCGACCGTCAACGTAGGTGGTCTATTAACGTGTGGTGTGGAATCCTTGGGGTTGAAATCATCGGTCCACACTACTTCTCAGGTACACTGACAGGTGAGTTATATCGCGCTTTTATAGCCGACAGTTTGGGTGGTCTCCTTGAACATGTGTGTTGTTGTTGTTGGTGGTTTAAGGGGGACAAAACTGCAATGGTCATCAGTCCCCCGAACATGTGTGTCTACACACGACAGTCCATATGTGGATGCAGCACGATAGTCACCCAGCCCATTCTGCGCGTGCTAACTAAACAACAGGTTTGCATGAAGATGGTTGGGGCGCCATGGTCCTCATTCATGGCCCGCAAGGTCGCCCGATTTAACACCAGTAGATTTATTTTTGTGGGGATATCTAAAGGATCGTGTTTATGTCACTGAGCCCACATCCCCAGATGATCTAAAACGGCGCATCGAGGACGCATGTCGCTCCATCACACCGGCGATGTTACATCTCATCCGCAGATCCTTTCGACGGCGCATTGCATTATGCATTGAGGAACATGGACACACATTTGAACATCTCATGTAAATCAACTTCCCACCGCCATAACATCCATCATCCACCACACAACACAGCCATTTATTATGTACAGCATGTGGTATCTGGCCCTGAAACTTTGAAGGGTTGTAGCTCCGAAACTAACAGTGATAGGAACGTAGTTTAAATTGATTTGGACGCAGCTGGTTTCAACGATTCCAATGCACGATAGAAAAAAACTATTGTTCCATTTATATCTTTGTGCTGCAACTCTTTGGAAAATGATACAATAAACTATGTTCATAGCTTCGCAGAAAGTGTAACATTTCTTGTGTTGACCTACAGCGTTAAAATTTCCAGTCACCTATTATTTTATAAGTTACAGAGGCAAACACACCTAGTGAAACACCCTGTATATTAATCGTGGTAGCTTTTATAGTTCAAATAAAAAGTCATGCATTAAAGGTTTTTTTTAAAATTATTTCTCTTCTACCAGACTCAAAAATCAGCTACAAACTGCTTGAACGTCTGAAAGCCACGTCACGATATGTGGCGGGAGGTACTTAACGCACTATTCCCACTTCCTCTTACACCAGTCGCGAATGGTTCGCGGGGAAAGTGGGCCCTGATCTCTATAATTTTATCCTTGCTGTCGTTACGAGAGATATACGAAGGAGGAAGCACTGTATTGCTTGACTCTTCATGAAACGTACGCTCTCGGCACTTTGACAGAACCCCGTGCTGCGATACAGAATGCCTCTCTTGCAGCGTCTGCCACTGGAGTTTGCTAATCCCCTCCGTGATGCTTTCGCGCTTACAACTTCGGCCGGTATCGAGGGGTACTACTCTCCGTTGCAGCTTCTCTGTATCTCCTGTTAACCCTACCTGGTAAGTATCCCTCACTAATAACCATCACCCAAGGGCTGGCCGAACGCTTTTGTGACGGACTACACTTCCTCTGGAATCTCAGTCTGACATCTCCCTTACCTAAGACTGATGTTATATGGCCGTCATATAAACTCACAGATACACTCCTGGCCATTAAAATTGCTACACCACGAAGATAACGTGCTACAGGTAGAAGATGCTGTGATATGTAAATGATTAGCTTTTCAGAGCATTCACACAAGGTTGGCGCCGGTGGCGACAGCTACAACGTGCTGACATGAGGAAAGTTTCCAACCGATTTCTCATGAACAGCAGTTGATCGGCGTTGCCTGGTGAAACGTTGTTGAGATGCCTCGTGTAAGGAGGAGGAATGCGTACCATCTCGTTTCCGACTTTGATAAAGCTCGATTTGTGGCCTATCGCGATTGTGGTTTATCGTATCGCGACTTTGCTGCTTGCGTTGGTCGCGATCCAATGACTGTTAGCAGAATATGGAATCGGTGGGTTCAGGAAGGCAATACGGAACGCCGTGCTGGATCCCAACGGCCTCGTATCACTAGCAGTCGAGATGACGGGCATCTTATCCGCATGGCTGTAACGGATCGTGCAGCCACGTCTCGATCCCTGAGTCAACAGATGAGGACGTTTGTAAGACAGCAACCATCTGCACGAACAGTTCGACGACGTTTGCAGCAGCATGGACTATCAGCTCGGAGACCATGGCTGCCGTTACCCTTGACACAGCTTCACAGACAGGAGCGCCTGCGATGGTGTAAGCAACGACGATTCTGGGTGCACGATTGGCAAAATGTCATTTTTTCGGATGAATGCAGGTTCTGTTTACAGCATCATGATGGTCACATCCGTCTTTGGCGACATCGCGGTGAACGCACATTGGAAGCGTGTATTCGTCATCGCCATACTGGCGTAACACCCGGCGTGATGGTATAGGATGCCACCGGTTACACGTCTCGATCACATCTTGTTCGCATCGACGGCACTTTGAACAGTGGTCGTTACATTTCAGATGTGTTACGACCCGTGGCTCTACCCTTCATTCGATCCCTGCGAAACCCTACATTTCAGCAAGATAATTCACGACCGCATGTTGCACGTCCTGTACGGGCCTTTCTGGAAACGGAAAATGATCGACTGCTGCCCTGGCCAGCACATTCTCCAGATCTGTAACCAACTGAAAACGTCTGGTCAATGGTGGCCGAGCAACTGACTCGTCACAATCCGCCAGTCACTACTCTTGATGAACTGAAAACGTCTGGTCAATGGTGGCCGAGCAACTGACTCGTCACAATCCGCCAGTCACTACTCTTGATGAACTGTGGTATCCTGTTGAAGTTGCATGGGCATCTGTACCTGTACACGCCATCCAAGCTCTGTTTGACTCAATGTCCCCGCGTATCAAGGCCGTTACTATGGCCAGAGGTGGTTGTTCTGGGTACTGATTTCTCAGGATCTATGCACCCAAATTGTGCGAAAATGCAATGACGTCTGTTCTATTATAATACATTTATGCAATGAATACTCGTTTATCACCTGTATTTCTTTTTGGTGTAGCAATTTTAATGGCCAGTAGGTTATTTTTTGGAAGTACCCGCTCGGTTAGCCGTGTGGTCTGACGCACCGCTTTACAAGAAGGGCAGGCGTACCGGCTCCGTTTCGAACCCGCCTAGAGGATTACGGAAAGGGGTAGGAGTGCCGGCCAACCTGATTGTGGTTTTTAGGCGGTTTTACACATCCCCCTAGGTGAATACCGGGCTGGTCCCCAAGTCCCACCTCAGTTACACGACTCGCTAACATTTCGTAACACTTTACACTTTGCACACATATAACACTATACGCAGACATTTGGGGTACATATTTCCTCCTGGGGGGGGGGGGGGCATGGGTTGGCGTCAGGAAGGGCATCCGGCCACACATGCCAGTCGGGTCCGGTGGTCTTAGGGGTAAAGCGCGCTCGACTGGAAACCGAAGGGTCGCGGGTTCGAAACCCGGTCGAACCTCGGATTTTTTCAGTCTGCACTTTAACCCATCCTTCACCTCTCAACGATGTGAGGAGTCGCCAGAAACGACATGTGGTTCGGATTCCACGTTAAGCTGTAGGTCCCCTTTCCCCGGTTGGATAACTGGGGTAGGCTAGGGTCACGCAAGTCGCCGAAGTGGCGTCCAATTGAAAGACTTGCACCAGGCCACTGAGCCACACGAAATTATTATTATAACACATGCCAAATATGTGCCGACCCTGCTTGTGCGGGAAAGGGCCAAAGAGTTACAGACAGTGTATTTTACGGAAGTAACTGCTTCCAATTTTCGTCATGCTATTGCGTAAATCTATAATATGGTATATCTGTTTATATGTAAACGCAGCACTTAACACTTGTCTATGGTGAGGGTGACTTTCCATTCCATGCACCATGCATCAATACTCTGTGAGTCGACCTGCATTTCGCTACCCTTTACCGGCGTTGCGACTTCCCTATAAAATACAGCATCATCATGTCTGAAGACTTCTATTCGTTCTGTTAGCTTGAAACGACCCACTCCAGTCATACATTTGGTCCGATATTCCATAAGCCCGCACTTTGCTCATCAGTGCCACTACCGTGGGAAGTGTTGTGATGACGACCATAAAAGGTCGAGACTGACCTTGTCAGTGCTAAATATGTGCGAACAGAATCGACGGTAATTGCGATGGCTGCAGTCCTCCGATCTGAGACGTGGTTGGCTGGCTGGAAGGAGTGCAGCGGCTGGCGGCCGAGGCGGGCCGAGGTCTGCGGGCTTAATAGGCGGCAACGAAGTCAAGAGGCTGCCGCGGTCCGGTAAACGCCGACGGCCACCGGTTCCTGCCCGCGCCAGCCAGGTTGCCAGGCGGTTCGCGAGCGCCAGTTTTCGCGAGATCGCCGACCGAGCTCGACTCCCAGATGTGCCGACCGCGCCCAAGTTCCGGTACCGAGACGTCGTTCCCGGTTCCGCGTGCGTGTGAGCTCCGGAAATGCAATTACCGTCTCGAGGATAAGAGGAAATGTGTTTTTTGGGTAACAGCTGTGATATCTCCACTGCGCGGTGTGCAAACAGAGCGTTCCAGCGACGGTTGGGGTTGATATCTGGCTTTTCGTGCACAAAAAGCGTGGGATGCCCCAGTGTTTCATCCACATATATCAGTGCTTACTTGAACTAAAACCATTTGTGAAAGGCAGAATTTGATCCAGATCCACTGCGACATATGGGGGCCACCATCAAACACTTCGTTTCGCTCGATTCTCTCTCTCTCTCTCTCTCTTTTTTTTTTTTTTTTTTTTTTTTTTTTTTTTTTTTTTTTTCCTACGTTATGTGTGGTCACTATTCAGCATACTTTGGATCGATTTCGACTGAATTTCCACGATGGCCCCGACGTCTGAAAAGTATTCAGGATGAAATTTTCCTCAGTGATTCTCGAGTGTTTCAAATATGGAGGTTAAAAAAGTGGGGATTAACAAGTGTTCAAATGTTTGTAAATCTATCGGTCCAAACTGCGTGGTCATCAGTCCGTAGCTTACAAACTATTTAAACCTAGGTAAACTAACCTAAGGACAACACACACACCCATGCCCCAGGGAGGACTCGAACCGCCGGCTGCGGTGGCCGAGGGGACTGAGGTTCTCCAGTCACGGTCTGCACGGCCAATACGGTCGGGGGTTCGAATCCCCCCTCGGGCGTGGATATTTGTGCCGTCCTTAGTCTTAGCTAGTTCATAAGTAGTTTGTAAGCTTAGGGACTTATCACCCCGTAGTTAAGTCCCATAAGTTCTACAAACATTTGAACATTTGAACTCGAACCTCCACGGCGGGCAACCGCGCGCTCCGCAGCGAGACGCTTTAGACCGCTCGGCTACTCCACAGCGGCTGAGGATTAACCTAAAGACAACGAAGTCCTACTGACTGCTTCTTCACTGAAGTCAAGATGTAGCAGAAACATAAGAGTGAATGGCTGTATGATGAAAATAATGGGACAGTCATTGGAGTCTACATCGAGGCCACTCGAGACGAGATTTATGGAGTGGTGCCAGCTTCTTCACTTTTCAATATGCTGCAAGTTTAATTTTCGCCAAACTTCGTATTCAGATATTGCTGCATAACACAAGGCATTACATTCAATGTTGAAAAGTTATGAATAGTACGCTAAAGACAAGGTCGGGTTTGCAAATTGACGTAATATGTTATAATCGATCGATAAAAAAGTAAAATCGAGAATGTGAAGTGATTATTATTACCGGAGTTAATCAAATGGAGGGATGTGATATGAGGGCGATGGTTGAATTCAGTAACCCTTGTCTGGCACCCTAATTGGCCCTTAATGAAAGCTTTAATAATTCACAGAAAATTATCTGACTGTTTGATTATATCAGAGAAAACTCTTCAACGTTCACTGACTAGGTTCAGTAGTGTACTTGTTGTAAAGACGTTGGTAAACTGACAGAATCACCTCCTCTTCAAAAAATCAAAACGTTTCCATGGTCTTCATACTGTTGGCATTCCCCTAAGATGTAATCACTGTGCATGGATTAAAGAGCAAGTGCCTTTACTAACTGGATCACTTTATATCACTTTGGTGTATTTCTGCTAGTGTTATGGTGCGTCAATATGGAGGTTACCTAAGGCGTACACAATCTCAAGACCTTTAAGTAACTTTTCTCGTCGTCTGAATACGATTCACAGAGAAGAGACGTTTCTAAAAACGACCCAGCGAAAGAATAAATTTACAAAATTTCTCAAAATCTTATTTGCGCAGCTTATCAGAGCCCGGAGAAATATACGCAACAGATTTACTCCATCCAGTTCTGGAAGTAGGTGTGTCACCAGCAGTGCTAAATATGGCGTGTGTAGTGTCTGGGTGTATCTGCGCTCACAGCAAGACAGGCTGTGGCTGCAAGCAGAAATGTATTCACCGACGTCGTCGTCAGCTGCTGCTTCAACACATCTGCGGGGTGAGGTAAGCAGAACTCAGCCACTCAAAGCACATTCAGAACTAACAACGTGCTGCGCGTGCACGAGTAGCTCTCGTCAGCGCACTCAACGCTGCATCTGATGTGTGTGTGTGTGTGTGTGTGTGTGTGTGTGTGTGAGGGAGGGAGAGAGAGAGATGAGGCGCCATTTTCTCTCTCTAGGTCTCTCATCCCCTACCACCACCTTTCTCACTCCAATTCGTTTTCTCGCGTGTTTTACTTTCTCGTATTTTACTAACATCAAAGGAGTTGTAATGAATAATATGTACCTCTTATTGTGGTGTTACTTGTCCGTCTATGCAACTATAAAAAGATGTCATCTTTTCACACCAGACGCATTTATTTAATACGAGCTGGAAACACGGCGTTGGCCGGGTATTTATTTATTTATTCGAGCCTTGAGTTAGTACTTTTCCTATCCACTCTCTCTCTCTCTGTCCATCTAAATTTTTCTAAAAAACGTGTTACATTTATTAGAGAATATATAAGAAATAAGAAATCACACGTAAAAGATGCACTCGTTTCGAAGAATCCAATCATGAAATTCAACAATAATGATTGTAATAATATCACAGATTGATCACTTGCTGTAATGCGCGAAACGTCAAATCGATTTTTTTTTAAAGAGATGTATTAAAAGGACTTTCTTTTTTACTGCGTTTTTTTATTTATTGTTATATTTCCTTATTCGTATGCTTATCCTTACAGAGAAAGAGTTGAAAACACTGTAGCACGCATAGACCAAAGGTATGGTCTGTGGGATCACGTTTCGCTGTATGTAATCTCCTTGCCTTCAGTCCGATTTTTTTTTTATAATTTGACGACTTTCAACCACCATATCTTGCACCCCCTTATAGCTATCGGCATGGAACTGCTTTGGTGTACAACGGGAGACTTCGGACAACAATTACACACAGACCATTTGTTTGCGTTCTGTAGTTTTTGCTGCAGAGCGAAATATTAACACACACCCAGAAACGTAGAATTTTATGTACACCGATAACTTTCCATCCCAATATATTCCACCCTTTTATCATTATCAACCCTCAAGCAACAATGCAACCAATAAAACTATTTTCAAAGAGTAAATATAATTTTCAAAGAGTCATTATTGTACCGCATTTCGCGTTATAATCACCAAATTACTAAATATCTATCAGATCGCTAGGAAACCGTGCCTAAAACCTTCCTCAGGTATAAATTAGTAACTGTACAAATATTTAAGTCTCTGCGTCTTTTCGTCCAGACGTGATAAACGTACACCGAACAGACATTCACATTTATAGTTGAATATAAAACATCTTAAGTGGTGTGCAATAACAGATATCTACAATTTTGTTTTTCATAGATTCGTTTAAAATCTTTGTGAAATGTTGGTTTTTTACTTACGGAAATTGTATCTCAGATTTTCACCTTGCAGCATGAAGCACCTACGTGTTGCACAGTCCACAGTTTAAGAAAAAATGCAATGTTGATAATAGTGCAAAAAAAGACAGACGATACAAACGTAGTTAGAGGAAAGTATACAAACAGAACTGATAGTGCTACATTGGTTATAAGAAAATTTAAAAAAATAAATACATAAACGAAAAATGCATAGTAATAAAGTGAAGTAGTACAACAACAACAAAAATGGTCAATATTACAAAAAACAGTCTTGATCGCAGAAATTAACAGTCTCTATTTACCGGTTTCGACCTGATGTAAGTCATCTTCGGAATTATAAGTAGCCTATGTGGCCAGGTAACAGTTATCTGCTGGCAGCAGAACAGCCCAGGACAGCCCAGCCCAGCCGAGTCCAGCACTGGCCACATGGGCTACTTGTATTTCCGAAGATGACCTACATCAGGTCGAAACCGGTAAATAGAAACTGTTAATTTCTGCGATCAAGACTGTTTTTTGTAATATTCATCATACCAAATAGATCGCTTTTTTTTCTCCTCTGACAATGTTGTCAAAATTAACAAAAATGGTGTCGCGAGATTTAACACGTCGGCGCTTCATAGTGTGAGTAGAAAGTCTAAGGTTGGAAAAAATCGAAATTTTACAAAAAAAAATTAACAAACCGTTTTTCGGTCTATGAAATAAATCATGTTGTAGAGATCTATTGTTGCAGACCAGTGAAGAACTTTTAAAATTTTAAACACAGCAGCTATTGTCAGCGACAGTTAACAACGTCAATGGATACAATTTTTATCCATTGAAGAAGTTTTACATTCAAAAAAGCAAAGCGCGTCTGGTGAAAGAAGATCTCATCCTTTTGCAGTTGCATAGACGGACAACTAAATAGCCTTCCTAACTTTAGAGCAACTACAAACACCATCGCCAAAAAAATTAAGAATTCACTGTATATATGTCACTGCGCAACTGCTCTTCACTAGCCGATTCCATTTTAATAAGCTGCGACAGTAAAATGACTGCCTACGTCCATCGTTCTTAGCGTTATCTTATAATCGTTTTGCGTGATGCATGACAAAGACATTCTATCTCTAAATTTGCTAGACAGAATTTCATACCGGCCGCGGTGGACGAGGGGACTAAAAATGTTCAAATGTCTGTTAAGCTTAAGGGACTTAACTCTGGGGTCATCAGTCCCTAAACTTACAAACTACTTATGAACTACCTACAAGTAAGGACGGCACAAACATCCATGCCCGAGGGGGGGATTCGAACCCCCGACCGTAGTGGCCGTGTAGACCGTGACTGAAGCGCCTCAGTCCCCTCGGCCACCGCGGCCGGCACGAGGGGACTGAGACGCTCCAGTCACGGTCTGCGCGGCCACTACGGTCGGGGGTTCGAATCCCCCCTCGGGCATGGATATTTGTGCCGGCCTTAGTATTCAAAAATGTTCAAATGTTTGTAAATCGTATGGGACTTAACTACGGGGTCATCAGTCCCTAAACTTACAAACTACTTATAAACTACTTACGAAATAGGACGGCACAAATATCCATGCCCGAGGGGGGATTCGAACCCCCGAGCGTAGTGACCGTGCAGACCGTGACTGAAGCGCCTCAGTCCCCTCGGCCACCGCGGCCGGCGTCCTTATTATTAGCTATTTCATAAGTAGTTTGTAAGTTTAGGGACTGATGACCCCGTAGTAAGTCCATAAGCTATACAAACATTTGAACATTTTTTAATTTCATGGGAATAAAATCGGATATTTCCATCATGCGCTATTACAATTTCCTGAGGATTGCTACTACACTTTTGTACGAATCATTACGACCCTAAAATCGCTCCATTGCATTGCACAGGTGCCTTTTCCTATGTACTTGATGACGACGTGAGACACTGGTGTTCAATTGCTGCCTTTAGTTTTCTGAACAGGCCCTTACCCAAACCTCCCCCCTAACACCCACTGTCATCTTATTCACACAAATCTCCAACAAATTATGCTTCTGTTCGCCTTCCTTGCACATGATTTCATGTTTACACGTTCCTAAATTTCACAGACTTTACAGCAAAACAGTGAGAAAAGACAAATGGTAATACTTTTTGCGGAAAATAACTGGACTATTGTGTACTGTTACACTTTTCACTGGCGCATCGCATGTGTTCGTAATTTTTGTAAAGTGACAATAACGAGTGTGAGTATTCGGCTCTTTTTACACTAAAAGTACGTGGTGGAATCGGAGGCATTCTACAACGTGGAGAATAAAGTTTGTAAACTACAGGCCAGTATCGCACAGTGCGATATTCTGCCGTGTCGTGTTTTCAACACTGCCCCGTATTGTTCCGTTTAATGAGGGTAAACGGAGAGCGGCCTTGGTGGAGGCGCTTTTCGCGGATAAGGGGGACACAGAGGAGGTTCGTGTTGTGGCTGCTTTGGTTGGCAGCATTTGCTGGCAGCCGGCGAGGCCCCGACACCGGCTGGTTCATTGGCCGTGGGACGGCCCTTGTGGGACGCTTACGAGCATTGATCTCTACACTACCTGGATGGCGATCTCTGACTGTCAAAACGTGCCGTCGTCTGCCACCGGCGCCATGTTGCAGTTAGTCAAGAAACTAGCCTTAACATTTCACTTCTTCCAAGTGCAGAATTTGTTTTCGGCGGAAAGTATTTAGATTCTTGATGGTTAACATGACCATGTCAACATTAAAGCAAGGAACTCATAATTTCGTTTTATGTTCATGATACTTAAGTGTAATCCAGTGTCGTAAATACAGGGTGTTACAAAAAGGTACGGCCAAACTTTCGGGAAATATTCCTCACACACAAAGAAAGAAAATGTGTTATGCAGTCATGTGTCCGGAAACCCTTAATTTCCATGTTAGAGCTCATTTTAGTATTTCTCTTTAAATGTAAATTGAAATAATTCGTGCAGACAATTGTCAAAATACCCAATTGTTTCGTTAGTATGTACTGTACTTCCTCGATTCACGTCATCAACAAAGATTTTCTGTGAGCGTTTGGGCAGGAATTGTTGGTGATGTCTTGATTGGGCCTCATGTTCTTCCACCTACGCTCACTGGAGCACGTTATCACGATTTCATACGGGATACTCTACCTGTGCTGCTAGAACATGTGCCCTTTCAAGTACGACACAACATGTGGTTCATGCACGATGGAGCTACTGCATATTTCAGTTGACGTGATCGTACGATTCTCAACAACGGATTCGGTGACCGATGGATTGGTAAAGGCGGACCAATTCCATGGCCTCCACGCTCTCCTGACCTCAACCCTCTTTCATTTATGGGGGCATTTGAAAGCTCTTGTCTACGAAACCCCGTTACCAAGTGTAGAGACTCTTCGTCCTCGTATTGTGGACGGTTGTGATACAGTACGCCATTCTCCAGGGCTACATCAGCGCATCAGGGATTCCATGCGACGTAGGGTGGATGCACGTATCCTCGCTAACGGAGGACATTTTGAACATTTCATGTAACGAAGTGTTTGAAGTAACGCAGGTATGTTCTGTTGCTGTGTGATTAATGTGATTTGAAGAGAAGTAATAAAATGAGCTCTAACATGAAAATAAAGCGTTTCCGGACACATGTCCACATAACATATTTTCTTTCTTTGTGTGTGAGGAATGTTTCCTGAAAGTTTGGCCGTACCTTTTTGTAACACCCAGTATAAGTGACAAACAGATTAACATTTATTATATGTCCAAATACATTTAAAAATTAGTATTGCCTTGTTTCAGAAATAGGTGGTAAACGTTTTATTTTAAACAGTTAACCAAACAATCCTTATCTATTTAACTCTTTAGTTTAGTTGTGAATAAACACTTCATGTTTTCTTTGATATTAATCATACCATTTAAACTATGAAATAGGATTAAATGCTTCATTTCATAAGTGAAATGTTTTATTAATGGAAAATATAAACATTTCGCTGAAATTCCAGAGTGTGGAACACGTTCAGAGAAATTCACAGTGTGCTGGTCCCAGGGTTGAACGCCTCCTGCCCCGCGGTAGTGGCTGAACACTGCGATGACGTCGGTGCTGTGTGTGCCGTTTCAGTGGTCGACATTCAGTACTGACGCAGCTTGTAACCGCAAGGTGGCAATGCGCTCTTTGTCTAAGCGTTCTATGACTCTTAGCTGTGTACTGAATGCCTAAACAATCTACAGTAGTCGCATTGTCCCGTTTACGACTAGACACATACAATGCACTCTGGTGACCTGCAATTGCAATGCAGCTTTACGTTGAACTCAACAGCAGAGATGCTTAAAGTATCTCGAAGAAAATAAAATGTTTTAAATTGAAAAAATAAATAAAATAAATAAATAAATGCGTCTCTAATCGGGATAGTCGCATCGTCAGGAATGTTTCCTGAAAGTTGGCCTAAACTTTTTGTAACACCCTGTAAATCTAATAACAGATAAGGAAGTCTTATTTACGTATTTTACGCGTTTCCCGACAAGAACTCACCTTCTGCATTAAAATAAACGTAATAGCATTTATTTAAACATGAATACAGGTAGCCACAACGAACGTAACGGAACTACAATGTATACAGACGTAACGTTTTGCGATAGGAACTCACCTTTTGCATCAGTAGAAACGTAATAGAATGCATTAAAATGTGAATATAGATACAACGAATGCAACGAAAATATGTATCTTCAAACAAAACAAGGCCCTTCCCCAGCATAAGGAACAATTTAAAGCAATTTCAATGGCCAGTTCACTTTACACAAAAAAAAAAAAAAAATAAATAAAAAAATAAAAAATAAATAAAATAAAATAAAAAATAAAAATAAAAAAAATGTTCAAATGTTTGTATAGCTTATGGGACTTAACTACGGGGTCATCAGTCCCTAAACTTACAAACTACTTATGAACTAGCTAACACTAACATATCCATGCCCGAGGGGGGATTCGAACTCCCGACCGTGGTGGCCGTGCAGACCGTGACTGAAGCGCCTCAGTCCCCTCGGCCAACGCGGCCGGCCCTGTTGAAAACAGAACAAACACTGTAATATACAAAAAACACGCAATATAATTACTAAATTCTGATCATGTCTTGACAGTCACTTCTTACCTGTGGAAAGTTAAATGAGTTTCCTTGCTCCTCCAATTCGTACAGTTGTATGCAGAGCACGAAATAACCATTTTAAACTCAAAATGTACACTTCAGGAATAGGGAGAGAAAGTTTCTATACCATCTGAAAGATGGCGGACGATGTAAACAGTCAGTGGCACGCACAAACGCAATGGCCACAGACAGTAGATGTACATCCACGTATTATAGAGATCACTGCTTACGAGTTAGAGGAACGACGAGCACTCCCAGAGGCGCTGTTGTCCTGGGCTGGTGCAGGGCTGCCACCAGTATCTGCTCCGCCCCATCTCTAACGGACAAACCCTTGACCGCGAAGTCGCCACTTCAGCATCAGGCTCATTTTAACAGTTATGACAGGAACAGTAGTAGCTATTGATGGCTCACCGCGACAAAAAGGCGGCAGGAAAATACTGTCCGTCAGGTGCGGAGATCGATATCGTATTATACATACGTGATACACTTCATAAAGTGGGTTGTTCAGTGTTCCAGTTTTAAAATGTCAGCAACCGCCGACTAGGCCGAATATTCGAGCTGCCATGTGATTTTAAGTGTGTGCTCTCGTTCTCGTCGCATGTCCTCCAATGAGTGTGTTTTAATCTCCAAGAGTTTTTAACGTTGCATGTAATTGTGTCTTTAAACCACCGTATATATTTTATATCTTGTAAGGTAAAGCAGTCAACAATCCGAAGATTGGTTTGAACACCACAGTGCTTTACTAGGCACGGTCCTGTTTGGAGGTGGTTTGCCGTTGCCTTCCTCCGACCTTACAACTGACTTACCCAGCCAGTTATAGGGGGACCTACAGTTTAACGTGGGCTCCGAACCACGGTGCTACTCGGTATTTTTCACATGAGCAATACTGCCAGAGGTGAAAGAAGTGGAGAGCGACAGATAAAAATCCTAGGACCTGGCGGGGATAGAGCCCACGATCTTTGGATTCATAGTCTGGCACTCTACCACTGTGCAACCGAGGCGCACTTACATCTTGTATATATTTTAAATCTTCATGTCAAGTTTCTGCTTTACTATTGGCTGAAGATCAGCACTGAAGCTGCTGCCAGCCTGTCATCTTCCGGTGGCATGAGAAGTTCGCCCAGTAACAATTTGCGAAGTACACGGGCCAGTTACATTAATGAGACCAGCGCGTTACGTTCGATAACAAAGCAAACGATCAGTCACAGACGGCAGGTACAGGTCTGAGTAGTGCAGTGTTCAGAGTGTCTCTAAATTCAAATGTTCAAATGTTTGTAGAGCTTATGGAACTTAACTACGGGGTCATCAGTCCCTAAACTTACAAACTACTTATCAACTAGCTAATACTAAGGACGGCACAAATATCCATGCCCGAGGGGGGGATTCGAACCCATGACCGTAGTGGCCGTGCAGACCGTGACTGGAGCGCCTCAGTCCCCTCGGCCACCGCGGCCGGCTCTCTAAAGTCACTATCCATGTCAATGAAGGAGGACACGGATTGAAAAGTCTATTTTATTGTGTCTTTTTTGCACATATTCTATTGCCCTTCTGCAATATTTAAATTGTTTCAAATGTTTGTAATCCTATGGGACGAAATTACTGTGGTGATCAGTCTCTAGGCATACAAATTACTTAAGTTAAAGTAACGAAAGGACAGGCACTTAAATGTTATTTGTAGACTATCCCATGTAGGTGTACATGCTCGAGGGAGGACTCGAGCCTCCGACGCGGAAGGCCTTGCGATCCGTATCGTGGTGCTACAGACTGTTTTGTGTGTGTGTGTGTGTGTGTGTGTGTGTGTGTGTGTTCTCCGGGTATTTCTGTTCCTGATTGTTTTTATTACAGAGAGCGTTCAGCCCTCTAACCAGGCGCGTTGAGCCACGAAGCCCGGTATCGCTCGGCTATTCTCGCGCGGCTTCGCCATCTATGTCGAGACACGTACTTCATCTTTCAGTAGTGGAACTAAATTTAGACGTAATATTTCAAGCGTAGTATGGCCTGCTGCTTTCCAAGTATGATTCCGAATATCAGGCAGACCATTCAGATTGCTAGTGTACACTTTAGACTTGATATACACCTGTGCAAAAACGTCTAAAGGAGTAAGTTCCAGTGAACGGGAAGCCCATTGTTGTGATGGTGCGTCTGTTTTAAGTGTAGATTTCAACTGGGTTTTTTGAGTTTCAGCTAGTTGTAAGTGTTGTAATCATACATCACTGACAATCTAATATTTGTAGCTTACTGGGCAGTTGCGCTAAAACCTTCCACCATCCCAGGCACACTGGTTTAACACACCTGCAAGAACACAGTATCAAATAAAGCAGTTAAAGAGATTGAGTTCATGACTTGTAGAAAATAAATTGAAGCTAAATCACATTAAGACTCGGTTTTTAAATTTTCAAAATTCAACTAAAACTGACATTTTGATTACACAGAATTGGCACATGATAAGAGAAATTGAACGGAATTGCTAGGCGTTCAGACAGATAGTACACTGCCGGCCGCGGTGGCCGAGGGGACTAAGGCGCTCCAGTCACGGTCTGCACGGCCACTACGGTCGGGGGGTTGAATCCCCCCTCGGGCATTGATATTTGTGCCGTCCTAGTTCGTAAGTAGTTTGTAAGTTTAGGGACTGATGACCCCGTTGTTAAGTCCTATAGACTATACAAAAATTTTAACAGATAGTACACTGTCGTGGAAAGCACTGTTCAGGTTCTTTTTAAAAAACTAAATGCTGCTTTGTTTACCATTAGAACAGTATCCGATACAAGTTGTAGTTGGACGCGACATGTTGAATACTTTATCTTCATTCGCTTATGCCATATGGTCTTACTTTTTGGTTTAACTTCTCTTATTCAAACAGGGTATTTACTGCGCAGAAACGGGCGGTTAGAATAATATCTGGGGTATGCTCCTGTACCTCTTGTCCACCCCTGTTTAGTAGCCTGGGAATTCTGACATTGGCTTCGCAATACATATTTCTATAAGGCCTTTTTTTGTTAATAATATCAGTTTTTTTAATAATATCAGTTTGATCAGTTTGATAAGTCATGGTTGCAAAATTTTAACACGAATTATCTACAGGAGAATGGAAAAGCTGGTAGAAGCTGACCTCGGGGAAGATCAGTTTGGATTCAGGAGGAACATAGGAACCCGGGAGGTAATACTCACTTTACGTCTTATCTTAGAAGATAGATTAAGGAAAGGCAAACCTACATTTTTAGCTTTTGTAGATTTGCAGAAAGCTTTTGACAATGTTGACTGGAATACACTCTTTCAAATTCTGAAGTCAGCAGGGGTAAAATACAGGAAAAGGAGAATTATTTACAACTTGTACAAAAGCCAGACCGCAGTTATTAGACTCGAAGGTCATGAAAGGGAAGCATCAGTTGGGAAGGGAGTAAGACAGGGTTGTAGCCTTTTTCCGATGTTATTCAATTTGTACATCGAGCAGGCGGTGAAGGAAAGCAAGGAAAAATTTGGAATAGGGATTCAAGTTCAGGGGGAAGAAATACAAACATTGCGTTTTGCTGATGACATTGTTATTCTGTCAGAGACAGCAAAGGACCTGGAAGAGCAGTTGAATGGAATGGACAGTGTGTTGAAGAGAGCGTGTAAAATGAACATTAACAAGAGCAAAACAAAAATAATGGAATGCGTTCTTAGAAAGTCGGGCGATGCTGAAGGAATTAGATTAGGTAACGAAACAATGAAGGTGGTAGATGAGTTTTGTTACTTGGGTAGTAAAATAACATGCGATGGTCGCAGTACAGAGGATATAAAATGCAGAATGGCAATGGGAAGAAAAGCATTTTTGAAAAAGAGAAATTTGCTAACATCGAATATTGATTTAAGTGTAAGGAAGTCTTTTCTGAAGGCATTTGTGTGGAGTGTTGCCTTGTACGGGAGTGAAACATGGACGATAAGCAGTGCGGACAGGAAGAGAATAGAGGCTTTTGAAATGTGGTGCTACAGAAGAATGCTGAAGATTAGGTGGGTAGATCGCATAACTAATGAAGAGGTACTGAACATAATTGGTGAGAAAAGGAATTTACCCTGACTAAAAGAAGGGATCGCTTGGTAGGAGACATTCTTAGACATCGGGGAATCGTAAATTTAGCATTGGAGGGAAGTGTGTGGGGTAAAAATCGCAGAGAGAGACCAAGAGACGCGTATAGTAAGCAGATTCAAGTGGATGTGGGTTGCCGTTCTTATGAGAAGATGAAAAGGCTTGCTCAGGATAGAGTAGGGTGGAGAGCTGCATCAAACCAGTCTCCGGACTGAAGACCATAACAACAACATAATAATATTTTGTTATTCCCAAGAGTTTGCAGCTTCCATTCAGTTAATACTACACATAAATCGAATTAAGCATTTGGATCACACTTCCTTGACCCTTGTGCAGAAAGGTGTGCAACATTCTGCCGCATCCATTTTTAATAAGCTGTCACAAGAATACAAAAGGCGTAGTAGTAATCCACGCACTTTCAAAGCTAAACTGAAGAGTTTCATCATGGCTCAGTCTTCCTATTCTGTCGAGGAATTACTGGATAAAGTAAAAAAAAATTAAGCTAAATTCTGTGTTACCTCGTTGGTTCTTTTCACTTATGCTTAGGCCTTTAGTGCGCGTAGGAATGCTATACGTTTCACATAATCAGTTACAATCTGCTGTACTGACTCGTTCCGTGACCATGGAGACTTGCTCCTCAGTTCAGTCCCCCAGCAGTCCGACCCTCGTGTGCATCCGCACTAAAATAACCATCACTCCTCGACAGGGAGAGTTGCAATTAAGAAGTGCCAAGCGATGCTTCAGCTTTTGTAAATACGCAGCTGCCTATTAAGCGGGAGGTCCCGGTTTCCATTCTCGGGCCTGGCTCACATTTACATAGGTCCGTGTTGTAGGATTACAACATCTCAGACTCAAAAACCCCTGTTGAAATCCACGCAACACTTTGCCTAACTTCATGGAGACTAAACTTTTTTCTACGCTTTAATGAAAGGTAATAGCGCACGAATATCAACAAAATCATTTTTAAAACATATAGTCGTCCATAATATAAGTATCTTCAGTATTTTGATAATAGATTGCCTCAGGTAAGTGTCCGTTACTGATCGATTTTTGCGTAATATCAACACGCTTCCGCCGCATTCAGAAATTGAAATATTTCAGTGACCGCGTACGTACGTTATATCGTCGCCAAGGCCAACAGTGGTATGGAATTGTACGAATTAGTTGTAATGCTTGTCAGAGACGACTACGACTTGCAGACTGAATGGACTACAAGAGTATTTCTCTTTGGCAAGGTCGTTTATTTCCAATGTACCCAGATCACTATCAGTAATTCTCTTCTGTGCGTCTAATTTAATTTACATCTCTTTATCGATGGCCTCCTGTGACATTTGGAAGCCACAGTGATATATTGCCAGCTTTCCCCAAGTCCTACATTTGACATTCATTCTGGATAATTCGCCTTCCGTCACGTAACTTGCTCAAGCTGTCGGTAGGCAGCAACATCGGTGAAATGCCTCTCATATTGTGCCACGAGATATCTGTTCTGGGGAACTGTGAACAAACGATATTTAATCATATAACTGGTTCAGAAACTTTAAGAAAAAGACTTTAAGAAAAATGTTATAATCCCCACTCCAAAGGAAGCAGGTGCAGACAGGTGTGAAAACTACAGAACCATCAGTTTAATAAGTCATGTTTGCAAAATATTAACACGAATTAATATACAGAAGGATGGAAAAGCTGGTAGAAGCCGACCTCGGGGAAGATCAGTTTGGGTTCAGGAGAAATGTAGGAACACGGGAGGCAATACTCACTTTACGGCTTATCCTAGAAGATAGATTAAGAAAAGGCAAACCTAAATTTCTAGCTTTTGTAGATTTGGAGAAGGCTTTTGACAATGTTGATTGGAATAAACTCTTTCAAGTTATGAAGCAAGCAGGAGTAAAATATAGGGAGCGTAAGGTTATTTACAACTTGTACAAAAACCAGACAGTGGTTGTCAGAGTTGAAGGGCATGAAAGGGATGCAATGGTTGGAAAGGGAGTAAGACAGGGTTGTAACCTTTCTCCTATGTTATTCAATTTGTACAATGAGCAAGCTATAAAGGAAAGCAAGGAAAAATTTGGAATAGGGATTAAAGTTCAGGGGGAAGAAATAAAAACCTTGCGTTTTGCTGATGACATTGTAATTCTGTCAGCTACAGCAAAGGACCTGGAAGAGCAATTGAACGGAATGGACAGTGTGCTGAAAGGTGCATATAAGATAAACATTAACAAGAGCAAAACTAGAGTAATGGAGTGCAGTCTTAGAAAATCAAGTGATGCTGAAGGAATTAGATTAGGTAACGAAACAATAAAGGAGGTAGATGAGTTTTCTTACTTCGGCAGCAAAATAGCAAATGATGGTCGCAGTACAGAGGATATAAAATGCAGAATGGCAATGGGTAGAAAAGCATTCTTGAAAAAGAGAAATTTGTTAACATCGAATATTGATTTAAGCCTAAGGAAGTCCTTTCTGAAAGCATTTGTGTGGAGTGTTGTCTTGTGTATGAGTGAAACGTGGACGATAAACAGTGCGGACAGGAAGAGGATAGAGGCTTTTGAAATATGGTGCTACAGAAGAATGCTGAAGATTAGGTGGGTGGATCGCGTAACTAATGAGGAGGTACTGAACAGAATTGGGGAGAAAAGAAATTTCTGGCGTACCTTGACTAAGAGAAGGGATAGATTGTAGGACACATTCTTAGACAGCAAGGAATTGGGAAATTAGCGTTGGAGGGAAGTGTGTGGGGTAAAAACCGCAGAGGAAGACCAAGAGATAGATACAGTAAGCAGATTCAGACAGATGTAGGTTGCCGTTCTTATGTGGAGATGAAGAGGCTTGCTCAGGATAGGGTATTGTGGAGAGCTGCATCAAACCAGTCTCCGGACTGAAGACCACAACAACAAAACAACAACAACAACAACTGGTTTAAGAGAGAATCAGTGCAGTGTTAATTGCTCTGCAATCGCTCTTATGGATAATGAACAAATTAACAATCCGATAAATTATGGGCTGTATCTGTTACTACATTGTTAAGCATGCCTTAAGGACGATTGTAACTTTCGCACGATGTGTCACTGCCACGAAAATTCGCTCTTTGTAACTTGGACCACACATAGAAAGAACTACTACAGACTGCAGACGATAACTGAATAAATACGTAAGAAGACGATAAGAAATTATAGTTTTATTCAAATACTGTGACACCCTCTCACGATTGAACTACTTTTGGCTTCATTTTTTTAAATTTTTGTTCAATATTTTGTATGACGAACAGCTTCAGGAGTGTTTAAAAAGCATTTGATTGCTACATCGACTCTGTGGAAAATTATCAATAGTACACAGGTATTTTTTCAGTTTTCCCGCATTTCCTTTTATTTACAATCCCGGAAAAGTAACTACTTTACCCAGAATCAGTGGTACCAAATTATTCAACTTCGGTACACATTCATACCATTATGTTGACAAAGAAGACGAAGCCAATACTCCAGAATTCGAATCAAGAACTGCTCCCAGCATGCGTAATTTAGAAGTAGATGTGCCAGGAGTATTAAAGCAACTTAAATCGCTTAACAAAAGTAAGTCTACAGCAGGATTTTATAACATTATGACCTACCTCGAAGCGAACGACTATTCACCTATAGTCAACACAGATTCAGAAAAGTGAAACACACATAGCTCTTTACTCATATGTTGTAGTGAGTGCTATCGACAAGGAATCTAAAATCGATTTCATATTTCTAGAGTTCTGGAACGCTTTTGACACTCTACCTCACTAGATTCATCTAACCAAATTAAGGTATATCGCCACAGTTATGCGATTGGATTCACGATTTCTTGTGGCAGATGACACGATATGTTGTAATTGACGGAAAGTCATCTAGTAAAACGAAAGTGATATCTGGCGTTCCCCAGGAAACATAGGGCCACTTCTGTTCCTTATCTCTATAAGGGATTTAGGAGACAATGTAAGCAGCTCTCTTAGACTGTTTGCGGCTGCCGGAAGAGTAGCTCCTCGCGCTGCTCCCTAACCAGAAGAGGTGGCGAGAAATTTGGAAGCCTAGCACAAACAAGACCCCCATCAGCCACCGAACGCCGAGGAATGCTGAAGAACTGACTCCTACCTGTGAAAGGTTTACGAAGGCAACCGCAACGCTGAAGGAGATGGGCTACGCCGTTAAAAACACTGGGACTATCGAACTACCACGGTCGCCAGCCGCCTCTGTGACGACGTGGTTCCGAAGTATTGTCCACCACACAGAATGTAACAAACGTCTCCCTCGTTATAGAGTATGAGCATGTGCAGCACAATTTCAGCTAAAATTTCTAATGCCATTGTGTTTTTCTCGACTTCAAAAAGGCGTTCGACGCGGTGCCACACTGCAGACTGCTAACGAAGATACGAGCTTATGGAATAGGTTCACAGTTTTGTGACTGGCTGGAAGACTTCCTAAGCAATAGAACACAGTACGTTGTTCTCGACGGCGAGTGTTCATCAGAGACGAGTGTATCGTCAGGCGTGCCCCAGGGGAGTGTGATAGGACCGCTATTATTTTCTATCTATATAAATGATCTGATGGACAGAGTAAATTGTAATTTGTGGCTGTTTGCTGATGATGCTGTGTTGTATGGGAGGGTGTCGTCTTTAACTGACTGTAATAGCATACAGGATGACTTAGACAAAATTTCTAATTGGTGCGAAGAATGGTAGCTAGCTCTCAATGTAGAAAAATGAAAGATGATGCACATGAGTAGGAAAAACAATCCCATAATGTTCGAATACAGCATTAGTAGTGAGCTTCTTGATGCTGTCGTGTCGTTCAAATATCTAGGCATAACATTGCAGAGCAATATGAAATGGAACGAACATGTAAGAACAGTTGTGAGTAAGGCCGACTTCGGTTTATTGGGAGAATTTTGGGAAGATGTACTTCACCTGTAAAGGAGACCGCTTATAAAACGCTTGTACGACCACGTCTTGAGTATTGCTCAAGTGTTTGGGACCCGCAGCAGATCAGTTTAAAGGAAGACGTAGAGGCAGTTCAGAGGCGAGCAGCTAGGTTTGTTACTGGTAGGTTCGACCAATGCGCGAGTGTCACGGAAATGCTCCGGCAACTCAATTGGGGATCGCTGGAGGAAAGACGACGTTCTTTTCGTGAATTTCTGTTGAGTAAATTTAGAGGGCCGGAATTTGAAGCTGAGTGTAGTACGATTTTGCTGCTGCCTACTTATATTTCGCGTGGTGATCACAAAGACAAGATAAGAGAAATTAGGGCTCGTACGGAGGCATATAAGCATTCTTTTTTTCCTCGTTCTATTTGGGAGTGGAAAAGGAAATGAAATGCCTAGTAGTGGTACAGTGTTCCTCCGCCACGCACCTTACGGTGGATTGTGGAGTATGTATGTAGATGTAGATTAAAAAAATTTCTTACAAAGACGCATCACTGAGCAGAGAAGTGTACTTAAATGCAAGACCTATTTCCTCATTTCCCCTGGAATAATTATGTCAAACGCAGTATGATTAATTACTTTTTTATGTCTATTATCATTTTTCAAAAACTGAAAAGAAGCATCCATATTAATCTGTCGTTTCAAACCAGAAAAGTGTCCCAAAATAACTACACAGGGAGAGCAGTGTTAAAAATGCTTTATTGATACACTGATAGAAAAAGGAGAACTCTTTTAGCGACTAGAGTTTATATCCTTAAGACACGTTCATCAGTAAATTCTGAAGAAATTATTAGCATTTCAGTCAGCTCGGATCAGCGTGTGTCATGTTGCCTAGTAGGCGTTCAAATGTTCAAATGTTTGTAGAGCATGTGGGAATTATCTACAGGGTCATCAGTCCCTAAACTTACAAACTACTTATGAACTAGCTAATACTAAGGACGGCGTAAATATCCATGCCCGAGGGGGGATTCGAACCCCCGACCGTAGTGGCCGTGCAGAACGTGACTGGCGCGCCGCAGACCGCTCGGCCACCGCGGCCGGCCCTAGTAGGCGTAATGGCATTAACGCGTATAATGCACTAATCTCGTCCTGTGGTATAGCCATCCATGCTGCATTCTCCTGCTTCCAAAGTACATATGTTCAAATGTTTGTAGAACTTATGGAACTTAACTACGGACTCATCAGTCCCTAAGCTTACAAACTACTTATGAATTAGCTACGACTAAGGTCGGCACAAATATCCATGCCCGAGGCCCGAGAGGGGATTCGAACCCCCGACAGTAGTGGCCGTGCAGACCGTGACTGGAGCGCCTCAGTCCCCTCGGTCACCGCAGCCGGCTTCCAAAGTTTGTCTGTCGTAGTTGACATTGGGTCAAGGTGTTACTCCCGTCATTTCGCCACATCTGACACATTTTCATAAGTCAGGTGATGTGGCAGACCAGATTAAAAGGCTACTCTGCGACACCAAGAAGGGACAGTTCGTACAGTAGCATGTGGTCGGCATTATCATTCTGAAAAATGGCGTCTGGGTGTCGTAGAGACGGAGTATGATTGCGATCTAAGGATCTCATTCACGTAGGTCTAACGAACAAACTGTGAACTGCGGTGGTCCTCAATACCACACTACACCACGAGGACTTGATTTGTCGCCGACAGTCTCGTGCGAATGCAGTCAGTGTCGTCACACTCCTCCTCTCTGCAGCGAACCAAAACGCGGCCATCAGTTTCAAACACAACCTACGGTTTGAGTTTGTTTATGTTCTAGGAGGCGATCCAATTATGATATTGCAGAAAGATATAAAAAAAAGCCAAGATCGCTGATCATCAATTTTTATTTATGACGACCGGGGTCTCTGAACTATGTCAGGATCATCTGGTCCAATAAAATCATTTTACAAGACCATACATAGAAGATTATGGTCTTGTAAAATGATTTTATTGGACCAGATGATTCTGACATAGTTCAGCGAAACCGGTCGTCATAAATAAAAATTGATCAGCGATCTTGGTTTTTTTATATCTTTCTACAACCTTCGGTAGTCCGAAAACATTGTAAGATGCCATTCCTGTCACAGTGACGTCGTTCCATACACCAATGCCGTCTTGCATGTTTCTGCACATTAGTCAAAAGTCAGGCGGATAAGTAGACGACACGCACGTAAACCTTACCGTAATAGACGGCCACGGATCGTCACCCCTGGTATCGTACGATATGGTCCACAGTTGGGCTAGAGCCGAGGAGAACGGAGATCTCTCCTGTTATGCGATTCGGGAGAGATGTCGCTCGTTCGTCGGGAGGTCTGGGTGATGCGACCCGACCCGTCTACTCGTGTTCTGCGGCCTTCCGTGGACCAGTCTGTACTCGCCAGTCGCGCTGGCCAATCACTTCGTCCACACGAGCTGCAGCCTCTCGGACGGATGCACTCGCTCTGTCATGCCAATAATGCGCCCTCTTTCAAACTCACTGATTTTACGGTATGGTCCGGGCTAGAGCACTGTATAGTACAAGCAGAACAGTCCGCCATTTTGAATCCCAAGTTGAAGGCGAGCTTTAATAGAATACGAAACAGTTACACTTTTTAATAATCTCTTAAGCCTATTAAATATACATTCCTAACACAGAAAATATTACAGCATATTAAATTTATTTGCTTACATTTGACTATAAGAGGCAAGAAACTTAAAGTTAGTGATTATTTGAATATTTAGAGGTATGATACATTCACTTACATTCCAGATTAAGGCATATGTTGCCGTTCTAAGTATTTACCACATACACTTAAAATGAATTACATTTGTCGTATTTTCTGGTTTATAAATGGTACGGCCATTCACGTTTATTGGCACTAAGAGTTGCATTCGAAAACATTGATGGAATAATATTAAATTGAGATACTGTACTTTCCGTATTCCCGCCCCCCCCCCCGCCCCACGGTAATGTCATCACACATATTTTACACAAGCCACATTTCAGAGATTTCCGTCAAAATGTGTAACAACTTTGAACATCTGGTTTCGATAGATGACGACTAAATACTCTCTGGAACGCCTACACATTCCCGTGTTGAGAACCACATTTAAATCAGACACAGAACTAATGCGAAACAATATAATTTAAATATCAGTAGCTGGGTAACTCCAACTGCACTCGTGCATCACTTAAAATACAATTACCAGCCCTTAGAATGACTCCTTAGTTGGTCTAAATAAAATCAAGAAAAGTAGCCTACTTTAAAAACACTGTATGTCGTGTTATCTTAATAATCTGTAGCAAAATTAAACCACAGCTTATATGAATAGGCCTATATTTTCAGTACTACTTCTCTGTGAGCATCACTGTTTCTAATAAAATTAAAAATAAATAAAAAGATTTTGTTCTTAACGTTACACAGATAATTGCTCGATTTTGGCTTCCATACTCGGCGTCTGGAATTTACAAGTCACCTTTTACGCCGATCTATGTTTGAAAGAAACCGATAAAACTTATAGCGACTATGTCTGCTATTATATGAGCATTTCGGAGCAGCACAGCCAACCACTGTGGGACAATAAAATCACAAAATATTCGCTGAGTCACTTCGGTACAGCACACAAAGCATACAACGCAGTCGTCGGATTGGGATTGAAAATGGCGGATTGTTCAGCTCGGTATATCTAGTGCTTTAGTCCGGGCCAAGCCCCCCCCCCCCCCCCCAGTCGCGTAAGCGGCCGAATGCGAACAGCGGACAAATTGAAGAGCGCCTCGGCGGCCATTGTGGTGGCAAACTTCCGCGCGAACTTTAAATGTGCCTAAGATTCTTTTCATTAGAGGGAGTATTCATTTGAGTTAAGTCGCGGAAACTATGTCTAATTGAAATATATAACTGCAAAACAGCTTCAGAGTCCTTGAATATACAGCAACTATCGGTTGTGTGTAAATTTATTACACATACGGTGTAGAAATTGGCCAACAGCGTTTCCTCTTCCTAACGAAACCGAACTATAACATGTAGGTGTTTTGCGTTCTAAGATCAGCATATAAACGGAATTTCTCGTCAGATACGATTTTTGGCACTTTCTCAGTATATTCTGCGATTGTGAAACTTTTGTACAAACATTAATATCGGAAGAGTTTCACACTTTACGTCTCTGCTTTAATGTTGTATTCTCCAATATTTAGATTTTTCATAGCATCAAAAAATCAAACAGGGCTGATTAAACAGCTAACGTTAAATGTCGATTGTGAAAGTGAAATATGCCAACAGATATATAACTGAAAAATAACTTCTTAAGTTATGTTCAAATGTTTGTAAATCTGTCGGACCAAACTGCGTGGTCATCAGTCCGTAGCTTACAAACTACTTAAACCTAGGTAAACTAACCTAAGGACAAACACAGACACCCATGCCCCAGGGAGGACTCGAACCTCCACGGCGAGTAACCGCGCGCTCCGCAGCGACACGCTTTAGACCGCTCGGCTACTCCACCGCGGCCTTACGTTATGAATACTGCAATCAGCCACTACCAAATCTTTTAAAAACACGAAGTACGCCATAACTTTTTCTTAACTAATGCATCTAACATTAGCATTAAGGTACCTAGCAAGAATATTGGCGTTCTTAATGCTGTAAGCCAAATACCTTACAGTAGAGTGAACTGCTCAAAAGTCAGCATCTGTCGCCACAGGGTTGAACTTCGCAATGAACATCCAGTATGGCTATGTGTCATTCATATATGGAACTATACACAGTTCTGCAAACCCCTTTAAGTTGTTATACCTATATGTAAAGCAGATTACCTTTAAATTCTGCGTTACAAGTTGCTAATATTGATTTCATAAACAAAAATTCCAACTGCAGGGAGACAACTAATTTCTTGACCCCAGTAGTTATTTTACACAATCACAAAATGAAACTTTTTGAACTTCCTGTCCACCAGTACTGCCTAAAGTAGCTCCTTTTTAAGAACTACAAGTATTATAAAAGCCTGTTATTTATTTCATTCAATCCTATATTGTGTTGACTAACAGTCTGTTAAGCAAGAGTTACTATCTCTGAACACGAGTAGTAGGGCTACTTGTATTACTGAGAAATGTAAATGGGAATACAGACTCGATCTTTTTATTCCTTTCTTAAATTGATTTATGCATTTAAACGCTGAGCAGCTCTTCAGCATCGTGCTTCATGTACACTGCGATAGTCAAACAATACAGACGTTACTATCAGTTGCGTATATATCCTGCAGTAACTATTTAATATACGATTTACCTGCTACCGACCTTCGTATTTATGTGACGCTTGCCCAGTGAGCTCAAAGATAATCTGGAGTCAGTACTGTCAATTACGAAAGCTTGACGGTCGGCGCCATATTGGTGAACGTATATCTTTCGCACTCTAACTAGTAGTATTTCCTTAGACGACATTCTGAAATTTGTAATCGTCAGTTCTAGTTGCTTTCGAACAAAGCAACTCAAATACAAGGATAACTACTTCTGAAAATTCTAATACTATTCACAAAATAGTTGACACGTGGAATAAACCGTTGGGCCTACTCATGAAAAGAAACAGCAGTAAACAACATGTATAAGACGTATAAGTGAGTTATATATTTTTTTCAGAACTAGTGTTTCTAGCACATTGCGGTTAACGAATACATTGCTTTATAATAAAAGTGTAAAAACGACTAATTCGAGGTCTCTGATATAAGCAACATTTTCCGTACAGTAATTTCCAGTCAGTGAGCTCAAACGAAAATCTTTATAAACAAGAGACAAATATAGAACTAAACACAAGAAGTAGCGTCTACAGCAGTGTAATTTACTCTTTAAATTAACTGTTATAGAAATACTAAGTAGTTCTGAATAAAAAATATAGTTTATCTATGGATCTGAACTCTACTTCGTTTCTTTTGCGTTCTCTACAACCATAAACGACTCATACTTTACCGTAATGCATTTGTGAAAGCAATTAATTGTCCATAACTTAATTTTAAAGTAATTAAATGTCCATAACTTAATTTTAAAATACGACCTATACGTACGGTGTTGCCAACTTAACGGAAATAGTGTGTCACGATTTTCACAGATTCAAAGCACTACAGTTGTGTATCCAGTGTTAATAATTGAGATCACTGCGCTTGCCACTACTATGGCGGCCGGCCGAAGGTTCAAATTATCCCGCGACAGCAGCGCCATCAGTGAATCTAATTATTTTTACAAGTAGGGTTACCAGACGTCCTCTTTTCCCCGGACATGTTCTCTTTTTTGGACCCTTAAAATGGTCCGGGCGGATTTTCTACAAAATGGGAACATGTCTTCTTTTTTGTAAGTTATACAACTGCTTCAATTTGAAAGTGCAAAAATACAATCTTTTGAACTCTCATAAATGAAAACTCTATAGAATAACTTATCTTGCAACACAGTAACGTTTTTTTTCCTGGATTATCATCTTTTGATGTTGCCCGTGCGTCGATTTCAACGATTTCAGAGAATTTTAAATAATTGGTGCTGTAATTAGCGTGTCATACAAGTTGCGAGGCGGTCAGATAAACAAATTACAGATTCCTTCAGTAAAAACCGTCTTGACTGCAAATTGTTTTATTAATTAATGACGCGTTTCGCCCTTTGGCAGGGCATCTTTAGATTATCTGCGTGACAGAATTTACACAAAATTACAAGGCTGAATTACAAACGGGTATAATGATACATGGGCTTATTTTGTGTTAAGAAGACAGTATAAATGGTAAATAAAGCTTACAATGCGTTCTCCGAGGTGTTTTGCGGTGTTTCTATTTTTCTGGAATTTTTGGATTCCTTGTAGCCCTACAAATAATCGGGTAACAACGTTGTTAACACAAAATAAGCCCATGTATCATTATACCCGTTTGTAATTCAGCCTTGTAATTTTGTGTAAATTCTGTCACGCAGATAACCTGAAGATGCCCTGCTAAAGGGCGAAACGCGTCATTAATTAATAAAAAAATTTGCAATCAAAACGGTTTTTTACTGAAGGAATATTTATTCCGACTGATTGCTGTACACCATGGACTGGAAATCATTTTAGAAATTACATATGCAAATATACAAGATAAATCAGCTTCTAATAATTTCAAATTATAATCCTTATCAGTGGCGGACTAAGAGGGGCGAAGGGGGCGGACCGCTCCGGGCCTCGCTTCTTGGAGGGCCTCCAAATACCTGGAAAGCTTCTTTATTTTTTAAAATTATTTTTTCGTGTACTTTGCCTCTTGGCTCTCGTTATGAGGCGTCCAAATCTCGAAAGCATATATACATTTTTTTCGACTGTACCGCGCCCCGACCACGGGGAGTTCCAAACCTCCAATAGTAATACACGTATTTCCAAGTGGACGGGGGGCCTCATTTTGTTTTGCCGCAACCCCAGTCCTCAGACAGTCCGCCACTGATCCTTATGGTCATTTGTGTAACTCTGGAAGTGTCCTCTTTTTTGTGCACTGACATCTGGTAACTAGTGTTGCCAGATTGAACTCGGGGCAGGCCTGGAGACCAGACGTGCCCCCTGCCCCTTGGCCAATGACTCACTCTCACCCCCTCCCCCCCACAAACACACAACTGCGGCCAACTCACCCCCCCCCCAACCAGGATTACAGGTAAATTCTATTTAAAAAAAAAAAAAAAAAAAAAAAAAAAAAAAAAAAAAAAAAAACCCTATCATCTCCTCCCTCCCAGCAAGTATCCCCCCCCGGTGGAACGTTGCTAGGGGTGGCCTTCACATGCCGCAGCTGACCGGCCAGGCCGCCAGTTGCTGTGGGTCAACAATCGGCACACTTCAGTAGGCGTGGCAGCAGAAGTGGCGGCAGCATCAAAGCTGCTCACATCGACAGCTGCGCCTTCCAAGAGTTGCCGCTTGCTGCTCCGCAAACTGGTCACCAAGAAGAGCGCCAAATACCTAATAAACTTTTGTAGCCATTCTTTATAATTTTCTTCCTGCAACCATTCTTCACGGAACGAACTTCATTTCACTGTCATTACTCACTAATCTGAGTTACTGTAAGCTTGTCTGTTCACACACGATCCGAGTATTCCAAAAATTGCCGGTATACTGATAACAAACAATGAACGAACGAACACAAATAATAGACGTCGCCAGTTGACATGTTGTCGCAACAGTGTTTGCTTAATAATGCGCTAGCCGATTACTATCGACGCAACAGCGAAAAGTTTTCAGAGGAAGAATAGAAAAGTAGCGTTTTGTTGCAATAAGAAATTGACATTTATATAAAGTAATTCAAAATCACTAGAGAGGAGCTAGCCGGGAATGGCCGAGCGCACTGAAGCGTCTTGCCACGGTGCGCGAGGCTGCTCCAGCCAGAGGTTCGAATCCCCCCATAGGGCATGGATGTTGTGTTCGTCCTTAGTTTAAGTTACGTTAAGTTCGATGTATATCTTCGCTACATGAGCATAGTACATAAAAAGCGTCGTAAAAAAAAAAAGGTCAAGATGAAGGTTACAGTCAAGCCCGGAGATGAGAGTCATTGGCCCGTAGACCCGTAGAATTCATTCCAAACCCGGGCACTCCGGGAAGCGCCCGGAGATCTGGCAACCCTACTGGTAACCCTATTTACAAGGTCTTTGGTCCGGGCATACGCCTGCCATGCCAGGCATCCTGCACCTTTCGTCAACTCACACTGACCCATTACCTTCTGTTTACAGCAACGAGAGCCGCAGGTAAATTATTACCGGGAGGTGGTGAGCGCCGCGTTATCCACGTTGACCTGGAACCTGCGAAACGGCGTGGTCCAAATACTTATCATATCTGCCGAATATACTAAAGCCTACTGGGCTGGGAGACCGCCCCACTCTGAGAAACGGAATGCAAGCATGGTCCAAATAGTTAAGTTAGCTGCCAGCCTGTACAGCTAAAGGCTAGTCTACACGACGACACTAGGTTTCATGAAACTGCGCTACTGCCCATTGCGCATGCGCGGCAAGCGTTCGCGCAACTCGTTGGCGAAACTAAACAGTTTCGGCACCTTCTAACTTTGGCGAAACTGATTGCGCGTGTCTTTAGGTTAGGTTATAACCAATACAGAACAAAACACAACATAAAGGCGGGAACGGAAGAAATAATTCGGTTTTTCAACATACATGCGATGCACAGGTGTTTGTGCGATTTTAAACAGTGGCGTGTTAGTGCTCTTGAAGCAATTATTCGTGAATTAAACATTGATGGGTTGACGATTAGTGAATTGCAGACTAAAACACATTCAATTCCAAACACCTATACAAACTAACTATGGCAATTGTGGATTTGGGAACACGGTACAGGTACTTTAGAGACGAATATCTACTTGACAAGAAACGTAATTCAATTTGTAATTTCAGTTCTGGTAACAATGTCTCACGCATAACAGTATTTTGTTTCTTTATTGCATTACTTGCTCTGTTTAAAAGGAACATGAACTGCTCTGGCGACATTCTAAGTTGATTAAAATAGCTTCTAGGGTCTTCAAGTACAATTTCAATTTCTTTCAGCAAGGTCGCTGAGCAACCGAGCTGACATCTTTTTAATCCGGTCACAAACTCAAACACGTTTTTTTATTCTTTTTATGTTTAGTCTTATGCAGTGACTTCACACAGAGAAGCAATAGCACCGCCGCAACTCTTAAAGCTATCAAAACTTTCATTCCACGGCGACTACGGTACTCACAAAACAACGAAACTGAAGTGTATATTATTGGCGCCGTATCTACAGACGTACACGGAACCAGTTGCGAGCAATTCATTTCATGAAATGAGAGTCGCAACTAGGGTTACCAGATGTCCGTCTTCAGAAAAGAGGACATAGCTAGATTAATAAAAGAAACTTTTTAACTTCTCGCTCTCTTTCTCTCGTATTGATAACTCAAGTGTTAGTGATGTCTCTACTATATTATCAGAGTCTTGTTTTTGGAACAAATTACATGACTATATAGCAGTGAGCCCTAATATTTCACCACTTGTAATTATCGTCTGAAGTGCTGAACATTTTTTTCCATACTTATAAGATACCTTGCCGATCAACCCTGTTTTCACCTCAAATTTTTTACGATGCATCATTTACGGAAACCATAGTACCGTTGACTGTAAAATCGTCACGAATAAAGTTACTGTAAAAATTATCTAAGCGTTCCTTGATACAGCTATGCTTCCATTTCGGATCAGACCGACGTGACCATATACATGATTAGCATCTAGATTCTCCTGATTGAATGGAATATGTAAGGTTAGGTGAAAAAGACAATAAATAAAATAAACTTTTAATTTGCCGTACAAAGGCTCGCAATTGATTATTAAAAATAACTCAGTTTTTAGGACAAAAGCTTTAAATCGATTTTTTGAAAACAATGTTTATGTAGTTACGTCTCTTTGATCCTAAACAGGCGAACGGTGAAACGGCATTGGTGACTGTGGCATCTGAGTCAAATGTTCAAATGTTTGTTAAGCTTAAGGGACTTAACTGCGGGGTTATCAGTCCCTAAACTTACAAACTACTTATGAACTACTTACGAACTAGGACGGCACAAATATCCATGCCCGAGGGGGGATTCGAACCCCCGACCGTAGTGGCCGTGCAGACCGTGACTGGAGCGCCTCAGTCCCCGCGGCCACCGCGGCCGGCTGTGGCATCTGACCTTATTTGTATGAAGTTTTGAACAACGTTTTAACTTATGTATAACGTACATTGCACTAGCATTTGATCTTAAAGTCCTAAGTGTGGTTGGTAGACAACGCACAGAACTGCTGAGACTGGACGTTTTATTTTTGGGTGTCACACAACACTCCGACCAGAGAAAGGGGAGGGGGGGAAGGAGAGATTCATATTACACTATGTGTATTACAGTGTCTTCCGTTGTTGCAGACATATGTTTTTAAATGGCTGCCTCGTAGCTCGTATTCCGCGACAATAGTCAAGCCGTTATTTCTATTGTTCCGAAGTAGCTTGATGTCATAGCAGCGGGTGCACAGAAACGAGAAAATTCAAAATCACATTGTTTCAAGAAAGGTTAAATTCTGTAGAGTTAGTTCAGACAGTTGTATTTACGCACTTTCAAGTTGAAGCAGTTCCACAACTCAAAAAGGAGGACATTTCCCCATTTTCTTAAAAACTCGGCCGGACCATTTTTAGGGTCCAAAAAAGAGGACATGTCCGGGTAAAAGAGGACGTCTGGTAACGCTAATCGCAACCTAGTGTCATAGTGTAGACTATCCTTTAACGGTCATTGTCGTCTGACACAACTGGCAGACGTGGACAGAGCAACCAGACGCGCGCATGCGCAGAGCGATGTTCGCGTTTGACTTGCATTGGTCTGCTGGCACAGCCGGCGCCCAAAGCCATTTATTAACCTTGCCGAAAGCCGAGTGGCGCAAGCACCAGGGATCCTCGTAATTCGGCTCAACTTTAATGCATGCGTCTTGGGAATACGAACATACTATCTCTATTGTTTCTGTTATTGGCCCACTTTAGGTTGCGGTAGTAACACTAAAAGTGGGCCTTTGCGATCGTCTTTTGACAGCTCGAAATTTAAATGAAAATAACAGTTTAACTATTCATCTGACACGAAAATTGAATAACCGAATTTGTAGAGGCGAAAATTCTCTACAACTTAGCTCCCTTATGTTTATATCTCGTATTGTTGGAGACATATTTGCAAAAATAACGGAGATTTGACACCCTCCATTGAATTAACAAAAGCCAACCGTTCGGAGATGTGACATTCCTCGCCCAGAACTCTGTCTGGCATACGCCATCTTGCGTTGCGTATTTGATGATTTTCTTATTGTAACTTGCACGTTGTCACTTCAAAGCAATGGCGCACTGAAGAATTAGCAAAAACACATCGTTGTTCGTACGATAAATGATAATCTAATGTCTACAAATGCCATATTAGCATCAGTTAACAACGGTCATCAATAGTATGAGATTAAAGGACACATCTGTTATTTGATAGCTGTGCGTAGTGGGATAGGCGTTGGACTATGACGCTGGCGGTCGGTGGTTCGGAATCCGCCACTACCTAAGTTTTTTTCCATAAAGGGTTTGAAACACTCTTATTAATAAATATTTAGATTATTATTTTTGTTCAAAATGTTTGCAAAATCTTATAAAACTACAAATCTAAATTTGTCACGTCAGTGCGATTTTCTTTATCTATTTATCTACTGGAGTATAAATTTTCCGAGTACTTAAAAATGACATTTAGCTGCAGTTTTCTTTGACTACACAGCCAGCGTTGAAGTCTGCGAGGAGATCCGTTTTAGTTCTAGTGTAATTTAACTTGAACGGTTCAACACCCTTTCTTGCGTAATTATTGGACAAAATACTGTTTGAGGAAAACAGCTGTGAAGTGCATGAGCTACCAAGCAATTTCTCAAGAATTACTGATAAAAATTACTGCAATATGTTGTTACTCAAAGCCTAATCTTTTTTCTTCTAATGTAATCAACGTTCGAGAGAATGATATCACGTAACTCGCTTAATAATTACATAAAAATTGGTACTCCACAACAAAAACAGTAATAATCGATAAATGCGTTATCGGTTTCTAGCTCCGGAATGACGTTTGATTGCTTCGCGTTATCTCTTACGGGAGTTGATTTCATATAGTGGTCAGCGTCACTGGTATCATTGCTTTTTGCTGCAGCGGTCATATTACCATTCTGCTAATAAAGACATGTACTCATCAGACACAGTAATAAACTCGCTATAAAAGTGTTCTTGTAAGCCGTTCATAACAAATATCCTCCTTCATCTGAGTGTTCTTAAGAAAACTTTTAACTTTGCCTACATTTATTAGAAGAAGATAATCAGTCGCACATATTTCTTTTATTGTGGCACTTCTAGTTTTCGGTTAGAGGGTGACATAATACTTTTATATATTTCAGTCTACATTTTAAGCCTTGATAATTATCAAACAGTGCCCGAAATCCACCGGGTGATCAAAAAGTCAGTATAAATTTGAAAACTTAATAAATCATGGAATAATGTAGATAGAGAGGTAAAAATTGACACACGTGCTTAGAATGACATGGGGTTTTGTTAGAACAAAAAAACACAAACAAAGAAAAGTATTGCTAGACGCATGAAAGATCTCTTGCGCGCGTCGTTTAGTGATGATCGTGTAGTCGCAAGTATATCGTGATTGACCGACGTCTGTAGGGATGCTGAAAGACAACATTCGACACCAATGCCTCACCATAACTCTGGACATGCTTTACAGTGCTGTTCACAACATTATTCCTCAAATGTTTGTATAGTTTATGGGACTTAACGACGGGGTCATCAGTCCCTAAACTTACAAACTACTTACGAACTAGGACGGCACAAATATCCATGCCCGAGGGGGGATTCGAACCCCCGACCGTAGTGGCGGTGCAGACCGTGACTGGAGCGCCTCAGTCTCCTCGGCCACCGCGGACGGCCATTATTCCTCGACTACAGCTATTGTTGAGAAATGAAGTTGAACATATTGAGCATTTCCTGTAAAGAACTTCAACTTTGGTTTGTCTTAATTTGTTATACTAATTATTGTTTTTCTGACCAGATGAAGCGCCAACTGTCGGATATTTTTGAACTTTTTTTATTTATTATTATTTTTTGTTATAATAAAAACCCATGTCATTCCAAGCATGTGAGTCAATTTTTACCTCTCTATCTACATTATTCTGTGATTTATTAAGTTTTCAAATTTATACTGACTGTCTGATCATCCGGTAGATGTGCCACAATAAAGCAAATTTCTGCGATTGATTGCTGTGATCTTAAAAGATAATTAAAAATGTTCAAATGATGTAAACCTATTGGACCAAACTGCTATCGTCATCTGTCAAATGTTCAAATGTTTGTTAAGCTTATGGGACTTAACTACGGGGTCATCAGTCCCTAAACTTACAAACTACTTATGAACTACTTACGAACTAGGACGGCACAAATATCCATGCCCGAGGGGGGATTCGAACCCCCGACCGTAGTGGCCGTACTGACCGTGACTGGAGCGCCTCAGTCACCTCGGCCACCGCGGCCGGCTCGTCATTTGTCTCTAGACTTACAAACTACGTATACTACTTTACAATAAGGACAACTCACACACCCATGCCTGAGGGAGAACTCGAACCTCCAGCGAGATTGGCGCCAAGTCCGTAATATGACGCCTTAGACCACGCGGCTATTTGAAAACAGTTGCAGAGCACAAAGAGTTCAACAATGAATCAAACTTCATCATTACTTGACTTTCGTCTCACAACACAATTCTACGCCGCACATGTTAACCCTTAACCCGAAACATCGGTCTCTCAGACCCCTCGTTTATTTTAAAGGTCGAGTGTGGCAGCACTGCAAAAAAAGTGCGGCTCCCCCTTCCCAGTACCTTCGTCGCAATACTTGCCGCGTGTAAAGCAACAGTCAACAATCAGTTTTGCTTCGTCACTGAAGAGATACAGAGTATTGTTTAGAGGAGTGCGCCAAGTTGTGTGCCTGAGATACCGCATGTTTCGTATTACGTACAAGAATTTGGTGGGTCCAATAGACCGCATGTTTCTAATTATGACATAGTCTGATTTCAGTGGTTGTTATTTTGTAGCATTTTCTTCTATGCATGAATATATGTTATATTTCAGGTATAATATGGATCGACTTTCTAAGAAGCGTAACATATCTGCAGCTAATCCAGATTTGGTAGCTTGGGTGCAATCGCAATTACGGGATTTAGATGAAGAAGGAAATGTGAACGATGATGACACATTTGATGATTCTGATGATGATCCAGATTTCGCGATAGGTCATGGCCACCATGAAACAGAGAGTGATACTAGCGAAGAAAATGTTTTATTGGAAGAAGAGCCTGGAGTGGTCTGTACTACAGATAATACCTCCAGGAAACACAGTTCTTTTATGGTAAAAATAATTTCAAGTGGGAACGTTCTGAGCCTGTTAGGACAAGAAGAACACCCGAGCACAACATTCTGAAAGGAGGAATGCCTGGACTAACAGCCAAAAGTCGAAGTTTGGGACAAAGTCCTACTAAATGTCAAACATGGAAGAATTTATTTGATGATGACATGATAGACGAAATAGTCACATGCCAACGTGAAACTGAATTCTATAAGGCAAAGTTGCAGACAACAACTAATTCATCCAATTACAGAAATACTGACAACACTGAGATCAAAGCTTTCATAGGTCTTCTAATGATGACATCAGTATTCAAATCGTCTCATGAAGATATGTTTTCTCTTTTCGAAAAAGACCTGACTGGACGTCCTATATTTGTGGTGATAATGTCGGCAAAGCGCTTTGAAATACTTCTAAGCAGCCTGAGATTTGACGATGTGACTACCAGGGAGGAAAGAAGAAAGTCAGATCGTGCAGCTGCAATATCAAACGTTTTTGATAAGTTCATTTTCAATTCTCAGCAATTATACTGTGTAAAAGCCGGCATATAAGTGCATCAGATGTGGTCAGCCAGTTTGTTTGGAATGTAGCAGAAAGATGTGTGTCGACTGTGCGAAAGAGCTGTGATATAATATTTCAATTCATTTGATTATTATATTTGTTTACATTTTTTGCAAAGTTCCGAGAGCGTACGCTTCCCGAGGTGTCAACAGTTATATTGCTTCCTAGAACGAATACCTCGCGAAACAGTCACAAAGATAAAATTAGAGAGATAAGGGCCCACACCGAGACATACAGACAGTCGCTTCTTCCGTCGACCATACGAGACTGGAATAGGAGGTGTTAATGATACACAAAAAAATCTCCGCCACACCGTGGGATGGCTTACAGAGTATGGATGGAGATGTACGAATCAAACTTCACTCACAATTACATAAATTAATATTCCTGAAACGAAGTTTTATCATCCAATTATCATAATCGGTCGCGAAAATAGTTTAAATTCCAGCTAAATTTAGCATGTGCTGAGGCATGTTGGACGTATATAGGATGGTAGACTTAAATATTGATACTATTTTGTCAGTTAATTAAGGTTTAGTTCTTTATGTAATGAGACAATTATTGAATTATATGAAACAAAACGTAAATTAGTTACAAACTACGGCATGTACTTTATTCTACATCTACATGGGATACTCTGCAAATCACATTTGAGTGCCTGGCAGAGGGTTCGCCAGCCGCGGTGGCCGCGGGGACTGAGGCGCTTCAGTCACGGTCCGCACGGCCATGCCATCCCTCGGGCATGGATATTTGTGCCGTCCTAGTTCGTAAGTAGTTCATAAGTAGTTTGTAAGTTTAGGGACTGATGACCCCGTAGTTAAGTCCCATAGACTACACTAACATTTGAAACATTTGAAGCAGAGGGTTCATCGAACCACCGTTATACTATTTATCTCCCATTCCATCCTCGAATAGCGCGCGGGAAGACAGAAGACCTGAATCTCTCCGTTCGAGCTCTGATTTCTCGTATTTTATTCTCATGGTCATTTCTACCTATGTAAGTGGGAGTCAACAATATATTTTTACATTCAGAGGAGAATGTTGGCGAGTGGAGTTTCGTAACTAACCCACGCTGCAGCGATAAGCGCCGTTATTGTAATGATTCCCAGTACGCTATCTCCCCTATATCGTGACAATACGAAACGAGCTGCCCTTTTTTGGACTCTTTCGATGTCCTCCGTCAAACCCACCTGATAAGGATCCCACACTGGGCAGCAATACTCCAAAAATGGACGGACAAGCGTAGTGTATGCAGTTTCTTTTGTAGTTGTATTGCATCTTTCAAGGGTTCTGCCAATAAAACGCAGTCTCTGGTTCGCCTTTCCCACGACATTATCTACGTGTTCTTTCCAGTTTAGGTCTGAAGTAATAGTAATTCCAAGGTATTTAGTGGAGCTTACGGACTTCACTTTTGATTGATTTATCTTCTAAAAAAAGTTTAACGGATTTCTTTTCGTACTCATGTGGGCGACTTCACACTTCTCATTATTTAGAGTCAACTGCCAATTTTTACACCATAGTGATGTGTTATTTAGATCGTTCTGCAGTTGGTTTTGATCTTCAGATGATTTTACTAGACGGTAAATGACGGCGTCATCTGCAAACAACCTAAGACTGCTGCTTAGATTTTCTCCCAAATCGTTTACGAAAATAAGGAACAGCAGAGGACCAATAACACTACCCTGTGGAACGCCGGATATCACCTCTGCTTTAGTCGATGCCTTACCATCGGTGACTACGAACTGTGTCCTCTCTGACAGTAAATCCCCTATCCAGTCGCAAATTTGGGGTGATATACCATAACCACGCAATTTGATTAAAGGCCGTTTGTGAGGTACGGTGTCAAAAGCCTTCTGGAAATCAAGAAATACGGAATCGATTTACGAACCCTTGTCGATAGCGCCCATCACTTCATATAAATAAAGAGCTAGTTGCTTTTCGCATGAACGATATTTTCTAAATCCATGTTGGCCTTGGGTCAACAGATCATTCTGTTCGAGGTAATTCATAATATTTGAATACAGGATATATTCCAAAACCCTACTGCAGATTGACGTCAATGAAATAGCCCTGTAAATATCACTACCGATATTCGGATTTAGTTTATGACACGTTCGATATGTCTGCCTTCCGTGGTGAGGGTGTGGCGCTGGCGAATAGCGAAATTCCGCATGGTCAGGAACATGGATGCTGTCAGTGACCTCCTGGATGGCTGTTTTCAGCTCAGCAGTGATTTTAGGGGTTATTCTGTAAACTTTGTCTTTAACACAGCCCAACAAAAAGGAATTGCATGTTTTCGGATCCAAATAATGTTGCGGCCATATACGTGACCTCAGGGTACCCCGGAGCCATAATGCGTTCTCCAAACTGCTCCTCCAGAACGTCGAACACTCTCCTGCTTCGATGGGGTCGAGCTCCGTCTTTCATGAACCACATCTTGTCCAAATCAGGGTCATTTCCGATAATATCGCTGATATCACGTTTCAACACCTTAACCACCCGTTTGGTAGTCACCGTGCCATCAAGGAATATTACACTGATTATTCCGTGACTGGATACAGAGCCAACCATTGAGGATGAAGAGACTTTCCGACCGCGAAGTGCGGATTCTCCGTCCCACAAATGCGCCAGTTTTGCTTATTTAACAAACCCATACACCTCAAAGTAGGCTTCGTAGTTAAGCCGTACCATATTCACATCAAAGTCCTATTCGCCAGTTCTGTGGACAAAAGTGTTGTGAATACACAACCGCTGTTCCATGGCCCTGAGGCATAATGGCTGACGTGTTTGAATGTTGTATGGTAAGACAAGCAGGTCTTCATCTACATCTATATCGATACTCTGCAAATCACATTTAAGTGCCTGGCAGAGGGTTCATTAACCACTTTCATAACTTTTCTCTATCGATCCATTCTCTAATAGCGTGCGAGAAGAAAGAACACCTAAATCGTTCCGTTTTCGTTCTTATTTCTCTCATTTTATTGGTATGGTCATGTCTCCCTAAGTAGGTGGGTGCTAGAACAATATTTTCACATTCAGAAGTAAAAGTCGGTGATTGAAACTTCGCAAACACATCACGCCGCAATGAATAACGTCTTTCTTTTAATGATTTCCACCCCAATTCGTGCAACATTTCCGTGACGCTTTCCCCCCCGTAACGTGATAAAACAAAACGAGCTGCCCTTCTCTGAACCTTCTCAATGTCTTCCGTCAGTCCCACCAGGTGAGGGTCCCACAAGGGGTAACAGTACTCCAGGAGAGGACGCACAAGTGTGATGTAGGCAGTCTCTTTGGTGGAGCTGGTGCATCTTCGAAGCGTTCTGCCAATGAAACGTAACCTTTGGTTCGCCTTCCCCACAATATTTTCTATGTGTTCTCTCCAGTCTAAGTTGTTCGTAATTGTAACTCCTAGGTATTTGGTACAATTTATGACCTTAAGGTTTGACTGATTTATCGCGTAATTGAAGTTCAGCGGATTTCTTTTAGTGGTCATGTCCACAACAATTTGTAGCAAAGTCTCCATGTTGATTCCGACTTGTTTTGCAGTTTGAGTGACCGATTTTCTAGGGCAGGTTTCAAACAGAGTGCGTCTCTCCTTGATGTTTTCGGGCGTTTTCGCCTATTTTGGACGACCTATATAGCCGACACTGTCATCAGGAACAATACCGATCTCTCAGACTTGGGGATCAAATTGTTGATTGTTAGCACACTTGAGCCGTTTGTCTTCATCTTGAACTCGGTCCTAAAGTTCCTTCAACTCGTAGTCGGGCTGTTATCGCTCGTAGTAGGCCTTAACAAGCGCTCTGCGCTCAGTGTACACTGTACAGTGACATTTTCACGTGCAAACGGCCGACAAAACCGAGGCACGTGTACATGGGCATACTAATTCCCACCGTGCCTCTCAGCCAGACGTACACTATGAACGTATTTGCAAATTCGCAAGAAACTGGAAGAGCGTTTTCAATGGGACATCAATATGATTCGTCTGATATTTTGTATATTTGACGTTCAAAGCAAGAGAAACGTTCTTATGAAATAAAAATTTGGAAAAGTTTCGCTGAAAAATTGTAAAATTCAGAAAAAATAGAAAGATATTTTTCTATGGCATATCAATCCCACTCATCTGTCCGCCTCCGTAGCTCAGTGGAAGCGTCGCTGACTACCACGCAGGAGGCCCGGGTTCGATTCCCGGCAGGGGACTGGGTGTTGTGTGTTGTCCTAATTATCATCATATAATTGGCACGCAAGTCGCCCACGCGGGGTCAAATAGAAAGACTTTCACTCAGGCGGCCGAACAATCCCGTAAGGGATCTACTGGCCAAGAAAGCCATACGTTCATTTCCATTTTTACCATTCATCTGATTGCGATAAAATTTAGCACATTCGACTTCAAAGCGAGAGGAAGGTTTGAGTGAAGTAAAAGTTTGGAATAGTTGGCCAGAAAATAGGAAAATTTGGGGAAAACTGAAAGAGCTGTTTTATTTTGAATACCAATGTCATTCGTACGATTTCGACAAACTTTTGCACATTTGACGTTCACCGATATTTATACTATCCGAGGATGCCTTTATAAAGCTACTGGGTCTAAAACACATATGATTTAAATTAAATTGGTTTATATTAAGAGGTAAGTGATACGAAGTTCACCGGGTGAACTAGTAAATAAATAAAAATATAATAAACACCGGTACTAAAAATCAGTACTACAGTATACAATAACAAAGTTTTCGAAACTAAAATATTGGTCAGTCTCATTCAACATCCATCGCTTCACTATTTGAACGATACTGACGGAAAAGGTGCGCAGTGCGTTATTAGCAGGGAGATGCGGCACCCATTCGTACGGACTGCGCGGCTCCGGTGACGGAAAACACAACCTGCGGGTGTAGCTGTAACATAAACGGAACACCCTCCATATTTAAGCACTGCATCACTAGTGTAAAAATTAAAACTGGAGTCCAACGTGAAATTTGCACCTTCAGCAAATACATTAGGAAAAGAGTTTGGATACAAATCGTTGGTGAGTCATGTCGTGAACATCTGTTTTGCAAATTTAAACATCAGCTCAGTAATAACAAAACAAATGTTCAAATGTTTGTAAATCTGTCGGACTCAACTGCATGGATAATAGTCAGTATCTTACAAACTACTAAAACTAAGCTGAACTAAACTGAGGACCACAAACACACATGCCAGAGGGAGGATGCGAACCTCCGACGCGGGAGGCCGCGCGATCCGCAACGTGGCGCTCCAGACCGCTCGGCTACTCCCGCGCGGCCGCTCACTGATCTGTACATAACAAAACTTTAAACGTTTCCAGTTGCAGTGCGTGATTATTAACAGTGGAACTAAAACAACATCAAAATGACTAGCACAGAAATAAACGCACGAAGCGATGCAAACTTCCGCAAATTGCAAAATTTTTCAATTTCTGTTCCTCTTCTCGAGATGAAAACTTGTGCCGAACCAGGAATCGAATCCGGGTCATTTCCGTTCTTTAGTTTCTTTTAGGAGATATGATACTGCGAGAAGAAATTGACACAGCGCTGAAGGATTTGAGACGAAACAAGGCCCCTGGAATAGATAATATTCCGTCTGAACCGCTGATTTCGTTAGGGAAGCCAGTCATGAAAAAACTGTTCAACCTGGTATGCAAGATGTATGAGACAGGGGAAATACCCTCCGACTTCAAGAAGAATATCGTAATTCCAATTCCAAAGAAGACAAGTGCGGACAAGTGTCAAAATTACACAACTATCAGTTTAATAAGCCATGGTTGCAAAATACTAACACGAATTATTTACAGACGAATGGAAAAAGTTGTGGAATCCGACCTCGGGGAAGATCAGTTTGGATTTAGGAGTAATGTAGGAACACGGGAGGCAATACATTACGACTTATCTTAGAAGATAGGCTAAGGAAAGGTAAACCTACGTTTTTAGCGTTTCTAGATTTGGAGAAAGCTTTTGACAATGTCGACTGGAATACACTCGTCCAAATTTTGAAGGTATCAGGGGTAAAGTATAGGGAGCGAAGAGCTATATTCAACCTATAAAAAACCAGACAGCAGTTATTAGAATCGAAGGGCAAGAAAGGGACGCAGAGGTTGGGAAGGGAGTAAGACAGGGTTGTAGCCTTTCCGCAATGTTGTTCAATCTGTACATTGAGCAACCAGTGAAGGAATGCAAGGAGAAATTTGGAGAGGGAATTAAAGTTCAGGGAGAGTAATAAAAAGTTTGCGGTTTGCCGATGAAATAGTAATTTTGTCAGAGACTGCAAAGAATCTGGAAGAGCAATTGAATGGGATGGACAGTGTCTTGAAAGGAAGATATAAGATGAACATTAACAAGAGTAAAATGAAGGTAATGGAATGTAATGTCAGAAAATCAGGCGATTCTGAAGGAATTAGATTAGGTAATGAGACAATAAAAGTAGTAGATGAATTTTATTATTTGGATAGCAAGATAACTTCTGAGGGCCTAAGTAAAGAAGATATAAAATGCAGAATGGCTATGGGGAGAAAAGCATTTCTAAAGAAGCGAAACTTGTTACCATCCAATATTAATTTAAATTTTAGGAAGTCCTTTCTGAAAGCATTTGTCTGGAGCGTAGCACTGCATGGCAATGAAACGGACGATAAGGAGTTGAGATAAAAAGATGATAGAAGCTTTTGAAATGTGGTGCTACAGACGAATAATGAAAATTAGATGGGCAGATCACTTGACTAATGAGGAGCTGCTTAACCGAAAGGGGAGAAATGGAGTTTCTGGCATATCCTGACTAAGAGAAAGGATAGATTGGTTGGACATTCTGAGACATTAAGGAATTGTAAACTTAGCATTAGAAGGAAGTGTGTGGGGTAAAAACAGTAGAGGGAGACCGAAGGACGAATACAGTAAGCAGATTCAAAAGGATGTAGGATGCCGAACGTATTCTCAGATGAAGAGACTTGCACAGGACAGGGTAGCGTGGAGAGCTGCATCAAGCCAGTCTGCGGACTGAAGACCACAACAACAACAGTTTCTTCCATTTATTTCATAAAATCCTCAAATTCGCGATCTCGTAATAAGATGGTGTAATTAACCATTTAAGACGGTTTCTAGAAAACATTCAAATACCTGTTGCAAAGCACTGCCAGGTTCGCTGTTTATATAATAGAGGGAGCCAGGTGGGCGTCTCGCACTGGGCGCCTGGGTGTTTGAGGCCGGTCCTGCCATACAGGAACATGAGGACCTGCAAGTGACTGCGGTACACGAAGTACTCTCCGCCACAACACGCTGTTTGTTACAAGTGGAACTGTACAGTGCGATACAATGGGGCTGAGCGCAGAAGTCGGGCAGTGTCCTGGTTTATTTGGAGGTGGCCGCTGGCACATGCGACCGCTCCCAGAATAGCAGCCGCTGTTTGCCCGCCGCTACACAGCGAGGCACGGCAAGGCACAGGACAGCGACCTAGCGCTGAGCAGCGCGCGACCCGGCCCTGACCACGGCCACACGCCGGCGTCGCTGCCACACCGACAAGCTCTCTCAGTAAGAGCTTGCTCTCATTCTGACAGCGGCAGTCTAACCCTTCAATGCATAGTGTAGCTGATCACCTACATACCTAATTTTTTCCCATTATCTCTCAAACTGATCAACATTTTACCACAATTTCATTTGTAGCTGCTTGTATACAAGGTGTTCCGTATGCTAGTAGCTCGTCCTAGAAATTATACACTACCGACCATTAAAATTCCTACGCCGGCCGCGGTGGCCGAGGAGACTGAGGCGCTCCAGTCACGGTCTGCACGGCCACTACGGTCGGGGGTTCGAATCCCCCCTCGGGCATGGATATTTGTGCCGTCCTTAGTCGTAGCTAGTTCATAAGTAGTTTGTAACCTTAGGGACTGATGACCCCGTAGTTAAGTCCCATAAGTTCTACAAACATTTGAAAATTGCTACACCAACAAGAAATACAGATGATAAACGGGTAGTCATTGGACAAATATATTATACTAGAACCGACATGTGTTGTGGTCCTCAGTCCGCAGACTGTTTTGATGCAGCTCTCCACGCTACCCTGTCCTGTGCGAGTCTCTTCATCTGAGAATACGTTCGGCAACCTACATCCTTTTGAACCTGCTTGTTATATTCGTCCCTCGGTCTCCCTCTATGATTTTTACCCCACACGCATCCTTCTAATGCTAATTTGACAATACCTTGATGTCTCAGAATGTGTCCAACCAATCTATCCCTTCTCTTAGTCAGGATATGCCATCTTTTTATCTGAACTCCTTATCGTCCACGTTTCACTACCATGCAATGCTACAAATATTTAATGTTAACAAGTTTCGCTTCTTTAGAAACACTTCTCTTCCCATAGCCATTCTGGATTTTATATCTTCTTTACTTAGGCCATCAGAAGTTATCTTGCTACCTAAATAACAAAATTCATCTACTACATTTATTGTTCATTACCTAATCTAATTCCTTCAGCATCGCCTGATTTTCTGACATTGCATTCCGTTACCTTTGTTTTACTCTTGTTAACGTTCATCTTATATATTTGTTTCAAGACACTGTCCATTCCATTCAATTGCTCTTCCAGATCTTTTGCAGTCTCTGCAGAATTACTACGTCATCGGCAAACCGCAATATTTTTATTTCTTCTCCCTGCACTTTAATGCCCTCTCCAAATTTCTCCTTCTGTTCCTTCACTGCCTGCTCATTGTACAGATTGAACAACATTGGGCATAGACTACAACCCTGTCTTACTCCCTTTCCAACCTCTGCGTCCCTTTCTTGCCCTTCGACTCTAATAACCGCTGTCTGGTTTTTGTATGGGTTGAATATAACTCTTCGCTCTCTATATTTTACCCCTGATACCTTCAGAATTTGGAAGAGTGTCCATTTGATTACATTTTCACGCAATTTGGGTACATACATCCTGAGAAATACGTACCCAGAACAACCACCTCTGGCCGTAATAACGGCCTTGCTACGCCTGGGCATTGAGTTAAACAGACCTTGGATGGCGTGTGCAGGTACAGATGTCCATGCAGCTTCAATACTATACCACAGTTCATCGAGAGTAGTGACTGGCGTATTGTGAGGAGCCAGTTTCTCGGCCACCGTTGACCAGGCGTTTTCAATTGGTGAGAGATCTGGAGCAGTCGAACATTTTCCTTATCCACGTACATGACCTGCAACATGCGGTCGTGCATTATCCAGCTGAAATGTAGGCTTTCTCAGGGATCGAAAGAAGGGTAGAGTCACGGGTCGTAATCCATCTGAAATGTAACGGCCACTGTTCAAAGTGCCGTCGATGCGAACAAGAGGTGACCGAGACGTGTAACCAATGGTACCCATACCATCACGCCGGATGATACGCCAGTATGGCTATGAAGAATACGCCCTTCCAATGTGCGTTCACCGCGATGTGGCCAAACACGGATGCGACCATCATGATGCTGTAAAAGAAGCTGGATTCATCCGAAAAATACACGTTTTGCCATTGGTGCAACCAGGTCCTTCGTTGCTTACACCATCGCAGGCGCTCCCGTCTGTGATGCAGCGTCAAGGGTAACCGAAGCCATGGTCTCCGAGCTGATAGTCCATGCTGCTGCAAACGTCGTCGAACTGTTCGTGCAGATTGTTGTTGTCTTGAAAACTTCCCCATCTGTTGACTCAGGGATCGAGTCGTGGCTGCAAGATCCGTTACAGCCATGAGGATAAAATGCCTGTAATCAAGACTGCTATTGATACGAGGCCGTTGGGATCCAGCACGGCGTTCCCTATTGCCCTCCTGAACCCACCGATTCCATATTCTGCTAACAGTCATTCGATCGCGACCAACGCGAACAGCAATGTGCGATACGATAAACCGCAATCGCGGTAGGCTATGATCCGATCTTTATCAAAGTCGGAAACGTGATGGTACGCATTTCTCCTACTTACGCGAGGCATCACAACAATGTTTTACCAGGGAACGCCGGTCAATTGCTGTTTGTGTATGAGAAATCGGTTGGAAACTTTCCTCATGTCAGTACGTTGGAGGTGTCTCTATCGACGCCAACCTTGTGTGAATGCTCTGAAAACCTAATCATTTGCATATCACGGTATCTTTTTCCTGTCAGTTAAATATCGCGTCTGTAGCAAAAATGTTCAAATGTTTGTTAAGCTTAAGGGAATTAACTACAGGGTCATCAGTCCCTAAACTTACAAACTACTTATGAACTACCTACAACTAAGGACGGCACAAACATCCATGCCCGAGGGGGGATTAGAACCGTAATGGCCGTGCAGACCGTGACTGAAGCGCCTCAGTCCCCTCGGCCACCGCGGTCGGCGCGTCTGTAGCACATCATCTTCGTAGTGTAGCAATTTTAATAGTCAGGAGTGTAATTTGCAGACTGCTACTCAATCATTTCGACCGTTAGCTGAACGTGCGTTTGTTTACATTAGTATTCCTCCTTTGCCATGTAAAAGTAGACAATCACATACTACTGTTGCATTATTAGTTACTTTCTAGAAAGTTGAGAGGCATAATAGTGACATTTATTACATCAGGTACATCTTGGAAGCAATATATAGCTGACCAGTTATCATATATACTTTTTCTTCAGCAATCCATAGCATGACAAATCACATAAACAATGGCGTTGATTGCGTCGCAATATTCCAATTACATCCCGAGATATTGCGACACGAAATTGACGCTTGAAATACGCGAAACGCGCGGCTAGCGCACGTCCTGAGACTCAGGCGAGAACCCCACGCTGCTTAGGACTTGTCATGATTTGTCATGCTATGGATTGCTGAAGAAAAACTATAGGGTTTCCATATTAAAAAAAAAAAAAAAAAAAAAAAAAAAAACAGTTTGTGTTAAAAAACACATTTGCTTTCGTTTTAGAATGTTTCCAAATATGTACATTCATGGGCCCCACTCGTACATTGATACCGGTGAAAGTCGTTTTCCAATAGCTGTTATTGTTCCAGAGATATTTTGGGTGGACAAGATAGCTTCGACACCCTATATATATATATATATATATATATATATATATATATATATATATATATATATATATATATAGCCTAGGAGTAAGCTAACTACAATTTCATGCTGTTGTAATCCAACCAGTATAATTCATGTTTGACCATCAAACAATTAAATTAAAAAAATATTGTTAACGAACTACGAAACACTCCCAAAGAAATAATGTTCTCTTGTAATTTAGTTATTTTGAAAGGAGAAGCGAAATGCGGATTGGCTTTCTTGTAATTTTTTTTATTGCAACATGTTAATGGACAGTTTTGTAATATGATGAAGAGTGGTTTATAAATTTCATTGTACTCAACTTCATGTCTTGTGACACAACATCTCATTTAGATAAATACTGTAAACTTACCTAGATTGTGGACTTGATCACTTTCTCCTGAAGTCATTTCCTTGACAATTAACACAAACCTTTGTTATACCACAGCTGCACATCTGCTCTCAAAATCACTGCAGAAGAATACTAGCTACATTATTCGCTATGTACAATGCGAATCCTCAACTAACTACTGATAGTACAATCCATGTTCATACTGATTTAAAAAAAGAAGTTGAATAAATTACTGGGGCTGTTTTCTGGGAAAATAATCAAGTCGACAGTCTAGGTAAGTTTCAAGTATTTATCTAACTGAGCCGTAAAACTTCAGCCTATGGACTGCTCGGTCGCTTCCACCAGTGGCTCGAGTCCTCCCTCTGGCATGGTTTTGTGTGTGTGTGTTGTGCTTAGTGTAAGTTACTTTAAGTAGTTTTAAGTCTAGGGACTGATGACCAAAGAAGTGTGGTCCAATAGGTTTACGAACGTTTGAACATTTTGTGTTTCATGATCGACTCGAGCATTCACGACGTGACTGGGTGCCCTCATGTCCCCACGATTCCAATATAGGGGCACTGTTGACATCCGAATGGCCCAAATGCGTGGTTATGGTATATCGAACCAAATTTGCGATTGGATAGGGGATCTCCAGTCAGAGAAGACACAGTTCGTAGTAATCAATGGTAAGGCATCCACTAAAACAGAGGTGATATCGGGCGTTCCAGAGGTTATTGGTGTCATTGGTCCTCTGCTGTTCCTTATTTACATAAACGATTTAGGGGAAAATCTAAGTAGCTCCCTCAAGGTTGTTTGCAGATAACGCCGTCATTTACCGTCTAGTAAAATCATCTGAAGATGAAAACCAACTGCAGAACGATCTGAATAAGATATCAGTATGTTGTGGAAATTGGCAGTTGACTCTAAATAATGAGAAGTGTGAAGTCGTCCACATGAGTACGAAAAGAAATTCGTTACACGTTATTTACAAGATAAATCAATCAAAAGTGAAGCCCGTAAGCTCCACAAAATACCTAGGAATTACTATTACTTCAGACTTAAACTGGAAAGAACACGTAGATAATGTCGTGGGAAAGGCGAACCAGAGACTGCTTTTTATTGGTAGAACCCTTAAAAGATGCAACAGAACTACAAAAGAAACTGCATACGCTATGCTTGTGCGTCCATTTTTGGGGTATTGCTGCCCAGTGTGGGATCCTTATCAGGTGGGTTTGACGGAGGACATCGAAAGAGTCCAGAGAAAGGCAGCTCGTTTTGTATTGTCACGATACAGGGGAGACAGCGTTACGGAAATGATACAGGATCTGGAATGGGAATCATTACAACAACGGCGCTTATCGCTGCGGCGTGGGCTACTTACGAAACTCCAATCGCCAACATTCTCTTCCGAATGCGAAAATATATTGTTTACTCCCACTTACATAGGTAGAAATGACCATCAGAAAAAAATACGGGAAATCAGAGCTCGAACGGAGAGATTTAGGTGTTCATTCTTCCCGCGCGCTATTCGAGAATGGAATGGGAGATACAATAGTATAACGGTGGTTTTGATGAACCCTCTGCCAGGCACTTAAATGTGATTTGCAGAGTATCCCGTGTAGGTGTAGATGTAGATGCCTGCCCTCTGCATCATTCCAACGGTGCGGTCTCTGTCAAAAACATTCAGTTGGTGGATAGGCTGTCTAACATGTCTGCGAGGCATTGCGAGTACTGCATACTGTACATAAACGTCTTGTTACACTGTCTGACTCACGGCAGTTGCCTGGTACCAATTTCCCAACAGGGAGGTGGCAGCACCAATACACTCTGGTGGGCATTTCAGACACTGCAGAGCCGTGTAAATCTACTCACGCATCAATAATATTGTCACATTGCACTGGAAGTAGGCTTGACTTCGAAGGCAACTAAACACAGCACTTATACTGAAAGCACGTTTATTACGAACTCAACATACACGCAGCACTGACTGCCTGTCAGGCAGAGTGCTCTGCTATTTATACACAGACAGAATTTACCAGAAATTAGTAAAGTTAACATAAGAAACAAGTGAACATAAGAAAGATGTAGAACCTTCTGGAATTGTTGATTACAAAGAAATAAATTTTTTGCCGGGGGGGCGGGATTGAACCGGTGACCTTCTGCAGCACAGTCCGTGACGCTATCCCCTGCGCCACGCCGGCAGTGGCTGATCGTGGTCTCTTTCGACAGTATACAAGGATTGCGATATGGGAAAATATTGCACCGCTTCTTTTCGGTAATCCCTTTTCTTGCAAGGCAGTATATGACCTCACTGCACTCAGTAGAGACATTATTATTTGAATTCTTGAATAACAGAACGTCTTGATTGCAAATATTTTTTATTACAATGACGCGTTTCGCCCGGTTAGGGCATCTTCAGATTTCTGTCAAAGAAGAAAATATTGATACAGAACTTACAATATTTACATGACATTATTTCGAAATTTTTTAGTTACAAGCCAATCTGAAACTGTTTTAAGAAATTGCGATAAAGTACGCTACTAATGTTTTATATACTCTGTGGTGGAGAGAGTTTAGATTAAAATGCGGTAATAGGGTATCGTACAGAGACAATAATATGTAAACCATTAATATCCGGTAACATTGACCGTTGAAAACAGATTGATACATTGTTTAACTGAATGGATATTGCAAGATTTACCTTGTATGATGTCCCTGCACCTTAGGTCGTCACCATATTATGACGACTTGCGTCGGTAGAAGTACAAGTACTGCCTGAGGCAGCGTTCACATTTGTGCTGCGAGTAACCGCCAATAAAGCGAAGTGACCACAACACTGTAGGCGTTGGGTCGGTCGGATATCAGTTGTTAATTTAAAATATGGACACCATTTACATAAAATACCAATATCACATGAATGCAATTTCTAGGGATGCCCAGTTATATTACAGAATATTACTTAAAAATTTCATTAAAGTGTCGAAAAAGGTTGGTCTTTTGAGGTCAACTGATCGTTAAGAAGTCTTGGGTGTTTAAAACAAACCCGCTTAGAAATCTCAAATTCTTCCAGGATATTTAACTTCCGTCCTTTTTGGGCATAATACAAAATTTCCAAATTATCTAGGGTGGGAGCTTGATGGCCAGAAGACTTTAAATGCTCGGCAAAAGGAGAGTATTTCTTTATTTGCCCCTTTTTTGTTAACAAATGTTCACTGAAACGTGTAGACCACGACTGGGTCACGCAGTGCGTTTATCATTCGCCTTTCTTCTCTTCCATATGGCCCTCATTTTCACCCCGTGGGCTCTGTTCCTTTCTTCAGTCCGTTTTGTTCCTGACCAGAACTTCGTTCTCTAACTACTACGTATCTGTTTATTTTTAACTATAACTTCAATTATCTATACGTGTTTTTTTTATACGTCCTCCTTGTTTTCTCGGATTAATGGTATGTTCTTTAGCCAATCAGTGAAAGTCGTGATGTGAGGAAGCTTTGTTGTTGAAAGTCTTTGGTCATGTCCAAAGAACTTTTGCCAACGTTTCCTGATGTCTGCTGCTAGGTTGTATAATCTCTTACAACATTCTGTATATACCAAACGCTGGTCAGCGTTCTCTCCACAAATACCGAAGGTGAACGAGAGCTGTAGCTTATCGCATCGCAGACCATATTGCCTAAGTGCTGGTGGTGGTGGTGGGGGGGGGGGGGGGGCAGTGTGTCTCGGTCGAATGCACTCTACGAGACAGCGCCCGCCAGATCTACGTCGTTCACTCACACAGTCACCAATTGCGTGCAGATGACGTCCACGTCAGCAGTTGCACGTTCCAAGAGGTCCTCTGACGACACTAGCGTAGCAGACAGGGGCGCCGACTCCGTGGGTGCTCCGGGGCTCGTGCAGCCCCCAAGACATTTTTAGGGGTGCTGAGCATCCACATAATATTGAGGTGGAAAATAAAATTATATACATTTAAAAAAATCGGAAAAAATCAAAACCTACCTTATGACTCAAGAGGCAATGCAAAACGTGACCGTAGCGAGAGACGATATTTCATACGTGAAAGAAATGATAGTTTTGTACGCGGGTCCCCAAGCGAGTAGTAATGAGTGTCCGTGTTTTACCCACTACGCTAGCTTTATTCATCCTGAAGCACGTCGGTCCTTTTGACTTTTCAGGTGTACGTAATTATGAACATTCAATTGTGTTCTTTTAGGAATTTAGCTTGAAGAATCTGATGCTGATGCTAAAGTTAATCGTTTTCCATTATCTTTGTCACTTCCCTTGTTATTAAAATTATAGATTCAGTTGAAATTTGTAATGGTTTTCTCTCAGGCTTAAAAAAACCTTGGACTATATTAATACTGTCAGATATGTCATGAAGTTATCTCGAAGTGATGAAAGTTTCGATGAAGTATACAGCTCTTGCTTGTAACTGACCAAAAAAAATTTATGTCGAACTTAAAAATCTCAAAATATTCCAGAGAATTTCTTTAAGCCTTGATGAAGGTGTTCTACCAAACGCTTTTGTCAGAAAGAATAGCTCCGCACAAAAAGTGTTGGATTAGTGTACAGTGAAAAAATTGTTTCATTGGTCTTGTAGAAGTTTTGGGGTGTTACTTATATCGAAATATCCACTTCGGCGAATTAGATCGCTTTATTGTAGAGTCCTAATGCAGCCATGCTTTCCTTTTCTTCCTCCTCCTTCTTCCTTCTATCTTTAAAAGGCCAGACAACTGCCTATTTCCTTTTATCAAGTATTGCTCATTCAAAACTGCATGAACATGATTTTCAGGAGGGTTGGTTTCGCATATTTGTGAACCGTGATATACAGCACCCACACTGATTTTCAAAAGTCGGCGCCTCTGGCAGCAGTCGAGTGAGTGTAAAACGGGCTAGTGGTGAGCGTGCCTGCAGTCCCACTGCTAGAAACTGGTTGCTAATGGTTCTTGTTGAACTTAGGTGCTCACAAACCCTCTTATCTGTGCTGTAGAAGCTGTACGACCTGCCCTTACTATAGGATGATCTTGGCGGACGTCTGTGCTGCGTGGACGTCAGGAACCTTGTCTAGGGCTGTGAGAATGATCACGTGACCTTGGAACCAATATCGTTCCACAACAGACGCGGCATGTGCAACTGGTGTGACAATTGTCCGAAAGGGACATCCCGCCTCTCGAAAGGCCGCAATTTGACCGCTTTCAAACTCGTTCAGTTGGCTCAGGAAGTATGAGTTCGTCCCCGTGGCATGGCGCCTGTTTGATTCACACCTTCGTATCACATTGAGCCTTATGGCTGAAAACATACTCTGTTAAACGGTCCACACAAACAGCGATCTGTCAGCTACATCACTACGATGGTGGCGGAGTTCTTTGAAAACATAAGCAGTACATGTGCTATCCCACATGCGGCATCTGCCGTTATCGAATCAAAATCGACAAAGTCTTCTAATATTTTTAGTGCGAGTGCATTTAAAATATACAGGGTGTTACAAAAAAGGTACGGCCAAACTTTCAGGAAACATTCCTCACACACAAAGAAAGAAAATGTGTTATGTGGACATGTGTCCGGAAACGCTTAATTTCCATGTTAGAGCTCATTTTAGTATTTACAGATGAGGCTTCATTCCAACGTGATAAAATTGTAAATTTTCACAATCAACATGTGTGGGCTGACGAGAATCAGCACGCAAATGTGCAATCACGTCATCAACACAGATTTTCTGTGAACTTTTGGGCAGGAATTGTTGGTGATGTCTTGATTGGGCCTCATGTTCTTCCACCTACGCTCACTGGAGCACGTTATCATAGTTTCATAAGGGATACTCTACCTGTGCTGCTAGAACATGTGCCTTTACAAGTACGACACAACATGTGGTTAATGCACGATGGAGCTCCTGCACATTTCAGTCGACGTGTTCGTACGCTTCTCAACGACAGAGTCTAACCGATGGATTCGCAGAGGCGGACCAATTCCATGGCCTCCACGCTCTCCTGACCTCAACCCTCTTGACTTTCATTTATGGGGGCATTTGAAATCTCTTGTCTACGAAACCCCGTACCAAATGTAGAGACTCTTCGTGCTCGTATTGTGGACGGCTGTGATACAATACGCTATTCTCCAGGGCTGCATCAGCACATCAGGGATTCTATGCGATGGAGGGTAGATGCATGTATCCTCGCTAACGGAGGACATTTTGAACATTTCCTGTAACAAAGTGTTTGAAGTCACGCTGTTTCCATTCCATCATTAATGTGATTTGAAGAGAAGTAATAAAATGAGCTCTAACATGGAAATTAAGCGTTTCCGAACACCTGTCCACATAACATATTTTCTTTCTTCGTGCGTGAGGAATGTTTCCTGAAGGTTTAGCCGTTCCTTTTTGTAACACCCTGTAGTGAGGTGTTATTGAGCTGATCCAGCTATGTCTATGCTTTTAGTTTGTATTCTTGTAATGTAGTGTCGAAACTGGTTGCAAATTAAACTGAAAGTCCTGAAAAAACGACTGTTAGTATGTATTGCTACAATACTGCTGAGCTGTTAGTTCACGTACGAATCTTGATATCGTCCAGTCGTGTTTTCCCTTATATCTCACTTGCTAAGTTTGTGGACCCTAAACGAAGACACATCTGACAACGTAGTCGCTGATAGGGGTGTGCTAATATCTGATTGCCTAACATAAATTGTAATTAAATTGAAAATGGCGTAAAGTATCATTTTTTTCTTAATAGTTATTTCTCAGCATATCCTACCCGGCAACACCCTTTGAGGTTTATCACACTGTTTTTGACAACTCTGCATGATAATAGCTTTAAGCCACATATCAAACAACCTCCACAAGATAATATCATGTAGTAATAATTTTCAGACGTAAAAAGATGCAAAAATCCACGATAAATAGCACGTAAACTTCTGGAATTGTTAGGATGGAAAAGAAAAAAACAAACTTACTCGTGAATGGCAGAATTTCTCTACGATGTTTCTTTGTAAGAAAAGAAAGTAAGGAGAGGTAGGATATACTATGAACGATACAAACGCTAGTACTGTTTGCCTCCGATTTCATAGTTAAGTAGCACCTAAATAATCTTGATTGTGGAAAGCAACAATGGGCCTAGATGAAAAATTTATTTGTGACGGGCGGGGGGGGGGGGGGGGGCTTTTGCTCAGACCAGTGAGTATGTTACCTGCAGCTGAATTGTCATGCCTTTTCAACGTTTGAAATTGGAACACAGGTTTCGTTGTAAATAACTTAACAAACATTTACAAACAGGAAGGTCCTTGGGTATGACTCAGGGAAGCGGGGGATTGGACATCCCCATAGTCAACTATGTCCATGACAGATAAATCGGAGTTCGAAGTATCCGAGACTACAAGAAAAAGTTTACTTTTCTTTTGCTGTGACTAAATTGACACTATGCAAGGTATAGCGTTAAAGACACCGTATTGTCGTTTACATTTCGTTGACCAAGGAATACGAAAAGATGACCATAATTTGTTGCTTTCAGCCTGGGAGCAGTTTTTAGAAAACCTCATCCCGAAGGCCAAAAAATTCTGTAGGTACATGCAGCGCAGCTCACATGAAAAGATATTTTTCGAACTGTCCCTCCAGCCTTTGAGGACCACTAGAGACACTCGTTTCAAAGCCACTGACGAGCCAAGCTCGTCTCGCTCACGAAGAACTCCGCATACTGAGCAGTCAAACGTTACGTGGACGGTAAGCGCCGTCACTGGTGGATCGACAGCAACCCACGACGCATCGTTCACACCTGCGCCCGAATTACAATTCCATCACAAACAACTAAAGAGGTTGCACTAATTCACTTTATGTACACTGCGGTGACGAAAGTCACAGAGCCGTATATTTACACACGTCTCTTTTATATTCCAGCGTACAAAGGAATACGCCGCGATTTTGGCCTCACGACGAGAATCAACGGACACGACACGGAATGTTTTTGAAGCTAGTCGGATGGAGCATTCTCTTTCGGAAATCGTTTGGGTGGCAGTGTCGCCAGCCCGTGGGATTTGTCCCATATCGTGGGACATTTTGACAATTATTTTTCAGAAAGGGACAAAGGGATTTTATTGCAAAAAGTGAGAGGAATATGGGACATTTTTCTTCGGTGCCTCTTTTTTTTCTCTCGTCTGTTGTGGTTTGCTTACACAACACGTCGGTGTGATTGGCACATGCCGGGATAATAAGGCGAAACAAACGAAACGACACAGCAGTCCGCAATCCCATTGTACAGTATTAGTAGCTATATGTATTCACGAATGCACCATTTTTAAGGTTGAAAACAAACAAACTTTCTGTTCTACTATTTATTTATTTATTTTATTTTTTTTATTGTTTTTATTTTTTTTATTTTATTTTTTTTTTTAATGTACTAACTAGTTTTCGGCCGGCCGCGGTGACCGCGGGGACTGAGGTGCTTCAGGTGCTGCACGGCCACTACGGTCGGAGGTTCGAATCCCCCCTCGGGCATGGATATTTGTGCCGTCTTTAGAATAAGGTAGTTGATAAGTAGTTTGTAAGTTTAGGGACTGATGACCCCGTAGTTAAGTCCCATAAGCTTAACAAACATATGAACATTTTTTGAACTAGTTTTCGGCTTATTAGACCTAATAAACCGAAAACTAGTTAGTAAATAAACAAAAAGTTAGTAGAAAAGAACCAGTTTGTTTTCAACCTTAAATATGAAAGCGTTTTACCAAGAAGCGACGGAAGAATCCATTTACATTGTCGAATCCCCGGATAAACAATGCATCACTGGATGTCAGATATAACCAGTCTAAAATTACTTTGTGGGAGACGTTTCTGTGTGCCGAGTGGTAGGGGAATTTTTCAGATCAATTAGATCCGCAATCTACAACCTCCGTCCCTCATTGGCTGGCTACCTGCAGTCGCTAAGCAACGAAACAACGCTACTGAGCTGCCAATACCAATGACCAGGGTTGCCAGGGTTTTCCATTGCTCTGTCGCCATATTTTATACAAATAATAGCCACAATATCGCCAAATTTTAGCCGATAAAATTTCGAAATATAGCCATCTTTTCGTCAGTAAAAGTAGCCAAATATAGCAAATTTTTATCACTTTATATTGTGCTATGGTAATCATGTCGTGTAACTCTACAATGATACTCCCGAAATTCTGGGTGTAAGCTGTTTACTGAGTAAATAAGTTACTGCGGCACTCTCACAATCACAAGACTGGACGTTCCAAGGAACCTCGCTCTTCAAGGAAACATTTATCTGAGTCCAGCCATGAATTGAACACCGACGACCACCAACTAACAAATGAGGGTAGGAAAAATAGTCATCCTGTAGACCTTGCGTTTTGCTGATGACATTGTAATTCTGTCAGAGACAGCAAAGGACCTGGAGGAGCAATTGAACGGAAAGGAGCATACAAGATGAGCATTAACAAGAGCAAAAGAAGGGAACTGGAGTGCAGTCTAAGAAAAGCAGGCGATTCTGAAGGTATTAAATTAGATAACGAATTAATAAAGGTGGTAGATGGGTTTTGTTACTCGGGGAGTAAAATAAAACACAATGGTCGCAGTACAGAGAATATAAAATGCAGAATGGCAATGGGAAGAAAAGCATGTTTGAGAAAGAGAAATTTGTTTATGACAAATATTAATTTAACCGTACAGAAGTCCTTTCTGAAGGCATTTGTGTGGAGTGTTGTCTTGTATGGGAGTGAAATCTGGACGATAAACAGCGCGGACTGGAAGAGGATAGAAACGTGGTGTTACAGAAGAATGCTGATGATTAGGTTGATGGATCGCGTAACTGAGGATTTACTGAACATAATTACGGAAAAAACGAATTTCTGGCGTACAATGACTAAAAGAAGGGATCGATTGGTAGGACACATTCTTAGACATCAAGCAATTGTGAACTTAGTGTTGGAGGAGAGTGTGTGGGGTAAAAATCGCAGAGGGAGACCAAGAGATGGATACAGTAAGCAAATTCCAATTGATGTAGGCTGCCATTCTTATGAGGCTTGCTCAGGACAGGGTAGGGTGGAGAGCTGCATCAAACCAATCTCTGGACTGAAGACCACAACAACAAAAACATAAAAATTATAGCATAAAATTGTTCAAGAATCATTCTACCAAACTTACGCGCGGGATGTTCTCGTGCATAGCTTCGATTACAAATCACTTTCATCTTCAAAACTGATTTTTACAGAAGTTATTGAATTCTTCACACATTTCCTTAGTACACACAGAAACATTACAACATTATGGGTTAGGTGGACTGTAATTCATAATAATGCACGAAGCATTTCATACTTTGAGGTGAGATGGACTTGAATTCGTAATAATGCGTCATGAAACACTAAAAAAATCAGCCATTAGAATGACGGGAAATATCATGTGTCCAACATCGACATTTATACTCTGCAAACCATTGTTAACCAATGTGAAGTGCGTAGCAAATGGTTCGTCTCACAGTAACAGTTAGGAATTTCTGTTATGTTGACGTATGGAGCGCGGAAAAAATACTGTTTAAATGCCTCTGCGCATGCTGTAATTAATATAATCTTATCCTCATGATATCTACTAGAGCCATACATATGGTGCTGTAATATATTTCAGGAGTCATCGTTTAAAGCCTGTTCTTGAACCATTGTAGGTACCTCGAGGTAGTTACTTTGTATCTCTGAGACACTCTCCCACAGACCAAAGATACCTAAGTTACGCACGTTGATTACATTTACCGATCATTTTACCGATGTTTGAAAGCTATCATTTACCCAATGTCTCAAAAATAATTGCTTTATATTAGTTTTTTAAGCAAAATAAAGTAGCCATTAAGTCGCCAACTAATTCTTTTACTAGCCAAATCTGATCACCAATCGCAAGAAAGCTAGAATGGCTACTTTTCCAAGAAAAAGATAGCCAAGATTGCGAAAAATCGCCACACCTGGCAACCCTGCCAATGACTCAAAGTAACGGTGTCCCCGCCTCCACCCCCGCCCTCTGCGAGGCGCCAGCAAAGAACAACAATAGACGTTAAGAAACGACTTTTTTATTTATTTATTTTATTTTATTTTATTTTATTTTATTTTTTCCTCACATGTTTTTGTTCGCCGTGGAACACTTTACGCTGAAAGGAACATTTTCAATTCCTGGATGGGACTTTTGAGCTTCAGAGGCTGGCAACACTGTTGGGTAGACAATATTCCTAGATCCACGGTGTCGAGAGCGTATCGAGAATACCACAACTCAGGGCCGGCCGCGGTGGCCGAGGGACTGAGGCGCTCCAGTCACGGTCTGCACGGCCACTACGGTCGGGGGTTCGAGTCCCCCCTCGGGCATGAATATTTGTGCCGTCCTTAGTATTAGCTAGTTCATAAGTAGTTTGTAAGTTTAGGGACTGATGACCCCGTAGTTAAGTCCCACAAGCTCTACAAACATTTCATTTTTCACAACTCAGGTTCTACCTCTCACTCCTATCGACCTGCCCTTAATGACGAGAGCGGCGGCATTTGTCTATAGAGTTGTCAGTGCTGACAAATAAGCTGTTCAAATGTTCAAATGTTTGTATAGCTTATGGGACTTAACTACGGGGTCATAAGTCACTAAACTTACAAACTACTTATAAACTACCTTATACTATAGACGGCACAAATATCCATGCCCGAGAGGGATTCGAACCCCCGACCTTAGTGGCCATGCAGACCGTGACTGGAGCGCCTCAGTCCCCTCGGCCACCGCGGCCGGCTGACAAACAAGCAACAGCGCGTCAAATAACAGCAGAAGTCAACGGTGGACGTATGATGAACGTTTCATTCAGGACAGCGCGTCCTAATTTGGCGTTAGTGACCTTTGTCATCGGACTACCGACTCAATGGCTTTGGTATCAGCACGACTTCGCCCGCAGCACCTCTCCGATGAGAACCGATGTATCCACGACGGCACAGCCTATAGCGTTCATGGCCTGTTTGATCCCAAATAACGATGTAATTTATGTAATTTACGTGAATGTCAATGCATCATGTCGCTCGATCCCAGTTTTACGCGATTCGTTTGAACAATTCCAGCATTCATTTGCTCACCCATATCACTCATGAATGCTTTCGAACAGGGGCGTAGATACAGGGGGGGGAGGAGGGGTCGGAGCGTCAACCCCCCCCCCCCCCCGCAGAACTATTTTTTTGTCACTTGTGCTAAAATTAACAATATTTTGTGAAATGAATATGAGAGTTAGACTGAAAATTTTGCCAACAAAAAGAGGTACCACGGTGTCTGTAAGTTGTAATCGATGCTTAGTTGAGCTTTGGTTCCTTACTTGTTGTCGGTACGTTTTGTCTTGAGTGTCATATTGGTGGCTTTCGTGAGGCCTAGGCAAGCGTCGCGCACAACTTTCACGACTGTAAATCTTGCCAATTAAAAATAAATAATTCCTCAGGTAACAACCATCTAACCTTCAGCAACAATGATCGAGTATTGTTCAATTGCAGCCAGAAACACGCTCCACAGACTGTTTAAAGTATCATGCGAGGCTTGCCTAGCGTGTAACGAAGGCCACCGTGTCTATTGTTCAACTTCAGTGATCTACTAACTTCACTACTACAGTAGAGCAGCAACCTTGTACGTGACACAGACAGATATATATTTTTATCGAGTGTGATTAAACGAGAACAAAATGTATGACATCACAACCTTATTACTTCCGTGTCTAATTTATACCACAGTTGCTGATCTGCACGCACGCTTGCCTAAAGTGGCAGCATTGTATAGCAGACAGATTAAATTCGTCTCCTATTGACAGATATTAATCGTGCGAAAGGAATTGTTAGTTTCGACGTTTAGGATCTAATTTTCGAGTTTGTATTTTATTGAAATAAGTACCTCTATAGGCTGTTGGTGCTTTTTAATACTCTATTAACGTAATCTGTAGATATTTAGCTTCGATTTCGTGTCTCTAAACCAATTGTTTCGCAAAATCTTAGGCTTTAAATTGACGTTCTTACCAATATTTTGCAGCTGGGGCAATGAGCCATGGTGGGGAATTTAGGCAAAATGAAATGTAATACAGATGCATACATTTTGTGAAATGGGCACTTGCAGAATGTAGCGAATATAGTAGTTTTGAAGTGCCAAAAACTGTATTTCTGACTTTAGCGGTGTCTTAATCAAGTTTAAATTATAAAATGTCCCTTCATTCCAATTTTACATCGACAATTACTTGAAGCCTTCTAAACGTCTAATACAGTAGACTGATAAGTATAAATTAGAACAGTGTTATAATACTTATTTACTACTATTCATTCGTCGTTTAGGTTTATCCTTGATTTTCAGATGTACGGCGTCATAACCCCGGAACACAGGGTACTGGCGCCACTGCGTATACTTTCACAATATTATTTAACAATAAAACTTAACTAAATATATGGCTGAAAAAATTATAATAAAGTAGTATTAGCTGGCGCAGCTTTGGTATTATACTGTATGAAAAAGACACACTTTTAATAAGGAAAAAGAACTGGTTTCCCTTAACGTGGCGCCATTCCCCTGATCTCCCCTATATGTTATTTGTCTGAAGGCTTTCGATGTTTTACGATTGCTGACAACTTATGACTTGAGCCATACGTAGTAGTGCGATTACTTTTGTTCTGAAAATTGAGCGTATTCTGTATGTTATGTTCAAATAATTTACGGGAATATAGTTGAGCAAAGTCTTCGACAACAGTCAGTATTTCGGGAGTTGAACGCCCATCATTTTTAAGGTATAACAGAAAAGACTGCTCTGCATGTGTACAATCTTTTTCGATAACGCTTCATTCTTTTATCAACTACTCACAAAATTTTCCAAATTCATTGAAAAAATCGTAAGTTTGTTTTTAGGTGAGGGGGGGGGGGGGGTCGGCGTCACGGCTGTGGCACGTGTAAACTGTGTGTGGGCACCTCAATATAGATCTGGCTCTGAACCCCCCCCCCCCCCCCCCTCCCGCGGAGAAAAGATTTATCGCTGCGGCGCAGCGGCCGAGCACATTGAGGTGCTATCTACATCTACATGGGATACTCTGCTGATTACATTTAAGTGCCTGGCAGGGGATTCATCGAACCACATTTATACTATTTATCTCCCATTCCATTCTCGAATAGCGCACGGGAAGAAAGAACACCTGAATCTCACCATTCGGGCTGCTCTGATGTCTCGTATTTTATTCTGATGATCATTTCTACCTATGTAAGTTGGAGTCAATAATATATTTTCGCATTCGCAGGAGAATGTTGGCGATTGGAGTTTCGTAAGTAGCCCACGCCGCAGCGATAAGTGCTGTTGTTGTAATGATTCCCATCCCAGATCCTGCATCATTTCCGTAACGCTGTCTCCCCTGTATCGTGACAATACGAAACTAGTTGCCCTTCGTTCTGCCAATGAAACGTAACCTCTGGTTCGCCTTCCCCACAATATTTTCTGTGTCTTCTCTCCAGTCTAAGTTGTTCGTAATTGTAATACCTAGGTATTTGGTAGAATTTACGACCTTAAGGTTTGACTGATTTATCGCGTAATTGAAGTTCAGCGGATTTCTTTTAGCGGTCATGTGTATTACTTCACACTTTTCTTTATTTAGTGTCGATTGCCAATTTTCGCACCATGTAGAAATTTTGTCTAAATCGCTTTGCAGTTGCTTTTGATCCTATGTTGACTTCACTAACCGATAAACGACGGCATCATCCGAGAACAGTCTAAGGGAGCTATTCATATTGTCTCCTAAATCGTTTATAAACACAAGGAAGAATAGGGGACCTATAACGCTTTCCTGTGGAACGCCAGATATCACTTCTGTTTTACTCGATGACTTACCGTTAATCACAACGAACTGTGTCCTTTCTGATAGGAAATCGTGAATCCAATCGCAGAATTGGGGAGATATTCTATAAGCACGCTATTCATTAGAAGCCGCTTGTGGTGTGCAGTGTCAAAAGCCTTCCGGAAATCCAGAAATATGGAATCCATTTGAGATTCCTTGTCGATGGCACTTAACACGGATAGGACCGCTATTATTTTTTATCTATATAAATGATCTGAAGGACAGAGTAAGTTGTAATTTGCGGCTGTTTGCTGATGATGCTGTGGTGTATGGGAGGGTGTCGTCTGTAACTGACTGTAATAGCGTACAGAATGACTTAGACAAAATTTCTAGTTGGTGCGAAGAATGGCAGCTAGCTCTCAATGTAGAAAAATGTAAGGTGATGCGCATGAGTAGAAAAAGCAATCCCATAATGTTCGAATACAGCATTAGTAGTGAGCTTCTTGATGCTGTCGCGTCGTTCAAATATCTAGACGTAACATTGCAAAGCGATATGACATGGAACGAACGTGTAAGGACAGTTGTGAGTAAGGCGGACAGCCGACTTCGGTTTATTGGGAGAATTTTGGGAAGATGTGCTTCACCTGTAAAGGAGACCGCGTATAAAACGCTTGTACGACCACGTCTTGAGTATTGCTCAAGTGTTTGGGACCCGCGGCAGATTGGTTTGAGGGAAGACATAGAGGCGGTTCAGAGGCGAGCAGCTAGATTTGTTACCGGTAGGTTCGACCAATGCGTGAGTGTCACAGAAATGCTCCGGCAACTCAATTGGGGATCGCTGGAAGAAAGACAACGTTCTTTTCGTGAATTTCTGTTAAGTAAATTTAGAGGGCCGGGATTTGAAGCTGAGTGTAGTACGATCTTGCTGCCGCCTATTTACATTTTGCGTAACGATCACAAAGACAAGATAAGAGAAATTAGGGTTCGTACGGAGGCATATAGGCATTCTTTTTTTCCTCGTTCAATTTGGGAGTGGAATAGGAAAGGAAATGCCTAGTAGTGATACAGTGTACCCTCCGCCACGCACCTTACGGTGAATTGCGAAGTATTTATGTAGATGCAGATGTAGAACACTTCATGTGAATAAAGGGCGAGCTGTGTTTCGCAAGAGCGGTACTTTCTGAATCCGTGTTGACTATTGGTTAATAGGTCGTGATGCAAGTTACGTTATTAATAAATTTTCTCTTACTCCATTAATATCGGTTCTTACTTCGAAACTGACGTTAACGCTATCGGCCCGCTCTCTCAGTGTCGGCGGTGCTGTAATGCAGATGGGCGGCAGCGTAATCTGTTGGAGCGCTTCGGCCGTGGCGTCCAGCTGCATTATCGGCAGGGCCCGGCTGTTCGTGCGCTGGTCGGACATTTACGTGAGTCGACATTTGGAGGCCCCACCCTGTCTATATAGGTCAGCCGCCGCTGGCACGCCCTGCGGAAGGGCAGCCTGCCCTAACCTAGACGCCGGAAAGTTCCCCAATAACTAACTGGCCCCGAGCCAGCGCCGAAAAGATGCCGCACGTCCAACGACAGGACAATTACGTATCACCACAGTCTACAGGCAGTCGCCAAACACTCTACGAAAAAAATTGCAGCTGAATCGACACTAGCGCTCCAAGTGGCCAGTTGGGAATAACAGAGGAAGGTACGATGCAAAGTGAGAAGTTGCGGTTTTATTTATTTATTTATTTATTTTTTTTTTTTTTTTTTCAGTGGGACTTAACTACTGGGTCATCAGTCTCTAAACTTACAAACTACTTATGAACTACTTACTAACTAGGACGGCACAAATATCCATGCCCGAGGGGGATTCGGCCGAGGGAACTGAGGCGCTCCAGTCACGGTCTGCACGGCCACTACGGTCGGGGGTTCGAATCCCCCCTCGGGCATGGATATTTGTGCCGTCCTTAGTCTTAGCTAGTTCATAAGTAGTTTGTAAGCTTAGGGACTGTTGACCCCGTTGTTAAGTCCCATAAGTTCTACAAACATTTGAACATTTGAGGGGGATTCGAACCCCCGACCGTAGTGGCCGTGCAGACCGTGACTGGGGCGCGTCAGTCTCCTCGGCCACCGCGGCCGGCAATGCTGTTACTTTCATATTTCCTAGTCACTGAACGTTGCTGTGAACTTTCTAATACAAATATGAAAACATCATTAATGTGACTACTTCTGTTAATGGCAGTCTATAATAACGAATTGTCTGCGCAGTGTAATTCATACATTTCGCAATACCTGAGTCGTAATCATATCGACCAAAAACGTTATGAAAGCAGAAATAAATGGCAACCTGATGTGCTTAAGTACAAAAGTAGCTTATTATGATTATGTTCACGTGTTCGGTACGTACTGACATGTAGCATGAGTTTTGTTTTAGCGGATTTCGGACATTGTAGTATTTTCGAAACTATACTCGATTTTTACGTTGTAGGAGACTAAACTCTACGTCCCTTTTAAACCATCTTTTCATTACAATTTTTTTAGCTTGTTGGTAGGTATCAAACTGAATATCTTCAAGGATGTGATGTGCTAATATTAATAGTTTGTATATGGACGTATTATTCTTTTGTAGCTACCCATTCACTTTATCACACTTGTAGGTAACCGCCAAAACATGTTGGTATACAGGCTTTTAATTTTTGTGAAACTGAGGTGCGAAACTAAGCTGGCTTTACAGAAATAGTTAACTGCTATTGGAGGCATTCAGATAGTACTTTAATACAGCAGTAATATTATGAAATAGTGGTCAAGTATTTGTGATTCTGATCAAGAGCAGAAGTTTGGACGTGAATGAGTTGTTAAAGATTTAGCTACTTCTATGCCTAAAAGTATAACAAACCACCGTAAATGAACACTTGTTATTCGTAACATTATTCTCTAACTTCTGAGCATCCTTTGCAAATGAGAGACTTCCGAATTACATTCTTGATAGTTGATACAATTTTTAGCGTCACAAAAGCTCCTAAATACGAAGAATATGCTGCTTCACTTCAAATACATATTCATTACACAATCGTTTCGCGGTATGTTTTTACGACTCAGTCGCGAGGTTGCAAAAATTCACTGGGAGTTTCGTGACTCATTTATGTTCTACTCTGGTATCACTGTCAATTCGACTGCCGGGGTGACATGAAGGCAGTACTGCAAGTTGCGGCGTTCAGGCTATCTTCAGAACGGCGTACTGCAACACAACACGCCGAGACCGTTGATTCAATGAGCTTTGTGGTGTAACAAAACTGTAAAACCTCCGTATTTGTACTTATTCTTCTTTGAACATATTTACTTCTAAAACAACTCGATAAATTTCGAAGGGGATTTTCAAAGTGACTTGAGTGATGTTTGAGCTAACACACAGGCATTATTTCATTAAAATTATATCGAGAAAAAAAGACGATATTATGTATTGTGAGTGTAAAATTCTTCTTTGTAGCCGTTGTGTCTGTCTCCCTGTTTGAACAAGCCAATCTCCAACTGCAATCGAATTTTGTATGGACTTTTCTTAGGTGTTTGACCCAAACTTGAAATGACATATAGGCTTTATGTAAAGAAAATCGACACATCCAGACAAAAGGTATCGTAATCTAATGTTTTTATCCACAGCTAATGCAAACGTAGCGTAGGACCGCATATACGCTTCATTTCATCAAATTCGCAATACAGAGACAAAAGATATCGTCATTTAAATTTTTAAATCTAAAACCTACGTACCCCTCTGATCATCTGCTTGGAAACGATAATCTGCAAAATCTGCTAGCCTAGATGAAATTTCAAGCGGTTTCAAATTTTTGTAAATCTACGGGACTTAACTGCTGTGGTTATCAGTCCCTAGGCTTACAAACTACACTACTGGCCATTAAAATTGCTACACCAAGAAGAAAGGCAGATGATAAACGGGTATTCATTGGACAAATATATTATACTACAACTGACATGTGATTCCATTTTCACGCAATTTTGGAGCATAGATCCTTCGAAATACGTACCCAGAACAATCACCTCTGGCCGTAATAACGGCATTGAGTCAAACAGAGCGTGTACAGATACAGATTCACATGCAGCTTCAACACGATACCGCACTTCATCAAGAGCAATGGCTGGCGTATTGTGACGAGCCAGTTACTCGGCCACCATTGACCAGACGTTTTCAATTGGTGAGAGATCTGGAGAATGTGCTGGCCAGGGCAGCAGTCGAACATTTTCCGTATCCAGAAAGGCCCGTACAGGACCTGCAACATGCGGTCGTGCATTATCTTGTTCAAATATAGGGTTTCGCAGCGATCGAATGAAGGGTAGAGCCACGGGTCGTAACACATCTGAAATGTAACGGCCACTGTTCAAAGTGCCGTCGTTCCGAACAAGAGGTAACCGAGACGTGTAACCAATGGCACCACATACCATCACGCCGGGTGATACCTCGGTATGGCGATGACGAATACACGCTTCCAATGTGCGTTCACCGCGATGTCCCTAAACACGGATGCGACCATCATGATGCTGTAAACAGAACATGGATTCATCCGGAAAAAAAAGGAAAAAAAAAAACAAAAAAAAAAAAAAAAAAAAAAAAAAAAAAAAAACGACGTTTTGCCAGTCGTGCACCCAGGTTCTTCGTTGCGTACACCATCGCAGGCAGTCCTGTCTGTGATGCAGCGTCACGGGTAACCGCAGCCATGGTCACCGAGCTGATAGTCCATGCTACTGCAAACGTCGCCGAACTGTTCGTGCAGATGGTTGTTGTCTAGCAAACGTCCCCATCTGTTGACTCAGGGATCGAGACGTAGCTGCACGATCCGTTACAGCCATGTGGATAAGCTGCTTGTCATCTCGACTACTAGTGATACGAAGCCGTTGGGATCCAGCACGGCGTTCCGTATTGCCCTCCTAACCCACCGATTCCATATTCTGCTAACAGTCATTGGATCGCGACCAATGCGAGAAGCAATGTCGCGATAAGATAAATAGCGATCGCGATAGGCTACAATCCGACCTTTATCAAAGTCAGAAACGTGATGGTACGCATTTCTTCTCCTTACACGAGGAAACACAACAACGTTTCCCCAGGCAACGCCAGTCAACTGCTGTTTGTGTATGAGAAATCGGTTGGAAACTTTCCTCATGCCAGCATGTTGTAGGTGTCGCCACCGGCGCCAACCTTGTGTGAATGCTCTGAAAAGCTAATCATTTGCATATCACAGCATCTTCTTCCTGTCGGTTACATTTCATCTTCGTGTTGTAGCAATTTCAATGGTCAATAGTGTACTTAAACTAACTTATGCTAAGGACAACACACACAGTCCTACCCGAAGGAGGACTCGAACCTCCGACGGCAGGCAACCACGTGCTCCGTGGCAAGACGTCTTAGAGCACTCGGCAACTCCACCGCGGTTTGACAGAGATTTTCACAGAAAAAATGAGCACATGTTAGAGCAACAAAGAAACGTTATTTCATCACAATCGGATGCCGGAAACAAAAGATACTGTAATTTTTAGTTTTAGGCGTCTCGTTTGGTTAGTCGTTTGATAAAGCACACTAATGATCTAAGGTATGGTTTTACTAATTTTACTTTTTGCATTAAAACTCAGCAACATTTATTTGCATTTCCGGCACTTTGTATTAGCCTCTAGGCTATGGAAAACTAATTTATTGACAAAGTGATCACAGGGTTTAGATTTTACCGGTTGAATTGCAGAACCCTAAGGAGTTTGATGGAAATTGAAGACACTTCTTTAACTTCCAATGCAAACGCGAGCTTACAGTTAGTTAATTCATACTGTTTTTGAGTAGTAGTACAATTATTGGTAAAGTCGTCTGATCTTCTTTTACTGATTTGTGTCTAAGGTGACAACAGTGGCGGGTTAATCACTAATAATATTTCTTTATAAAGAAGCAGAGTTAATAAAATTTATTCACCGACACCTCAATTGTGTCTTAATATTACGAAAACCTTAAGGTATTATTCTTGAATACTCCAACATCAACAACGCAACTCGTTTCTTACTTGTTTCTGTAATTTTAACAAACAATCGATGCCGCTAGCGAACTTTTCCTGTTGTATGAAACTAATTCGAGAATTTAAACCCACTAAGCCTCAATGAAACATACGTGGCTGATGAAAAAGGCAATTACTGAGAAATAACGCTAAACATAACCTTTTTTGGGGTAGAGTTCTTTAAGAATCAGGGAACTTAAGTAGAGGTTATTTTAATATTTTAATGACACGGTCGTGATGGCGTTAAATTGAATTTTATTTTAGATGGTCGGTTACGGTCTACGACGAGATCATCTCCAGGCCTAGCGCTCCTTGATGACCGTTGTGCAGCATGGCCGTCTCCCTGAGTGTTATATAACAAGTGTTATATTAAAATAAACCAGAATAATTTATATCTCACTGGACATAAGTTTTATATTATGGATATAAGTTTTACTCAGTTATAGATAAAACTGAGTACTAATGGTATTGACTGAAATAAATACTCTAACATCATTTATTTGAATTCTCGATTTATTCTTTCTTTCTCTCTGCACATATTAATTTCATACATTTTGATCTCTGTCTTCGGGCTCCTCGATATTATGATACAGCCTTCTTTTCTTCTTTTCTCGAGATCGCTTCCCGAATTTTGTTCCTGTATGGGTTTCTGTTATGTGTGAGTCCACTGTCCACTATATTAATGTTTGTTTCAAAGATATTTAATATAATGACAGGAGTTGAATTAAATTTTGTGCTGTGGTCGGGGTTCAAACCCTGCTTCTTTGATATCATTTGAAGTTTATGTCCACCACACGTTGTCCATTAAGCGTCATTATTTTATTAAAGGTTTGTTTTGTGAGCCTGTCGTTTTCTGTTCTCGCCAAATGTCCAAAGAATGACATTCTTCTTTTACGCATGGTATGTATTATGTTCTCTAACTGTTCGTGGATCTCTTTGTTGGGTCATTGTCTGTTGTATTCTCTTCCCGCTGTCCTTGGTCCGAGTATGCTTCTAACCAGTCTCCGTTCTATTGTCACGTCTTTATTTATCCCAGCTTTTTGTACTAGCATTAGTGTTTCGGCACCATTACAGCCTTTGTGGTGTCATATGAAATGCTTTCTTGTTGTACATGTTTCTGATGATTTGGAATGCGATGTTAATCTAATTTTCTCTTATTTCTAGACTTTCTTTCTCGTTATTGCGTTGGCGCCTGGTCTGATCGTATCGCACCTTTAAAGGCCAGAAATGGTTTACAACCTGATTTGTTCAAAAGGAATTTATTATGATTAAATCGGCTTGCTCAGTGCAGAATTTTTTAACGGATGTCGGACATTTTGTTATATTCAAATCTGTACGCGATTTTTAAATTGTTGGAGACTACGTATCTCGTACATCTCCTTATATTATCCTTTTCGCCTTGTTTTTATTATTTTTGTCCGAAATATTTGCAATTAAATCATAGAACTACAGGAAAACTTAAGGTGGCCGTAAAACACGCCAGTGCGATATTTTTTCTTAAATATTCAAACCTTGTTTTTCTTTTACTTGACATCTTTTCTATTAAATTTGACCTTATCTGTCGGATTATGTTTTAAACCTATTTTAAAACCCAGTCATTTTAATTAAAATTAGATTGCACTTTACCAATATATAGCATTCAACATTCATTTACAAGCATAAAAAATATATTAACGGAATTAATTCACATCTGGTGCAGTGTCAAATCATTTACTATTCTCACAATTCCTATTTTGCCTCGGCGATTTCCTAGAAAGATACATAAAATCTCTACCCGAAGGCACACTTTTAGCTTTAAAAAAATGTTCTCTGCAATCTCAGGTATATCAGTCAGCTTACTCTTCCAAGTATTGCTATCGGCATAAAAATCAAATGTAAATTCTCAGTAGTTACCCGCACAAAATGATCTGCAAGACGAGCTCCATTGTTCGGCGATACTTTACAGCGGTTGTGCAATATGCAGCTCGTACAGACAAACATGTCCGATCCTGTGACAAGATTGAAAAATTTTAAAAAGTGTATTCCAGTCAACATTGAAGTCTTCTTCTACTTCTGCAAATGCAGTTTATCAGGATTTTTCCTTTCTTGAAATTACCGTGTAAGGTAAGTCACAGCGTTAGGATTACTAGGCACATTTTTGATCTCGTATTTCTCCGAAAACTAAACTGATCTAAAATGCAGAATGGCTATGGGAAGAAAAGCGTCTCTGAAGAAGGGACATTTGTTGACATCCAATATTAGTTTAAATGATAGGAAGTCCTTTCTAAAAGCATTTGTCTGGAGTGTAGCATTGTATGCGAGTGCCACGTGGACTATAAGGAGTTCAGACAAGAAGATGACAGAAGCTTTCAAAATGTGGGGCTACAGACGAATCATGAATATTAGATGGGTTGATCATGTAAGTAACGAGGAAGCGCACAACAGAATTGGGGAGAAAAGGAGTATCTGGCGTAAAATCGTCAAGTTAGCATTAGAAGGAAGTGCGTGGGGTAAAAATCTTAGAGGGAGACCGAGGGACGAATACAATAAGCAGGTTCAAAAGGATGTAGGCTGCTCTTCGTATTTTGAGATGAAGAGGCTTGCACAGGACAGGGTAGCGTGGAGAGCAGCATCAAACCAATCTGCGGACTGAAGACCACAACAACAACATCAACATTTAGGAATGTCCTGCTTATTCATTGCTTCCCAAATCGAAGAGTTAAACTGTCTTATCCGTAGAAACCACGTGTATCTTCCTTTATATGCCAGCATCTTGCTAGTCACGTATCACGTATCTACCTGCCCGAAAGCCACTCTTCCTCTGCTTACGTAATTTCTCTCTCAATTTTGCCTTCCTTTATACAATTTTATCCCATTTTTCCTTAAACCAGTTGGACTTCAAATATTATAATAACCTTATAGTTCGAACTAGCCACTACATTTGTATAGTTTTTAGGTTACAGAGCCTTTATTAATTTTATTTGCAATTTTTAATGCATTGTATAAGCAACGCTTTTTCACAAATTTAACATTGCGTTTGCCTGCAAATAGCAGATTCATTTTGTTAAAAATGCGCGGGCAGAAAAACAACTCTCTCTCTCTCTCTCTCTCTCTCTCTCTCTCTCAAATGTTCAAATGTTTGTAGAGTCTATGGGACTTAAATACGGGGTCATCAGTCCCTAAACTTACAAACTACTTATGAACTAGCTACAACTAAGGACGGCACAAATATCCATGCCCGAGGGGGCATTCGAACCCCCGACCGTAGTGGCCGTGCAGACCGTGACTGAAGCGCCTCAGTCCCCTCGGTCACCGCGGCCGGCCCTCTCTCTCTCGCTCTCTCTCTCTCTCTCTCTCTCTCTCTCTCTCTCTCTCTCTCTATATATATATATATATATATATATATATATATATATAGGTAATACATCTCTCAGTATCTGTCTTCCTTAGTGCTGACGGTATTAGCTTTCAGAGTATACACGGTGTTATAAAAAGTGTCAAGTAGTTTGAGAGGCGGCAGTACTCACTGAAACAAGAAAACTATGTCCGATAAACATGGATCCGGAAACGCTTACTTTCTTAGATAAACACGTACTCTATGTGATCAAAACATACAGTTTTCATATCAGGTGAATTTTGCTGCCACATGCTGCACGGTACTGCATATCAGCGACCTCAGTAGTCATCAGACATAGCGGGAGATCAGATAGTGGCGCTCCGCGGAGCTCACGGACTTCGAACGTGGTCAGCTCCTTGAGTAGCACTTGTGTCATAAGTCTTTACGCCAGACATCCACACTCGTAAACATTCCTAGGTCCACTGTTTCTGATGTGACAGTGAAGTGGAAGCGTGAAGGGACACGTACAGCACGAAAGCGTACAGGCCGACTTCGTCTGTTGACTGACAGAGACCGTGGACAGTTGAAGAGGGTCTTACAGTGTAATACGCAGGAAACTCTCCAACCCATCACACAGGAATTCCAAACTGCATCAGGATCCACTCCAAGTACTGTGCCAGTTATGCGGGAGGTGAGAAATGCCTATAAGCCACACATCACGCAGCTCAGTGCCAAACTCGATGTGTAATGGGCATTCATATTGGACGTTTGAACAGTGGAAAAACGTTGAGTGGAGTGACGAATCACGGTACACAATGTGGCTATCCGATGGCAGGAGGTGGGTATTGCGAATGCTCGGTGAACGTCGCCTGATAGACATGTGTAGTACCAATAGTCAAATTCAGTGGCGGCGGTGTTATGATGTGGTCGTGTTTTTCATGGAAGGCGGCACTATCACAACACAGTCCTAGGTTAATGTTTTAATCACATTTTTGCTTCCCACTGTTGAAGAGCAATTCGGCGATGCTAATTGCATCGTTTAACTTAATGAGCATCTGTTCATAAATGCACGGTCTGTGGCGGGGTGGTTACACGACAATAACGTGCCTGTAATGGACTGCCCTGCACAGAGTCCTGACTTGAATTCTATAGAACACTTTTTGCGATATTTTGGAACGCCGAGTTCGAAAAAATGTTCAAATGTTTGTATAGCTTATGGGACTTAACTACGGGGTCATCAGTCCCTAAACTTACAAACTACTTATGAACTAGCTTATACTAAGGACGGCACAAATATCCATGACCGAGGGGGGATTAGAACCCCAGACCGTAGTGGCCGTGCAGACCGTGACTGGAGCGCCTCAGTCCCCTCGGCCACCTCGGCTAGCAACGCCGAGTTCGTGCCAGGCCTCACCGCTCTACATCGACACAGCTCCTCAGTGCAGCACTGTGTGAAGAATGGGCTGCCATTCCCCAAGAAACTATCCAGCACCTGATTGAAAGTGTGCCTGCGAGAGTGGAAGCTATCATCCAGGCTAAGGGTGGGCCAATACCATATTGAATTCCAGCATTACCGATCTACAGCGCCACCAACTTGTGAGTCATTGTCAGCCAGGTGTTCGGACACTTTCGATCACATAGTGTATTTGTGAGATGGGATGATCGACGCTTGGTTGTGTATTTTAGTACGGTCGTTGCAGTGGCGTCCCGTCAGATGTGTCACCAGGGTATTATGATGTCTTAGTCACAGTTCACTACCTACCATCAGGTAGTCTGCACAAGTTAAGGCGACAGATCACCACGGCGGACAGCGGTTCTGTCAATGTCTGTTGTAGAAGTGTGCCGCAGATCCACCGTGTACATTCGAGATTTAATTGCAAATGAGGCAGCATACGCAAGAGATGGGAAATGTAAATTCCCAAGCAATTCAGGAAAGAGGGAATCAATGCCCATTTTTAATCAACTTATGGGCACCCGTACTTGGCGATAGAGTAACAGGGTCGCACGTGCAAGCACAGCAGTTAAATGGGGTGCATTATATGCACTTTCTCAGTACTGTATAGTCTACCTTGCAGGAGGGTGCGCCATATCAGTAACGGTTATACAATATTTAGTTCATGCATGCTGTCACACCACTACACTTTGTCACATTGTACGCGAACGTTAGACGCTGACATTTCAGAACCGCACCTTGCCACTGCTCGTTTCCCAGACCTCAATCCGCTAGACCTTTAGGTAATTTGGAAGAATTCTTGCAAGCAATGTACCAAGGTTGGAACTTAGTGGTAACTACTTATTTACAACCGATAGAAAAGCGTTACATGTTGCATCTGTTACTGTCCTTCAGAGTCGGCACCAGTATTGCGTAGAACCCGTTGCCAGCGATGTGGAAGGCGTAGTTTGTCGTTGGCAGAGCCTGTTCTGTTGATGGTGTGAATGGAGCGGTCTACTGCCTGTCGAATGTCTGCAACAGTTCTGAGGCGAATGCCACGAAGTGGTTCATCTTCGGAATCAAATCAAAGTCAGAAGGACTTACGTCCGGGAAGTATGGTGGATGGTACAGTACTTCCCAGTCGCATCGACCGAACAGAGCAGCCACAGCTTGCGCTGTATGCGCCCGCGCATTGTCGTGCAAACTTTATGGGTGGGTTGCCGTTTCGTTCGCAAAGATAGTCGCAGGTGATGCTCGAAAAACGAACAGTAATTTTTGTGTCCCAGCCTCGTCGTCGCTTTTGTGTCTCGTTTCCGTCGTAGGTGTCGGTGGCCGAGTGGAATGAGACCGACACAGGAAGAAAGATAGCACGCTCGTGCAGGTACGGAGAGGAGCAGCCAGAAACTAGAAACACTAGAGTAAATTAGAACGAGATATATATTGCACAGAATTTATACAATACTTAACTTTTACATAGTACTGCAGAATGTTGATACATAGTTGAGCTAGAGTCCTGCCTAGTGCCTAACTGATAGCCAAGTCTTCACTGGTGCCTATCTGATTACGAAGGTCCTAACTGGTTGCTATCTCAGTCCCAAGTGGACGATGTCGTTCAGTGGTGGCCACGAGCGGAGTTGTACCAGAGGGCGCTCGTGGCTGTCGTCGTAAGAACGCCGCGCCGTGCGTGCATGGCGGCGCGCGGCGAAAGTAGGTGGCGCGCACTTTGTACTTGTGCGACACCACAGTAATAATGTGCATTGACAGTCTGCCGTGGAGGAACGTAATGCGTTAGGATAACACCATTACACTCCTACACGAGAATCACCATAATTTTCACCATACTGGGGCTCTGACGCACTTTCGACTTTCACTGTGACTCACAATACCGCCATTCATTGGTTTAGCATTTTAGTTTTGGCTCTTACTATATGGCCCATTGGCCCATGTCTAATCCAATGTTACGATACGGCGTAAGAAAGCCTCTCCTTCGCGCTCATAGCGCTCCAAGTGCGCCTGAGCAGCGTCGTAACACATCCATTTCTGCATTTCCGTCAGTTCATACGGAATCCATCGTGATGAAATTATTCGCATGCCCAGGCGTTCTTCCAGGATGAAGCACAGTTGTATGCGCTAATCCGGTTTCGTGGGCGAGCTCACGAATCGTCTGGCGTCGATCACTGTCCACTGACGCGGCAACAGTGTGCGCTTCTTCTTCAGAGACGCTAGGACGACCTGCCCGATGCATGTCTGCCACAGTTTGCGACATTCGTTGAAGGCTTTTACCCAACGGGCCACTGTTCTGTACGGCAATGCCGATTCCCCGCACGCCTCTTGAAGACAAACACTGATCCAACTCCATTATTCCTGTTTCTAAAACTTAGTGACAACGTTACGCTAGACCGCTTGCTCACAAGTGACTGTGTTTCGCTCGATTGTGCGAACGCCGGTAACGTGGAACTGGCGAGTCCATTTGCTGGGAGGTAAGGTAGCAATGTCAACAATGTGTGCTATCAGCAACAATACTAGATTCCATTGCATAGTATCTCCACAACAGTGTTGCCACTATTCAAGTTCCAACCTTAGTATATCGAAGGAGGGACACATATCGATTGTATACAACGAAAATATCGCTAATGACAAAAGACAAACGAAATGGATGTTTACGCTGCTGCCAATAGCAACGACTACAGGTAATACCGACATATAAACAAATCTTATGTATATGTACAGCTGAACCGTCAGATGACACGAATTCCACCGAGTGGTTGACAAAGTCCGCTGGAAACCCTCGCTCTTCATCTCTTCATAAGATTTAAACCAATCTGTAATAATTTGGGTCCCTGAAAGAACAAACTTCTTAAAGAGAGGTCTGTTTATTACTGGAGAACACTGTGGCTATGAAGAACTTCGTTGACTTTCTATTCCTCCGAAGACCGAAATCCTTTCAATCTCGTCCTTCAGAAGTCTTCCTTTTTCACAATTCCCTGGTTGTAACATGGATTTCGTCCATTTCTACTGTTTTGTTATGACCTCCCATCGGTGTACAATCATTCGTCACAATGACATAGCAAATCTCTCGGCAAAATGCATAGTAAGCACAAACAGTTCTCACAGAAAGTCCTGTTTCTGACGCTGTATGTTGTAAATTTCAATCTTTCACCCGGCAAGATACTAAAATAATACTTTGTTGTCTGGTTAACGTACTCCTCTTGAATCATGTACTGCAGTTCTCTTCCGGCATTCGGAACAATACAGTTGATAAGGAAAATCCGGGTCAGTAGTTTTCTTTCCGAGTTTCACTGTGTTTCACAGTAGAGGCAGTTGCGTGAATCATGATTCGGTATCAGTTAGTGGTCCAAGCAAAATTCCAAACCAGCCATACTCAACCTTTTTCCTCCTCGGGCCTAATTCTCTAAAGTTGTATTTCAAGTGGGTCACAACATTATAACAGGACAAAGTAACAGTGTGAAATAAATACACCAACTTATTTTATCATCAAAATCTATTTAATATATAATTGTTAATAGAAGAGTACGTTGCTTTTTGTAATATAGCTGAACGTCTGTTTACTTAATATTTTCTAAGTTTTTCAGAATTTCTGCAGTTGTTCTTTAGACAAATCATTAATTTCAAAGAAAGATATGTAAGAACTTAAAAAGTTTGAGTACCCATCTGAAACTCAGCTGCAACCTTTTAACAGCCATTTCCAAGCAGTTACGTTTTTGTTACATATATTTGTTCGTGAACCAAGTTAATCAATGGAATATAATAGAGATTTTTATTTCAAGTCAGACAGGGCGACAGATTTCTGTGAGCTGCCACTATGGTACTTGCCAGAGGTGGACAGTGTTAACCATAAAGTTAACGTCATTAATCATTAACCCGTTACTAGAAAAGTTAACTTGGTTAAACGCTAAAGCCTCGACAATTTAACGGAAGTTAACGTTAATCGTTAATCGTTAACGTTAATCGTTAACTCGCAAATGTATTGTGCAGCCGTCAAATATCGCCTTCAGTCTCTGAATTTATATTCGTGTGTTGTCGTACCATTGAAATAGAGCAAATTAAGTAAAACATGTTGCCCTACCTGATATAAAAACAAACTGAAACATATTATGAAAAAATTAATATTCATTGCTGCACCCTGTGATATGGGCGCTGGAAAGAACTGAAGATTTCGGGATAGCCGGCCGCGGTGGCCGAGGTGACTGAGGCGCTCCAGTCACGGTCAGCACGGCCACTACGGTCGGGGGTTCCAATCCCCCCTCTGGCATGGATATTTGTGTCGTCCTAGTTCGTAAGTAGTTCATAAGTAGTTTGTAAGCTTAGGGAATTATGACGCCGTAGTTAAGTCCCATAAGTTCTACAAACATTTACTTAGTCATGCAGTTTACTGGTTTTCTGCTGACTTTAAATAAATCAGTTGGCATCACAATTCCCGAGGATTTAGGGACTGATGGCCCCGTAGTTAAGTCCCATAAGCTTAACAAACATTTGAACATTTGAATTTCGGGATAAAGATAAAATGTTACGTAGATTTGTACAAACTATGGGCCAGTAGTCGTCTTAACTTCTTGTCTATCTGGAGCGTTTCTCTCGTCCGCCCAAAATCGTCGCTAGTCCCAGGGTACGAAAGTAGCGTCCCTCGACCATATTCCTCAATGTAAACCATCAGGGATTCCAACACGAGATCCAAGGATTTTATCACATTAGCGATGAAGCCTGGAACCCAAAACGCCATCGTCGCATGTGAATACTACTTATACTGGGTGATCAAAAAGGCAGTATAAATTTGAAAACTTAATAAATCACGGAATAATGTAGATAGAGAGGTAAAAATTGTTACACATGCTTGGAATGACATGTGGTTTTATTAGAACAAGAAAAAACAAGTTCAAAAAGTGTCCGACAGATGGTGCTTCATCTGATCAGAAAAGCGACAATTAGCATAACAAATTAAGACGAAGCAAAGATGATGTTCTTTACAGGAAATGCTCAATATGTTCACCATCGCTCATCAACAGTAGCTGTAGTCGAAGAATAATGTTGTGAACAGCACTGTAAAGAATGTCCGGAGTTATGGCGAGGCAGTGGCGTAACTAGGACTTGGCTTTGGGGGAGGGGGGGATAGATCTGCTTGATGAGCAAAATTTTAGTCAGTTTCCAGACAGACTATGATCTACCACTCCCGTTGAAGATTAATTCACTCCCATCCAATGAAAGCTTATGGTAAAACACCCCGAGTTTCCTATCTTTACCTTTACCAGATTGCTGTTATACAATTTTTAAGGGTTCTGGGGGGGGGGGGTTCTTTCCCCCTCATCCCCTCCTCCCCCCCATAGTTACGCCACTGTGGTGAGGCATTGGCGTCGGATATTGTCTTTCAGCATCCCTAGAGATGTAGGTCAATCATGATACACTCTATCTACATTATTCCGTGATTTATTAAGTTTTCAAATTTATACTGACTTTTTAATCACCTGGTATATTGATGTTATGTATGTTCTTTCGAAAGAAAGGCCCTATGTATTCATCTGATTTCTACTTTTTTTCTTCTAATAATTGACTGTTAAGGTGATCATATTTGCAAAGGTGGGGCCAATTTTATAACTACTCACTACTCAGAATGCAACAATGCCCTGTGATTGTTATACATTATTGAAGCTTTCAATGTAATGAATAACAGGCATCAGATCATAATATAGCAAATATAACATAAAACATACATATATTCACAGCTACTGTGTAAGATACACTCAAGTATTAAAAATTAGTAAAAATCTTGCTTAGGTAACTTCACACAACTTTTAATACTCACCTGCTCATGTTTAAAAGTAAATAAATGACAGTAGTTGAGAGTTTTTTGATTAAATTTGTTTTAAATTTTAAATCTTCTACTGTGAATGCTGACAAATGTCTTTTATTTAGAACTCTACAACTGTTATCCATTAAGTAGCTTGCGGTAAATAATGTTACTTAACTTGGCTGCTGTAATTGAAATGGCTGAACAGCCTTTTCATGGATCGTAATTTGAAGGAAGAAAAGCTCTGCTTTCAAATCGTATCTACAATACCACTGACTTACAACACCTCTCTGTTTGCAATGGGTTAATAAGAAAAACAGTGTGTTAACAGTCCTAGAGTTCTGTCATCTGTGCATGACATTCAATAGAGGCAACCCACGTCAGTTTACAGTGATATATCAGTTATCCTGCGAAAATCATCTGCTTAGTCGGCGCCCACCGGACTCAAGCTCCGCCCACCTGCGCCAAGGGGCTGAAGCCAGTGCCATCTAGGTATCACTGGTTCAAGAAGCTTTTTTTTTTTTTTTTTTTTTTTTTTTTTTTTTTTTTTTTTTTTTTTTTTTACGTGTCTCCTTCCTTCCCTTCAACCCATCTTTCCGCTCGCCAACTGAAGTTATTCGTTTTGAATTTTTTTTTCTTCCATGCGGAATCCGACGGTATCTTCAATAGTTTTAAAATGAATTTAGACGGCGTCTTCCACCATAATTAAATGAGTGAGTGCTTCTTTAGCGTAAATGTTAACTTCTGCTTTGGAAATAGTAATATTTTGTGGTGCGACAATCGAGATATTGTGCAGTGCAAATGAAATGTTTTTTTAGTTCAATAATAAGAAGAAACACATAGAACTTGGAAAAAAATCTACTACGTGGTGCGCCGCCCGGAGTGCTCGGGTTTGGAATGAATTCTCCGGGTCTACGGGCCAATGACTCTCATCTCCGGGATTGAATGTAACCTTCATCTTAACCTTTTTTTTTTTTTTTTTTTTTTTTTTTTTTTTTTTTTTTTTTTTTTTTTTGCGACGTTTTTTAAGTACTATGCTCATGTAGCGACGATCTACATCGAACGTAACGTAACTTAAACTAAGGACGAACACAACATCCATGCCCTAGGGGGGCATTCGAACCTCTGGCGGGAGCAGCCTCGCGCACTGTGGCAACTGCGCTGCTAGCTGTCAGAGCTCAACTCTCGCCGTACGTAGTATAGCACTGTCGATCAATTCACTATACAATTCGCGATCGTTGTTGATATCCTGTACTTCGGTGTATAATGTTTAATTGATATTACATTAGAACGTCGATTATCCGAACTAATTGGGGAACGTGGGTGTTCGGAAAACTGGTTTATTCGAATAATCTTATCTCTCATAGAAATGACAGCACTATTATGTTTAATCATTTTATGCCCTCCAGTTTACTTCTTTACGCGGCAGCAAGTGGTTGTAACAGGGAGCAGACGGTAAGTGTGCCCCTTCTCTTCACATGGAGCCAGTGAGAAGCTCTACTGGGTGGCGCGCGACCCTTCACAGTGCGCGGAGCCGCAAGCGGCAACTCTTGGAAGGCACAGCTGTCAATGTGAGCAGCTTTGACGCTGCCGCCACGCCGACTGAAGTGTGCCGATTGTTGATCCACAGCAACTGGCGGCCTGGCCGGTCAGCTGCGGCATGTGATGGCCACCCCTACCAATGGGGGGCGGGGAGATGATTAGGGTTTTTTTTTTTTTTTTTTTTTTTTTTTTTTAGTGTTCACGTGTAATCCTGGTTGGGGGGGGGGGGAGTTGGTCGCAGTTGGGGGGGGGGGTGAGTCATTGGCCAAGGGGGAGGGGGGGGGGGGTACGTCTGGTCTCCGGGCCAGCCTCGAGTTCAATCTGGCAGACGTCTTAACCGTTAGACTACCTAGTAAGCATGGAGGTCCGGGTTCGATTCCCGGCCGCACCACAAATTTTAATTCAATGCTTCAGATTTATCAATAATGTCTTTGATATATTTGAGACGTAAATCCGTCTCTGGGATTGTTTATTTGTATTAATTGATATTTATATCACCTTAACAGGATTGTTCCACCATGTCCTTTGCCGAGGTGCTATTCCGCTGCATGGAGAGCCTTGGCAGTAGTGGCAATTATCTTTGGAACACAGAAGCTGAATTAAAGTTTGTGATGTGGAGGTAAATCGTACATAGACTATTCCAAGGCGCCTTAATCGTTAGTGGTGTGGTAGTCTAACGGTTAAGACGTCTGCCTAGTAAGCATGGAGGTCCGGATTCGATTCCCGGCCGCACCACAAATTTTAATTCAATGCTTCAGATTTATCAATAATGTCTCTGACATATTTGAGACGTAAATCCGTCTCTGGGATTGTTTATTTGTATTAATTAACATTTTGTTCAGTTACACCAGACTATACTGGTTGATTGAAATCATGAACGTAATATAGTAAATCGACCAAAATGATCCAACATAAAATTTAGATTGTAGTAATTTAATATTCACAGCTGCGCAAACGATTTTAAATGTTAAATTCCTGTTTCTCCACTTCGAAGAGTATTCATGTTATTTATATTGTTATTCGCCAGGATTTTGTCAATCATTAAAATTTCTTTAAAATTTATATTTATATTTTCCATAATCATTCCAATATTACTGGAATACGAGCAAAGTTTTTGTGAAAAATTTCTACCTATATTTTTCTCATTGTATATCATGTACTTCATCTTGTAATTTTCAAATCGCTGAATGAAAGAGAAGTCATTCATATTTGTGCCAATAATACAAAATTGAATTTGCATTTTTTTAAATGTTCAAATGTTTGTAAAGCTTACAAACTACTTATCAACTCACTTATATTAAAGACAGCACAAACATCCATGCCCGAGGGGGGATTCGAACTCTCGACGGGGAACGACCTGGCGCATCATAGCATAGCGCCTCAATGCGCTCGGCCGCTCCGCCGCGGAGAATTCGCATGTGCTATGGATCTATGCTTATCGTTTAGGTATCAAAATCTACTTCAAAAGTACTAACTGGATAGCTGTCAACCGTTACATAAGGGTTCCATACATTCTGTTAATATAAGTTCCTTGTGCAAGACGCGTTTTCCAAAGTATTTGACTCATGTAGAGATATTTGTAATGTCGTGGTTTTCCTCCTCCTGGAAAAAAATCTGTGAACGTCCTTGGCTGTAGCCTATGTTCCTGCAAAGTCTATTCTTCCACGAAGGAGGGACTGCTCATTTGCTCGCTTGAACTGAAGTGGAAAACTTAAACTCAAGACTCCCCCTTCTTTGACAATCTTGGGAGCAAGTTTATTGATATCCATTATCGATTAATGAATTATGAGATTGAATTGTTCAGATGTGCACTGCATTACGGTAATAGCTTACATTGTTAACATAATGTGTAAAATAAACAAGAAAAATAAAGAAAGGTTTCGTCACAGAAAAGGACACAACATGTAAGTTTCCGCCACATTTCACGTATTTTTAACTGTAAAACTCTCCTATAAATATGTTGATAAAGAGGAACATAAAGAAACTTAAATATAACTTCAGCAAATAGTAAACGAAATATTTTTTGTCTGTCCTAGGGCTGCGATACTGTAACTGATACAAAACGAGGTTCCAGCTCAAAAGAATGAAAAACCATCTGAAGACAGACTTGTAGAAATAAGTCCGAAACCTGTCATGGTTTAAGAAAATAAACATTTATACTATACTTGTGGCTGGTCGGTGTTTTAATTATAAACATTATAAAAACTGTGGCTTGATAGTTGATACGTAGTTTGGTACAAACAACAAAGTTATAATATTACTTAAACCTTGTTGATCAACCTTTCAGGTATTATAATTAATTTCAAGTGTAGAACAACAGACATCTTTGGAGGAAAACACAGCTGTATGAACATCAAGAGCTCCGAAGGCGAGCCAATACTAACTGTAAGCAAAGATGAGGACGGCTGCATAAAAGAAAGGATATTGAGGACGTTATAGAAAGGGAAGAGAAACAGGATGAAAACTAGCTGCGAGAAACTTTTCACCAACCACTGAAAGACCTGAAACGAAACAGATCACGTTTCCCTAGGATTATTAAGATCCAACAAGAAAACACAGAGATGAATCCGAATCTGATGAGGGGCCTGCCTTTGGGATACCCTCCCTCCCTAGAACTATGCCTACTTTTTCTTAAATTCAAAAAGAAAAACTCTAAGACTTGGCAGTCTCAAGTATTGTAACTGGAAGATTCATATGCAGGGTGTTAAAAACCACCCTTAAATTGATCTGTCTCAACGTTTCAGGTGTTCCCATTGATGTACAGCCATGCAACATGCGACGCGAAACGAAGAGACCACAATTCTACTACCGCAAGTGGTGCTGCTGTTCTAAAAAGTTTGGAGTGGACATCTTTTTAGAACGTACATTACTCACTTTTTCTTGTTTTCTCGTGGTAAGACCGAGGACAATGTAACAGCACGAGACAGTCGCTATATCAAGCAATCGACGTATATTTCGGCAAACAGTCAGATAACAACTCTTAAGATTGCCGAAGTGTGATGAAAGAAACAGTAATTTCCCCCTAAGATACTGTAAACTTGTGCCAGCACTTTTTCAAATCTAGGAAGCACTTCTGGAACTCACTCTTCGGTGCGGTTTTCAACTCCTTCGGTGATTCTCATTTTATCTTATCATTGGTTGCAAAACTATATTGCTGCATGCAACTCAGAGTTTATGATGTGGGAGGTACATTTGGTGATACATGTGCATACTGTCTCTTAAATGTGTCGTGAATAAGTTACTAGTAAAGAAGTAATCTATTAAAACGTCACACGTACACAAAAAAAGAGTTAGAATAAGAAATAATTATTATGACAGGGACTCCAAAAAAGCTGATAAGTTGCTGAAATAATGAAAATCCACATTTTGGTGACTTTTCTATTTTTTTGCTTATGCTTTACGGGCTTTGCCTATCTTCAGAGCACTTGGTAGAACATACAAAAGTAATACCATTGGTAATACATAAAGTGTAAAGTCAGAGCAGCATAAAATAATACCATACAATATAGTATGACGATATTACAAGGATGCATAGAAGCGCCCACAAGGAGATAAACCATACCATTTGCAGGAAAAAGAATTTTTTTTCCCAAAGACCAGTGTCTAAACAAGAAATGAGAACTGAAGAGTGGAGAGAAGTGCCCTACTAAAAAAAACAGCCGCTTTCAAAATTATTATTATTCCGCAATCAGTTTGCGTACCGTTTGAGGCAGAAATTATATTTTTAAGTTTAGAAATAAGGTGCTGATAATTTGAAAGTGCAATATTAATCAGTCTTGCCAGGGGTACCCAGGTGGATGACAAGATTCCTTTGAAATAACGAAGTCTTTAGCTGTCAACTTACGAAATATCACAATTTTCAGTTTATGGTAAGGCCATGTAAGCGCGTATGTTTTCTTTTTATATTATGCTTTATCGTTTAGCTAAGCTATCACTCTCTGAGGAGGTTACTGAAAAAAGAAACTTTGATAATATTTCAAATGTGGGGCAAATGGTTTCGCCGAAGCGGAGATACGAAGAATGGGAAATTTTTTATTTTAAGTTAATTAAAAGAGTACCAACTGTTAGCATGGATCCAGTAAGATGTACACCGCTCAAAACAATTAGTGGATCTGGTGAGAGATACACAGTATATATATGGTAAAGTATTTTATGCAGATATTGGTTACAATTGTAATTTGTGTATGATACAGTACGATATTTTGCTATCTCATCTCTTTACTTGAGGTTTATATGGCGTTTATTTAGAGCGAACCACCATGGGGCTACAATAATAGGGAAAGAGTCATTCTCGTTGCTCTCTAATATGGTGTGCGTTCACCTTGGCGCTCAGTACAGTTGCACACCTGCCTGACATGGACAAGTTACCACTCAGTTCTTGAGGGATAGTTGAGGAGCAACTTTTCAAAACGCATTATGTCCACTGGCGGACAAAATTGAATTTGATATGGAATCCGGTATTTTATTACCCGCTCCACACACTCCTGCAATCAGATTGTGTCAACGCGCATTTTAACACCTTCAAAAAGAGCGCTGAAAAGTAGCAGCTGCAACAAATAGCATTTCGTCCTCTAGTATGATTGAATCAAACTACATTAAGTCCAACAGTTGCCTATATTTTGTTTAATTAAGCTATGTTGGCTCGTGGACTAAAGCGAACCCATTTAACTGACCAACAATGACCAGTATTACGGCATTGTTGTGTATAAACGTTTATCATTCTGTCTGTTAGGAAGCCAGGCGTAAAATCATTGTTATGCTAAGATGGAGAGTATTGTAGCGAGTGAATGTGTGACTGTTGGAGAGGAAATTAAACGTGGAACGAGAAAACAAATGAAGAGAAAATCAAAAAGGGCAGATTGTGCAACAGAACCCAACAAAACGCACTATCACTAAAGTGCTCATAGCTTGAAAGTATAAAAAGCAATTTCCTTGTATTAAACACATTTGGATCAAGAGCCCTACCTGAGAATGTGGTGTAAAATTTGGAAAAATTAATCGAATATTTTTTGCGGTATACGTATTTCGCTTCTCCTGAAAAATTTACTTTTTAGGACATAATGCGTTTGAAAAGTAGTTCCTCAGTTTGCCATTCTTCCACGAGTGTAATAAACGTCTCTGCAACCGTTGTGGGAGGTACTAGTCAGATTGCAATGCGTCTGCCAAGTGCATCCCAGACACACTCAATTGAGTTTCGGTCCGGTGAACAATTTGACCACTCGTTCAATTCCCTCAGCTTCAATCATGTTGTCCACCATTGCAGCTCTGTGGAGAAGAACGTTTTCGTCCACCAGAAGGAACTCATCTCCTATGGCACCAAACCAACCTAGTACAGTTGTTCAAATGTTCGTTAAGCTTAAGGGACTTAATTGTGGGGTAATCAGTCCCTAAAGTTACAAACTACTTATGAACTACCTTTCACTAAAGACGACACAAAAATGCATGCCCGAGGGGCGATTCGAACACCCGAGCGTAGCGGCCGTGCAGACTGTGACTGGAGCGCCGCAGACCGCTCGGCCAATGCGGCCGGCCCAACCTAGTTCACAGAGAGAGACGACACTCATGGCTACTCCCAAGCATAAATGCCATTAGTCTACAGAAGTGAATGGTTTTGGCTAGAAAGTGAAATATACGGATAAAAATCCAATGTTTGAAATACATATATTGACTGACTGACTAATCTCATGTATAAAGCCCACGCAATTAAATAATTCCCGTGTCTTTATGATCATATCTCGTATAATAATAACAGTCCTTGCTACAAATTCGCAATAATTCAGTGATGATGAATCCCTTCGACATTTACGGTCGTTAGACCTCAACTGGGATCTTGTTCGATCTGCCTGGTGCAAGTCTTTTTGGCTTATGCCAATTCAGCGACTTTCGTGTAAATGATGATGAAATTACGATGATGACGACACAACACCCAGTATCCGTGAACCAGAGCTTCCTTCGTGGCAACCCAACCACGCTGTCCACTAAAGGCGGAGGCGAGAAGTCAGTTATAAATAAGAAATCTGTACTTCAGGTTCCAACAGGGGCAAGTTCTCCTTCTTGCTTCCTCCCTATGGCTGTAACGACTTCTTAGCACTCTTACAACCCCAGCGAACGTGTCATACTAGGACCGTCGAATAAAAAAGCACCAAATTACTTTTAGAGCCGTCAATATACGTATACCAAAGCGTCCTTTTAGTTGGTCCCAGTTTGACGTTTCGTTTCCACGCTTGCGAAGTACCGAAAAATTCCGACAGACAGCAGTGCCATAGTGAACCAGTAATACGTCATCCATGCGAGACACTTTCTACAGTCAATGTACTGTTACTGAATGCCTGGTTGTCAAAAGAGAAACCACGGTGAACATCCCTAATCTTTTGTGTGCGGTGTATGCTAACGATGTAGTAGTTACAAGTACTGTTCGGCTCATGTAGGGAAAGTATCAGGGAAAGCCGAAATTTGGCTCCCTGATGAGACACGCTCGAGACGTTCCAAAATGATCAAAAGCTTATAAACCTATTGGACCAAACTGCTATGGTCATTAGTCCCCAAACTTCAGTAAACAATGCACGATCCTTTCCTGGAACAGGGGACTGATGACTTAGTAGTTTAGTAAACTATAGACAACAACTTATACTACGGGCAAAACATACACACACACAAACCAATGCGCGCGAGAGAGGACTCTATCCTCCGGTGGAAACGGCCACCCAGTCCGTAGCAAGAAGCTTTACACCATACGGCCATTCCGCACAGCTCGAGACGTTTCGTCACAGCCAATGCTCCGGGCATGGTGGATCGCGCACATGGTATTATTTGTGCAGAACTCGACTATTGGTTCAATAGATATCGGTTGAGCACTTCAAGAAAAGTGCAATTATTGAGACTTTCAGGTATTCAAGATATGTCCCACGAATGCTCCCAACAAACAACAAGATTGAAAAAATATATATATTAAAAATAATATTAATAATAAGATTTTAAAAAATCAGGAAGCTACTAGCCAAGATCGTAAATTTGTTTCACAACTTTTATTAGCAAGGTAACTAGTTTCGATGAACTTAGATCACCATCTTCAAATCATTTTTATATACGGAAATAAAATCTTTATATATAGAAATAAAATCTTCGTGAACATCATTTGTGCAGTGTTGTACTCTGCATGTCATTACAGGTATTTTTGTGCAACAGAGAACGTCATCGTTAAACTGTTGTCTAATTGTGTATAAAAAACAGTTTTTAATGTCGACGTTCACTGTTGAACAAGAATACCTGAACGACACTTAGATTACAAAACTGGAAAAGTGATGTTCACAAAGATGTAAAAAATGAGCAGAAGTTGATTACATAAGTCCATCGAAACTATGGTAGTGAATGTGGTGAAAACAAATTTGCGATCTTTGCAAAAAGTTTCCTGCTAGAAGTTTTCTTTTATATAAAACTAGCTTAAACCGGCGGCTCCGCTCGCGTGTTGGTTGATTATGATAGATAAGCTATCTTTCAGTAGTATGCTATGACACTGGTTTTGAAGGATGAAATTAAATGCAATACCTTCTTTAGAAACAAACATTTTTAATCAATATTCAATTACAGAGAAAGAGCTGAAGACATTGTAGCACGCATAGACCAAAGATATGGTCTGTGGCATCACGTTTCGCTGAATGTAATCACCTTGCTATAGAGTCGCAAACGTTATCGCTGGCCTTCAGTCAGAATTTTTTTTTATATAATTTGACGACTTTCAACCACCATATCTTCCACCCCCTTACAGCTATCGGCATGGAACTGCTATGGTGTACAACGGGAGACTTCGGACAACAATTATACACAGACCATTCGTTTGCGTTCTATACAGAGCGAAATATTAACACACACGTAGAATTTTATATACACCGATAACTTTCCATCCCAACATACTCCACCCTTTTATCTTTTCAACACTCAAACAACAATGCCACCAATAAAACCATTTTCAAAGAGAAAATATAATTTTGGAAGAGTTATTATTGTTCCGCATTTTGTGTTATATTCCTCAAATTACTAAATATCTATCAGATCGCTATAAAACCGTGCCTAAAACCTTCCTCAGGTATAAATTAGGAACTGTACATATATTTAAGTCTCTGCGTCTTGTCGTTCGGACGTGATAAGCGTATATAATAGCTATCCGATCACTATAAAACCGTGCCTAAAGCCTTCGCCGGCTAGACATTAGTAAGTGTACAAATTTTTAGCTCTTTATGTCTTGTGGTTCAGACGTGATAAACGTACACCGAACAGACATTCACATTTATAGATATAGATTTATACAGATTGTCCTTCTTGAGTGAGCCATGTCAGGTAATTAAAAAATAATAATTCCAAATTGTTGTAGTGATTTGAGGTAAATGGAGAGGTCTCTCTGCCAGGGATAATTACAGCTGATGAAACTTCTGCGCATAACTTTGAGCGAAAAACAAAAGGACCGTCACTGGAGCGGCAACATTAAATGTTCAAATGTTTGTATAGCTTAACTACGGGGTCATCAGTCCCTAAACTTACAAACTACTTATGAACTACCTTACACTAAGGACAGCACAAATATCATGCACGAGGGAGGATTCGAACCCCCGACCGTAGTGGCTGAGGCGCCTCAGCCCCCTCGGCCACCGCGGCCGGCCGGCACCATTACTTCACTAGTAGCTGTTGAGGTGTGCATCAGCCAGTACCCATATACAACTTCCTCCCAGAAACCCAGGAGCTTGCCGCCGCCCACTGTTAACAGTCAGGTGAAGATAAAGCGGAGAGGCCAAGCGCAGCAGCAGCACACGCAGACACTTCGAGATATGAGGCGACTCCACTGACATCTTAGAGGCCTCCCGCAACCGTCGGCAGAGAGATGCGATAGCAGCTGAGGCCAGAGCAGCAGCTTTCCAACTGTGGCCGACTCAGCTTCCAGCGGATGAGGACTGCAAGGCCTCGTGCACACACCCGCAACTACCGGCAAAGTTAGCTGGACTTCTGGCCAGTGACTAATAAGCCAGCACTGTCTGACAAACTGGGAGGCCATGTAGACTCTTCCTGCTATTGCAGGGCTAAGCACATGTTAGACTTTTATCTACTGATACATTACCATCAAGGATTCAGAAACCATCGTTCTTAAAAGCATAGCTAGCTCTTCATTCAGTGCCATCGATAGAGGGTCTCAAATTCTTTCCACATTTCTAGATTTCCATATTGGACACCGTATCTAAAAATAAAAAATAAAATTAAAAAAAAAAAACACTCTGAGTAGTGGAGCGAGCTGTTTGAGATCCGGCCCATAAAGCCATAAAGAGTCGCGGTTCTATTCAGCAAATTATCTGACAAACTGATAGTGGGGCAAAGGGGGGATCCCAATTTGGAATAAGTCGGAGGGGCTTACCAGTTCCGGCATACGCCTTACAACCAAGGAAAACCCCCCGAAAACCTTGGTCGGGACCGGGGGATTGGGACTAATTTAATTTATCTCTGGGACGTTGCCCCAGACTACAAATGGATTATCGGGAGAGCACTAGTGCACTCACGACGATCAAGGATCGGACGCCCGAGTTACTCTCGTAAACTCGTAGAGATCAGCTCGACCAACAGTGGACAAGCATCCCCCTAAAGGGACCGCACCCGTGAGCACGGTATCCTCTGAGTCCGTCCAACACCGTTTCTTACAAGGTACTTTTATTCTAATTTCCTATTTATGGATTATCGACTCAGCTGTGAGAAAGCTTTCATTTCTTGTCAGAAAGGTCACAGTTCTTAGTAACAGACGAAAATCGACCAAGGATCAAATATAAACAAATTTACGACAGTACTTGCCAGTGTGCATTTTGCTTAATCAATAGGGAAGCTGAAAATTTGCGGCAGACCGGGATTCGAACATGGGTCCTCCTGCTTAACAGGCAGTCTCGATGACTACTACATCACTCGGCCACAGCGACCACCGCCACTGCGCGGCTACCGCCACACTCAGTTTTTTGGCCCACTTTGGGTTACGGTAGTAACACTAAAAGTGGGCCTTTGAGATCGTCCTTTGACAGCTCGAAATTTGTAACTTAGTGCCCTGCCCGCAATATTTCAGCAATTCCTGTAAGACTTCGGGCCTAGTAGCGTGCATCGGCACTGAAGGAATGATCTTAGGAGGTTTTTGCCTTAATTATACAGTATATATAGGGTGTTACAAAAAGGTACGGCCAAAGTTTCAGGAAACATTCCTCACGCACAAAGAAAGAAAATATGTTACGTGGACATGTGTCCGGAAACGCTTAATTTCCATGTTACAGCTCATTTTATTACTTCTCTTAAAATCACATTAATCATGGAATGGAAACACACAGCAACAGAACGTGCCAGCGTGACTGCAAACACTTTGTTACAGGAAATGTTCAAAATGTCCTCCGTTATCGAGGATACATGCATCCACCCTCCGTCGCATGGAATCCCTAATGCGCTGATGTAGCCCTGGAGAATGGCACATTGTATCAGAGCCGTCCACAATACGAGCACGAAGAGTCTCTACATTTGGTACCGGGGTTGGGTAGACAAGAGCTTTCAAATGCCCCATAAATGAAAGTCGAGAGGGTTGAGGTCAGGACAGCGTGGAGGCCATGGAATTGGTCCGCCTCTACCAATCCATCGGTCACCGAATCTGGTGTGGAAAAGCGTACGAACTCGTCGACTGAAATGTGCAGGAGCTCCATCGTGCATGAACCACATGTTGTGTCGTTCTTGTAAATGCATATGTTCTAGCAGCACAGGTAGAGTATCCCGTATGAAATCATGATGACGTGCTCCAGTGAGCGTACGTGGAAGGACGTGAGGCCCAATCAAGACATCACTAACAATTCCTGCCCAAACGCTCACAGAAAATCTGTGTTGATGACGTGATTGCACAATTGCGTGCGGATTCTCGTCAGCCCACACGAAACAATTGGGTATTTTGACAATTGTCTGCACGAATTATTTCAATTTACATTTAAAGAGAAATACTAAAATGAGCTCTAACATGGAAATTAAGCGTTTCCGGACACGTGTCCACGTAACATATTTTTTTTCTTTGTGTGTGAGGAGTATTTCCTGAAAGTTTGGCCGTACCTTTTTGTAACACCCTGTATACAGAAGTGAAATCAGGCGTTCCCCAAGGAAGCGTCCTAGTCCCTCCTCCCCCCCCCCTCCCCGGCATTTACTAATGTATATGAATCTATTGGATGCTCTAGCAGCCCTCTTATGTTGTTTGTCTTTTCGTAAGATCACCACAAAATCAGTACGACACTACCAATTGCGAAATGACTTAGGAAAGATACTGGTACGGTGTGTAAAGTGGCAATTGAACCTAAAGAAACATGAGACGTCATGCAAACGTGTGCTAAAAAATACTTTGAATACCTAAGAATTAAAATTATGAAAAACTTCAGTTGGAGAGACCACACAGACAACATAGTAGTACCAAGGTCTGGCTTTGTTGACAGCACACATAAAACATGCAACATCGCGAAAGTACTAAGGACAGCTGCTCTGTATCATTATACAATGTCGGAGGTGGGGGACGGGTAAAGTGTCACGGATATGATACGCGAGCTGGGGTGGCAGTAATTAAAACAAAGCTTTTTTCATTGCTGCGTTGTTAGTAAATCCAGTTATAGCCACATCTGCTCTTTCCTGTATATAGTTCAGCTCCCCTGGGAAATGATTATCATTATATAAATACGCTAACACGAAAATTGTGGTACAGATTACTAATCAATTCGTACAAGAATGCCAATGAAAGTTACATAAGTCGAAAGATAGTTTGTCGTAGATTTCACGAATATAAATATTATGTGTGCATATAGCCATTAAAAGTGGTAAAAGGAAGTAGAAATTTTCCTATCTACAGCTTGGATCAAGTTCTACATTCTCCAACAATCAGCTCACTGATTGGCTATTCGCCTCGTCCAGAGACGCTGTAATGCAGCGCATCTGCAGTATTAAAATAAGTGAATATCGAAACATAGAGTGATCCCAACTCACTTTCTTGTGCTGTTCAAATGCTTCATTTTCGCAGTGATTAAGACTGGTTAAAGGAAATGGATGTTTTCATATGAATGCCGATATAAAGGATGATGCGCCGGGAGAGGCATCTAGCGGTGCCCGGGTGGAACTACGAAGTCGAGAATGCCGATATAAATGATGATGCGCCGGGAGAGGCATGTAGCGGTGCACGGGTGGAACTACGAAGTCGACATGTTTTCAGCTCTGGAATTCTGAATATCGCAGTATCGAAATAACATTATTTCTGGGCGTTGTATAAATATACGAACACCGAAATTGTAGTCCCATTTCAAATATTAGGCTAATGAAAGTTATATAATTCGAAAATGGCATGAGAAGTATATACTTCCGTTTTTATTTGTTGTTATTGTGTCAGGCATTTTCCTTAATACGTAAAAGATACCGTTTCATACCTCCCAGGGTCGGTTAAATTTTACCAAATATCCCAGCGGCCTCCTATGATAATGTTGGCAACAGATGCTGAATAGTGAGTCTTCATTTTAGCCAATCGTTCAAATCAAATGTTCAAATGTTTGTTAAGCTTATGGGACTTAACTACGGGGTCATCAGTCCCTAAACTTACAAACTACTTATGAACTAACTAAGACTAAGGAGGGCACAAATATCCATGCCCGAGGGGGGATTCGAACCCCCGACCGTAGTGGCCGTGCAGACCGTGACTGGAGCGCCTCAGTCCCCTCGGCCACCGCGGCCGGCTAGCCAGTCATCTGACAACGCTGATGTTTTCTCATGGAATCTTCGCTTTACGAGGGCAATTATTTTTACTGAGCGGACGAGGGTACATAAACCAGGAACAGCATTATTTGTTTACTTCATGGTCTGTACGATTCACTAATCGAGTCATTCTATGCTGTTCGAACAAATGGGCAAAGATTTTCTATCGTGTTGTTGATGTTGCCAACATAATCACGCGAGGCCGCCGACATGATACGTAAAATTTTACCCCCAGTGACCATTGTAAACACAATTGGTGGATTTTCGACCACAGGCAATACTAGTACATTTTATTATTCATTTAGATTACCCTATCTGTTGATCCTGCACCTATACATTTGAATGCTCCAGAAAGTGATTAAGCGGGTAAAAATATAATTTATTTTTACTAGAATTCGCTCAGAACGTAGTCATTAATTTTATATTCTTAATAAAATGAGTATGTGCCACAATGAAACAAAATGTAAACTACCTGAATCTGCCACTTCTCAACTGGACTTGGTATCTCCTGCAGCCAAGCCAACAGCCAATTCCTCTGTAGTGTTGATTCTCGCACCTCTTTGCACTCATTACGGCCGAGTGTTGCCAGATTTTAACTGCAAAAACATATTACCGGTCAGTCAGAATTACAGATTTTTCATTCAGAATTATCGTACAGCATATACAATATATTAAAAGGTAATAATATCAGGAAATCTTACACTTTAGGAAGCTAAATAATGGCGGCATAAACTGATGTTAAGCAGTAGGAAGTATCAGTAATAGTAATCCTTGTTGTGGTACGAAGACGATTTGTTCGCTAATTTGCAACAATGATGGCCATTCGAAAGCGCTGCCCTCAAACGATATGTATCGAACGTGCATATGAGAGTCTATATCGACCACGCGACTTCGTTGGCGCTAGTCAAGGATTAATTTCAACCAGAACACGGCGGTATGTCACATCCAAAGGGCGTTTATTACATTTAATGAATATCGTAAGGATTGTTTCTACATGGACTTCTCTATAATGTGCTGTCTTCCGTGTCGTAATTTACACCACAACTGGTGATCAACTCATCCGAAAGATGAAATTATATTTGACACCAAAGTGCCAGGAATATCTTCATTGACATTCACCGCTAAGCGCTGGCTTTATTACGCACGCGAAACTGCGAGTGTTCAGGAGTCCACATCATGGGTTCTATTCATCACAGACATGAAGGATAAAGTGGTTTTGATAGTCCTTGACCTAGTGATCATTTGTATACCCATACCAAGGACTAACACACTGTAGTTATCTTGGAGAACAGGGTTAAAGTTTAAAGTTTTCTTCAATCTTGGCCCCTCAGCAAAATATATATCGTAAAACGACATTATAAACAAGGTCTGACTTTTAATGTTGCTAATTATTTTATTATTAATGCAACAGATGTTTTGGCTTTATGATATACTCGTATATCATTATAATTATAAATTTACAAACCCTGAGACTGTTTTGTGTCTCGAATATGTCAAAGACTTCACATAACGCTTTGGAAAAAAAAAAAAATAAAAAATAAAAAAATAAAAATAAAAAAAAATCTCAGGAAACCAGAGGCACACTATTGCATGATCAAAGATAATATAAAATTTATGAAAAGCAACATTTTTGTAAACATGCAGCATTCAAAGGAAACTGTCATATAACAGTACATAAGAACATAATAAAAGTTTAATAAAAACTTAATCATAGCTACCCGCAATAAGTAAAAAACGCACAATTAGCGTAGCAAAAAGATCATTAGGCTTATGACAGGTAAATACCTCATGTAACATAGAAACATTTTATTATATTTAGCTCTTGATTTTATGTAAGGAAGTTATCTGAATCCAAAATTTTGTATATATGTTCGTCCACAGATTGCTTGAAAATGGCCTAAGGCCATTGCATTAATAATAAAATAATTAGCAGCATTAAAAGTCAAACCTCGTTTATAATGTCGTTTTGGATGTAAACTTTACACAATATTACTGTAGCCAACCAAATGGAGCAAATCGGCAGGTTGATTTTTGGGTACAAAAACTTCGAATGGTAGGGACGGCTTCTCTAACACCTTTAATTCATTGAAAATCGTCTACATTTTTACCATATGCTCTTAATATTATAATCTCAAACGACTTTTTCAGTTTTTTGTGTGTCTTTATCCGTAACCGAAATCCAGTGGTTCAGTTTCCGCACAGTATTGACATATCGGTTTTAGTCACTTTCGTTCCGTGGACCGCAAATATCTTGATAACTAACCATAACAAATGGCTCAAATTTGAACACTATATCATGTAGAAATTTATCTATAAACAACATTTTTCATTTTCGAAAATCTTTATCCGTTATCAAAATACATCCGAAAAGCATTGTGTTTGTGAACCAAAAGGGGCGATTGCGCTGAAAAACAGCATTCTGGCCATAATGAAACCTGCCCTACTGGCGAAAATTCTTATTTTGCCACATCTTACATTCTGTTATTTTCGCTCAATGAAGGATTAATTTAATTTTCTTTAAACATTACGGTTACTGTTACTGTGCAATATCAAATTACGCTAAGTATTGCAACATATTTTAAAGAGTTGGCAGAACTAAAAACACATTACGTAGACTAAGTGTAAGGTTTTCCTACATGGTAGAGGTATATTTCAAAAATCAAATGTTTGTATAGTCTATGGGACTTAACTGCGGGGTCGTCAGTCCCTAAACTTACAAACTACTTATAACCTACCTTCCACTAAAGACAGCACAAATATCCATGCCCGAGGGGGGATTCAAACCCCCGACCGTAGTGGCCGTGCAGACCGTGACTGAAGCGCGTCAGTCTCCTCGGCGTAGAGGTATGGATAATTTATTTACAGAAGAACACAACAACATCTCACTGCATTTTCGATGGGTTAAATAATATAAACAATGGGCGAACCCATGAATATTTCCGCATGCCAAATTGTTGGTAGGAATGTTGCATGAGGAAAAAAATGTTCAAATGTTTGTTGAACCTATGGGACTTAACTGTGGGGGTCATCAGTCCGTAAGCTTACAAACTACTTATCAACTAGCTAAGACTAAGGACGGCACAAATATCCATGACCGAGGGGGGATTCGAACCCCCCGACCGTAGTGGCCGTGCAGACCGTGACTGGAGCGCCTCAGTCTCCTCGGCCACCGCGGCCGGCTTGCATGAGGACTGAGTCAGATAGTACCCCACTTTTCTGTCCAAGAAATTTAAAGGGGAACGTATTTCCCTTTATCGTGCTCCGAAAGGAGCAGTTTTCAGCTGGTTCATCAATACTCGAGATACAGGAGTGCTGACGAGCTTCGTGAAACTATTTAAACATTGCGGGCAGCAGCAATTAAAAGCGTACGGCGACACACAGTACATTCTGTTTAGATATCAAGCTTAAAGTATATCTTGTGGTTTTATTGTTTTGCCATTTATTTCCGCCAACTTTCAAACTTTAACATCAAGTTGATGTTAGCAAAATCAAATGTTTGTTAAGCTTATGGGACTTAACTGCGGGATCATCAGTCCCTAACCTTACAAACTACTTATAAACTAACTTACCCTAAAGACAGCACAAACATTCATGTCGAGGGAGGATTCGAACCCCAGACGCGGAACGGCCTCGCGCATCTGAGGCGTAGCCCTCTGTAAATTTCAGAACAGTACTTTGTAAAGAAAAAAACTTTGATTCCGGCACTTAAAATTTTAGAAATTAAGCAGCCGGGCTAATTATGGTGTTATTACTTTTGCTAGGGCAACGACAAAAGACGAACTAAACAGTTTAGTAGTAACTTTACTTTCTTCGCTCGTTAGCTTCGTTTTCTTCATGCATCTACATATATCTAACGCCTCGTCTACCAAAACGTTGGTAAAGCAGACGATAAAAGAAGAATGTATTTTTTTAATTGAATAAAATTGTGCCGGCCGCGGTGGCCGCGGTGACTGAGGCGCTCCAGTCACGGTCATCACGGCCACTACGGTCGGGGGTTCGAATCCCCCCTCGGGCATGGATATTTGTGCCGTCCTAGTTCGTAAGTAGTTCATAAGTAGTTTGTAAGTTTAGGGACTGATGACCCCGTAGTTAAGTCCCATAAGCTTAACAAACATTTGAACATTTGAATAAAATTGTAAATGAAAGGGTAAGAATACTCACTACACATATAGAAGTGTAATACGGAAAATACTACTTCCAGTAATTTAAGAGAATGCTTGCAAACAGTAGACTTATATGTATATAGATATATCGAAAGCGTGACTGTCACGGAGATAGTCACACCGACATAGTCACACTTTAGACATACGATGACAAAAGGCGAACGACATAGATATTGTTAATAGAGTTCGCTACTTCGACCATAGATATTGGTAGATTGGGCATGACACAAATTGGTTATTCTAATATCTTTAGCATGACATTTTCATAACATCAAAATCTATACAGCGATACCACATGATTGTTGTCTAAACTGTGGTTATGTCCATCTGTGCTTACGTCTGTTCAGAGATTTTTGCGGAGGAGAGTATTACTAGTTTAAAATAGCGCCATTTCTTTAAAACTGCTAAGCTGTTGTCTATATCCGACCAATGTTTACCAACAGTCACTTGGTTTTATGTTGCAACCAATTCAAGTGTTTTTCCGGTCTACTAGTATCTATAGTCGAAGGTACGCAACAATATCGACCATTCGACCATACAAGAATATTGTTCATGTTGTGATTTTATGTAATTGAACTTACCTTAGTTGCCTCTGACGATTCTTATTGCTTTTGGTCTGCATGATTATAAACGATTTAAGTTTTATTTCCTGTAGGAGAGAAATTATCGTTCTTCAGCCAGTATGGTACAATGTGCTATTATAGTATAAGCGTTCGAATTACTTTATGCCGCCATAATTGTCATTACGTTTTGCACGATTTAGATTTTAGCTCTGGTCGCAGAGAAATTATTTAGCCAGTATCGTACAACCTGCAAGCGTTCAAATTATTGTATGCCTCCATAATAATCGTACCAGCTGACAACCCTATTACGACCACATATTATTATTATTATCATCATCCAGAGAATTTAGCTAAATTACTAGTAAAGAGAGCCTTATTATTTACTCATAAATATCGACATTTTATGTATCCTTATATGGTACTGTCATGTCCACAAATATTATACAAATGTACGGTATACTAAAGGTCTGAAGATGGTCAACATTTATTGAAATAATTTCCTCTTACGTGTTATTTGTGTTCCGTATGTAGATTTTAATAAATAAAAAATATTTTCTGGGCCGCTGCAACAGGCCTACTTCCCGAAAAATCAGGAATTGTAGCATAGTTCATAATAGCGTAGAAAATGCTGCTTAATAAAATACTTATGGATATTATCAACGGGCTATTTATTGTGTGTACTTTAGTTCTTCATGTAACAGATACGTGAAGTTCACCCCGCACCTTTCATAACGTAAGCACCGTCAGCTTACTCAGCTACAACACTGCTGGCGTATTCCGCCTGATTTCTTTTCAGCACTTCCATTCTTCCTACGTACTTCTCATTGTCACCAAATTGAATGACGTCAATAGGAAGCTGCCATTTCATTTTGCGAAAGAATTCTCCGTGATCGCTTTTGTGCTGTGAGGTTAACAGCCTGCATTACTTTGAACTGGCCAGGGCAGTTTCTCATCATTGGACCAAGTGAAAGAATCTAAACAACTGTGAGACGTCGTAAAACAAGCTAACTGTTTGCTTCACGCAGAACAAAAGCATTTTTCGTTGCGGCGAGATTTATTTCCGAAATGTCAATGACCAACTTATCCTCTGAGTGAGAAAATATTTTAATTTCTTTCATTACGAACGATGGTTTTGAAAGTTTGTAACTGTATTGTACACTATTTAAATAAAGAAAATAGTACAGTTACTTCTTTTTTGTGCTCCGCATAATACGTTGCGAAAATTTATTTTCATCTTCAGCTGCGTTTTGGTTATATGATTATTATTTATGCGATGATTCCCTATGTGGTGTTCTGTCTCTCTTGCAGTGTGGTTATTTTGATATGATACTGCAATCGGAAAATCGATCGAAAGAAATATCGGGATATTATTTCCTATTTTAATTGTATTTTTGTCTTCTACTTATATTGTGATTATTCACTTTCCACGTATGTGATAATCTATACGTATATGATGGCATTTGATTTACAGCGTCGTACTTACGACCACAGCCTACCCCACTGTTGAGGATATCTTCGTCTCGGTAACAAATACAGATATCATCATTGCTACTAGTTTCACTCGCGCAGGATTTCTACAAATATTGGCTAACAGAGAATACCAGAGAATTTCAAGTATATCGAAAAAATCAGGACATTTGAAAAAAAAAAAAAAAAAAAAAGGCACTGGAAAATCTCGTTTTTGGCTCAACGTATAAAATGGATTGTTTACTGAGACGCCACCCATCGGAATTAACGTGAAGATCGCTTCTCTATCAAAGGAATTTTGACTGCTTTTCTGTTGACTGATTTTTTGTTTGTTTGACGAAACAATGAGTGCCGTATTATTTGGCAGAGAAATGTCACTATACTATACGTATCCCAGTGTTTTATTTATTTTGTAAGCATTACTGTTACGCTGCATACCTAGCTGTTAATTTGAAGTACGACTTTAACTTCTTAATCAACACAGAAATCATGTATTTACGCAACTTATACTTACTCCTCAGATCATGAGTCCTGTAAAGGAGAAAATAAGCTGGTGTTCATTTAGAGTTGATGATACTTTCAGAAATACGGAAGCACACGCATTTTTTTTGTTACCTTACCTTTTTGGTTACCATTTATATCTCCAAATTTGTCAGGGAAAAGAGCAAAAATTGTGTCTGGAGATCAGGGAAATGTCTGGATTTTGACTTCGGGAAACTTGTGGCAGCTCTGAAACTGCGTTCTTAGGTTCTTAGAAAATCGCAGCATATTCGGAAATATATGATAAAGCAAAAATGTAAATGTCATTGCTGCTAGTTTAAGCTGTCCGGGACTCCTACCTAATCGTTTTCAGCGAAAAGCTATACGGAAGAAAAAAATTCAAATATTTCTGACAAGCAGGACGACAATTGTTGTTACTGCTCGTTTCACTACAGCAATGTAAAGTTTAAACTTAAATAATTACCTAACCAAATCTTTTTAAAATGAACTAAAAAGTATAAAATAATTTCTGCTAGCTCCATACTTGTTGCTAATCCCATACAGATAGTCTTGGTAGTTGATGATTGACTTTTTTTCTAGCTATGGGATATTTGAAAGAAAATGCAGCCCCACAACCAGCTTTCAAATAATTTTACTTGATCTAGATTTCGAACACCACTATGGGCTTCTTCATCAGAAAATACAACTATAACTCACTTGAGACGTTTACAGACAGAGACAAATGCGTTCATGTTGTGTAAAGTTATTTAGTTATCGGTGTGAACAAGAAAATATAGTGACTATGGACTGTCGACGTGTCCGCTGATGCAGTTGCTGCTTCAGACAAACTACGTTCAAAATCATAATATTTAAAATGAAAAACGTGGGACACAGCCAGTAATTAATTGATGCCTGGATAGTTCGCCTAAGTCGCCAACAGTTACATTGCACAGCAAATGTTGTTGTTTAAGCTTATGGGACTTATCTGCGGGGTCATCAGTACCTAAACTTACAAACGTCTTATGAACTACCTTATACTAAAGACAACACAAACATCCATGCCCGAGGGAGGATTCGAGCCCCCGACGAGGCACGGCCTCGCGCATCGGGGTATAGCGCCTCAATGCGCTCGGCCACTCCGCCGCGGCGTACTGCAAATGATTAAAACTACTGTCTACTATCTGTCTATTATCTGTTTTATACGCACCACGTTCCTCTTTTTCATATGGTTAGGTCTTCATCGGGCTAGGAGTAATTATTTTATATTTATAGTCAATTTTAAAAACGAAAAGGTGTTGTACCTAAAAGTTTTTATATATAAAAAATGATCTTCTGTTGACGATTTTTAGGATTTCTACATGTAAACGTGGTATATTTCAAATGTATATTACTTTCTCTACGTTTGAGCTGCGGCGGATTAGCCGTGCGCACAGGAGCGCCGTGCTGCGGTGCGCGCGGCCGTTCGCCGTCGGGGGTTCGAGTTCCCCCCTCAGGCCTGGGTGTTTGTGTTGTCCTTAGGTTAGTTTAACTTAGTTTAAGAGTTTGTAAGCTTCGGACTAATAACCAAGCAGTTGAGTCCGATAGATTTACAAACGTTTGAACATTTACTTCGTTTGAGTCAGCTAAAAATTGTTTCTCTCTACTTACATCTAGCGAAAATACCGTGAAGATAAGAGAGAGATTCGAGATACAAGAAGGCTTTCCAACAATGGGGAATATGTGACAGTATGTCCACATTACACAACGCTGGGAAAAACCGCACCTGGTACTAACCAGATTTGAACCACGGCGTTTTCAGCCAGAGTCTACCTCAGTATTGTGGTGCGGATTTCTCTCATTGTCGGTGAAGCCACCACTAAAATACTTGTGGTCAGAGACACCACTTTGGATCTCGATGTTAACCGTCGGGAAGTCCAGCATAGTCGCTTAGCGATGTCAGTGTTGCACAACGGAAATAGTCATTAATAGATGTCCCCTTTCCCATAATTGCGGGTACACAACTCCTTCACAGTCGAAGAAATCGGTGACCATGACCTTCCTGCTAATGAGGCTACTTCGTATTTCATTCGTTGAACCTTACGTATGCAGACAGTAAATAAAATAATATGAACACCTAAAAAAAAGATAAAATTCAATGTTTCTAAGCCAAAGGGACTAAACTGTTGTGGTCATCCCTCCCTCTACTTACAAAGTACTGAAACTAATTTACGCTAAGGACAACACATATGACGCTCAAGACCGCACGGCCCTTCCCTCTCGACTAACATAACACAGCATTTATTTATTAGGAGGGAGCGGGACTACAAAAAAAAAAAAAAAAAAAAAAAAAAAAAAAAGATGTTTGTATAGTCTATGGGACTCAACTACGGGGTTATCAGTCCCTAAACTTACAAACTACTTATGAACTAATTAAGACTAAAGACGGCACAAATATCCATGCCCGAGGGGGGATTCGAACCCCCGACCGTAGTGGCCGTGCAGACCGTGACTGGAGCGCCTCAGTCCCCTCGGCCACCGCGGCCGGCAGCGGGACTACCATTGGCGCTGAGAACAGCTGCAAATCTCCAAGGAACAGATCTAGAATGTTCATTCTAGATTTCACTGTAGCCGTTCGAGAAGTATGTCAGTACAGTCAGACTAGTTAATTTTTTCCACTTTCTTTCTTTCGGCATTTTCGGCTACTTTCCGGCATATTTCGGAGGGGTGGCAGAGGGGGAGGGGAGCAATGTCTGCCAAGCAGTACAATTACTGTCAGTGGGAGTTGGTTTCAGATCTATATCTATAAATGTGAATGTCTGTTCGGTGTACGTTTATCACGTCTGAACTACAAGACATAAAAACTAAAAATTTGTACAGTTACTAATGCCTACCCGGGGAAGGCTTTAGGCACGGCTTTATGGCGATCGGATACCTATTTCGCTATATATATTAATGTGAATGTCTGTTCGGTGTACGCTTATCACGTCCGAACGAAAAGACGCAGCGACTTAAAAATTTGTACAGTTACTAACTTATACCTGAGAAAGGTTTTAGGCACGGTTTTATAGCGATCTGATAGATATTTAGTAATTTGAGGAATATAACGAGAAATGCGGAACAATAATTACTCTTTGAAAATTATATTTACTCTTTGAAAATGGTTTTATTGGTTGCATTGTTGCTTGAGGGTTGATAATGATAAATGGGTAGAGTATACTGGGATGGAAAGTTACCAGTGTATATAAGATTCTACGTTTGTAGATTCAGCGAAAACTACAGAACGCAAACGAATGGTCTTTGTGTAAATGTTGTCTGGAGTCTCCCGTTGTACACCATAGCAGTTCCATGCCGATAGCTATAAAGGGGTCGAAGATATGGTGGTTGAAAGTCGTCAAATTATTAAAAAATTCGGACTGAAGGCCAGCGATTACGTTTGCGACTTTATAACAAGGAGGTTACATACATTGAAACGTAATGCCACAGACCATATCTTTGGTCTATGCGTGCTACCATGTCTTCAGCTCTTTCTCTGTAAGGATAAACATACGAACAAGGAAATATAAGAATAAATAAATAAAGTAGCAAAAAAGAAATTTCCTTCAATACCTCTCTTAAAAAAAATCGATTTGACGTTTCGCGCATTACATCCCTTCAGATATGCCGTTTCAGTTGAAAAGACTCCAGTTTCCAGTTAGTATAGCTTTTGCCATGACAATTGACAAAGCTGAAGGACAATCATTAAACGTCGCAGGAATCCATTTACAGCCCTGATATTTTTCACATGTTCAATTATACGTCGCTTGCTCAAGGGTGGGCAACTCAAAAAATCTCTAAATTTATGCTCCAAACAATACAACAAATAACGAAGTTTAGCAGAATGACGTAAAATGAAATTAAAATGCATTTGGACATTACTCTCACCATATGTGTTGAGACTTTGCAACACAGGCTATAAGGAATAATGTATGTATTATTTATTGTAAATCATTAAGCACTTCACATAATTTTATTTTTTTATTTTAATGTTGATTAAAAATGTTTGTTTCTAAAGGAGCTATTGTATTTCGTTTCATCCTTCAAAACCAGTCTCATAGCACACTACTGAAAGATAGCTTATCTATCATAATCAACCAACACGCGAGCGGAGCCGCGGGTTGAAGCTAGTATCCTATAATTAGCGTAGCAGTTTCATTAACACCCACGTCAACTTGTTTTGCGTAGGTAGATTTCAGTGAGACAGGGCAGGCATATTCACCAGCGGAGAAACAGAGTGTCATTGCAGAAGTACTGAATACCTGGGGTTGGGCACTCCGGTTACAGTGAGCTTCCGGATTATGTTGTTTCCGGCTGCCACCTTCTGTTAAGGCAGTGCGGTCGATAGGTTAACGATCTATATAAGGTCACTCCAAGGTATCTATATATACATAAAAAAGAATTGCTGTTCGTTAGCCTCGCTAAAACTCAGGAACGGCTGAACCGATTTGGCTAATTTTAGTCTTGAAATATTCGTGTAAGTCCTGGGAAGGTTTAAACGGTGATAAAATATGGAAAAGCTGCCCGGAAAAAGAGGAAAATCTGGAAAAACTGAAACAGCTTTTTCCAGTGAGCTATCAATGCCGTTCGTGCAATTGCGATAAATTTTTGGCACATTTCACGGTGAAAGGAACAGGAAGGTTCGCATCAAATAAAAATTTGGAAAAGTCACCCGGAAAGTAGGAAAAATTAGGAAACACCGAAAGCAATTTTTTCTATCAATTGCCACGTGGTTGTAAGAGCGTACCTATGTACGGCTTGACAGAAAAGGTTTGTATGAAATATTTTTTTTGGAAAATCTACTGAAAAATTGCAAAATTTGAGAAAAACTGTAAGAGCGCTTTTAGATGTGTTTTTGATGGAATACAGCACTATAATTGACTGTTCGCACGACGGAGAGGGGTTGTTTTGTTCATTATGGTCTTCGAAAACTTTTCAGTAAAAAAATTTTAAAAAATAAAATAAAATAGGGCAGTTAAAAAGGAAAGTCGCAAAATTCGACCCAAGTTCCTTTTTCAATGCGTTTATAAATGCACTCAACAGTATAAGTTGAGAACCGTTCATCTGATTGCGATAAAATTTTGATCATTTGACGTTCAACGAAAGATGAACGTTCTTATGAGCTAAAAATTTGGGAAAGTTACCCGGAAAATTTGAAAATTCGCGAGAAACTTAAAGAGCATTTTTTCAGTGGGATATCAATATCATTCGTCTGATTGAGATAAAATTTTGCATATTTGACGTACAACGCAAGAGTAACGTTCATATGCAATAAAAATTTGGAAAGTTTCCCAGAAAATTGCAAAATTCAGAAAAAATAGGAAGTGATTTTTTTCTATGAAATTTCAATACCATTCATCTGACTGCGATACAATTTTGCACATTCGACGGTCAAAGCGAGAGGAAGGTTTGAGTGAAGTAAAGGTTTGGAACAGTTGGCCAGAAAATAGGAAATTTTTTGGAAATCTGAAAGAGCTCTCTTCTTTGTGATATCAATATCATTCGTACGATTACGATAAAATTTTGCACATTTGACGTTCAAAACAAGAGTACATAGATATTACCAATTGCGAAGCATTGCCGGGTGGACTAGTTTGAGAATAAAACAATGCTTTACTTCAGTGCCTTCCCAAATCACTTTGTTTCCTTCCTGCCTCTCGCTTCCGAAGGTGAAAAGCACGACATGAGTTTTCTGTAAGACTGCTTCAAGAGATTTTTCTTGTAACAATCAGAATGGGTACCTAGAGCTGTCATAAGCACCCATTGTATCGTAAGCATCTGTCTGTACTGTCAAGACAAGGTCGTTGGCATGAGTGAAACTTTTGCATGTAACGGGTCTTGGCTGGGCATATGTGTAGATGGTAAAGAGCGTCGATGACGGTACGGTATCTAACTTACTGCACTCCTGCAGGTGATATCTGGAACCTCATCGGCCCATGTCACATTGCCAGTAATGATCCGGCTTATATTATAAAATCATAGCTTTCTACAAATTATAGCTGCGGGAAGTCCAGGAAAAAAAAAAAAAAAAAAAAAAAAAAACAAGAAAAGACAGAAAAGTAGAAACGGAAAACAAAAATACTCGCGGCTGTGTGCGGACGTGAAAGTACGCAGAACCCAACGTGAGCACTTAAGGGAAACTGCAGACGATGGAATGAGCAATGCCTACAGACAGGGTTGCCAGGGTGGCGATTTTTCGCATTCTTGGCTATCTTTTTCTTATAATAGTAGCCATTCTAGCAGTCTGGCGACTGGCGATTAAATTTGGCTATTAAAGGAATTGGTTGGCGACTGAATGGCTATTTTATTTTACTTCAAATACAAAGAATTTAAAGCAATCACTCTTTAGACATTGCGTCAACGACATCGGCTAAACTTCGGTAGAATGCTGGGGAAATGTAATAAACAAATGTTGAAACTGTTCAAATGTTTGTTAAGCTTAAGGGACTTAACTGTGGGGTCATCAGTCCCTAAACTTACCAACTACTTATGTACTATCTTATACTAAAGAAAACACAAACATCCATGCCCGAGGGGGGATTCGAAACCCGACCGTAGCGGCCGTGCAGAATGTGACTGACGCGCCGCAGACCGCTCGGTCACTGCAACCGGCATGTAATAAACCTACACAAGTTAGCACAAATGTTTTCAAGTATCATGGAAGTGTGGGAGAGTGTCACAGAGATGTAAACAAACTCAACTTACAGACTCTTGAAGATTGACTTAAATTACCTCATGTACCCTACTAATGATGGTTCAAGCACAGGCTTTAAATGATATCTCGAAGTATACTACAACACCGCGTGTTTGGCTCCCGCTGAGAACTTGAGGATAAGATTATATAAATTACAGTATGCAAGGAGGCATTTAAACAGTATTTATTTTCCGCGTTGCATACGACAACACAACAGAAATTCCTAACAACTTCTACTGTGAAGCGAGCCCTTTGCTACGCACTTCACAGTGGTTAACAATGGTTTACAGAGTATAAATGTCGATGGAGAACACTCGTTGATTTTCCGGTTGTTCTCATGGCTGAGTTTTCAGTGTGTAATGACGCATTATTACGAATTAAAGTCCATCTCATCTAGAAGTATGAAATGCTTAGTGCATTATTATAAATTACCTCACCTCAAAATGTTGTGATGATTTTGTGTGTATTAAAGAAATGTTTGAAAGATTCAATAACTCTATTTAACATCTGTAAATATTTGTTTTTAAGGAGATGAAAGTGATTGGTAATCAAGCCTATGCATGAGAACATCCGTTGTGTAAGTTTCATAGAATGATTCTTGAACAGTTTTGTGTTGTAATTTTTATAAGTTATGAAATTAATAAATGAGATAGTTGAATGTAACTGAATTCCGGAGTCTCTCTATTATATTTACAGTGTGACAATATTTTAACTGGCCTTATTGTCAGTTGGTGGTGAGTCTGGGTTCAGTTCTTGGATGGACTCAGATAAATGTTTCTGTGAAGTATGAGTTTCCTTGGAAAGTTCAGTCTGATGCCTGTGAATGTGAGACTGCCACAGTTTGTGTTACTTTTTACTCTGTAAACAGCTTACTCCCTGAATTTCAGGACTATTATTGTCGAGTAACATGCCATAATTACCACAGCATAATAATGTTAACAGATTAAAGGTTGCGATATTTGGCTATTTTTACTGATGAAAAGATGGTTATATTTTGGCATTTTATTGATGAAAAGATGGCGATATTTTGGCTACTTTTTGTTTAAAATTTGGCGACAGAGCAGTAGAAAAACCTGGTAACTCTGCCTACAGAGTCACGCGCCTACTGATCAATGTCTCCGATAGTCGAACGCCACGGACGTTGTCGATCGTGAGCAATGTCGATGACTCAGCTGCACGATCGGCATCGCCCTGGTCTGCGTGGCCTTGGCACTGCTTCACTAGGGCTGGACGCGACGTTGTGTTTGGGGCATTGCCAGAAATGGCGGTTAACCCGCGTGCAGTTTGCACTTTAGCCCTCGATATCTGCACTGATTCGCGCACGTCAGCTTCGGAGTACGTTTGCCAGTTGCGGCGACGTATCACCAGCACACTGCGATGCGCCTGTTATCTGTTATCCGCTCCACGACATCACAGCTGTGCCGGCAGGAAACCCGAAACGTCTGCTCTGCTCTGCAATGCTCTGACGACGAGCCACCGTCGTTGCACAGCCGCCTTTGCGAGGGCGACATGTCTAACATCCACCCAACTGATAAAAATCGCGGGACATCACGTCTTGTCGGGCCTCCCTTTGCCTGGCGAAGTGCAGCGACTCCACGTGGCATGGACTCAACAACTCCCTGCAGGAATACTCTGCCGTGCTGCCTCTATTGCAGTCCGTAACTGCGAAACAGTTGCAAGTGTCAGGGTTTTGTGCATAAACTGGATTATGACCCATAAATGTTTAATACATTTATGTAAGACTCTCTGCGTGTCCAAATCATTCGCTGGACTTACCCAGAACCTTCTTCAAACTAATTGCGAACCATTGCGACCTGGCGTGCATATGCATTCGCGACACTCACTGATCAATACTGCAAGTACTTCAACTTTGTCTTCTTATCTATATTTTAATTCACCATTGTTATAACTCCATTTCATGTTCTCAGTCTACATGCCCATGTTTTTATGTTTCTATCGGCTGAAGAGAAGCACTTCATGCTGCTCCCTGCCTACTGGCACGTTTCTGCTGGTGTCGAAATACAATAAAGAGAGAAAAAAAAAACTTCACTGGTGTCGAAATGTGTTAACAACTGACAGTGCTTCGACACTAGCGCTCCTAGCGGTGGTCAAGGCGCTGTAAGAGACGTGTTCGTCTATATTTACTTTTCTACACTTCTGGCCATTAAAATTGTTACACCACGAAGATGACGAGCAACAGACGCGAAATTTAACCGACAGGAAAAAGATGGTGTGATATGCAAATGATTAGCTTTTCAGAGAATTCACACAAATTTGGCGCCGGTGGTGACACCTACAACATGCTGACATGAAGAAAGTTTCCAACCGACTTCTCATACACAAGCAGCATTTCACAGGCGTTGCCTGGTGAAACGTTGTTGTGATGCCACGTGTAAAGAGGAGAAATGCGTACCATCAGGTTTTGTAGCCTATCGCGATCGCGGTTTATCGTATCGCGACGTTGCTGCTCGCGTTGGTCGCGATCCAATGAATGTTAGCAGAATATGGAATCGGTGGTTTCTGGAGGGCAATACGGAACGCCGTGCTGGATCCCAACGGCCTCGTATCACTAGCAGTCGAGATGACAAGCATCTTATCCGCATGGCTGTAACGGATAGTGCAGCCACGTCTAGATCCCTGAGTCAACAGATGGAGAAGTTTGCAAGACAACAACCATCTGCACGAACAGTTCGACGACGTTTGCAGCAGCAGGGACTATCAGCTCGGAGACCGTGGCTGCGGTTACCCTCGACGCTGCATCACAGACAGGAGCGCCTGCGATGGTGTACGCAACGACGAACCTGTTTGCACGAATGGCAAAACATCATTTTTCGGATGAATCCAGGTTCTGTTTACAGCATCATGATGGTCGCATCCGTGTTTGGCGACATCGCGGTGAACGCACATTGGAAAGATGTATTCGTCATCGCCATACTGGCGTATCACTCGGCGTGATGGTATAAATTATTTTTATATGTCGATATGTAATTGCCCGATCATTATATGTATTCTGATGTCATTATATTATGGAGCGATTTCTAAGTCTTTATATGTATTATCATAGGCGCCGACTTTTGAAACTCTTGGGGTTCCCTCAGTGGCGTATCCCGCAGAAGGAGAAAGGGGGGGGGGGGCGTTTGCCGGCCTGCTGCACCCCCCCCCCCCCGGCAAGCTATTAAAAAAGGCAACATTTTTCCAAAACATTTTCAGAGTTTTCGTCTTCTGAGACATGCATAGTAGATAATGATGTACCTGTATTGTGAATAATGTGTTCACTATCGAAAACACTTATATCGGATCTTCTTTCTGGTTACATTCTTCTGAACATTTATTTTCTATACAGTATTACCAAAATAGTCCATAAACACTTCTGATGTCATACCATATCTGTCAATACCAATAGATTGTTACATCACACACGAATTCATTAAACACGATGAAAAATGTCACGATTTACACTAACAGTATTAGTTAAAGACAATTTACTTCTAAGAGAATACATAAAATGTTTTGAGCAGGAGAGGCGCCATTTCAGCGATAAATTAGATCATGCTGGGATCAGAAATGACTCAAAGATAGTAACTGAGGATAATGTATACCGTATAGTAAGAGGCAAAGGTATACCTTCACATGCTATGCCGGCACATATACTTGCGTGTTTGTAAGCAAATTTTAGAGTATCTGTTTAAACAGGGACTTCAGAGTTCAGTTTAAATTGCTAGCATTGAAATGAACAGGAATCATATTTACTGTCTTGCTTGTCAAAAGTAGAGTTGTTTTTACTAATATGCCATCACTTTATGGGGATAATTAATTTATTGAACGGACAAGATTACATACAACAATCTGTCAACTATAGAGCAGGACTGCAGGAACAGCATTAAATACTTTTTCCTATTATATAGCAAAATCTGAGGTCATTGTTAGGTTGGAACAGAAGAGTAAAGCTGAAATTGCCTAACCGAACTTCCTGACGAGAATATTTTTAAATTTCACCGCTGTTAACTACAGCTAATATGCTGTACTAGAACTCAACCTTCTGATTTGCTAACCATACCACGAGCACATCACACACCTAACTTCGATTTCACATTTCGCAAAGCTCTCGCGCCGTATTTGTAAAGTTTTGTACTTACTTCAGCATCCCCCCCAGGGGGCTCACGGTTCTTTCGTGAGTACGTACCTAGCGAGCACGGGGCCCCTAGCTAATGCCGTTTTCCTTCCTTCTTTACTTCCCGGACTGCATTTCATTTCCCCGTCCCCTCCTTTCCTTTCCTCACTCCTTCCCCTCCCCACCGGGGACTGATGGGGTTGGAACACTTGCGGGGGGTGACACTTGCGTGGAACCCGGGGCCCTTGGGGCGGCTAATGGCTTTTCCTGGGTACAGGCACACCAAGACGTCTAGCACTGCTGTTGTCAAGTTTCCACACTGTCAACATAACACGAAACACAACACTTTGCAAGCTGAAGAGCAATATAGTAACTTGTTCTAACTACATATTATTCGTTGAAAACAAAAAGGTATTTTAATAGTGATAATGTTTGGAGAGTTATTAAGACATTCTCTGCTACTACAAGACGATGACTTTCCACAGTCATACCTCCTACAAGCATATTATTCAGAACACTAAGCATATCAAGACAACTGCGCAAGCAATAAATATATTAGACATCCTGCACAGATACCTTGATTTAATTGATCGCTATGTAGTTAACCCCACTATCGCGCAACTTCCATCTCTTCAAAAATAGCTACTATGCATTTTTAATAGGAGACGTAACCTTAAACCTTCAATTAAAAAAACGTTAATAATAAGTCAATGCGTATTTTACATACTTGAAGCGTTTATTCGTAGACCCCAAAACGATTTGGCAGTATTCGAATTACAAATACATCTAATAAATGTATGAAATACGGAATGTGTAAGGGAATGTCACACACCGAAAAATGCTAAAGATAAATTCTATTTTCTATCCCCGTCATATAGCACCATTTTTACTTCGAACTTGGTATAAACCAACAGGGAGAAATAAATTGCAAGACTTCCAGGAAAAATGAAGGGAAATTGGCAGCCAATAGTTGGTTATAAATTACATTGCCTGTTAACTGTATAAATATAAATTACGGAATACGCGGAACTCCTGTTCAGTACAGTCAAAAAGGTTTAGTGGTTTAGTGGTTTACAATCAGATATCCGTATCACTCTCCTCCTCAAGAAGTTCAAATGTTCAAATGTTTGTTAAGCTTATGGGACTTAACTACGGGGTCATCAGTCCCTAAAATTACAAACTACTTATGAACTACTTACGAACTAGGACGGCACAAATATCCATGCCCGAGGGGGGATTCGAACCCCCGACCGTAGTGGCAGTGCTGACCGTGACTGGAGCGCCTCAGTCATCTCGGCCACCGCGGCCGGCGCTCAAGAAGTCTGTGTGAAGATTTATATTCAGAACATTCAAGAAAAAGGCTACTGTGGTGTTGAAACTACAAGAAGCAGCTCATTTACTCAGGAAGCGAAAACGTTATGGCGCCCGTAAATTTGAATGGCTGTATCTCTTGTAGTAACAGTCATTTTTTGATAAAATGTTAAAATCCAATATACCAGAATTTTGTTTTTCTAAACTCAGTGCCAACTTTTTTTGTCGAAATTTTTGCAGGAAGTAGTCTTGACGTGATTCCATCAGTAGTTTAATCCCCCTAACCCAACCAAACAACCCATCCCCAACTTCAGCATCAGATACCAAATGACATCAAAGGTCTCCATAAAATGAGTGTGTGTGTGTGTGAGTGTGTGTGTGTGCCGAGCATACCTACTCAAATTTTGGAGTATGCTTGAGCGACCGAGCGTATCCGTAGTCGGCGCCCATGTGTATTATAGAGGTAAAGATTTATCAGCTAAAATTGCTCCTGCCGGAGCGCAGAAAAGGCGAATATCTTCTCTGACACAAAAGTGTGGAACCAGCTGCCTCAATCCTCATTCCGACTTCCTCACCAAACATTTTGGCATGCGAACATATTAGCGCATTTTTAGCGCATAACAATGTACTTTTGCCCAGTTAAGCCGTCATAGTCAGCAATGTCGTCTCGCTGTTAGTGTCTATATATGTCTCTGTCCGTTTGCTTGCTGTCTCTCCCACTGCAGCTTTCTGTGTCTGTCAAACTTTCAATGTCTTCATCCCTTTCCCTCGCGATTCCTCACCGCTGTCTGCCTCTGCCACTTTCATCGTATATCTGCCCCACTGACGTTGTCCCATACACTTCCTGTCCTGTTGCCAGTATCCTTTCTTTCTCACTTAGAGTAGGCTTTCGTTGTCTTCAATCACGTTGTCTCCTCAACAAATACATCCATGGGAATAGTTTGCTTGGGGTTTGACCTGTAGACCGTAAAACTTTGGCACGCGGTACTGGGTATGGGAAAAATTGGACAAATCGTTTCGTGCTATAGTATTGGAGAGCCACACGCTCGTACCTTATGTATGGTCTCCATTTGCCTCAGTTTCCCACTGTTTTCTCCAATTGCTACTATCTGCATCTGTCTTAGTTTGTTGTTGCCACTGTTCCTGACTTCCGGCATCTCGTTTCGCTTCCTACTGCTGTTTTCATGCATATGCGTTTCCCCTGAACTGACACTTTGTCTGTTCCATCATATATGGCTCTCTCTGCCTGTTGCACTGTCTCTGCCCTACTCACATTCAGCCGAAAAAACCGCGAATATGTTCGCATGCCTAAATTGTTAAAAATGTTCAAATGTTTGTTAAGCTTATGGGACTTAACTATGAGGTCATCAGTCCCTAAACTTACAAACTACTTATGAACTACTTACGAACTAGGACGGCACAAATATCCATGCCCGAGGGGGGATTCGAACCCCCACCGTAGTGGCCGTGCAGACCGTGACTGGAGCGCCTCAGTCCCCTCGGCCACCGCGGCCGGCCGCCTAAATTGTTGGTGAGGAAGTTGGAATGAGGATTGAGGCAGCTGGTTCCACACTCTTGTGTCAGAGAACATATTCGCCTTTTCTGTGCTCCGGCAGGAGCATTTTTCAGCTGTTTCCCGTCTTCTTCCTGTTACACCAGAGTGTACTGCTTATATAACATGAAATCAATAGTGAGTAAATTTGGATAGTATTTTACATACCTTGATACATTTGTACAAACGTCAGACCAAATTGACTATGTATTAGTTTACTTTCTAAAAAGAGCTTCACATTCAGATGATTGTTAAACACGCTTAACTACTTCAAAGAACATTGTTAAACACTAGCAACTATAGGAAAAACTTTCAAAGCTTTCCGGAATCATAATATTAGAACGCATCGTAAAAATTTCGACGATTTACCATGAATAGAAGTGTAGATTTGCCAATGCACGCAGTTGGTCTTTTGATACCAAAAATTATGATTTTTGTAGCGCATCGTGATAACAAATACACATTTCCAAATACGGGAAACGGATTTTATAGGTAAACACCTAAAGAACATACACATAACACTTTAGTCATTTCCTATTCCTCAAGATACGTTACCTCAAAATCAGAAATAGCGTTTTCGAGCCTATTACTGTCGCGTGCTATCATTAACGGACCGATATCTGAAGAAACACATATCATTCTGCTCTAAACTTAAAATAAAATTTCGACACGTTATCTACATTTCATACGGAGCTGCGTGTAACCTAAAATCAACCATACGAGAAGTCTACTCAATGTGTTTTTACCGCTGCAAACTCTTTAAAATATGTTGCAATAGTTCACTAAACCGGATGCTGCATATTAACTGTAAAGTAAACGAAAACAAAAATCACACCTTCATCGACCGAAGATTTCAATCTGTAAGATGTACAAAAATCATTTTTTTCGCCGACTATGTTTTTTAAAATCGAATGGTAAGTTTCAGAGCTGTCCAAACGCCGTCTTTCAGCACAATACGCATTTTTTCTAGCAAAATATCGCGGTTTTTCGGCCGTATCTTGCTAATGAACAAAGATTTTCGAAAACTGAAAAATTCCGTTTATAGATAAATGTCTACATGAAGTATTGTAAATTTTGAACAGTTTTCTACAGTTAGTTATTTAGATATTTGCGATTCACGGTGCTAAAACGGCTAAAAATCGAGTTCTGTGATTTTGTGCAAAGCTATGATATGTTTCAACCTCTGGATATCGGTAACGTATAATGATATCTAAAAAAATTTAAAAATTGCCTCGAGAATATCATTATAAGAACATATATTGTAAAAATTTCGAAGATTTGCAATGAATAGAAAATCGAAGTGACCATTCCCAAAATTCGTTTTTTTTTTTTTGTCTACCCGAATTGTTTTATTTTTTTTTTTATTTTTTTTTTTTTTTTTAAGATTTTCTCAGGAACCGACCATGAATGAATGGTGCTTCTGTAAGCCGTTTAAAGCCCACCATAGACTACACGTCATGTACAAAAGTCAACTGATTTGCTCAATTTGGATGGGCTCCAGGAAGTGTGTAACTCTGAAAATTTTGACGATGTATAGTATGATAGCTATAGTATACCCATTCTTCTAATATGTACATAAATGATCACTAGGCCAAGATCTCTCCAGAACACTTTACCCCTTCACTCTGAGATGAATAGAACCTGAGATATGGGCCTCTAAAGAATCGCCGTTTACGAACAAATTAATACCGCGCACTGCCGTGCGCGCCATGATACATTTATTCTTATGTTATTATGGCGCGATTGCCATGTCATTATACACAGGAGGAGGAACCAACACTTGCAACGAAAATATTGCGGAAATGGAAAGTGCGTTTGATGTGCGCTTTTAACAGAATAGTTTGGTAGTCAGGGGCTCGTATTTTTAGCCAACAAACATTGCAACATTACTTAGAAAGTGTATTTTCTATGCACGCATACAGTTTTTTAAATAGAACAATGGTTGTTTTTATCATGCACTGGAATTTTCGACACCAGCTGTGTACAAAGAATTTTGAATGACATTTTTAACACGTTTAGTTTGGCAGCCACAACGGTTCAAAGTTTCGGGGGCGGAGGCTGCGATAGCGAAGCTGACTGGCCGGCCCATTGTCTCATGACCACCAGCCAGTCAGATACCCTATCATAGCCTCCGCCCCCAAAACTTTGAATGGTTGTAGCTGCCAAACTAGACGTGATAAAAATGTAATTCAAAAATCTTTGTACACAGCTGGTGTCAAAAATTCCAGTGCATGATAGAAACAACCATTGTTCCATTTGAAAAATTGTATGTTTGCATAAAAATACACTTTCTAAGTAATATTATAATCTGTTTGTTGGCTAAAACTGCGAGCCCCTGACTACCAATCCATTCGGTTAAAACCGCACATCAATCACACTTTCCGTTTCCGCAATATTTGCGGTGTAAGTGTTGGGTGATTCACCGTGTATATTATAGAAAGAAAGATGTATAATTTTGATGTAGTCACTACAGATGTTGGCAGATAACTAATTAGATTAAAAAGATATGACAAGATGTTGAATAGTTGGTTCCATGAACACTAACTAAAATAACCGACTTGGTTTCCCACGAGATCCCACGAATTTTTATGGTGGAAGGAATTCGTCGTGAGACTTGCATTTTTGTACATTTTATGTTTTTGGTGGGATACAATATTGCCATTCGTGACGTTTGCTTATAATACAGCAAGGCAAGACGCCACAGGGTTCACGCCGTTTTTCCTGCTCCACGGCCGTGAATCTAAGACGACAATGGATACGCTGTTCCTGTTCCAACCGGACGACAGCTCATCACAAGGGTTGACGAAGCAAGACAGCTAGCTCGCATACAGACACTGGACGCCCAGGAGAAGGACTGTCAGCGGTATAACTACAAGCACCGACATGTTGTGTGCAACCAAGCTCTGATATGGATTTTTACCCTTGTACCGAAAGTTGGGCTATCGGAAAAGTTACTGAAGCGATACTTTGGTCTGTATCATGTCATACGCCGCCTATCAGACGTCACATACGAAGTCTAGGATTATGATCCGTCGTCAAAAAGACAAAAACGAAGAGACATTATGCACGTCGTCCGTATGAAGCCTTACCACGATCCCAAAGAACAGATATTCAGAAACGGTCTCTTATTCATGGCCTCTGTTATGATAATGATGAAGCCAAGACAGGAGGGTCTGGCGTCGGTCGTCGTCACCGTAAGGAAGGCGTGCAGGCAGAATGGAAGGATTCTCCGGAACCGCCATACAGAGGAGCCAGGACAAGATCCAGGACACCGCAGCTGTCTTCAAAGGGAACCTAACAGCGGGTCGCTGTTCTTTCAGGAAGGGAAGCAATGCCGCGAGTCTTCCGACGAAACGCGTGGTGCAGTGGTTAGCTTCTCAGATCGCTGTGCTTGCTGTCCCCAGTTCAAATCCCGCCATGGGCAGAAAAAATTATTTCTTTGTATTTACTGTTACTAGAATGTTCTACACGTTTCTTGCGTTTGATGTACTTGCATGTTCTAGAAAATTCTTTCTATGTATAAATAGTGGAGTACTCCAAATTAAATCAAGTTTTATTGCCATTAAACAACTTTGTGTTGTAATAGACAACGTCAAAGCTATACATAGTTTGTACATAGACATTGGATGAATTTATACAAAAATGAAAGACATGAAAAGGAAATATTTACAGTTATACAGTTTACAGTTATACATCTGACTGATTACCAGTTTTTCATAAATATTTACAGCTATGCCTCTGATGGGTATATATTTGTAGAAACACATTAGTTGAATTTATACACAAATAAAAGAAATAAAAATATTTAGTTATACATCTGATTGATTTCAAGTTTGTCAGAAATATTTATGCATCTACTTGCTATACTCAGATTCCTGCTGGAGGCATCTCAAATTTTCTTCGAATTCCGCAACACTGTAGGTTGTATTCTGGATCAATCAGTTTTTTAACTTCTTCCCTAGTTGCTGTATTAGGACTTCCTTCAGCGTTTTGGGTAGTTTATTAAATAAGTTAATCCCTGTGTAGTTATGGTAGTCTTGGGTTTTCTTTAGCCTTACCTGGGGTATGTCAATATAATCTTTATTTCTTGTATTGTGTAAGTGTACCTCCCCCCTTACTGTGAAATTACTCTGGTTTTCTTTTGTGCTAATGAGGCAATGTTATATGAATAGTGCAGCAAGTGTCATTATTTTCAGTTCCCTGAATACCGGCCTACATGACTCATTGCTGGGTAATCCCTTTATAACCCTGACTGCCCTCTTCTGCTACTTAAAAACTTCCTGCGCCCCTGCGGAGTTTCCCCAGAGTATTACACCCTAAACCAGATGCGAGTGGAAAAAGGCATAGTATGCCTCTCTCAGTTGGCTTTCACTCACACAAGTCCTAAGTTTACGCAGTAAGACAATTACCCTGGATAGTTTCTTACATAGTTGTTGCGTGTGTTCACTCCAGTTCAGTTTGTTATCTATATACATTCCTAGTAGCTTAACAGATGTGTTTGCTAACCCTTCGGGTTTCAGGTTACTCAGATGAAAATATATTGTTTCAGTTTTATTGCCATTTAAGACCAGTTTATTGCTGTTGAGCCAAGTAGAGGCTTTTTCTACCATATCTTTGTTTTTCTCTTGTACAGCTTCCAGATTTTTGTCCGATGTTATTAAAGTTATGTCATCGGCATATAGAACTGATTTGTTTGGCAAGTTATGGGGGAGATCATTGATATACACTAGAAAAAGAAACAGGAGTCAGTCTGTAATGAGTGTCCGCTTGTGTTGGCAATAAACGTGTTCTAAGTGTTGTACTCTATTAATTACCAGCCTTCGAAATCCAGACCACCTAGTTTTCAACATGGCGATATGTAGGAAGAAGCAGTATACTTAATGATACTTCTGGAAGAACTTTGACAGCAGCCCATAACACGATACAGAACGCCTCTATTGCAGAATCTGCCACTGGATTTGGCAAATCATATCCGTGACGATTTCACGTTTGCTGAATAAACCTGTGACGAAGCGTGCTGTTCTTCTCTGGATTTTCTATATTTCTATCATTCCCGACTGGCATGGATCTACCAGACGACCAATATTCCAGTGATTCCCAGTTCGTCTACGTCCGATATCCTTGTATTGCGACTATTAACATAATGTCTACTCTCTTTAAGTCAAGACTCATTGCATGTTTGATGATAATGTAGTCGATTTCAAACATACAGATTTCAGACAACGGCCGGCGAAATTAAAAGGGTGTGACTAGGGAGGGGGGGCGGAGAGGGGGCGGACCGCCACGGGCCTCCAGTCTTGGGGGGGGGGGGGGAGGGGCCTCCAATTCTTTCTTATAGTAATACATGTATTTTCAATTGGACGGGGAGGGTCTCATTTTGTTTCGCCACCGCCCCGGGCCTCCAACACTCTTAGTGCGCCTCTGATAATCGGTATGTAGTTAGGAATTTATGCACTGAAAATGCTAGTTTACAAAACACGAAAAATTATCGGAAATTTAATGGGTGCGGCGGAGTGTCCAAGCGCACTGAGGCGCAATGCTCCGATGTGCGAGGCCGTTCCCCGTCGGGGGTTCGAATCCCCCCTCGAGCATGTATGTTTTGTCGTCTTTAGTATAAGATACTTCATAAACAGTTTGGAAGTTTAGGAACTGATGACCCCCAGTTAAGTTACTTAAGCTTCACAAAGATTTGAACATTTTTGAAATTGTTATGCACACTTTAAATTAAAAGCTAAAAAAGTTTTGTTTTTTTTTGCAATTGAGAAAAATGAATTGTATTATGCTTAGAATGGCTGTAGAGAATAATTTTGTTTTGCGGGCATTACTTATTACTGTCGCTTTTCTGCCAGTATGGTGGTGACTGTGCTACACGAAATGGCTTGCAAATGTGTTCTGAAGTGGCCCAGGAGTCTGTTCTGGGGCCGCTGTTTTAACTTATTTGTATAAATGATAGTATAACAGGTAATTATAAAATATTTTTGCTTGCTGATGACACCAGTTTGGTACTGAAGGATGTTGTTTGCGGTATTGACACAGTATCAAATAATGCAGTTTGAGACATGAGTTCATGGCTTGTAGAATTGATGCTAAACCGCAGTACTTTTACAGTTTATAACAAGCAATTAAGCAAAAACCGACATATTTATTATATGGAATGGACGTATGATAAGTGTAATTGAACAGTTCAAAATTCTAGGAGATCAGATGAATAGTGGAAAGTCCTTGATCAGGATCTTGTTCAAAAGCTAAATGCTGCATTATTTAATATTAGAAGAATACCTGCGAAAGTGGTAGTCGTTATAAGCTGCTGCAATAATTCACAAGCCTAGCAGTAAACAACACACTTTCAAGTCTAAATGGAAGTTTCTCGAGGAACTTCTAGCTAAATTAAGTTAATTTCTGGATTACACTTTTTGTTTTATTTACTTGTATGCATAAGTTTACTATCATTCTATTTTATCTATTAACTACCGCTACATTTCTGTTACAATTTCGTGCACTGGCTCATTCCATGACCATGGCCATTTGCTCCTCTATTATATAAATATAATTAAAAAATAAAATATCTGTAATCCCTATGGTCTCCCCAAGGAAAGTAATATATATTTAATCTCAAAAGTCAGTCTCAGTTGCAAAATTTTTCTTTATTTTACTGACGCGTTTCGCCCTTCTGAGGCATCGTCAGATTATGTAAATATATGCTGAGCTATTTGTCATAATGTGTCCAGGACGGCTTATTTTACGATGATGACAAATAGCTCACCATATATTTACATAATCCGAAGATGCCTCAAAAGAGTAAAGCATGTCAGTGAAATAAAGAAAAATTTTGCAACTGAGACTGACTTTTGAGATTAATTGATAACCAGTTGCTAGGCACCAGTACGGAGTGGAACCAGTTTTACTTTAATATATTTTTGTCAGTAAATTATGATTGATTTTGAGCATTTTGAATACACTGTGCTCCCAATGTGACCTATTCGACTCCTTTTAGGAACAAATTAGAAATCCTGGCTAATACTGACATTTTGTTTACAAAATGCATTAATTTATTAATTGAAATTACTTATTTAACAAATAACGACTTTGATTGACTCAGCTATAAAAATGTTTAAATGTTTGTAAATCTATCGGACCAAACTGCGTGGTCATCAGTCCGTAGCTTACAAACTACTTAAACCTAGGTAAACTAAGCTAAGGACAACACACACACCCATGCCCCAGAGAGGACTCGAACCTCCACGGCGAACAACCGCGCGCTCCGCAGCGAGACGCTTTAGACCGCTCGGCTACTCCACCGCGGCGACTCAGCTATAAACACAGTTTCATAAATACATAAATAAAATAAGTAAATAAATAAATGCAGTACATATTCAACGAAATTATTTGTTTCTTAAATTTTAATTATTCACTTATGGAACTTGTTTATGACACTGAAAACTATCATTAGATTTTGTTGATCACTGTCTTCACAGTTTGTACATATAAAATTGCCCTTATCTTCTTTCATTAATCCCCAACAATCCACATTGACTTGAATGAGCACAGATGAAATACTTCTCGTTTTGGCCCACTATGCATGAAGTGTGACACTCTGGCTTGTTTGGCTGGCTCCTTAGAGGAGCCTGACTGTACTTTGGGTATTCTATGAATTTTCCTTTTATCTGTAATCGATAACAATGATGTCTTCAAACTGTATGTTTCCTCTTGGACATCTGAACACTCAGTTTGGTCTACCAGACCATTGTGGATCCTAACTATCTTGTCTTTTATAGGTGACTAAATACATACAGAATCCATTCACTAACATGTGAAGTGCTCCAAGCCAATGCTTACTGTAGAAAAACCTCTGATAACTTCTGTACTCTTTACATTCGTATATATTTCGGAATCTACCAGAAAATATATATAATAGTAGGTCTGCAGACTAAATATATAACATTAAATATTACAGAAGTTATACGTCGGTAATATTAAATCCCGAAATTTTAGATTTGGTTTCATGTTGATCGTTATTGCTATCAGTTTGCTGCTAGCAGTCAGTTATTTTTCACTTCGTGTTTCAGAGTTTTAACCTTCATTATCAAGTGAATGCATGAAAATCAATAAAACATGTAGGTATTGTGTTTACTCCTGCAAGGTAACTGTATACAGTATTTGCAGGTCCTCTTCCTGTTGCAGTTATACCGCTTACAATATCCCATAGGCCTATCAAACATTGTTGCCCGTAAGTTGTAAACCCTGTTACCCAAAGTCGCACCTTATTGATTCACTCAAAGATGCGAGTTTAAATTTATTGGAAATAAAATAGTTGGTATTTGTCAGTAATAAAATTGTAGTTTCACTTTATGAGCTAATGTTCTTGGTCAAGACAGCTTATTTTTGCTAATTGCAATTTTTTAACTTCTGTAAACAAATTTTATTACAAAATTACAAGTGTTCACGATATTAAGATTTTCATTTTCATACAACTGGCTTTTAGCGTACCGTATTTAATAAGATAATCACTATTTACTTCTCGATGTTTTTTATATTAAATTAGGCATACGTGAAGGATATATTGGTTATTTTGAAATAAATAACATTTCGTTTATCAAAGGAAAGTCTATAAATCTATAGTAGGTATTTTAACCTGTCATTAGCTGAGTAGCAAATTCATTTATATGAATTTTTCAGAAATACAAATTTTTTGTTTGTTGCGAAACTATATCATACCCATTTGCGTTAATGACAGTGCAAAAGAAAAACATAACGACACTCAGACTGCCCGGCATTTCCTTCTAACTGAAACACGAAATTTGTTACGATGGATAGGACCCGGAGCCCTGGGTGTCAGCTTGTATTGTTGAAGTAACACAACAGCATACTCAGAAAACATGTCGATCCACCTCACACTGCAGTACTTGGATCCTTTAACCGGTTTGAGTCGGTTTCGTCCGGCATGAACTTCACTAGGAAGTGGTGGCAGCACAGTCGACGTAGTAGCGAACCCCTTTCCATTTAGTCGTCTGCCTGCTTTCGCAGAGCAAGAAGAACTTTGGTGGTGATAGCATTTGTGTGTGGAACTTCTTCAATTGTTGGACCCATACTGTGAGTAAAAGCAATAGTGTTTATGAATACATTTTCCGTAGAATGTAAGTGGCATATTGAGATTTATTATAACGTAATTTCTAACTAATTGCGGAAAGAAATATATGAGTCTCTGGATGCGCCTTACGCGTACGCTGCCAGCAGCGCCGTGTAATGTTCATTCTATGGCGGGGATCTTTGCTGTGCAGTTTCGTGCCTGTTTGAAAACAAAGCGGTATGATGCGTGCCGGTAACAGTGTGTTTATAAACATTCTGTTGACAATGTGGACAAGGTATCACTATATACTGTAGTTTCAATTTATATATAACAGATTTATTTAGCAAAAACATTCGTTATCATCGGAGCTACTGTGCCGAGTAGACCAGCCTTCTGTGTGAAAATTGCCAGTTCTTTTAGACGTACGGATATTTTTGGTATAGGTAATAACCTTACCAGAAGCACTGTTTTTATTGTGTTTTAATGGTCTTAAATTTTCAACCTGCCTGCTCATAAGAGCTAAGAAAATATTCAGTTGATGCTTAATATTTATGTGAATTGTAAACTGATGATATTTTTAAATGCCCGCACGGGAAGCATAGATTACTAGGAAAGATATGTAGATGATTTGTGTACAAACGAAACTGACCCTTCATGGATTAATGATTTAGTATTGAATTTTCTCCATTTGATTTTTATAAATATGAAGCTACTGGTAATTGCAGTTCTTATGTGTATAAGCCTATATTGCTTGTTTTGTTGGATTGAAGAATGTTTGGTGTAGGTAATAGACTTAATGGAATCACTGTTTTAATGGTTGTAAATTATCAAATTGCCTGTACATGAGAGCTATGAAAATATTCAATAGGTGCTTAACATTTACCGTAGCTGAATTTTAAGCTTATAGCAATTTCTAAATGTCTTTACAGGAGGCACAGAATACCAGGAATGATATGTATATGATTTATGGATTGAATTGAAACTGACCCTTCTGTGACTAATTGTTTAGTAATTAGGCCTATCTTTCCCTATTTGGTTTTTATGCATATTGGCTAATTAAGTTCTTCCTTTTTGTTCCAGGTTTATCACTACGCACAGACACCGTATGGTGGCGTCCGCTGCCTTTGGTTACTGTATCCCAAGGAGACCACTTCTCTCCTTGATGAGTGCCCTGCCACACACAACTCGTGAGAGCAACAGTGTGACAAGCTTACTACAGGGTTGGCCTAGACGTTGGACAAAGACTGTTCGTGAGATTCCTCTAGATTGAACAGTGTGCCTTCTGCCAGCTCAGTTATTTATTGGAAGGAAATTGTTGCATGGAGCCAGTTGCAGGCATTATAGGTTTTTAGTAAATAGTAGCTGTTTAGCAGTTTTTGCTTTGTTGTACCTGAATACTGTGTGCCTGTAGTTCCTGTGCTTTTTTAACTGTGGAGGTAGTTTTCTAAAGTTAGTGTCTTTTGACTTTCCAATCATGGTACCACCTCCTGTGTTTGATGGCACCTCAGAGGCACTATCGACTGATGTACCACAGGCTGCTGAATCTGAGAATCAAACAGCAAGTTCATCTCCACTTTCAAAGTATGCTACTCCAAGATCATGTATTAGCCAGTCTGCTTCTGATGAGACGCCAACCCCATCAACTGCTCTCCAGACGCCAGAAGAGGCATCTCCAGAAGATGAGACAGCCGTAGTAATAAATTCACGATCTCCAAAGAAATCGCTGGAGAGAGATTGCCCTGAGGCATCACCTCTTTTGGACCGTGATGCTAGGTCTCGCACTCCACCGCCCGCTTGGTCACCACGACAAACACCACCACCAACATATGCTTCTTCAGAAGTAAAGAGTGGGACTGTGGTGGTCACAGAAAACCCGGCATATGGCTTGGGTAATGGTGGCGTGAAATTTGAGGAAGGTAATGGTGGTGTGAAATTTGAAGAAGGTACAAAAGAACCTGACAATGACCGTGATAGTATATGCAGCAGCAGCCATTCAAGCGAAGAAGTACAAGAGCCTCCTAAGCCGAAAATTCCAGACGGTGGATGGGGCTGGGTGGTGGTGGCCTCCTCTCTTGTCATCAGTATGATAGCTGATGGCATCAGCTTCTCATTTGGTCTACTGTATATAGAGTTTCTCAAACACTTTGGTGAAAGTAAGAGCAAGACAGCTTGGATTGGAAGTCTTTTCATGGCAGTACCATTGTTGTCAGGACCCATTGGAAGTGCACTTGTTGACAGGTGAGTTCCAGTGTGCCATTTGATTTTTTAAATCTCCAGATTCTTGACTTTTGTTTTGGCTGTTTGTTTCAGTTAATTTTCAAAGCTTCTTGGCAGTACCGTATGTGTCTGTTTGTCATCAGTTGTGTGATATGCTTATTGGGTTTACAGCAGAGTTTTCAACTCAGAACTAGGAAAAGCAGGAGTTACCGTAGCTATATATCGTGCTGAGAAAAGTAATATTTGTATATTGTATCACAAATAATTCATTGTATCCTAATTTGGAAGACTGCTTGCAATCAATATATATCAAAGCAGGGACAAATATTGATTTGTTATATTATCACTATGTAAAGAAAATAGTAGACCCTAGGCCTAAAGTACTTTCGTTAATCAGAATAGACATCTACAGTCTATCTTGTCAAAAGTAGGCTACTTTCCTGTTTCCTACGCATATGTGATATTGTCATATTACATGATACACCTCGTAACTTAAGCCTAGATGTCTATTCTACAAAAGTACTTGGTAAAAGTATCTAACACAGGAGCATCAAAGGGTAATTTGGTAGAATCCGTGTACATCGAAGGAAACGGCATAGCCATCGATATATATCGAATATTAGATATAGTGTTTCTGAACCGGAGATTCGGGCGCTACGCAATGCCGTTTCCTCCGATGTACACGGATTCTACCAAATTACCCTTTGATGCTCCTGTGTTAGATATTTCTGTCACACTCGCACCTTTGATATATATCTATAAGCATTCTTCCAAATTGCTTATTTCATGAGTTCTTCAATGTTTCATAGAAATTGAGCAAGAAATTCGAATTATGGTAATTCGTGAAGTTTTTGGACAGGTGGCCATTATTGAATTTGTATCTGATGATTCAAATGATGTACTGATAGGGTTGAGACTCTGGAACAATATTCAGGACATGCCTGTGTGACGACATAGCATTAATTTTCAATTTCTCTAAGTTACTACAGGAAGCTCATGTGTGAGTTTCTTTAACATGGCCGTAGTGCATCTCCTCTGACATCCTTTTTTAACTGAGTCTGTACTTCATCTTCTGTACTTCATCTTAAGACTGTATCATTGTTACACTGCATTCAGCTGTTCTTGTATTGGCAAAGTTTTACTTACAGAAGTGACATTGTTCTCTGGTGATATTGCAACAACTGTAGAATGATCTTTGAAAACCCCATCACAAAGAATTAGGGGAACTATCTTCTGTATTAACTGTGAAATGAATAATTTATGCTGTTCAGGGCATTATGAGTGTCAGGTAGTTATATATACCCTCATATGGTAAATTAATTAATGTAATAAAAGTGAACATTTTATTGCCAAAATTAGCACAGTATGGCACTTCTGATTTAACTAAAATTTAAGGTTAAAGTGCGGTTTATACATACATGACTGGCGCTTGACATGTAGACATAGGCAATGGCGCGATGAATGACTGGAGTTGAAGACAGCCAATGAGGACTCACGTTCGGTGGCCAATAATATTGCATGTGTGTCGTATATTAAATTTTGTGTCGGTTTTAAAACTTGTTCTGGCGTTTCTGTGCAGCGTTTTTGGCATTGTAATTGATGTTTTACTTATAATTCGAAATGTGTTTTTTACTGGTTTGTACAGTATGTATGGACAGTTAAATAGTACAACACTTCTCGTTGGGCTGCAGTGGTTGTGTTGGCACCAATGGTAATGATGGCAACTAAGATGACCAATAAATGTTTTTTTGTGACAACTGCAATTAAAACGAAATTTTTTTTTTTTTTTTTCCTCCTGATCGGACAAGGGTACATCAAGAACTTGTCGACCATAGAGCAGGTACAGTATTAAATTTGCTGCGAGTGAAAAGAGCAGCAATAACATTTACTCTGTAGCTCGTGAAAAATATTAACGCAATTCTACACTTCATTGTTCATCTGTTGCCAACATAAGCATTGGAGCCCGGCGAGATGTGTGTAAAATTTTATTTATATGGACAGTGCGCTTGTGACAGAGTGGTATACCAAACAACTGACCATTGACCATATAGTATTTCCGAGGATAATAAGTTTAGTCACTGACAAGGGTACGTGAACAACCTGTCAATCATAGAGTAGACACAGCATTAATTATTTATTTCATGGTGAACAGAAAAAGTGCACGCTCTTTCAAAACCCATTCACGGAGAATGAGGGGGAATACTCTTTTGTGTTCACCATGAAATAAATAATGCTGTTCCTGCTTTATGGGTAACAGGTTCTTGATGTAGCCTTGTCTGGTAAGTATATTAATTGTTCTTGTAAGTACTACATGCTTACAAACCATAAAGAGTAAATCTATTTCTCTGTGGCAAACAGAACGCGACACCTGATTGGCTCCTTACACCGTCCGTCATTTATCGCGCTGTTGTCAACATTAATATATAAAACACCAGTCCCATGCAAATAAACTGCCCTTTAACCAAATTTAATGCCAGTAGAGAGATTCACCATGTTTAAAGCTACATGATACATTATGAGTTACGATGAGGTTCTTTGCACACTGAATGAATTGGATAGCTATTAACTTTTGTTAGGTGTCTGTCTGCTATAGTGACCAATTTTACAATAGCGAAGCACACAGAAAAAGGTGATAGCCTTTAAAGTTTTATACACACAGATTGCAGCAGAATAACTTTGTAAACTTAACTGTCTTATCATGCATTTCCGTGTGCCTTCCTCCTATTACTCAATGCCATACCCATTCTCACTTAAAGACTACTGGTACGTAATTGTTTACATGTTTTTTTGTGTGTTCATCTTCAGCAGCAAATTAAAAATATTTCTTTTTACAAATTTCTGAAAATAATTGTTTACTTTTAATAGTTTTAGTTACATAGCCACAATTTCACTGTAATTATTATTGCAGGTATGGCTGTCGCTGGATGACTATAACTGGTGGCATCGTTTCAGGCCTTGGATTTACTTTAAGTGCTTTTTGTAACACCATTGAGATGATGTACCTGACATTTGGTGTGATAGCAGGGCTGGGTCTGGGACTGTGCTATGTGACAGCGGTTGTAAGTATTGCCTACTGGTTTGACAAGAAGCGGACATTGGCAGTTGGTCTAGGTGCCTGTGGAACAGGTGCTGGAACATTTGTGTATGCTCCAATGACAACTTACTTCATCGAGACATATGGCTGGAGAGGAACAACTCTGCTTCTGGCAGGAACTTTCTTCAACATGTGTGTCTGTGGTGCAGTGATGCGTGACCCTGAATGGTGGACATTGGAACAGCAAAAACAAGCTGGGCTGTCTAAATCGGCTCGTACCTCATCCAGTTGTGGTTCAATCTCAATGAGGTCAGAAGCCAATGACTTTCCTGGTGTTGAGGAAATTCGTAAATTGTTAAAGAGTGGCCAAACACCAGAGTATATACTAACAACACTGGCCACCTATATAACATCAGATGGCCCAAACCTGGAATCTGGAACTAAAGATAAAACTGAAGATGGCTTGAAGACTCCAGTATACAGCTCTGTTGTTAATTTGCCAACATTTGTTCGACAGAGTGAAACGGTTAGTTTCCATGTGCTTTTTGCTTCCAGTCTATAATGCATGCTATTTGTAACTTAGGCCTTACTGTAATTTACACAGTGCTTGCCTCATCACTGTGCATTCATGCCTTGTGTGGTTCCCTGAATCACTTTCTTGGAATGATTGTTCGGTTTTGCACTTGGGTTAAATTCTAGTATCAGTGGCAATAGCTTCTCATTGATGTGCAGATGTTGCTAGTGAAAGGCGGCCAATAAGAAATGTTGAGAGAGCCAATGAAAATACATCTTTCAATTTTGTTTTTGTAAACAACACTGCATTGTCCATGTAAATGTTCGTAACCAAATTTCATGACATATTTGTTTGAATTAAGTCAAAGTTTTTGACGAGTGAAAGCCCTACAATATCGGTCATCTAAGGTGACATGAATATTTTTATAGGAAATAGATCAATGTTTTTAGGCTACACAAATTTCAGTGTAAATGTCATTGCTCCAACTGTCATTGTCACGGCAAAATATCATCATAAAAGTACATCAAGAACACAGTCATTACATGTGTGTGATGTTATTTTTTCCCCTTTCTGAATGAAAATAAAATGCATTTTATTCATAAATAATATTGATTTCTTAATATTTAAAGTACTCTGCAGTCAAGGCTATGTGAAAGGAAAAAGAACTGTCACGTCCTTGTACTATCTGGTTCTCGATGTACTGTTTCCATTCAGTATTATGTAGATTTATTATTATTATTAATTGCAGTAATGTCAAATTTCTTCCCATTACTGTGAATCTGTTTCCACCAAGTAAACAATTCCAAAAACTGCATCACAAATAAATCATATTTCATTCCCTATAACGTAAAGAGAAATTTTATTACATTAAACCATATGCCTTAAGTAAATATTATTATGACATATAAATTTCATGGTATGAAAGACACATTTTTCTTGGCGCTCTCGGCAATAACTACTGATTGGCTGCCTTTCATTACAAACATCTGAACATCAGTGAGAAGCTAATATCGTCTAATCTATGATTTAACCCGCACCTACCAAAGCTTATTGTGAATTGCACCCTATCTACCATACCAGGTCTGCCTTACCTCTGTGACCGAGCGAGGTGGTGCAGTGGTAACACACTGGACTCGCATTCGGAAGGATGGTGGTTCAAATCCACCTCCAACCATCCAGATTTAGGTTTTCCGTGATTTCCCTAAATCACTCCAGGCAAATGCCGGGATGGTTCCTTCGAAAGGGCACGGCCGATTTCCTTCCACATCCTTACCCAAACCTTCCGATCGTAAGATCCGTCTCTAATGACCACACTGTCGATGGGACATTAAACTCCCAGCTTCCTTTCTTCCTTACCTCTGTGGCAATACTTCACGATGCGATTCCACCCATCTGCTTTGACCCATGACATCATCCAAATGGTGGCAATGACGTATTTACTCGTAGCCAATAAGGCAACCAAAACACTCCCGAAACATGCGAAAATTAACGTAAAAATGTCACTAACAAGTGTGAGAATATGGGGTTTTCGGGCAGGGACGTTCTATGCGGCAACATACATCAAAAAGCCAACCAAAAATACAGAAAACTATAATTTAAAAACCACAAGAAAATACACAAAACAGACCTAAAATCTATGCATGGAATCGAACAGTTCACTTCATCTAAAAATCAAATAAAGAAAGCAATACCAATCAACATTGTTGCCAAATAGTTTAAGAATAGTATTTAATACTTCAATTAAGTACACATAAAATCAAGAAAATGATGCTAGTCAGGGCCCTCCCAAGTCCCATCAACATTAAACAGTATTGAATGATCAAATTGACCTGTGATACACCTAAAATGAAGAATGTGATACCAAATCAAAGGCATTATTTTATGTGATTCCACCCGTCTACTTTGACCCATGAAGTCAACATGTCAGAAAACGCGTATATGGGATAATATCGTAATACTTATGTATTGTATAAAATAAATAATCTGTGTTTATCCTCATAAATTACAGATTACAATAACAGAATTTACCATCGATCACAGGTCTCAGCTCAAAAATTAGCGCCTTCAGTGCTCACTTGTGGAATTATCAAAAATAAAACTCTATTAACCTATACCTTACCGTCAAAGTGAAATACCGGTACAGATCACTTTTTAAACACAAAGTCGTAATGTATAATTTGAACCTTCCTCAAACCCACCTGCTTTGACCGGGAAAAGCTACATATTGGTGAAGAAAGCAATAATTGTCCTGAAGATTTAAAATCGCTTGATTACTGTTTCATAGAGATCATAAAATAAATAAAATGTGCTATACCTGCTCTATGGTTGACAGGTTCTTATGTGTACCCTTGTCCGGTCAGTAAAAGTAATTGCGGTAATTTCCAAAAATGCAATCGAGGTGTATATATATATATATATATATAACATACAACTGTAAATAAATTGATTGTTTCTGAACCGGAGATTCGGGCACTATGCACCCTCACATACTAAAAAAACTACTTGTTTAACATATACCTAACCTAACTTTCATTTCAAATGATCACTGTTTTGTACAGAACATAAAATAAATAAAACATGCTATACCTGCTCCATGGTTGACTGCAGTGTTGTATTGTGGCCAACAATTGCAGTGTGTGGGCAACAGACTCTACAGTTTAGCCCTCGAGCTGCGCTTCAGATCAGCCTGTCACCACAACCAAGATTTCAGGGATCAATTTTGCTACCCCAACCATCATTTGGCTTTCACAGCTCACAACAAAACTATTGCATCCCAACCCAACCTAAACCTCGGGTTGAACTACAGATCAGTCTGTCACCACAACCAAGATTTCAGGGTAAAACTGAATTTGTCAGCGGCTATTGCTTGCTAGGTTATGAATAGCAGAGCAGCCAATCAGAAGTTGTGTTGCTGTGGCCAGTAAAAAACAGCTTTACAATTGTACTATGTAAACCAATCGAGTAAATAATTAATACTGTTCCCGGTCTATGGTTGACAGGATCACGATGTACCCTTGTCCAGTTAGTAAAGCAGCAAACCTCTTATAACTGAAAAAACAATTACAATCCCAAAAACACGGCACCAAAATCCTCAAATAAATTTCAAAACTGATGGCACATTAGGCTTAAAACCTTAATCTGTAATCTGAACCTTATACAAAATTCGTCAACTAGCACCAACAGGAACTACAAGACAAAAAGTGAACAATTTAAAATAATGCTTACCAAAAATGCCCCGGTGCATCATTCTGAAGTTGGCCACATCACACACACACACACACACACACACACACACACCCACACACACACACCAATTAAAAGAAAAAGGAAAAATGAAGAAAACACGTAAAAAAATTCCTTGCACACAGACGCAAATCATAATACCTCCCACCACCCCACCCTCCAACCCAGCAAAAAAAAAAAAAAAAAAAAAAAAAAAAAAAAAAAAAAAAATTACCCATGCAACCCTCTACCCATACCCATAAACCAACACGCGGCCCATCCCTACCGCATTTCTTTTTTCCAAAACTAGACTCGTCCATTGCAACGGTAACCCCAGGACCCCCCCCCCCCCCCCAAGTTTCTTCTATACTTTACAAACTTCCCTACAAAAAGATTACCAGTCTACAATAGTTTTCGCAGTCACACCTATTTCATGCGCACAAAACTCCTCAGATGAATGGTAACAAAAATAATGTGTTAAAAGGACAATATATTCGGCATCAGCTACAAAGGTGGTCCAGTTTTCAGCCGTTCAGGATGTCCCCCTCATTACCACACTGACAGCTCATAATGATGATCCTGTGGGTGCATGGCTGGCTGCGAGTTGCGCATTGTTTCTCCTGCAGCCACAGTTGTTGGCGCCCCGCCGTTGCTCCTCCCCTCTTCGCTTCCCCTATCGCTCCGCCTCTAAGCGCGGAAGTGCCTTCTTACCTGACACCAGGTATAACATTCAAAACCAACTTTGATTTCTCGAACCAGTTACCTCTACAAATCGAACGCCGGCAATTATCACGTCTACAATGCTACAAGTAAAGGTCTCCGGTCCGAGACGTTGGGACTCTGGACAACTTTGTTGGCTCCTTGACTTTGAGCACCTCACTTGCTCTGCTATTAGTCCCAGCATTTGTAAAAATTGAATTACATCCAGTGGCTCCTAGCCCATGCTGAACGCAACGAATGGGAAGTGAATTTTTCTGGCATAACCATATGTAACAAACATACAAATATTTGAAAAATATACAATAATCTATCCTTAACACAACCACACTACCACTAAAACAATAAATCACAGAACTGACAAAATAATGATATCACACTCACTTCTCAGTAGCTAAATTCAAACCACACATATAATAACAGAAAGAAGAATGGCCGTACGAAAAAATACCCATTCTATGTAACATCCACCACAAGAAAGCGCCACTCAATACTTAAACATGACACCTACAAAAAAACACTTCTCAAAACTACCGCACATGTGGTGTGACATCACGAGTCAAAGCCGACGGGTGGAATTGTGTGCTATAAATGACCCACCTCTGTTAATGTCTTCTGTCAACTTATTAACATAATATGCTGTACCACAACCAGGTTTTCTGCTTTCAAATTCATTGGCTTCACTAACAAACAACCAAATTGTTGCCTTCCAAACTATCCTTGACCACTGGCTACTCTACAGATGAGTCTGTCACCACAACAAGTTTTTTTTCTGTTATCACATTAATTGGCTTTGCTCATTGCACATTCAAACTGTTGCCTCCCAATCTAAACTCTATCTCGGACTAAGCTACAGTTTAGCCTGTTATTACAAATCTTTCTCCAAATTTACAAAAGCTAGAAATGTAGGCTTGTCTTTCTTTAGCCTAAGATAAGTCGTAAGGTATTGCCTCACATGTTCCTATATTTCTCCTAAATCCTAACTGATCTGGTCAGCTTCTACCAGATTTTCCATTGTTATTCATGTTAAAGTTTTGCAAGCGTGACTTACTAAACGGATAGGCCCTAGTTCTGTAATTTTCACGCCTGCCTGTGCCTTATTTCTTTGGAATAGGGATAGGCCTAATCATATTTTTCCTGAAGCCTTAGGGCATTTCACCTGTCTCACACATCTTACACACCAGGTGAAACTCTTTTTTTTTTTTTTTTTTTTTTCCCTTGGCATGGTTAGCTCTCCCAGATATATCAGTAGCTTTGAGCGAATGTTGTCTACTCTGGGGGTGTTGTTTCAGCCTAGGTCTTTAATGAGTGCTGTGTCAAAAAGTCTTCTCTCAATATAGTGTCTCCCATCTCATCTTCATCTACTTCCTCTTCCCTTTCTGAAATATTGTGTCAGAGTTTGATCCCTTTGCATATTCTTTCCTCCTTTCAGACTTCCACTATTTGCTCAGAACTGGTTTTCAATCTGAGCTCTTGATATTCACACAGCTAATTTTCTTATGTCCAAATGTCTCTTATTTTCCTGTAGGCAGTCCCTATCTTTCCCCTAGTTACGATACATTCTTGTGTGGATTTGCATTTGTCCTCTAGCCATCTTGCTTATGGGTCAATCCATATGAAGTGGTACAGGGATGATTGCTTGACCATATTTAAATATTTTAATTTTTTTATATGTGATTGCCCTATTTTTGAGAAGTTCAAAACAGTTTTTTAAAGTAATTTATCTTGCACCTTTACTGAATGGCGGCCATTTTTATATGTCGGCGTGCGCCGATTTATCAGTCTGGAGACATTAGCGAAAATTTGAATATCTCGGCACTGGGTTAAGTTACAACATTGCAATTGACATGATTGTTCTTAGAAAAGTGTCCTCTACAACATTGTCTACTACACAAAATACCCTAAATTCAAAAATAACCAGTCAAAATGACCTCCAAAGTTTGGTAACCAAATTTTCAAAAATCCACTTTTTAGGCCCAATAATAACATACAAGGAGTGACTTATGAGAGTCTATTTTTTCCTGTAGTTAGATATCATACACTACTAGCCTCATATAGAGCAAGAACACTTACTAATGTTTCCTTAATTTTTTTATGAATTTTTGAAATTTGAAAATTTTCATTTTTTGTAAAGTTTGAGACATGTTATCTCAGATGGGACTGTATATAAAAATATGATTTTTGCACAGTTTGTACACCTATATGATAGCAACATGCTGTAAAAATTTCAACATTGACATCTAAGTGTGAACAAAGATATGAATTTTTGAAAATAAGGAAATAATTCATATGACGCTACAACAGTTATTATGACTGTTGCCTATTTAAATGGTTTATTGTTTCATTGTAATAAAAGTTAATTGTGACATAGTGTTAACTAAATTTATCACACAATATTCATTTAGTTTATTTATTTTTAATAATACAATATTAAAGCACAGGAGCTTTCGGTTGTGTTCTATTGTAATAAAAATGCCTATTTACATTTAGGTTTATTGACAATAAAGAATTACATTATTGCTGGTTGTGGCATTGTAGAAGTACAGTTACAAAAAAACTTGAAAATATGCTATGAACATCAGAAACGGAAATTTATGAGGATCATTGTGTCAGTAAAATTACATCTCTCTCTTTAACATTGAATGACATAGTAGCATGTGTGTATGATGGACAGTGGTGGCTTGCCGAGGTTGAAACAATAATTTTGGAAAACAATGACGTTTTTGTTCATTTTTACCACCCTGCTGGCCAAAGAACATAATTCAAGAAATCTAATTGTGACAAAGTTTGGATACCAATGAAAAATGTTTTAAGGAAACTTTCAGTGCTTGAACTTACCACAACAACTAGGAGGTCTTATTCTACATCACAGAAGCTGTCAGAAGAAATAAGTGTTCTTCACATTCACCATCAGGTTCAGGAATAGTCGCATCTCGAAGGATGTTAATTTCTCAATTAATTTATTTTAAATACCGTATGTCAAAATAACGTAAATGTTAATTTCAGTGATGTTTCCACTTTTTTTTATATAATTCAGTACCTTACTTCAATAATAATTGATTATATTCCACCAATATCACAAATGAATAGGTAACAGCCATAAGATCAGTTGTATAGTAATGAGAATTATTTCCTCATTTTCAAAAATTCATATCTTTGTTCACACTCAGATATCAATGTTGAAATTTTTACAGCATGTTGTTATCATATAGGTGTACAAACTGTGCAAAAATCATATTTTTATATTCAGTCCCATCTGAGAACTTGTCTCAAGCTTTACAAAAAATGAAAATTTTCAAATTTCATAAATTCATAAAAAATTAAGGAAACATTTGTAAGTGTTCTCGCTCTATATGAGGATAGTAGTGTATGATATCTAATTACAGGAAAAAAAATAGACTCTCATAAGTCACTCCTTGTATGTTATTATTGGGCCTAAAAAGCAGATTTTTGAAAATTTGGATACCAAACTTCGGAGGTCGTTTTGACTGGTTATTTTTGAATTTAGGGTATTTTGTGTAATTGACAATGTTGTAGAGGACACTTTTCTAAAAACAATCATGTCAATTGCAATGTTGTAACTTAACGCAGTGCACAGATATTCAAATTTTCGCTAATGTCTCCAGACTGAAAAATCTGCGCGCGCCAACAAATAAAAATGGCCGCCATTCAGTAAAGGTGCAAGATAAATTACTTTAAAAAACTGTTTTGAACTTTTCAAATATAGGGCAATTACATATAAAAAATTAACATATTTAAAAATGGTCAAGCAACCAACTTAATTTTTATTGTACCACTTCATTTGGATTGACCCTTATCCATTTTGCATTTCCTGTCGATCTCATTTTTTAATCATTTGCACTCCATTGTAACTGCTTCATTTAATGCATGTTTATATTTTCAGCTTTTGTTATTTAAATGCAGTATTTCCTGTGATATCTAAGGATTTTTGTAGGTCTTGTGTTTCTACCTCCTTGGTCATCTGCTGCCTTTACTATTTCATCTCTCAAAGCTACCCATTCATCTTCTATTGTGTTAGCCCCCTCTTCCCCCCTCCCCCCCAATCTCCCCCCAGTTTTGTCAATTGTTGTCTAAAAGCTTCTTCTGAAACTCAGGTTCCTTCGGTTTTCCAGGTCCCATCTCCTCATATTTTCCTACCTTTCTTCTGTTTCTTCAATTTCAGTCTGTTGTTCATAACCAACAAGACATGGTTAGAGTCGACATCTGCCCCTGCACAAGTCTTTCTGCCCCTGGACAAGTCTTACAGGTGAAAATGTCCCAAAATCTTAAGTCTTACAATTAAAAGTCAATGTCTTACCTTCCAGTGTCTCCTCCTGGTGTCCCTTGGTCTTTTCCATGTGTACAACTGTCTTTCATGATCCTTAAACCAAGTAATTGTTATGATTAAATTATGTTCCATGCAAAATTCTACCAGTTGTCTTCCTCTTTCATTCCTTTCTCCAATCCATATTCACTTACTACATTTTGTTCCCTTCCCTTTACTACTCCTGAGTTCCAGTCCCTCATCACAATCAAGTTTTCCTCTCCTTTAACTGTCTGTATGACTTCTTTTATCTCATTACACATTTTTTCAATCTCCTCATATCAGCAGAGCTAGTTGGCATAGAAACTTGTACTACTGTGGTGAGTGTTGGCTTCGTATCTAACCTATATTTTTGAGAAATCTATGTCGGTTCTCTTCTCTCTCTCTCTCTCTCTCTCTCTCTCTCTCTCTCTCTCTCTCTCTCTCTCTCGGGAAGGCTGCAGCAAGGGCTTTGGGGAGGGGGGGGGACTGCAGCCAAGCTCCCCCTCCCCCCCCCCCCCCTCCCAGATGATACAATAGCTATGTTACAAGATCAGCTCAGTCAATCATCCAGACTATTGCCCTTGCAACTCCTGAAAAGGCTGCTGCCCCTCTTTAGATGTTCATCTGGCCTTTCCACAGGCACCCCTCTGCTGTGGTTGCACCCTACATTCTGGCTATCTGTATCGTTGAGGCACGCAAGCTGCTGCTACTCGTCAATTCTTGTGGGGGGGAGGTAGCTTATAAACTTTTTAATTTCTGTAAGTTAAAAGTTGAATTATCTTATTGTCAACTTTTTTTACATTGCACATGTAATAGCAACGAGTAGCATATGCACTTTGTATGAATGTCATCTCTATGAAGTTTACTTTTTTTGTTATTAAATCACATGGCAAATTAATGGATATTTTATCCCTGATGATAATGACTGAAGAAACCTTGGTATCAATATCTGTCTAATAAAATGAATAGACAAAGATAGAAGAATAAGTAAAATTGGTTTGATTACATATTGACACTTGATACAGCAATCAGTTATGAATTTATTGAAATAAGACAGTTGTGATTGTAAATTGTTTTTTATTTGTTATGATGATGAAGTCTTCACAAAGTCTGTTTTATTTTAATAAAGAGGAAGGTTGAAGAAAGTTCCAAAACCAAGGGCAATTTGGAATGAATGGAATAAAACAAAATTAAGAAAGTAATTTTTCAAATATAAATTATCAGCCCCCAGGAACGTTTCTAAAAGTAATCTTAGCTTCTATTTAATTTTTATGAAATCACAATAATAGGGCTTTTATTCCTTCTATGGCAGATCATTAAGTTTACACTCATATTTAAGAGTTACACAGATGAACAACATGCTCACATGTTAAGCATACTTTAATAAGGGGCAATACTTCTTGTCTATCATGGGGTTTGGGGCAGTATATATTTCTGATTCAGCAATGTTAAAAAATAGCATAATTATTTATTTATTTATTTTTTTAATTGCAAACTAAATGGAAATTCATCTGTGCCACATTTGCTGTATTCAATCCTTTATGAGGTCCGCAACTGGTTTTACATTGTTCTCAGTGCATCTTCATGTGGGTCTATTTTAAAACGACTAATTTTTAGATACATTGGAGTCAAATTATTTTTCATTTTAGTGGAAAAAATGGGTTTTTACTTAAAGTTATTGTCTCATAGTTTGCTATAATTGAAGACTGCAATACTACACATTGGCTTTGAATAATGACGTTATATCTGAGTCTCAAAAGATGCGCTATGTAGATATACCAACTAGCAAAAACAGTGCGCGGTATTAATATGTTCGTAAACGGCGTGTGCGAATTTGCGATTCTTTAGGGGCCCATATCTCAGGTTCTATTCATCTCAGAGTGATGGGGTAAAGTGTCCTGGATAGAACTTGGAATAGTGATCATTTATGTACATATTAGAAGAATGGGTATACTATAGCTATCATACAGTACATTGTCATAGTTTTCAAAGTTACACACTCCTTGGAGCCCATCCAAATTGAGCAAATCAGTTGGCTTTTGTACATGACATGTAGTCTATGGTGGGCTTTAAACAGCTTACAAAAGCACCATTCATTCATGGGTGGTTTCTGAGAAAATCCCAAAAGACCATGAGTTTTGGGTACCAAAAAACGAATTGTGGGGATGGTCACTTCGATACTTTATATTCATTGCAAATCTTCAAAATTTTTACCATATGTTCTTATGATGATATTCTCGAGGCTGTTTTTAAATTTTTTCGATGTTGTTATCCATTGCCGAGATCCAGAGGTTGAAACTTATCATAGTTCTGCACAAAATCACAAACCCCCCCTTTTTTAGCTGTGTTAGCACCATGAATCGCAAATATCTAAATAACTAACCATAGAAAACAGTTCAAATATTTACAATACATCCTGTAGATATCTATACACAGCCATGATATTTTGCTGGAAAAGTGCGTATTGTGCTGAAAGACGACGTTTGGACAGCTCTGAAACTTACCATGCAATTTGAAAAATGGTACTCGGTGAAAAAAAATTTTTGTACATCTTAAAGATTCAAACTTTGGTCAATGAAGGCGTGATTTTTGTTTTCGTTTACTTTACAGTTAATATGCAGCATCCAGTTTAGTGAACTATTGCAACATATTTTAAACAGTTTGCAGAGGTAAAAACACATTGCGTAGACTTCTCATATGGTTGATTTTAGGTTACACATAGCTGCTTATGAACTGTAGATAACATATCGAAATTTTATTTCAAGTTTAGAGCAGAATGATATGTGGTTCTTGAGATATCGGTCCGTGAATGATACGCGACAGTAATAGGTTTTTAAATGCTATTTCTGATTGTGTGGTAACTTATCTTGAGGAATAGGAAATGACTAAAATGTTATGTGTATGTTGTTTAGGTGTTTATCTGGAAAATCTGTCTCCCGTGTTTGGAAATGTGTATTCATTATCGGGATATGCCACAAAAATAATAATTTTTGGCATCAAAAGATCCAACTGCATGCATTGGCAAATCTACACTTCTATTAATGGCAAACCATCGAAATTTTTATGATGTGTTCTAATATTATGATTCCGAAAGGCTTTGAAAGTTTTTCCGATAATACTATCCATAACCGAGATCTGTAGATTCGAAGTTACCGCACATATTCATGACAAATATGCATGTAATATCCGGTCTGATGTGTAATTATGGTTTTAACTAACGTAGCGATCGTACAGCAAAGGTTCTTGGTTTGGAGGTCACGAACGTTTCTAGTCGCCATTTATTCACTGACAACATGTATAAAAGTTACAAACCAACATCAATTTTTATATGTAATTTGTTTAGTTATATTAGTCACAGATCGCCATACAGTGTGTCTGTGTTTATGTGACAAAAATTTGACACTGCACAGGTATACCAGTCACATATTGCCATAAATCAGGTCTGTGACGAAACATTTGGCAGTTACGACATTACACCCGTTACATATTGGCGTTAATTGAGGCCGTATTGAGAAAGTTTGTTGTTTTGATGATAGGTATATTAATAACTTATCACCGTAAATTATGCACAGTGGAGAATCACCCGAATGTGGTAAGTCCATAAATCTACCAGAGGAGACCTGAGGTCTCTGAATATTTTGTAGTCATTAGAAAATGTTACTTAACAATAGTATACATGTGATGCAGTATTATTAATAGAGTTGTGTCCGAGTGGTTCGGCCGAATCCATTATTCGCCGAATCTAGCACACCGGCTTCGGATTCGAGATTCGGCGCATAATGGCTGAATACTATCGAATCCCGAATCCAAAGTGTTATATGGAAACCTTCAGTTACAAATGTTGAAGTTTACATTGCATAACAGTGTGCTTTCGTCTGCGTTATTTTATTTTCCATAGATCCGCTGCAAGGCGCAATGTGACAAAATGAAACGACCTCACTTTCAATAGTTCTGATAAATGGCGCTAGGAGCTGCCACAAGTATCGTTTCCCGTCTACACATGCAACACAGGCTTGCTTAGCAGGCCAAAATATAAATACTGCCTAAAACTTCACGTTTGTTTCAATAAATCGTTTAAGGTCGAGCTTAAACACATCTACACCGACAGCCTTTCGAAAAGTGACTGACAACTGACACCAACGGGTCGTGTAAACGCGCAAGTGTGCCAATGGAATGATGATACGTGGAAGGGGTTCCAAATCAGATTGCGTAACAGGCATTTAAAAATGTTCGAGATCGAATGCTCTAAACTGTGCAAGGCATGATGTTCTGTAGTACGAAGGAACTGTGTAACAAGGAATCAAATGATAGCGATTTAGAATTACCATACCGGTATCTAATTGTATAAACATTTCGTAAAATGCCTGGTGCTACAACCACTGCCTTACGTGTTTTTCTATTAGAGGCAAGGGATTGTTCCTATAAATCCTGATTCATGAATTCCACGCTCTTTTTGCCATAAGTACAAATGTAAACATTATGCCATGTAATCTTCCGTGTTAGCTGTTACCACATTTAAATTCCGTCTGCCTAACAAACCCGAAAGACAACGGCTAACGCGGAAGAATACGTTTCACATTAATGTTTACATTTGTATTATTCTTATGCTGAACAGAAACAGAAATGATGCACGGCAACTGACTTCTAGTACTGATTTTTAAATCTTCTACGAATAATAATTCTGTTCAGACTAGTTATGTGATCTTAAATGTTTGAAAGAATAAATGAATCTAAAATATACCGTTGCTTAACCTTCCGGAATGCTCAATCTGTGCATTACTTTTCACAGTTCTGAAATGTCTTTGTGGAAATAACAAGTACACACATGTCGAATAAATGCGGATTTCTCTCTGCCTGAATGTCCTGTCCATCACTTATGGAATGCCTGATACGTCACTATAAAATTATTTAACATTTACACATCCTATTTTTTAACTTACAAAATATCTACTTATCTTCCCAGATTTTATTTTTGAGTCTTCGCCTTTGAAAAAAGAAGGAAAAAAACGTAATCCTTTCCTTTCATTGTTTTTTTATTTCACAATATGAAATATTTTGTAACGGAGTGAAGAAAGTTTCTTATTATATTTTAGATCATAATATTTATATCAAAATGTTTCATTCAAATTTCTTTTAAGTGTAGGGGGTATTAAAACAATCCTTAAGTTTGAAAATAAAAATGTAAGTGAATTTTAATTTCTTAAATTTTACTGTTTATATTGTCATTTGGGATTCACCCCAGAAGGCTTTATCTTCATCACTGGCTGTGATAGAGTTGTAATTCTTTTTAAATACATGTACTTGAGTTGACAGATTATTTGGGTTCGAGATTCGGAAGATTTGATTCGGGTTCAGTATTCGGCAAATGTTTTATTTTAGATTCGGTATTCGGATTTGATTCGGTAAAATTGGGGTTCGACCCATCCCTAGTTATTAATCCGTTGATATTTCATCAACATTTACGTCTTTCAGGCCATTGGACATGCAAAATTCGTCATCGTAATGGTTGGATCAACGTGAACGACTTGAATGATTGTGAAATAGCAACTTCATATATAACTAAATTCTCAGCTGGACTCGAAAATATTTACATGCTTTTTATGGAACAATATTAATAGTGATTAACAATGTTCTTTGAAATAGTTAAGTGTGTTTAGCAATCATCTGAATGTGTAGCTCTTGTGAGAAAATAAACTACTACACAGTCAATTTGGTCTGACATTTGTACAAATGTATCAAGGTATATAAAAAAACTATCTAATTTTTACTCACTATGTTATATAAGCAGTACACTTTGATGTAAAAGGAAAAAGACTGGGACCAGCTGAAAAATGCTCCTGCCGGAGCACAGAAAAGGCAAATATGTTCTCTTACACAAAAGTGTGGAACCAGCTGCCTCAATCCTCATTCTGACTTCCTCACCAAAAACGGCTGAATGTGAGTAGGACAGAGACGGTGCAATAGGCAGAGAGAGCCATATATAGTGGAACAGAGAAAGTGTCAGTTCAGAAGAAACCCATATGCAGGAAATAGCAGTGGGAAGCAAAATGAGATGTAGGAAGTCAGGAACAGTGGCAACAACAAACTAAGACAGTTGCAGATAGTAGCTATTGGAACAAAAGAGAAAGCAGTGGAAAACTGAGACAAATGGATACCATACATAAAGCATGAGTGTATGGCTCTCCAATACTATAGTACGAAACAATTTGTCCAATTTTTTCCATCCCCAGTACCTGCATGCTAAAGTTTTCTGGTCTACAGGTCCAAGCAAACCATCCCCATGGACATATGTGTAAAGGAGGCAATTGTGATTGAAGACAATGAAAGTGAGAAAGAAAGGATACCGGCAACAGGACAGGAAGTGAATGGGACGTCATGGGGGCAGAGAGACGATGAAAGTGGCAGAAACAGACAGCGGTGTGGAATCACGAGGGAAAGGGATGAAGACATTGAAAGTTTGACACAGACAAAAAGAAGCAGTGGGAGAGACAGCAAACAAACAGAGACATATATAGACACTGACAGTGAGACGACATTGCTGACTATGACGGCTTAACTGGTCAAAAGTATTTACTTTGTTATGCGCTGAAAGTGCGCGAATATGTTCGCATGCCGAAACGTTTTGGTGAGGAAGTTGGAATGAGGATTGAGGAAGCTGGTCCCACACTTTTGTGTCAGAGAACATATTCGCCTATTCTGTGCTCCAGCAGGAGCATTTTTCAGCTGGTTCGTAATACTTAAGTATTGTAGATAATAAATAATCTGTGATTATCCTCGTAAATTACAGATTACCACAACAGAATGTATCATCAGTCGCAGGTCTCGCCCCCAAAAATTTGCACTTTTGGTGCTAACTTGCCAATTTAAATAAAAACTTTCTGGGAATGTCTCGAAAAAAAAAACTTGCTGTAATAGGACTAGAGTTATAAAAACTATATTTAGGTCTTGAATAAATTCCATGGCTATAGGCTGTTGTGGCATCAAGTCCCATTAATGCAGACAAGCTGCTGTGATGTCTAGGAATCTAAGCATATGCTAGACACGTTGAAGCATGGAAACAAGAACGTGTTTTACCCAGGAAAATAAGAGAAAGTTAGGACTCATCTTGTAGGGGTTAACAAACAGTATCAGACATGAATAACAAAATGTGGTAATGAAAGACACGTTCATTGAATTACATAATTTATAATATAATGTGTAATTAGTCTGTATTTCATTTATTTTTTACCGTTTGCATTTGTGTATCTATAGTGTTTATGTACCAAGTAGGCATTAGTACAAAAATAAATCTGAAGTCAATTTGAGTACATACAGTTGACATTAGCAAAAATACTATGGTTTTCAGCTATGTTTGGTTGTTCAAGTTTCGGATTGGGACTGTTTAAGAGGTCTCATAATCTGCAGTTCTCAAATGTTTAAGATGTTTGTTGTAAATAAAATGTTTAAATAATTTTCCATGCCAGAGATTAAGTGCCCTGTTTCACATAGATGCTCAGTAACAGCAAATGTTGAGTTGGGCAAATGTAAATGGTCTTTAAACCCCACACCAAAACCGCACTCTGTTTGTCCAATATACTTATGTGGACAAGTAATGGAGTATACACCTGTTCCTTTGTTCTGGCTAATATATGAATTCTCTTTATTCCTACATATGGCACAAACATTTTTTGGTATAAAGAAAGCTGGGACAATATTCTTCCCTGTGTTTACCCATCTGCTCCAATAACCTATTTTTCCCATGGCATCCGGAGCCCTAAATAAGGACCTGTTAATGTGTAAAACATTTTTCAGCCTATTCCCCTCAAAAGAAATGCTGCTTAATTATCCATTAAATCTGCCTTGGTGTGTTTGCATGTATATGTGTGTGGGTGTGTGTGTTTGTTTACCTGTCCTTTTTTCCCCTAAGGTAAGTCCTTCCACTCCTGGGATTAGAATGACTCCTCATCAACACCCTTCCTTTTTTCCCCTCCTTCCTTCCTCATTTCCTGATGAAGCAACTAACGGTTGCAAAAGGTTGAATTTTTTGTGTATGTGTGTTTTTATTTGTGTGTCTGTTAACGAGCCTATGCTTTTATTAAGTTAAACCATATTTATTTTTTATACATAAAATATAATAGTATGTGGAAGACATATTGCTGGCCGCGGTGGCCGAGGGGACTAAGGCGCTCCAGTCACGGTCTGCACGGCCACTACGGTCGGGGGTTCGAATCCCCCCTCGGGCATGGATATTTGTGCCATCTTAGTTCGTAAGTAGTTCATAATAGTTTGTAAGTTTAGGGACTGATGACCCCGTAGTTAAGTCCCATAGACTAAACAAACATTTTTTTTATGTGGAAGACATATTGCTACTCACCATATATTTACAAACAAGCACAGTAGAAAAGATTGGTCTACATTTAAGCTTTTGTTCAACAGACCTCCTTATGGAATGAACACACACACACATACACAAACATGACACAAGCACACATTACCACTGTCTCCAGTCACTGAAGCTGTCTCTGAAGTAAGGAGCCATTGTGGTATCTCCCGAGCCATACTGGCCTATAACTGTTGCAAATGGTCCATATTGTTGTGTATACTGGCACCAGAGCACTGGGTAGCATGGCACCTCTTCTTTTGGCAACAGACCTGGGATATCTCTGATGCAGCTTTGTGCCATCATATTTACCTTAACTACTACTGTAATCTGAAGTCAATCTAATGGTCCTTATTACCATATTACCAGGAGTAACACTGCTGTGCCTCTTCTTCACATTGGAAGAATGGAACCCCTCCTCCAGTTCACCTCCGTATCTGGCGATGATGGTCATTGTGAGTTGCACATATCCACAGTTCACCACTGAAAGCAATTTAATGGCATGTTTTGGATGTCCATGCTTTCCTGTCCTGGTATCACTCCATATATAACAATTAGTGTTGTGTTGTTAATGGCAGGCTATGCATGTAACAGTTAATTCCCTAGTAGAGCTGCCAGTTGTTTCCAAGCAGTGGTCCAGAGTAAACAGAATGTTTCATGGAAGGCATTGCTTATTATCACATGGCAGACAGTTATGTGCTTGGTGTATAAAACTGTGGTCCTCCCCTTCAGTGGGCAGACGGGGTCGACCAGAACCTTGGCAAGTAATTAGGCCCTCATGTTTCAATGCATTCAAATTTCAGATCACTGCCACTGCTAAATGTCCTGCAAATCAGGATACCTTACTATTAAATAAGCCAGCCAAATGTAGTCCTACAGTTAATTTCAGCTAAACAAGAAGCAAGAAAAGATAAAAAGTCACCCCATTCGAACTGTCAGTTGCTGATGACACTGCTCCACATGAACATCTATGTTTCCTACACAATGACCTACCTCTGGTGATGTTCAAACCCATTCTGCACCCTATTAGACTTGGCATCACTAAACATAAGCAAAAGTACAGCCCCCTGTGGCAATACTACGTGTCCCAGAGAAATGCAAGTCTTAATCGTTCATGTAACTGCAGGCAGTGTATAACATTATCTTGACGTTTCATAATATCTTATGAATCCTTCACTTTTCTTTGTTAGGCATTGTACACTTACAAATTCTCTCTGTAATTTTTTGCTCAAGTGACATAATCCATGTAATTGATATCACATGTTAAAATGTTTATTTTGAATATGAGCTATGGTACTTGCAACCAAGTAAAAATAATTTAGTGCAGGAGACCACATCAAATTGTTAAAGGTCTATAGTTTATATATTTATTTTTATTTTTGAGGTTATTTCTGTGTCCAATGTAAAATTTAGTAAATTCTTTATGTATAGACCTTCCCAATGCCGTACATACTGTGATTAATTATTAAGGCAAGAACTGAATTAATGTTCAGTTTCCAGCCCTGTGCAAAATTTAATTATTTCTTATATGTTGAAACATACTGCCAGGAAGTTTCATACTTAGAAATGTTGTGGGCCACATTTTGGTTATTTCATAAAACTAATAATAAACACAGAATCATTTCAAACTCACAAATAATTTTGCCCGGTCATTTTCATCTTTCCACTACACTTTAGGATTAATATACCTGCATCATCAGGTGGATTTATTTAAGCATTCTTTCATACATGGCTTATACATAAGATTTTCTGGACAACCTATGGCATTTTCTGATAACAGAAAATGAAAGTATTTTTTACTCTGTGACTGAAGCATTGTGCTTATTTGGCTGATTTTCATATGATCTAAAATTGAAAATGAATTAAATTCTTTGGCTTCATTTTCCACCGCTGTGTATATTTCATTGTTTTTGGTTAACTTTAATGCTGTGTTTTAGTAATTTTTTCAAGACGTGGGATCTATTCACAACTGTTCAATGACTTGTATGACTTCCATTAGCATTACTCTGCTTCTGTTTTTGTATAGTTTGTATCTTTTTGTACTAGGTGCCACTGGAAGTTCTGGAATCATTAAGTGCCAACAAACGCATTTTTAACGTGATTTTGGAAAACTATCCAAGTCTCCTCACATGCAGAAGCATTTCAGACAAAGGTTTAGACCGCTTGCCAGCACAAGATATGGTGGCACCTGATGCCCGTGTTCCTGTCACAATGTCCATGCGTATTAAGAGGCAGAAAAAGGAAAAAGAAGTACCTCATGTGGAAGGCCAAGATACGTCTGCTGCACCATTGCTAAATTCATCTGCTGCTTCTCATGCTGTTGTTGTTAAAACACAAAGTAATCCAGCTCCAGCTATCCGCGATACCCAACAAAGCTTCAAGAAGCAGTTTTGTGTTGCACCTACAGCCCCACACACCAACTATTTAAGAGGGATTCGTGTCCACAGGTTAGAATAATTATCATGTGTTACCTGTTTATATTAATGGATATTTATGTTCAGTATTCAGGCAGGCTGAGTTTTTCAATCATCAACTACATGTGTATTTATAGGTATAGAACTAGCAAATTTCAATTCTGAATAATTTATGCTAATGTGTCTATATTAATAATACCAATAACATGATATAATAACAGTCAAATACAATTAACCACAAAGATGTGTGACGAGCTGTGACAGATACATAAAAAGTACAAAACTTAAGCTTTCGGCCATTGGCCTTCTTCAGAATAGAGATGATTCACACAGGCTCATTTCAATCACACAGCCATCATATCCGGCTCCCAACTCTGATTTGGAGTGCAGTACCCGGAGATGTTTGTTGTGACTGTGAAGTGTGTTTTTGTGAATGCTCTTTGTTCTGAAGAAGGCTAATGGCTGATAGTCATTAATCAGTGTTTTATGTGTATGTCTTTTGACCCACTTTAGGTTATGGTTGTAACACTAAAAGTGGGCCTTTGCGATCATTTTTTGACAGCTCAAAATTTAAATGAAAATAACAGCTTAACCATTCACCTGACACGAAAATGGAATAACCGAATTTGTAGAGAAGAAAGTTCTCTACAACTTTGATTTCTTATGTTTTTTTCATATCTCGTAGCGTTTCAAAGTTATTTGCAAAAATAACGGTGATTTTGGGATGTATGTCTGTCTGTCTTTCCGTCTGTCTGTAAAGTGTTCCCTGTTTTTAAGACGATCCGTTCAACCGATCAGCACCATATTTTACAGACATGATTGTAGGCCGCTAGAGACCAGAACCTCCCTTTTTCAAATTTTTCGGACAAAAAATACGCTAGTAATAAAAAAAAAAAAAAAAGCCACTTTGATTTGATGATATCTGTCTGGCTGTAATGTGTTCCCACTTTTTAGGCCGAACCGTTCAACCAATTGGCACCAAATTTTACAGACATAATTGTTGACTACCAGAGACCAGAACCTCGCTTTTTCAAATATTTGCGACAAGAAATGCGTTAGTAATACCAAAAAAAGCCGTTTGTAATGTAATTTAAATTGCAAATAAACCATTAATCTGACGCGAAAATTGAATAAGGGTCATTCCATGCCAAGTGGTCTAGAGGCTCCCACATGACCCTCATGGATTTTGATGAAATTTGGTATGAACATTCACACATGTTCTCAATGAACACTGGTAAAGTTTCAGTTTGAAAAATTCAATACTTCCAGAGATACAGTCACTTGTTTAAGACCATAGCACAGTTTCCAATAGTGCGTCCTTGAATTTTCAGCAACTTTGAGATGATATAACTCTGGGAGTTTTTGCATGAAAGAAAAAAAAGCTTGGCCATCTTATACAACTTTTAGAGCTCTTTAAAGTAAAATATTAAGAACAGGATTTCTGAGCAATTTTCATATAGAAAATTTGGGGCAAAGTTGGGCGAAAAAATTGCTGGTTAAAAAAAGTGCGAACTTTAGTTTTTTATATCTCCAGAAGTAATTGTGGGATGTACATGAAACTTTGCACACCATAACTCACCAACACAAGGTCTTAGAATATAAAGTTTCATTCTCCTATTGCTTCCCATTATTTCACAAATCTAGGGTAAAGTTGACGATTTTTCAAAAAATGCTAAAAATGGGTATTTTTAATCAAATTTTTCAAAAAAGTGTTTTCTCCAAACTCCTTTAAACTATGCTCATTAGAAAGAGCATATTCTAAACTATCTAGAAAAGTGGATTTGGTTTTGCAATGCAAGCATATAAGACCCTAAAAAGTAGCATAATCCTAGAGGCGCACTGGAAGTTTGAACCAATTTTTCTGGCACTCAAATTATACCTAAAATCTTTTATTATGTCTAATAAATATTTGTTAATGCCTGGGATAAGTGAAATAAGAAGTCCTGATGAATAGGATGTAGCTAAAGTCCGAATAGGAAAAGAATAAAAATAGAAACAATGTTATTTCTTAACTGTCCCCCCCCCCATCCCACAACACACACACTCTCTCTCTCTCTCTCTCTCTCTCTCTCTCTCTCTCTCTCTCTCTCTCTCTCTCTCTCTCTCTCTCTCACACACACACACACACACACACACACACACACACACACACACACACACACACAAAATTATAATTTAGAATGAATGTAAATTGTAAAATTTATTTGCACAATCATTATCTAATTATTATTAGCATTTTTAATGAACACCACCAGCTTACTGAAGGAAAATAAGTGTATAAATGAGTTGTTGTGGTTTAACCACTGCTAGATTCATTTCACCTGAGAAAACCAGTATCTCCATCACCATAGGGGCTACACTCGAGCATCAACAGCTATGGGCGAGTTTCTTTACACAGGTTTTCAAGTCTGATGAATGTCAACACAGACGAATTTACTGACGGAGCTGGAATAACTGCAATAATGTGGTGTGATGGAACCCAGCACTTGTCACTCATTGGTGGTCAATACAATGAATCTGCTGGACCATGAGGGTGCATAAAGTTTATTAATGCACCCCTTTGCTCAGTGGGAGTCAACAGATATTCCCAATCCACCAAAAATTTTCTTAGATGCATGCAACATATTGTCCTGGTTGGAGAGCAGACATTAATATGCCTTCTTTAGTTCTCTGACCCATTGTAGCTAGAAAAGATGATCAGTCGTTTGAAACTCTGCTGGCCTGAATTATTGTTTCATCAATAGGTAAAAAGTGACGATTTTCTCTAGTGCCTGCTACAGTTTGTCTAAGTTTAAAACTCACTTCTTGTGACAATTCCCCCCCCCCCCCCCCCCCCCAATTTCATCTTTACTGATGAAAACAAATATGATTTGATTAATGTTTTCAGAGAAGAAATGAAACAGGTCTAGGTGAGTAAGTTTGAGCACTAGAGCCATCACTGAAATTATGAATGTGAGATATCTGTGCAAACTGTGCTTTTATATATATTTGATGAGCTCCTTGACAAAAACGTTAACTGTACCTGTGTCATGCCACAAACAAGAACTGATAATGCAGAAACTTAAAGATTCCACTTTCTCATTTTGATGAAAGTAAATAAGAAATGGATGAATTGCTGCTTTCCAGTGGAAGCTTTGCACAGCATCCTGAATAATAAAAGAATAATTTTCCAAAAAATCCATTAGGACAACAAGCTCTTTGTTTTTCAGGTAACATGTAAGGCCTTTAAGGTGCAGTTATTCCAGCTCCAACAGTAAATTTGTCTGTCTGACAATACACCATTCCTCTTGATATTCATCAGAAAATTAATGTAGCATAGGGTAAGATGGTACAAATTCGATATAGGTACAATTCCGATCAACATAAGTTTTCAGTCTCGTATTGTTGCTAGCACTTGCCTTTGTGTGGCGTTGCAGTGTAGCAGGTTTCTACAGCTCCTCCTGTCTTTTTCAAGCATACAACACTCTGTGTTAAGGAGACATAAATTTTTTCCTGTAAAGATGTACTTGGAGCTACTTCGTCGAACATGCTCTTATAAATGTTCTAGTTTCCACGTGTTTGTAAACTCGTTATTGTGCAACGTTTGGTACAGTGAAGTATGCACTGGTGCCCGAAGGAAAAAGTGCTTTTTATGTGGGAAAAGTCAGTGATCAAAATTGTACGAGGAAGTGATCATAATCGTACCTAGTGTGGTACATTTTCTATCGATTTTTCTCAATTCTGTAACCTTTTTTTGTGTTCATACCAACATATGTAATTGTCTAATATTTGCGTTACATATTCATTAAACATTCAAGAACAAGTGCCATAGTTGAAATTATTTCTTTTCTCAATATGTTTGCAGTTACAATTACATTTGTCCGAAATGATTAAAATTGTACCACCAGACCCTATCAAAAATTGAAATAGGTTAGAGGAAACTAAGCAACCTATGAGTGGCTTCTAATTTTACCCAGGACACTTCAATAATTTTATTATCAGGCTTGGGAATCTGTGTAAAGAAATGCTTATCACGCTTGGGATATCCTGTGGTAAAGGAACCCACCCGTGGCTGTTGTTGCCCCTGTGGCGATGGGGATGCTGGTTTTCTCAGGTAAAATGAAACTAGCAGTGGTTAAACCATTGTTGTGTTGTTGTGGTCTTCAGTCCGGAGACTGGTTTGATGCAGCTCTCCACGATAACCTATCCTGAGCAAGCCTCTTCATCTCCACATAAGAATGGCAACCTACATCTGTCTGAATCTGCTTAATGTATCCATCTCTTGGTCTTCCTCTGCGGTTTTTACCCCACACACTTCCCTCCAACGCTAAATTGACAATTCCTTGATGTCTAAGAATGTGTCCTACCAATCGATCCCTTCTTTTAGTCAAGGTATGCCAGAAATTTCTTTTCTCCCCAATTCTGTTCAGTACCTCCTCATTAGTTACGCGATCCACCCACCTAATCTTCAGCATTCTTCTGTAGCACCATATTTCAAAAGCCTCAATCCTCTTCCTGTCCGCACTGTTTATCGTCCATGTCTCACTCCCATACAAGGCAACACTCCATACAAATGCCTTCAGAAAGGACTTCGTTAGGCTTAAATCAATATTCGATGTTAACAAATTTCTCTTTTTCAAGAACACTTTTCTACCCATTGCCATTCTGCATTTTACATCCTCTGTACTGCGACCATCATTTGTTATTTTACTGCCCAAGTAACAAAATTCATCTACCTCCTTTATTGCTTCGTTACCCAATCTAATTCCTTCAGCATCACCTGATTTTCTTACACTGCACTCCATTACCCTAGTTTTACTCTTGTTAATCTTCATCTTATATGCACCTTTCAACACACTGTCCATTCCGTTTAACTGCTCTTCCAGGTCCTTTGCTGTCTCTGACAGAATTACTATGTCGTCGGCAAAATGCAAAGTTTTTAATTCTTCACCCTGAACTTTAATTCCTTCTCCAAATTTCTCCTTGCTTTCCTTTATAGCTTGCTCAATGTACAAATTGAATAACATTGGAGAAAGGCTACAACCCTGTCTTACTCCCTTCCCAACCACTGCATCCCTTTCATGCCCTTCAACTCTGACAACCGCTGTCTGGTTTTTAGTGGTAAAGGAGTCATTCCAATCCCAGGAGTGGAAGGACTTACCTCAAGGGAAAAAAAAGGAAGGTAAACAAATACACATATCCACAGACCAACACACCTATGCAGACATTTGTAGAAAGCTTTTCCTTTTCCACTTCCTTAAAACCCATATCCTTCCCTTTCTCCTCTCCTTCCTTCCTCTTTTTCCTGAAGAAGCTGCCAGCGGTGGCGAAAGCTTGAATGTTTGTGTGTTTATATTTGTGTTTTTTGTTTCTATCGGCGAGCCTGTACTTTGGGTAAGTCAAACAATCTTTATTTTTATACATATTTTTCCCTCCAGGAAAGTCTTCTTCTATAATCACTCTTTTTAATTTCCTACTTTAATTCTAATCTTTAAGATCGTCCTTGCACTCCACCCATATGATGTAAAATACTGTATTACCATTGAAATTTATTACTGACACTGGTTTGATTTATTTCAGGAATTCTGTCATGTATCGAGGAGCTACTCTCAACACCAATAAATATAGGTTGCGCGCTTCTTCCTGCCCAGACATTTATCGGAATTCCATGACTACAATAGCAAAAGAAACAGAAGAGGTCAGTGCATTTATAATGTATAAACAGCATATATTTTTATTCAAAAGTGATGTTATTAATAAATAATTAAATTTGTATATGTTTAACTTACCCAAAGCACAGGCGCGTTGATAGATACGAAAACACAAATAAAAACACACACAACCATTCAAGCTTTCACAATTGTTGGCTGCTTCATCAGGAAAAGAGGAAGGAAGGAGGGGGGGAAAGGGAACGATGCGGTTTTTAAGGGAGTGGATGAGTCAATTCCAATCTCGGGAGTGGAAGGACTTACCTTAGGGGAAAAAAGGAAAGGTAAACAAACACAGCCCCACATACACAGGCAAACACACCAAAATGTGGAATGACTCCTCATCCACTCCCTTAAAACCTGCAGCCTTCCCTTTTCCCCCTCCTTCCTTCCTCTTTTCCTGATGAAGTGGCCAATGGTTGCAAAAGCTTGAATGCTTGTGTGTGTTTTTATTTGTATTTTTGCATCTATCAATGAGCCTGTGTTGTGGGTAAGTTAAACGATCTGTATTTTTTATACATATTTATCCCACCAGGAAAGTTTCCTTCTATAATATAAATTTGTATATGTTTTTATAATGAGATGAGAACTGTACCAACCAGTTAACTGCAGTTGTAGGGCTGTATACCATTTTAAAGCTTAAGACAGCATTGTTGCTTGCTAAATTCAACAACAAAATAGGAACAGGAAAAACCTGTCTGATTGGTTAAGCCACAAATCTCAAACTCTCAATGAATCTCTATTCCTTTTATCTCAATTTTTAACTCTTGAACTTTCCAGTGGAAGATAAATAAGCATTGGCTAAAAGTTTTAAAATATGCATAGTATATTTCTGTAATAACTTGGTTTATGTTATGCTGTAAATTTAGTATTCTGAGATACGTAAAATGGACTGAGTGCTGGAATGTTGTTATAGAAAAGATAATGATAGAAGGGTCCACTTTGACTAGAGTTTTACACTATGCTGCTTGTCTTTATAAGTATTGCTCTTTAGTCTGGAATCCATTAATGTCTTGTTTACTGCAGAAATCGAACAAATTCCCTTGGTAACTGTAAATAGAATTCGAAGTATTGACAACTTGCCTCAAGAAAAGATACCAAGATTCTGATATATTTTTAATTTTGAGTCTTAAACCAAGTGCAGCTCATGGTTCGCTACAATTGTTTAATATAGCTATGTAGAAAATGCTATTTGTTAATTCAGTGTGAGATAGTGCATTTAGTAAATTAATTACTTACAGAAAAATAACTAACTTCTGGGGAGATCTGTATTGTAAAATAATTACAAACAAATAATTCCAAGTGTTACTAACAGTAGAAAATGTGATTGTTTGTTTCAGAAATGGTATTCAGATATCCTTGAAATGGTAAAAGTTATGGCAGACTTCTCTATGTTTTTAGAGTGGCACTTTTTCCTAATGTCTTGGTCAACTATTATTCTGTTCACTTGGTTTATTGTGCCCTACTTCTACTTGGCTGATTATGTGCGAATATACAACTACTCTGAATCAGAATCATCTAGTCTGCTTAGTATAATTGGTGTGACTAACTGTGCTGGAATGGTAAGTGTTTTGGAACATCTTAATAAAGTACATTAGTAATATTTAAATTTTATTATTTAATTTGCCGGTTTGTGATTGCCACTGTGAGGAAATGATAACTTTTTGCTTCCTTTATTTGTATTATAATATTGTACAAAAAATAATGCATTATTAAAAAAAAGTAAGTAATTTCTTTAGAGTACTTTATTTATTTTTATAAATAAAATAAAATAAAAAAAATAAAATGAAAATAGATAATAACATCCACACAACTTAAATTTTTGGCCATGGCCTTCATCACAAAAAGAAACACATACATTCACGCAATCACTCGGACAACTATACACAGTACAGCATTGGCTGGTGGAACTTAATTTTAACAAGGTCTTTGAACACCATTAAAGCTGAGTAGTCTTGTCATTATTGTTAAGGGGCCCTCACATGTTCAATACTTACTGATGATAATATTGCCAATAACCTATTGTCAAACGTTCAATACATTTCAGTAGTCCTCATGTCATCAATAATATGACATTCATATGTAAATCTGCTGTAGAAATCCAAACCATTGACCCAAAAGATTTCTTAAATTAGTTTCAAATGATTCCAGAATTGTACTACAAATTTACTTGCAATGTTTCACGACAAAATTGTGAATCAAGACACAGTTACAAGATCTATAATTCTAATTATGAAAGATAAGTGTTACTTTATGATTTTTGGTCACAGGACTGTCATTTAAGTGTTTAAAGTTAAAGTGCAATTATGTCTGCTAACACAGTTAATAAAATTGTCATTGAAAACTGCAATGTAATTACATTATTTTCTTTTTAACATCCTCTATTTTTCTTTATGGATACCGTAGGTGATTTAATACCAAGCAATTGCTTATAACCATTAAGACTCTAGCTTCTATCCACGCAATCAACTGATCTCTGGGACAGAAATGTGGATTGCTCCGATGCAGATTAATTCAAAGTGTATAGAGATGGAAATAGCAATTGTAAACACTAAGAAATTATAGTTGTAGGATAGACACTAGCACCCTGAGGATATTTTGCAAAAAACTGTAAAAATCTGAACAACAAATATTGTCAAACCAGAAATTATTTTTGAGCCCATTAATAATGCTTTGTTGAGATTTACTGCTTTGACAATGCGTCAATACGCACAAGCAGACGGTTAATATTGTCGCGTTGAAATGGAAGCAGGCTTGACTTTGAAGGCAACTGTACACAGCACTTATACTGAAAGCACGTTTATTATGAACTTAACATACATGCAGCACTGACTGCCTCTCGGGCAGAGTGCTCTGCTATTTATACACAGACAGAATGTACCAGAATTTAGAAGAACAGTTAATGTAAGAAACAAGTAGAATTTACAAGTGAACATAAGAAAGATGTAGAACATTCTAGAATTGTTAATTACAAAGAAATAAATTTTTGCCGTTGGGAGGGGTTGAACCGGCGACCTTCAGCACCGCAGTCGGTGATGCTATCCCCTGCGCGGTGCCGGCAGTCAGTTTACATGGTGTCTCGCGGAAATATATTGGCACATTTTCAATATACTGACAATAGTATTGAACTTTGTTTGCTGTTTCACTGCGATTTCAATTGCTACTTTTGGACTTCATGTTGGATTTCTCTCAGGTTTATAATCAGTGCAGCTGGATTTAAACAATTTTTTTACACTTATTTTTAATGTTTTTTCTGAGCTTAGCCCTTTTTAATGTAGTAAAATTTTATTTACGGCAGTGCCACTGTAATGTATTAATGTTGGCAATGACAATGCTCTTGCAAAACTAAATCACATATCGAAGGAGAGGAACAATCTTTTGTATTTACCACAAAATAAATAATTAATGCTGTATTCTCAGAGGGTCTTTTATGTATCCTTGTCTGGTCAGTGACTTGATTATCCTCACAGACTGAATATTTCATTGCCAACACTTGCATACTACGTCACTGTTGCTGTGAGTAAAATTTAACTTTTCAAACATATTATTTCTGACTTCTTTGCTACAATGCTGAATGTTGCTTCTTTTGTTGGCTTGTGGTTTTACCCCACTTGTCCAGATGTTTGTAATACCAGCACTTATTTCGGGAGAGGGGGGGATACCATGTTCCTGAGAAATATTGTTAAAAATTTGTGAACCTTCGAGGCTTTTTGGTGATTTTCACCTAAAAATTTCTCTTTTAGTTGGAGCCAAGGCTTTTTATTTATTCAAAATACCGTTGCAAAGGCAAAGACTTTTCTTTACATTAAAATATTTTCTTCTACGTTTCAATATTGTTATTATAAGAAATTGTGATGATATAACAGAAACAGTCTGCAAGAAAAGTTCTAGTGTCAAAAACAGTTTCAGGCCACAAAAAGGGAAGGCATATATATTTTCTAACTTGTTGGACACAATGGTAAATAATTTTTTTCACTGTATTTAAAATTTTTGGTGTATATAAAATAGTTTTAGATTTACAACAATATTATTTAAATTATTTTTTCAATGCCTTTATCAATCTTGATCCACTCTATCTTAGTAATAGTGTCATTTGCAACATACCATTGAAAAATTGTTAAATATGGCAAAAATAAAGAAGTGAAAATGGAAAAAGATTACCAGAAAATAACATCAACTTTGGCCATAAAAAAACACAGATTTTTTTCTGTCCCTAGTCATAAATTCTCTCATTCTCAGATCAACAAAACTGGCCATATTCTTCACATCAATTATGTTACCTCAAGATACACACACACACACACACACACACACACACACACACACACACACACACATTTCTTTCAGACCCAAGCTTGTAGGTAATGTTACAAAATACATAGTAATAATTAATCACATGTCAAAACAAGGATACCAACATCTTGTCAAAAAGTCTTTCTTGCTGCCATTGTAAGTGTACTGGATGTTTGCGACTGCTGGTGCTACACAGTGTAGAAACATGGAACTAAAACATATTGTGCATGTTACCACAGTCCATCCACGATTGTGTGATGCATGATTGAACTTCCTAGCGTGAATTAGTCTTATTACATTAACCTTTTAACATAAGATTATATATCTTTTGATAGATTTTAAAATGTTTACATTTTGTCTATAACTTCGTACAATATTGAAAATGTTACTGTTTGCACTGAAAGGTGTCAGACAGGGAACTTGCAGCTGATTCTGGGTTGGGCTCTTAGTACTTCTTAATCTGAAATTATGTTGTTTATTTGTGCCCATATTTTAATGTGTACCTTATTGTGTACCTTAAAGCCAGAGTCGTCATTATACTACTTATATGCTTACATATAAAAATATTTGAGGGTTGTTTCATAAGTAATTCAACAGTGGATAACATACTGAAAACATGTTGGGGGCCTTTCAAATTATACATTTCGTAAGAGTAACTCTTCCATTACACAGTGGCACTATACAATATAGTCTCTATTATGGGCGAGGCATTTCCATCAACATTCGAATCCTCTTTGAAAAATTCAAGTTTCCACTGTTGAATCCACTGCCTCATTGACACTTTGACTTCATCTTGTAAAGTGTCAGACATCGAGCCCAACAAGTAGAAGTCCGAAGATGCTAAATCTGGACTGTACAGTACGTGAGGGACCTGATCATTCCAGATTACCAATCTTCTGACATGTGACCAAAGAATTGTAGGGTTTCGCATTGTCATGACGAATTTGGATATCAAATTTTTGTTTGATCTCTGCTTCCTTATGGCTTTTTGTTTGAACCTTCCCAAGTGTTATAATGTAGCTGTTGCTATTCTCGTTACAACTTTGTTTCAGAAAATCAATGAGAATTACTGTTGTCCACCCAAGAAACTATTACCATGAGTTTCTTTGCTGATCATTGGGTTTGGGACATTTTAGGTCTTGGACAACAGGTGTAATGCCACTCCTTTGACTGATCCGATGTTTCTGGATCATAAGCATACACCCACATTTCATCCCCTTCGACCAGATCAGAAGAAAAGTGTCTTCGCTAATGTCAAATGCTTCCAGCATCTCAGTACAAACTTCCATCTTTCTGTCCTTGAAATCACTTGTCAGCTGCCTTGCTGTCGCTTTGCACATACTTTCAAACCATAAGTTTCTCACTGTGCCATTCACAGCATTTTGGCCGTAGTCCTGTTACACAGCAAGCTGACAAACTGTGATTTGACAGCCTGCATGAATCAATTCATCAAATTGTTGGTGATTCATGTATGTGGTCACAGTTAGAGGCCTCCCATGGTATAGTTGGTCTTCTGTGATGGTTTCTTCTTCTTTAAACTGCTACATCCATCTCTACACATTGGTCTTGTCAATTGTACTGTCCCTGTAGATATGTTTCAGCCTTCAGTGGATGTCAGCAAGGCTGCACCCTTCCTTTGTCAATGACTGTGAACTATTTTCACCTTCAAATCCAAGTCCATTTTTTATGAAAAAAGAAACTGCAGATTGTCCACCTTTGAATGACTTTCCGAACAGCCCTTGTATTGTAGCGTATAATTATATAGCTCATTTTTATTTCAGATTGTTCTGGGCTGGGCAGGTGATCAACCATGGATGCATGTACAGAAATCGTACTCTGCATGCCTGTTTTTATGTGGCACAGTAACTATGGTGATGCCTCTTGTGATTGAGTACTACTGGCCAGTTGCTATATTGTCAGCACTCTTTGGTTGGTTTTTTGCCTCCATGTTCTCCTTTACTCCAGCCATTGTTGTGCAACTAATTCCACTAGAAAAATTCACACCAGCATATGGGCTTATTTTGCTGTGTCAGGGTATTGGAAATCTCATTGGACCTCCAATTGCAGGTATGTCATATTATTTACTGTTAAGTTTATTGTTCAACTTTTATATTTTGCATTAGTTTTAAGTTGTGAAATGGTGCATAAGTAACAAGTTCCTTTGGGTTGCCATAGTCCACAGTAAGCACCGAAATTCATCGTTTTTGAGGGTAAGGAAAAAAAAAAAAAACACCTCACCATTATGTTTGCTGCAGTTGATTTTATTTCTACCAGACGTGTTTCACCTTTAATTTTAAAGACATCTTCAGTGGAATCAAGTATAATTTTTTGTGAGATGTATTGTATGGAGATTATAAATAGTTCATGTATTTTTTTTACATAAGGGAAGAAGTTTTTACTGACATTTTCGTTGTCTTTTCAACTATCTTCTGCCATTTCCTCCATCTGGTCAAGGCCACATGTTGCACATTTATAACTAACACACTTTTTTGCACAGTTGTACACATTTTGGAGGTGTTTAACAGCCATGATTGATTTGATGTAGAAAACATGTATTCTAACGTGCCAGTACCAGAAACAAAAGACATCATAAAAGAAAGTCTGACATCACACAGTGTGCTCCAAAATGAAGAAATTACAGAAATAGTCACATTATTAAAGCTCATAACAGAACAGAACTACTTCCAATCAATAATGAATTTTACATACAAGAAGATGGATTACCAATGGTGTCACCCATTTCAGGTGCCAAACAGATCATTTTCACAAAATTAGTAGAAGAAGAATACAAAATAATATACTGATTCAGGTATATGGATATTCTATGCTTAATAGATGAACCACAAACAAAAATTGAAAAACTTCATACAGACATCAAAAAGTTACAAAAAAATATGAAATTCACAGTTGAAAAAGAACAGGATAACCAAATCAATTTTCTAGACTTAACACTGAAGAAACAAAAAAAAAAAAAAAAAAAGGAGAAAAGCATATGTTTGAAATTTACCGTAAATCCACAGTATCGGACATTATTATTCCCCAATTCTCCAATCACCCACACTCACAGAAACAGGCTGCACTCCAACACAAGCTCCATAGACTCAATACATTACCACTCAGCAAAGAAAACTGTCAAAAAGAACTGAACATAGTAATGCAGATAGCCAAAAACAATGGGATAAAAAGAAAAATAATAGCACAAAAGAAAAAATCACAAAGAACTAAAAATCCAAACTAAACACAGTCACAAACACCTAATGCCATAACAACTGCCAAGAAAAACCAAAGCAGTATAAAAGAAGACACAATATGGTACACAATGACATACAGACACAAACTCACACATAAAATAACCAACATTTTCAAAAAACAGGGCATAAATGTAGCATACTCAACAGATAATTCTATCCAAAAATACACTCCACAACTAATAAAAAGCACAGATTTATACCAAAAACTCTGGAACATACCAATTACAGTGCAGCACCTGAGATGGCTGATATATACGACAGACCAGCAGAACCTCTGAGGTCAGATATAAAGAACACATAAGGGCCTGGAAATATGGTACAAACCATTCCACATTTGCTGAACTTCTAAGACAACAGAATGACAGACCAACCTCTAGAGAAGATGATGTGAAAATAATTAGAAAAAATGTCTTCTGACGCTTAAGGAAATTATCACATACAGAAAACAAGAGCAGAAAAGGAAATTCTGCTGAATGATCAAGTAAACATATCAAATAATTCACTGTTTATGCTTCCACATTTTAATTGAGTTCAACTTACATCGTGCTATGAGGGCAGAAGTCAATCTTAGTGGTGATCTGCCCTCCATTTTAGCTAATGACGAGGCAAGTGTGAAAAGGGTTTTAAGATTTTGTGAAGCATCTGCACTCTGGTCTAAGCTTTTACGTTTGAGATTTTTTTTTTAGTTCGATGCAGAGTGGCTGGCTGAGTTCCTCCTCGAGTGGTCAGCCAGCTGTACTCATCCGTTTTGGCGTTTTACTGCCTGGTCCCCTCTCGGTACCTGTGATATTAAGGATTTTTATGAACTCATTTAATTTGCTTGTCTTTTATCTTGTTTGACACTCAGCTCACTTCGTCTTTGTCCAGGCGCTAAAGACCTCATTGTCGTGCACCCTGATCCCGTGATCACCACCATGTCCACTCCCACACACAGTTTCATTTACATCTACATACATACTCCGCAATTCACCGTAAGGTGCATGGCGGAGGGTACACTGTACCACTACTAGGCATTTCCTTTCCTATTCCACTCCCAAATTGAACGAGGAAAAAAAGAATGCCTATATGTCTCCGTACGAGCCCTAATTTCTCTTATCTTGTCTTTGTGATCTTTACGCGAAATGTAAGTAGGCGGCAGCAAGATCGTACTACACTCAGCTTCAAATTCCGGCCCTCTAAATTTACTTAACAGAAATTCACGAAAAGAACGTCGTCTTTCTTCCAGCGACCCCCAATTGAGTTGCCGGAGCATTTCCGTGACACTCGCGCATTGGTCGAACCTACCGGTAACAAATCTAGCTGCTCGCCTCTGAACCGCCTCTATGTCTTCCTTCAAACCCGATCTGCTGCGGGTCCCAAATTCTTGAGCAATACTCAAGACGTGGTCGTACAAGCGTTTTATACGTGGTCTCCTTTACAGGTGAAGTACATCTTCCCAAAATTCTCCCAATAAACCGAAGTTTGTCTTTCCTTGGCATGGTAACATCTATCAGTAGAAAAATACAATGTGTCACATAGGTCTAACTGTGTATTTGTAGTTCAAATGTCACCAGAATAATTTTGCGATACTCCTTTAGCCACCAAAATCTCCAGATATTAATCAGAATCTGTGAGGTCACCCAATCAGTCTGTACTATGAATCCTCAGCCGAGAAGCACAACCCAGCCAGTCACAGCACTTGAAATCAGTCTGGCTCGACACCCCTGTTGGTACCTTCCAGTTCCTCATTGACTCTTATTGTATACCTTGCAGCAATCAACAATGAAAAAGTTGGTTGTTCAGGCAGTTGGCAGGTGGTCACTTTCATATGACTGGACGATGTATTAAAGGCAAATGCAGAGTGTAGGACACATTCATTGCAGCAAAGCCTGTCCATGAATGTTTTGCAAGCATTTGACGGTTCGTGAATTAGAGTTTGATGACAGTTGTTGTTTCATGTGATATGGCAAGACATCTACAAGACATCATTTGAGTGCCAACGATTGTTGGCAAGCAGTTTAACAATCTGAAGGTGATCAAAGTGTCACTACTGTGGCCACAGTATTAGGAGTGTCGAAAAGTATCATCTCATTATTAATAATGCCCACTGAAGATGTAAATGCTATACAACAGCATGTGAGTGGTTGTAGACAGACCACCGCACCACAAGAGGATCGATACGTAGTCCTAGTGGCGAAAAGGAACAACCATCTCACACCAAGGCAAATCGTTGCAGACTTTGCTACAGATACACCGCTTCTATGGAAGAACTACTTTGCAGAGACTAAAGAATGGTGGATTTATATTCTCATAAGCCTGTTAAATGCATCCCATCTCATCCACACCATGTTAAGAAAGAGGTGAAGGGAGCCAGTTAGTTGGGGGTCAGGAAGAATAGTCTAGAGTGACATTCTCTGGAAAGTGATATTGTCCATCAGCTAGTGTGGAGAAAATGGAGAACAGGATTGACACCCCAGAATGTTCATGTACATCTTCAGTGTATCATAGGTGTTATAGTGTGGGCAGGAATGATGCACAATGACCAAACACTACTGTAAATCTTTGCACAAGATATTGTTACACATACCTGCCAACTTTTACGGTTTATCCAAAAAATTTAAGAAAATCGCAGAATTTGTAGTTTTAGAGATGGACGGTGTTATTTTGTGACTTCGCGGTCAAAAATTTGAAACATTAACATATGATTATCGCACCCTTCTATACAATTGATTGTTTGTGTGGATCAAAGGCAAGTCGACAATAGTTGGTAACTTCTCCATTGATATGATTGGTACTTTTATCAGTGTTATGTTTGTGTCATTATTGGAATTGTATTTAAAGGTGGGATAACAATTCTTCCATGTGAATCTCAGGTGTCGACAGGCTCTGCTCCGCAAATTCAATGAAGTAATGATGAATTTGTTATTGGCATTCAGACCTACAGCATAGTTATCGATCTCCACCTGTTATGCAAGGAACGGAATGAAACTATAGATGAGGTTACAAATGATCTTTAGATGCAGTTCACAGCTCATCTGGTAGGTGATAGTTTGGTTGTAAATCAAGCTGCTGCAAGTGATTCCATTTGGTCACCAATATGAAGAAACTGTAGAGCCAATTGACTTCTTAAGTATAACTGAATTTCTAGAGCAGTGCTCTCTATTCTCACCACACCCCATGGCAATTCAGAATGTGAATGTATTTTCAGCCCCATGAAGAAAAATATAATGTAGTTCAAATCATCGATATCCATTGAATCTCTGTAGTCTTATTTCTGTTTTGAAGACTGATAGTTCTAGTCCCTTTTGTGACAAAACATTTTATCTTCTTGCAGAAAGCCAAGAAGGCCACAACTGTGACATTAAAGTGGAACTAGCATGTGATTTGCAAAGTGCAATATATTGTTTCTTGTTAAATGGATAATGTAGATACTTAAGGTATTATTCTTTAAAAGATATAGATGGGCTGGCCAATATTTACCTTAGTTCTGTACCGCTGATAGTCATACAAAGTAGAAAAAGGATGAAAAATAACAGTAGCTTTCGGAACAGGGTTCCTTCATCAGGTAGGAGAGAAGGTTATATATATCCTATTTGGCGTGGCTCAGTACAAAATACATTATCTCTGACTTCCACAATCCTCAATCACCATCCTCATGACCTAGGTCATGTATTACCTTTCCCTTATGTTTCCTATTCCTTATTTCTTCCCTTCTCTCCTACCTGATGAAGGAACCCTGTTCCGAAAGATAGTGCTATTTTTTCATCCTTTGTGTGTGTGTGTGTGTGTGTGTGTGTGTGTGTGAGAGAGAGAGAGAGAGAGAGAGAGAGAGACTAACAGTGGTACAGCACTAAGGTAAGTACTCTTTGGAAGAATAATTTATCATCTCTGATGGAGAAGTTCCATCAGTAATTGAATACTTAATGTTTAAAATGAACTGTATTCTCCCCGGCCCTAAACTGTATAGATTTGGCCTTGGATGCTCTTAGCAGATGTTTTCCTCATTAGACTCCTCCCCTCCAAACCACACATGAATGCAAAACTGCCATGAGAGAGCAGTTGACTAGTATTCTCCAATGTTATCCTGCTTTCTCATATAGTGAATTCATGTACCATCAAGGAAAGCTGAAGTTTTAAATTTCATTTACGAAATAGTTTACACTGGAGGATCATACAAACATACCATCATTTGACTATCACACTAACTCCTTAATGTGATATATCATAATAGGCATTCCTAGTGTAGATAAGTAGTGGAGAGAGTTGAAAACAAATAAGTTGGCAGGACTGGATGAAATTTCAATTTGCCTTTATCAAGTGTACTCTGTGGTATTGGCCCCTTACTTATAATTAAAGGCACCTGCTTGTGGTGAAAAATTTTGTCTCATTTCGTCAATGTTAAAGCTATTTCGGTATATTTTCACAATTTTTATTTCGTTCTTCAATAATTTTGCTAAAATTTCATTTTTGCCTTTTAGCAATGTTCATAGATTTCAGTTCACTACTCTTCATACTTGCTATACCTAATAGCAAAATAACAATTACAGCACTGAATACCAAAAAGGTATTGAATTAGAGCAAGATTTACTTGCATAAAACCACATCTGTCTATTTTTAATGATAATAGAATAACTGCTGTGGTAATTTCATTTACACAAACCTGGTATGTATTTGTTCACAATATTTCTCAACTTCAGATTTCAAGGTCAACAGAAAGAATTATTCATCTCATTCTATTTGATTGCGTGGACCTTTGAATTTTCTTTGGAAATTCAAACATTACCACACTGCACCACCAACCCTGTAAGATAAAATTTTATCCACTGTCCGTGAGAGTAACTTGTCATTTGACTCCTGTCATTTGTTACCGATATTATTACTGTTGTTGTTTTGGGCATGTGTCATTTCTCTGCCACTCAGTTCACACATGGCAGTATTACCATGTAGCTATCTTTCTAGTTTTATCAAACACGTAATATTGTTATGATGAAAATTCTTTTTCTTAATCAGAAACTCACTGACATAATAAAGTGTAGTACAAAACGAAACATAAGACTGAATGGGCCAGGCAATCAGCAACCGTTTGAATGCACCTGGCGATTAGCAATATTTTCCAACAAGCAATACATCACCATATCAAAGAATGCATGGGGCATTGTTGAATGTCTGCAAAGAAAATGAATTTAGCAATACCCAGTGTGATAAAAGTTACTGATATGTATTGAGATGGTCTAGAATCTCTTGTCATCAATATTAGGATTTTGATTGCCATGACTCGAATCACATTTCTGCTGTTAAATTCAAATTATGTGATTTGACAGGTTTCTTTGATTATTCTGTAAGTTGATGTTAAAGTATATAGTTTTACATTTTCAGCAAAATTTGTTGTTAAATTTTGTGAAATATCACTCTTCTGTGCATTGTGGAAAACAGGTGCCTCTACTGTCATGTGTTAATTGTGAATCTATGGTCCAGTGCAAAGTCTGAACTGACTGACAAAAATTGTGGGTGACTTCTGTTTATAAGAAAGGTTAAAGAACATACTCACATACATACATACATACATGATAATGGACCAATATCATTAATATCAGTTTTCTCCAAAATAACAAATATCCTGGAGACAGAAAAACTCTTATGCATGCAACAGCATGGCCTTTGGAAAAAGTCATGTTTGAGTCAGCTTGTCCTTTCCTTACTTCATATCTTAAGAGCTTTGAGTGAAGAGTAGCAGGAAGGCTGCACATTTCTGGATTTCTGAGAGTCGTTTGACAGGGGGTGCCATGCTGCAAACTACTAACAAAGGTATGTGCATATGAAATAGGTTCCCAGATGTGTAAATGAGTGTTAACCAGAGATGCTAGAAGGCCCTCTGAAAGTGCAATAGGACTACTATTATTTTTTATCTACATAAATGATCTGATGGACATGGTGAATTGTAATTTGCAGCTGTTTGCAGATGATTATCTTGTGTACGGAAGATGTTGTTGGTTGACTGTAGTAGGCTACAAGATTAATTAGATAAAATTTCTGATTGGTGTGAAGAATTGCAGGTAGCTTTAAATGGAGAAGAATATAAGGTAATGCAGATGAGTAAAGGGAAAAGACCATGGAGTTTGAATACAGTATAAGTAGTGAGCTGTTTGAAACAGTAGCAGCAATTAAATATCTAAGCATAACATTGCAGAGCAATATGAAAAGGAGAGAACATGCAAAGAAAGTTGTGGGGAAGGTGGAGGGTCCATTTTGATTTATTGAGAGAATTTTTGGAAGATGTGGTCATCTTTAAAGGAGACCACATGTAGAACACAAGTGTGACCAATTCTTGAGTGTTTATCAAATTTTTGCAATCCCCACTTGATTAGTTTAAAAGACGACATAAAAACAATTCCAAGGCTGGCTGCTAGAGGTTTTTCTGGTAGGTTTGATCAGCATGTGAAGACCTGAAATGGAAATCTTTGGAGGGAAGACCACATTCTTTTTGAGGAAACCCTTAAGGAATTTTAGAGGACCAGCATTTGAAGCTGTGACTGCAGAACAATTCTACTGCTGACAATTTAAATTTCATGTAAGGACCATAAAAGATAAGAGACGAGAGAAATTAGGGCTCATATGAGGGCATATAGACAAGTCTGTTTCCTTCATTTTCTTTGGGGGTGGAACAAAATGGAACCCACTGGCACACTCCATATGGTGGCTTGCAGAGTATGTCTGTAGAAGTAGATTTAGTATGTTTCCTGTCTTTCATTCTTACTTTTCAGGAATCTCTGTTTCTTATGATTTGTTGAGCAGTGTATTTTGCTGTTAACTAAGTTTCTGCTATAAAGTTGTCATAGACAGTGAATTTACATTGTTCACTTCCTTCTCTCTTGATCTTAAATGTTTGTTTACTTTCTTGCCTATCATTGGTAAAGGTTCTTCGTCTTCCTCCTTAACCAACAGCCATAAGATCAGAATATAAAAATTTTTTCATTGTTTTGTGTAACTCTAGAATAAATTGAATAATTGTCATCCTCAAAAAGAATTATCTCCACTCTAAGATCCCTTCTATGTTGATGCACTTCTTCAGTGAGATTCTGAAGGTGTGCAAAATACCCACCTATGGTTGCTTCAGCTTCTTCATCCGACTCAAAATGTAATTTATCACTTTCTTCACTTTCCAGTGAACACCACCCACTAATTTTCCTCCTGGTCCCCATAAGCTTATTACCACAGCTTTGATAGTTGTTACATTTACAAAATTATGGTTGGTCGTGTGTCATTTGAAATAACTACAGTACTGTCAAACGGGGTGATTTCGGACAATGTTGTTTATCTTCTCTTTCTCATTGTATAGCAGCAAATTAGCACTACTTTCCACCTCTGCACGCTGCTTATTTTAAGCACGAGACGTAATTCCCACGACCTGCACCCCCACGTTTCGATCAATTGTTTACTGACGCAATAATCAGTTGGACAGTCTCATTGTCGAAAGTTGTCATTGTGTTATAGAGCGGAAACTTTCTGTTGTTGCATCTGGCGGAAAAGTATTGTAGCTTCAATTGCCAACGAGATCAGTAGGCTGTGGCACTGTGAGACGTTTTGTACCATTTGTCACGAGTTTTCTGTAAAGTTTCAAAGTAATGGAGGTTTTTTTTCCGAAATTGTGTACTTTGTGGGGTGATTTTGGATAATGTTGAGAACATATAAAAGTTAGAAAGGTGTTCAAGATTGGTCTAATTAAGACCCAGAAATTTTAAAGAAAGCATTTTGAGATATTCAACGTGGCTAAGTAATGTATAGAAAATCCTTTAATAAATAAAATTTCTTATCTCAGTCCTTATCCCTTATTTTAATTACATACGTCCTTAAATATGTTAAAAAGTCAGTAGAATCAAACAGAAAGAAAAAAGAATAAGAAAAAGTCAATTTTGTGTCCGAAATCAACCCACACCCTTCGAAACACCGACAGAGATTGAAAATACACAAGTGTCCTAAATCACCCCACCCCATGGGATGATTTTGGACACTCTTATTTCTCTGTCTCAGGAAAAAGTAGATCCACATGGATGTTCTGTTTCTAGGATATTTTATTGATTATACATTCCGTAAAAAACAATGAAATCTGACAAAACCTACGGAAGTTTTAGTGAAAATAATCTCAAAATTGTACGAATTCACCCTGTTTGACGGTAATTTGAAATAATGTCACAAAAAAGACTCTGCTCTTTTCAAAACAAATTGTTTCCAAGAAAATTATTTTGCCTCCATTTATGGTCAATATTCAACAAATTCTACATAAAAATATATCGCACTCTTTTGTCTTATACTCTCTGTCATTTCACTGTATACTGTCAATTACTAATGATTCATTTAGACAATCTACAGTTGTTAACTTTGTCATCTGTAGGTGGATATTTGGGCTAGGGATTGGTCGAACCCCAATTTTACCGAATTGAATCCGAATACCGAATCTTAAATAACACATGTGCTGAATTCCGAACCCGAATTGAATCTTCCGAATCTCAAACCCAAATAACCTGTCAACTCAAATACATGTATTTAAAAAGAATTACTACTCTATCACAGCCAGTGGTGAAGATAAAGACTTATGGGTTGGGTCCCAAATGACAGTATTACAGTAAGATTTAAGAAATTAAAATTTCATTTAGATTTTTATTTTAAATCTTAAGGATTTTTTAATACTCCTCCCTCTGCTTAAAAGAAATTTTTAGGGTATGAAACATTTAGAGATATATGTTGCCGCGGTGGAGCTGCCGAGCGCATTGAGGCGCTATGCTACGATGCGCGAGGCCGCTCCCCATCGGGGGTTCGAATCCCCCCTCAGGCATGGATGTTTGTGTCATCTTTAGTATAAGCTAGTTCATAAGTAGTTTGTAAGTTTAGGGACAGATAACCCCGCAGTTAAGTCCCATAGACTTTACAAACATTTGAGCATTTAGATATATGTTGCTTAGATGCTCTGACAGATAGTAAACTTTCTTCACTCTATTACAAACCGTTTTTTGTCCTAGATAGGAAAGAACTTTTTTGTTTTTTTCTTCAAGGGTGAAAAATCAAAATAAAACCTGAAAAGACAAGTAGATATTTTTGAAGTTGGAAAAATAGATTCTTAAAAAATATGACATGTAAATGTTAAATAATTTTATAGTGACATATCAGGCTTTCCATAAGTGACAGACAGGACATTCAGACACAGAGAAATCTGTGTTTAATCAACGTGTGTGTACTTGATATTGCCACGGTTCGGGAGGTTAATCAAGGGTATTTTGTAGCTTTATTTATCCTTTCAAAAATTTAAGATCACGTAACTTGTCTGCACAGAATTTATATTCGTAGAAGAGTTATAAACAGTACTAGAAGTCAGTTGCCGTGCTTCATTTCTAACTATTCCTGTTCAGCATATGAATAATAAAAATGTACACATTAATGTGATACGCATATTCTCCGTGTCCACCGTTGTCTTTCGGGTTTGTTAGGCAGGCGGAATTTAGGCCTAAATGTGGTAACAGCTGACACGGGAGATTACATGGCATAATGTTTACATTTGTATTATTCTTATGGCAAAGAGAGTGTAGAATGTACGAATCGTGATTCATACGAAGAATTCCTTGCCCATGTAACAATCCCTTGCCACTATGAGCAAAACGCGTAAGTTGTAGCACAAAGGCAATGGTTGTAGTGTCAGGCATATTGACACAACATAGGCTTGCCAGTCGGCTTTACATAGTATCTTTTAGATGAAACTTCAAATATATGACAAACTAAATGCGGAAATATAAAACAATCCTAGTGCTTGTAACACAAATTTCACGAAATGTTTCAAATAGCAATCAGATACAGGAACGGTAATTCTGAATCACTATTACTTGACTCCTTGTTAATCAGTTCCTTCTTAGTACAGAGCATCATCCCTCACACAATTTAGTGCATTCACTATCAAACATTTTTAAATGCCTGCTATGCAATCTGATTTGGAACCCCATCCATGTATCATCATTCCATTGGCACACTTGAAGATTTTGCACAACTTGTTGGTGTCAGTTGTCTCACTTTTCAAAAGGCAGTCGGTGTACATGTGTTTAAGCTTGATCTTAAATGATTTATTGAAGCAGAAGTCAAGTGGTTGATGAATTGACATCATCCCACATGGATGGCGCACAATTAGAACTTTTTTCCCTACTTAATAAATAACTTTCTTCTTGAAATCCTAGTGCTTCATTACAGTTCACATACCCCAGCACTTTACAAAATTCGACGAAACAATATGTGTATTGGTATTTACATAAAGACCTTTATCTTTGTTGCTACTAATATTTCACAAGCTGCTACATTTTATATTTGCGTAAATTTTGTAATGGTTTCATTTGAATAAATTGAAAGTAAGATCGTTTTGTTTTATGACGTTAAGTCTTTCAGCAGATCTGTGGAAAATAAACTACATAACACAGACGAAAGTGCACTTTATGCAAAGTAAAGTACATTTGTAACTGAAGGTTTACATATAATATTTTGGATTTGGGATTCGGTAGTATTAGGCCATTATGCATCGAATATTGAATCCGAAACCAGTGTGTTGGATTTGGCAAATAATGGATTCGGCCAAACCACTCGGACACAACCCTAATTGTGGGACATGTTTAAGACACTCAGTGGCATACATTTCTTAAGTGTTTAAATAAAGGAACAGTCTTCTCATAAAACATTACCAACCTTGTAATGTAACGATAAAATGGTCATTACATAAGTTATAAATTCCCGTCAGAAGATAGTTGCTATTAGCAATTTATTAACAAACAGAAAATGGTGCACCTGTAATATTGTTTGCAGGGTGCAAGAAAATGTTAAATGAAGAATGGAAGTGCTGGCTTTGGAAGTGGAAACAACACACAGTGAATAACAGTGCGCAGCCTAAGAATAATTAAGCCGCTGCACAGACATTTCAAGAGAAATGATGTAATCTGTTTTACGAGGTTGTTTTGTTTTATCATTGTTAAGTGAGATATCGTGGAAGTTGGACAGTATCTAATTACAAACTATAATTACTCAAATGTAGTTATTCATTCTTCATTGTATGAATGATGTAAAGTTTTAATATATATCTTAAAATGGAAAAAAAGTTTTTTCAAGGTGAGATCATCCCTGCAAGAAGATACGAAGTCCTATGCACTTGAGTGGATCGAGGAAACCGGCTAGCAGGTTCCTCAAACCATCCAATCAAGAATTCTAAGGCGACCGTGTTAAATAGAAACATATATGAGTGGTATTTGAGTAACATATTATGGAGTTGGAGCCAGGTCGGCTTTTGATAAAAGTTATATTGCAGATTTATAAACGCCTCTTACTCCACGCTTAAAATTATTTGTCACGCCACAAGAGATATGTCACAATACAACCTCTGATGACTCCCCTTTCCAGAGTATAGAATTTTATGACAATGCATTAGCCCAGTTTATCAATTTGATCAAAAATAATTAGATAATTTTTAAAGCAACATAAACAATACTATTTTACGGATCAAGCTAATAGTTACATCATTGTGCAAATAGCATATAGCTTGTAGTGACGTACGAGGAACAAAAGTTCATTAAAATTAATCCTATTATCATGTTGAGAAAAGTTCACCTTTTGTGTATTTCTCGATTTGATTATAATATTCTATTAGCCCATCTTTATGTGGTTTTCCAGGCCATTCCTCTCAATGATTACTACATTTAATAATCTTTATATTTTATTCATTGCAAAGTATTTGTGATTCCTGTTCTTGGATGTAAATAGGTTTATATATTCCAATCAGTTGAAAACCTGATGGCAAGTTTATTGTTATGGAAGACAGAAAGAAGCCATAGTACTGTTTCAAAACTTCTTGTTTTGCGTTTTAGAGTGAGAGCATGTGATTCGCCATATGAGTGATGGTGTTAGGCTCAGTATTCCACTGGATGCTATTGAAGAGGGGTAGGCAATATGCCAACTGTTAGTTTCATCTTCTCTCTTGTGATTAACTTTTAGCACATATTCACCAGAATCACTTACACCAAACATGTGCATGTACCTCACAACTGTGGCACTTACAATTTATGCTGGTGAGCCTTTTCATTAGGGTTTCATCCAGCTATGGCAACAACTTGATTGAATTTCACAAATAAATTAATGTTTGTAGAAGTGTAATAACTGTGATGACTTAATTGGATGACATTAAAGTTGATAAAAAATATTTGTATTTGTTGTCTATTAGTTTTAGCAACTAAGATATTCATGTTCATATTTCTTTTTGCAGGGGGTTTATTTGATATTACTGGTGTCTGGGACTACTCATTCTACATGGCTGGAGTTTGGATAATTATCTCAGGTGTTCTAATTGCATTAATACCTATGACTAAAAATCGTGTTATGTGTGGCAGTGGTGTACTAGCAATGGAACGTGACCGTGGAGATTCAGTCAGTATGGCATAGGTGTACTTAAAGGCAATCTGGAAATGAAAAGGATGTATGTTGATTTTACAATGGGCAAAATAATATTACATTTCCTAATATGTCACTGCATACAAATTTCTTTAAGTGAAAGAAATGTCAGTGTCTTGTATTATTAATACTGTACTTAAATTTTCCCCACTTTGCTGAAATTAGCTTGGGATAATCTTACATTTAAATTTATACTTGTGTGGATGTGTGTAATTCAGCTACATCATGGAGTGGTATATGATCATTATTAATGATTATCAGTGAAATACGAATTATTGTTTGGTGGAACATTGTTTGGTGCCACATCACTGAACTGCATTAAATGCATGAAACATATTGATCTGTAAGTTATACGATTTTTTCTGTGTTTTTGAGGGCTTCCTGTCATAATTTCTACCACATTTGAAACAAGGATGAAGTTGAGAGCAGAGGTAACTTGGGATGGAGAAACAAATCTTTGTACGCTTATTGATTGATTATATGACACATCCTATGAATAGGTGCTCTACATTAAGTTTAATTTTGAACTCTCACTGTTAGATTGCCAGTATTGTATTTCCAGACCACAGTGGCAAAGCATGACAAGTAGATGTAGAAATTGACTTTCATTGCAGTGACAATACAGTTGAGTGCTCCTGCAAGGCATGGTGATACATCTCTTGTTATAAAATCTTGCTGCTGTATTCTCATTGCCCATGTTGGAAAAACCATGCTACTATCTTGTGGCATATGGCATTCCAATGTGTTTGTTGTGGTGATTCTTAAAAATGTCAAACTCTTGGATTTAGTATAATTTGGAAATTTAAATCAGAATTTTAGTTTGCTACTGTGAGATGAAAATTGAGCAAAGATCACTCTGGGTGCTACAAAACATGGTAAAAAGTGTTGAATGTCATTGTTTGTGTGGGAGATTTATTCTTTTGTTTTTGTGTACTTAAAAATAATGTGGTGAATAAGATCAGTCTTGTTCTGTTCACAAAGCATTGTCAAATCTTACTACTTCTCATTTATTGTCTTCTTTTTATTTTACACTCACAATTATTACAATCAAACATGTTTAATTTTATTAGAGCTGTAAACAGAAATACACCAAAGATAAAGTGGACTGAGAATTATCTTCAGTTTGATGTTTTATATTTGTATGTGGCTGTAAGTACATACTTGAGCAAAGCAATGCAGATGAGGTGCTTTATTTATTTTATGCATTGCTGTGAATTGTGATGTGAAAGAAGACTTATTCATATATGAATATCAGCAATTATATACTGTTTTTCAGATAAGACAGAACTTTTTTGTCTGTACTTAATTAATTTCATATATAGCTACAAAAACTGTGAAATCTGCTTCATAATTTAAAATATTTGTTTAGTTTTGTACTTATTTATGTAAGGGGCATCTCCTACAACAGTCACAACAAAAGTTTCAGAAAGGTATTCTTCTCATAGAGCAGTGTCTTGTAGAATGTAAGGGTGTCTATGATTACCACGGAAAGCAATTTATAATGTGAATCTTTTCTACATTTATTATGTGATTAGGTTTAATCTGCTAGTGAAATTCAACAATGTTTTTTTAATCATAATAAATGTGGACACTTTTAATGCTATTCTTGTTTCTCAGGCACAAGAACTTACAGCAAATTGTACAAATAAATTTAGCATTAATTTCTGAAATTGCAGATATGCAATATGATTTACCATTATATTTGATTTTTCCTAGAGCTTTTGCATGTAAACAACATTTACATCTAAATTGAAGTTTTACACAGATCAATAATGATCATCGAAGGCTGCTGTAAAACTGACTATTACATAATTTTTGCTGCAATATGTTGATTTTCCATTTTATGATTTTGTGCATAGATGAATGTGTACATAAAAGTATGTGTTTCAGTCTCTGTTCAATCTATGTCACTTTGGAAATGTGAAAAATTGTGAGTACTGGAAAACCTGGAGCAGTTAGTGGCTAAAACAGATGGAATTTTGGGAAATTGTGTAAATTTAGGCATTTCCTGATTTCTTGAATATGAGAAATTAGTTGAAGGAATAACTTTCATATAAGTTAATTCTCTACTTCTGGAGATGTAGCATATATGCATCATCTTAAGGTTTTGAATGTGTATTAGGAATGTATATATAGTGTGATTCAGATGCGAGGAAAACAAAAAATCAACAAATTTGAAATCAGTATGAGTTGCAGGTGTTCACTTTGTTCTTAATAAAATTGTTGAACTTCACTGTTCATGTTCTGAGTTCTTGCTAGTTCTTCTGTAGTGTATTCTTTTGAGACTGTTTGTACCATGCACGTAACAGTGCTCTTTTTGTTATCTGTTACGGCAGCTCCCTCACTTGACGAGCTGAAAAATAATTAATTAAAAGAAAGAAAGAAAGAAAGTGCAATTACAAAATGTGTTTTGTTGAATAAATTATTTAGTTTTGTCAACTTTTTAAATGTGTCAGTTTTGTGGCTGAGAGGCAGTATCAGTTTCTTGGTTAGACTGGACTGTATTATGAGAAATGAAGATGCACTAGTTCAGATGCCACTGTCAGTGCAACCTTAACTACAGTTTCTTATGCACATGTACAAATTAAATACCATTACTAGTTGCTTTTGTGCCGAAAAAATTTTTGCTCCCAAATGTATAAAAAACTACACTGGGGAACACTGTGAAACTGATATCTAAAAACACATAACTTATTGTTCCTTGTATGGGTTATTGCATTCAAGAAGGATGCTGTGATGAAAGATTGTAGCTAGAGCACTTAGTGACATTATGCCACAATTTTTCTTTTTGTTATGTTGTCATTGGTCTACATATGTGTGATTTGAACAAGTATTACTTTTAGATTTGTGAAATATTGTCATGTAAGGAATGATATAAAATGAAACTTATTTTTTAATGAACAGTATTTTGTTTTGTACCAAGAGTTTGTGTTAATTCTTTTTGTCTACTATATGTTTACTGTTTTGTAAAAGAAAAAATAATATAACCTGTAGCTATTTTTATAGCTTATTTAAATGCATGTTCATTTGATTTCATGAACATTATCAACCATATCTCATGTAGGCAAGTACATAATTTTACAAAATGATGTATTACTAGTCATTTAACTGACTTAATGCTTTGTCAGATGCAAAAAGTGAGGTATTTGATACAAACCTTTTTACCTGTGTACAAATATTTCATTGAAGGAAGTAGTGTACACTCTTTGTTGACAATTAAACAATTTGATTATTTTATATTTTTGTGTTTCATTGAAACAGTTTTCCCTTCCTTGCATAAATTTAATCTTACTTTTATGTTAGATAATAAAGAGCCATTTCAGCAGAGTACACCAGAGGAATGAAACTGTGCAGATCAATTAATAACCAAATATTTTTTAGCTACTACCATTCTTGTAAAACTTAAATGATACACAAATGACGCTAAGGGTTATTTTTTATTTATTTATTTATTTATTTTTTTTTTAATCTGTACTGTACTTATTCCACACATATTGTGATCAAGGCCTGCACCTTTTTCTTTATAAATTCTGCTCTTAATGATTTTACAATGTTTAAAGGATACACTGTAATGTAACTTATTCCCTTACAACATTCTTGAACACGAAACAGCATATAACTCATAGAGCAACACCTTGCACAACATAAAAAAAAAACTTAGAACATTAGCTCCAACTCTCCTCCTACATTATTTGTCTCCTGATTGTGATTAGATCAGATGTACTTTTATTCCAGTTGATTCAAATGGAGGAAATCCCCTTTGAAGTACAACATGACACAACAGAATACACAATATCTACTTTCAAAAAGAGAGCATATGTGTTAATGTACCTTCCACATACCCCAAATGTAATTGTCCTTGTGTATATGGAATTTGTCAAGAAAAACTATTATCTTAAGAATATTTATATTTTAAAGAACAAAAAATTTATTGCCACATACTAAAATAAAGATTGTTTGACTTACCCAAAGAAGACACAAAAAACACAAATGAAAACACACACAAACAAACATTCAAGCTTTCGCAATCATTGGTAGCTTCTTCAGGAAAAGAGGAAGGAAGGAGGGGAGAAAGGGAAGGATATGGGTTTTAAGGAAGTGGAAAAGGAGTCATTCCAATCCCAGGGGAAAAAAGGAAAGGTAAACAAGCATGCACACACACATACACACGTAAACACAACAAAGTAGACATTTGTAGAAAGTAAAGAGGTTGGACAGAGATAACAGTTGAGGCAGAGGCTCCGTTGAGAGAACCGAGGCAAAGATATTAAAGATGTTAGGCGGGAATTATAATTTAGCGGAAGTTGAGACCAGGTGGGCAACGAGAAGAGTATGCTGAACGGCAAGTTCCCATCTCTGGAGTTCTGAATGATTGGTGTTGATGGGAAGTATCTCGCTGTGACGGAGTAACGCTGCACCAAGATGTGCTGGCCGTGCACCAAGGCATGTTTAGCCACAGGGTGATCCTCATTACCAACAAACACTGTCTGCCTGTGACCGTTCATGCGAATGGACAGTTTGTTGCTGGTCATTACCACATAGAACGTTTCACAGTGCAGACATGTCAGTTGGTAAATCACGTGGGTGCTATCACAAGTGGCTCTGCCCTTGATCGTGTACACCTTCCGGGTTACTGGACTGGAGTAAGTGGTGGTGGAAGGGTGCATAGGGCAGGTTTTACAACGGAGGTAGGAGCCAGAGGGCAGGGAAGGTGGTTTGGGGATTTCATAGGGATGGACTAGGAAGCTACGAAGGTTAGGTGGGCGGCGGAAAGACACACTCGGTGGAGTGGGAAGGATGTCATGAAGGATGGATCTCATTTCAGGGCAGGATTTAAGGAAGTCATATCCTTGCTGGAGAGCTACATTCAGAGTCCGCTCCAGTCCCGGAAAGTATCCAGTGTCAAGAGGGGCACTTCTGGTGTTCTTCTGTGAAAGGTCTGGATTTGGGGGGATGAGGAAGTGGCTCTGGCAATTTGCTTCTGTACCAGATCAGGAGGATAGCTGCAGGATGTGAAAGCTGTTATTAGGTCATTGGTGTACTGGTTCAGGGATTCGGGACTGGAGCAGACTCGTTTGCCACGAATACCTAGGCTGTAGGGAAGGGAATGTTTGATGTGGGATGGATAGCACCTATCATAATGGAGGTACTGCTGTTTATTGGTTGGTTTGATGTGGACGGATGTGCGAAGTTGGCTATTGGACAGAGGGAGGTTGACATTGAGGAAAGTGGCATGGAATTTGGAATAGGACCAGGTAAATTTGATGGGGCCAAAGGAGTTGAGGATGGAGAGGAAATTCTGGAGTTCTTCTTCACTGTGAGTCCAGATAATGAAATTGTCATCAATGAATCTGTACCAAACTTTGGGTTGACAGGCTTGGGTATCTAGGAAGGCTTCCTCTAAGCGTCCCATAAATACGTTTGTGTACGAGGGGGCCAACCTGGTTCCCATGGCTGTTCCCTTTAGTTGTTGGTATGCCTGGCACTCAAAGGTGAAGAAGTTGTGGGTTAGGATGAAGCTGGTTAGCGTAATAAGGAAAGAGGTTTTAGGTAGGGTTGCAGGTGGTCGGCATGAAAGGAAGTACTCCATCGCAGCAAGGCCCTGGGCATGCAGGATGTTTGTGTATAAGGAAGTAACATCAATAGTTTCAAGGTTGGTTTCCGGATGTAACAGGTTGGGTAAGGATTTCAGTCGGTGGAGAAAGTGGTTGGTGTCTTTGATGAAGGACGGAAGATTGCACATAATGGGTTGAAGGTTTTGGTCTATGTAGGCAGAACTTCGTTCTGTGGGGGCTTGGGAACCGGCCACAATGGGCCGGCCTCGATGATTAGGTTTGTCAATCTTAGAAAGTAGGTAGAAGGTAGCGGTGTGGGGTGTCAGTGAGTTTGATGGACTCAGGTGAAAGATTTTGTAAGGGGCCTAAGGATCTGAGGATTCCTTGAAGCTCTGCCTGGACATCAGGAATGGGATTGTCTTGACAAACTTTGTAGGTAGTGTTGTCTGAAAGCTGATGCAGTCCCTCAGCCACATACTCCCGCTGATCAAGTATCACAGTCGTGGATCCCTTATCGATTGGGAGAATGACGATGGAATGGTCAGTCTTCAGATCACGGATAGCTTGGGATTCAGCTGTGGTAATGTTGGGAGTAGGATGAAGGTTTCTCAGGAAAGACTGAGAGGCAAGGAATTCCTGGAAGGTTTGAAGAGGGTGATTTTGAGGAAGAGCGGGTGGGTCTCACTGTGACGGAGGGTGGAACTGTTCCAGGCAGGGTTCAATTTGAATGATGTCTTGGGGAACTGGATCATTAGGAGTAGGATTATTTTTCTTCGTGACAAAGTGATATCTCCAGCAAAGACTACGAGTATAGGATAGTAAATCTTTGACAAGGGCTGTTTGGTTGAATTTTGGAGTGGGGCTAAAGGTGAGGCCATTGGATAGGACTGAGGTTTCAGGTTGGGAGAGAGGTTGACTACTGAATTGGGATGTTGTGGTTCAGGATTGTGTGGATTAGGATTTAGAGGATTGGGAGAGGGGGGGGGGGGAAGTGGAGCTGGAAGTGGGAGATTGAGTAAATGGGAGAGACTGGGTTTCTGTGCAATAGGAGGAGCTTGAGGTTTATTGGAGAAGTTGTTGAGGGAGAGTGTATTGCCTTTCCGGAGGTGGGTGACCAGGAGATTGGATAGTTTTTTGAGGTGGAGGGTGGCATGCTGTTCCAATTTGCGGATGGCCTGTAAAAGGATGTTCTGAACAGTAGGTGTGGATGTGGGAGTGGAAAGGTTGAGTATTTTGATTAGGGATAGGAGTTGACAGGTGTGTTCATTGGCGTAGTTGATGTATAGGCTGTGGATTGTTCTGTTTGAAATTGGTATAAGGCAGGATGAAAGGATGGGTTACGGCCAGAGATGGGAACTTTTAGTGTGAGGCCCTTGGGAGTGATGCCAAAATATATATATATATGTATTTCCAACGCTGGTTTACAATGGTCACATGTGCATATTTAGTGTTTCTCTGTAATTTTAAGTGCATTTAACACAGTTAACTAACTGAATATGTTTAGTAGTGTGCTATTCAAGCTCACCATGAAAGATTCCTTCTTTTTTTGGGCATTGTCTCAGTAATTGCAAAAAGTTGTTTGTGCATTTTTATAGGCCAAATTTGCGAGTGTGCTGATTTAGTGTTATACCGCAATTTTACGTATTTACTCATATTTTAGTATCCTAAACATATCTAGTAACCCTTTGTATTTGTAGTTAATATATATTGTTGATATCACATAAGTAAATCTCATAACAATCATGAATCCAAAGTGTTTGAGCTGCAGTAGGTTTGTTTGTGCTGGGGTTCTATGCAGGTACTGTTACAAGTGGTTTCATTGGGGGGGGGGGGGATGTAGCAGTGTGGGAGAGGGGGAAGCAAACGAGTCTCTTCCTTTATTTTGCAAAGTGTGTTCAACGGACAGAAAAATAGTTGAACAGGAAGGGAAGATAAGAGCCCTTCAGGATGAACTGGAGAGTGCTAGGGAGGAACGTATGAAGTTAAGGGGTGAGAAGTGGTAGCAGGGGACAGGGGCCACTGAGATAGTATAGTTCCTGACAGCTTCACAATTGGCACAACCAACAGATTTGCCTTGCTACCATAGTTAAGTGAGGAAGAGGCTCCTTTGGAAGTAAGTGCACTTAAGAAACAACAGACTTTCACTAGGAAACCAGGGGTTAAAAAAAATGTAGAAAGGAGGATGAAAGTTCTGTTAAAGACATTATTGATAGATGTGAAGCATTGAATTAAAATTTGTCGTGCGGCCGGGAATCGAACCCGGAACTCCATGCTTACTAGGCAGACGTCTTAACCGTTAGACTACCACACCACTAACGATTAAGGCGCCTCGGAATAGTCTATGTACGATTTCCCTCCACAAATTAAAGTTTGTGTTGTGGAGGGAAATCGTACATAGACTATTCCGAGGCGCCTTAATCGTTAGTGGTGTGGTAGTCTAACGGTTAAGACGTCTGCCTAGTAAGCATGGAGTTCCGGGTTCGATTCCCGGCCGCACCACAAATTTTAATTCAATGCTTCACATCTATCAATAATGTCTTTGACATATTTGAGACGTAAATCCGTCTCAGGGATTCTTTCATTGTATTAATTGAAAGTTCTGTTGTTAGGAAGTAGCCATGGAAGTCGTGTGGGCCAGATTTTGTAGAAAAAAAGTTAGGTGACAGGTCACAAACTCCTTCAAGCCAGTGCAGGTCTTAGCCAGATGGTAAGAGTATATAGGTTCGCTCTGCAAGGGTTTCACAAAACAGGATCATGTTGTGATAGTGGATGGGGTGGGTAACAGCATTGATAGGGATCAGGGCTACAGTATTGAGTGTGACCTGGTTAAAATAGCTTCTGCAACAATCCAGACAGATGTTGGACTGTTGCCTGCTTTCGTGCGGTATGATCATCCCGAATTGAACCGCTCTGTCAGGAGGGTCAATATGGAGATTGATCAACTCCTTAGGGCGGCTACTCTGTTAGACATAGATTTGGTTTGTGTTGATGCTATTGATAGGTGGGATTTCACTAGGTATGTCCTGTATCTCAGTAGGAAAGGGAAGGGGAAACTGGCTGGGTTGATAGCAAAATCCTGCAGTTCATGGAAATACTTCTCTTTTAGGCTAAGTTCAGTGTCCAGTGAGAAGCTCAGGCATGCATGCGTTAAAGGTGTTGACAAATCAAATGTTTCTCACAAAAGTAAAGTAAAAAATAATGACAGCAGTTTTCGCCTGAATATTGGGGGACTAAAGGTTAAAATAGATGCGCTTTTGGTTGGTTGGGTGATATAGGAACTGATAATATGATAGAAATACTATGCCTATCTGAGTATCACATCGTCAGTGGTATGGAAAATATGAATGTCAGTGGATATATATTAGCTGCAAAAGTAAGTAGAAGATAGTAAGGTAAGAGGAGGAGTTGCCACACACGTCAAAAGCTATCACAGTGTAAAAAATTTAGAAACAAAAAGGTTTTATGCAGAACAACATATTGAAGCATGTGACTGTCAGCTTAAACTCAATGATGACTCTTATAACTGTCACAGTATATAGGTCCCCTTCAGGAAACTCCCAGTTATTTCTGGAAAACTTGAATGCTTTGTTATGCTATCTGTCAGATGGGGGAAGCAAATTATTATTTGTGGTGATTTCAATGTTGATTCACTGAAAGAGTGTAATTGGAAGAATGACCTGGAAGTCTTACTTGGCTCTTACAATCTGACATCTGTTATTGATTTTCCTACTCGGGTAGTAAAGGACAGCAGTACATTGCTAGATAACGTTTTTATAGACCAAGATAGGTTTAATAACCTAAGTGCTTATCCTGTTGAGAATGGTCTTTCAGATCATAGTGCCCAGCTAGTAACAGTATATGACATATCTCCATTCAGTAATTCGCAACAGTCCTCCAGAGTTGTGTGCTCGATTAATGACCTAACAACTAGAAATTTCAAAGAAAGCATACAGCATTTAAACTGGGATGAAGTTTATATGGAACCTGATCCTAATTTAAAATATAACTTTTTTCATGATACATTTTTTTAGGGGAATGGGAAACTGACTCTCCAAGAAATTAATTAAATATAATTGTAAGAAACCACGCAAAAAACAATATCTTACTAAAGGAATAAAAATATCCTGTAACGAAAAAAGGGAGTTATATATATCTGCAAGAAGGAGTAATAATCCAGAAACAATCAAATATTATAAAAACTAGTGTGCTACATTAAGAAAAGTTATTAAAAAAAATTCAGAAGCATATGCATCGTGTGAAATTAGTTCTTCTGATAATAAAATTAAAACAATTTGGAATAATATCAAAAGGGAGCCAGGGCAACCAAGTGCACAGGAAGAGGGTATTACCATCAAAACAAATGGAAACTTTAGTTACAAAAAGTCAGAAGTTGAAAACATTTTTAATGATTACTTTTTAAATGTTGTAGAGAAAATAGGATCTAAATGTTCATTAGAAGAGCAAGGTAATTAATGGAAGAGGCCATACCCACACAATTTGATACAACTGAAATTCCGTCCACCTTTCCTCCAGAAATTAGGAAAATAATAAACTCTCTCAACAGTAAAAGGTCACATGGAATTGATGGCATTTCCAGCAGGGTATTAAAAGCTTTTGCCCAAGAGATAAGTAGGATTCTTAGTCATATATGTAATAGCTCTTAAAAGCAGAGTATTTTCCCAGACAGACTGAAATATGCTATCGTTAAACCTTTGCAAAACAAAAAAGGGTGGGGGGATATATCTGATGTAACAACTACCCCCCCCCCCACCCAAAAAAAAAAAAAAAAAAAAAAAAAAAAAAAAAAAATCCTCACTTCTGACAGCTTTATCCACAGTTTTTGAAACAGTTACATATTCTTCAGTAGCTTCACATATTAGTAAAAATAAAGTTCTACAAAATGTGAGTTTGGTTTTCAAAAAGGCTTTTCAACAGAAAAAGTTATATATACATTCACTGATGAAATATTAAATGCTTTGAATAACCAGACATCATCAGTTGGAATTTTTTGTGATCTCTCAAATGCTTTTGATTGCGTAAATCATGAGATAAGCTTAAGCATTGTGGTACGAGTGGGACAGTGCCCAAATGGAAGAGTGCAGAAAGTTGAAATAAGCAGATCACATGATACAGAAGAAACAATCAATTCCTCTAACTGGGGAGTTATAAAAAATGTGGTCCCACAAGGCTTGGTCTTGGGTCCTTTGTTGTTCTTAATATATATTAATGACTTGCCATTCTGTATTCATGAAGATGCTAAGCTAGTTCTTTTTGCTGATGATACAAGTATACCAATAACATCTGAGAAACATGAATTAATTGATGAAATTGTAAATGATGTCTTTCAGAAAATTATTAGTGGTTCTCTACAAATGGACTCTCATTAAACTTTGATAAAACTGAGTATATACAGTTTCATACAGTAAATGGCATGATACCATTAATAAATTTAGACTTTGAACATAAATCTGTAGCTAAGGTAGAATTTTCAAAATTTTTAGGTGTTTGCATTGATGAGGGATTGAATTGGAAGAAACACATTGAATATCTGCTGAAACATTTGAGTTCAGCTACTTCTGCTATCAGGGTCATTGCAAAATGTGGTGATATACGATACTTCTCAGTAAATTTTGTGTATTTTCATTCACTGCTTTCATATGGGATCATATTCTGGGGCAATTCAACATTGAGTAAAAAAGTATTCATTGCACAAAAGCGTGTAATCAGAATAATTGCTGGAGCCCCTAAAAGATGCAGCTAATTACACTGTCAAATTACTCGGTATCCACCTTGACACTAAATTGACCTGGAACTCACACTCAGAAATCTTATGCACCAAACTATCTCGAGTGTTGTACCTAATAAGAAAATTAAAAACCTGTGTCAGTGAAAAACAGCTACTTCTAGCGTACTACGCTTTTTTCCACTCACACATTAACTACGGTATAATAATGTGGGGTTACTCTGCTGGTGCCAGAAGTGTTTTCCTTTGGCAGAAAAAAGTTTTCCGATGCATGTATGGTCTACAAGCCAATACTCCTTGCAAAATGTATTTCATTGAGAACAAAATAATGACTGTCCCAAGTCTATACATATTTCACACATGTATACGAAGATGAACTGGGATAAACATGATACCAGAGCGAATGTCCACTCTCATAAAACCAGGAATAGAAACACTCTGAATATCCCTAGGACTAGGCTAACAACAATACAAAAAACTTTCAGTATGCAGGGAAAGTTTTTATTAACAAATTATCCAGTGCACAAGGCAGTTGAAAACCAGTAGGTTCAGAAAAGTTATAGAATCCTCTACTCTGTAGAGGAATTTGAAAATAGTGACATAAGTGATATAGTAAGCTCACCTATAATGTAAATTTTGTTAGTTGGGTGAAATGCTGAGATTTCTTCCTATTTTTATGTCTACTTAAGTTATGCTAGATATTATCTGTAAGCTCACTAATGCAATGTAGATAGCTTCTCATACAAATATATTGCTCAGTACTGTAGCTTGTTCAAGTGCATCATGACTTTATTCTCTAGCCTTGTGAAGCTTTTCAAATTGAAGTGCCTAATAGATTGTTTATGTGAAAGGGAGGAAACTTTATGTCTCTGTCTTTAGCATTATATTGAGTTGTTTTTATGGTATCGCCATATTTTTACCCACTTGGTTGGGATGTGAATTTATAATTTATATTCTTTGTTATGTTGCTAATGGAAATACAATCTGTACCATACCTCAACATGAATAACATGTATATATAAATATAGATTAAGCCTTATGCAGCCTGAAAGCTGTCTCATGGGCTAATAATAAATAAATAATAAAACAAGATCATCTTGCAGACATTTATTTAAGGATCTTCACTGCAGCTTCACAATATATATATATTCACTCATGAAATTTGTTATTAACAATCCAACCCAATTCAAAAGTAATAGCAGTGTGCATAGCTACAACACTACAAGAAAGGGTATATTCACTATTCAAGATTAAATCCAACTTTGGCACAGAAAGGGGTGAATTATGCTGCCACAAAAGTCTTCGGTCACTTACCAAGTAGCATCAAAAATCTGACAGATAGTGAACTGGTATTTAAAAAGAAATTAAAGGAATTTCTGAATGGCAACTTCTTCTACACTTTAGATAAATTTTTAGATAAAACTTAAAACACAAATAAAAAAATTAAAACGTCCTAGACAACATTCACAAAACTGACACATTCCATATCATTATGAATTCTCATATATATGATCTATGGAACAAGTATTAATCTAATCTAATCATTAATGCATAAAATTTGTACTGAACTCTGACTGAGAATATTATATACAATAACATACATCAATCACTTCTGGTAAGAAATTCATCAAACTGAACTTTATTGTGAGTTAAATCATTTATAGTTGCTGGCATGTTATTGAAAATGTTTATTGCTGAATATTGGACATCTTTCTGAGCCAAAGTAAGTAAGTGACTTTAAATCTTTACACAAGTTATTCTTGTTTCTAGTATTGATCCCATGGACTGAGCTATTGGTTTGAAAATGAGATATATTTGTAATGACAAATTTCATTAGAGAATAAATGTACTGGGAAGCAGAAGTAAGTATCCCCAGATCCTTAAATAACCTTCTACTGGATGTTCTTGAGTTGACACCACAAATGATACATAACACATGTTTTTATGCTCCATAAAATAATCCCATATGACATTATGAAGTGAAAGTATGCATAAAATGCTAGCTTTTTTATTTTTATATCTCATATGTCTGACAACATATACATAGCAAAGAGGGTCTTATTTAGGTATTTTAGCAGTTCTGTGGTATTTCCCCCTGTTAAATTTATTATCCAGTTAAATCTACGAATTTGACACTTTCAACTTCTTCTATTCCCTTTTTGTCATACTCTAGGCACATACTGGCAGGAAACCTTTTACAAGTCTTAACTGCATATAGTGTGTTTTTTCAAAGTTTAGCAACAGAGAACCATTTATTAATCTCCCTGAAAATTTCATTAGGCAATCTTTCTAAAGATGTATTTGATATACTATTTATTGCAATATTTGTGTCATCTGCAAATAAAACAAACTTGGTATCTGATAATGATGCTGATGAATTATCATTGATATACCAGATGATCAAAAAGTCAGTATAAATTTGAAAACTTAATAAATCACTGAATAATGTAGGTAGAGAGGTAGAAATTGACACACATGCTTGGAATGACATGGGGTTTTATTAGAAAAAAAATAAAAATAAAAATAAAAAAATAAAAAAAGAAGAAGAAGTTCAAAAACTGTTCGATGGCTGGCGCTGGACAGCAAAACGTCAGTGACTGCACTTGAAAATTGAGTATAAAAGGAGCTGGAATGAGAGAGAGAATCAGATACACCAGCATTTGCATCATGTTGAAAAGGTGCTTTTAGTAAAGCTGTATTATCAAAATGGGAAATGTACTAGTTCAGTGCTACGATCCTATCGCCATAGGAAGGGGATTTGAATGGGTAAGGGTCCATTGGGAAATGCAGCTGTGGTGAGAATGATTTTGAAGTTCGAAGCCACAGGTTGTTTATACAATAGACCCCGTAGTGGCCGACTGAGCACAAGGCATAATGCTGCTGAGACAGTTCAGGAAGAAATGGAGACTGTAACACGTTTGTCTATGCATGGGGAAGTCAGCACTCCTGCAGTCGCACATCGCACCAGCATTCCATGCACTACTGTTTGGTTGGCACTTAGGCTTACCCTCCAATGCTATCCTTACAAAATCCATTGGCATCATGAACTGTTACCTGGGGATTTAGTGAAGTGGAGGGCATTTGCGGTGTGGGCATTTCAAAAGATGGCAGAAGATGATGATTGGTTGAGTAACATGTTGTGAACCAACGAAGCTCATTTCACACTCCGATGGTCTGTCAACGCCCACAACTGCAGAATTTCGGCTATCAAAAATTGGCGTGGAAACTCCATTGCACAATGACAAAGTCAAGGTATGGGTTGGATTTACCACAATTACCATTATCGGACCTTTTTTCTTCGAGGAACTGCATGATTCTGGTTTTTGTAACTGCTACCATGATGGGTGAGAGGTACATTGATATGTTATGGAATCGCATCATCCCCAGCCTGGCTGATAAACACCTGATGGAACATAATAATTTTTATGCAGGATGGCGTTCCATCCCAAATTGCTAGATGCGTGAAGATCTCTTGTGCGCAACATTCAGTGATGATCGTGTGGTCAGCCACCACTTTTGTGATGCTTGGTCTCCCAGGCCCCCAGACCTCAGTCTGTGGGGTTATTGGCTTTGGGGTTACCTGAAGTCACAAGTGTTTTGTGATCAACTAACACCTCTAGGGATGCTGAACGACAATATCTGATGCCAATTGCCTCACCATAACTCTGCACATGCTTTACACTGTTGTTCACAACATTTTCCCTCAGCTACAGCTATTTTTGAGGAACGATGGTGAACATATTGAGTATTTCCTGTAAAGAATGTCATCTTTGCTTTGTCTTAATTTGTTATGCTAATTATTGCTTTTCTGATCAGATGAAGTGCCATCTGTTGGACATTTTTTGATCTTTTTTTTTCTTTCTTTTGTTCTAATCAAACACCATGTCATTCCAAGCATGTGTGTCAATATTTACCTCTCTATCTACATTATTCTGTGATTTATTAAGTTTTCAAATTTATACTGACTTTTTGATCAACCGGTATATAAGAAAAAGCAGGGGACCTACAATAGAACCTTGGGGGACCCCACTTGTTATTTGCTCCCAATTTGATGAGGCCTGATAGTTCAGTACACATCTCTTACCTGTTGGCACCCTTCGTTTCCTGTTAGAGATATATGATTTGAACCATTCTGCAGCACTTCCTGTTACACTGTAATATTCTAATTTGAAAGTCTCTGGTTTTGTTAGTGTGTTGAATTGAACTACCAACATGATTCAATTTCACTATACTTGCAACATGTTGTTGAATAAACATTTGAAAGGACGAGTTCAGCTACTTATGCTATCAGTGTCATTGCAAAATTTGGTGATATATATCTCAGTAAATTAGCTTACGGTGCCTATTTTCATTCACTGCTTTCATATGGGATCATATTCTGAGGCAATTCAACATTGAGTAAAAATGTATTCCTCGCACAAAAGTGTGTAATCAGAATAATTGCTGGAGCCTACCTAAGATCATCCTGCAGACATTTATTTAAGGATCTTCACAATATATATATTCACTCATGAAATTTGTTATTAACAATCCAACCCATTTCAAAAGTAATAGCAGTGTGCATAGCTACAACACTAGGAGAAAGGGTGATATTCACTATTCAAGGTTAAATCTAATTTTGGCACAAAAAGGGGTGCATTATGCTGCCACAAAAGACTTTGGTCACTTACCAAGTAGCATCAAAAGTCTGACAGATAGCCAACTAGTATTTAAAAAGAAATTAAAGGAATTTCTGAATGGCAACTCCTTCAACACTATAGATGAGTTTTTAGATAAAACTTAAGAAAAAAAATAAACATAGTAATTAAAAAAAACAATAAATAATTAAAATAAAAAAGAAATCTTAAAATATTAATTGTCATGTATAGACAACATTTACTAAACTGACACATTCCACATCATTATGAAATGTCATACATATGATCTGTGGAACAAGTATTAATCTAATTCATAAATTGTCAGTGTGTTTCTTGCATATTATTAGTGTCTTCATAGGCATTCATCAACACATGTATGGCAGCTTGATTGTCAATACATAGTTCTGCCCAGTGAGTTGAAGCTGAAATTCAAAGTCCTTGTCTGAGGTGTCATATGTAACATATATCATCAATCAGAGACAGCAGTCCATTATTCTCCTTCATAGTTGAAGTTTTCATAAGAAATGGCTTTTGCCCATATCAGACAATTGGAGTGTCCTTGCATTATAAGAACTCCAGCAGTAAATTTGGAAGGTACCTTCCTCTAATGCAATGGGCAATTTGCATGCAGTAATACAGTAGTATTCAGCTTCCTCTCTATCTTCTAGTTTCAGTTCTTCAGATTTTGAATGATTGTTCATCACATAAGACTGCCACACTTCTCATCCATTCAAAAAAAGAGAGGGAATGAGTTTTAAAAATGGGAAAAAGTTATTTGGTGTTTTTCATGCTTCAGGTGTTCTGAGGTTTCTCCTCCTGCCCCTCCTCCCCCTTAACTTGAGTACAGCACCAATCTTGTACAGTTATATTCTTCAATTATGTATCTTTAATTATGCATTATGGGATGTGCCTGGCAGAAAATCCAGTTTGGAATTAAATAATACAACGAAGAAACAAACACATTTCACCACAAAGGTTATTGACAAGCCGCAGATAGGCATCTAGAAAAGACAGTCTTCCTCTCTTTTTCTCTCTCTCTCTCTCTCTCTCTCTCTCTCTCACACACACACACACACACACACACACACACACACATTCACAGACAAAACTTAGCACATTGTGAGAACAGAGATGAGGTCATGTGTTAGTAAGTTGCGTCTGTGTAATTGCATGTTTGTGTGTGTAGTCTTTCCTGATAAAAGCTATGGCCAAAAGCTAAGTTCTGTGTGTGTGTGTGTGTGGGTGTGTGTGTGTGTGTGTGTGTGTGTGTGTGTGTGTGTGTGTATGAGTGTGTGCGTGTGTGTGTCAGAGAGAGATTATCTTTTCTTATGGCTTGGTCATCATCTTTGTGGTGAGTTCCAAACTATCCTTATTATACTGGTGTATAATCTACTATGACTTAAAACAAACAATGGCTCTTCGTTTGTCGGTGTCTGTTGAGGAAGTGGTCCTGGGTCAACGTCCATGTCTAATGTGTCGGGTTCAGTACTAGGGGACATACTTGGGAAGGGCAAGACCCACTTTTGGAGTTGGTCGTAGTGCCGAGCTACTTGTCCTGCGGCCGTGCGAACCTCATATAATCGCCGTCCTGTTTGTTCCAATATTCTTCCTTTCATCCACTTCTGGCCTTGGCCATAAACCCGCACTCATACTGTTGCACCAGGGGAAAATTTTCTAGAAGTAGCAGGGGCTTGCGCATTGAGTGGGGGACGAATGAGGTGTAAAAGTGTGCGCAGCTGTCTGCCGTGCAATAGCTCTGCGGGGCTGTGTGTGCCCATAGGTGTAAAATGGTAAGAGGCTATGAAGTCAGTTAGTGCCTCTTCAGTGGTAGCAAAGGTCAGAAGTTTCTTCATTTGATTTGTGAAGTCCTGACGAGGTGCTCAACCTCGCCATTAGATTGAGGATGAAAGGGTGGGGATGTGACATGTTTAATGCCCCTGTGGGCACAGAAGCCTGAGAATTAAGAGGATACAAATTGAGGGCCATTGTTGGATACCAATATTTTTGGGTATCCTTCAAGGGCAAAAACTTTTGATAACACGGATAAGGTGTCTGCTGTTGTGGGAGAGGATAATCTGGAGACAAATGGGAAGTTGGAATAAGAGTCGATTACCAGTAACCAATAGTTACCGAGAAAGCACCCGGCAAAGTCAATGTGAACACGTTCCCACGGGTGTGTGGGCAATGGCCAAGGAACTGTTGACATTTTAGGGGCAGGAGCCCGGGCGGCACATACCTCACAGCTCGCCACCATGTGAGCGAAGTCGGCGTCGATGCCCGGCCAGTACACATGACGCCTGGCAAGCAGTTTTGTTCATGAGATTCCCCAATGTCCTTGGTGTAATAGTTTCAGTAATTCATTCCGTAGGCTGAGAGGGATGACTACTCTTTGTGTAGCCTCTTCTGTAGAAAGGAGAACCACATCATTGCGAGAGGTAAGTCGGAGTCGCAGGGAGAAGTAGTTCCTAAACGGATCCGACGCCTTCTTGGATGGACGGTCGGGCCACCCATCCCTGATGTGCTGGAGAACTTGTTGCATCACTGGATCCGCAGCTGTGGCTGCAGCTAGCCATTCCCCTGTGATTGGAAATCCGTTCACCGCGAGTTGTTCTGCTTCATCAATGTGGAAACAGAGAAGATCATCCTTATCAAAGGCAGGGTCGGACCTTTGGGTAGGCAAGATAATACATCCGCATTGGCATGTTGTGTGGTTGGGTGAAAGTGGATCTCGTAATTGAAGCGAGAGATGTACAAGGCCTATCTTTGCAGTCAATGTGCGGCCTTGTCAGGTAAGGAAGCAGAAGGGCTGAAGAACGAAACCAGGGGTTTATGGTCCGTGATTAGGTGAAACTTTGTGCCATATAGGAAAACCCTAAATTTGCGTAGGTCATACACTATAGCCAGTGCCTCCTTTTCAATTTGAGAATAATTCTGTTGAGAAGGATTTAGTGTTTTGGACGCATAGGCTGTGGGACGTTCTGAACTGTCCTGGTATCGGTGGGCTAGTACTGTTCCGATGCTGTGTTGTGAGGCATCTGTAGCAAGAACAAGCAACTGTCCGCACATGTATGTAGCTAGGCATGGAGCCTGCAGCAGAAGAGTTTTCAGGTGGTGAAACGCTGTTTCACATTCCCCTGTCCAATGATACGAGACATTTTTGTGGAGGAGCCTATGGAGTGGATGGGCCACCTCGGCCACAGACGGTATGAATTTATGATAGTAGGCAATTGAACCCAGGAAGGCTTGCAACTCTTTAACATTTTGAGGTCTTGGGAGCGGGAGTATCCCCTCGCAGGAAAGCTTGAACCCTAGATAAACCACCGAGGGTTGAAAAAACTGATTTTTGTAGGTTGCACTTAACACCAGCAGTCTGTAAAACCAAAAAGAGTTGTCGTAAATTTGCAAGATGTTCCTTGGTTGTTTTACCAGTGACCACAATGTCGTCCTGGTAATTTACACACTGTGGTATGTTAAACAATATTTGCTCTAGGAAACATTAGAAAATGGCCAGCGAGCTTGCCAGTCTGAAGGGGAGACGTTGATATTGAAAAAGGCCGAAAAGTGTGTTTATAACAAGAATCTGACAAGAAGGTTCATCCGAAGGCAGCTGGTGATAGGCCTCAGATAAGTCTATTTTCGAAAAATATTGACCCCTGCTAGTTTTGCAAACATTTCCTCTGGTCGAAGCATAGGGTAGGTGTCAATTAAACATTGTGAATTGACGGAGGTCTTGAAATTGGCACAGAGGCGGAGAGAACCATTTGGCTTGCGTACAACAACAAGTGGTGCCACCCACTCACTTGCTGTAATGGGCAATAGGACGCCCTAGACTGTGAGCCTGTCTAATTCCTTTTTTACGTCATCGTTCAAAGCTACTGGAAGTGGACATGCACAGAAGAATTTCAGCCTTGCTGTGTTTTTGAGAGTTATGTGGGCTTCAGAGTTGTTGGCGCGTCCTAAGCCTGGCGAGAAAAGGTGTTTGAATTCCGTGAACAAAGATTCTAAATTGGAGTAAAGTATTTATTCTGAGACAACATTAACAGTGTCATCAACAGAGAAGCCAAACAGTCAAAATGCATCGTTTTCCAACCCAGTATTGTCAACCACAAAAATGGTAAGCGTTCTGGTTACCGATTTGTAAGACACATCTAATTCCAAATGCCCCAGCAGCGAAATTGGCTGCTTGTTGTAGGTGCATAATTTGCGCGTGACAGGGTTCAAAGGGGGTGAACCTAGCAAGACGTACGTGTCTGACGAGATAAGAATAGCCACCAATCCAGTGTCTAACTGCATGCGAATTTGCTTTCCCAAAATTGTGACTTCAATGTAAAGTTTGTTAGAAGCAGCTAAAGTGTGTTGACATAAAGAATAGAAGAGTCATCTTGCTCATTCTCCTGAACTACTTGTACTAGCTTTGATTTGCACACAGAAGATATATGTCCTAGTTTTTATGCAACTGTGACAAGTTGCACACCATTGTGGGCAGTCATCTCTAGCATGCTGTGAAAAACAACACGGGCAAGAGGGTAATGAAGACTGTTTATTGCCTTGTTTACCGTGAGTGCGGCCCCGTTTGGCCCGTTTATGGGAAGGCTTTGTGCGTATTGCTGCAACTTCCTCATCTCCACCATGCGAAACGACGTCAACATATGTCTTATCAAGATGAACGTCACAAACATCACCCCAAGACTCGATTTGTGCACCCGCTGCTTTAGTAATTTCAAATGATTGAGCGATGTGCAACACCTCGTCTAAAGAAGAGTTATCCAATTGAAGAACTCTTTGCCGGACGTCTCTATCCAGAGCAGAATGAAGAATAGCATCCCTAACCATATGGTGTGCATATGATTTTCTGTGTTTGTCCGTTACAAAGTGGCATTTTCTGCTAAGGCCCTGCAATTCAGCCACCCATGCCCTGTAGGACTTGTCCGGTTTCTTTTTGCATTGATAGAATGCCACTTGCGACGCAACTACATGGGCCTGCTTTTGATAAAAAGATGAGAGGGAAGCACACATTTCATCAAAAGATAGGGCTGAAGGTTCTTTCAACGGTACTAGCTGTGTCAAAAGACGATACAACTTTGGGAAAATCTAAGACAAAAAAAGAGACTTACATAAATGTTGATCGTCAACGCCGAATGCATGAAAGTGTTGGAGAAGACGCTTTTCATACTCGCACCAATCTTCTGCAGTCTCGTCATATGGAGGAAAAAATTGGAACGTGCAGCACCGACTGTCGAGTAGACTGGAATGAGATGAGCAGCTGTTGAAGTGCTGTTCCATCAACTGAGCCTATATCGGTTCCATAGTGGCCCTGATAGCACTTTTCACTGACGCAGGTATCGTAGAATATCCCTTAACTCATCGCCATTAAGTGTAGTATCTTAAAAGTACTTTATTGAATCACATGAGATATAAATGTTACACTTGTTGACTGTTGGAAAACTAAACTGAAACTGCCCTGCATCCCACTCGTCCGCCAGGCCGGTCGCCGGTCGACTAGGTGGCGCTAGTTGCGGCTGAGGGCAGCGCCGTATGTGGCGAGCCGGCGGGCGGCAGGCGATTTGAGTGGGGCGCTGCCACAACAGTTATTGTTTCAAACTGCAACTTCATGTATGTTTTGTCTTTACTTCTACCACTAAAATGTGAGCCCACTCTAGGTATTTTCAGTAATTTACTATCCAAACCAAGTGGAATGAAATGTTTTCTATAAAATGGCAATGTAACCATAACTGGATGAAAAATTGAATAACAAGACACATGTGAGAGTATATGGAGAAATTGATACACCTGTACATGGAAGATTTACATAAAAGTGAACCTGCAGTTAAATATGAGTTTAGTGACAAGTGGAAATATCTGTTAATATTTTGATGGTAAGTAACTGGCTGTGTAGATTATGTTGCAATGAACATTAAATGTACTGGTATAATTCAATAATTATTTTTCAATTTCACCATTTTGCCACCCACAAAAATTTACTGCCATGTTCAGTTACACATGTTGCACTTGGTTTAAATATGACCCTGTACACAGCTACATGAAACTTTCAGGAAAGTTCTTCTTTGTCATGTTACTCAATTCTTGCATCACATTGGGTTGTCATGTAGGCAAAGCTATCAAAGATAGGCTATAGTAATAAGGACAGTTTAGAACTCACTGCAAAGATGTAGCGAGAGGCACTTGAAAAAGAAACACAAATTCAACACTTATAACTATCAGCCATGGCCTTCTTCAGACGTGCGGCAGCCAGTGGTGATGGTTGTATGACTGTGTTGTGTGCCTGTGTGATTGCGTGAATGTTCTATTTTCTGAAGAATGCCATGGCTGATAGCTGTAAGTGTTGAATGTGTGTATCTTTTTCAAATGCCTGTCATAGCTCATCGCCACATCTTTGTGGTGTGTTGTAAACTGTGCATATCACTGCCGTGCGCATGTGTTAATATGTTCGTAAACAGTGTGTGCAAATTTGCAATTCTTTAGGTACCCATATCTCAGGTTCTATTCATCTCAGAGTGAAGAGGTGAAGTGTTCTGGATAGAAGTTGGCCTAGTGGTCATTTGTGTAGATATTACAAAAATGGGTATACTATAGCTGTCATACAGTACATCGTCAAAATTTTCAAAGTTACACACTTCCTGGAGCCCATCCAAATTGAGAAAATCAGTTGGCTTTTGTTTATGATGTGTCGTCTATGGTGGATTTTAAATGGCTTACAAAAGCACCATTCATTCATGGGCGGTTCCTGAGAAAATCTCAAAAGACCATGATTTTTGGGTACCAAAAAACAAATTGTGGGGATGGTCACTTCAATACTTTCTATTCATTGCAAATCTTCAAAATTTTTACCATATGTTCTTATGATGATATTCTCAAGGCCATTTTTAAATTTTTTCGATATCGTTATCTGTTGCCAAGATGCAGAAGTTGAAACTTATCATAGTTTTGCACAAAATCACAAAACCTGATTTTTAGCCATTTTAGCACCATGAATCGCAAATATCTAAATAACTAACCATAGAAAATTGTTAAAATATTTACAATACATCCCGTAGACATTTATCTATAAACGGCATTTTTCAGTTTTCGTAAATCTTAGTTCCTTAGCAAGATATGGCCGAAAAACTGTGATATTTTGCTAGAAAAAGTGCATATTGTGCTAAAAGACAGCATTTGGGCAGCTCTTAAACTTACCAAGCAATTTGAAATAATGTACTTGGTGAAAAAAATTGATTTTTGTACATCTTAAAGATTGAAATCTTTGGTCGATGAAAGGGTGATTTTTGTTTTCGTTTACTTTACACTTAATATGCAGCATTCGGTTTAGTGAACTGTTGCAATATATTTTAAAGTGTTTGCAGAGGTAAAAACACATTGCATAGACTTCTCATATGGTTGATTTTAGGTTACACATAGCTGCGTATGAAATGTAGATAACATGTCAAAATTGTATTTATAGTTTAGAGCAGAATGATATCTTCTTGAGATATTGATCCGTGAATGATAGCACTCGACAGTAATAGGTTCGAAAATGCTATTTCTGATTGTAAAGTAACATATCTTAAGGAATAGGAAATGACTAAAATGTTGTGTATGTTTTTTAGGTGTTTATCTGGAAAATCTATTTCCAGTTTTTGGAAGTGTGTATTTGTTATCGTGATACACTACAAAAATCATAATTTTTGGTATCAAAAGATCCAACTGCATGCATTGGCAAATCTACACTTATATTCATGGCAAATCATCAAACGTTTTACGATGCGTTCTACTATTATGATTCCGGAAAGCTTTGAAATACAAAATACTATCTAAATTTTATTCACCATTGATTTCTGAAACGAGATAGAATGGCTGGCCAGTACTTACCTTTGTGCTGTACTGCCGATAGTAACAAAATGAAGAAACAGAAGGCAGCAGGCAGCAGAGCCGCTGTTGAACCCTGTCTTGAACAATTCCGACCTCCCTCCCAAAAAGATCCTCCTGTTCTTCCTCAAAACCATCCCCTGCAGGCATTCCAGGAATTCCTCACATCCAGCATTGCTTCCCAATCCTTCCTGACCAACATACCAACCACTCCTAACATCAGCCCAGCTGAATCCAAAGCCATCCGAGAGCTGAAAGCGGACCGCTCCATTGTTATTCTCCCAGCGGACAAGGGTTCCACAACTCTGGTTCTTGATAGAGGGGAGTATGTGGCAGAAGGGCTGCGTCAACTCTCGGACACCTCTACCTACAAACTTATTCCTTATGACCCCATACCCTCAGTCCAGGCTGAACTACAGAAAATCCTTAAAACCCTAGGTCCGTTACAAGGTCTCACCACAGCCTCCTTAGAACTTCTCTCTCCACCTTAACCTCGCACCCCTACCTTCTACCTACTCTCTAAAATCCATAAAGAGAACCATCCTGGCCATCCCATAGTAGCAGGTTTCAAAGCTCCAACAGAACGTGTCTCAGCTCCAACCTATAACCTGCAGGCTCCCATCCTATATCAAAGATACAAACCACTTTCTGGAATGCCTCAAATCCATCCCTATGCCCCTCCCACATGACAGCTTCCTTGTCACCATAGATGCTACATCCCTGTACACCAACATCCCTCACACCCATGGTCTATCAGCTCTGGAACACATTCTTTTCCAACGCCCACCTGAAAGCCTCCCAGAAACCTCATTCCTTGTTACACTTGCTAATTTCATACTCAACAATAATTACTTCACCTTTGAGGGCCAGACCTACAAAATCAGGGGGACAGCTATGGGTACCAGGATGGCCCCTTCCTATGCCAACTTCTTCATGGGCCACGTGGAAGAGGCATTCCTTAAGACACAGAAGTTGCCTCCTCTGGTTTGGAATAGATTCATAGATGATATCTTTGTGGTCTGGACTCACAGTGAAGAAACCCTTCTGAACTTCCTCCATGACCTTAACTCCCTCTCCAACCTAAAATTCACCTGGTCCTTCTCCAAAACTCAAACCACCTTCCTTGATGTTGATCTTCACCTTGCCGAGTCTCACATCCACACCTCAGTCCATATTAAACCCACTAACAAACAACAGTACCTCGATTTTGACAGCTGCCATCCCTTCCATATTAAACGATCCCTTCCCTACAGCCTGGGCATCTGTGGGAAACGTATCTGTTCCAATTCCGAAACCCTCACCAGCTACAACAACAATCTATCCAATGCTTTCCTCTCCCCCAACTACCCTACAGACCTCGTCCACAAACAGATATCCCGATCTGTCCATTTCTCTCCCTCCAACAACAATGTTCCTAACCCCAGACCACCCAGAAGCACCCCCTTAGTCACCCAGTACCATCCTGACCTGGAATGCCTCAACAAATTCCTCAAACAGGGCTATGACTTTCTTAAGTCATGCCCTGAGATGAGATCATCACTCCAAACTGTTCTTCCCACACAACCCAGAGTAATCTTCTGCCGTCCTCCCAACCTCTGCAACATCCTCGTCCAACCTTACAATATCCCAAAACCACCCTCCCTACCTAATGGTTCCTACCCCTGTACCCGATCCCGCTGCAAAACCTGTCCAATGCATCCTCCTACTACCACATACTCCAGCCCCACCACAGGGAAAACCTACCTGATTCAAGGCAGGACCACATGCAAGACAACACACATCATACATCAGCTGACATGTGTCCACTGTTCAGCCTTTTATGTTGGTATGACTACTAACAAATTGGCTGAGCAGATGAACGGGCACAGACGGACTGTTCGCCTGGGGGACACCCAATATCCTGTAGCAGAACATGCCCTCCAACATAACTCCAGGAACCTGGGCACGTGTTACATCACACGTGCCATTTGGATACTACCAACAAACACCAGTCCCTCAGAGCTATGGAGGTGGGAACTTGCCCTCCAACATATCCTCTCCTCCCACCACCCCCTTGGCCTAAATCTACGCTAACCCCTCCCCTTCCTCCATCCTCAGCTCACCTATTCATTACCCCTTCCTTACCTCTCTCTCTCTCTCTCTCTCTCTCTCTCTCTCTCTCTCTCTCTCTCTTTCTCTCTCTCTCCATGTGTGTGTATGTGTGTGTGTGTGTGTGTGTGTGTGTGTGTGTGTGTGTGTGTGTCCATCCATCTTTTCCTGTTAATGAAAAACGTTTTAGATAACCCCCCACCCCTCCTACACCCTTCAGCATCATTCAGTTCACTCATCTTCTCTTCTCTTTACTACTTGATCTTTCCTCTTTGGTTATATATATCCTCTCTGGCTTGGATCAGTACGTACATGCAGTATCTCGGACGTCCAACCTCCCGAAACACCACCTTCATGACCTAGGGTGTGACCTAGGGCTGTTTCTTCATGACCTAGGGCATGACCTGAAGAAGGAACTGTGTTCCGAAAGCTTGTCCTTTTTGTCCCCTTTTTTCTGTTTCTTCATTTTGTTACTATTGGCGGTACAGCACAAAGGTCACTGAAGACATTGTAGGTTTGACACAGACAGAAAGCGGCAGTGGGAGAGAAAGCAAACAAATGGACAGACATATATATAGACACTGACAGTGAGACAACATTGCCGACTATGACGGCTTAACTGGGCAAAAGTATTTACAAAGTTATGCATTAAAAGTGTGTGAATATGTTCGCATGCCAAAATTTCTGGATCAGAGAACAGATTAACTCCTTCTGCGCCCTAGCAGGAGTGTCCTTCAGCTGGTTAGTATATCTTTGATAGCTTTATCTACATTACAACCCAATGTGATGCAAGAGTTGAGTAACATGACACAGAAGAACTTTCCTGACAGTTTCATGTAGTTGTGTACAGGGTCATATTTAAACCAAGTGCAACATGTGCAACTGAACATGGCAGTAAAATTCTGTGGGTGGCAAAATAGTGCAATTGAAAAATAATTATTGAAGTATACCAGTACATTTAATGTTCATTGCAACATAATCTACACAGCCAGTTACTTACCATCAAAATATTAACAGATATTTCCACTTGTCACTAAACTCATATTTAACTGCAGGTTCACTTTTATGTAAATCTTCCATGTACAGGTGTATCAATTTCTCCATATACTCTCACATGTGTCTTGTTATTCAATTTTTCATCCAGTTATGGTTACATTGCCGTTGTACAGAAAACATTTCACTTGATTTGGATAGTAAAGTACTGCAAGTACCTTAAGTGGGCTCATATTTTAATGGTAAAAGTAAAGACAAAACATATATGAAGTTGCACTTTGAAACAATAACAATGAACTTCATAGCTCTGAAAGTGCAGGTGGAATTTACAGTTGTGGACTGTAAATGGAATGTTCTAACTTTTAGAGTTCCAGAAGGGTGTCAAGCATCTGCTTGTCCTAAAGCACAGGATTTTCTGAAGAAGCCCATGGCCGACAGCTGAAAGTGTTGTATTTGTGTGTCTTTTTTATGTGCCCGTCACAGCCTGTCGCCACGTCTTTGCAATGAGTTGTAAACTGTCCTTATTACTATATTGTTAATTCCAACCTAGACTTTCCATTATTAGATGAAGGTATCAGAAAATTGACCTTCATGTGAAGTTATTTACTTTCTTGTTTTGAAGTAGATTTATATTGATAATGCCAAGTATAATCACCAGTGGTTTTTTATGCATGAAGGAATTATCCACATATTGCTTTTCAATAATGTCATGGCAGATGTCTATGTGATGCTCTGTAGGAATCAAGGTGTGTAGGACAAACTTTATCACATTTTTACTTCCTTCAAAACATTCTAGAGAATGTCTAGAGCACTTAATTTAGATATATTTCTCCATTGTGACTTGTAACCCAACAGTGTTGACACACTGATTGCATGCCACTAATCAACACTGTCTGCTCACAACTGACCAGTCAAATACCCATCTGTTGTTTGTAGTTGTTAGTTCAAGCTGCCACAACAGTTTTTGCAGTGCCCTTTACTTACATGTCAAGAATAAAACCACACTTTGTAAATTTTGGAGTACAGTATATATCTTGATGATTATCAAGCCATACATAATCTCTGCTGTGATAGATGCCAAAGGTGCATTATCATGCTATTATGCAGATAGCATAATATTTTGGTTCATCACTGTATATTTGCAAAACTCAAGTTGTCAAAATGGCTTCTAACTAAAAGTTCATATTTTTATTTTAGTCTTTTCAAGAACGAAACAGTGGAAATTCCAGGAAGGATTCAACAATATTTTACAGATGGATAGGATGCTTACTTAACACAGAGATGTCGGAGCTGGAGACGGTGGTTGTGTCTGTGTCAGTGTGTCTCTCTCTGACAGAGGTCCTAATATCTGAAAGCTCTGGTGTTGTATTCTATTATTTGTGCCTGTTTGCGACTCATTGGTCATCTCTGTGGTGAGTAAGCAACGTATCCTCAAAAATATCTTTTCAATAATCTGTGCAGAATTAATACATTATTGTACGGAAGCTGTTGTTGTTGTTCCTTTTTTTCAGTCAATATGTTATTCTCACTTTATTATTTTGGTTTTTTATTCTGAGACATCAAAGAATCTTCAATTCATCGTTGGATGGAAGTATGTGGGGTAAAAATCCCAGAGAGAGACTGAGAGATGAATAGAGCAAGCAGGTTTAAAAGGATGTAGGTTGCTGTTCTCATTCAGAGAGGAAGAGGCTTGCACAGGATAGGGTAGTCTCGAGAGCTGCAACAAACCAATCTCTGGACTGGAGACTATGACAACATGAGCTAATGAACAGAGTTAAAAAATTATGTTTGATTGTATGCAATACAAATTCTGACAACAGTACCTCAAACTGTTTTATCATTTTGTATTGCAAGAGTGTGAATAAATAATGCATTCAATAAACCCCAAGAAACATAAACAGGGAATCCCAGTCATAAACTCTACTCTAGGCTAGATTTTTTTTCAACCAGATCAATTAGACTGTTTCCTTACCAATTAACAGAATAATGTTCTAGTTATTCAAAATGATTATTTTAACTAAAAGTAAGTATGTATGCTCTCAAGGTAATAGGTTTTAACAATGGAAAGTCCAGGTTGGAATTTCAGTAATGTAGTAAGGATAGGTTGCAACTCACTGTAAAGATGATTGCCGAGCCACAGACAGGCAAGTAGAAAAAAATCAACCTGTTCTTTCCATTGTTAGAAAGATCACTTGTACACACATGACCGTCATCTCCGGTTGTTGCAGCCATGCATGAGTTGTGTCTGAGTGACTGTGTGAATGTGTCTCACCTTTCCCTATATGCCTGTTTGTGGCTCATCAATTGTCTTCAAAGTGAGTTGCAACCTATCTTCAGTGTATTATTGATACTGGGATTTACTAACAGCTCTATAATTTAATATGGCCACACACTCATAGACTGGAGGTGAGACCTTTGGACAGAACTGAAATTTCTGTGTGGTTAAGATTTTTGGTGCACAGGTTAATCAGAGTGTTCTGGGCTTGTTTTGGCTCTGGATGTTGTGGAGTGTTGGTAGGGAGTTTTGAGGGATGTGGCAAGTTCAAAAGGTAAGCTAGGTATGCATTGGTTGCTATGAGGGACTCATGAGGAGGAACAATGTGGGTAGGATAGGGATTGGACAGTGGCGTTTCAAGGTCGCAGTATGATGTCAGAAAGCTGGATTTGTTATGGAGTTAGTGTTTGAAGTGCTCCTCCAAGCGCTGGATGATTTACAGGTTAAAAATGATAAAAAGACACATCAACATTACAAAAAATAGTTAAATGCTCAGTAAGGCAGTGCTGTATCCATCCCCACCACCATCTTGCAAACTTCCTATAACCCCGTCCCCTTCTCACTCATCTCCACCTATCCCCACACCACAGAGGGTGATTCACAATGTGGCAGCCTGAGAAGATGGTTGTGTGTCTGTGAAGTATGATTTAGTAAATGGTGTTTTTCTTTCTGATGAAGGGTAATGGGCAAACCTAACATACCATATTACAGAATGTGTTTACACATCCTGCCTGAACTGCATTAATCTAGTGGTAGGTCCATAGGTATTTGAAAGTACTATAGCCCCAGACAAAGTCCATATTAATTGAACAACTATATTGTGCACAGATCGAGATACAGACACAACCAGGTAAAAACATGGCAGACCTGAGAAACAGCTCACCCAAAGAGCTCAGTGAAAGATATTCATTTGTTGAAGAGGTCGAGAGGTGCAATTGCTGCCACAGTCCCCCCCCCCCCCCCCCTCCCCCAGAACAGAGTACACTGTCGAGCTTGGGGAGAAGGGGGCAGGGTGAAGACAGCAGCTGGCATCCAAATCCGAGGAGTCCTCATGACAGTCAGCTCCACCACATACTCAGGCAGGATCAAAGGTTCTTGGATGTGGCATGCAGTTGGTCCGAAATGGCAAAGTCCTTGAGCTGGCAAGGTAGACGTATCTGCTGGTCAAGATGACAAGTACCAGGGTGATCAGTTGGACAAACTGGTATGATGAGGTGCACTACACTAGAAAGGAGAAGAAATCGGGTGGCATCCGAGTCCAGAGAAGGTGCTGGAGTGATACACACTTGAGAAGCTCACACCTACTCTGTTGAGAGGAAGGGGAGCCACTAATAGCCATGTAGATGACGAAAATTGATCCATTGTAAAAGTGAACAGAGATGTCAAGGGTGGAAGAGGGGGTGGCAAACAGGGATGTCAAACTAGGCAACTGGAGTCACAGGAAGCGAAAGTGAGAGAATCCTCAAAAAGGAGAGGCAGTCAAGGCTGGAAACTCCTCGAACAAAGGGAGTGAGGAAGGGGGCAGGTCATCAGGAGCAGAGCTCTGTGAGGGGGAGGTGGGGGAGTGTGGGCCACTAGATGGAGAGGCCAAAGAAGTGACAGGAGAGGGGTGGGGGAAGAGGGAGGTGCTTTATGCTTCATAAGTGGAAAACTGTCATTCTCATTCTGAGGCAAAGAAGCACACTTGCCATAAGTGGGTTTGACAAGGTTCACCAAAATGGTGGAGGGGATTCCATTAAACAAAATGGTAATGGTGTGGGGGAGAGTGGCTGGAATGGGGGGGGGGGGGCAATTGATTCTGCGCAGGGAAGCTGCATCATTTGAGTGAGGGGGAGAGGAAGGATTGACAAGCTTCCCTGGTAAAACCAAGAGTTGTCCATAGACAAATTCAGCCACAGTACCATGGAGGTTTTCCTTGTTGTTGGCATAAAGGCCAAGGAATACAAGGGGAAGGGCCTCTGCCCAGAGGGAGTCGTGACACTGTAGAGTTGTTTTTAGGGTCCTGTGCCATCGCTTTACCAGCCTGTTGCTCCGGGGGGTGGTAGGTGGTGGTCTGGATGCGCTTAATGCCACAGAGGTGGCTAAGGACTGAGAAGAGGGCCGATCAAACTGTTGGCTATGATTGGTGGTAATGACCAAGGGACAGTTGAAGGGACCAATCCAGGAGGGGAGATGCCGTCTGCAGAGACAGTATAACCTAGAAAACGGACATAATTTTGATTAATTTGGTCTTTGCTGTGACTTAACTCAATGCCTGTGGTGGCTAAGGTGTCAAAAAGGGTCTGACATGGTGTTTTGTTTTCTTCGACAGAGGCTCTGAATAGTAACATATCATACAAATAGACAAAACAAAATGTAATAGGAATGAGAGCCTTGGTGATGAAACACTGCCAGGTTTGTGTGGCATTTTTTAGTCCCAAAGGCATGAAACGGTAATTATATAACCCGATCAAAGGCATGTTGGCAGTCTTTTCAATGTCGTCTGTGGCCATTGGTATTTGGTGATATGCATGTTTGCAGTCTACCATGGAAAAAAAAATCATTCACTCCTGCAAGTGTGTGAGTATAATGTGTGACATCCAGAATGGCATACCTGTCCATGATGGTCTTGGCAATGAGTCTATGGTAGTCACCTTTCTCAACTAAGTGAATGGGAGAAGACCATCTGCTCAAAGAAGATTTGATGATGCCAGATTCAAGCAGCTCTGAGAACTGCTCCTCTACTGCTGCAAATTTCTCCATGCAAAGATGGCAAGGTTTGCTGGAGACTAGAGTGTCATCTGTCAGTTGTAGTTTGTGAACTGTTCTGTTAATGATGACTGAGATACACTGCTGAGAAAGGGGAGCAGAGGGGATAGCAGTAGAGAGAGAGGTGGATTTATGTGACCCATCAGAGTCTCCAAGCACTGTTTTGACAGCTGGTGATGGTAGTGAATGTGATAGCATATCAGCAGTGTGCTCATCAGTGTTCATGGTTGCTGGCAGGAGGGATGGTGGCAACATTGCTCTGGCTAATGTTGGTGCCACTGGAGGCATCACTCGTGCTTGTGCAAGACAATAGCTGGGTCATGCCAGGGTACAGGATGGCAGGCGATGTAGTTACCACAGCAGCTGCTGGCATAGATGGCAAAGCCACTTGCTTGCTAGGGCAAGATGGCTGCCGGCCCGCAGTGGCGGATGGGTTGTGAGAGGACATGGTTGCACCTGTGGCCACCAGCATGAATAGGAGCACCAGAACATGGACTCAGAACATGGCGGAGGAGCAGCAGATTCAACAAGAGGTATTGCAACTGCAATATGTTTACACACATCTGTGTACAAGCAGGGAGGGGGAACTGAACTGTCAATATCACTGTCAACCATGTGCATGGGTGCAATGTCACTGATTACATTAAGAGTAGGGGTACTTGGTGAATGTCAGCTTTGTTTCTGTAACAGCAAGGGGACGAACAATGTCATTCCTCTCATGCCTTAGACACAACATCTGTTCATGTTCATTATACCCTTTAGAAAACAGCATTTTGAACTTGTCAGTGGTTTCAAAAAGTTCATGAACTATGTTTACACCCATGATAGATGAGTCGGTGTTTGACAAATCACACCAAAAATGTTTGTTTGTGGGGTGATGGAAGATAGAGTGGTGCATGACATCAGCAGAGAGTTCGTGATGCACTAAAAAATTCATGCCCACTATAGGTTCCGGAATGTCAGCCAATAAAATGTTCCACTATTGGATGCATTAAGGTGACAAGTGAACAGAGGGAGAAGTTGAGCCTGCACACAGCAGTTGAATGGTGGTGACGGCTCAAAGAACCACATCATGAGCTCCCAGAGAGCTGGTGACCGTAGACATAGGTAGCAGAGAGACATCGGCACCAGTGTCGACCAGGAAGCAAGTAGAGGCGAACACCTGGAGGCGGAGATTCACTAATGGAATGCTGCATGAGTAGGCGCCTGTTGCCAGCTGGACAGGAAGTGGTGCCTAAGTCATCCTGCACTCTATGTCTGGGTGAAGGCAAGGTGAGTGCCACTTCCGTGCAACATTTACAAAATGGTTGCAAAATTAGCAGTATGGATAGTGCAGAACCTGTTCCTGTGAATAGCAGATGAGTGGAGGCAAGCCATCATCGGAGTCTGCAGAGGGACCTGGTGTGTCGCCCTTAGTAGGAGGGCAAATCTGTGGAGACTCGGTGGTATAGTGACAAGGAATACCAGATGGGTCAATGAGTTCATCAGGCCCATGGGAACGACATCAGGTGAAGGTGCGAGGCCAAGGTGCGGACTGCAGAGCCTGAGTTGTTACTAGCCTCCCATAGGTATGCTACATGCACTCTATTGAGGATGCAAATGCACTCGCTGGGTGATTCCAAGATGTTGCGAGCGAGTGTCGTCTGGACTGGAAGAGGCAGTTTACTGGTCCAAGCTACCATGAGGCCAGAGTCCTGTATCATGTGTTCAATGACCTGCATTCAGAGACATTTCCACAGTTGTGAAGGTTTTCTGTCTCCAAGATATTCCTTACGTAGGAGGAACATCATTAAATCATAAATAAGGTCAACATGTTCGTGTAGGTGCCTTAAAATGGGGCAGTTTGGGTAGGAGACCTGGTGGAGGAGAAAGAGTCTATCATTGCACCTGAGTCCCAGGTTCAGCAACAGCAGCATCTGCCAGATGTTGTTGTAGCAATTCCATGGCATTACGTCATGCGCCAGAGGTCCTTGGTGGGACCAAGATTGTGAACGGTTGTGTGGCAACATGCTGTGATGGATCAACACCAAAGGCCAACATGGCAGAAACACCAAAATGTGCTGAAGAAACAGGGGATTGCGTGCATGAGAATGAGAAAGAGTCCTGTGATGTACTAGTGATGCGGGTGGGTGAGGGCGGCATGAGCGGTCGCGAAGCGGCAGGAGTGTCCCGAGACACTGAGCATGACTGATCATCACACACATTGACATTTGTTAAAATGTTCATGGGAGAAAAGTAACTCAAAAGGTTATGGGTGGTGAAAGCACTATCATTATGGTGACACAGCACTGCTGGTTGCACAATGTAGGGCGGAAAGGTATTGTTTGTCATGGAAACTGCTTGTGAAGGAAAAGATGCAACAGAGACTTATGAGTAGGAACCTGAGACATAAACTGAACTCGAGGAAGAGTCTGGAATGGCTCCACTGGCAGGTTCACAGGATGCAGCAGGTCAGAGAAGGTCCTATGGAGGCAAAGCACTATGTAACCATTGGCTGAGCACATAGCCCATGGAGTAATATGTATTAGCACATGGCAGCAGATTGGTGGGCTGTGAATTTAAATCTTCAAATCTCAACTATTACATTAATTAACACAATTAGCTGGTCTACACAACTTGTTTATGAGCCTAACATATATACAATGCTATTTATTATCATGTCTTTATGTAAATACAAAAGTTTCTACAATTCATCTGTGTAGTTCTTGAAATACCTTACAGTGACAGAAGTATTATTTATAGAACTGTCTGGAAAGCACCTAAACGAATCTCTTAATTAATAAAATCTATCACTTGTTAACTAATCACAGTATCACTGAGACACTGTCCTACACTGATTCCTAGGCTGGCTATTTCGTTTGCAACTAACTTCACATGCAACATATATCACTATTAGACCACACGATTCTGGGTCCAATGCAAATGGTATCGTATGATAACATTGAGATGAGAGGGCAAGCAGTATCATCACAATACCCCCCATCAGCTCGACGATGCCCTCATAAGTCGAGGTGATGTAATCGTAAAGCACCTACTTTAGATGGCTTGGACCTGGTGGCTGGCTTGGCTGCATCAGTGCCTCACTTAGTCCTGTCTGGGGTTGGCACAGCACAGTACACACACACACAGCATCACCAGATCCTGAAAGTTCCAAGAGTGACAAGTGTATGGCCTCCCAAGAGCAGAGGGCAGTATCGGGAACAGCTGACACTCAAGAATCTGCCACACTGAACTTGTCTGACCTTTTTAAGCATCAAAACAAAATACACAAGAAACATATGACAAAAAATATCCCAACTATACTGTAAAATTTACTGTTCTCACATTCTGAACTGAATTTTTTAAAACTTTGAGGACATCTTGGTATCTTACAAAATCATTAGACACTAACATTAATTAACTGATTCTATCATGATTTCTTTCAATATCTCAAATACTTTAACTCTTTAATACTCAGGCAACAATTTGAATTCAAATTTTAACTGTGTCAAATTAATACATTAAAAAGTCTAACTGAACAAACTATATTGAAATCAATATTCTTATTAACATAAAAAAAATACATACACACATTTCATACCTTAACAGTAAAGAGGAAACATAGAATGATAGATATGAGAGAATTTCAACAGGTTACAGAATGAATAGGAGATGTGGCACCAGAAACCAAAATCAGAAGTATGCTACCTGTTTGGACTCAAAGTTGCCATCTGGTGGTGGTTGGTAGCTGGGCGGAGATGCCGCCTAGTCAGGTCTGCCCCCTGTGAGAAATGCTGGAACCCCAAGGGCAGCTTGACCACCACCGCGGGCCCACCAGCAGGTATACTGCCTTTGTTCCGATGCCGTCCCAGCCCTCGAGCTGGGTGCCTGGCACTCGGCACGGTAGACTGTATCGAGGCTCCGTCGCTAACGGACGCATGTCGGATGTCTCAGAGGGCTACCGCTAGTAGGCTCCTCATGATTGTAATACGGTGTTCGTGGCTTGCAAAACATTATTTGTATAACTTAATAATAAAGTGCTTTAATTATAATTCAGTTTACGCCTTGATTATTATTGAGAAGGTGGAAACGATGGGGAGATTCTAGTCTCTCACATTTACACGCCTTCTCGTAATGTACGTGGAACCAGAGACTCGTACACTACCACATAGCTAGAAATCCAGTACTTGCCAACGCACTTAGCACACACAGAATGTGTACTTTCCTAAGGTTTACAAAAGTTTATATCCAAAATATTCACAATACAAGTTTCAAGATATTTCATCAAAGAATACATATATACAAAACTCTTATAGCTGCAACAAATTTTACAAAAATAGCACTTATACATAGTCTTATTATTACCAACTACTGTCTGTATGGCTTGAGTTCTGTTATATTCCTCAGTCCAAATGCTTTTCCTGACTTGGGATACTCTAACCTGTAAGCATTAGGATGAGGGTTTCCCACAACTTTGAAAGGCCTGATATATATATATATATATATATATATATATATATATATATATATATATATATATATATATATATAAAATATAAAAAATAGACGAAGATTACTCACCAGGCGAAGGAGCACAGGTGTGACAGCATCACAAATAAATAAATGAATACACACACACACACACAATCGCAAGCTTTCGCAACCCAGTTGCGTCTTCAGGCAGTAGGGAAGGAGAGGGAAAAGGAAATGATGAGGGTTTTAAGGAAGGGGGTAAGGAGCCATTCCAATCCCGGGAGAGGAAAGACTTACCTTGGGGGAAAAAAAGGAGGGTAAACAAATGCACACATGCCCACACATTCACACAGACACAAGTACACCTAGGCAGACATACTGTAGTACACCTACACCTAGGCAGACATACTACAGTATGTCTGCCTAGGTGTACTTGTGTCTGTGTGAATGTGTGGGCATGTGTGCATTTGTTTACCCTCCTTTTTTTCCCCCAAGGTAAGTCTTTCCTCTCCCGGGATTGGAATGGCTCCTTACCCCCTTCCTTAAAACCCTCATCATTTCCTTTTCCCTCTCCTTCCCTACTGCCTGAAGACGCAACTGGGTTGCGAAAGCTTGCGATTGTGTGTGTGTGTGTGTATTCATTTATTTATTTGTGATGCTGTCACACCTGTGCTCCTTCGCCTGGTGAGTAATCTTCGTCTATTTTTTATATTTTTTTTATATTTTTTTATATTTTATTTTTCCTGCTAGGAATTTTTCGTCTTAATAATCGTTATATATATATATATATATATATATATATATATATATATATATATATATATATATATATATATATATCAAAGAATTTATTGAGTTCATGGTTGATAGCCTTAGATCTTTCTTGGGCTTTGACTAAAACCATTTGTCCGATATCAAATCTGGTAGTTTTCAAACTTCTGTCATGTCTTCTCTTCCTGGCTTCAGCTTGTTCCTTCATAGTCCTACATACGATCTCTCTCTCTCTTGTTTGGTCAATTCTTTCCAAGGTGAATAGTTGACAAGTTCACTGATTAGGTTAGGCGATGATTTTCCAAACATGATTTCTTAAGGGCAGAATTTCGTGGATGTATGTTGAAGGCTGTTCAAAATCTCTTCAAATTCATACACATAATCTATCCATGATGCATGATTTTTGTTACAGGATGTCCTGAACAATCTACCAATTTCCCTCATGTATCTTTCTGCCAGATTGCTGGAGGGGTGGTAGGCCAAAATCAATATGCGTCTGATGTTTTCAACTTGTATGAATGATTTCCAACGCTTCAAGGTAAAATGAGTTCCATTATCAGGCAAGATTTTCTTAGGTTTGCCAACTGTCTGAAAATAGTCATTCCTGAATTTTTTGATTATGGTTTTGCTGGTGGCTTTCTTCACACAGTACAATTTAGTAAATTTAGAGAACAGATCCACAGCAACAAATATATGGCTATAACCACCTCTGGTCTTGGGAAGACTTCCATAAAAATCCACAGCTACAGTTTCAAGCAATTCTCGTGGCAAGATGTTCTGCATGAGTCATTTACATGTCTGATTGGACATCTTGACTCGTTGGCATCTGTCACATGTAGTCACTAATTTCTTAACTCTCCTGGAAATGTTATAAAAATAGATGTTCTCTTGTATTTTCTGTATACACTTTTATGTACCACAGTGGCCAAAACTTTCATGAACATACTTTATTAATACATCAACACAGTTCTCGGGCCAACACAACTTCCATTTATCACTGTCGACACTCATATGTCTAAACAACATGCCCTTGTATGTCTTATAGTATTTCCTTACCTTATCTTCCCCTCTTTTGCCTAACAAGCTCTTGACTAATCTCCAATTATCATCATGATTTTGGTATCTCCTAATCTTGTCACAAATTTTTCGTATTTCTGCTTCTTCTTTAACACCTTTCAGGTATGTGACTCTGAATTACTTTTTACAGGCTCCACTGCTATCTTCAAATTAACCCCCCCTCCCCCCCCCCCCCCCCACACACACACTGGCAAACGAGAGAGTGAATCAGCAACAAGATTGTCCTTGTCATTCATGTATTCCATAGAGAAATCAAACTGTTGCAAGAACAGTGCCCATCTGGTAATCCAGTTATGGTGAAGTTTGCACTCCTGAATGTAGGTCAAAGCCTTCTGGTCTGTGAATGCAATAGTTTTGTAGCCTAATAAGTAGTTTCTGAATGTTGTGAAAGCCTAAAAAATTGCTAAAGGTTTCCTTGCTGTAACGGTGTATGCCTTCTCATGTTTCTGTCATGTCCTGCTTGCAAATGCAATGGTCTGGTGTTCTGGCTGGTTAGCTGTTGTTTTCACTTGAAACAAATGAGCACCAATTCCATAATCACTACTGTCAATACTTAAACCAAACGGTAATGACAAGTCTGGTCTGTATAAAATATTGCTGTTACAAAGCTGCTTTTTTATCTCTTCAAAGGCTTGTATGCATTCTTCTGACCAATTCCAAACAGTATTTTTCTTCAGCAGGTTGTTCAAACATGGGACATTCAAGGCTTGTGTACTTATTTATTTGCGGTAAAATTCACACCTGCCAAAAAACTATTTGAGTTGTTTCTTAGTCTTGGGCACAGGAAACTTTGCTATGGTTTCAATTTTCTCATTGTCTGGGAGTATACTTTCTTCAGTTACAATGTGATCAAGAAATGTTAACTGTTCCACAGCAAATTTACATTTTTCTAGTTTAAGAGACATCCCTCCTGCTCTTAATCTTCTGCACACTTCTTCCAGTAAGCTTATGTGTTCTTCCCAGGTTTGACCAGTGACAAGGATATCATCCACAAACACAGTTAACTTTTCAAAAAGATCTTTGCCTAATACCAAATACAAAGCTCTGATAAATTCAGCTACAGAAACATTTAATCCAAATGGGACCACACAGTACTGATAGCTCTTTCCATTGTACAAGAAAGCAGTGCACTTCCTTGAGTCTCTGGCAAGTGGCACCTGATGAAAACCAGAAGTCAAGTCCAGGATAGTCATATATTTTATACGTTCAAATTTATACAATAGTTTGTTGATGCTCTCTGGATGGTCAGTTTCCCTTTCTAAAAACTTGTTCAGATGTCTAGAGTCAAGTACATTCCTCACATCTCACATCTCCATTCTTCTTGGATATCACGATGATCGGGTTGTTGTATTCACTAGAACTCCTCTCAATTATGTTCCAGTTTTCCATCTTTTCAAGTTCTTTCTCTACAGCTTTCCTTTTTGCAATAGGAACACCATATGGTTTGATGTAAAATGCTTCATGTGGTTTGACCCGCAAGGTACACTGGTAGTTTTTCACTCTCCCCGGTCTGTCATAGAACACATCATGATAGTTGCACAAGACTCTTCTCAGCTCTTCTTTTTGTTCTTCATCTAATTTGTTGGCTTCCTCCACCTTGGTATTTATGAGTTCATGATAATTAATATCCTCCATGGCTCTTCATGCATGTATTCTACATCTCTATTATGATATAATAAATCTAATCCTACACTCTGCTTACTCAGGCTATTCCCATTTTTCAATATCATAGCCGTACAATGTTAAACAGCCGTCTTCAGGTCCACAAACATAACTTTTCTTCCTCCCCAGTCAAATACAGCATTCACTTTCATGATCCAGTCAGTTCCTAGAAAAATATCCTCAGATAGATTAGGTATTACTGGACATCCTTGACATAGATTGACATCATTCACACTAAAGTTCAACAAGACTTCCCAGTTAACTACCTTGCTGTTTCTGCCGGTAGCACCCTTTATCTTGATTCCTACTACAGGCATCTCCATGAAGTCTGGTACATGTTTCACACAATCTCTAAATTGTTCAGAAATTCCACTGATTGGACTACCTGTATCAACTAATGCTTCCTTGCCTTTTCCATCAATAAACACACTAATATATGGGCATCCAGTGACATCATATTGTATATCTTCCTCTTCTTCATGAGTAATATCATCAATAATATCTTCATGTTTCATAGTATAGGAATGCAACCTTCCTTGACTTTAACATAAATCATCCCATCAAGTTCCTTCTCTAAATCTTCCAACTCCATGACCTCCACATCTTCTTCACTATTTTCATCACTATCATCCTCTGACTTCTCTGAACTCACACTAGACAAAACATCAAAATCTTCATGATTCTCAGTCTTCACAGTTTCATGAGCAGTAACATTCAGTCTGTCTTCAGCATCTTCAACCTTATCACTTAGCAATTTACACAGTCCAAACACATAATGTTCTTCACTTATTTTGGGTTCTTCTACAGCCATATCTTCACTTGCATTATACATATTGGCTACAGTATCATCATCTAGTACAACCTCTTCTGGTTCTATACACTTGTCCTCTTCTTTCCAAGCCTGGTTCTTAATGACTTCCCACAGTTCTTTGTTAAACTTGAGCCGATTTACCTTGTGTGTTACATTCTGTCCCTGTCTATATTGCTCATTTTCCAATTTGTGTCCAAATCTGATCCTATTTGTTGTAGCCTGATTTCTTGTCCTATTTCTCACCCCAACCTGACAGGCTTCCATAGGGGTTACATTTAGTTTCCCTGCCCGTTTCCATTAGACTTGTAGTAACCTTGGTTCCTATTGTTTCTTCCTTGCCTGTTCCTATAATCCGTACTCCCACCTTGCTGTCTACTTTGGTTCTCACGACTACCTTCTTGGTGATTATCTCTTCTGTCTCTTCCATGATGGTCTTCTTGGTACTGGTTTCTCTCCCTTTCTCTCTCATAACTTCTGTCTAATCTTCCAACAAATCTTAATAAGTCCTCAACTGAATCATCAGGTCCACAATCCAACGCTTGCTGTATTCTACATGGTAATCTTCTATGTAGGGCGTCCACCAATGTGGATTCATCTAAAGGTGAGTCAAGATGCACTAAATTTTCTGATTTCAGCCTCACAAAAGTCCCTCATATTGCCATAACTTTCCCTGTACTTTCCCCCATGCAAGAAATCACTTCTTACTCTAGCCCAAGTCCATTGTGAGTCTATGTACGCTGTTATGATAAGTTGTGGTGAATATGCCATGTGCAAATTGCTGAGCCAATTGCAGAGACATAGAAGCGAAGGCACTTAATGAATCTTGTAGAAGAGACAAGTTCGTGAACAGTTGAGAAGCCAGCACATAGCCCACCGGAGGTGGCACAGGCGAAGTCATCATGGCAGGAGACCATTAGTCCATGTCTTGTCATATAAAACACGGAAAACTGGGGTGAGTGATGCAGGACTCACTTCCAACATGTGCAAGGGCATGGAACGAAATAGTGGAGTTTTGGGAATTTGGAGGAGTTGTAGCCCCAGACAAAATCCACATTTATTTGACAACTATACTTTATTGTGCACAGATTGTGATACAAACACAAACTGGTTATAACATGGCGGAGCTGAGAATCAGCTTACCCAAAGAGCTCAGTGAAAGATAGTCAGTTCTTAAGGAGGTCGATAGGTGCTATAACTGCCACAGAACTAATGCTTTTGTGACATTTTATTGGTGTGCGTATTATAGCATATCTAGCACAAGTTCTTTAGTCACATTTTTTCGACTGTACCAAACTCCACAATTCCCAAATGGCACTGAATTTTCAAGTCAGAACTTCATGAGAGGTGAGTAATTAAATCTCATACACAATGTAATAAAACTCTGCTTTTAATTAACCCTCAACTAATGTGATCCATCTCTCAGAGCATTACAGTTTTTTCTCTTATGTTATTTTACACACCCCAAATGCCTGAATACCGAAATGGGCCCTTCCTATTGTGTGATACACATGGATGCCAAAACTCTGTGACTGTTACAGCACTGATTTTTCTTATTAACCCCAGACACAGAGGAGTGTGATAAGTTTGACATGTGTATCAGCTAGTGGCATCATAGCTCCCCAAAGCAAGTTCTGCTTTTATTGCAGTTTTTTGTTATTTGACACCTGGATTAATCAGAATAGTTCTTAGTTGTGTTCCATGAAAGTCTTTTCACTCATTGAAATTTAATAAGCTAAATCAAGTAAAAATGTTTTTCATCAGTATCTTCTCTTAATATGCATTACATAATACATAAGAATGGAAATTCCAGGAAGGATTCAGCAATATTTTTAAAAGGATAGCTTGACACTCACCACAGAGATGCCTTGATGATTCACAGAAAAGCACACACAAAAGATTTCAAGTATACTCAGTATTCGGACATTATGGTCTTCTTCAGAAATAGAAACACATTCTCTCTCTCTCTCATTCTCTCTCTCTCACACACACACATACACACACAACAACAACACAACCACTGACTCCAGCTGCTGTGAGCAGACTGCCAGTCTCCCTACAACATGTCCTACACTCCCACAATCCCCCAAGCCTAAACCTTCATTAGTTCCTGCCTCCACCACCCTCTCCTCATCCTCCCCACCCACACTGTAGCCTCATGTATGTCTTCCATACTGCCACATGATCCAGTCTCTCTCCTTCCCTTCCTCCCTGTCCACTGTCTATCAAACACCATTGGTGTAATACCCCCCCCCCCCCCCCCTTTTCCATGTTGCGTCCTCAGCCCAATGTGGTGAGTAGCAAACTATCCTTCCAAAAATATTATTAGATAATACATAAAAGATTCATAAGTTACACAGAACTGGATGGAAGAGCTCAGAAACATCCATAAAAAAGTCTAATAATGGAAAATTTAGGTTGGAATGTCAATAATAGAGGATAGATGCAACTCACCGTAAAGACGATTGCTGAGTCTTTCGGCAGAAGAAAGGACAGCTGTACACTACCTGAAAACAAATCCCAACCTCTATATATTAGCCCTCTCCACTTTCTTTCAACCACCCTCTGCATACACACTTCTACATGTCCCATTTTCCACTCTCTTGTCCTTCGCTCTTACTGCGTTCCAAGTTGCATCTCACATCCCACCTAATAGAGTCTTCACAATCCATCAGGCACTGTAGAACATTCCATTCATACCCTTGCCCAGAATCCTTCCCCCTCCACTCTACTCTTCATTTGCTGTCAAGATGCACATTGCACTGGACCAGGCAGAGATAGTGCTCATGTGTCCAAAAGAATGTATGTGTTTTTTTTCTGATGAAGACTATGGGGGAAAAAGTTGCATGTATGTAATTGTCTATGTTGTGGCTCATCAAAAGAGTATGTTTCTCTTTTACAGTTAACATACAATGACAATTTTTGTCTTTCGAAGTTGCCGTTTTAGCATCTACAAAGTAAATGTTGTGGTCATCAGTCTGAAAACTGGTTTGAAGCAGGTCTCCACCTTACTCTAACCTGAGCAAGCCTCTTCATCTCCTCGTAAGAACAGCAACCCATGAAAACTTGAACATACTTACTATATTTGTCTTTTGGTCTCCTGCGATTTTTACCCCACACACTTCTCTCCATTGGTAAATTAGATTCCTTGATGTATAAGAATGTGTCCTACCAGTTGATCTCTTCTTTTAGTTAAGGTGTGCCAGACATTCCTTTCCTCCACAATTCTGTTCAATACCTCCTCATTAGTTACACAATCCACCCATTTAATCTTAAGCATTTATCTGGAGCACCACATTACTAAAGCTTCTATCCTTTTCTTTTCTTCACTACTTATCATCCATATTTCACTCAATTCAAGGCAACACTCCACACAAATGCCTATAGAAAAGACTTCCTAACACTTTAAGATTCTATGTTAACAATTTTCTCTTTTTTCAGAAACACTATTCTTCCCATTGCCATTCTGTTTTCTTATATCATCTGTACTTTGACTGTTATGCATTATTTTACTACCCAAATAACAAAACTCTTCTACCATCCTTATAATTTCATTACCTAATCTAATTCCTTCTGCATCATCTGATTTTTTAGACTACATTATCTTATCCTCATTTTGCTCTTGTTAATGTTAATCTTATACACTCTTTTCAAAATATTATACATTTCATTCAACTGTTTTTCCAAGTTCTTTGCTGTCTCTTGCAGAATTACAATGTCACTGGCAAACTTCAAGGTTATTATTTATTCAATGTGAACTTTAATTCCTTCTCCAAATTTATCCTTGCTTTCCTTCAAAGCTTGCTCAATGTACAGATTGATAATATCCTGCCTTACTCTCTTCCCAATCAGTGCTTCCTGTTCATGTTCTTAAATTCTTGTAACTGCTGTCTGGTTTCTGTACAACTTGTAAATAATCTATTGTTCTCTACATTTTGCCCCTGCTGACTTCAGAATTTGAAAGAATGTATTCCAATCAACATTGTAAAAAGCTTTCTCCAAATCTATAAATGTAGCTTTCCCTTTTCTAATCTATAAGTTGTAAGGTGAGTATTCCCTTATGTGTTCCTACTTTTCTCCTAAATCTAAACAGATCTTCCCTGAGTTTGGCTTCTACCAGTTTTTCAAGTCTGCTATAAATAATTCATCTTACAATTTTGAACCCATGACTTATTAAACTGATGGTTCTATAATTTTCACACCTGGCTGCACCTGCTTTCTTTGGAATTTATATTGTTACAGTTTTCTTGAAGTCTGATGGTACTTCACCTGACTCTTAAATATTGCACAACAGTTGGAATAGTTTTATCTCCCAGAGACTTCAGTAGCTTTGAGGGAATTTTGTGTACTCCAGGAACCTTGTTAGGTCTTTCAGTGCTTTGTCACATTTTCTCTCAACATAGTATCTCCTGTTTCATCTACATCTACTTTCTCTTTCCTTTCTACATATTGCCTTCAAATTCATTTCCCTTGCATAGACCCCCAATATATTCCTTCCATCATTAACTTTTTTGCTGAGAACTGGTTTTTCCATCTGAGATTTTGCTATACATAATGCTGTTTTTTGGTCTCCAAATGTCTCTTTTCTTTCCCTGTAGGTGGTATGTATCTTTCCCTTAGTTATACATTCTTCTAGAGACTAGCATTTTCCTTCTAGCCACTCCTACTTAGTGATTTTGAACTTCTTGGCAATCTCATTTCTTAGTTGTCTGTACTCCATTTTACCTGGTTCATTTACTGCATTTTTATAGCTTTTCCTTTCATCAATTAAATTTAGTATTTCCTGTGATATCCAAGATTTTTTTGTAGGTCTTTCCTTCTTATGTATTTGGTAATCTCCTGCCTTCACTATTTCATCTGTCAAAGCTACCCTTCCTCTCCAGTGTTTTATTCTCCCTGTTTCTGTCAATTGTTACCTAAAGCTCCCTCTGAGATTCTCAAGAACTTGAGGTTCCTTCAAATTATCCACATCCCATTTCCTTATTTTTCTACCTTTCTGCAGTTTTTTTCAGTTTCAGTCTACATTTCATGACCAATAAAATATTGCCACGAGAGACCAAGTACACGATCTGCCGGCGTGGCACAGGAGATAGCGTCACTGACTGCGGTGCTGAATGTCGCCGGTTCAATCCCACCCACTGGAAAAAATTTATTTCTTTGTAATTATCAATTCCAGAATGTTCTACATCTTTCTTATGTTCACTTGTAATTTCTACTAGTTTCTTATGTTAACTGTTCTTCTAATTTCCGGTACATTCTGTCTGTGTATAAATAGCAGAGCACTCTACCCGATAGGCAGTTAGTGCTGCGTGTATGTTAAGTTTGTAATAAACCAGCTTTCAGTATAAGAGCCGTGTTCAGTTGCCTTCAAAGTCAAGCCTGCTTCTATTTCAATGCGACATTGTTTGGTGGAGACGCCGGGTATCTTGTGCAACAGATGCATCACCGTGGCTCCGATTAGGCAATGTAAAAGCCATTGCTTACACGGACTGGAACCAGAATACAAGGGATATACTGAGTACATCCTTCCGTAAGTCCGTATTATCAGAAGAATGATGGAAACTAAACCAGCGGTAAGCCAGCTGCACATCAGACACCCATCGGTGTTCTCTGGAGATGCTGGGCAGGACCCCAACAAATGGCTAAAAGGGTTCGACTGAGTCACCAAGTACAACAGGTGGAATCATACAATAAATGCCAACGTTTATTTCTACCTGGACGGAACAGCCCAGCAATGGTTCGAGAACAATGAAGACAAACTGAATGACTTTGAAACATTCCAGGCAGAACTTAAGAAGATGTTTGGAGACCGCCAGTGACAAATCCGCTCGGTGGAAGAACAACGACATGGTGAGCTGACACAGTCGTACATACAGAATGTTTTGGCCCTTTGAAACATAGACAATCCGAATATGACTGAGGCTGACAAAATCAAGCACCTGATGAAGGGTATTGCGGAAGACATGTACCAAGCTATTCTGATCAAAGAAGTCGCTACGACGGAAGAGTTCATCAAGTGGTGCCAACATATTGAAGAGATGCAACAAAGGAGAGTTGGATGCAAGAAGTATGACAGACTCCCCAATGTAGTCCCTATGGCCATTGTGGAGGACCAGCATGACTTCACTTCCCTCATACAACAAATTGTGAGAGAAGAATTACAACAGTTTATGGCAGCCGGGACTATTAGACCAAGTGAGCATCAGATCATGGCCAAGGATATGAACCCTGTAAGTAATGAGGGAGCTGACACCACTGAGGAAGAGGTATATCAGGCAATAGCTCCTGTCTGCCCCGCCAATTGCACCCGACGTGAAGATTGGCATTGCCCTGCTACGATATACGCTGCAGCCGCCAAACGGCAGCCTATGAACCGGCCGACATGGCCACAACCAACTTCCCCAGTAACTATGATGCCCCGCAGAAGAACAGATTTTGGAGGACAGAAGACAACACGCCATTGTGTTTCCACTGTAGGCGCCATGGACATGTTGTACGCTACTGCAGAGAGAGAACGCTAGTATTCTATTCGACAATTATTTTGCTGCAAGACGTCAGTCATCAGAGCAGTTCTATCCCTGGCAGTCACCTGCTGATGAGTTCAGTTGACCTATGGGAAGAATCCCATCGCCGTACCCTAGGCAAGGTCGCTCCCCGACGTGCCGAAGGCGTTCACCATCGCTGTATAGTGGTACCATCTGCTCCCCTAGCTGCCGTGCCCAGGAAAACTAATGAGGTGACCATCTACAGAGGTGAGGCCACCGCAGATGAAAATCCTCCATGGATGACAGTCGCTAAGATGTGACTTCTAAAATTTTCCCGGCGTATTTCTTCTTCCAGTAATTTTCGGGTGTGCAGCCGGATCCCATTGACATTCTGCAACGATATTTCGGCCCAGAGACGTCCGGCCATCTTCAGGTGAGTAGGCAACTACTGAAGAGCGCAGGTACGTTCGCGGTATTTATACCGAGTATTGCGCATGCGAGATACGCTGGAGTCTTACTGCGCATGTGTTAGATGGTGACATGCGCGGTACGGCCGAGCTGTGTGTGCTGCCCTCGGTGGTGAAAGTGAACACTCATCTAATCATCGAGAATCGAATGATTCCGTCGATTCCGCTGTGCCTCAATAGCTTTAAGAACAGGGTTCCAATTTTTATCCAGCTGAAAGCCGTTGTCACGATTTATTAAATTGTCAGCAAGGCGTATTTCAACCGCTTCTTTGAAGACTGAGTTCCAAAAGCCGGAAACTGGAGTTAAAATTGTGGTTTTGTTGTATTCCATGGAGTGTCCCATGGAAATGCAGTGCTCTGCTACAGCTGATTTCGACGGTTGCAGAAGACGGGTGTGTCTTTCGTGCTCCGTACAGCGCTCTTGAACCGTTCGAGTCGTCTGACCTATGTAAGCAGAACCACACTCGCAGGGAATTTTATAAACGCCCGCTTTTTTCAATAGCAAATCGTCTTTTACAGATCCGACTAGGGCTATATTCTTCGCTGGTGGACGGAAGATGACCTGGATTTTATGTTTCCTTAGCAATCTGCCTATTTTAGAGGACACATTGCCAGCATAAGGAAGGAATGCAACTGATTTGTAATCTTCTTCATTGTCCTCTGTGCGTTGCTTCCTGTTGTTATGATTACGTATGGCCTTCCTTATTTGGCGTGGAGTGTAGCCATTCTCTTTGAACACTTTCTCCAAGTGTTCCAGTTCTGCAGGAAGATTTTCTTCGTCTGATATCAAGTGTGCTCGATGTATTAGCGTACTAAGGACACCAGCGGTTTGTGCGGGATGATGGCAGCTGGACGCCTGGAGGTATAGATCTGTGTGCGTAGGTTTCCTGTACACAGAGTGTCCCAAAGAGCCGTCATCCTTGCGTCGTACCAGCACGTCCAGAAATGGTAAAGCTCCATCTTTTTCACTCTCCATGGTAAACTTGATATTTTCATGTATTGAATTTAAGTGATGGTGGAATTTCTCCAGTTCCTCTCTACCATGAGGCCATACAACGAAAGTGTCGTCTACGTAGCGCCAGAACACAGTGGGCTTTAAAACAGCAGACTCAAGTGCCTTCTCCTCAAAGTCCTCCATAAAAAGGTTAGCCACCACAGGGGACAGAGGGCTCCCCATGGCGACACCGTCAGTTTGTTCAAAAAATTCGTTATTAAATAAAAAGTAGGTTGAGGAGAGAGTATGCTCAAACAAAGCTGTCAAGTCTTCACTGAAAATGTTACCAATGAGATGTAACGAGTCCATTAAAGGCACTTTTGTAAAGAGCGAGACCACATCAAAGCTGACTAGTAAATCCGTGCTGCTCAACTTAACTGTCTTCAGGCGATTCACAAAATCTCCAGAGTTACGTATGTGGTGACAACACTTGCCCACGTAAGGCTTGAGCAAAGAAGCCAGATGTTTAGCGGTATAATAGGTCGACGCACCAATATTGCTCACTATTAATCGTAGTGGGACACCATCCTTGTGAATTTTGGGAAGGCCGTAAAGTCTTGGTGGTACTGCACTGTGTGGTCTCAGCTTCTTGATGACTTGTTTTGGTAAAGAACTATCATTCAACAGTGAAGCGGTTTTCCTTGATATGCGACTCGTTGGGTCCTTTTCAATCTTGCGATACGTAGAATCCGATAGCTGGCTATAAATCTTCTCGTTGTAGGCTTCCCTTGTCAAGAGGACCGTGGCGTTACCCTTATCTGCAGGGAGCACGACTGTGCTGGTATCTTCTCGTAAGCTGCGGAGAGCCGCTCTTTCAGCTGGTGAGATGTTACTTCGTTGTGGAGCACACTTCAACAAAGTTCGGCAAGATTCACGTCGAACTTCGTCTGCAGAATCCACAGAGAGAGGTCTTATGGCTTCCTCAATAGAACTGATGAACTCCGTAAAAGGAGGCGAAGTAGGCGTGGGCGCGAAATTCAAACCCTTCGCAAGCACAGACATCGTCGCATCGTCAAGAGATTTCTCCGTTAAGTTCACCACGGATCGTACAGGAACATCTTTTTGCGGTTCTTGTGCTGCGAGTCGGCCGAATTTTGCACTCTGTCTGTTTGTACTATCCCTGTGAGCCCAATCTGCCTTGGACCAGGATACACCGTCAATCCAGTCCCAGCTGAGGGAAGAACATCTTGCTGCAATTTCCAGATGTAAATAAAATAAGTCCCTGGCAACAGTATCCAACTCACGACGTGTAAAACGTATTCGTTCTCTGACCAAGGCTAAACTTGCCTTGCGTTTTATCTTGTTGGCAGCCACACTATTTATAAAATGTACAACTCTGGCAAAAGTTGGAATAAAATTATGGTCTCTACATTTAAGTAAAAAATTCAGTGAACATAGTAACCTGGCTCTTTTCTCAGGTAATTTATCCAGTCTGTGGATATCCTGGACCATCTCCTCCCCGTAGAGGAATCTGATGTGACTTCTAAAATTTTCCCGGCGTATTTCTTCTTCCAGTAATTTTCGGGTGTGCAGCCGGATCCCATTGACATTCTGCAACGATATTTCGGCCCAGAGACGTCCGGCCATCTTCAGGTGAGTAGGCAACTACTGAAGAGCGCAGGTACGTTCGCGGTATTTATACCGAGTATTGCGCATGCGAGATACGCTGGAGTCTTACTGCGCATGTGTTAGATGGTGACATGCGCGGTACGGCCGAGCTGTGTGTGCTGCCCTCGGTGGTGAAAGTGAACACTCATCTAATCATCGAGAATCGAATGATTCCGTCGATTCCGCTGTGCCTCAATAGCTTTAAGAACAGGGTTCCAATTTTTATCCAGCTGAAAGCCGTTGTCACGATTTATTAAATTGTCAGCAAGGCGTATTTCAACCGCTTCTTTGAAGACTGAGTTCCAAAAGCCGGAAACTGGAGTTAAAATTGTGGTTTTGTTGTATTCCATGGAGTGTCCCATGGAAATGCAGTGCTCTGCTACAGCTGATTTCGACGGTTGCAGAAGACGGGTGTGTCTTTCGTGCTCCGTACAGCGCTCTTGAACCGTTCGAGTCGTCTGACCTATGTAAGCAGAACCACACTCGCAGGGAATTTTATAAACGCCCGCTTTTTTCAATAGCAAATCGTCTTTTACAGATCCGACTAGGGCTATATTCTTCGCTGGTGGACGGAAGATGACCTGGATTTTATGTTTCCTTAGCAATCTGCCTATTTTAGAGGACACATTGTCAGCATAAGGAAGGAATGCAACTGATTTGTAATCTTCTTCATTGTCCTCTGTGCGTTGCTTCCTGTTGTTATGATTACGTATGGCCTGTTCTTAAAGCTATTGAGGCACAGCGGAATCGACGGAATCATTCGATTCTCGATGATTAGATGAGTGTTCACTTTCACCACCGAGGGCAGCACACACAGCTCGGCCGTACCGCGCATGTCACCATCTAACACATGCGCAGTAAGACTCCAGCGTATCTCGCATGCGCAATACTCGGTATAAATACCGCGAACGTACCTGCGCTCTTCAGTAGTTGCCTACTCACCTGAAGATGGCCGGACGTCTCTGGGCCGAAATATCGTTGCAGAATGTCAATGGGATCCGGCTGCACACCCGAAAATTACTGGAAGAAGAAATACGCCGGGAAAATTTTAGAAGTCACATCAGATTCCTCTACGGGGAGGAGATGGTCCAGGATATCCACAGACTGGATAAATTACGTGAGAAAAGAGCCAGGTTACTATGTTCACTGAATTTTTTACTTAAATGTAGAGACCATAATTTTATTCCAACTTTTGCCAGAGTTGTACATTTTATAAATAGTGTGGCTGCCAACAAGATAAAACGCAAGGCAAGTTTAGCCTTGGTCAGAGAACGAATACGTTTTACACGTCGTGAGTTGGATACTGTTGCCAGGGACTTATTTTATTTACATCTGGAAATTGCAGCAAGATGTTCTTCCCTCAGCTGGGACTGGATTGACGGTGTATCCTGGTCCAAGGCAGATTGGGCTCACAGGGATAGTACAAACAGACAGAGTGCAAAATTCGGCCGACTCGCAGCACAAGAACCGCAAAAAGATGTTCCTGTACGATCCGTGGTGAACTTAACGGAGAAATCTCTTGACGATGCGACGATGTCTGTGCTTGCGAAGGGTTTGAATTTCGCGCCCACGCCTACTTCGCCTCCTTTTACGGAGTTCATCAGTTCTATTGAGGAAGCCATAAGACCTCTCTCTGTGGATTCTGCAGACGAAGTTCGACGTGAATCTTGCCGAACTTTGTTGAAGTGTGCTCCACAACGAAGTAACATCTCACCAGCTGAAAGAGCGGCTCTCCGCAGCTTACGAGAAGATACCAGCACAGTCGTGCTCCCTGCAGATAAGGGTAACGCCACGGTCCTCTTGACAAGGGAAGCCTACAACGAGAAGATTTATAGCCAGCTATCGGATTCTACGTATCGCAAGATTGAAAAGGACCCAACGAGTCGCATATCAAGGAAAACCGCTTCACTGTTGAATGATAGTTCTTTACCAAAACAAGTCATCAAGAAGCTGAGACCACACAGTGCAGTACCACCAAGACTTTACGGCCTTCCCAAAATTCACAAGGATGGTGTCCCACTACGATTAATAGTGAGCAATATTGGTGCGTCGACCTATTATACCGCTAAACATCTGGCTTCTTTGCTCAAGCCTTACGTGGGCAAGTGTTGTCACCACATACGTAACTCTGGAGATTTTGTGAATCGCCTGAAGACAGTTAAGTTGAGCAGCACGGATTTACTAGTCAGCTTTGATGTGGTCTCGCTCTTTACAAAAGTGCCTTTAATGGACTCGTTACATCTCATTGGTAACATTTTCAGTGAAGACTTGACAGCTTTGTTTGAGCATACTCTCTCCTCAACCTACTTTTTATTTAATAACGAATTTTTTGAACAAACTGACGGTGTCGCCATGGGGAGCCCTCTGTCCCCTGTGGTGGCTAACCTTTTTATGGAGGACTTTGAGGAGAAGGCACTTGAGTCTGCTGTTTTAAAGCCCACTGTGTTCTGGCGCTACGTAGACGACACTTTCGTTGTATGGCCTCATGGTAGAGAGGAACTGGAGAAATTCCACCATCACTTAAATTCAATACATGAAAATATCAAGTTTACCATGGAGAGTGAAAAAGATGGAGCTTTACCATTTCTGGACGTGCTGGTACGACGCAAGGATGACGGCTCTTTGGGACACTCTGTGTACAGGAAACCTACGCACACAGATCTATACCTCCAGGCGTCCAGCTGCCATCATCCCGCACAAACCGCTGGTGTCCTTAGTACGCTAATACATCGAGCACACTTGATATCAGACGAAGAAAATCTTCCTGCAGAACTGGAACACTTGGAGAAAGTGTTCAAAGAGAATGGCTACACTCCACGCCAAATAAGGAAGGCCATACGTAATCATAACAACAGGAAGCAACGCACAGAGGACAATGAAGAAGATTACAAATCAGTTGCATTCCTTCCTTATGCTGGCAATGTGTCCTCTAAAATAGGCAGATTGCTAAGGAAACATAAAATCCAGGTCATCTTCCGTCCACCAGCGAAGAATATAGCCCTAGTCGGATCTGTAAAAGACGATTTGCTATTGAAAAAAGCGGGCGTTTATAAAATTCCCTGCGAGTGTGGTTCTGCTTACATAGGTCAGACGACTCGAACGGTTCAAGAGCGCTGTACGGAGCACGAAAGACACACCCGTCTTCTGCAACCGTCGAAATCAGCTGTAGCAGAGCACTGCATTTCCATGGGACACTCCATGGAATACAACAAAACCACAATTTTAACTCCAGTTTCCGGCTTTTGGAACTCAGTCTTCAAAGAAGCGGTTGAAATACGCCTTGCTGACAATTTAATAAATCGTGACAACGGCTTTCAGCTGGATAAAAATTGGAACCCTGTTCTTAAAGCTATTGAGGCACAGCGGAATCGACGGAATCATTCGATTCTCGATGATTAGATGAGTGTTCACTTTCACCACCGAGGGCAGCACACACAGCTCGGCCGTACCGCGCATGTCACCATCTAACACATGCGCAGTAAGACTCCAGCGTATCTCGCATGCGCAATACTCGGTATAAATACCGCGAACGTACCTGCGCTCTTCAGTAGTTGCCTACTCACCTGAAGATGGCCGGACGTCTCTGGGCCGAAATATCGTTGCAGAATGTCAATGGGATCCGGCTGCACACCCGAAAATTACTGGAAGAAGTCGCTAAGATGTCGGGAAATCTCATCAATTTCATAATTGACAGCCAACCTGTCCGGGCGCTTGTTGATTCAGGAGCGTCTTTTTCTGTATTGTCGGATAATTACCGTTGCACACTAAAGAAGACAATGTTCTGTGATACAGGCACAACTGTGCTGAAGGTCGTGAATGGAAAGTACGTCCAGCCAGCAGGAACTTGTGTTGCAAGAATAACCATCAACAACAGGACCCAGCCGTTTGAATTTGTTGTGTTAACAGAATGTAGTCATAATGTCATCCCCAGATGGGACTTCCTTCAGGCATCCCAAGCAATCATTGACTGTGGAAGATCTGAGTTGCAAATTGAAGAAGTTGTTCTGACGTGTACATGTAATACAGAATTTTCTAGGAAGTTATTTGCCATTGACAATGTGACGATCCCGCCATTGACGATGAGAAGAATTGCAGTCACAAATACAGATGAGCGATTAAACTGTGAAGTGCTTGTTGATAGTAAAAAGTTTATCAGGCTCACCAAAGAAATTTACATACCAGTGGATATCATAAGCATTACTGGAGGTCGAGGAGAGATTTGGATCACTAATTGTCATGAGCAGTCACAACTTATCCCCAAAGGAATGTGTATCGGGACAGCTGAACCAATCCAGGACGGTGAGCTCAACATCATCAATGAAGACCCATGCTCTGCTATCAGTACAGCCAACACACTGGAGGAAACAAACGTGGAACTGCCAATAGGGCCCAAACTGACCAAGGAACAACACCAGTGGATGTTAACTATACTACATCAATTTTTGGGTGCATTCACACATCAGCAGGGGAAAAGTCAGACGAAATGGCCCATGATAAGGCATCATATTAATACTGGGGATCATCCACCAATTAGCCAAAGTTCATATAGAGTGTTGTCAGCTGAAAGATGGATAATTTGGGAGGAAGTGGAGAAGATGTTGTATAATGACATTATTCAACCTTCGGAGAGTCCTTGGTTGTCTCCAGTGGTCCTTATAAAGAATAAGGATGGCATGTGGAGATTCTGTGTCGACTGTCAGCAGCTGAACAAAATCACAAAGAAAGATGTCTACCCTCTGCCACACATTGACAACACCTTAGACTGCTTGAAAGGAGCTACATACTTCTCAGCTATGGACATGCAGACAGGTTACTGGCAAATTGAGGTTGACGAAGCTGACAGGGAGAAGACAGCTTTTACTATACCTGACGGCCTCTATGAATTCAAAGTAATGCCATTTGGATTATGTAATGGGATTGGTGCAGTGCTTGTACAAGTTCAGGAAGGTGCTGAAATAGTGATAGTCTATGCATCAAGAGTACTCTCAAAGTCCGAGATAAGCTACTCTACAACTGAGAAAGAATGTCTCACAGTTATCTGGGCTATCAACAAGTACCAGCCGTATTTATTCAGCAAACCATTCATCGTCATGACAGACCACCATTCTTTGTGTTGGCTGACTAGCTTGAAGGATCCATCAGGTGGACTAGCAAGATGGGTACTAAGACTCCAAGAGTACGATGTCACAGTGGTATTCAAGAACGGGCGCAAACAGAAGGATGCCGACTACCTTTTGAGGTATCCATTAGTGGAATACAACAGCATGAATGAAATTTCAGCCCTCACTGAATTAGATGACGTTACAGCTGAACAGAGGGAAGATCCAGCACTATTAAAAACAATAGAGGCCTTGGAGAAAGGAGAACTGACCAATGGAGAGTTTCGACTTAAAAATGGAACATTGTATAAGAGCAACTATGATCCACTGGACCCCAAATGGCTACTGGTCATTCCAGCTCACGTCCAGCCATTTAATCTCAAGCATTTCCACGATGCTCCAATATCCAGTCATCTGGAATTCATGAAGACCCTAGACAGAATCAGACGCAGGTATTACTGGAAATGTCTCTACCGATCTGTCAAGCATTATGTGAGTCACTGTAAAGAGTGCCAGCAATGGAAGCATGTGCCACAGTTACCTCCAGGGCATATTGTACTGATTCTGCCAGCAGCAGCTCCATTCCACCGAGTTGGGATCGATCTTTTAGGGAGGTTCCCAAAGTCGACAACCGGTAACCAATGGATAATAGTCTGCACTGACTACCTCACATGCTATGCTGTCACCAATTCTGTGCTGACTGCAGAAGCTCCAGAGATCACAAAATTCCTTGTAGAAGACATTATTTTGATGCATTGAGCACCACATGTCATGATATCTGATTGTGGAAAAGTATTCCAGTCAAAACTAGTATCAGAGGTAATGTCATGGTGCGACATTGTCCACAGAATGACAACTGCATACCATCCTCAGACAAATGGTATTAAGGAACGTTTTAACAAGATGTTAGCCGATATGCTGTAGATGTACGTTGATGTTGAGCAGAAGGATTGGGATACAATTCTGCCAGTCATTACATTTGCTTACAATACCACAAGACAAGACACCACAGGCTTCAAGCCATTTTCCTGCTTCATGGCCGAGAAGCTGAGACGACAATGGATAAGCTGTTCCTGTTCCAACTGGATGACACTCAGGATGACTATGTTAAACAGCTCATCACCAGGCTCAAAGAAGCAAGACAGCTGGCTCGCATACGGACACTGGACGCCCAGTAGAAGGACCGTCAGCGATATAATGACAAGCACCGATCTGTTGTGTACAGCCCAGGAGATCTGGTATGGATTTTTATCCCTGTACGGAAGGTTGAACTGTTAGAAAAGTTATTGAAACAATACTTTGGTCTGTATCATGTCATACGACGCCTGTCAGAAGTCGAGGATTATGAGCCGTCGTCGAAACAACAAAACCAAAGAGACATTGTTCACCTCCTTTGCATGAAGCCTTACTACGACCCGGAAGAGCAGATAGGTGACAATGGCTTCTTGTTCAAGGACTCTAAGGATGGTATGTTACTGATGAAGCCACAACAGGAACGTCTGTAGTCGATAATCGTGGAGAAGGGAAAGATTCTGTTGAAGTGCCATACAGAGGACCCATAATAAGGTCAAGATCCAGGACATTGCAGATGGTTCCACAGTCGCTGGTTTTTAAGGAGAGGGAGCAATGCCGCAAGAGACCACATACACCGATGGCCAGTGTTGCGCAGGGGATAGCATCACTGACTGTGGTGCTGAAGGTCGCCGATTCAATCCCACCCACCAGGAAAAACTTATTTCTTCGTAATTAACAATTCCAGAATGTTCTACATCTTTCTTATGTTCACTTGTAATATATAATTGTTTCTTATGTTAACTGTTCTTCTAATTTCTGGTACATTCTGTCTGTGTATAAATAGCAGAGCACTCTGCCCAAGAGGCAGTTAGTGTTGCGTGTATGTTAAGTTCACAATAAACCGGCTTTCAGTATAAGTGCTGTGTTTAGTTGCCTTCGAAGACAAGCCTGCTTCCATTTCAACGCGACAATATGGTCGGTGTCTATATCTGCCCCAGGATATTTCTTACAGTTTAAAACCTGGTTCTGAAATCTGTCTTACCATATAAAATCTATTTACCTTCCATCTGTACTGGTTTCTTACAAGTATACAGCTGTCTTTAATGATTCTTAAACCTAGTGTTGTATGATTAAATTATGTTCTGTGTAAAATTCTACCAGGCTGCTTCATCTTTCATTCCTTTTCCCAGTCCATATTCAACTACATTTTTTTCCTTCCCTTCCTTTTCCTACAACAGAATTCCAGTCCCCCTTCACAATCAAGTTCTTCTCTCCCTTAACTGTCTGAATAATTTCCTTATTATAAAAGAAAACAGGTTGTACGTTAAAAAGAAACATTTGAGAAATGTTTCCAGCTGGTATTCCCCCTACTTACATAAGATAAGGATCCTCCTAAATATCTACTGTGATAAATCATGTGTAAATGACTATTTTAGAGAAGCATATATAAATTTAAAGAAGATCTAAAGAAAAGAAATTATTGCTACTAAAAAAAAAAAAAAAAAAAAAAAAAAAAAAAAAAAAAAAAAAAAAAAAAAGGCCAATGGCAATTACATTTCTGAGTCCAGCAATAAATGCAAAGCAGCATGGAAACTAGCAAAAGTGGAAATTGGGGTTGCCAAAGAGAACATTTCTATACCCTTAAGGGCAGAAGACTTAAATAATTTTTTTATACATTCTGGAAAATTGACCACATTAAATCATATAATTCCAGATGAACCAATAATGAAGCTTCATTTGCCAAATTTTAAGTGGAAGCCTAGCCATTCCAAAAATGCCATGGATATAGCAGCATTACTCAGCAACTCCAGAAAAGAAGACGTATATGGTCTTTCCAAATACATTACAAAGAAAAAATGGGAAAATAATCCTCATAAATAGGATTTTAACGGAGGGTGCATTTCCTGACTACCTGAAACTGGCAATTGTCCTTCCATTATATAAAAAAGGAGGCAGAAATTCACTTGAAAATTACAGGCTGTAATGAATTGGCCAGTGTGGACCCCTCAGCAGGATAAACTGAAGCATGGGAGACCAAGACTTGTGAATCCTTACCCACCGCAACCTCCCAGCTATTTTATTAATTATTTAATAAATAAAAATTCAGTTATTAATTTTATTACTATAATGTGTGTTAATTAATTGTTTGTGATTACACTTTTGGTTTGTAGATTTATTAGATTAAGTATTTCAGGTAAAGAGTGAGTGTGGCGTTCTACAAGTGTCCGTTGGCGCAGAAACTCTAGGCGCTAGTGTGGAGCCCAGCTCCACTGCTACTCAGTTCACTGCGAGCCTCGACACAGTAAACATCTAGTGGCACTTGCAATAACCAGTATTGTATTAATCAGTCCATAATGGGGCTAAACATATTTGTAAAGTGCGTGCAATGTATGCCAAAGAGTGTTACGACTGTAACAATGTTATTTTTGTGACTAATATTGATGTCAACATGCAGTTTGTGGGTTCTATATTGTTTGATTGGAAAATAATAAAAGAGCCACTGGCATCTCTGTAGGAATTCATCGACTTTGTTAATGGCAGTTTCTAACGTCCATCACCTCTTTTCGGAATGACTCAAACTGAGCCCTAATATATTCCTAAATAACGGAAATGTTTATTAGTTCTCAGTCTATAACGAAATCATTCCACTGTAGGTGAAGTTGAACTTATCTTATATGCTGGCTGAAGTCCATTGCGTTGTGATTTGTCTTCGGCATTCACTAAAGAAATTGATTCTACAGGATATTTTCATAAATTAAATTCTTCTTAGTTGATATGGAAATGATTTTATTTCCATTTAAACATTGCACAATCAAGAAATGCAGCAGCAAGCCAACACAGCTGCTTACAGGCTTCTGGCCACTCGGATACTGAATAAAACATAGTTTCTCTCCAACATCTTTCTGCTTAACAACGTAATAAAAATGATGACAAAGTTTTGTAATTCACAATTAAACAATATTCTTTTACATCAAATATGCCAAAATACAGGAATTAAAACATTAGATTTAAGCTTTGACTATTTATGTCAATATATGTACTAGTTTCATGAATTTTGTATTTAAATGTAGTACACAAATTTAACGTCATCCTTTTGACTAGTGTTTACAGTCGTCAAATTATTTACATTATGTGTGTTTTCGAAATGCACACATATTTGTTTTGCCAATAGTGTGTAGGCGTATTATTATTGTAACATATAATTTTAATGAGTTTCGGTTTGCGGTCAAATTATTTATTAATACGGATTTGTTTATGGTTGTCGTAGTTTTGTTAATTTCGAAGATAGTTTCTTAGTACCAAACGGATTATTAATTTTAGTGCATGAACAATTATCAGTATTTAATTTAGGATCCAGTGATATATAAAACATGGTCTGCCCTAATTTATTTAAACAAAAGGTATATATGAAATCATGTGGTGCAATAGTTTATAACATGTAGCATTGTTGTTTCTATACAAATTAGTATCTATTTAGGTTCAGCAATTTCTAAAACTAATTGTAATGCATTTTTAGTGTTTGCAGCTATTTTTACGAAAGTATAAAAAACTGAAAATTACGTAAAAGGTCAGGCAAAGTTATATTTAAATCAGTGTACTATTTCTTAAAAGCATTTTACTAGTAGTGTTAATAGAATTCCAAACAGAAGGCGAAAATGTGAAATATCACATGTCTGGTAATGAAGTTTTACTTTAGGTATCAGATATTTCGTGTTTCAATGTTGGCAACTGATTTTTTAGGAGTGCACAACATAGCAGAAACGTTACACACCCCCCTACATAGTGTACCTGAAATGTAATGTAGGGTTCACTATGTACTATCGTTTCAATATGTTGTGATTTAAGTGTTCATAGTGAATCGGTATTAGTTTAAGCTAAAATAAAAAGGTTATATGTTGATTGTAGTCTTGCGAATGCCGGTGGTGGTTGATGTTGCATGATGCGCCGACAGTGGTGTATCTGCAAACTGCTGTTGGTAATGTAGTGTCTCGCAGCTTCAGCTGACTGTAGATACAGGCATTCCTATAACATGGTTGTATCTTTCTCAGAACCACATACTATTTTCCCTAACTACATACATAAATAAGTATACTGTTATCAGGTTATTGGAAAGAGTAATCAATTTTCTCTATACGCGTATTTAAAACAAACAAAATTATGGGTTCAAATTAACCCTTAAATGTTACTGAAAATTAACGAGAAATCTCTCATTTACTTTAGTTTGAATAATGAAATAGCAAGCTTTTACAACTTTCTCCTTTTTTTTTTTTTTTTTTAAGAGCATTGATATTCATATTGTAAACAGTTATGTTTGGTATTAATTCATATAAAAAAAATATTTTATGCAGAATAACTTTTTCTATGTGAACATGTATGTAAATGCCATTTTGTGAGAACTAATCTCCTAATTCCTCTAGAAAGGGTGTTGTACATTGTAATACTTCAAAATTTATAGTCAAATTACTAAATGAAAGAATGACATAATTAAATAGTAAAACAATGGATAGAAACAAGCTCTCAGTGAGCACAACAAACAATTATCATTCAAAATTCTGGTATAGTTAAAATGGTTATATAGACAGAAAATGTAATCATTATTTTGAAACTTTATCAAGTACTGTAGGTATTGAATATTTCTTATACAGTTAGAGATCAGAATGAGTAGTAATAGTAAAGAGTATAAACAATTATTGAAAAAACATATGCATTAATAAAAATTCAAAAACTAACCCCCCTGCGAGTAGTTAGCATTGGCAATGGTAAATCTCATAGCTCAAATCAAGCATGGAAATTTTTTCAAGTGTCAGTTATCAACTGATCCACCAAAGTGTCAAATTTTTCCCAAATTGGGGAAAAATTTAAAGAAAAATGAAAAAAGTTTGTTTTAACTGCCAAAATACACCCACTCTCAAGGCAGTAATCAAGAGAGGGCGGAAAAATACGCTGCCATTAAATTACGTCCACGGCCAGGGCAGGTAACTGACTCGCAAACGGCTACATAAGCAGAAAAAGACTCTGGTTGCATTTACCTATATTTTGTTTAACAACTTAGTGTTCGTAAGATATTACAATACACCATTTAGTTTTCATAGATTATCTTCTAAACGGAATGTTTGTATTAATGGTAACTACCTTACCAAGAGTAACAAGATGCAACTGGCAACTTGACTATTTCCGCAGAAGTAAATAACAGTACATAGTTTTTGTTCTTCTTTGAACAAACTGCCCCAATCAAACACAACACAGTCCAGAGTACCCTGTATTTGTTGAATGGTGAACCGTTACTACCCCCCAATAACTCAAAAATCAACATTCAATGTTGTCCAGTAGTATTTGAAAATAAGTGACAATCATACAGTAGAATTGGATGAAAATGAGTAACTATTGTAAGTGTTCTGAAAGTCTGTACATGTCTACGTTAACAATGTAAAATCTCATATACTACACAAAAGTCAAAATTGACATATGGTCTGCCTGATCATTTTCAGATACAGTACCATATCAAAACTAAACATCCTGTAATCAACTACAAATTGATACACTAAGCTTGCACGCATGAGCAAGTCAAACAAGTGTGTCATGAACAAAACTTGTGTGTTCCACATGAAAAAATACAAATTTATACAAGTTTAATGATAATAATAATGAGTAATAGGTAGTCTGTAATGGTTCATTAACCTTTACATCATGAGTATGTGCAAGTACACTTAATAAACATTCCAAGTATGTAACTTGTAAAACATCAATAGTTTCATTGTAAACTTTAAGAATAAAAATGAAAATTAAACCTTGCATCAGCCAAAGTTGTGTCATATGTACAATATACTATAATATGGTCATCTTAAACCAGTATTAAATATTTTCCTATGAAGCTGTAAGCTCAAGGATAGAAATTGAATTTTACATTGGTCAACACTTTTGTTTCTTGTGTGTCCTCCCATGCTTTTAGTCACTTTTGTACTAATTGTTAGCAAGTCCCTCTTGACACATCAAAGTACAACACAAAATTCAACCAACAATACAAAAAAAAATACCAATGAATGACTAACAAGAGTGAAAAGAATTAAAGAATTTGAATTGTAATGCACTGTGGACGTGATTAATAGAAAAATCACAGTACATAACTGAGGTAAGAATTTTCTCGTATATACAATGACATTTCAAGCCATAAACAAATAATGAACACTTCAACATACCTTTGACTACGCATATGAGGTTAATAAATAATTTTTTGGTGTGTAAATCTGTACATGCAGATACGGTATACGCACTATCTATGTGCCATATTCATAACAGGTATCAATACTATCAACAAATATCTTCCTTGTAGGTTTCAGAGTAAGAGCAAGATAAAAATTTGAAGACTTCAATTAACTTTCTGTAGGTAGGATTTAAATGCATTAACATATCTGAGACCGATCAACTTTGTGGATCGTGGATAAACAAAACTATAAGCATACAGCTAAGGGTTTCAGTTAACTTCAAGAGGCTCAATGTATACATTTGGATGAACTTCAACTCAGATCTTAACAAATGGACTACACACATAGTGAAATAGTACTTGGTTTTCAGATTCAGTTACTAGATTTTTTAAACTTCCTCAAAATTATTCATGTTACTAGAATCACAACTTAAGTTGACATTGACAGAAGGTATACTTTCATATTTGCTTTCAATTATTTCTTTAACATTTTAGTAGATGACTTCACATTTATATCAGGGTTTGGAGCTAACATTTCTCAGTACACTTAACACTATCATTATGAGATTTCCTCAGCAGTATCAAGCAATTCAACATCTTAGACTTCAAGTAAAGCATCTGTTCAGAGACTACACTAATCTTAAATACTACATCAACATTTTTCGTTGAAATATTCATTATTTTCATAGTCATTTTCTTTATGACATATTAATTCTTTCTTTTCAATATATGGAGCATTTTTTCACTTCCATTTCAGTAACTTAATATCTATTTGTTCAGTACTTCACTGACAATTCTTAACCTAATTTCTCATGAACAGCTGTTACTATTTTTCCTAATTTGTTACATCTTTTGATGACTACACAAAGACTTCCACATTAGCTAGTGGTTCATAAACATCATAATATAAGTCTCCAAAATTCCTATTAAACACATTAAATAAACCCCCATCATCTACCTATTCTCTTTTTCGGTACTTAAATTCACATAGTATTTTTATTCATAAATCCTTCTCAATATTTGTTATTATTTGCAACTGTATTAACTGTAAACATGAATTCACTATTCAGTTGAAACTGTATTTCAGTATATTTACTTTTCTTAAGAATAAAGTCCATTGGCCTATACACTGGCATAAGTAATAAATCTCATATTGAAAACCCCCAACTAGTATATAAGATTAGGTACAGTATTAGTATTTGGTATAAAGTTCTTCTGAACCGATGGTTAACATCCACCTACACATTTTTTGTTCATATTTTTTCAAAAATTCTTATTGTAATAAAGTTTATGCTTCACATATTTTAAGTTTCAATAAGCATATAGCAAAAATGTATATATCAAAAGGTATGTCTCAGCTGTTTTCATTTATCAGTGGTAATTAAAATGTTTTTTCAAATCATCATAAATATTTACACTGAAGGAAAACTTAAAGCCTAGAATTTTTTCTGTACTGTGAAAATGATTAATAGAAGTACACAGCACATGACTGGGGACCTGAACTAGTGTCAGTAGTTTCATAACTAAAGAGTAATTATGCCCCTAAGGTACTACATCAGTATATAGCCTGATGCATCTCATTTTGTCTATCATCAGGTAGAATAGGTAATAGTAGATTACAATTAGGTCCAAAATTAAATGCAAACAGTTGGGTCTGGTTTGCCCAAGAACCTACTTTACACCTTAGACCTTGCTTAAGCAACATAATTTCTAAAGTGTCATTCAAATCTGACGAAAAACAATCATTGTCCTGTGGCATAAAATAAACAGGATGAAATTTCTTTTTAGGCCTACCAGGTAACTTCACTACTGGTAAACAAATTACAGTAGTACGTCTAGGAATACTCAAAGTTTCAGCATGTGACTTTTCTGGAATTTCGTCTACACACTGTGGTAATTCTGTGACTGTACAATTACTTTCGACTTCTTGCTCAAGGTTATCTATAACACAGTTACATTCAGTTTCTACTTTAAAATCAGAACTATCAAGTTTGCTATTACATTTTTCAACATCGCGAATCTTTCCAATTAACTCTGTTTTAGTATCCTGGCTCTGAGAATTTACATTACATGAACTGTCATCTATTTCTTCAACATTGTCACTCGTCTGAGAAACTACTGAAGTAGTGGCTACCACAACAGTTTTTTCTACACTATTGAATCCAGTACTAAAATTTGTCACTAGACTTCCAATGTATTGTTTTAAATCGGTCACTGAGTCATTTGTTTTACTAATTTCAAATTTAATTGAATTTGTTTGAGATTTCATGTCAGATAGTTCGGTTTTCACGGTTTTTATATCTAACGAAAGTTCGGTTTTCATAGTTTCCATTTGTAATGAAAGTTTGGAGTTCCTGGTATCCATTTTTAATAAAAGTTCCAAGATTGATTTATTTTCTATTTCTGTGTTTGCTGCCATATTACTAGTCTGTTGTCCAGTCTCTTGTAAATCACTAGAAAATGGGACCTGCTGCTTTCTTGTAATCGGTGTAGAACTCGCGATACCAGAACCTTCTACCCCACTGTCAAAGTCCGAAACTTGAGTACTATCATCTCCCTCCTTTCTTACTGTATCCATTTTAAGATAAGTTTTCAGTCCACATAAAACCCCTATCACACAAACAGTCACTAAAAAAAAGAAAAAAAAAATATGAGTACTTAACTTCACACAAGGATGCGGCGATACAGGAATCTAGTAGTCCAAATTATTGCCATCTTCCTCCATTAAATTTCGACATCGTAGGTGTGGGTAGTATTGTAGTCGAATTCTGCACTTTTATGATGGTTTTACTGCACATCCATCATACACATTATTTTCCTTGTATCCTGAAACACATTCTTATATTAGCGAATACTCATTAAAATCGTTTGGTCACGTCACCACTTTTAACACTTTACATTAGTGAATACGCTTTTAAAATCCTGGTCACACGGCACCACATCTAACGTCCATCACCTCTTTTCGGAATGACTCAAACTGAGCCCTAATATATTCCTAAATAACGGAAATGTTTATTAGTTCTCAGTCTATAACGAAATCATTCCACTGTAGGTGAAGTTGAACTTATCTTATATGCTGGCTGAAGTCCATTGCGTTGTGATTTGTCTTCGGCATTCACTAAAGAAATTGATTCTACAGGATATTTTCATAAATTAAATTCTTCTTAGTTGATATGGAAATGATTTTATTTCCATTTAAACATTGCACAATCAAGAAATGCAGCAGCAAGCCAACACAGCTGCTTACAGGCTTCTGGCCACTCGGATACTGAATAAAACATAGTTTCTCTCCAACATCTTTCTGCTTAACAACGTAATAAAAATGATGACAAAGTTTTGTAATTCACAATTAAACAATATTCTTTTACATCAAATATGCCAAAATACAGGAATTAAAACATTAGATTTAAGCTTTGACTATTTATGTCAATATATGTACTAGTTTCATGAATTTTGTATTTAAATGTAGTACACAAATTTAACGTCATCCTTTTGACTAGTGTTTACAGTCGTCAAATTATTTACATTATGTGTGTTTTCGAAATGCACACATATTTGTTTTGCCAATAGTGTGTAGGCGTATTATTATTGTAACATATAATTTTAATGAGTTTCGGTTTGCGGTCAAATTATTTATTAATACGGATTTGTTTATGGTTGTCGTAGTTTTGTTAATTTCGAAGATAGTTTCTTAGTACCAAACGGATTATTAATTTTAGTGCATGAACAATTATCAGTATTTAATTTAGGATCCAGTGATATATAAAACATGGTCTGCCCTAATTTATTTAAACAAAAGGTATATATGAAATCATGTGGTGCAATAGTTTATAACATGTAGCATTGTTGTTTCTATACAAATTAGTATCTATTTAGGTTCAGCAATTTCTAAAACTAATTGTAATGCATTTTTAGTGTTTGCAGCTATTTTTACGAAAGTATAAAAAACTGAAAATTACGTAAAAGGTCAGGCAAAGTTATATTTAAATCAGTGTACTATTTCTTAAAAGCATTTTACTAGTAGTGTTAATAGAATTCCAAACAGAAGGCGAAAATGTGAAATATCACATGTCTGGTAATGAAGTTTTACTTTAGGTATCAGATATTTCGTGTTTCAATGTTGGCAACTGATTTTTTAGGAGTGCACAACATAGCAGAAACGTTACAAGTTAGACAGCCACAGTATCCACCACTTTCAATTTCAGCCTCACCTCAGAAAACTTTGAGTCCACGACCTGTGTGCTGCTTCTGCGCTGGTGACATCTATGTGAGAGAAGACACCAGGTTAGTCAAATATTAAGTGACAACCACCTACGGGCCTCACATACAATGTTCGGTTTATTACAACTAGATGAGTTAGCACGCTGCTCACGGTAACGTGAGTGAGGTAAAGGGAAGATAGGAAAGTGTCAAGGAAACTGTCACAAGTGGACATGATAACATAAACTTTAACCGTAACATTGAATTGGTTTATAGAATTTTTTTCTATCTCCACCCCCGCCGTAGGTTGCATCACTCTGTGGGGAAAATGCCAGAGAGGGACAAACAACATTTTCTACAAATTGATTGTGACATTGTTGGTGTAGGATGTGCAGCATACATAGTGCATTAGGCTACAGTGTGTCACACTTGAAAGAGGCCCTGCAAAGATTTGCTTACATTACGCTTAATGTCTTTGTATAAAAATAAGAAAAGACATGAAATGAACATGAGCTGACTTGTTCATATGGAAATAAAGGTCAATCACAGAAGATGCTGGAACTGAGAACCCTCAACCTGTAGACACAGTTGAATATGACACTACAGACTCAATAGCTGCTACTAGAACATTTGGTGTCACTGCCTGGATTTCACAAATAATTTTCTCTTATAAATCTTCCATGTTGTGTGGTTTGTTCCTGTAGGCAACCACACAGGAAAAGTTAGATTGTGTTAAATCAGGTGCCCTTGGGAGCCACAGTCCTTTAGCAATCATTCTGCCAGGAAAACATTATTCTACCTCAGCAATGGTCACTTGATTTGTGTGGCATGTGGCAACATCCTGTTGGTACCAGACAAGGGTAAGTTCTTAATCATCCAGCTGGTTCACAAATTACTGACACATTACAGTGATAACTGTACAGTAAACAAAAAATTGTTCAATGATGCAATGTCATGTTATTGCACACAACACACGAATATTTCATAAATGCTGTGGTTGCTTGACCAGTGCATTAGATTTTCATTACATGTGTAGTGTGTGAGTTTATATAGCCATACCTCATCACTCAACCACGTGTACCGCAATATTCCTAGCCACTGAGAAATAAATTGCTAAAATAATAATAATAATTATTATTATTGATATTCATTTCCTGAACAACTCTAAACCTGTATTGGATACATGCCCACTTTCTTCAGAGTTCTGTGAAATGGGTTCTCTGATATTCCACTTTCCTGAGGTAAGTGTTGAGCAGACTGTGCAGGAGATGGCAATAATAATTGTTTCATATCAGTCACTTTTTCTTCAGATAATGTTGGCTGTCTTCTCTCATGAGGATCCAACTTTGTTCCACTGCTCTCCATCTCAGTCACTAACTTTTGTATTCAGTATTTAGATAGTATATGCTGGTCCCAAACTATTCAACAAACACTCATTGTCATGTCTTCTTGGAACCAGTAATCCGATATTGTTCTACAAGAAACATGCGCTCTTCAATATAATAGTGGCACTAAACACCGAACTCTGAGCTTCAGCCATAGCTGAGTTGCATGGAAACACACAGTTGTGTCATGTCACATTATATTCCAGAGTATAGTATTGCCATGTCACTTATCACAAGTTATACAGTGGAAGTTTTGTTCAATTATGGCACTTGTTGTGAGGCCTCTTTATGTGGGACACCTACAGTGATAGTTGCTGATTGCGTACCAATCAAAGTAGAATGTGTCAGTCACAAGATTTATTATTACTTCAACAAGTGTTCTGTACATGCAGAAGTTAAAAAAAAAATCTGAACATTTCTAGAGGTAGAGTACAAACAATTGCTTGGATACAGAAATACTAGAGGGTTTGTTTTGATGCCAGCCATTATGAGAGTTTTCCAGCTTTTTGGACCACTAAAATCATATTTTCTGGGAACAAAAACGTCCAATAGGAAACCCATGCTCTGAAGTCCTTATGTTTTACATATTCAAGCATCAACCTTTCTTGCAGCATTTTTGCATGTACAAGATCAGCATGTTGAAATTGTAGGTTGGAGAAGCTCTTAATGATTTAAGAGTGGATGTGACAGAGAAACAAAAACCCAGTTTTATTTCACACATTATAAGAATCACTTTAATAAAACTTGAATCTGAGGGGGAGATAAACATTATTCAGTTCACTGAAACCTTTTGAAGTTTATGATAGCAGTGCATAATATGTGCCAACAACTGTGTCACAGTAGATACACTGGTTCCCATTAGATAAATGACGTTAAGTTCTGTTGGGCTGGGCTAGTACGTGGATGGGCCATTGTCCACATCTGCCAAATGGAGTACATTCACCCCTTGTGAGAACAATTAAGGAGCTACTTGATAGAGAAGTAGCGGCTCTGATTACAAAAACCGACACAATGGCATGAAGTGTGAGGTGCTGACCACATCCCCTTCCTTACTGTATCCGCTGATGCATTTGGGCAGAGGATGATATGGCAGCCAGTCGTTATCTGTTTGGCTTTTTGAGGCTTGTGGAACAAAGTTTACAGTTCTCAAGACTTCGAGAATGGTGTAGATCATTTTAATCCTTTTTGAAACTTCAAATGGGTTATCTTTATCTATTAACCTAACTGGAATAAGGTACAAAAATGTGAAGAGTTTCACACAAATACATTACCCAACTGCAACAATAATGATACCGACTTATTTGAAGAGTGTCTTAATATGCAATAGATTGTTAAAACTCATCAAATAGAGAAATAGAGGATAGAAAAAAAAATGTTTCTGATATGCATTAGGAACAAAAGTTCTAACACTTCACATTCAAATAAATATCTTATGAGAATATTTCAAAGGTTGTGGAATTGTTGTTATTTCTTTGTGGTACAAATGCAGCAGTCAAGCACGTCTTTTCTAGAATGAATAAGAGATGGACATCTGAGAAAACTCAAAAAGAATATAGAAACTTTATAAGCAATTAGAAGGTGAAAATTAATTTGAAACACGGTTGTTCAGAATCATATGAATTTTTGAATTTAAAGGGAAGCAAACATTTGTTGAATCAAATTATTTCATCATAGAAGTATGAGGGCATGAGCAACTGAGAGTTAAAAGCGGTTTGTAATTACGTAAGCAAGTTTTCTTCACTAAGTTTTAACATTTGGAAGTATTACAGTCATACAGTATTTGGTAATATGTCTATGTTTTATATTACATTGTCATATGTGCCTATTATTCATTTCACTGTAAACTTAATAACATATCACAATTACAAGGCACTGCTGCATGTTGAGTAGTGAGTAGTAGAAAAATTGGTTCCAGATTTGGCTTGCAGAAATATGATCAATTTCGAGAAAATTTAAAAAATATGTACTATGTTCATACTGGTAATAGGGTAGGAAAATAATGATATTGAGAGACTTATTATCAGTGACTTCTGCAGTACACAGTTTTAGATTAAATACAAAATACAGCACAGAAAGGACTGAAATCAGTCTTTTCTGAAGCACTGACAGCAAATTATAGTATTACAATGGTTAAATAATCTCACATAAAATAGAAATGAAACACACACAAAAAATACATTATTTTATTAAATACAACATATTACAAACAATGAAACTGAAAGTATTGGTAGTTGCATGAGGTAGACAAATGCTTAATATTTATGGTAGGTGAAGAAACAGTGATTTTTTTTTCTTTTTGTATTCTTAGAATTAAATAGTGTTGCGTGTTAAGCATAGAAAACAGTACTCAAGAAGGAAGCATAGAAAGAGACTTCATAAGTGTTTCTGCGAGATACAAAGAAATATTCAACATTATGATGAATTGACTGGATTCTTACATGGGAACCTTTACTAGATTAAGATTTTGTTTTATATTGGTCTAGGGTTTGTACACCAGAAAGAGATATCACACTTTTATACTGTGTAAAATGATGCAAAATGAAGTGTTACCATAATAATGTATTCAATGATTCACACTAATTTGGTGTTTTCCTTGATTAGTACTTGTCCCAATATGATGGGCAGCTACACAAAAAGGTAAACAACTGATCATATTCTCTGGAAAGCTTCATTTCATCAACATTCACATAGTAAAGTTCAAAGTTTCTGATACCTGAGATGGAGTTACACTTCTAGCATTTATTGTGGGCTATCATGACTGCCTGCCTCTTATTTGGCTGCAGGGAAACACTCTGATAAGACAATGATATTAGCTCATAAACATAGACAATATTCCATTATTTCATCTTCCCTCAGAATGTGCAAAGTTTTCTTAATCCTTCTGAATGTCCCTATGAATCACTAATTTCTCCTATAAGTTGACTTTGGGCTATACAGTGATGTGACCTGTTTCAACAGCAGGAACATAAATATTAGGACAAGATATGTGTCAGAGAAGGAGCAGCTAAATCAACAAATGTCTAGAATGGATAAAACACCAAAGTAGATTCATCGAGATGTCACAACTAACCCCACATACTGCCAGTAGTAACATTAATTTCACATTTAAGACTCACTGTAGTGAGGCAATTATTATTTTGTTGTGTTTAATGTGGGCATTTTTGTAGCCTTCTTTTTGTTAGTGCTGATAGGGCTTTCAAGATACTGTTGTCAGATGATTAAATGGCTACATTCCAGATAGTGCTGGCATTAGTACAGCACATTTGTCAACTGTTCGCACACAAGCAGACCTGCTCTGTTCAGACATCGTAGTCATTGGCTGGAGGTCTATGTGGAACATAGTCGAGTGCCTTGTTGCCTGGATTGCAGACTTCTGGATCTACTGGGATGCCCCAGCGAGTATGATTCAACCCAGCTTCTCTCATCCGCCTGTGCACCTGTAACAAGTTATTACTTATTTATAACATCTTGACCAGATCAATATACTCTTGTGCTGGTGTGCAAAACTCGACAAAAGTAACTGTTGCATGATGTGTCACTGTCAAGTAGGAGAATGTGGAGCAAAATGATGAACTTAGACTTCAGGTTTTTCCTGATGGTTTAGTAAGTTCTTTAAAAATCTAAATTCAAAGGGACATGCATTATAACCTTAAACAGTCAATACAAAATCTGAATGCTGTTATCCCTTTCTCAAATTAAGAAAATAATTTTCCAAAAGTAATTAAAAAAGTACTGAGCTTTTGTCATCTTACCACACCTAAAGCATTTGATGATGAATAGAGATGGGTTAGAGAATGAATATTTAAATATTTACATTAAGAGAAAAAAATTTTAACTTAAAAATTAAGGAAAACAATTTCAGTTACCGGTCCTACTCTGAGTCCAAGATTTGCACATGAATCACTGACATCATAATTCTATCTTTCCATGATCTCCACACAAACTGCAGTGACCTTCATCTTGTTCTAATATTGTTTCAATATTACAGTTGTTCTCCTGTTTAGAACAAATCTCCTACGTTCTCTCATCAGATGATAGGTAGTCCAGTTGATGATTTTATTTATTTATTTTAAATTTTTATTTATTTAATCACACTTGCACATCTTTGATACTAATGTTTCAGTTTTTCATTTCAATCTTTCCGCCATTTTTATCAGTTCTTTTTATCCATTTTATTCTTGACTAACTTACTTTACATGACACCCAGGAATGTGGAAAGAAGGCAGTTTCTTCTGTGATTTCATAGTTTGTTTCTTGCTGGACACCAACAGTTGAGAAAGAACTGTGTAAGTGGGAGCTGTGTAGGAAGTGTTGAAGATTTTTTATGACCTTGGAGAACAGTTATAAAAATGGTGTCCTTTAGTATTTTTTTAGTCACTAAGCCATAACAGTTTGTACTAATATGCTTCCAATTTCATCAACTATGTATATTAACAGTTACACATCAAGCAAAAGTAACATTTGTCCTTAAGCATGGGAAGTTCCACATCCCCACAGTTACCTGCCATCCTTTCCCTCCACTCCCCATCTAACTCACAGTCTATATGCTTGTGGTGCTGGAGTGGTAGGACATGGTGGTTGTGTTTGTATAGTTATCTGAGTGATTGCATGACTGTATGTGTTTCTTTTTCTCAAGAAGGCCATGGCCAAAAATTTAAGTTGTGTGAATGTGATTATATATTTTTGTGCCTGTCAGCGGCTCGGTGAGCCTCTTTATGGTGAGTTGTTATCTATCCTTGATTATTTACCTTCCAACTGGATTTTCCATTGTTAATATTATACAGAAATGTTAGTCACAAATGGCACAAAGAATTGAGTATGAAGTATATTGAAAACTTTGTCATTTTGGGCAATAACATTAGCCCTGTAGATGATCTTGCAAGTTTTATGTATTATAGGTATCTTCAGATGGATTTAATGAAGAATGGCCCACAAATATCACCAACCTGGACAAGTAGATGTAACAACAAACTCTCTTAGATAGAGGCAATTATATCAAGGCATTCAAAATTTAAATGCCTTGCCTTTTAAGCAAAAATGTTTAAACAAATATCAGTGTCTATTAGTGTGAAATCCTAATATTTCTATAAAATGGTGTGGACAGGAGCAATAATTGCAACATAAATCGTTATACTGTATTAGGAATGAATGGCAGAATGAATACAGATTCCGGGAAAGGTCTTGAACCTGACGAAACTGTGGTGAGTAGTCCTCCATGTTCACACTGACAGAGGTGGTGCAGTGGTTTGCACACTGGTCTTGCATTCAGGAGGACCTTCGTTCAAATCTGCCTCTGCACATTTGTGATTTCTCTAAATTGCTACAGCCAAACATCAGGATGGTTCCTTTGAAAGGGTGCAACTGATTTACTTCCCCATTTTTCTGGTTTCATTCAGAGCAGTGTCCATCTGTATAGCCACTAGCACCTGTCTTACTGTAGCTGTCTTAACAGCAAATAAAGTAAGAACAACTAAGGGGATGTTACATCATGGTTGAATACTGAGAATTAGTTAATTCCTTTAGCAAAAAAAGTCAATTGTGCTAAAATTAATCATCAGGTAATAAGTAAAAAGAGATAAGAAAAAAAAGAACTGAACTGTTTTTCTTGGAGTGTATTACTTCTACCCTTTCAACTAGTAATTATTCAGTCAAATTCTGGACAAAGGCAGATAAAGATATGATATCGAAATGATATTTTTTCAGTATTTTGTAGAAAAATGACACTCCGAGACCATGGCTGTGAACCAAATAGATGTTGATTCTTGAAAACAAGAAAACAGCAACCAGCAGAGGCATCGACTTTTGAAAATCAGTGGGGGTGCTCTATATCACAGTTCACAAATTTTCGAAACCAACCATCCTGAAAATCATGTTCATGCATTTTTTAATGAGCAATACTTGATAAAAGTAAATAGGCCATTGTCTGGACTTTTAAAGGTAGAAGGAAGAAATAGGAGGAAGAAAAGGAAAGCATGGCTGCATTAGGACACTACAACGAAGCAATCTAATTGGCCAAAGTGGATATTTCAGTATAAGTAACACCCCAAAACTTCTACACGACCAATGAAATAATTTTTCACTGTAAACTAATCTAACACTTTTTGTGTGAAGCTTTCTGACAAAAGTGTTTCGTACAACACCATCACCAAGGTTTAAAGAAATATTTGAAATATTTTGAGATTTTGAAGTCCAACATTAAATTATTTTGGTCAGTTTCAAGCAAGAGCTGTATACTTAATCCAAACTTTCATCACTTTGAGATAACTTCATGACCTCCTGACAGTATTAATATAGTCTAAGGTTTTTTTTAAGCCTGAGATAAAAGCATTACAAATTTCAACTGATTTCATAATTTTAATAACAAGGGAAGTGACAAAGATAAATGAAAAACAATTAACTTTAGCACCAGCATCAGATTCTTCAAGCTAAATTCCTGAAAGAACACAATTGAATGTCCATAAATAAGTAGGCCTACACCTGAAAGGTCAAAAGGACCGACATGCTTCAGGATGAATAAAGCTAACATAGAGGGTAAAACACGGACACTCGTTACTACTCACTTAGGGACCTGCGTACAAAACTGATCATTTCTTTCACGTATGAAATATCGTCTCTCGCTATGGTCACATTTTGCATTGCCTCTTTAAACATAAGGTAGGTATTCATTTCTCCCGACTTTATATATATATATATATATATCGGAGGTGATGGTTGTATGACTGTGTTGTATGTGTGTGTCTTTTGTATGTGCCTGTCGCAGCTCGTCGCCACGTCTTTGCGGTGAGTTGTAAACTGTCCTCACTATATTATTTATTCCAACCTGGACTTTCCATTATTATATATATATATATATATATATATATATATATATATATATATATATATATATATATATATATAGGGGATGACAGTTCTACAGTATGTCTGCCTAAGTGTACTTGTGTCTGTGTAAATGTGTGGGTGTATGTGCATTTATTTACCTTCCATTTTTTCCCCCAAGGTAAGTCTTTCCTGTCCCGGGATTGGAATGGCTCCTTACCCCCTTCCTTAAAACCCTCATCATTTCCTTTTCCCTCTCCTTCCCTTCTGCCTGATGAAGCAGCTAGGCTGCGAAAGCTAGCATTTTTGTGTGTGTGTGTGTCTGTGTGTTTATTTGTTGCTATTACTGCCTGTGCCCTTTCGCCTGGTAAGTGTACTTCATCTATTTTTTACGTATATATATATATATATATATATATATATATATATATATATATATATACGTAAAAAATAGATTAAGTACACTTACCAGGCGAAGGGGCACAGGCATATATATATATATATATATATATATATATACGTAAAAAATAGATGAAGTACACTCATGCACCCCTGAAGAATTTTTTGCGGGTGCTGAGCACCCACATAAAACTGAGGTGGTATATATATATATATATATATATATATATATATATATATATATATACACCACCTCAGTTTTATGTGGGTGCTCAGCACCCGCAAAAAATTCTTCAGGGGTGCATGAGCCCCAGAGCACCCACGAAGTCAGCACTCCTGGCAACCAGCCAATATGAATGATACTATTTAACTTAAGAGTCAAAGATACTAGTGAAGGCATGTGTGTGCTAACACCAAGATATGTAAACACTCATAGGACGGTTCTGCAGTCAGAAACAAATATATAAGACAAAAGTTTTCTGTCACATGTGTTTGCTGCAGTGGTGGGTTATCATGATTCAAGTGAATTTGAACATGGTGTTATATTCAGTGCATGAGAGATGGGACACAACAGCTTGGAGGTAGTGTTGAGCTGGGAATTTCCCATATGACCATTTCATGAGTGCTCTGAGAATATCAAGAGTCTGATAAAACAGCAAATGTATGACATCGCTGCAACTGGAAAAAAATCCAGCAAGAAAGGGACCGACAATGACAGAAGAGAATTGTTCAACATGACGGAAGTGCAACCCTTCCTTAGATTGCTGTGGATTTCAATGTAGGTCCGTCAAGAAGTTTCAGCTTGCAAACCATTCAATGAAACATAATCAATATGGGCTTTTGGAGCCAAAGGTTCACTCATGTAAACTTGATGACTGTATGTCACAAAGCTTTATGCCTTGTCTGGGCCCATCAAAACCAAAATTGGACTGCTGATAACTGCAAACATGTTGCCTGGCCTGGTGAGTCCTGTTTCCAATTGTATTGAGTGGATGCATGTGTATGGTTATGGAGACATCATGAATCCATGGACCCTATATGTCAATGGACAAGTTTTCGAGTTTCTGGAGGCTCTGTAATGGTGTGGGGCGTGTGCAGTTGGAGTGAAATGGATTCGAGATATGGCTAGATATGACTCAGACAGCTGACATATACGTGAGCGTCCTGGCTGTCACCTGCATCCACGTACAGTCATTGTGCATCCCAACAGACTTGCAGCAGGACAATGCGACATCCCACATGTCCAGGATTGCTAAAGGGTGGCTCCGTTGCCCACCAAATTCTCCAGACTCAAACATTATTGAGCATATTTGGGATGTCTTGCACCGTGCTGTTCGGAAGAGGTCTCCACGCCCTTGAACTGTTACGGATTTATGGACAGCTCTGCAGGATGCATGAAATCAATTCCCTCAAGCACTGCTTTGAGTTTAAACCTAAATGTTCATCATAAGAAGGCTGTTCACGTCCAAATATACAGGGTGAATCACCTAACACTTGCACTGCAAATATTGCGGAATCGGAAAGTGTGATTGATGTGCGGTTTTCACAGAATGGACTGGTAGTCAGGGGCTCGTATTTTTAGCCAACAAACAAATTGTAATATTATTTAGAAAGTGTAGTTTTTATGTACATACAGAATTTTTAATGGAACAACGGTTGTTTCTATCATGTACTGGAATTTTTTACACCAGCCGTGTACAAAGAATTTTGAATGACATTGTTATCATGTTTAGTTTGGCAGCTACAACCGTTCAGTTTCGGGGGCGGAGGCTGCGATAGCGTAGCTAACTGGGCGAGTGGCTAGCCCCTGGGGCACGGCCCACTGTGTCATGACCACCAGCCAGTCAGCTACACTGACCACTGTTGTAGCCTCCGCCCCCAAAACTTTGAATGGTTGTAGCTGCCAAACTAAACGGGATAAAAATGTCATTCAAAATTCTTTGTACACTGCTAGTGTCAAAAATTCCAGTGCACTTTTATGACAGTTCTAAAGACGTTTAATAAAAAGAAAACCTTGTCATGCTGGCGGTTTCTTACGAGTTAAACCTAATTCCCCAGCGCAATGTGATCTCGAGGGAGAGCATCTTTAATTTCAATTATAAAGCAATTAGAAATTTTATACGACGTGATTTTATGTATTCTATTGCTTACTATATGTGTCTGCCATGCTGTGAAATGAGCATTTTTCATTGTGACCCATACATAGGGTTGCCAGATTGAACTCGAGGCAGGCCCGGAGACCAGACGTGCCCCCCTCCCCCTTGGCCAATGACTCTCCCCCCCCCCCCCCAACTGCGACCAACTCCCCCCCCCCTCCAAGAAGCATTGTCGTCTTCTACAGAAAATTGTTTCGGCAAGAAATTAAGAAGCGACTGATTCTTCTTTTGTGTGGTAATATTCGTTTTGTGTCTTTCTGATTGTAAATGTTTATTCACATTTCACAGCTTTCACTCCGTCGTACTTAACAGTAAATGAAATATTGCATATTCTGCACTTACACATACACTCATCAGTATCGACTTTTTGTAGCCACTCAAATTTTGTTCCTGCAACCATTCTTCACGGAACTAACTTAGATATCGTCTCTTCATTTCACTGTTATTACTCACTAATCTGAGTTAATGTAAGATTGTCTGTTCACACACGAACCGAGTATTCCAAAAATTGCCGGTAAAGTGATAACAAACAATGAACGAACGAACACGAATAATAGACGTCGCCAGCTGACACGTTGCCGCAACAGTGTTTGCTTAATAATGCGCAAGCCCATTACTACCGACGCAACAATGAAAAGTTTGCAGAGGAAGAATAGAAAAGTTGTGGTGTCGCACAAGTACAAAGTGCGCGCCACTTACTTTCGCCGCGCGTCGCCATGCACGCACGGCGCGGCGATCTGAGGACGACAGCCACGAGCGCCCTCTGCGACAACTCCGCTCGTGGCCACCACTGAAGGACATCGGTCACTTCGGACTGAGATAGCAACGAGTTAGGACCATCGAAATCAGATAGGCACCAGTGAAGACTTTGCTATTGTACAGGCACTAGGCAGGCCTCTAACAACTATGTATCAACATTCTGCAGTACTATGTAAAAGTTAAGTATTGTTACATTCTGTGCAATATATATATCTCTTTCTAATTTACTCGAGTGTTTATAGTTTCTGGCTGCTCCCCTCCGTACCTGCACCGGCGTGCTGTCTTGTTACTGTGTCGGTCTCGTTCCACTCGGCCACCGACACCTACGACGAGGCTGGGACACAAAAGCGGCGACGAAGTTTGGACACAAAAAAAGTAGCGTTTTGTTGCAATAAGAAATTGACATTTATATAAAGTTATTCATAATTACGAGAGAGGAGCCGGCCGGGAATGGCCGAGCGCACTGAGGCGTCTTGCCGCAATGCGCGAGGCTGCTTCCGCCAGAGGTTCGAATCCCCCCCCTAGGGCATGGATGTTGTGTTCGTCCTTAGTTTAAGTTATGTTAAGTTCGATGTAGATCGTCGCTACATGAGCATAGTACTTAAAAAGCGTCGTAAAAAAAAAGTTAAGATGAAGATTACATTCAAGCCCGGAGATGAGTCATTGGCCCGTAGACCCGGAGAATTCATTCCAAACGCGGGCACTCCGGGCGGCGCCCGGAGATCTGGCAATCCTACCCATACATCACTCTGAAAGTGCTCCCACCAGAGTTGAAAACATCACGTCAAGAGTGGAACACTGCATATCGATGAGAACTAATTGGTTTTTGAATAATTTTCATCAGATTGTGTATACGAGGGTGGTTTGATAAGTCTGGTAAATTTGTATTAAAGAGCGGTAAATTTTCGGAACCTGCACTATAGTTGATAAGTCTGATATTCCCATGGATATTACAGCTGTTTTTAGTTGAGTGTTGGCTGCCAGCTGAAGTGGTAACTGCGTAGTTAGTTCCTTCTGGTAGAGAAAAAGAAATTTCGTGCAGTCATTAAACATTTTCATATGAAGGGTTGGACAGCAGCACAGATCAAATACGATTTGGATGAGGTCCATGAGGGTTCTGCACCAACTTGAAGACCATTTACTTTTGGATCAATGAGTTTAAATACAGTGGCGGCGCTAGACGAAAACTGGGCGTCGGCGAACTCGTCTTTGCAAGGCCCCTTTCATTTTTTCATTAATGAAGAAAATGTTAAATAAAATGAGCTGAATTATACATCTATAATCATTGTACTAAAATTATATTAGTATAATATACGAGTATTATTGCAATGACAAAAATTACAATAAACAAACACAAATTAGAGCAACTTTTCAGCTTTTCAGCTTTCCGTCTCACAAAATTTTTTTAAGATCACATCTTATTACTAGCAGCTATTTCGGCTTCAGTTGACAGTACTGACAACACAAATAGTCTTTCTTGGCTCATTGTCCTTTTCAAGTTAGTCTTAATCAATTTTAACTTTGTGAAGCTTCTCTCGACCGAAGCTGTACTGACTGGAACTGAGCATGATTCTGACTGTTATATAAGCATTTGGATATACTACTTCCAAATCGTATTCTAAAATGTACTGAAGAAATTGTTTTGTAAGTATTTTACTAAAAATTACATCACTGCTCCACTCATTCGGAAATAAATACGGACAACTAAATAGCTGCCGGCCGGGAATGGCCGAGCGCACTAAGGCATCATACCACGGTGAGCGAGATCGCTCTCGTCGGGGGTCGAACCCAACCCTTGAGTACGGATGTTCTGTTCGTCCATTGGTTAAGCTAGTGTAAGCTAGTTGTATGTCGTCGCTACATAACCTAGCAGTTGGAAAGCGCAGTTAAATATATAAACTCAAATTTTTGATAATGTTTTGCGAGGCCCCCACAGGCGCGAGCTACGGTCGGGGGTTCGAATCCCCCCTCGGGCATGGATATTTGTGCCGTCCTAGTTCGTAAGTAGTTTGTAAGTTTAGGGACTGATGACCCCGTAGTTAAGTCCCATAGACTATACAAACATTTGAACATTTGAACAGGCGCGAGGCCGTCGGCGGTGGCCGACGTCGCCGACGCCTAGCCACTGTTTAAATGTGGACTGAGAAGCACGGAAGAGGGAGCATGCTCCGCCGTTGAAGTTTCCACACAGGAAAACATCGATAACGTGCATGATACGGAAATGGAAGATCGAAGATTAACAATTCGCGATATAGCTAACATTTTAGGCATCTCAACTGAACGAGTGCTTTACATCCTCCACGAAAAACTGGACATGAAGAACCTCTGAGCGCGATGGGTGCTGCGCCTGCTCACTTTGGACAGAAAACGGAAACGAAAGAACATTTCTGCTCAGAATATCACACTGCTCAGGCGCAATCCACAGGACTTTTTGCGCAGATTCATACCTGCGAAGGAAACTTGGGTCCACCATTATACTCCAGAGACCAACAATGGACGAAAGTGGGGAGAGTGCACCAAGAAGGCGAAGATGGAAGGTGATGGCCACTGTCTTTTGAGATTCCCAGAGTATAATCCTGAGAGATTATATGGAAAAAGGCAGATGCCTAACTGGGCGCTACTATGCTGCTCTGATGTATCGTTTGAAACTAGTCTTGTTTAGTTCGCGAACGAACTAGTTCGGAAGTGCGCTCCCACAGGCGAACTACGCGAACTAGTTCGAAGATCCCTCGCCTCTTAGTTCGTCCGCTCCTTTTCCGAAGAGTGACGGGGAACAGCGAGAGGACGCGAGAGCGCGCAGAATCGTGTGATTCCCTTCTGCCAGTTACCTTCATTTCGAGCTGAGATGCAGCTCAGCTGTAGTTTCATAGTTCACTGCCACAAGAAATCTACTTTAAAAATAAAGTACTACGAGTACTCTGTATGCAAAGTAGTTGAATACCATTGTATCACCCATTCGTACAAATAACTGGTTTATTTACCTAAGTATTTGATGTCAAATTGCCCAAAAATACGGGTAATAGCACAGGCTTTGGCAACACTGATTCATTATATAAAAAAGCAGTCATAAAAAGGAGCTCTTTTAGTAGCGGTAGCAAAAGCCAAAAAGAACGAACGAACTAGAAGGAGCGGACGAACTAGGAGCAGCGGACGATTGTGCCAAACGTATCTCGCTTCATAGTTCGTTGGATTATTTTCCGAAGACCGAAGGACAATAGCGAGAGGGCGTTAGCAGAATTAAAAATCATCTGTTTGCCTTCTGCTGATGAGTCATTTCGAGGTGAGCGTCTGCCTGCTGGATTACATAGTTCAGTGCTACGAAATTTCTGTTTTGATGTGTTCTGCACTCTGCAATATTTGACTAATAAATTCCATAATGCCAAGATAAAGAGATAACTCTAAACTTAAACGCGAGAAATTATCAACAAACTGTTTCTTTTGGTTTGCGTGATATCGTTAGCTGCTCAAGCAGCAAGCGCATGAAGCAGCTAGGCGGGAGAACTTCCCCCTTCACCTGCACGCGCAGACCACGCCGCTCAGCCGTCACTGGGAGCGGACGAACTAAAAGAGCGAACTAGTTCACGGCAGAGTCACGAACTAAAGTGAGCGCTCCCGATCGCGAACTATTATGCGCAACTCTAATTGAAACAGGAGCTAATTGAAGAAGTACAAGATTGGCACGGAAGAAAGTGCTCTTCCATCAGGACAATGCTCCAGCCCAAACAGCAGCTATCGCAATGCCAAAAGTGCACGACTTGACATTCGAATTGGTTCCTCACCCATCCTATTCACCAGACTTGGCTTCTTCTTATACCAAAACTCGAAATTTGGCTCGGTATGAAGAAATTTTCATCACACGAGGAAGTGTCCACCGCAGTGACAGACTATTTTGCAGAGTTTGACAAAGCCTAATTTGCCGATGGGTTGAAAAAATTGGAAACTCGCTGGACCAGGTGTAATGCCTTGCAAGGAGACTATGTCTACATCTACACACATTCTCCGCAGTCCACCGTAACGTGCGTGACGGAGAGTACACTGCACTACAACTAGGCATTTCCTTTCCTATTCCACTCCCAAATAGAACGAGGAAAGAAAGAATGCCTATATGCCTCCGTACAAACCCTAATTTCTCTTATCTTGTCTTTGCGATCACTACGCGAAATATAAGTAGGCGGTAGCAAGGTCGTACTTCACTCAGCTTCAAAATCCGGCCTTCTAGATTTCCTCAACAGAAATTCACGAAAAGAGCGTCGTCTTTCCTCCAGCGATCCCCAATTGAGCTGCCGGAGCATTTCCGCGACACTCGCGCATTGGTCGAACCTACCAGTAACAAACCTAGCTGCTCGCCTCTGGACTGCTTCTATGTCTTTCTTTAAACTGATCTGCTGTGGGTCCCAAACACTTGAGCATTACTCAAGACGTAGTCGTACAAGCGTTTTATACGCTGTCTCATTTACAGATGAAGCAAATCTTCCCATAATTCTCCCAATAAACCGAAGACGGCTGTCCGCCTTATTCACAACTGTCCTTACATGTTCGTTCCATTTCATATCGCTCTGCAGTGTTACGCCGAAGTATTTGAACAACGTGACAGCATCAAGAAGCTCACTACTAATGCTGTATTCGAACATTATGGGATTGTTTTTCCCACTCATGCGCATCACCATACATTTTTCTACATTGAGAGCTGGCTGCCATTCTTCGCACCAACTAGAAATTTTGTCTAATTCATCCTGTATGCTATTACAGTCAGTTAAAGACGACACCCTCCCATACACCACAGCATCATCAGCAAACAGCCGCAAATTACAACTTACTCTGTCCGTCAGATCATTTGTATAGATTGAAAATAATAGCGGTCCTATCACACTCCCCTGGGGCACGCCGGACGATACAGGCGTCTCTGATGAACACTCGCCGTCGAGAACAACGTACTGCGTTCTATTACTTAGGAAGTCTTCCAGCCAGTCACAAATCTGTGAACCTTTTCCGTAAGCTCGTATCTTCGTTAGCAGTCTGCAGTGTGGCACCGCGTCGAACGCCTTTTTGAAGTCTAGGAAAACACAAGCCGCCTGTTACCCTTCATCCATGGCTCGCAAGATGTCATGTGGGAAATGGGCAAGCTGAGTTTCACATGTTCACATGAACGATGTTTCCTAAACCCGTGCTGATTCATAGAAAGAAGGCCGGCCGCGGTGGCCGAGGGGACTGAGGCGCTCCAATCACGGTCTGCTCGGCCACTATGGTCGGGGGTTCGAATCCCTCCTCGGGCATGGATATTTGTGCCGTCGTTAGGGTTAGCTAGTTCATAAGTAGTTTGTAAGCTTAGGGACTGATGACCCCGTAGTTAAGTCCCATAAGTTCTACAAACATTTGAACTTAGAAAGAAGCTTTTCCGTTTCAAGGAAATTTACTATAATCGAACTGAGAATATGCTCCAAAATCCTACATGAAACTGATGTCAACGATATTGGCCTGTAATTGTGTGGGTCAGTTCTCTTTCCTTTCATATAAACGGGAATCACCTGCGCTTTTTTACAATCACTAGGAACTTTGCGCTGAATTAAAGATTCGCGATAAATGCAAGCTAAGTAGGAGGCCAATGCCGCAGAATATTCTTTGTAAAAGCGAACTGGTATTCCATCCGGACCAGCAGATTTTTTCGTATTTAGCTCTCTCAGCTGCTTCTCTACACCGGAAATACCTATTACTATGTCCTCCATTTCGGAATTAGTACGTTGATCAAATGATGGTACATTTGTGCGGTCCTCCTGCGTGAAAGATTTCTTAAAGGTTAAATTTAGAGCTTCAGCTTTCCGTTTGCTTTCTTCTACTACTGCCCAGGAATGATCAATTAGTGACTGGATAGTGGGCTTTGAGCCGCTTATCGATTTTACGTAGGACCAGAATTTTTTTCGGGTTCTTGGAAAGATTTTTTGCTAAGGTATGGCTGTGGTAATTATTGTATGTTTCGCGCATCGATCTTTTTATAGACGCACGAATCTCTACTAACTTTTCCCTGTCATCATCTGCGTGTTCTTTTTTGCATCGAGAGTGCAACAGTCTTTGCTTTCTCAGCAGCTTTCTAACATTATTATTATACTACGGTGGATCTATTCCATCCTTAATCGTCTTTACTGGCACATATTTATCGAACCCTTTATTTACAATGCAATTAAATTTAGTCCACAATTCCATAGTACCGGAATTAAGCGATGCCCATTCATTTTCTAAGTGCGATCGTAACATTTGCTTGTCGGCTTTTCCCAACAAAAACACGCTCCTAGCCTTCTTGATTGGTTTATGTACTTTGGTCACCATCGTCGCTATGACGATATCATGATCACTAATTCCTGTCTCTACACAGACATCGTTAATAAGGTCTGGCCTGTTCGTAGCTATAAGGTCTAAAGTATTTCCATTGCGCGTGGGTTGCCGGTTTCACTGCTCAAGACAGTTTTCGGAGAATGTGTCCAAAAGTAGCTCGCAAGTCTGCTTGTCTGTATCCCCTGAAATGTAACTAGAGAGGTCCCAATCTATACTCTTAAGGTTGAAATCTCCGCCGACTAATATTACATTCCCCGGATACCTACGCAACTACCTGGTGTAGACTTTCTTCGAATGACTCTGAAACTGCTACAGCAGCACTGGAGGGCGGTAAAAACACCCAACTATTAACTTTACTTCTTTTAGACCTGTTATACGTGCCCAGATAATTTCACAGTTACTTTCAACCTCGATCTCAGAAGAAACAATTGTCCACGGCGATGAACACTCCTCCTCCAGTTGTATCCGATCTATCATTCCGATATACATTACACGCCTCCCTAAATATTTCTGAACTTGCCACATCATGATTTAGCCAGCTTTCGGTGCCTAAAACTATCTGAGCACAATAATTTGCATGTAGTACGGCAAAACCGGGAACTTTGTTTCTAATACTTTGTAAGTTCGCGGCTAATATTTTGATATTCGAATTTTTTTAGCCAAATGTGGCCTGAATTCGCTGTTTGAATGTTGACAGGCGAATGCTCATCAGAGTTAGCGCCTAGCCTAAAAAACCCCCATGCGCACTCCACAAGTACTCTGCTACCCGAGTAGCCGCTTCCTTAGTGTAGTGCACTCCTGATCTATCTAGGGGCACCCTACAATTCCCCACCCGATAACGCATATCCAGATATCTGCAGCCATGACTGTGACAGAGTCGGCGAAGCCTCTGGTTCAGACCCTCCACTCGGCTCCAAACCAAAGGAACCCGATCAACACTGGGAACAATGCTACAACTCGACAGCTCTGCTTGCAACCCGCGTGCGAGGGCAGCAGCCTTCACCAATTCCGCCAACCGCCCGTTGGACCTGAGGATGTCCTCAGAACCCAAGCGAAAAGCGTCATTGGTGCCGACGTGAGCCACGACTTGCAGTCGACCACACCCTGCACCTTCGATAGCCGCCGGCAAGGCCGCCTCCACATCTCCGATGAGGCCCCCCGGCAGACACACCGAGTGCATGTTGGACTTCTTTCCGGATCTTGACGCTATCTGCCTAAGGGGCTCCATCACGCACCTAATATTGGATCTCCCAATAACTAATAATCCCCTCCTCCCGTGCACCTGCTCGGTCCCTGCTGAAGAATACAACGGGAAAATTGTCCACAGGGGGTATGTTAACCGGTCCTATATTATTTCCTTTCCTCCTCCATGTTGCCATGGATGACGCACAACAGTTTGCGTTTGTACCGCAGTGACAGTGTACGCGAGGGTTGTTGTTACTCCCCACTGCACTATGTGAAGAGTAGAAACTCTAAAAGTTCACCAAAGTTCCCCACGCAGATGATAACACGCAGGTCGGAGTTCTTGATTGAGGCTGAAATTATTATACTATTGGCAGGAACTGATCTAATTACTGAATAATACTTTCTTGTGGGATTTAAGGAAGGCAGAAAACTAGCAAACTGCATAATAACATCAACTTGACACAAATTGTTTTAAATGAAATTAAATATAAAGTCTTTTCCCTGGATCTAAGATGATTAAACGGTGTCTTATAACCGCCTACGTATGCATGTTACTCCACAGAGTGCGCGTACAGAAGTCACATGTTATTCTTCAGAGCGCGTGTTCTGAACTGAACTGTGGCGGCTCGATGCAAGGCTGCCTTCGTTCAGCAATTTGGCGCGTAAACATGGCTGCCGTGCATCGTCCGTCTTATATTAACTGTTTCGTTTATGTTTTTAGTAATTGTTAATATGTTTTACCTACTCAGGGCATAGCTTGGCTTTGAGTGTTATTTCTAAATTGAATTTGACTTTGAATATACGAGGCGAGTTCCGTTTGGTAATAAAATGAAATTGTACACAGATAGAGAAGAAATTTTTATGGCACAAAATTCTACAACTCTTAAACTACTTTTCCACATAGCTGCCGAAATTTTGCAGGCATTTGTCATAGCGTGGCACCAGGTTTTTGTATACCTTCTTCATAGAAATCTGCCGCCTGTGTCTTCAACCAGTTGGAAACAGTTTCTTTCAGCTCGTCGTCATTGGTGAAGTGATGACCGCCAAGGAAAGACTTGAGATGTAACAACAGATGAAAGTGAACCAGTTCTTCTGTAACGAAAGGTGGACGCCCACTTCGTTCTTCATCGTGCACATCACTACGCCCGCCATTGAACTGTTGGACCCATCTTCACACCATCGAATCACACATCGCATTTGGTCCGTAATAATCGCAAATTTGCCGATAAATTTCACTTGGTTTCACTTTCCTGGCATTCAGAAACCGAATCACCGACCTGATTACACAGGCGGCGGGATTTTGAATCAACGCCGACATTTCAGACAAGCACAACTAAGCGTACGTAACTGACAGCCATGTCCAAATGGCGCACGTTCTTCTCCTTGATACACATCGTTTACAGCGCATGTGCGGAACTGCACTCGCAGCGCTGCAGCGGAGATAGATTGAAACGGAACTTACTTTCTGGACGCGCCTCGTATTATTAGTTTATTAAATATTAATAAAAATATGAATGCATTTTGACGCGTGACCGCCAGTGCTACAGCCAATCGGCGTCCAGTGCTAGTCGCTCTGGGACTTCCGTAGAATTCGGGGAGATTTGCCAGTGCTGTTTCCCATGAGAACCCGACCTATTGTACCACGTGTCGCGGTTCTCACCGTATTTTACCATCTGTCGCCTACTGGTCCTGACCGGCTGTACTTAAGCAATACTTCGATCTTAATATGATGGCTTTAAGCCAGAAATTATACAAGAATTAAAGTGAGTTTCCGCTATTTATTCTTTTTTACCAGGCTTATCAGACCGCCCTCGTACGCAATATTCGGTATTATGAGATCAGTAATAGGGTAAATTGTTAACTATGTCATATTATGCTCCAAACGTGCTTTTTTATCACTTTAATATCAATACTTTTAAAAGAAAATCGAAAAGAAATTCAAATAATTTGAAAGCCCGCTGAAACGCTACATTTGAGTCACTTGATGCCTGTGACGTCACAAATCACGATGCTGCTGCTGCTGCTCTCGTATGATACACAAATAGTTTGGGCATACACGTTCGGAAAATGGCCTACAAATATTGCGTAGCAATATATCTATAAAGACACCAGAAAAATTGTTTTTGCGAGTTCCAAAAACTGAGAAGATGCGCAAAATGTGGTTGACACTCGCTCGAAGAGGTTCAAATGAAAGAGCGGCCACTTCATGTTTATTTCTGTGAGGATCATTTTGATGTAAGCAAACACTTAATATTATTCCATTAGTTCACTGTTAAATATCAGGCTCTTCTACTGCAAATGTGAAAACTAGTGTTTGCATTTGCGAAGTATAACTTCGTGATGTTCACGCCTACGATTTATATGTAATTAAAATCGTTATCTAATATAGTTGGTGAAAGTACAACACGAATATTGTTTTAGCCCTCTATATAAAGTATAGCACTGATTATTTATCTCCAGTAAGTGCACGTCTATCGCCAGTAGGTATTATTCAAACAACCCTTTCAGTAACGGGTAATCGTTTTATACATCTACAACGCCCTTCTGACTACTTTACTACCAATACCTTATCGTAAAATATGCGCCGATTCATTTAGCCTTTAAACTTTCGTAATATGCAAGTTTAAATACTATTAAAAGTGTTACCCAAAAATGCGTTTATTGAAGCAAAAATCGTCGTAATGTCATGTTGTGAATTTTTTCCCCCAAAAATTAATCACTACCCAATTCAGAATACAACGTTTGTTAGTTATTAGATCATCAAGAACCACCAGATTAGACAAAATAAAATGTTCAAATGTTTGTAAAGCTTATGGGACTTAACTTCGGGGTCATCAGTCCCTAAACTTACAAACTACTTATGAACTACTTACGAACTAGAACGGCACAAATATCCATGCCCGATGGGGGATTCGAACCACCGACCGTAGTGGCCGTGTAGACCGTGACTGAAGCGCCTCAGTCCCCTCGGCCACCGCGGCCTCCAGGTTAGACAACAAATTGTGTGGTGTACAGTCACTTGTAACTGAAACTGGCAGAAATTGGCACACAATTCCAAACATTCACCCGCAAAAACAACAAACCAGAAAATCGCTTTAATTCCGGCACTATAAATTTATTCCATCGTTTCTCTACGTGACATGCCTTTGGCTACGCGAAATGTCCGTTGCCAACCTACCAGCGATATGACAACTCCGCCGACGCTTCCGCTGTCCCGGTTCTAGACTTTAGATATATTGTATAAATATACACAAGAAGGCATTTTGCTGTATTTTACAGGTTTTGATGTTACACCATGCTTCAAGTATTGAAGTAGTTAAAAATGAAATTACTCCCTTAACTGCGTGCTTTACTGGGTTAAATTTTACCAACTATCTCGGCGGCCTACTGTGATAATGTTGGCAACAGATGCTGAATAGCGAGAATCACGTGACGTCGCCATTAGCCAATCGCGCGACAACGCAAATGTTTACGAGGGAAATTATATTTACTGAGCGGACGAGGGTACATACAAGAACCTGTCAATCACAGAGCAGCAACAGCATTATTTATTTACTTCATGGTCTGTACGATACACTAATCGAGTCGTTCTATGTGGTCCGAACATCTTGGCAAAGATTTTCTATCATGTTGTTGCTGTTGCCAACATAATCACTCGAGGCCGCCTGGATAGAAAGTAAAATTTCACCCTTTACTGCATAATATGGTGAGTTCAGAGTAAGTCTGCTGACACCAACAATTAGAGTACTTTTTCTCAATGTCATAAAATATCTCTAGCAATAATTACCTTTAAACTGTAGGTATGCATTACTTACAATACAGTTTTCATATTTCTCATTTCTGGCACGTAAAAATTTGGATTCTTTTGAAGAATGAAGATACCATAAATGCATCAACTGAAGGAGGTTTCCGCCGTCAGCCTTCACATAGTTCTTTTCCATCTTTCCATAAAAGCTGTAAACGCGTTTACATCACGAAAAAACTAAACTTTATTCTGAGAAATTAAGGAAACGCTAATAACGATACAGCTCCGCCTACTAGTTGCCGCCTCCTAGCCGGCCGCGGTGGCCGAGGGGACTGAGGCGCTCCAGTTACGGTCTGCACGGCCACTACGGTCGGGGGTTCGAATCCCCCCTCGGGCATGGATATCTGTGCCGTCCTTAGGATTAGCTAGTTGATAAGTAGTTTGTAAGTTTAGGGACTGATGATCCCGTAGTTAAGTCCCATAAGCTTAACAAACATTGCTAACATTGCCGCCTCCTAGTGGTCTGTGACGTCACCAGTACGTCAGCCAATAACAGAGCGTTTTCGATCACGTGATCTAATCGTGAAATTATGTGATTTTTAACCTTTAATTACGTAAAAATAAGAGATGTTTTGTAAGAATAGTGAGCGAAAATGCCATCTGAATGTTATAATAATCCAGAATAACAACAATGCGAACCATATTTTTAACGCAGGAAAATACCCTATTGTGGGAGCGGCTGAAGTTGTGCAGGCCTAGGACGTGGTTCAGGACGTGGTGAACAAACCTGCAGCATGTCGGAGCGGCGCGCGCAGGCCTGCAGGTCCCTGGAGAGCACGTAGCCGAAGCACATGTAGCTGCGCGGGCACACCGCCAGCGACACCAGGTCCTCCTCCACGTCCAGCACCGCCAGCTCGCCGCCGCCGGTCCCTGCGCACCAAGACACCAGTGCCGGATAACGCCGTGTGTAGACACTTGGGCAATGCAAATCTTGGGGCTCCAATCCAAAGTCACCTCTTAATAAGCTAACAATTTTCCACCAAACAACAACAATATATTGGGTATTATTATTATTATTATTGATAATAGAATTGAGGTAATCCATAATAATAATAAAATTACGGTATGCCACAACCGAAGTAGTTAAGATGTCCAACCATCGGCTGTTTGCTGATGATGCTGTGGTGTATGGGAGGGTGTCGTCTGTAACTGACTGTAATAACATACAGGTTGACTTAGACAAAATTTCTAGTTGGTGCGAAGAATGGCAGCTAGCTCTCAATGTAGAAAAATGTAAGGTGATGCGCATGAGTAGAAAAAATAATCCTATAATGTTCGAATACAGCATTAGTAGTGAGCTTCTTGATGCTGTCGCGTCGTTCAAATATCTAGGCGTAACATTGCAGAGCGATATGAAATGGAACGAGCATGTAAAGACAGTTGTGAGTAAGGCGGACAGCCGACTTCGGTTTATTGGGAGAATTTTGGGAAGATGTACTTCACCTGTAAAGGAGACCGCGTATAAAACGCTTGTACGACCACGTCTTGAGTATTGTTCAAGTGTTTGGGACCCGCAGCAGATCGGTTTGAAGGAAGACATAAAGGCGGTTCAGAGGCGAGCAGCTAGATTTGTTACCGGTAGGTTAGACCAATGCGCGAGTGTCACGGAAATGCTCCGGCAACTCAATTGGGGATCGGTGGAAGAAAGACGACGATCTTTTCGTGAATTTTTGTTAAGTAAATTTAGAGGGCCGGAATTAGAAGCTGAGTGTAGTACGATCTTGCTGTCGCCTACTTATATTTCGCGTAAAGATCACAAAGACAAGATAAGAGAAATTAGGGCTCGTACGGAGGCATATAAGCATTCTTTCTTTCCTCGTTCAATTTGGGAATGGAATAGGAAAGGAAATGCCTAGTAGTGTTCAGTGTACCCTCCGCCACGCACCTTACGGTGAATTGCGGAGTATGTATGTAGATGTAGATGTACAAGATAGCCACTTACGAGTTACAATAAACTCAATTTTGGATATAAGAATAATAATAACAAAGTGAAATGAGACATTTTCGTGCAACATGTAAATGTGTTTATTCCGCAAAACGAACAATTATCAATAAATCAATACTAATGTCCCAGAAATTCTTTAATAAAAATATCGAGGCCGGCCGCGGTGGCCGAGCGGCCTGCGGCGTGCCTGTCACGGTCTGCACAGCCGCTGCGGTCGGGGGTTTGAATTCCCCCTCGGGCATGGATGTTTGTGCCGCCTTTAGTATAAGGTAGTTCATAAGTAGTTTGTAAGTTTAGGGACTGATGACCCCGTAGTTAAGTCCCATAAGCTCTACAAACATTTTAACATTTAAAAATATCGAAATTAATAATAATTAAGAAACGCATGAACATTTAGTTTCCTATTTTTTTTTTCAGCAAAAGTTTTCAAAATATATCCTGCAAGATAACATATTCTGTGGCCATAATGGAAAGGGAGTTCAAACGTTCTTGGGACATTGAAGACATATGACAATTTCTTATAAGTTTTAGTTTTGAAAATCTTCGCTCGCCGTCACATTCGTAATCATGAGACACCTGTAAATTTTTAACGCGGTGATAACTTTTGGGAAAGTTGGATTGCACCATATTTCCAAAAATGAGTTTGTATAATCGCGATGCTGGAACTGCTTGGTCAGTTTTAAAATCTTCTAGTTGTGATGTCAAGAATTTAAAATGGATCATTACGTCCACAAATTCCTCTTCGATGTCGTCAGAATAAATGCCTCTAAACATTTGGGAAGCTTCTTTAATTTCATCATCAGACCTCAGTGGGAACTCAGCAAGGAATTCTAAAAGACAATGAACTTTATTACAAGCTTTCATGCGACGCGAAAGCTCTGTACATAATTTATGCATCATTGGTAGGTAAGTAGAGTAAGAAGGGCCCCAAATGACCGTCTTGTACTCCTCTAACATTTCAGAACTATCAGGACCCATGTCCTATCACATATATTTTCTTTCACTCGCCTGCAGACAAACAACGATAAAAGGCAACTAATTTTTATTTAAAACGCAAAAGTCTTTCCAAAAAATTCTCACTGTTATATCGGTGCACACGGGGCTCCGAAAATGCGCGGGGCCCCTAGGCAGCTGCCTACTTACCTTATGAGTAATCCGGGACTGCATGACACTCAGTATCAGCCACAGGCGTCTGCTCGGATGGCACTGGTCTGTGTTTTAAAGGGGCCAAACTAGAAAGGTAACTGGTACCTTGATCCAAAAATTACACTTATCTCCACACAAAGAAACCTACAGAAAGGCACAGGGGTTGGAAAGGACAACAAAAGAGAGGAGACAGAGACACAGATGTACAAAAGAACGTGGGTGGAGGAGTTGAAACAACAGATGTACACAGAATTAAACTTCCACTTGTAAGGTAATCCTTAAGGTAACCTTACATTGTAACGAGAAATGAGCATCATTTTGATACATATTATTCGTTTGAACCTGTTTATAGTGAATATGTAGTAATTAACTTCTTATGTGACTTAATTAATTATCGTGATGCACAATGTATGTACGTAACTGAACTGTGAACATTTTCTGTCATTTATTTATTATCTGTATTGTAATTGTTCTGTATATATTATTTTATTTGTACTTTGTATGTTTTCTATATGACTGTGATTACTTGTTACGTTTAATTTGTCAATGTAAAATATTTCTCTGTGAACAATTATCGATATGGCTCCTCAGGTCAGAGACTTTATCGTATAGCAGCGCTCGCCTGAGGGAGAGCAGGCAAGCAGCAGTATCTGCCGCCCCGTGACGTAGATCAGACGTTCGTACGCGGTCTGCGGAGTGCTCAAACAATATAATCGATAAAGTTAAAAGAAAGTGAAAGTTCTAATTTGTTATAAGTGCAACTTTATGAACCTGTGAACATAAGTGAAGTAAGAATTGCTGTTAATGAAACATTTATTCGTTCGTTCTGCTGAGGCAGAAATTCGTTACGTGTTCGGTAACAGTCCCAGACTTCCGAAACGCGGTAGCGTCATCGCGGACGCTAACGATCGTGATTAATTACGCGATTCGCGAAGCATCACGGCGAACTGCTAGCAAGCTGCCAAAGGGGGAGCCACCATCAAAATAATTTATATATGAATTTATGTACCATTTATATGACTGCAGAGTACCACTTTGGACTGATAAATAAGTTAAATGCTGTTGGTTGTAATTTGCTGTGAATGCATGTTTAAGTTTTGTTTAAATACAGGAACATTAGACAGTACTTTTGCTATCTTATTTGAACAACTAATTAACCACACATGATTAGTATGATAATCCTCAATAATGCATGAATAATATTACTACACAATTTTACAATCAAGTGAGTGGCATTAAGTATTAGAGACTGTGATAATAATTTCAGTTGAGACAATTTTGCTAAAATTGATGGTAGACGATAACAGACAGTTGAATTAATGAATGATTTTTCTATTTCGTTTTGCACTGAGTTCAACAAAAATAGCCACCGCCACATCTATCCTATAAGACCCAAACTCGTACTAATATCGTATGCATAGCATTAATTATGACTGATTTACTTAAATTTCCTATTTGCTTGAGTGAATTAATTTTATCAGATACTGACTTTAGTGGTTGGACTGCACCCACTTGCCAATCACTTGATGTTAAAAATCCTACTATTCATAAATTTCTAAAATTATCATTATCATTAGCGTACTAATTGAGTTGTACGCATTGCACAGACGGTGTAAGTTAATTTCTGCTATCTGTGTGTGCAAAGTTTCCGTAGGGCATTTTGTAAGGAAAGGAAAGGTGAGTGATCTTTTGAAAAGTTTGTCAGATAGGGCCATAGTATTTGTTAATTACACTAATTGGCTTGCTTAATATTTTCAAAATTTAACTACACCACTTGCATTAATCACGAGTTTAACGTAACCATCCACGAAATTAAGGTCAGGTTTGTTATGTTGCTCAAACATTACAACAACAGTCACCACAGTTATTAACACGTAAATCAAAACTTTTTTTTTTTTACCTCCACTCATACTTTTCTTAAATAAAATAAACACCTTTCACCCAATATTTCCAACAAATATTTTCTTTCCTTACACACTCTGCAGTAGAGTGTGCGCTGATATGAAACTTCCTGGCAGATTAAAATTGTGTGCTGGAACCGGGACTTGAATCTGGTACCGTTGCCTATCGCAGGCAAGTGCTCTACCTCTTTATTTATTTATTTTTTGCACTCTCCAAAATTGGTCTTCTTGACCTGGCTTCTCCGCCATTTTTTTATTGATCATTCCTTTTTTTTTTTTTTTTTTTTTTTTTTTTTTTTTTTTTGTGGGGGGGGGGGGGTTGTGTTCGTGGCCGCTGTACAGAATAAAATTAAATTCTTGAATAACAGAACGTCTTGATTGCAAATATTTTTTATTACAATGGCGCGTTTCGCCCGGTTAGGCCATCTTCAGATATCTGACAAAGAAGAAAATATTGACACAGAATTTACAATATTTACACGACACTATTTCGAAATTTTTTAGCTACAAGCCAATCTGAAACTGTTTTAAGACATTGTGATAATGTACGGTACTAATGTTTTATATACTCTGTGGTGGAGTGTGTTTAGATAAAAATGCGGTCATAGGGTATCTTAAAGAGACAATAATATGTAAACCATTAATATCCGGTAACATTGACCGTTGAAAACAGATTGATACATTGTTTAACTGAAGGGATATTGCAAGATTTACCTTTTATGATGTCCCTGCACCTTATGTCGTCAACATATTAATACGACTTGCGTCGGTAGAGGTACAAGTACTGCCTGAGGCAGCGTTCACATTTGCCGCCAATAAAGCAAAGTGTCCACAACACTGTAGGTGTTGGGTCGGTCGGATAACAATTGTTAATTTAAAATATGGACACCATTTACATAAAATACCAATATCACATGAATGCAGTTTTTAAGGATGCCCAGTTATATAACAGAATGTTACTTAAAAATTTCCATAAAAGTGTCGTAAAAGGTTCTAGATTATATTCTAGATTACAAATAAAACTAAGTACTAATTATACATTCATATATACAATCATGATTTCCACACATCATTCGTCATCATTGTCTTTAGCAGGCTCATATCTCCCTCCAGTGTTCGGCACACCTCACTGCAACGTCGTTGGCCAGCCACAGGTCTTGGAAAGTGCATGGCGCCGGCAAGGATGGGCAGCTCAGCAGGTGTGCCATTGTTTGTTTTTCTCCATACTGGCAGACCTCGTCTTCTGCGTATCCCCACTTGAACAGGTTCTCCTTTGATCTTCCCATTCGTCGCCTAAGTCTATTTAGGCTCTTCCTTTTCCAGATTTCTCCTTGCATTCCCTCACAACTTGTTCAATGTACAGATTCAACAACATCGGGGTAAGGCTACAGCACCTTCTTACTCCCTTCCCAACCACTGCGACCATTTCATACCCTTCGACTTCAATAACTGCTGTCTGGTTTTCGTATAAATTGAATATAACACTTCATTCCCTATATTTTGCCCCTGCTACCTTCCGAACTTCAAAAAGTGTATTCCAGTAAACATTGTCAGAAACTTTCTCCCAAATCTACGAATGCTAAGAACGTAGATTCGCCTTTCCTTAACGTATCTTATAAGACAAGTCGTAATGTGAGTACTGCCTCGCGTGTTCCTATATGTCTCCTAAATCCAAACTGATCTTCCCCAAGATCGGATTCCACCCTTTTGGCCCACTTTAGGTTACGGTAGTAACATTAAAAGTTGGCCTTTGCGATCGCTTTGTGATCGTCTTTTGACAGCTCGAAATTTAAACGAAAATAACGGCTTAACCATTCATCTGACACGAAAATTGAATAACCTAATTGGTAGAGGGGAAAATTCTCTGCAACTTCGCTCTCTTCTGTTTTTTTTTTTAAATTTTATTTTATTTTTTGTTTGTTTTCATATCTTTTGTCGTTTCAGAGATATTTGCAAAAATAACGGCGATTTGACGATGTCTGTCTGTCTGTAACGTTTTCCCACTTTTTAGCTCGAACCGTACAACCGATCAGCACCAAATTTTACAGACATAATTGTTGGCTACCAGAGACCAAAACCTCGCTCTTTCAAATATTTCGGACAAGAAATACGTTAGTAATGCCAAAAAAGCCGTTTGTAATATAATTTTAATTACAAATAACCCGTTCATATGATGCGAAAATTGAGTAACCGAATTTGTAGAGGAGAAAATTCTCTACAACGTAGCTCCTTTATGTTTTTTTCATAGGTCGTAGCGTTTGAGAGATATTTGCAAAAATAACCGATATTTGACACCTTCCATTGAATTGACGAAAACCAGCCGTTCGGAGATGTCACGTGACATTCCTCGCCCAGAACTCTCTCTGGCATTCGCGATCTAGCGTTGCGTATTTGATAATTTTCTAATTGTAACTTACACACAGTTACACGTTGTCATTTGAAAGCAATAACGCAATGAAGAATTAACTAAGACACGTCTTTTGTCGTACGATAAATGATAATTTAGTGTCTAAAAATGTCGGGTTAGCATCAGTTAACAACTGTATCAATAGTATGAGATTAAAGAATGGAACTTCTGATTGGTAGCTGTAGCGTAGTGGCCAATGCGTAGGACTGGGCTGCTTAAGGCCAGTGGTTAGAAACCCGCTACAACCATTTATTTTTTTCCCCTGAAAGGATTTCAGACACTCTTATTAATTAAATAGAGCTATGTTCTTCAATGTTTAGAATTGTGCATACGTAAGAATGCTTCCTCTAAATTGTGTGTTCTATTTCGTGATCATGCCGTGAAATACGTAACAACTAATTGAACAATGGTCTTCTGAAGCTTATGCACGTTACTGGGAGGATACTGTAATAATGAACATTCTACACAAAGTACTGATACAGGTAGTTTCGTATATAAAGGAAGTCCCAGATTTCTTTGGAAAGTTTAGTTCCTTAATCAAACAGAAGGGAAGTGTATACATTGCAACAAATTACCTTGTTTATTTTTCCTCTAAGCGTTTATTCACTATTTGTGGAATATATTGAACGTCATTAATTATAATCAATGCATCTACGCCAAATGTACGCTGTGTTCCATTCAGGCTATAGTCACTCGTCCGACCGCCAAATGTACGCTACATTCGATCCAGCCTATAGTCATTCGTAACCAGTACAGGCAAATAAATTAATAAATAAATAAAAATAAACTTAGAACTACCAAGGCAAGACAGGTGATAATATTTTAACGGAGAAATATAATGAAAATGTGGGAGAGATATTAAAATGATAGTTCAAAGAGGTAAAAGTTCAAAAAAGAGTATGTTTGTCAAAGCTAAACTCTAATATCATATATTTTTGGCTGTTTGTTAAAAACGGTCAGAAAGATTATTACGTGCTGGGTGCATAGGTATTACCACAATACTAGAGTCGTAATCTTATCACCATGATTTTTTTATTATTTAGATTATTATTTTGGTCCAAAATGTTTGCAAAAACTTATAAAACTACAAATTAAAGTGGGCCGTTAAACACGTCAGTGCGATTTTTTTCTATTCGTCTGTAAAAAATTCGTGGTAGTAATTAGGAACAATGACTCATTAAACTGATGGTTGTGTATTTTTCCACACTTACTTTCTTTGGAAATGGAATCACTATATTCTTCTTGAAGTAGAATCTTGCATACCAGGTGGAACAGCAGTATCAGCAGTTCAGACAGAATTTAATCTACTACAAGGGCTTTATTTCGACTCAAATCTTTCAGTGCTCCGTCGAATTCTTCTCGCAGTATCGTATGTCCTATCTCATGTCTGTTTATTTCCTCTTCCATTTCTACAACACTACCTTCAAGTTTATTTCCTTCCTATGCCCGGGCCGCTGAAACATTGCACTTGACGTTCCGCGTTACGGCGAGTTAAGTTGGCTACACTGCTTTAGCGACGTTGCAACACTATCCTCGATACACACAGCAGACACAACAGTTTTCAATTGCATCTCGTAAATGTAAGCTCTTGAGTAATAAAAGTTCATATAATAATTCGTTCTTGAGCAGCAATTAATTAACGGCATATTAATGAAGACCAGAGCACAACAATGCACATGCTTTGAATAACGGAGCAAAGCAATATAGAAAATAAGCATTGGATCACGACAGATACGAAATAATAATGAAGACAGTAACTTCTCTCAATTTACGGCGACAATGGTACAGTTACATTCATCTCCCCATCTTGACTGTTGTCGTCGCTGCCAAAATCGTCATCACCAAGACAAATCATTAACTGTTCACGATCCCTTCCATTGTTTGCACTGCCACATTGGCAACAGCTTCATGCAACAGCTTTTCCACCTCTGTTATTGTGAAAGACTTATTGTTCCTTAAGTAATTATTCACGTCACCCCATACCAATTTTATAGGATTAAAACGGCAGTGAAATGGGGGCAGATTTATTTCATTGTGACGCTGCTTCTTTGTGATTTTGTCTACTGCATATGTGGGCGTAATAGCCTTACTTTGTTTCACGAGCGATTATAAAAGAAGTTTTGACATTGACATATCTGCAGCAATATTTCTTTCTTGTAACCACTGCACCATAACTTCTTTCCGATCGCTGGAAGCGAGAATGAACATCCTGCTCAGAGCATAAGCTTCGAAGTTTTTATTCAAACGAAATTGAGAACTTATAAAACGTCACTAGACAAACGTCTTTTCGGTGACATTATCCAATTACTTGTACTCGGAAAGTCAAGTTAAACCACTTACAGTAAAACAAATCGCAGCGAAAAAAGCACACACGCGATAAACACGATACACAATTTTGTTTACGGTAGAACTGAAGAAAGCCGGCAACGCGGGAACGTTGACGTCACGGCAACGTGATCACTGGAAGTGTTTATCGCGCTGTGATCACTTGTTATTTGTAAACGTCGAGTGCAAAGTTTCAGCGGCCCGGGTATATATGCTCGCTCTTCCTCTCCCTCTCTCTCTCTCTCTCTCTCTCTCTCTCTCGCTGTATGTGTGTATGTATGTTCCACATCTCCTCCTAAGCTACTGGACCAATTTCAACCAAACTTGGTACACATGTTCCTTACTATCAGGCAACAAACGCTGTCAGGGTAAGAACCACCTGCGACACACATCATGACATATGTCAGAAACAATGATATTCGTGAAAAACGGCCGCATCATGCGATTGTATTGTATATCTGCTCCTAAACTAACCGACCGATTTCAACCAAATTCGATACAAACATTCTTTAAGGTCAGGAATTATTTGAAATGGTAGCAAAAAACCAACGACGATACATAGTTCATACGATGTCACGTCATAAACATTGAAAACTGCCCTATCTTGAGGGGCGTGATAGGTTGATTTTATCCGCCATCTGTTTGAGAATGAGAGCACTTAGCGACTTGCAATAAACTATAAACATAATTTCAAATCTTTACGAAACTTTTTCTCACTGACAACCCCAACAAAATTATGTTCATGGTATGTATCTACGGTTTTAGAAATGACAAGTCGGACCCGGTGGTATTGGGGTAAAGCGCTCGACTGGAAACCGAAGGGTCATGGGTTAGAAAGTTGGTCGGAACTCGGATTTTTTCTGTCTGCGTTTTAATCCATCCTTCACCTCTCAACGATGTCACTGGAAACGACACGTGGTACGGATTCCACGTTAAAGTGTAGGACCCTTTTGCCCGGTTGGATAACTGGGATAGGCTAGGGACACGCAAGTCGCTGAAGTGGCATCCGATTGAAAGTCTTGCACCAGGCCAATAAGTCACATGAAATTATTATTATTACTACTACACTGTAAACCGTATTCGCGAGACATTTCACAGACCGTACACATACATACCAGTGAATGTCGCTGCGATATTATATCACAGTTCGACTCAATTCGATATTATATTACAGTCCGAGACTGTAATATAAACTATGAGAAACCGCATCATCACGCATGAGGTTTCGATTTATTACATCTTTACTACTAACAGCATTCACGAAATATTTTGCAGACTTTAGGCACATATACCACTGAATGTACCTTCAAATTTATATCACAGTACGACACATATTTTAGGAGACATGACGTCATAAAGAATGAAATTTCCGAGTAACTACTACATCATGCGCTATTTTCCACATCCCCTCCTAAAATAATGGATCGGTTTCGACTAAACTTTGCACACATATTGCTCACTTCCAGACAACAATAGCTGTGGGGTTACGAACTACCTACGATACTTAGTTTGCGAGATATTACGTCGTAAACAATGAGTGACAAAACTTTCCCATCACGCGACGCATGATTTACGAGACTTCATTAATCCACTATTTATTCATTACAGTTTCCTGATATTACACTCTACAAATCAGAAAAATTTTATTATTCTAGGATACACAGTCAAGGCTATATGATGTCATAAGCATTGAGTTGGATATTACTTTGTTTTACTGTTCCATAATTTATAAGCTTTAGCTTGAAAATTAAGATGTGGAAGTCAACGACAGTTCATTGGAAGAGGTCAGTGAATATATCTAACTTGGCCAGATTATAAATATGAAGGGAAATATAAGACCTGAAATCTATCAGTGCATCAATCTTGGCTGGCAAGCATTTGGGAGGAATTCAACAGTACTCAAATAAAAAATCTGAAGAAAGCAGTATTTCAAATGTTCAAATGTTTGTAAACCTATCGGACCAAACTGCGTGGTCATCAGTCCGTAGCTTACAAACTACTTAAACCTAGGTAAACTAACCTAAGGACAACACACACACACACACACACACACACACACACACACACCCATGCCCGAGGGAGGACTCGAACCTCTGACGGCGAGCTACCGCACGCTCCGCAGCGAGGCGCCTTAGACCGTTTGGCTACTCCACCGCAGCAAAGCAGTATTTGATCACTGCATCCTTCCTATGCTGATATATGGTTGCGACACATGACACTGAACTCATTTACAAAAGGGAAACTTAGGACAGCACAGAGAGCCATGGAAAGATGAATACTGGGGTGTACAGGAAAGGATACGAAAATGGCAAATGACATCCGAATTTATGACGAAGATTAAGGACATCTAAGAGACAGTAGGCTCCTGGAAATGGCAGTGGGCTGACCACATCGCGAGAAGAAAAGACAGCAGATGGACGAGCCTAGTACTGGAGTGGAGTCCGAAAGATCATCGGAGGCCCAGAGGAAGACCACCGGACAGATAGGACAAAGATATCAAGTAGATCGTTGGTAGCACCTGGCAGAGAACTGCTCAAGACCGTTCCACTTGGAGAGGACTGTTGAAAGCCTACCTGAATCCACGAATCGAAGAGGCCACATCATTTAAAGATTGAAATGGCTGACGATGATGAATTCCTCAGCTGATTTCATGAATACATGAAGTTGAAATCTTTTCCGAATTTTCGTTTCAAATATAAAACTGGAAAAATGCAAATGTACTTAGGCAATATCGGGTTTAGTAGCTAGTCTAAATATACGAGGGTTGGAACTTAAACAGTGACAACACTTCTATGGAGACACTATGCAATGGAATCTACTATTGTCGCTGACAGCACACGTTGTTGATATACTTACCTTACCTCCGAGGAAATGGACTCGCCCGTCCCATGTCACCGGTGTGCACACAAGCGAGGGAAACATAGGCCACTTGTGAGCGAGCGGTCTAACGTGACGGTGTCACTATGTATTCGAAACAGGAAAAACGGAGTTTGGTCAAGATTGAATGTGCCAGAGGTCGTATAGAACGACAGTGTCATAAAGGTCTTCAAGAGTCTTCAGCATGGTGAAAATCAAATGTTCAAATGTTTGTTAAGCTTATGGGACTTAACTTCGGGGTCATCAGTCCCTAAACTTATAAACTACTTATGAACTAGCTAATACTACGGACGGCACAAATATCCATACCCGAGGGGGGATTCGAACCCCCGACAGTAGTGGCCGTGCAGACCGTGACTGGAGCGCCTCAGTCTCCTCGGCCACCGCGGCCGGCAGCATGGTGAAAGTTATGGTGATTCTCGTGTAGGACTGTGATAGTGTTATCCTAACATTACGTTCCTCCACGGCAGCCTGTCAGTGCACAGTAGTACTGCGACCAGGTTTGGGAAAGAAGCGGCAACACTTTCTGCGCAACCCACCCATCATTTTGCAACGCGCGGGCGCATACAGCGCAAGCTGTGGCTGCTCTGTCCGGCAGATGGGACTGTAAAGTACTATACCATCCACCGCAAAACCAAATGTTTGTAATTGTTATGGGACCAAACTACTTTGGTCATAAGTCCCTAGACTTACAAACTACTTAAACAAAGTTAAACTAACCTAAGGACAACACACACATGCATGACCGAGGGAGGTTCGAACCCCCGACGCAGGAAGCCACGCGATCCATCCACCACACTCCCAAGACTTAAGTACTTGTGACTTTAGTTTGATTCCGAAGATGAAGGAACCATTTCGTGGCATTGGACAGGCAGTAGACCGCTCCATTCGCACCATCAACAGAACAGGCTCTGCTAACGGTATATTACGCCTCCAACATCGCTGGCAGTCGGTTAGATGCAACACTGGTGACTACTTTGAAGGACAGTAACAGGTGCAAACATGTAATGCTTTTGTATCTTTTGTGAATAAATAGTTGCCACTATTTAAGTCCTAACCGTCATTTCCAGTGTTGTATTAGAAACGAAAATAAAAATTCGAAAAATATTACATATGTTATTATTGTGATCTTCAGTCTGGAGACTGGTTTGATGCAGATCTCCACCCTACTCTATCCTGAGCAAGCCTCTTTATCTCCTCATAAGAACGGGAACCTACATCCATTTGAATCTGTTTACTATATCTATCTCTTGGTCTCCCTCTGCGATTTTTACTCCACACACTTCCCTCCAAGGCTAAATTCACAATTCCTTGATGTCTAAGAATGTGTCCTGCCAGTCGATCCCTTCTTTTAGTCAAGTTATGCCAGAAATTCCTTTTCTCCCCAATTCTGTTCAGTACCTGCATTTTATTTCATCTGTACTGCGACCATCATATGTTATTTCATTGCCCAAGTAACAAAACTCATTTACCACCTTTATTGATTCCTTATCTAATTTACTTCCTTCAGCATCGCCTGATTTTCTTAGACTGCACTCCATTACTCTAGTTTTGCTCTTGTTAACCTTCATCTTGTATGCACCTTTCAGCACACTGTCCATTCCGTTCAACTGCTTCTCCAGGTCCTTTGCTGTCTCTGACGAAATAACTATGTCATCGGCAAAACGCAATGTTTTTAATTCCTTCTCCAAATTTCTCCTTGCTTTCCTTTATAGCTTGCTCAATGTACAAATTGAATAACATTGGAGAAAGGCTACAACCCTGTCTTACTCCCTTTCCAACCACTGCATCCCTATCATGCCCTTCAACTCTGACAACCGCTGTGTGGTTTTTGTACAAGTTGTAAATAACCTTACGCTCCCTATACTTTACTCCTGCTTGCTTCAGACTTGAAAGAGTTTATACCTATCAACGTTAAAGTCTTCTCCAAATCTACAAAAGCTAGATATGCAGGTTTGCCTTTTCTTAATCTATCTTCTGGGATAAGCCGTAAAGTAAGTATTGTCTCCCATGTTCCCACATTTCTCCAGAACCCAAACTGATCTTCCCCGAGGTCGGCTTCTACCAGCTTTTCCATCCTTCTGCAAATAATTCGTGTTAATATTTTGCAACCATGACTTATTAAACTGATGGTTCTGTAGTTTTCACACCTGTCTGCTCCTGCTTTCCTTGGAATGGGGATTATTACATTTCTTTTAATGTCTGAGGATATTTCCCGTGTCTCAAACATGTTATGCACCAGGTGAAATAGTTTTGTCATGGCTGGCTCTCCCAGAGACTTCAGTAGTTCTGAGGAAATGTTGTCCACTCCAGGGGCCTTATTTCGACGTAGGTCGTTCAGTGCTCTGTCAAATTCTTCTCTCAGTATAGTATCTCCTATTTCATCTTCATCTACATCCTCTTCCCTTCCTACAATACTGCCTCTAAGTTCATCTTGTTTTGTAGAGCTGCTCTATGTACTCTTTCCACCTTTCACCTTTCCCTTCTTTGCCGAGAACTAGTTTTTCATCTGAATTCTTTATATTCATACAACTTCTTTTCTTGTCTCCAAATGTTTCTTTTATTTTCCTGTAGGTGGTATCTATTTTTTCCCCTATTTATACATTCTTCTACAGACTTGCGTTTGCCTTCCAGCCACTTCTGCTTAGCCATTTTACACTTCTTGTCAATTTCATTCCTTAGTCGTCTGTACTCCATTTTGCCTGATTCATTTACTGCATTTTTATATTTTCTCCTTTCATCAATTAAATTTAGTATTTCCTGTGATATCCAAGGATTTTTTGTAGGTCTTGCCTTTCTATCTATTTTGTCCTCTGGTGCCTTCACTTTATATTACTTATATTACTGGTAGTATAGACGAAATTTTCTTATTTAGTAGTACGTTTGAGGCTAGAGAGTAGATTAGATTAGATCAGTTTTCGTTCAGTAGGTCCATGTTGATGAGATTCTCGTGGATGTGGAAAATGACAAGAAACAAAATTTACAAACTGAATAATAGATGAATAATAAATAATACTAATGATATAAATACAGATACTTACTTTTTTAAGTATTTTCCTTTTATTAGCTGATAATATAATAATACTAATATAGTATGAGTTTCGATACATGCATCATTTGGTACAATTGAAATTCACTAATGGAGTAGAAGGAGTTGGCCACTAGAAAGTCTTTTAGGTTCCTCTTAAACTGATCTTTATTTGTAGCTAATTTTTTTTACACTTGATGGTAAATTATTGAAAATGTGTGTTCCTGAGTAGTGGACCCCTTTTTGAACTAGTGTCTGCCTCTGTAGCTCAGCAGTAGTGTCGCTGACTACCACGGAGGAGGCTCGGGTTCGATTCCCGGCAGGAGACTGGGTTTTGTGTGTTGTCCTAATCATCATCATCATCTCATCATCACTGACACGTAAATCGCCCACGCGGCCTCAAATAAAAAGACTTACATTAAGGTGGCCGAACAAACCTGCAAGGGTTCTCCCGGCCACGAAAGCCATATGCTCATTTCCATGAACTAAAGTAAGTGCTTTTAAGTCCTTGTGTAGATCATTTTTATTCCTAGTATTGTATGTATGAACTGAGCTGTTTGTTGGGAAAAGGGATATATTATTTATGACAAATTTCATTAAGGAATAAATAGACTGAGAGGCAGTAGATAATATACGCAGTTCTTTGAAGAAGCTTCTACAGGAATTTACTACACAAATAATACGTATTACCCGCTTTTGGACTCTGAAGACTTTTGACTGACTTGAAGAGTTACCACAAAATATTATACCATATGACATTATGGAATGAAAGTAAGCAAAGTATGCAAGCTTTGTTATTTTTATGTCTCCTATGCCTGATAACACTCGTATTGAAAATATAGATTTGTTGAGTCGTATCTGCAGTTCTGTGGTGTGCTCCTCCCAGCTAAATTTATTATCAAGCTGTAATCCCAGGAATTTAATACTGTCAACCTCTTCTATCCGCTCTTCTTCATACTTAATGCATATGCTGGCGGGAAATCTCTTACATGTTCTGAACTGCATGTAGTGAGTCTTTTCGAAGTTTAATGTCAATGAGTTGGTTTTAAACCATTTATTAATGTTAATAAAAATATCATTAGCAGACCTTTCTATAACTATGCTTGACGTACTTTTTATTGCAATACTTGTATCATCTGCAAACAAAACGAACTCTGCTTCTGGTAATGTAACTGATGAGAGGTCATTAATGTACACAAGAAAAAGCAATGGCCCTAAGATGGATCCTTGTGGGACACCACATGTAATTTCTTTCCAATCCGATGATTGGCTAGAAGGTGTGGGAAGGTTTGGAGCCCAGTGGCACTACACCAGTATCATTGAGAGGCGACACAGCCTGAGGGTTAGGTGGGCAGGCTTGGCTACTGACCGTGCTGGTGCCAGACGCCGCGGTCGAGGACGCCGTCGGCGGAGCGCACCGACTTGTTGGCGCTGTGCCGGAAGTACTCGACGTGGAACAGCGTGGAGCCGTTCTGGTGCTGCCAGAAGTCCAGCCAGACGCACGTGTCCGCGCCCCACATCGGCATCGGGAACACCACCTCCACCACGTACCACCGCCCGGTCAGCTGCCAACACCCAACACACCGTAAACGCAATTACCACTTGGCGTCATACACCCCGAATAACATAGAGAGGTCTTAGAATGACAGTTAAATGAGGCCGGCAGAAGATCGCGACACCCAACCATCATGGCGGCCCCAGAGCATGAATCGTCCTATAAGGGTCCTACACACGATGCGATTTATTGGACCAATTCGTTGGTCACCCGATAAATTGGGCGGTTTTAGGCGATACCCGACCAACTTTCCTTGTAGGCCGATTGGTCGTGCGTGACCACCCGATCTCTGATTCCCCCACCACTTCACCCGACAAATTGTACCGAGTGTAGCGCTTGCCGACCAACTTCCATGCCTGAGGTCGTCTGCACAGCGAACACGCAAAAACAAAAACAGTTGGACAAACAGACACCAGAACAGGGTGGCGCTGCGTGCAGTTGGTCGGAACGTGTGTAGGCTGCAACCAATTCGTTTGTTCGTTGGACATCTTGTTGATCGTACCGTGTGTAGCGCTTCCCGACCAACTTCCATGTCTGAGGTCGTCTGCACAGAGAACACGCAAAAACAAAAACAGTTGGACAAACAGACACCAGAACAGGGTGGCGCTGCGTTCAGTTGGTCGGAACGTGTGTAGGCTGCTACGAATTGGAATTGGTTTGTTCGTTGGACATCTTGTTGGTCGTACGATAAATCTGAGCGTTTGTCAGACCGAAATACGATAATCCCTGTATCTGCCAACTGGGGTGGGAGACCGCCCTGGTCGGAGAAACGGGATGAAACCACGTTGCCAAATAGTTAGTTGGCTGCTGGCGAATATAGCTAACGGTCGCTGTTGTATAGACAGAACTGGCAAAGTGCACAGCGCAGCCACAAGGGCGCATGCGCAGAGCAAAGCTCTGCCATTACTAACCTTACTGGCGACGAGCCATGGAGAGCCTCTGATGCATAAAAAAAAAACAAATTCAAATAAAAAAAGAGATGTTGATGGTTTTGTTCGTATTTTACATCGCTTACCCTCACTTTCACTTATAAGGGTGCAGTTTTAGTTAGGTGTAAACACTTGAAGACGTTCGGGTTCTTTCCTTAATAGGATAAAAGTGCCAGTGGCAGTTAGTTTTTTTTTTTTTTTTTTTTTTTTTTTAATGTAGTTACATTTTCTCTTAAGTCTGTAGAGCGCTTGTCGCCAAATGCCGCGAACTTTCAATACACCAGTTATTTTACTTTTCATAAATAGTTCCCCCACAGTTACTGAGAAATGAAAATGTTGTGGTCTGGTGAAGTGAGAGCTTGTAAAATATCTACACTGAGTCTGAATATAACATTAATCACTACAACTTTTAGATAGAAGACTGCAAAAGCTCTTGGAATATACGTTGATGCTGCCCAAGTGCCACATCAATGTTTTATTCCATCTGTGTTATATTTCAATTACAGTGATATCTGATTAAACTTTAAAAACAGATATAATAAAGTTTCCATAGGTTTCACTGAAGTTCTACGACACAATCGGGATCAACGCTGCGTTAATACAAGTAACGACACGGTGGTCTTCCAGCATTTTGGGGAGAATATCAAGCAACTGGTGAACTACCTCCACTGTTTGATGCACTTAGGAGGCTGCAACCGACTGACGACGACAATACCATTAGAGGCAGAGCACAATCAGAGAAAAAAAAAACGGCGGATCAGCTGAGGCTTTCTATATGAAACCGTATCTGCTTTTGCCTTAAGCTGGGTACAGAAGGCACGAAACTGTCAGATTAGATTAGATTAGATTAATACTTATTCCATAGAGCATATGTACCACATTTCGTAATGATGTGGAACGTGTCAGTTTAGTAAATGCTGTCTACACTTGACAATCAATATTTTAAGGATTTTTTTTACATTTTTTGTTGTTTATTTTTAATTTTTAATTTTATATTTAAGTTTTATCTAAAAATTCATCTACAGGAGTTGCCATTCAGAAATTCCTTTAATTTCTATTTAAATACTGTGGTGTCGCACAAGTATGAAGTGCGTGCCACGTACTTGCGCCGCGCACCGCCATGTACGCACGGCGCGGCATTCTTACGACGTCAGCCACGAGCGCCCTCTGCTGCAACTCCGCTTGTGGCCACGACTGCTGCATCGACCATTTGGGAATCAGATAGGCACCAGTTAAGACTTGGGAATCAGATAGTCACCAGTTAAGACTTGGCTATCGGATAGGCATTAGAAATCATCCATAGGCAGGCCTCTATATAAACTATGTATCAGCATTCTGCAGTCAAGAACTATGTAAAAATTAAGTATTACCAAGACTCCATGAAATATATATCTCTTTCTAATTTACTCTAGTGTTTCTAGTTTCTGCTGTCCCACTGGCTGGTCACCTCCATACCTGCCCACACATGCATCCTACTTCCTGTGTCTGTCTCTCTTTAATCGGCCACCGACACCCAAGACAACTGGCGGAAACGAGACACAAAAGTGGCGACGAGGCTGGGATACAAAAGTGGCGACGAGGCTGGGATACAAAAGTGGCGACGAGGATGGGATACAAAAGTGGCGAGGAGGCTGGGACACAAAAGTGGCGATGAGGAGTGATAGAGGAACTGTGGATCAGCCCGCTTGCAGCAGCCAGACAGCAGCAGCAGAGCACACAGAAATTGCTCCCGCCCACCCACCCTTATTATAAGATTTTTGGGGGAACATATTCTGTTACATGTTTTGTGAACATTTTTGTTGCAGTGCGTCCTCATTTCACATTGCATTTGTGTGTTGTTACTTGTATGCGCGGCGCCTAATCGGTCAGCATGGCCACTACCCCGAACCCAAACTTAATGGAAATTATTCAGTTACAGACGGCGCAAATCACGCAACTACTCCAAGCGGTGGCGCAGTTGATGGCAACTCAACAACAGCCGTCACATCAGCTGCCCACACCTGCCGCCGCACCGCTCCCTACATTTCGCCAGTACAATGAACGTGAGGAAGAATGGAGCGACTATTTGGCGCAATTTCAAGAACTCATCGCGGATCATCAAATTACAGGTCAGAGAGTGAAGCACCTGTTATTATCCGTTGTGGGCACCAACACCTTCATGTTACTGCAGAAACTTTTCCCCCACACATCTCCTCGTGATCTAGAATTCGATCAAATTGTAGATCTACTGAATGCTCATTACGAGAGAAAAGTCCTCGTAGCTGCTGCGGGGTACCGATTTTTCAGACTTTAAAAATTACCACAGCAGTCACACCAAGAGTGGATCACTGAGTTGAAGGGCTTAACCCGCAATGTAAATTTACTTGCTCTTGCGTACTCTCTTATAGTGACGTGATGTTAAGAGATGTGATTACGCAGAACATTCAGGACCCCAGAATTAGCACAGCGATTCTGAAACAGTCTGACCCCTCATTAGATAGTGTACTGCAGCTTATAGAAGCGCATGAAACTTTTGACTTAGCAGACGTAGAAATGCAAAGCCACAGTGTTAACTCAGTGCACCGCAACGGACGCTTTCCTAGTCACAGTTCTCAGTTTAGCCCTAGTGATAATTTCAATTCTACCGGCTGTGCTGAACAGACAGTGAAAAGTAGCCAGTGTAAGAATGCGACACAAAGGTCACCCCGTCGTGTTAGAAACAGTAATTTGAATAACGGGCGCCAACGCTCATTTCAGAAAAATGTTCGTAAGTCTTGCCCTCAGTGTGTATCTCGCCACAAGCGTGCACAATGCCCAAGTCGCAACGCAACCTGTTATCAATGTGGCAAATTAGGACATGTACAGTCAGTGTGTATGCAAAACAAAAATTCAAAGAATGGTGCCATTAGGATCAGTGCTTCGCAGAGTGCGAGAACAATTCATTCCGTAAATGTCATACATGCTGTGAACTTGGACAGTACTTCTTTTGATTCTCAAATGCAAGAAAATTTTTCGGCGCCTACTGCAAAACTATGTAGTGAGCCACGTAGCAAGCGTCATCGAGCTCGTAAATCTGTGCAACGGAAAAGGGTTCAGGACAAGAAAAATGACTATGTACAGCACAATCCTGTAGTGAACCTAGTGTCTTCTGCAACTTCTTATAGTAATAGTGCCCAGTACTGTGTAGCTAGTGACCGTAGACTTTATGTAGATAATCAAAGTAATTTTAGTGCAGTAGCATCGTATTGCGTGGACGCCGATCCGGCGGAAGTGCCATCTAGGGACAGTGATATTAATCTATGTGCTGATTCTGCGCCGCTTCCTTTACTACGCGGCCCGCGCATGCGCAAGTGCAGCAAACAAACTGTATCAGACGTTGCCCATATTCGCGCACCTGTCGAGCGCCACAAGCAAAAACTTTTTGTGAATCTTTCCATAGAAAATAAGACTGTGCAATTCCAGCTCGACACTGGTGCCGCTGTTACATTAATTAATAAAGACACTTATGAACTTCTGGGTTGGCCAAAATTGTCGCCATGTCAACAAATGTTAACAGCATATACAGGTCAAAATATTCCCTTGCTAGGTACGTGTAGCCTGCCCGCCTCTTTTCAAGGTGTAACAAAAACAGTCTCTTTTGTTGTTCTACAGGCCAAATCTAAACAGAACATTTTTGGACTAGACGCATTTAACTTGTTTGGCTTATCAATTCAAAGAGATGTGCTTCAAATTTCGTCAGTAGTGCCTCAGGACAAAATAAATGCATTGTGTGAAAAATACAGTGACTTGTTTTCGCCGGAACTAGGTTCTGCAAAAGACTTCGTGGAACATGAAACTTTAAAAGAATCTGCTGTACCAAAATTTCGTAAAGCTACACCAGTGCCTATCACCCTTCGTGATAAAGTTGCTGCAGAACTTAAACGTTGGCAGGATAGTGGTGTGATTTCTCCTGTTTCTGCGAATCAGTGGGCCTCGCCTTTAGTAATTATCACCAAGCCGTCAGGAAAACTTCGTCTCTGTGCGGACTTCAAATCAACAGTGAACAGTCAAACAATTGTAGACACTTACCCCCTGCCCAGACCTGAGGAACTGATGGACAAATTAGGTCAGTCTCGCTTGTTTTCTAAGATTGATTTAGCGGAGGCATACTTACAGATTCCGCTTGATGACGAATCAATAAAGTTTTTCGTCATTAATACTCACATGGGCCTTTTTCAATTTCAGCGCCTACCCTTTGCCAGTTCTTCCGCCCCCGCTATTTTTCAGCGTTTTTTGGAACAGCTGACAGTTTCTGTACCATGCTTCTCGAACTATTTAGATGATATTGTGGTCTCAGGACGCACAGTTGAAGAACATTTATCAAACCTGGAGTACCTCTTCAAAATGTTGACTGCAGCAGGTCTACGTTGTAATAAAGCAAAGTGTTCATTTTTTCAGACTGAAATAAAGTACCTAGGCTATGTGATTAATGCCCAAGGAACCCATCCCGTACAGTCACATCTTCGAGCAATCAAAGACTTGCCTCCTCCTAAGAATGTGTACGAATTGCAAGCAGTAATGGGAAAGATTAACTATTATTTCAGATTTATTCCCAATGCCTCTCAGATTGCAGCTCCACTGCATCACTTACGTAGGAAGAATGTTCCTTTTGTATGGTCTAAAGATTGCCAGGTTGCCTTTGACAAATTAAAGTATGCACTACTCAGTGATGCATGTTTGATTCCCTTTGACTCACAGAAGGCTGTAGTGTTAGCAGTGGATGCCTCGTCGTACGGTCTGGGTGCAGTATTATCGCATCGTATTGGATCTCACGATCGTCCTATTGCCTTTGCATCCAAGCTACTGACCTCAACACAACAGAATAACAGTCAAATAGAAAAGGAGGTCTTAACAATCATTTATGGCGTCACAAAGTTTCATCATTATCTCTATGGCAGAAAATTCTATTTGTTGACAGACCACAAGCCTCTCACGTCGTTGTTCTCACCCACAAAGCCAATTCCGCCACACACGGCACAAAAGCTTCAGAGATGGTCCTTGATATTGTCTAATTATCAGTATGAGATTTTGTACCGACATACCGCTCAACATGCCAACGCGGACACACTTTCCCGACTTCCGATTGGCCAGGATGTGTCATTTGACACTTCAGAAATGGCATGTTCCCAGATAGACTCCAGAGATGCTTCCGCTGTCGCAGACTTTCCTTTCAACTGTCGTCGGATTGCACAGGAAACAGCTGCGGATGCAGACCTAAGTGTGGTAGCACGTTTTGTTCGCTCAGGGTGGCCTGCCAGAGCCAAAGACATTGATCGGCCTCTGGTTCGACGTTATTTTGCACAACATCATGCATTGTCTTTAAGTCAGGGTGTTCTGTTATTGCATACCGACAACGACCAAACAAGAGTGATTGTTCCTCGTTCCCTGCAACGAGAAGTGTTACGCCTCCTGCATCAAGGACATTGGGGTATTGTTAGGACAAAGCAACTGGCCAGACGTCATTGTACCTGGGTTGGTATGGACGCTCAGATAGAGAGCATGACGTCACAGTGTACTGTTTGTGCGGAGCATCAGGCGGCTCCTCCGCAACGTTTCTCAGACTGGCCACGCCCCAAGGGACCATGGCAACGTTTACACATTGACTTTGCCGGACCTTTCTGGAATACGCGCTGGTTAATTGTTGTAGACGCTTTCAGCAAATTTGCTTCGTGATTGCCATGAACTCAACGACAGCGTCTAGTACAATCAGTGCCTTAACATCAGTTTTTTGCATCGAAGGTTTGCCTGAAACTATCGTCAGTGACAATGGACCTCAGTTTGTTAGTGCGGAATTTCAACAGTTTTGTCGTGTGAATGGCATTCAGCATATCACCACTGCACCTTTTCACCCTCAGTCCAATGGTGAAGCATAACGTTTCGTTCGAACATTCTAGTCTCACATGGAAAAGATGAAAGGTCAGCACTCCAGGCAGCAAGCTCTTCAAATATTCCTGTCTACGTATCGGTGCATGCCACTTGAGGGCCTGTCTCCTGCCGAGATGCTCCACGGCCGCCGTCACCGCACTCTCCTTCACCTGCTGCAGCCTCCCACGCACCGAGTCGGTTCGTATGGCGCTTCGCGTTTTCAGGTTTTTACGCCGGTGCTCTACAGAGTGTTTGCTGGAAACAATACGAGATGGTTACCGAGCACCATTCAGCGCGTGCTCGGTCGCAATATGTATGTTGTCTCGGGTTTCTTGATTCCAGACCCAGTTCACCGCCAGGGAGCACAGCCACATCGTTCGTCGACAGGTCGAGCGTCCCCGAACTATGAGATCATCCCTATGGATGTCCCACCAGTAACGCCCCCGCCCAGGCCCTCCTCCCAGTGCCGCCGCCGTGGCCCTCAGCCCTACGCCACGACGGCGCGGCGCTTGGGGGGGGGGGGAGGGGTGTGGTGTCGCACAAGTATGAAGTGCGCGCCACGTACTTGCGCCGCGCGCCGCCATGCACGCACGGCGTGGCGTTCTTACGACGTCAGCCACGAGCGCCCTCTGCTGCATCTCTGCTCGTGGCCACGACTGCTGCATCAACCACTTGAGAATCAGATAGGCACCAGTTAAGACTTGGGAATCAGATAGGCACCAGTTAAGACTTGGGAATCAGATAGGCACCAGTTAAGACTTGGCTATCGGACAGGCACTAGGAATCATCTATAGGCAGGCCTCTATATAAACTATGTATCAGCATTCTGCAGTCAAGAACTATGTAAAAGTTAAGTATTACCAAGACTCCATGAAATGTATATCTCGTTCTAATTTACTCTAGTGTTTCTAGTTTCTGCTGTCCCACTGGCTGGTCACCTCCATACCTGCCCACACATGCATCCTACTTCCTGTGTCGGTCTCTCTTTAATCGGCCACCGACACCCAAGACAACCGGCGGAAACGAGACACAAAAGTGGCGACGAGGCTGGGATACAAAAGTGGCGACGAGGCTGGGATACAAAAGTGGCGACGAGGATGGGATACAAAAGTGGCGAGGAGGCTGGGACACAAAAGTGGCGATGAGGAGTGATAGAGGAACTGTGGATCAGCCCGCTTGCAGCAGCCAGACAGCAGCAGTCAGAGCACACTTTTGATGCTAGTTGGTAAGTGACCAAGGATTTTTGTGGCAGCATAATTCACCCCTTTCTGAGCCAAAGTTAGATTTAACCTTGAATAGAGAATATCATCCTTTCTCCTAGTGTTGTAGCTATGCACACTGCTATTACTTTTGAATTGGGTCGGATTGTTAATAACAAATTTCATGAGTGAATATATATATATTGTAAAGCTACAGTGAAGATCCCTAGATCCCTTAGTAAATGTCTGCAGGTTGCTCTTGGGTTGGCTCCAGGAATTATTCTGATTACACGCTTTTGTGCAATGAATACTTTTTTTACTCAATGTTGAATAGCCCCATAATATGATCCCATATGAAAGCAGTGAATGAAAATAGGCTTAGTAAGCTAATTTACTGAGATGTATAACACCAAATTTTGCAATGCCTCTGATAGCATAAGGAGCTGAACTCAAACATTTCAGGAGATCTTCAATATGTTTCTTCCAATTCAGTCCTTCGTCAATGCAAACACCTAAAAATTTTGAATATTCTACCTTAGCTACAGATTTATATTCAAAGTCTAAATTTATTAATGGTGTCATGCCATTTACTGTATGAAACTGTATATACTGGGTTTTATCAAACTTTAATGAGAGTCTGTTTGTAGAGAACCACTTAATAACTTTCTGGAAGATATCATTTACAATTTCATCAGTTAATTCCTGTTTCTCAAGTGTGATAGCTGTACTTGTATCATCAGCAAAAGGTACTAGTTTAGCGTCTTTGTGAATGTAGAATGGCAAGTCATTAATATATATTAAGAACAGCAAAGGACCCAAGACCGAACCTTGTGTGACCTCATTTTTGATAACTCCCCAGTGAGAAGAATTAACTGTTTCATCTATATCATGTGAACTGCTTATTTCAACTTTTTGCACTCTTCCAGTTAAGTATGATTTAAACCATTTGTGCACTGTCCCACTCATACCACAACAGTGAATAAGTATTTGACTTACACTTCTGCAAAATTGGAGGACAATCTCTAAACTATTACACCATCTAGTACGATTTACATAAAGAAGTTGTCCTTCCAAAAAAGCTTATCTGCACTATAGCTGTCGTCATGTGGGAAGGCGCTTTCGCGCATAGAGGCGGAGCGATAGGGGAAGCGTGGAAGGGAGGAGCTATGGCCGAGGGGCAACAGTTGCGTAACTCACGGCCAGCCACGCGCCTACAGAGTGAACATCATTGGCTGTCATTGCGGTAATGGAGGGGGGTGAGCAGAACGGCTGAAAACTGGTCCGCCGTCGTAGGTGGCGCCGACTATAATCACTGTAAGGTATTGTTTTTTGTATCGTTGTTGTTGTTGTGGTCTTCAGTACAGAGACTGGTTTGATGCAGCTCTCCACGCTACCCTATCCTGTGCAAGTCTCTTCATCTGAGAATACGTCCGGCAACCTACATCCTTTTGAATCTGCTTACTATATTCTATTCGTCCCTTCGGTCTCCCTCTACGATTTTTACACCATACGCTTCCTTCTAAAGCTAAGTTGACAATTCCTTGATGTCTCTGAATGTGTCCAACCAATCTATCCCTTCTCTTAGTCAGGATATGCCAGAAACTCCATTTCTCCCCGATTCGGTTAAGCACCTCTTCATTAGTTATTTGATCTACCCATCTAATTTTCATCATTCGTCTGTAGCATCACATTTCAAAAGCTTCTATCACCTTTTTATCTGAACTCCTTATCACCCACGTTTCACTCCCATACAATGCTACACTCCAGACAAAGGCTTTCAGAAAGGACTTTCTAACATTTAAATTAATATTGGACGTTAAAAAGTTTCGCTTCTTTCGAAACGCTTTTCTTCCCATAGCCCTTCTGCATTTTATATCTTCTTTACTTCGGCCATCAGAAGTTATCTTGCTACCCAAAAAGCAAAATTCATCTACATTTATTGCTGTGGTGTCACCCAAGTATGAAGTGCGCGCCACTTACTTTCGCCGCGCGCCGCCATGCACGCACGGCGCGGCATTCTTACGACGTCAGCCACGAGCGCCCTCTGCTGCTATCCCGCTCGTGGCCACGACTGAACGACATAGTTTACTTGGGACTGAGATAGGAACCAGTTAACACTTCGGAATCAGATAGGCACCAGTGAAGACTTGGCTATCGGACAGGCACTAGGCAGGCCTCTAGCTCAACTATGTATCAGCAATCTGCAGTACTGAGCTATGTAAAAGTTATGTATTACTAAGTCTCTAAGAAATATATATCTCGTTCTAATTTACTCTAGTGCTTCTAGTTTCTGCTGTCCCACTAGCTGGTCACCTCCTACCTGCACAAGCGTGCATCCTTTATTCCTGTGTCGGTCTTCCTACTCGGCCACCGATACCTACGACGGAAACGAGACACAAAAGCGGCGACGAGGCTGGGACACAAAAATTGCCTCATTACCTAATCTAATTCCTTCAGCATCGCCAGATTTTATGACATTCCATTCCATTACCTTCATTTTACTCTTGTTAATGTTCATCTTATATCTTCCTTTCAAGATACTGTCCACCCCATTCAATTGCTCTTCCAGATCCTTTGCGGTCTCTGACAGAATTACTTTGTCATCGGGAAACCACAATGTTTTTATTTTTTCTCCCTGCACTTTAATGCCCTCTCCAAATTTCTCCTTCCATTCCTTCACTGCCTGCTCAATGTACAGATTGAACAACATTGGGGAAAGGCTACAACCCTGTCTTATTCCCTTCCCAATATCTGCGACCCTTTCTTGCCCTTCGACTCCTAATAACCGCTGTCTGGTTTTTGTATAGGTTAAACCTTCGCTCCCTATATTTCACCCCTGATACCTTCAGAATTTGTAAGAGTGTACTCCAGTCGACATTGTCAAAAGCTTTCTCCAAATCGACAAATGCTAAAAGGTAGTTTTGCCTTCCGTTGGCCTATCTTCTAAGATAAGTCGTAATGTGAGTGTTGCCTCCCGTGTTCCTACATTTCTCCTAAATCCAAACTGAGCTTCCACGAGGTCGGATTCCACAAGTTTTTCCATTCGTCTGTAAATAATCCGTGTTAGTATTTTGCACCCATGATTTATTAAACTGATGGTTCTGTAATTTTCTGTATCACGATTCTAAAATTGACGACTATAGCATTTAATATTCATAGAATATATGACATCAACTGCGATTGGGCAAAGCTGAAAATGTGTACCCAGCCGGGATTCGAACCCGGGTCTCCTGCTTTCTAGGCAGTTGCGCTGACCCCTACACCACTGTGGACACAGTGATCACCGCACCTGCAAGGACTACCTAAGCACGCCTCCCGTCAGGGCAGGGTAGGGTAAAGCTGGAAATTTGTGTCTGCCCTCCCGTCAGGGCAGGGTAGGGTAAAGCTGGAAATTTGTGTCTGTCGGGAGGCGTGCTTAGGTAGTCCTTGCAGGTGCGGTGATCACTGTGTCCCCAGTGGTGTAGGGGTCAGCGCAACTGCCTAGAAAGCAGGAGACCCGGGTTCGAATCCCGGCTGCATACACATTTTCAGCTTTGCCCAATCGCAGTTGATGTCATATATTCTATGAATATTAAATAATAACAACTGCAGGATCAGAAGTGACGTCTGTTCTCTCGCAACGGACGCCACATGTATATAGACTATAGCATTGCCCGGAGAGCGTTATACCCGATCGAGTGCTGTGGTGTTCCTGTAAGGCGTCACCAGCTTGGATATCCAGTCGACGTCGTCGTCTTGCGGGTGGTGGACGACGAACGTGCTGGCCGGCGCCCAGGGCTGCACGACCGCCAGCGCCAGCAGCGCCAGCACCGCCTGGCGAACGGCCGCCAAACTACCGCGGGACTTCCCCGCGTATCCAACCATGGCGGCCTTCCCGCGCCACGCGACTGCAGGCACTCGCTGCTCGAGCAAATTTCTGCACCACAAAACCAACAAACTGGATTAAATATGATATAATTTTCGTTCTTTGGGGCCCGCAGTGTAAAATATGTCTTGTAATGACATGATTATTATAATAATTTCCAAAATTTCGTGTAACTTTTGCCATAAATTCTACATAGGACAAGCTGGCAGAAATTTCAACATTAGATTTAAAGAACACACCAGAGACAGTGAAAACAACCCATGTACATTCTTTCAACATCTTAAAACAGAAAAACACGACGTGAAACCCATAAACGAAGCGCTAAAAGTCCTCCACATTACGCAAAAAGGAGCAGTCGTGAAGATTCTAGAAGAAATAGAAATATTTTTGCACGCATACAGTAACCCTCAAAATTTACTGAATGAGAAAACCGACCTTAAACACAAAAAGTATATAGAAAACTTTATTGATATCATAAAATTGGAAAACGGATTAATTCAAGCAGAGATACTAAATAACGTATATCCATAGAGACAAAATAAACAGAGTACTACAGAGATATAACACAATTAAGACGATACCACTAACGAAATATAACAAAATAATTACGAAATATTTACTAATAATAAAGCATAAAAACATCAACAAAATTTATAGAAAATTCTAGAAAATGACCCAATTAAAGCCAAACCCAATAAAACAAACGAATTCTCCACAAAACACTTCAATAGTAAATATGTAACCATGGAATATCGCAAATACACTGTCAACGAAGCTGTCAAGATCGAAATAATGTAAGAAGCTAACAGGCAGAAATTGACATCCCGGTCTAAAAGATAAAAAAAATAAAGACACCATAGACACAAACGAGGGACCAATCGACATCTACGTCAAAAATAAAGACAGCAATGACACGTACGATATTCCATGTAAGGTAAGAACTAAGAAATTGTAAACCACTTCCATCTATAGTCGCCGGCCACGGTGGCCGAGGGGACTGAGGCGCTTCAGTCACGGTCTGCATGGCCACTATGGTCGGGGGTTCGAATCACCCCCCTCGGGCATGGATATTTGTGCCGTCTGTAGTCTTAGCTAGTTCATAAGTAGTTTGTAAGTTTGGGGACTGATGACCCTGTAGTCCCTTAAGCTCTACAAACAATTGAACATTTGAACCATTTATAGTTACAATACATGTATCTATAGTCAGACCATTCAGATGTATTTACAGAGCACCTGATGATGGCTAAAAGCCGAAATGACCTCACTGTGATTTATAAATAACAACAGCAAATATAAAGCAGTCTTGCTGGTGTATCATTATAATGATCATGTCATTACAAGGATTAAAGATTATTCATTATCAAAAGCAGACAACTTAATATTATATTAATATTTGCAGTTATTAATTTAAAAAATCTAAACAATTTATTTGGTGAAGAAATAAACCTGTTTATTCTGAAAGTTATGATAAATGTTTCTCCCTGAATTGCATGATAAGAAAACTAACCTACAAGTATAAAACACTTTCCCTTATGCATGGGCACCCGTCAGAGATTCCAGGGCGCGCCAGAATTTTATAGCCGGCCGCGGTGGCCGAGGTGACTGAGGCGCTCCAGTCACGGTCAGCACGGCCACTACGGTCGGGGGTTCGAATCCCCCCTCGGGCATGGATATTTGTGCCGTCCTAGTTCGTAAGTAGTTCATAAGTAGTTTGTAAGTTTAGGAACTGATGGCCCCGTAGTTAAGTCCCATAAGCTTAACAAACATTTGAACATTTTGAACAGAATTTTATAAATATAACTAGCTGAAAACCCGGCGTTGCCCAGGAATATATTTATTCCAATTTTCTGTTAGTCCTTCGCCTCTCCTTCCTTCACTCTGCACATCGCTCCTTCCTTTCTCTCTCTCTGATCATCTCTTCCTCTACATCTACATGGGATACTCTGCAAATCACATTTAAGTGTCTGACACAGGTTTCATCGAACCACCGTTATACTGTTTTATCTCCCATTCCATTCTCGAATAGCGCGCGGGAGGAATGAACACCTGAATATCTCCGTTCTGGCTCTGATTTTTCGTATTTTATTCTGATGATCATTTCTACCTATGTAAGTGGGAGTCAACAATATATTTTCGCATTCAGAGGAGAATGTTCGCGATTGGTGTTTCGTAAGTAGCCCACGCCGCAGCGATAAGCGCCGTTGTTGTAATGATTCCCATCCCAGATCCTGTATCATTTCCGTAACGCTGTCTCCCCTGTATCGCGACAATACGAAACGAGCTGCCCTTCTTTGGACTCTTTCGATGTCCTCTACCCACCTGATAAGGATCCCACACTGGGCAGCAATACTCCATAAAAGGACGGACAAGCATAGTGTATGCAGTTCCTTTAGTAGTTCTGTTGTATCTTTTAAGGGTTCTGCCAATAAAACGCAGTCTCTGGTTCGCCCTTCCCACGACATTATCTACGTGTTCTTTCCAATTTAAGTCGGAAGTAATTGCAATTCCTAGGTATTTTGTGGAGTTTACGGCCTTCACATTTGATTAATTTATCATGTAAACAAAGTTTAACGGATTTCTTTTCGTACTCCTGTGGACGACTTCACACTTCTCATTATTTAGAGTCAACTGCCAATTTTTACACCATACTGATAATATCTTATTCAAATTGTTCTGCAGTTAGTTTTCATCTTCAGACGATTTTACTAGAAGGTAAATGACGACATCATCTGCAAAAAACCTAAGAGAGCTACTTAGATTTCCCCTAAATCGTTTATGTAAATAAGGAACACTGTCCAATGGAAGGCCCGATATCACCTCTGTTTTAGTCGATGCCTCACCATCGATTACTACGACCTGTGTCCTCTCTGAGACGAAATCCCCTATCCAGTCGCAAATTTGGGGCGATATACTGTAACCACGCAATTTGATTAAAAGTCGTTTGTGAGGTACGGTGTCAAAAGCCTTCTGGAAATCAAGAAATACGGAATCGATTTGCGAACCCTTGTCGATAGCACACTTCACTTCGTGTGAGTAGAGAGCTAGTTGTGTTTCGCACGAACGATATTTTCTAAATCCATGTTGACCTTGGGCCAATAGATCATTCTGTTCGAGATAATTCATAATATTTGAATACAGGATATGTTCTCTCCCGGTCTCCTTTCCCCTTTTTATCTCCATCACTTCCTGTTCCTCTGTCTCCACCACCTCCTTCCCTTAATTTTACCCTTCCTCTCCTTCTGATAAATCGATAGCATCTACATCCATACTCCGCAAGCCACCCGACGGTGTGTGGCAGAGTACCTTGAGTACCACTATCAATTTTCCCTCCTATTCCAGTCACGTATTGTTCGCGGAAAGGAAGATTGTCGGTATGCCTCTGTGTGGGCCCTAATCTCTCTGATTTTATCCTCACGATCTCTTCGCGAGATGTACGTAGGAGGCAGAAATATACTGCTAGACTCCTCGGTAGAGGTATGTTATCGAAACTTCGACAAAAGCCCATACCGAGCCACAGAGCGTCTCTTTTGCAGAGTGTTCCAGTGGAGTTTATCGATCATCTCCGTAATGCTTTCACGATTACTAAATGATCCTGTAACGAAGCGCGCTGCTCTCCATTGGATCTTCTCTACTTCCTCTATCAACCCCATCTGGTACGGATCCCACACCGGTGAGCAGTATTCAAGCAGTGGACGAACAAGTGTACTGTAACCTACTTCCTTTGTTTTCGGACTACATTTCCTTAGGATTCTCCCAATGAATCTAAGTCTAGCATCTGCTTTACTGACGCTGATTTTATATGGCCGTTCCATTTTAAATGACTCCTACTGCCTACTCCCAGATAATTTAGAGAATTACCTGTTTTCACTTGCTGACCTGCTAGAGTGTAGCTAAATTATACAGGATCTTTCTTTCTATGTATTCGTAGCACATTACACTTGTCTACATTGAGATTCAATTACCATTCCCTGCATCATGCGTCAATTCGATGCAGATCCTCCTGAATTTCAATAAAATTTTCCATCGTTACAACCTCTCTATATACTACAGCATCATCCGTAAACAACCTCAGTGAACTTCCGATGTTATCCGGAAGGTCATTTATCTATATTGTGAACAGCAACGGACCCACGACACTCCCCTGTCGCACACCTCACATTACTCTTACTTCGGAAGACTTCTCTCCATTGAGAATGACATGCTGCATTCTGTTATCTAGGAACTTCTCAATCCAATCACACAATTGGAATGATAGACGATATGCTCTTACTTTGATCATTAAACGTCTGTGGGGAAATGTATCAAATGCCTTGCGGAAGTCAAGAAACAGCATCTACCTGAGAACCCGTGGCTATGGCCATCTGAGTCTCGTGGACGAATAGCGCGAGCTGCTTTTCACACGATCGTCTTTTCCGAAACCCATGCTGATTTCTACAGAGCAGATATCTAGTCTCCAGAAATGTCATTATACTCGAACATAATACATGTTCCAGAATTCTACAACTGACCGACGTTAGAAATATAGGTCTATAGTTCTGCACATCTGTTCGACGACCCTTCCTGAAAACGGGGATGACCTGCGCCATTTTCCAAACTTTTGGAACGCTACACTCTTCTAGAGACCTATGGTACACCACTGCAAGAAGGGGGGCAAGTTTATTCACGTACTATGTTTAAAAACGAACTGGTATCTCATCAGGTCCTGCTGCCTTTCCTCTTTTGAGGGATTTTAATTGTTTTTGTATCCCTCTGTGAATTATTTCGATATCTGCCATTTTGTAATCTGTGAGGCAATGTAAAGAAGGAACTACAGAGCAATCTTCCTGTATGAAACATCTTTGGAAAAAGTCATTTAGTAATTTAGCCTTTAGAGTGTAGCCCTCTGTTTCAATGCCATTTTCGTCACAGAGTGTCTGGACATTTTGTTTTGATCCCCCTACCGATTTGACATAAGACCGCCGGCCGCGGTGGCCGAGGTGACTGACAGTTGGCGCTTGAGTCGCGGTAGCGTGAGGACGTCCGGGAGTGTGCTCACAGTTTAAAGCGTTCACTAGTCGCGAACAGCTTTCTTTCGTGTTAAGTGTTAACTTGTTGTGCAGTATCGTCACTTAGTGTTCTGGTGCGTGTGTTGTGTAAATGTTAGCGGTCTCGGCCGCTAAAACCGTAAATATGGAAAAGAAGGTCCCCAGGAAGTGCACTCTGCGTTTCGAGTTTGATAAGGCAACCAGGAATAAGCAACCGAGTTCGGTAGAAGTTCATGATTGGATCGACAGCGTTTTTGGAATCGTTTCTGAACAAATACATACCGCTTATTACGATTTGGATGAATACTGCTTTTACGTCAAGTTACTGGAACCCGTTCAACTAGACAAAATCCTGATAAAACACGGAACATCTGCTCAATTTCGACATCGAGACTCAACGGTGAGTACAGTTTCCATATCTAATGCCGGTATTGAATATAAGAATGTTCGCGTTTTCAATTTGCCGCCAGAAGTAGAAAATTGTTATCTTAGGGAGGTGTTATCATGTTATGGCGATATTAAACAAATTAGAAACGAGCGCTGGTCAAAGCAACATAAACTTCAGTGTTTCAGTGGTGTAAGATCAGTAGAAATGCACGTTAGAACTAATATTCCCTCTCATATCACTGTCTGTGGGTACAGGGCTCATGTGACATATTCTGGTCAGGAAGAAACGTGTTACATCTGTAACGAAAGCGGACATATTCGTCAGGATTGCCCGAAAAAACCGGTTATATTAAGAAACAACTTGCAGCAACGCAAAAAACTAACGTTAGCTGAATTAGTTGCACCCACTCGGGAAGTTGATGACCCAACACCCAGTAGCAGTTTTTCTGAGCAACCACCTGTCGTCCCGGCAGACTTTCCACCACTGACACCAAAAGTAAACGTAGATCAGGTGCCCACTAAAGTTATTACCCCAGTTGTAACCCAGTCCATAACTAACAAACGGAGACGGACCTCTGACGAAAGTAGTGTGGATGACAAATTCGAATATTCGTCGCAGGATAACAGGAAAAGCACGGTTAACACCGTGTTAGAAACTAAAGTTCCTACACCCGGTACGGACACAGAGATTTCAAACAGTTCTAGTATCGGATCCGAGCCGCAGCAACGGGAAGAAATTCCATCACCCGTGCTGCAAACATCAGTAGAAGAAATACAGCACGTAGACCTAGGGACACCAGACAAACCCGACACTGTTGTTAGTGGAGAGCAACAAACCGAACCAGTGATAGTAGACAACCCGGACTGTGATACTGTTGTCAATGCACAAACTGCGCCAAGTCAGAGCAGCGTCCACAACAGAGCGGACGTAAGCATAAACAGGGACGCGGTAATGGAAAGCGAAGCAGGAAGTGGCGAGTCGGCGGGGCCACAGCCTGCCGCCGCGGTGGCCCGCCAACTGTCGCACTCTGATATGGAGCTGGACGTCTGCAGCGAGCCGCCCACCTCGCCTTCTGATGTGGGTTTCACCAGCAGTGGGAGGCGTAGGAGTAAAGTACAGCCGAAAATGAACGCTGCGCGAAAGAAAAATAAAAACTCTGACTCTCAATACAAGACTGATACTAAGAAAACAAGTGGCAAAGCATCAAAGGATTGGGACGCGGACGCAGGAGGGGGGAAAGTTAAAAAGTAGTGCTTTTCTGGACTAGATAGATGCAGGCATATAAAGTTGTAACCCTGAACATCAGTAGAATCACCTCTGACCTGAAACTCGCGGCCTTCAAACAGTTCGTGTACGAATCTGAAGCCGATATTTTGCTGCTACAGGAGGTGTTAACAACGAACCTCCGTATATCGGGCTTCAACACCATAGAAAACATAGCCCTGGAGAACAGTACCGGTACTGCAGTTTTAATTAAAGACGGTATTCCATTTCAAGAGATTGAAAAATTGGAATCCGGTCGAGGTATAAGTTTTAAATTGTATACTGTCACCGTGGTAAATTTATACGCTCCGTCGGGGAATTCTAATAAAACTGAACGTTCCAGATATTTCAAGGAGGAGATTATCTACCTTCTAAGGAAAAACCCGCAATACATATTATTAGGTGGAGACTTTAATTGCGTTTTACATGCGAAAGATCAGCGTCCTCATTTCAATTACTGTAAAGAGCTACACGAACTTGTGAAACATATAAAGCTGCAGGACGCGTGGGAAGTGAAATATCCCACACTGGTGAGATTCACCTACTTCACCGCCCACTCATGCAGCCGCCTTGACCGACTATATGTGACGGATAACATTAGTGACAGGCTTCGCGCCGCGGAAGTAATCCCTGCAGTATTCTCTGACCATTGTGCGCTTGCTGTAACACTTGAGCTCGATAAACAGCCCACCAAATTATATAGATCACACTGGATGCTTAATATCTCGCTGTTGCAAGACAGAGAATTAGAAGACGACGTCAGGCACACATGGAACGTTTGCCTCAGATCCCTCAGCCGCTATCAATCCAAAGTAGACTGGTGGACAAATCACGCAAAACGAAAACTTCGTCAGTGTGTGATAAACTACGGCAGACAAAAAGCTAGGGAAATAAAAAACACCACAGAATTTTATTACTCTATATTAAGAGAGCTCTATGATAAATCTGACAACAATGGATCGCACTATCAACAAATAAAGTGTATCAAAGCAAAATTACTTAGTATCAAGCGCAAACAGTTAGAGGGTCTGAAAATAAAGTCCAAATCACGCTCTCTGGTAGTTGAAGAGGTAACGTCTCTGTACCATTTAATTAAACATAATACGAACCGAAGACGGACGTTCATTGATGAGCTATTGACGTCAAATGGTAGACTGCTCGTAAATCAAAACGACATAGTACAGGAAATACATCAACATTATAGAGAATTGTATTCTCTGGAAAATGTTGATGAGGGTGCAGTAGGTGAATTTTTTCAAGTACTTACTCCGGAAATTAACTCTGATGATAACAGTGACATATTAACTGCTTTTACAGAACGTGAAGTTTTAGATCTCATTTCAAGGTCGCCGCCCAACAAATCCCCTGGACCTGATGGGTTGCCGAAAGAATTTTATTGTAAATTTTGGCACCTTATAGGACCAACTTTTACGGATATTCTAAATGAAATATTAAAAGGTGTCGTAGTTCCTAAAGAGTTTAAGGAAGGGAAAATTGTTTTAGTTCCAAAAAACAAGGGACGAAAATGCATCGACAACTTCAGGCCTATTACTTTGCTGAATTTTGATTATAAAACCATCGCCCGGGCAGTTGCCAGTAGAATGAGTCATCCCATAAGTAAAATTATTGGAAAACACCAATCCTGTTTCCCTGCACGAACTGTCATGAACACAATTTCTGCTTACAGAGATGTCATATCCATAGCCTCCGTTACAAATATAAAGTGTGCACTATTTTTTATAGATTTTAATAAAGCGTTTGATCGAGTAAATCACCAATACCTGGAAAAAGTAATGAAGGAAGTAGGCCTGGAAGAAAGAGTTTTAAAAGTGGTACGAAATTTGATTACAGAGATAACGACTAAAATAGCTGTCAATGGACAATTAACTGGGGCTATAAACATTGAAAGGGGGGTCCCACAGGGCAGTCCTCTCTCTATGCTGCTGTATGTGCTCTCCTTGGAGCCAATACTCAAAAGGGTTACCACGAAACTCTCTGGGTTACAACTTTCGGGTGTTAAATTCACTACAGGGGCGTATGCTGATGACGTGGGAGTGCTACTAAGAACAGTAGATGAGGTCACAAGCCTAAAAGAGGACTTTGACACCTACTGTGCAGTTTCAGGTGCAAAAATTAACACGGGAAAGTGTAAATTAGTAAATATCAGAGGGTTCGACGACGTAGCCGTGCCATGGGCACAAACCGTCGAACAACACAAAACCTTAGGGATCATCGTTGATAAATGTCCATTAAAAATGGCGGCCCTGAACTGGAGATCGACAGTTAACAAAATGCAAGGAACTACTTTAGAAGCAACTTGGCGATCACTAAACCTTATTGGAGCCGTGAGGATAGTCAACACCTATCTATTGTCCAAGGCCTACTATGTGGCTCAGATTTTCCCGATTCCAAAAGTACAGGCAAATAAAGTAATGCAGTTAGCAGCCAGGTATGTGTGGAGAGGAAACATTTTTAAGCTCACACCCGGAACATTAACAAAACCAAGATTGACTGGAGGACTCGCACTCACTGATATTCATAGGAAGGCAACTGCTTTATACCTTAGACGAACAGAAAGATTAATACATGGCAACCACAGTAATATTACAGAAAAACTCTTTAAAATACTGCAGCCAAAGAGCATGAATCCGCCGATAGATATCAGCAATCATAACTTCCGTCTGAAACATATCAGTCTGTTTTACCTGGAGTATAGTTACTTAAAAGAAAGTCGTGTACCATCTACGACTTTAACTACAACCCAAATCCTACAGATATGGCAACAGAAAGATATGCCAAACAGTATTATGCTAAAGTTTCCACATAGAAACTGGTTAACAGTGTGGAAAAACATCAGCCTTAAAATCCACACGTCAGAAGTTGCGTCCACCTGGTATAAAGTCGTCAACCAGACGATAGCAACGAACGAAAAGCTACATCGCATCGGAAAAAGTGATACAGACAAGTGCAGAAAATGTGGACTACTGGACACCATAATACATAGATTCACATGTAGCGGACATATCGACAACTGGAAGTGGGTGAGGAAACGAATAGCATTACTATCAAGAACCTCCGAAACTAGTTACACTTCAGAAATTATGATGTGGCCGGAAACAAGATATTACCCGAAAACAAAGAACAATACAATTATGTGGCTTCTCGGTAATTATGTAAACTATATATTCCACGGACCTGCAGAAGACAATCCCATAAGTTTTCAATCGTACATGAACACTGCGAGATGGAGAATCATACGCACTATTGATGAGAAAAAACAGTTTAGCAACATGCTAAATATAGCATTTGAAAAGGCTGGAATAGGATAAACTTTTTTTTTTTTTTTTTTTTTTTTTTTTTTTTTTTTTTTTGTCTTGAGACTGTAATTACTGCTACTAAGCCATTTAAAACAGCAACAGTTTTACTTACATTTAAAGAAGAATACTTTCGTTTCTGTTTTGCAATGGATATTAAAAAAAAAAAAAAAAAAAAAAAAGGTGACTGAGGCGCTTCAGTCACGGTCAGCACGGCCACTACGGTCGGGGGTTCGAATCTCCCCTCGGGCATGGATATTTGTGCCGTCCTAGTTCGTAAGTAGTTCATAAGTAGTTTGTAAGTTTAGGGACTGATGACCCCGTAGTTAAGTCACATAAGCTTAACAAACATTTGAACATTTTGACATAAGACCGAAATTTCTTAGGATTTTCAATCAAATGTGTTGTGACCTCGTCGCCTTTTGTTGAGTACTCATCCCGCTCTAGTTTTCACGAAAGGTACTGGTGCAGAAATCGATGTCAACGGTAACAACTTTTCAGATCAATAACACAAGTTTTATTGACTGAAAATTATAATACTCAGCCTTAGAACATATGTCTGTTTCTTCTCGCTACTCGCTGCGTCTTCCGTATGATGCTAGCTGCGCTGAGAACTAGTCACTGCTAAGTTCGTAGCCACGCTCTGATTTAGTAATGTCATATTCCTGAATAGTAACTGCCGGGCTGTCCAGAGGTATATCGGCCTAGATATAGCCGCTTGTAGAGGGCGCGCATCTTCCGCTACTCCCTCCAGGATGCGCGGTGCCTGCTTGCTATTGGCTTTCGGTCGATTGCTGCCTTCCCCACTATCGTTATCTTACGTCTGGTGTGTGGCCCTGACTTTAAGCCACAACAAAGTCAGTACATAGAACTTTACTTTCGAATTCGTTGAACGCTTCTCGCATAGCCCTCCTCCTGCTACATTTCGCTTCGTTTAATATTTCTTTGTCTACAAGGCTTTGGCTATTTTATGTTTGCAGTGAAGTTCCCTTTGTTTCCGTATCAGTTTTCTAATTCGGTTGTTGTACCACGGTGGCTCCTTTCCCTCTCTTACGATCTCGCTTGGTACATACTAATCTAATGCATATTGTACGATGGCTTTGAACTTTGACCACTGTTCCTCAACACTACCTGTACTTGAGATGAAACTTCTGTGTTGAGCCCTCTAGTACACTGAAATCCGCTTTTTGTCACTTTTTCCGAACAGAAATATCTTCTTAAATATATATTTCTATTTATGGCTAAAATTATCGATGCTGTAACAGCTTTATGATCAAATGTTTTTCATATGTCGCGTTTTGCAGCTCTTAAATTACAACAAACAGCGTGACCTAAGCAGTATCCAAATAAAAATATATATGAGTGTGGCTTAAGAAAATGGGCTAAGCCCGAAACTAGTCAGCATTTCAAATAAAAGCAGCTTTGGTGCATATATAAAAATGTATTTTCTACAACTTTATGATCGCTGATTCCCTGTTCTGCGTTAACTGTTTCGAATAGTTCGGGTCTTTTTGTCATCAGAAGGTCTAATATGTTGTCGCCATGAACTGGTTCTCTGTTTAAATGCTCAAGGTAATTTTCAGATAATGCACTCAAAACAATTTCACTGGATTCTTGGTCCCTACCACCCATCATAAGCATTTGAGTCTCCCAGTCTATATCCGGTAAATTAAAATCTCCCCCCAAAATTATAACATGATCGGGAAATCTACTCAAATATTTTCGAAATTTTCCTTCAGGTGCTCTGCCACGACAGCTACTGAGCAAGGAGGCCTATAGAAACATCCAGTTAACATGTTAGAGCCTGCTTTAACCGCCATGCCATTCATAATGACGGTTCCTATATTATGTATTTATTCTAATCTTCCATTAATGCATATTCTCATTTCTTATTTTTACAAGCGTCTGAACTTAAACAGTGGCACCTATTCATTTACAACCAATACAATGGTTGATGGTGCGAATGGAGCAGTCTACTGCTTGTTGAATCTCTGGACACAAAATGGTTCCTTCATCTTCGGAATCAAATCAAAGTCACAAGGACTTAAGTCTGGGGAGTACGGTGGATGGTACAGTACTTCCATGTCCCATCGACAAAACAGAGCAGCTACAGCCTGCGAGCCTGCGCTATTTGGGCTAATTCGGTTTCGTAGGCGAGCTCAAGAATCGTCTGGTGTTTGCCACTCTCCACTAACGCGGCAACAGTCGCCACTTCTTCAGAGACGCTAGTATTACCTGCCTGATGCATGTCTGCCACAGTTTCGCGACCTTCATTGAAAGGTTTTACCCAACCTGCCACTGTTCAGTACGACAATTCCGATACCCCGCACGCCTCTTGAAGACCTTGATGACACTGTCATGCTGTACGACCTCTGGCATATTCAATTTTGATCCTGTTTCGAAAACGTAGTGACACCGTTACGTTAGATCACTCGCTCACAAGTGACTGTGCTTTCTTCGATTATGCTCACGCCGGTGACATGGGACGGGCTCGTCCATTTGTCGGAGGTAAGGTATAAGCGTCAAAAGTAGATTCCATTGCATAGCGTCTCCGCAGCAGTGTTGCCACTATTTAAGTTCCAACACTCTTATATTACAATGATGGTAGAAACAGCCCAACAAGTTGCACTCTTATATTGATGTGCTCATCTATTCATCTGAGTTGTCCGTCATTTCTCCCCCTCCTCCTCTGTCAACCTCCTCTTTTTCCCTCTCTCGACATCTCTCGGTCCATCTTGAAAAACCACCGTTACTTGTAAAATTAACTCTAGCTGAAAGGAGCCTGTTAAAAGCTTACTTTAAACATATAACTCTGACCGTAAAACCAGCTAAAGGATTCGCGAGAACTACTGACTACTTCCTGCAACAGAATCTTGTTCCCTGGCCCAGAACTTAGAACTTATTTTAGCAGCAGGAAGACATGGAAACGGTGGCCAACATACGTCGTAGATCACGAGAATTACACACAATCATTAATATACAAGCCACTCCGAAATAAACCATTTCATGAAGGTGGCTGTGAGAACATTTATGGCGCAAAGGAATTAAAACATGATAATTTGCATCTGAGTTTGTTCTCAGCACTGGTGAAAAATAACATTAAATAATAAAGGGAAGATATTCATAAACTAATATTTATAAGAAGGATAAAATTTCATTGACAATAAATTATTTATTCAGTTCAAACATGAGCAAATGGGGGCACCAATTTTGTTAAAAAATAAAAACGCATCCCACATTGAAAATTAAGCTAAAGTAATCGGAACTGAACATCGTCAGGGGGGGGAGGGGGGAGGGAGATTTACAATCAACAAGAATTCAGCCACTCGCTCGTGCAAAGCAAAGCGAAATTCACCCAACTCAGCGTGCTGGTACGAAGCAGAAGCAGGCGCCGCTATCGTAGACGAAATTCAGCGAATCAGGATGTACCACACAACACAAGGAAAATAAACTTCGTACGTCGCTCTGGTCTGTCCTTCTTTACTTGAGATGGTACGCGATAATAGTGAGATTCATTTCCATTTAAATCAAACCGTGAGCATGCAGAATTATCGAGACTCACGGCACGTGTCTGCTACATTACATATTCGCACCCCAATGAAGGTAAAATACGTAAAGGTGGTATTCATTTAAGCAAAAATCAAAGGAATCGTAGATTACGAAGCAAGAATACATAATAGTAAGGCACTGGCGTGTGAACAGTGGCGAGAACTCAAGTGACTAGCTATAAACCCTTGAAGTCGGAGTTCGAAACTACGTGGTTCCAAAAACCAGTAAAACATAAAAATAAAGAAAAATAGCTACGGCTTGTAACCCTTAGAAATGCGTAGGATATCATAAGGAAGCTAAAGAAATACAGTTAGACGCGATTTGGAATGTTTAACACGGATGGACGAAGTCCAGTCTTCAAAAATCAGAAAAGTGGAATAAATTCAAAGTCGGAGAAAATCAACTAAGAAATACGGCAAGCAGTCCCTAGAAATACGTAGTATTTCATAAGCAAGCTAATAAGGGGGGTCGTACAGGGCTAGAAGAGGATTTACTGATGGAGTCTGAAAGCAAAGTACAAGTTTTGAAACGAAACAGCAATTTAAAATAGGAGGAGACGAGATCGCAATGTACTATAGGATATCAGAAGGATACATGCAGAATTTCTTGCCTGAAGGGCATAGAAACTGACACAGGGGTAGCTGAAGGCTTTGTTCTAAGAACACACCACGTGGAGTACATACGACTCGTAGAAGGATAAAACGGAAAAGAATATTTCTCATGCACTATACACAATACAAATATTCCCGCATTTTACTCGCATTCCAGAAAGCTAGAAAGGAATTAAACAGAGTTCATATACCGCCAGCTAATCTCTCCCAGCCGTTATCAAACCGAATTAGTTTCATATTCACCGCATTTACCCATGCAAAATCACCGAAATGAAACTGAATACATTTCCTTACGTGATCAAAGAAAGTAATTACGAAAAATGAACCTAAGTTCTGAAGTCTAATTTTAACACCAGACAAAGTATCGCTACCATCTCAAAGAAGGAAAGAAAATCAGAACGTCTTACCAGCTCGAAGCTCAAAAAATGTTCAAATGTTTGTAAAGCCTATGGGACTCAACTACTGGGCTATCAGTCCCTAAACTTACAAACTACTTATGAACTACTTACTAACTAGGACGGCACAAATATCCATGCCCGAGGGGGGATTCGAACCCCCGACCGTAGTGACCGTGCAGACCGTGACTGAAGCGCCTCAGTCCCCTCGGCCACCGCGGCCGGCAGCTCGAAGCATAGCCACAGAATGTCCGTCGGTGTCCAGCCCCGCCACCATCGGAAATCGCTAAAAACCCCTGTAAAAACAGCAGTGGTGAGGGAGCCTAAACTCGCGCGTCCAACCGAGGCTTGCTAGCCAACCCAGCTAGTAACCAAAGGGTGGAAGAACCTCTTTGGTAGTGACAGGTGGTGGTTTTTTTTTTTTTTTTTTTTTTTTTTTTTTTTTTTTTTTTAGAATTACTTGCTCTATTTTATTTGGATAATATTTGTTTGGATTTATACTGGAAGAATATCAATAGCATTATCTTGTTCATATACAATTCAGAGCCTGCGAGGGAGTGGGGGTCGCTGGTGGCACATTCTCTGATGTTGCTCTCAAGGCATTCTGCTGACACCGCCTGGAAGGTGACCGCTGGCCGCCAGCACCAGTGATGAAACCACTCCGTCTGCAGACGGACATTTATATTTGGGATGGGCCACAGACAAATATATACAGACGGGAAACCTCCGTAAGGGCCCGGTCCTATGCTCAGGGGTGCTGGGCGGGGTTGTTTTAAGCAGTTCCGTAAGATGTCCCATGATGGCGCTGCGGTGAGAAGCAGCCCTTTAAACTGGCCAGTGTAGGCGGCAGGTAGCGGCTGCCCCCACCACCACCTCCCCTCAAACGCCAGCAAGCCGGACACAGCCGTGGCCTCGTGGCAGGCGGCACAAGCTCTCCCCTCAGCCTCCCCTCCACGCTACCCTCTGACGTGCGAGAGGCACCATAAGCCAGGGAACGGCCTGACACCTGCTAGCATCTTACGGAACTACGAGGGGAGCGTAGGACAGTGGTTTAGGGGAGGCTGCTTCTCTGTAAATGTTACTCTGGGCACATCTGTGGCGGACGCTCCACACAAATGCCTTCAGAAAAGACTTCCTTATCCTTAAATTTATATTCGATGTTAGCAAATTTTTCTTTTTCAAAAATGCTTTTCTTCCCATTGCCATTCTGCATTTTATATCCTCTGTACTGCGACCATCGCATGTTATTTTACTACCCAAGTAACAAAACTCATCTACCACCTTCATTGTTTCGTTATCTAATCTAATTCCTTCAGCATCGCCTGATTTTCTAAGACCGCATTTCATTATTTTTGTTTTGCTCTTGTTAATGTTCATTTTATATGCTCTCTTCAACACGCTGTCCATTCCATTCAACTGCTCTTCCAGGTCCTTTGCTGTCTCTGACACAATTACAATTACAATGTGAAGCAGGAACCGCTAAGAAGGTTGCCGACAGTACGGTAAAGGCAGTGGCAAGAGCCAACGTCAGAATAGTTAGCGTAAGTAAATCTGTAAATAAACTTAGAGTGCAGGGAGCAAGTATCAAATGTTCAAATGTTTGTTAAGCTTATGGGACTTAACTACGGGGTCATCAGTCCCTAAACTTACAAACTACTTATGAACTACTTACGAACTAGGACGGCACAAATATCCATGCCCGAGGGGGGATTCGAACCCCCGACCGTCGGTGGCCGTGCTGACCGTGACTGGAGCGCCTCAGTCACCTCGGCCACCGCGGCCGGCGAGCAAGTATCATGAAAGAGACAGAATAAAGATTAATTAGGTCGGAAAACACAATTGCTAACTACGGCAGTGAGATAGCAGATATAAAAATTAAACATTCTGCAATTGCAGAAGAACAGAAGAAGCTGGCAGACCAGCAGAAAGAAATTGATAGAAAATTGAACGAGACGAGAAATGAAGTATTTTTAATGTCGTCTCGTCCTCGGATGCCACAAGAGACGACTATGGTTCGTCTCGATCGGTTAACAGAACCGACTCCACATATGATAGGGTTCAAAATAAGGGAAAGGAGTGGAATGTCTCCATCGAGAGATACCTGCCTTCGTAGACCCGATTACGATTCCGTCCCTGGCTCTTACCAACAAGGGGAGGGACAGTGTATTCGTATCAGACGCACTGAAAATTGTGTTGACAGGACACGAGATACTGCCACGTTTGTACGTGACAAAAGAGACCGACAGTCGCGCGAAAGGCACCGGGAGAGTTTTGGACAGAATGAGGAAGCGGATGATTCATTCGACTTCAAACATTATCTTTCCGTACAAAATATTCAAACTTACAAAGAAAACAACAATTTACTCCATCCAAAGAATTTCATGTCTCAATTCGAGGGTGTATTGCCACATAAATGGTCGGTTACGCGTCAGTTACATTTCATATGCGGATATTTACAAGGAGTGTTGCTGAGCACATGCGGATGGTCGCCGCTGATTGTACAACATATGAACAATTCAAGTTCGAATTTTTGAGATCATATTGGTCTACTCGTTTGCAGGAAAGGATCAGGGACTAGATATCTTTCGGAAAAGACATGGGAAGTGCAGGATTCAAGGACGCAGAAAAGTGTTTCGAGTCCTAGATTAAGAAAAATAGATACCTTGACAATAAATTCTCCGACCGGGAGATAATGAGATATTGCTTTACGAAGTTGCCGGTGAACCTGCAGCGGGCAATGATTGGTAAATGCGATGGCACCGTCGATCAGTTTGTCAGCGCATTGAAAGGTGCAGAACTGGTCGAGTGTCGCATTGGTAGGAATCGGAAAGATAATAATAACGAACAGGTGAATTCCGCCCCATTATGGGAAGCGAACCAAGGTAACTCTCACAACTGGGGTCAGAAGACTAAAACAAATAAGAATGGCAGCAAGAACCGCGATTCGAGGAAACACGGTAATTGGCGGGATCACGGTAGTAATAGTGGACACACCGGTAATTACCACAGGGTAATTATCAAAACCATGGACAACAAGGCCTCTAATAACAACTGGCAGAATCACTGGGTAGTTGCATACTGTATCTCCTGGAGTATGAGGATCTCCGCGAGATACTCCTCTATGAAAAACAACCACTGGGAAAACCGGAAATTCATCCCATCATTGCTGTGCAGATCGGCAATAATAACCTAACTGGCATAGTGGATAGCGGTAGTCAAATCTCTGCTATCTCCGAATCCGCATATTCCAAATGCATGAATGATTGTCCTTGGCCTGAATTAAAAATTAAGAAGGCAAAGGTAAAGGTTGCCATAACGGGAAAATAAACCGAGATACAACTTGAGACGTTACTGTCATACCGCCTCATTGCTCCACCTAATCGATTTTGCCAATTTCTCTTACCTTGCTCATGTTTTTTCTCACTTGTATTAGTAATGTCTGCTATTTTCAATATAAATTGATTTAACTTGAGCATTATCATGTGGTTTCATGGCCGACTGGCGAGGGCAAAGAAGTAGAAGCAGAGATGGCGAGTTTGTGTTTTTTTTTAAAATATTTTTTCCCTTTTCTTTTTATTCATGTCACACTCCCATGTTTCCCATCACAGCGTGAGCGAAAGAGTGGTTGAGTAAAGTTGAAGCGTAGGGGTACTTCAGCATGATGTTGGCCGTAGTTTGTGAGTTTTTCGCTTTTTTTGTGTAGGCAGCTAGTGTTGCAAAAAGTTTAGCAGGCTTTGCTGCTGGTCGATGGTAGGAAGTGGATTCGCGAACGAGTAAAAGGAAGGTGCCCAGTTGGCTGCACCTGCCTCCGCCAATCAGGGCGCGTCTTCTTGGCATGGTTCGAATTGGCGGACGGTTGAGGTAGAGGGAAGCCATCTTTGGGGAGTTGGAAGGAGACCATCGAGACGCTGGTGCTGTTTGCTGCGCAAAATTCTCCAGAATGTGGTAAGAAACGCGGCACAAGAGATAATTAAAGCCATAAGTGGGGAAGTGGAATTTGATTTAATAAAATGACTTTAGGTAAATTTTGCTCTGTATATTGCGTCCACAAGATCACTTACTGTTCGACCAGCAGGATTAGTTTGAGCAGTAAATGTATAGAGCTTTGCGCTAATCAAGCAGTGAGTGATTTGCATGTTTTATGTCCGTTTGTGTGCAGATTTCCTACCCCCCCTCCTACCCACCATGTGCGACATTGAATAGTATACAGAGTAGTTAAAAGCAGTAGGAGGCCAGTTGAGCAATATTTATAGAAAATTGTCTAAAAAAATAATAAACCCTTTATGATTAAATTTTGTGTCAGAATAACTGATTTACCCCTCAGGTTCTCCTTCAATGCTCCCCATTTTGGACGGGAAACAAAGGGATCTCACAATCATTATGAGGATTGAAATTGGTATTTGATCGAACTTAGCCTGGGGGTTTAAAACTAGACGTATCCTTTCTTGAGGTCTATGTGTACTGGTTCCGTTAATTCTAAACAAAAAAAAAAAAAAAAAAAAAAAAAAAAATGCGTTATCCGTTGCGCGCCAGTTTCATTTGTCAAGTTTAATCAAGCCGGTATGTTCATGTGAACATAGACCGAAATAAGTGTGAACCAGTATAGATCCATGCTCAGGATAAAGCCTACGCGAAATTACCAAGAACATTTCATACTGTGTATGGAAGCCGTTGCTGTCAGTTGAACAGCGCTTGGGTAGGCTCACCCAGTGGTAAGAGAAAAAAAAAAGGTTAAACTGTAAAGAACAAACTAGAACGAAAGAATTAAGATAAGAGGGTACGTCACAAACTACAGAGCAGGATGACAATGCAGTGTCAAGGTTTCTCTTGGGAAACGAACCTTTACGTCGTGCCATTGTTAGCTATAGATATGATCATAGGAATGGATTTCCTAAACGAGCAAAAGACTAATTTGGACATAGGATGGGGAGAACTTTCCCTTGGTACAAGCAAAGATATCACAATTAGGTTTGGTGAATTATGTCACAAAAGTGAGATACCGGCCAATTGTTTACAATTCAGTATAGCAGACGGTAATGTACACAGAGAACGAGGTTCTAACCAATTTCATCCAGTGCAAGACGAGCAGTATGAAATTATGCAAGACGAAGTAATAACAGTGATTGGCAAAATGGTCACCAATCAAAATAACATTTCGGATTCGGATAGGGAACAGCTTATAACGATACTAAAGGAAAACGCAATTGTATTCTTTCTGAAAAAAAGGTGCGATCCGTGATTTTGTATATTTATTTTAAATCAAACCACACAACAAGTTCACTGTACCACCATATCAGCAAGCAGGGAGGTTGTACGGCAAGAACTAAAACGAATGGAGGAGGAAGGTGTAATCGAGAAACCAACATCAACTTACAATTCCCCCCTTGTCGTAGCGGAAAAATCAGATATATCGGTTCGCCTAGTTTTGGACTCAAGGCAAATAACCACTATTATTGAGTCGGAAACTGACAGGCCTGAACGGATTGAGCAGCTGCTTCAGAATTTTCATGGGGCACGTATTTTCACCACCCTCGACCTGCGTTGTAGCTTTTGGCAGGTTGCGCTGGATCCGGAGTGCAGGCAGTATACGGCCTTTATAGCTTTCGGTAATTGTTACCGTTTCAAACGGTTGCCGTTTGGGCTCAATATCAGCTGTGCTGCGTTCATACGCGGGTTGGATACTGTTCTCCCAAGCCTTGTTAGAGACCGCATAACGACGTATGATGACGATCTTTTAATTGCTGAACCAAACTGGGAGCAGCATAATCTCATACTATCTGAAATGCTTAGAGCCTTTCATAAATGCGGAGTGACCGTCAATATTAAGAAGTCGTGTATCGGAAACTCCAGTGTAAAGTATTTGGGTCATATTGTTTCTGCGGAGGGGATAACACCATATCCTGAAAAGATAGAGGCAGTAGTCAAATTTCCAATTCCCATTAAAAAAAGACAATTGAGAGGTTTTTTGGGAGTCATAAATTTTTATAAACGTTTTATTTTTATCAAGAAGCTGCCGTCGCCACGTCTCTGTTCCCTTACGGGAAAGAACACCTTCTGGGATTGGGACGATGAGGCAGAAGAGGAATTTCAGTGTTTGAAGAAAGCTCTGGTTGAAGCTCCAATTCTGTCGTATCCGAACTTTTCGGAGGAGTTGTGTTTGGCGACGGACAGCTCTTACATGGAAGCTGATAATACTGTTTTAAAACAATCGTTTTTGGAAGCAGGATTCTTAGTAAATCAGAGCGCAATTATTCCGTCACGGAATTAGAGGCCCTTGCGGTTGAAGACTCGAATATACACTGACCACAAAGCATTAGAGTTTATTTTATCTGCAAAATTAAAAAGTAAGAGAATTGCCAGTTGGTACTCACACTCCAAGAATATGATTTTACTATAGAACATGTTCCTGGGGGTGGAAAATATTATTGCAGACGCTCTTTCGAGATCACCTGTTGGTTTTGAGCAGTTAGGCTATCAGCCATTGGAACAAGACCATTACAGCTTATTTTATATATAAAAAAATGGCTTTCGAGAATTTTATAACAACGAGTCATAAAGACATCGCTAAAGAACAGGATAAGGACGCAGTTCTGCTGAAAATGAAAACAAGAGTCAAAAACAAGAACGAACCAGCGCTTCGAAAACACTACATCTTACGAAAAGGGGTTTTGTTCTTCACCTCGGGTGGTAAGGGAGCTCCATAGCGTGTGTGCGTGCCGGATGAACTCGTTAAGTTAATTTGGCACACACATCTGTCGTATGGACACTTTGGTCCAAATAAGTGTTATTTGAAGCTTAGGTCGTTATGTTATTTTAAAAATATGGAGAGTAGAATAAGGAAGGCGCTTGCAGTCTGCAAACCACGCCAAAAGGCAAAACATTGCACAGTAAGTACGCAAGCACCACTCCATCCAATTATCCCTGAACGACTTCGACAGGTAGCCTGTGCGGATTTAATGGGTCATATACCTAGGACGGGTAGAGGATTCTGTTACATCTTAGTGGTTATGGAACTTGCATCGAAGTTTGTTACGTTAAATCCACTCAGGAGAGCTACAGCACGTACTGTTAGCAACGCTTTCTATAGAGACTTTATAAAACAAGTTGGCAGGGTCGAACGGGCTATCTCAGATTATGGTCCTCAGTTCCGTGGGCAAATATGGAAAGACACGTTACGTCGACTCCGGATTCAGCCAATCTTTTCGTCTGTCTACCATCCTCAAAGCAATCCTGCAAAAACGGTGATGAGTAAGATATGGCAATCTGTGCCGGGTATATTGCAGTAAAAATCACGCGGCTTGGGATGTATTCCTTAGAGATTTCCAAGATGTGATCAACAATATCCAGCATAGTACGACGCGTCTTGCTCCTATCGCGGTTCTGAAAAACATTGAGCCTAATGGCCTAATAAAAGAGATTGTGGATTTTCCGCAGTTACGCCGACCTTGTCACAAGAAGGTGATAGAGTTAGCCATTCAACGCATCAAGGAAGTCGCACGTAGACGTAAGCAAGTTGTGGACAGGCATGCCAGTGATCATAAATTTGTAGCTGGGGCCAAGGTCCTGGTGAAAAGTTTTCGCCTTTCCAATAAAGAAAAGAAACTATGCCACAAGTTGTTCTATGTGTATAACGGCCCACTGAGAAGTCGAAAAATGGTACATCCCTGTGCTGCCTTGCTGGAAACCATAAAAACCGGCAAAGCAATGGGGGTGCACCATATTGGTTACCTGGAACCATATCTGGAGTAAGGGGCTATTGTAAATTATGTAGCATATTATTTTGATATCAAGTACTATGTGCAATCTGTATCGTTGTCCTATGTTTAGAATAAGTATTGTAGATATAAGAATATGTTTTGTTGTTGTCAATGTTTGTCGTAGAGAAAGATGTTGCTCATGACGGATAGGTTTTTTTTTCCCAAAAAGATAATTGTCATATTCCAGTCAGCGCTGCTTACTTATCTTCTTGTTATTGGCAGTAAATAGGGTTTCTGTGTCGAAAAGTACAGTAGCTGTCATATGTTGATTTTGGCAAGGTGATTTGTCAGTTCGTCGTCTGGTTAAATTGTTGTGAAATCTGTCGCCGTTGTTTTTCAATTGTGCGAATTTATGGCATTCCATCTGATAGGGATTGGGTCTTCATTGTGTTTGGTGTTCTGGACTGTGGATGATTCTGTTAGTGGACGCTCTATTCCGTGTCGGTTTTGAATTTTGCAGACCGTGCCGGCGTGCGCGTGTTTAAAGGGTTAAGTTGTTTTGTGTGTGTGTGTGTGTTTTTTTTTTTTTTTTTTTTTTTTTTTTTCCAATTCTTACAATGTCTGACGGCTATCCACTTGAGGTTTTGCCTTAGTTGTAAAGTGGAATTTGTAGTTTCTCTTTGGCCACGCTATGGTGTGTTGGGCCTATGGGTTTTTGAGGTTATTTGTCCCCGGTGGCTGCCGTGAGGACAAATTGAAGATTAATAGGATAGTCGCATTTGGCGGTGGTCTTTTGTAATCGAGTGACAATGGAATGCTTCTCCACAAGTGTCATAGTCTACATAACCCATGTACCTCACCTTTCTGGTACCAGATGGTGTTACTTGAATTTGGGTAAGATTTCAATTAGTTATGTTGTTAACACACCTTAGGGTAAGGTGGTACAAATTCGATATACGTACAATTCCGATCAACATAAGGTTTCACACCATTTGCCAGTCTCGTAGTGTTGCCTTTGTGTGGCGTCGTAGTGTAGCAGGTTTCTACAGCTCCTCCTGTGTTTTCCAAAAATATACCACTTTGTACTACGGAGATATAATTTTTTTCCTGTTAAGAGGTAAGTGAAGCTACTTAGTCTAACGCGCTCTTATAAATTTTCTAGTTTTCACGCGCTTACAAATTCTGTATTAGTGAGGTTAGAACTTGTTTTCCATTCGGGCGTGTTCTGAGGCACCTACAGAGAAAGCCTCTGTGACATGTGCTGTCATTTCTTGGCAGAATTCACTACTATATACTCGTGAATTCACTCACCCCAGTAGTACATTTTCGATCAGATAAATGGTACAATTTCGATACCCTAGTACAATTTCGATCAATGCAGTTTTTCAGTTTAGTCCGTCACGATTGGTTACCACACACATATTATACACAATTATTGCAAATAAATTCTGTATATTTAGAGATTTTCCTACGCGATTTTTAAAGCCACCTCTTATTTTCTAGATCCCACGAACACGAGCAGAAAAGAAAATCTGCAATAAATGGAGTCCAGCTTCATTAGATGAGGCAATAAAGAGTGTAATGACTGGACATTTGAGCCTTCGAGCTGCTTCACAATTATATGACATTCCTTTCAGCACTTTACATGGTAAAGTGCAAATTAAAAAGGAAATGCAAGCTGGATTAACTCCAACTAGTCCTATAGAAAACAGAATTGGTCTGTTGCCACTCCAGTTAAGAATAGCTGCATTTCGATTAGCTGAGAAAAAATAATTTGAAACATCCATGGAACTTAGAAAGCAAGGTTGCTGGAATCGATTGGTTTAGGGCATTTGTTAAGAGACACACTCACCTTAGCCTGAGAAAACCCGAGGGTCTTTCGCGAGCCAGAGTTGAAGGCTTAAATAAATCACAAGTAAGTAAATATTTTCAGAATGTAGAAAAAACCTTAAAGGATTATGATTTGTTTGATAAACCAGACTCAAACACCGGCTTAGATGCTGTAGGATATTGTCGGGAAAATGGGATAGAACTTTTGGTATTGCCTCCGCACAGTACACATGTACTGCAACCATTAGATAGAACTTTCTTCAAGTCCCTAAAGGCTCAATATCACAGAAGCGCAACTAACTGGATTCATCGCAATCCCAATGAAAACATTACAAAACAACGATTCTGTACTATTTTCTGTGATGCCTGGGGCAAAGATTCGTCCATTGGGAGCGCAGTCAAAGGGTTCCAATGTACAGGAATAATGCCCTTTTGCAAAGACATTGTTCCCGAGGAGAAATTTGCACCTTCAACGTTATTCGAGGCTCCTGCTCCTTTAATCTCCACCAGTCAAGTTACTAACAGCATTATGGGAGAAGAACCCTCATCGTCAAATGATGTAACTGAAGAACACGGCGCCGGCCGCGGTGGCCGAGGGGACTGAAGCGCTCCAGTCACGGTCTGCACGGCCACTACGGTCGGGGGTTCGAATCCCTCCTCGGGCATGGATATTTGTGCCGTCCTTAGTCTTAGCTAGTTCATAAGTAGTTTGTAAGCTTTGGGACTGATGACCCCGTAGTTAAGTCCCATAAGTTCTCCAAACATTTGAACATTTTTTTTTGAAGAACACGGCAAATCCGTAACGCCAGGGTCCAGTACAAATTCTCAGCACGATGCTATCAGGGACATTTTGCCAAGTCCAGAGAAAAAATTATCGTCTCGGAAGAGGAAAACACAAACATCAGCCAGACTCACTTCAGATGAAAACCTGGATAACCTCCGCAGCAAGAGGAAACTTTTTCAACAGGGCAAAAGGAAAACAATGAACAACTGCAACAAGAACAGTAAACGGAAATGTACGTCTGTGAGTAATGATGAAAGACGTTTACCAAACTTCAATTCGCCAGCAAACAACGAAAATACCTGTGGATTTTGTTTATTGAATTATTATCGTGCAGAATCAGTAGCTAAGGGTGACTGGATTCGATGCCAAAACTGCAATGTTTGGTACCACGAAGTATGCTATGGTGCCCGAGGGAAAAGGAGCTTTATTTGTGGAATATGCAAGTGATCAAAATTGTACAAGGAAGTGATCACAATTGTACCTAGTGTGGTACATTTTCGATCTATTCTTCTCAATTCTTTAACCTGTTTTTATGTTTACACCAACTTTTGTAATTGTATAATATTTGTGTTACATATTCATTAAAAATCCAAGAACAAATGCCATAGATAAAATTATTTCTTTTCTCAATATATTTCCAGTTACAAGTGACTGAAATGATCGCAATTGTATCACCTTACCCTACTTAAGTTGCAGATGACAACCTGTGTGACGAAACCAGGGAAGAGCTGGAGAGGACAAGATGTCCGATTAAACAAAGAACTTGTATTTTTCAGCAACAAAAGGATGGAAAAGAAGAAAGTATAGAATTCCTTTCCTTTATCCCATCTTTTCTTTCCATTCCTCTTCTAGCTACAGAACTTTGTGTAGATAAATATCTTTCTTCTTGTTATTCTATCATAGAAAGTTGTAGTTTATTACAGTAATGTTGAAAAGACTAGACTGACGTGACATCTTCCATTTTACACATGGACGTAATGACTACTATCAGTAGAGCCTATAGATAATAAAGTAAATTTGAAACTATATGTCATAAATGTAGAACTTTTATAAAGTTATAATAATTTTACTTAAAAATGTATGCTTGTTTAGGGTTTCATTTTGTTGGCCTATGTAAAGTTATTAGAAGGTCCATAATTTCTCTTATTATATATATATATAATCTGAGTCTAATACAAGTGTATGAGTTTTGTGCAGAGAAGGCAGAATGTGGTGTGTCAACTCCAGTCGCAAACCACACCACAAGGCAGAAACGGCGTCTGCCTGCGGTGACGAGCGATGGTGGCTTGGCGAGAAACCTGTCGGGTGCAGCGAGCTGTTTCATGAATGACGCAGTGAAGGCGAAAAGGGAGAGTCCCCAGGGACTGTCTGTTCACAAGTGTGCAGGCACAGACAAATATATACAGATGGGAAACCTCCGTAAGGGCCCGGTCCCACACTCAGGGATGCAGGGCGGGGGGTGCTGAAGCAATTCCGTAAGGTGTCCCATGATGGTGCTACTGTCAGAAGCAGCCCTTTAAACTGGCCAGAGCAGGTGGCAGGTAGCGGCTGTTCCCACCACCACCTCCCATCAAACGCCAGCAAGCCGGACACAGCCGTGGCCTTGTGGCAGGTGGCACGAGCTCTCCCCTCAGCCTCCCCTCCATGCTACCCTCTGATGTGCGAGAGGCACCCTCAGTAGTGCCTCTAGTGTGGTCTACTGGTACTAAGCAAGGGAATCGTCTGACACCTGCTAGCATCTTACGGAACTACGAGGGGAGCGTAGGACAGTGGTTTAGGGAGGGCTGCTTCTCTGTATATGTTACTCTGTGGTGCGGGTCAGCTGGGGAAGCGACGCCCAGAACGGCACACAATGGAGGCAGCGTGGGCTGGTCCGGACCCAATCGATCCACCAAAACATCGGCGCGGCTTACAAGCAGTCCTCAATGGGTAGCTGTCACTCACAGCCAGCTGCACGGCCATGTGCAGCGAGAGAAACAAGCACGCCGCCATGGGCAACTCCCCACACTGCTGGTGGGACAGGGGCTCTAGACAGCATGTCACCGGACGCACCTTGGAGATGTCAAAGCGGGCGCCACGCCACGTAGACAAGAGGGCCCCACAAAAGCGACTTCCCTCCCCCCAACCGGCGTGGCCGAAACAGCAGATGGCTTGGCGCCTTGTACCAGCCGACAAGTTTACGACGAACAAGGCCACTGCCCTGGTGTTAGCAGGCGACCACGCCTATGGCCATTGGCCAAGTACTCCGCCGCTGCTCTGAGACATCACGGCGCCGCGATCTCAGTCCACATCTGCGAGCGTGCGTTTGCCCGAGGGATCTTTATCCGGATGGTAAACAAAGGCTTTGGATTGTGATCCGCGATGCCGATCATCGCCTGAGGATCAACGAGATGGGTCTGCATCATTGTAAAAGGGTGGAGCCTGCAAGCCTTGCCTTTTGCCTTCACATCGGAAAGTCCTTCTCAATGGGATGCAGAGCCATGCAGAACCTAAGAAACAGACGCCATGCACAATCCACTATCGCCATAAAGTCTTCAGCTACGTTTACCATTGTGTGTGTGTATCGTGTGACAGTCTTGGCTCAAATCCGCAGTGTTAGGCTCAGGATTTAATTTTTTCTTTTGAATTCAGGATACTATTTTGTAATTTTTTCAGCATGAACTTTAACCGAACATTTAAATTTTATTATTATCAATTAAATAATGATAATATTATGTATGTTTATACTAAGTAAAATTGTAGGATTTTATGAATGATCTTTCTTATTTGAATTATATGTCCTTATGGTATTTGTTTTATTTGTGTTAATGTAAGTTGTACAGCATTGATTATTAATATTTTAGGATAAACAGTACGAAATAATTTATTTAAATTTTTCTATATGAAACTTTTAGAATATAAACTTTGGTTCTTAATAGGTCTTGTTTTGTTATGTTATGTTAGTAGAATATTTCGTTTCTAGTTCTGTTTCTCTCATTTTTTCTTATTTTTGTTGGATGTGGGTGTTTTTTAAATTCTAGGGCCCAGACGACTGACAAGGGACGTTGTATGACTGTGTTTCAATCAATAGGATTGTATTCTATTTGTGGTACTTGGGGCCTGGATGGCAAGAGGGAACCTAACCAGTATAAATCCACTTCATTGTAACTCTACAACAAACAAAAAGCTAGGGAATGAATGGGGGCCCTAGAGCATGAGTGTCATATTAAATTTTGTATAGTGTTGTATTTGTTATTTTTTTTGTTTTGTTTTTGTTTTTTTGTTTTGTTTTTTGTTTTGTTTTAGGAAATATTTGACTGGCTATAGTGTGAGGGGTCTATATTCAGTTGGATTTAGTATTTTGTAATATTCTGTTTGAATTATTATTTTGTGAATAAGATTCCTGTAAGTCGAAGAGTATATACTGTATAGTTAGCTTTCTTGGTCAGAGAGGTAGCATTACCGCTCTGTCTGGTAATGGTGGCACAGGTGGCACGCTGGGTGTCTCAGTGTACTGGTGGGAATGGGCAATCATGTCTTGCTGTTGTAATGTAGTGGGCGGAGTAGGAGGTTGAACTGTGAGCTGTGGGCAGAGGATGTCTGTTAGCTCGACTGCTGAATAGGATAAAGATGTTCAGACTAAGAATGTATAAGGTAATATGTATATGTTTTTGTAATGATGTTGCTTTTTTATGTTTCAATAGAAGTGTGATAATTAAATTTCTCTTCCATTATTTTATAGTGTGTAGAAACTTCCATTTTTCCTCCAATAAGTTTTACGACCAGTTAATTGATGTGCGTTGTGTTGAAGTGAAGTAAAAGTGTTAATCTCAAATGTACTTGCATGTGGTGGCTCTGTGGGTATATGTTTTAACAGATAACTTTCACTAAACTAATTAGGGTCCAGGTCAGGATTGTTGAAAACTATGTTGAGAATATGATAATGATGAGGCAGTTACAATGAGTGAAATATCAAAGGTAGAGTGCTTACCCGTGGGTTAATTCAAATTTTCTGAGCTTGTATTAACTGTGAGTAGAGAATTTCAAGAGATCATTTTTTTGATAAAGTAATTACGTGATTAACAACGCTCGATAATGAAGTGTTTGACTAAGTGTGATGAGCCAACCACAATACGTTTCAACTGTTACAAAAATTCAATTTACTTCTCAGTAAATGTACTGGCATCTTTGAAGTGTCACAAGGATTCACTTCATTTCACAGTAAAATATTTATGTGCACTCTCAGTTGCTTTCCTGAAACGAGAGCTTAACTTCGCCATACACAATAGTTGAGGTTTTTCATTTTTGATACTGATGTTGAGAGTTTACAACACGGCATTAAAAGTGATGCATTCATTTCGAAGTAATTTTGGAAGTAATTAACGGATCAGTTAGAGCTTCTTTTCATAGCAATGCACGTCTGAGTTATCTGTTGCATGGGCCTGAAGTTAAAAAAAATTTATTCACATAATTTACTATCAGGGCTTAGTTTTTGATCCAGTGTGTGGAACAGTCACAAAGAATTTGATGTGCTTTTCTTATGCGTGTAAAATCTGAATTTTACATAACCTGTCGTTTGTTATCAACAGAAATCACCGCTAGTCAGACAAACAAAGTTACACATACACACTCACATGGTCAGATAGCAAATACCAGTACCATCTCCACGACCAACCCAAAAAAAAAAAAAAAATTATATTTAATATATATCATAAAACAGATAACTTTCAATGGTTATAATTAATTTTATAATACATAGAAAAATGTTTCCTGCTCATTACCCACATTATCCCTTAAATGTGACCATTCCCATCCAAAATTTTAGTCGATAGGGGGGCGTTGAGAGATGGTAGTCCTATGTTTTAGAATTATTTGTTCCATTTTTATTTGGATAATATTGTTTGGATTTATTCTGGAAGGAAATCAATAGTATTATCTTGTTCATATTCAATTTGTTTCATTGTGTCTTGTAATTATCAGAGGATAGGAGTTTGGGAGGTAAGCTTCTGTTCTCTCGGAGTATGACTGTTTTTGATTATTGTAAGTATCGCCGATGGGATAACTGTCTTCCGAGGCGGAAGGCGCTGGCGACACCCACAGGCCGGCAGGGCCTGCGAGGGGGCAGGGGTCGCTGGCGGCACGTTCTCTGATGTTGCTTTCAAGGCATTCTGCCGACAACACCCGGAGGGCGACCGCTGGCCACCACCACCCGTGGTGAAGCCACTCCGTCTGCAGACGGACATTTATATTTGGGCTGGGTCACAGAGTAACATATACAGAGGAGCAGCCCCCCCCCCCCCCTAAACCACTGTCCTACGCTCCTCTCGTAGTTCCGTAAGATGCTAGCAGGTGTCAGGTCATTCCCTGGCTTAGGGTGCCTCTCGCACGTCAGAGGGTAGCGTGGAGGGGAGGGTGAGGGGAGAGCTCTTGCCGCCTGCCACGAGGCCACGGCTGTGTTCGGCTTGCTGGCGTTTGAGGGGAGCTGGTGGTGGGGGCAGCTGCTACCTGCCGCCTGCTCTGGCCACTTTAATGGGCTGCTTCTGCCCGCAGCGCCATCATGGGACATCTTACGGAACTGCTGGAAACCCTCCTTCCCCACACCCCTGAGCGTAGGACCGGGCCCTTACGGAGGTTTCCCGTCTGTATATATTTGTCTGTTGCTGCGCACGTCTGTGGCTGACCTGAGTCCAGGTAGTTTGTTTACCGCTTCGATGCTGCTTTTATGTAGGGAGGCTCTCCAGTCACGACACACCGTAAGGGCGCTAAAGTACAATGAGCAGAGGCAGTAAAAGTTGGAGTCGTTATGGTCTGCACATGCACCTGAGTTTTGGAACGGCAGGGGCGGGCGTCTGTGAATGTTTGTGTAAACTGCCAGAGGTGATTTCTGGGGAAGTTAGAGCGGCCCTCTTGCGACGAGGCGCTGGCGTCTCGTCGACAGTAAAGTCATTTCAGCGTTTGCAGATTCGTTCCAATGGTCCGCAAATTCTATGGATTTCTGAGAAATTCTGGCTTACGTTATAACATCAATAATTTTTTTCATTCTCAACCTCTGTACTTTCAGATATATGCTCTGCACTCTGATCAAAGAATACTGTTATTCTGTCTATTCCTTGGAAGCTTTCCTATGTTTAGTTTCCATATGAAAACAAAGATATTATCTTCTATTCTAGAGTTCGATGACACTACATCTTGAGCTGTTATTTAACTTACTTGCTTCTTCTCAATTATTTTGAAGGATTGCGAAGTAATTCACATTATACTGTATATACATATGAAGGAAGATTATGTACTCGAAATTTAACCCTTTCGCTACGGTGAACTTCTGCAGAAGTCGGGAGCGAATGTGCTCCACAGCTGTAGCAGGCCGGCTGCGGTGGCCGAGGGGACTAAGGCGCTCCAGTCACGGTCTGCACGGTCACTACGGTCGAGGGTTCGAATCCCCCCTCGGGCATGGATATTTCTGCCGTCCTAGTTCGTAAGTAGTTCATAAGTAGTTTGTAAGTTTAGGGACTGATGACCTCGTAGTTAAGTCCCATAGACTATACAAACATTTGAACATTTTGCTGTAGCAGTTCCGCCTCGCGTCATACATCGTAATGTAATGCTACTGAAATGTAACATAAAACAATTGTAAATAAATATTATTTAACAAGCAAAATATGCGTTTATAATAATAACGTCCACATCCCACCAGAGCTGAATCCAAAACTTGGATCTTTTAGAATTTACGAAAAACTTACGCTAATTATCTGAAAGAAGGAAGAAAACTGTTTCTATTCCAATTGAATTTTCCCTAATAAATATATAGTATAAAGTCCAATAATTGCCGTAACACAGAAAGTGTGAAAGCAGGACAGAGTAGCGCCGTGGGGAGTGCGGAAAATGCGCCGTACAGCGGGCACGGCCGGGCGCGACTGGCGCTCGTCCACAGCGCACAGCAATCACGACAATCACGACGCCGGAGTGAAAGGGTTAAACACTTCCGAGACCGCGAACTGTAATAAATTCATCTACCCAAAGGTATGCATTTGTCCTTTGTATTTTCGACCTATCACTCGGAGTCTGTATATCAGAAAACGTTTTGGGAACTTTAGTGGTTATACACACGAACCTGCATCTACACGGTCGGTCAAGACTATAATAAGAGTTTTTTTAATACTGAGAGTACAATGTTTGGAAGACTGGTGGTATACAGAGCACTGTTGAATTTGTCACAAACAGATTGGATTAACATTTCTAGGGGCGAAGATCGCTGAATTTAAGAAGCTGATGTGTTTGCAGTTGCCGCAGCAACGGAGACAGCACTTCTTAACACGTCGTATCCAGATAATATTTTAAAATTATTTAATTAATCTGACAATAACATTGACGATTTCAAATTTAGTCGCCAATTTTAAAACGTGCAGAATGCAGCGTGGGCCAGTTTTGTGGGGAACGAGACTGGCGTGTTGAACAATAGCTCTCGTATTCCATTGGTTTGACCATTAAGCAAAATTTGTGATTGGCTTGACGTCACCGATGGGAGGGGCTTGAGAGGAATATTTTGGAGTTGTGGAATTTTGCTGTGGAGCGAGGGGACTCTGGTGTCGGTGGAGCTGCTGGCCGCATCGTGCCGTATTTGGGGCCTCTGGTCTGGGCCGCGACACTGAGCGGATCGCGCTGTTTTGAGTTGTGTAATTTTCGGTATTAACTTTGTATTATTTCAGTGTGCTTTCTACACAGTCGGGTGTTAGTCCTTCGTGGCTACTATAGAGTAAATTGAAACCTGTAATATTCTGAAGGGCGTGTTTGCTGTCAGCTACACCACTCGTAATCAGAATTTTTACTGTTTCTTGAGAGTACAGTTTTATTTTCACTTAACCGACATAATGTGTTCTAATCGTATCAATCCACAATCCACACTGTCAACACTGCACTGCCCTCAGCTGGTCTTCTCCACCTGCAACGCCGTTCAACAGAAAGACGGCAAGGTTGCGCCAACGCATCTGCTGCGAAATGGGAGTTGAATGGTAGTATTAAGTGGGAGTTTATCGTGTGCCAGAAGGGACGTCCTTATTCTTTTAGATCAAAAATAGACTTGATCAGAGTTGGGGTAAATTTTCATTTTTGTATTTAATTTTATACTTCGTCGGTTTTCCACTTTCCTCCAGTGACTTAGCCAGTTAAAACATTTTATTTCATGTACCAACTTTAGTTAATTTCTAATTTTCATGTAAAATCACCCATTTAGATATTAAGTGTATTTTATTGTCTTTCAAAACTGATCTATTTGTAAATTTTATATTTATGTGGCATATGGTCACATGTGTTGTTGTATCTGACAGGTTGTAAGATACAATTTGTGAATATAGTTTTTATTCAAATTTGTGCCTACCTCATTTCAAACACCTTTAGCCGTAAATATTTTGGAGGGAAAATTCTTCTACAGATAGGTAGGTCAGGAGGAAATATTTCCATTGCACAGAGTGTGCAATTAAAAAGCTTGCATGTCGGCACTGCTTACAGTTAGTAACAGTATGCAGTAAATTCACTTTATATATATATATATATATATATATATATATATATATATATATATATATATATTTTATTTATTTATTTAAATCAGATTTCCACAGAGGTAGAAGCAAAATGATTGCATCAATCCAATAAGGAACTTAGTTTCAAATATAACATTCTTATTTTAAAGACCACGTACTTTCAGTAGCATCAAAAGCAGAACTTGGTAACGACTACCTATCGACTCGTAGCCAGAGATGCAAAACGCACAGCCAGCAGCCGACGACGACAATTATTCCCATACATACGAACAGACTCCCATGCTAGAAGATTCTCATACCCACACATACAGAATAAAGCAAGTACACATTCTCACAGCGACAGTGGCGTCACGGAGAAACCGTTTATCTTGCCACATTCAAAGACACAATGATAAATTATTAGCATAATAAAATCCCAACAATATTACATAAACTAACATTTAAAAATATGAAATGAAATGCTATTCCTCATGCCTCCGAACGAGAGGGGTTCTCGTTTAGCAAAAAAGGCCGTCTAGTGAACTTAGATAATTTATAAAGTTAAAAACCTCCTGTTCCTATCTCTCTCTCTCTCTCTCTCTCTCTCTCTCTCTCCCCATCTCCTCTGCCTCCTCGCGCAACAAATTACCTGCCAACTTATATGATTATCAGTGGAACGGTGTAAGAGTTTATTGCAGAGTTACCTCCACCATGCACACTAATGTGACTTGCGAAATATAAAAACCTTCTCTATGAAAAAATACATACGTAGTAATGAGTTAAACTGTAATGCATCATATGAAATTTTGTATACACAGTCACGTTACTCTTCTTTTGAATGTAAAATGTTCAAAATCGCTTTAAGGTCAGATTAAATATATTAATCGATGTCAACGTCAGTTGTGAAATACCCTCTGTCACACACCGTATGAAACTTTATGTAGACAACGACCTTGCTCTTGTTTCGAAAGCATCAAGTGTACAAAATTTTAGCAAGGTCAGAACGAAACTGTAGATTTTTATTAATTTCAAACAATAAAAAAACGATGACTTTATTGGAGGCTTACCCAACCTAGCCGTAGTGGATTAGCCGTGCGCACTGGGGCGCCGTGCGGCAGTGCGCGCGACCGTTCGCCGTCGAGGGTTTGAGTCCTCCCTCGGGCGTGGGTGTTTGTGTTGTCCTTAGTTTAAGTAGTTGCAAGCTACGGACTAATGACCCAGCAGTTGAGTCCGATAGATTTACAAACATTTGAACATCTTACCCAACGTAGATAACAGCACTGCAGCAAAAACTATTGAGGACATTAACCAAGATAATCGTCTCTTTTCAGTTGCACCAAATCACACATGGTGTGAAACATTTAATTACTATCAGTCGAGTAGTTTCGGAGTTTATCGTGGCACGAATGTCCGCTGTTATATTGTAACTAAACCACTCAGTGAGACGTTACAGTTTATATCTCAATACTAACATTTTACAGACTACTGAGTGTAACTTCGAAATTATACCATAGTACAGCAATCTACTTCACGAGATACAATACAGAATCTTATTGATGAACAATCGCCCCATCACGGACGAGGTTTCGATTTATCATGTATTTACTAATAATTCTATTCGCGACATATTTTACAACCAGTATCCTTATACACCAATGAATGTACCTTAGAAATTAAGTCATACTACTACACAAAGACCAGGGGATATGATGACAAAAACACAAAAGGCGCTAAAATTTTCCAAATATGCATGACGTAATTAATTTATTACGGGTCTACTACGAACTCTGTGCACTCCTAACATATCGACTTCACACCAACGACGTAGCACCGCCAGAACGAGATTTAGAAGGCGCCGCAAAGCGAACCAATAGGGTATTGTCTGTTTTCTGGAAATCGTTTTAAATTGTTAATTATTTCATATTATTCTCCGAACATGCTTTTCCACCTCATGAATTTCAATACTTAAAAAAATAATTTAAAAAAATACGAAATGCAATTCAAATAATTTGAAAGCCAGCTAAAACGCTACATTTGAGTCACGTGATCTGAGAAACCACGATGCTGCTGCTGCTCTCGTAAGATACACAAGTAGTGTTACATTGTTGGGCATTCACGTTCGCAAAATGATTCACAAATATTAACTATTTCAGCACTGTAGCAATGCATCTATAAAGGCATCAGAAAAATTGTTTTTACAAGTTCCAGAAAATGTGGTTGACACTCACTCGAAGAGGTCCAAATGAAATAACGGCCACTTCATGTGTTTATTTTTGTGAGGATCATTTTGATGTAAGTAAACACTTGATATTAATCCAATAGTTCAATGTTAAGTATCACTCTTTCCTACTGCAAAATTGTAAAGTAGCATTATGTGCAGGTTAATGAGCTGATGTTTACATTTGCGAAGTAAAACTTCATAACGTTACACGACTACGATTATATGTAATGATAGCCGTTTCCTAATACATTTGGTGAAAGTACAGCATGAATATTGTTTTATCCCGTTATAAAGCGCAGCACTTATTATTTATCCCCAGTAAATGCACTTTTATCGCCAGTAGATCTTATTCAAACAACCGTTTCAATAATGAGTAATCGTTTTATACATCGACAACTACTTTCTGGTTACTTTACTACAACATACTTTATCATATACGTATACGGGAGATGTCTTTAATGCGGCAATTCCCTTGGCCTTTAAACTTTCGAAATATGCAAGTGTAAATACGATTAAAAGTTTTACCAAAAATGCGTTTATTGAAGCAAAAATAGTTGTCTAAATATACACAAGGCATTTTGCTGTATTTTACACCTTGCTATCAGTATTGAAGTCGTTAAAAATGAAATTACTCCCTTAACTGTGTGCTTTCTTGGGTTAAATTTTACCAACTGTACCGGCGGTCCCCTGTGATATTGTTGGCAACAGATACTGAATAGTGAGAATTATGTGACGTCGACATTAGCCAATCGCATGACAACGCAAATGTTTTGTTATGAAACCTTGGCTTTTCGAGGGCAAATACTCACCGGACAAGAAGGGTACATACAAGAACCTGCTGTCAATCATAGAGCAGGAACAGCATTATTTATTTACTTAATGGTCTGTACGATACACTAATCGAAGCATTCTATGGCGTCCGAACATAATGGCAAAGATTTTCTATCGTGTTGTTGATGTTGCCAACATATCACGCGAGGTCGCCTTGACAGAAAATAAAATTTTACCCTTTACTGCATACTGACTTCAGAGTATGTTTTCTGACACCGACAAGTAGGGTACTTTTTTCTAATGACATACAATATCAAAATCGTGTGACAGATAATGTAGAGGTCCCTTATTGCACTAGCGATACTCTCGCATCTGCAAAACTCTGCAGTCGCCCATTAGAGGCCTCTGTGTGTGCCACGCCGCATTGCACATTGAGCTGCCGGTACGCCAGTCGGGACCAGTAGAGACACTGCGGTGTGCCTCTGAAGTTGCGTTTTGTGACGTCATTTGTGTAATGAAGCGTCAGATGGGTCGGTGATTGGTAATTAATCCTGCTGATGTATTGCGATTGGTTGAGATGAAATTCCGAAGAGCCTTTCTACGTGAAAATGGTCTTGGTGTAGACGATGAATTATTCGCATGTTTTCTGGTACCTGTTACAGTGCAGAAAGATGAGCATAAATTAGAAACACTATAATAGATACCACGTAACATGCGAATGATTAATCTTCTACACCAATACCATCTTCACGAAGGTTTCTTCGTAGCTTCATCTCAACCAGTCACACTATATTAGCTGGATTTTTTACCAATCGCCGACCTATCCGACGCTTCACTAAACAAATAACGTCATAAAACACAACTTCAGAGGCACACTGCACCGTCACTACTGGTGTACCGGCAGGTCAAAGTGGCACACGCAGAGGCCTCTAATGGGCGACTGCAGAGTTTTGCAGATGTGCGAGTACCACTAGTGCAATAAGGGACCTTCACATTACCTCTCACACGATTTTTGTGTATTTATATTTGTTTGAGCCCAAGTACTTTCCTTGTAAGTTAAAGCAGACTAAGGACATAACATTTTCCTACACTGGGAAGTAGAAAGAATGTCATTCTGCACATAGTTTTAGGAAGACAGTATCACAGAAAATCGGAAAATAACGATTCTATCTCTACTGAAACATCAGAAAAAGTTACAAAATAGGTAAAATGTCTCCAATGAATCAAAATCGCACTCACTCCTCTTTTCATGACACATCCCGTAAATATTATACAGTTGCGAATAGTCAATAACACACAGCCAAGGGGGAGGTGCCGTAGCCACGTTAAAACGTACCTTGTAGTACATGTCAAAAACTAAAACCATGAACTAGCCAAAAGCAGGAAATACTGTTAAAAATTATAGCATTTCAGATTCGAAATCGCGACGTTCACATTACGAATTCAGTACAAATCACTACACCACACGAGAATTACACAGGCAATATTTCTGTTATTAATATTTATCAATGCCTTTCTTGCATTGGGCGGGAAGAAGCAGAAAATTTTTACTTCACACAGACAGGAATAATTCGTTGGTATCCAAAAGTGGCCTTTATGGTTCCCGCTTTCTCGGTTAACTTTCACCACACACTTGTTTCCATCTTTCTTCATTCCTTGCGAGTACAAGTATCATATGGCAATCTTCACTTCTGTTTTTACAGCCAACAGAGGAACAACGAGGAATTTCTCTTGATTGTCCTTAATGATTGTATAATTCACATTATTATTTACACTCAGAAAATCATTTCAAATTGACGTTTCACCTTAAAAACTACCACGAAGTTCTAAAGTTATCGTCAACGACCGACGAACAATACGCTCATTTACGTAAATAGAACCGACAGCAGACGTGCAAAGGTCAAGCAGTGCCTACAGTAGTACAAACTGTATGTAACTTTACAGTGAAATCGCTGACAGAAGCATTCAAGACACTCCACAGTACAGAAACGCACACTGTAGCTATTCACACGCATACAAAGCCCGGCAAATCTGGTAAAAACATGGCGTCTTGGCCTGTTAGCCAATCAGAAGCGGTATCACGCATGCCCACTCTCTCCCTATACAGGCTCTCTACTGGGATCCTGTACCTACTGCCCTCTGGATCTCATGGATCAATAGCGCGAGTTCTTTCACACTATCGTTGCTTTCTGAAACTACGTTGATTCGTACAATGGAAATTTCCTGTCTCCAGAAATGTCATAACTGTCGAACATGAAATGTGTTCCAAAATTACGCACGGATATAGGCCTATAGTTTCGTGCATCTGATCGACGACCCTTCTTGTAAAAGAGAATGAGCTGCGCTCTTTTTTCCATTTCTCAGAAACACTTCGCTCCTCTAGAGATCTCCGGTACACTGCTGCTAGAAGGAGGGGCAAGTTCTTCGCACACTCCGTGAACAATCGAATTGGTATCCCATCAGGTCCAGCGGCTTTTCCTCTGTTGAGCGATTTCCATTGCTTTTCTATCCCTCTGACACTTATTTCAATATCTGCCGTTTTTCGTTCGTGCAATGTTTAGAGGAGCAACTACCGTGCAGTCTTCATCCGTGAAACAGCATTCGAGAAAGACATTTTGATATAACGGCCTATTGAGTTTCATCCTCAAGCTAATTTGGGGTCATTTAATTTTTGTTTCTCTGCATGACTTTGGCATCGTTTGTATTTGTTATCCGTGTTTCTACTGGAATCCCAAATTTTGCGATGCAACGGAAAAGTTACAAATATGTTCCTTCTGTCTGAATAAATTAATTCTTAAATTTGTTTTGCACAATTCAAATGTTTGTGATTCTAAGACACCGAACTGCTTTGGCCATCAGTCCTTAGACTTACAAACCACTTAAACTAATTTACGCCAAGGAGTACACATACACCAAAGTCCGACAGAGGACTCGAACCTCCAACGGGGAACGGCCGTTTTACATAATTCCGATATAAATAATCCCATACCGTTGTTGAACAAATGTTTAAAGTTTTCCAATAATTACTGGTTTCTTCGGAATGGATAAATCGGGGATGTTATTTATCAAGTGACGACCACAGCCTATTGTGAGGGTATTTTAGCAAGGCCTCATGAAAGCTGGACGCTGTTTTCTAAATATCATGTAATCATTTTTTCTAATGTTACTTGGAGATGCATCTATACCGATGTGAAACTCGTTGTGTCCAAAGAAAAGACACACTTCTTAACAGCTGTGCGATTTTATCTCAACACATTTGCACCCAGGACTTTATATTATTGAAGTTAAGTTTTAGTTGTTGTGGTGTTTGTGCATTGAATTTTATCAAAATGTATTTAAGCTGTGGTTGCCCTTCTCAGAAAATTATCTGAAATTGTAAAAGATTTGATTTGGTCTTATTATTAATTTGAATCCTTTTACAGAGAACTAGCTTCAAATCATCGACTTTCGAAAGATAAACCAATAAGTGCTCTTCCATTTTTATACAGGTGCTCATAATTTCCATGGGTGGGTGATAATAGCAACAGGAGTGGGCGGTATTAGGAAACCACTTTCGCAAATTGTCCATTCAACTCTTTCTAAACTTTCCAAAATAATAGCTTTAGAACCATTTTAGCGGTCACTCTGTTTATTTCAGTACTTTGGTGTAATTTTACAAGCACTTGTAAAATTACAACAAAATATTTGAAAAAAAAAAACAGTATAACAACAGTGCCAAATATAAAGGAATGTAATAAATTACTACATAAACATAATACGTAAATTATTCTATCTGTGTATTCTCCACAATATATATATATATATATATTAATGGACAAATCCAGAATCTAGTCATCATATCAATAAAAAAAAAGTAACTTTGATGTAATATATAAAATGTCTTTTATTGAAAACGAGGACACTTTCTAATAATATTCATTTAGAGTCAAGCTTGTTTTTATAATCTAGGAAGTTCATAAACAGGGAAATAATTATGGTAGCCGATATTTTTAGACCCTTGAATAGTCGCCTTCTTAAAGTAATATGGGAAGATCCTCTTTAGACAACAGGTTTGACCGTGATTCGGAGCGTATCATGGTTAAGGCTGACAATCAATTGCGCCACAAATTGTTGCAGACGTTCGTGTCGCCATGGCTGAGAATGCTGGACGAAACATGCGATCTTCAAGTAGCGCCTGAGTTGTGTCACCACAGCTGAATATTACGTGGTCCACAGTTCGCATATTGTGAAATGGAATCCGTACAAACTTCACAGATACAGATAGTCGTATACTGAGCAAGGTTTGTGGCCTGGAGCGTGAACGGGGCTCGGAATTAATAAATGTTACTCTCTCATACGTAAACTGATGTAAGTTTCTGTCGTTGCTTTATTCGTCATTTCTCTTCAATATATCCTCACAAATGTTTCCACAAAGCTTCGTTATCCTATGATCACTCGTTTGTTATGGGAGCCCTCTCAAGTAGTAACAGTTTATTTGTAAACATCGCGTGTAACTACACATAACGAAAGATTGTCTGTAACAGTAGTTTCACATAAACAGGTGAAATAGGAGGCGCTATTTATAGCCGGGTCACTTCTGAAGGACGGCTACATTTTTCAGCAGACGGTCGGGGAGAGATAAGGAAGGCCTTGTTGTGTCTCTGTTGCAGCAAATCACGTGATGTTCACGGTCTCCCGTTGGCAAAACCAAGTGCGAAGTAAGGCACCAGCAGGACCTAAGACTTATTTTATAGCTTCGTCATTTCGCCCAATAAGAATTTAAAGTAACAGTAGACTTCAAATGGGAAACACTGTCAGTGCGAAATGTCAAGTGTACGAAAATACGAAAAAGAAACAATGCCATGTTCACTTTATAAATCCAAGAATGCGAATTATAGTAATTTTGCATCATTTGTAAAGAGTGATAAAAAAGTGTTAGAAAGGTGAAATACCTTTGAATTCAAAAGTATCAAACTGAAAATTCATGTTAAAAGCAGTTACACGCTTCATTTCCAAGCAGTCGATTATTGTGCACAGAATCTGCCCAGTTACAGACGGTGGACAAAATAATATGAACAGCGTGCACTGTACTACACCTTGCAAGTTGGCACCACTGCGTAAGTGCTAACAATGAGACGCGACCGCAGTGCAAGATCGATGTACGAAGTCCTGGACGTTCCCTTGCAGTAAATTACACGTTTTGTTCTGCGACGGTCAACACAAAGAGTCCGTGAAATGCAACCACCTACATAAACAACATAGACTGGATAAGGTGCTACCATACTTGAAGCAAATTGAAAGCTCGGCCGCCATGTTTTAGAACGTTACTTAAGCATAACCAGTCGTCTGATACAGCAAACCATTCTCTACCCGCTTATTGTTATTTTTATAGCCAAGCTAATATGGAAAAAGGATAAATGATAGAAAACAAATGTGTGGTAGGCAAATAGGAAAGTTTAATTACAAATGGCACATCTACTACATCGACTAAACATCACCTCTTCCATACAAAAATCTGCTTACCTCTTTCCTGCGCTGATTTGGCTTTACATAGATGATGTATTCTGCAACTGAAGTAATGTTTTAATAACAGCTTTATTAGGCTGGAGTAATGAGATTCCTTCCAAAATTCCGAGGATACCATTAAGTGCTCGTAGTTGCTAAATAAAGTTGGTCTGTTTCCCAAAATTCGAAATACATCTACATACATTTCTCTTTATAGGGATTGAACAGACTGTTTTTTTTTTTTTTTTCCTTATAATCCGATTAATCCTGCTTGATTCTCATTTTTAGGAGCAAGGAGAACTTTCAAGCAATCTAAACACTTAAGTTTTCTACTCACATGCCTAATGATGCTTCCAGATATATATTCAACTACTTTTGTGGAATATAATTTCAGAATTTTCTACTCTGCAACAAGGAGCGCCGTTAACGCAGAGATAGCCACTCTATGTAGTTTATATAGCTCGTTGATATAGCTCGTTGGTGAAATGCGTCATCTCTCAGACTTCCAAAGAGGCCAATGTGAAGCTAGTGGGAGCACCTACAACGGAAACGAGTGAAATGTCTAGCGGTTCATTAGCAACAGTGACCTCGGTAATAACAACGAACTCAAAGCGAGGTAAAATATGATTGCCAAAGACGAATATTGGGCGAAACCATAAGTTACCTAACGATGTCCGACGAGCATTAAAGCGATTTTCTCATCACTTGTAGCAGTAGCACTGGTGGTTTCCGCGTGTATCGAGTCATGAAAGTAACACACAAAGCATCCACGACAAAACCGACCGCAAAACTGAACTCTCACTTGAGTAATACTGTTTCGATTAAAACAGTGCGGATGGAGAATAAATTCATGGAAAGGCTGCAATTGCTAAACGTTAATAACGGAAGCCGTAAGCGAAGGCAAAGATGCGAACGAAAAGTGATGTCACGATAATAAAATCTGACTGGAAGTACATGACCTAAAGCAGTGGGTCGCGACCCCCAGAGATTCGTAAAATCTTGTTCGGGGCGTGGTCGTCACATGACGATGTACGTACATCATAAAATAATTAGGAGTTCAGTAATACAAATACGTATACCTAAAAGAAACATTTTTAATGTTAAAATTACGTACTTTCTCGTGTAGCATTCGTTATGAATTGAATAGATTGTTGTATAATATTGGGTGTTAATGATGAATAAGCGCAAGTGTGTGATGTTTCTTGGTTTTTTGGAGGATATTATTGTATGATTTGACCGTGTAGTCCCTCTTCAATCTTGCAACACCACATACATAAATCTCTTCTTGTCTAGTCTGGTTAAATTTTTAGTTGAGGTCCTGGTTAACCAGTGCCTCTATTATTCACTCTTCCAATAGTGGTCAAGGTCATTACACTTCGTCACAAGTAATGGAGTTATGTTGAGAAGTAGTTACACCAGAAGATAAATTGCAACTACTGAAATGAGAACTCTTCACAGTGCATTTCTTATAAACACATCAGGGTTTTATTTGACCCATAACTACAGAATATTTGAGTGCAGCATCTGGTTTACACCACGGTACATCCAGATGTCTTGCAACTTTCTAACGTGTTAGCTCAGTCAGAACTAATCAACAACTATAACAACTGATTGACAATTCCATGGGGCTTTAATTATTCTGAGGTTCACCAAAGTTTTATTAAAGAAATAAAATGTCTCTTTGGAACCTCTTATGACAAAGGGGAGGTTTATTTTCAACAATTATCCTCTAAAAGATAACTTAGGACTGTAATAGTCCACAAAAAACCTCCTACAAAATATAAAAAATAATTCATTTGGACATCTTGTCCGTCCAAGGTGAGCATGTAATGTTTGAGATACTACAAGTGTGAAAACTATTTTCAGGACCCAATTGATACTGAAAGAATTTTATACAATAAATAATTCTGAAAAATTCGAAAAATATCTATTTCTTTGCAAATTGTCTGTGCAGTTTGACCTTTCTTAAGGAGTATAATTCGCTTCTGAGCCTTGTCTGAAAAGCGAAACAATCGTTAAGCAAAATATATTTATCTGTCGGTAAAAAGAGGATAAGGGTACCAAACCGAAAAAACTTCGTTCAACAGTTTAAAAGACGGCTGAAGCGAAAGGAAGAAGATTAAATTTGTTTATTTTGAGTTAAATAGTTTTGTTAAGGTTCGAGAGCAGGGGGCGTCGCCAGAATATTTTTATTTGGAAGGGGGTCGCAAATTCGAAAAGGTTGGAAAGCACCGTTTATATTACTTCCTATAAACAACCGGTTTTATTTATCGAAAACACCAAAAGGAGCTTATATACGATACGGCATGCCCCTTTCCTACAGTCTAGCGCAGGGGAGGTTTGGTCATGATTTAGGCACAAACATATACAGTCGCGACACTCACTGCTGTAAAAGTTGCCAACTGACAGATACAACGACTCTAGCGCTCCTAGCGGTGGGTAAGCCGCCGAGGTAGTGACGTTTGATTATAATTATTTTTGTACATAATTAACGAAACAGTTACTATACTTTTTGCCTTAAAGGCATTAGCGAAACATCAAGAGACATGCATAATACGTAAATTAATGTAAAAACAGCCGAATTTAACTGATTCAGTGGTATAAAGAACATCTTCGTCTTGTATAACTACTTACGAATATGTTTATATCTGCAGCTTATTCTGCTGAAAGTAAATAGAGTATAAACATAGGAGAACCATATATTTACATTATAGTCTGTTCTTACAATGGGAAGCCGTTTTGACCGCGTATCAATTCGATCTGTAGTCTAATAATTCACACATTTTTACACCTCACTCGTCTTTCTTATACATGCATATTCTTTTGAGTGTAATTACATTAGCTTAAAATTTTTTTTTTATTATTATTGCCGTTTGTGCTTCAGTTGTAACAACAATTGTGAAATTGGGCTGTTCTTTGTTGGAAAACAGTTTTATTGCTTTTTCCGTTTTATTGCCACGTCTGTGACGTTTTCCCTTCAACTACAGCTGTGGTGGCTGATTTGTTACGTTAAATACTGTAGTTACCGCATTATATATACGTTTCCTACGTTCCACCCTCACTGATTTTATTGGAACTGTAATAAGTAAACGTTATCGTTCTTCAGTAGAAGAGCGACGTCTTTCTGCTAAAGGGCAGGTCTTCTGGTGTTTGCTAGCCATTTTTTTATTTTTAATATAAAGTGAAATTATTCAGTAAAAGCATATAGGTTACAAGATAATTGTAAATAAACTGCCCTGTAATGTACCGTTTCGTACCTCGTAAGGGAGTATAGGAAACCTGAGAAAGGCAAATGTGAAGCTATTATTACGTTATTACGTATTTTTTATGGTACTAAATACGTTCCCTAACGTAAAAAAAGTAAGTTTAGATTAATATAATCGATTCTATTCGTAAGCATTCAATATCGTATTCAGAAATGTACCTTTCCGACTGCTTGGAACGCTGCTGTTGCAGTGTATAACAAAAATCTGTATGAGTGTCGTGACTGTATATGTTAGACTGTGATTTAGGCGTCTATATCGTGATATTAAATTGTTTGTATTACTAAATTCACTGGTCGGTAACTGAGAATGAATATCTCACCATCCTCCACAGCAAAATTCTTACTACTAGTAACATATTGCTTAAAAACACTGACACATTACAGAATGATAATGCGCCCACACACAGCGAAAATCGTTCAGACGTGATTTGCAGCATCAGAAAAATATCCGACATTTCCCTCAGAGAGCAAAAAGGCCATGTCTCAACATACCCGTTATGGGAAGTTCTAGAGCAGAGTGAGGACCCAATTTCCAGTTCCAACAATACTGATATAAATCGCGGATATTTTGGTACAAAAACGGTTGTATTCAGTGAAATCTACACTGAAAATCCAAATCAACTAGTGTTGGCATGAGTATGCAAAGTGCAAACACGTAGATATGTAAGCACTCAAGAGGTTGGTGCTGCAGTCAGCAACGCACGTGTAATACAACAGGCGGCTGGCGCATGAGTGAGAAAGGTTACTGCTGGTACAATGGCAGGTTATCACGGTTTGAGTGACTTTTAACGTGGTGTTGTAATCGGCGCACAAGAGATGGGACACAGCATCTCCGATGTTGGAAGTAAGAAAATCCACCTACGACCATTTACGAAGTGTATCGTGAATATCGGAAATCCCGTAAAATATCAAATTTCCGACATCGCTGTTAACTCGACCAACGACGACTGAAGAAAATCGTTCGACGAGACAGAAGTGCCACTCTTCCGTAAATTGGTACGGATTTCAATGGTGGGCCATCAAAAAGTGCCGGCGCTTCAACCATTCGACGAAGCATCATCGATTTGGACTTACGGAGCCGAAGGCCCTTTCGTGTACCCTTGCTGACTGCACTAGACAGAGCCTTACGGCTCGCCTGGACCCGTCAACACAGACATTCGACTTTTGATGACTGGGAACATGTCTGGAGTGATGAGTCTCGTTTCCAGTTGTATCGAGCGTATGGACGGGTACGAAGTGGTATGGACACAACCTCGTGAATCCATGGACCCTACATGTCTGTAGGGGATTGTTCAAGTTGGTGAAGGTTCTGTAATGGTGTGGTGTGGTGTGTATGTGTGTGTGTGTGTGTGTGTGTGTGTGTGTGTGTGTGTGTATGCAAATGTGCGTGCAGCTGGAGTGGTATGGGACCCATGATACATCTAGATACGACTCTGACAGGTGACGGTAGCTACCCAATCCATTCATGTTCACTGTGCATTCATATGTAGTATGGGCAGCTCCGGTGGCCAGACATGGACAGTATTGAGCATATCTAGGACGTCTTGCAACGCCCTGTTCTCTAACGGATTAAGGGAGAGCCCTGCAGTATGCATGGTATCAATTCCCTCCAGTACTACTTCATAGTGGAACTCAAGACACCTCGTGTTGCAGCAGTTGTGCTTGCTCACGGAGCCCTACACGAAAATAGGCAGCTGTACCACTTTCTTTGTTTCTTCAATGTATGACACTTCTCGCATCAGTCCCCAGAAGAATGGTGGATCAACTCTTTGCTAATAAATAAATAAATATTGTGTCCTGTATTCAAATATTACGAATTATCTCGAACAGAACGATCTATTGACCCACGGTCAACACGGATTTAGAAAATATCGTTCATGCGAAACACAACTAGCTCTTTATTCACGTGAAGTGATGGGTGTTATCGACAAAGGTTCGCAAATCGATTCCGTATTTCTTGATTTCCAGAAGGCTTTTGACACCGTACCTCACAAACGGCTTTTAATCAAATTGCGTGGTTATGGTATATACCATATTTCCTGTGAGAGAGGACACAGTTCGTAGTAATCGATGGTGAGGCATCGACTAAAACAGAAGTGTTATCGGGCGTTCCACAGGGTAGTGTTATTGGTCCTCTGCTGTTCCTTATTTACAAACGCGATTTAGGGGAAAATCTAAGTAGCTCTCTTAGATTGTTTGCAGATGACGCCGTCATTTACCGTCTTATAAAATCACCTGAAGATCAAAACCAACTGCAGAACGATCTGAATAAGATATCAGTACGGTGTAAAAATTGGCTATGGACTCTAAACAATGAGAAGTGTGAAGTCGTCCACATGGGTACGAAACGAAATCCGTTAAACTTTGTTTAGAAGATAAATCAATCAGAAGTGAAGGCCGCAAACCCCACAAAATACCTAGGAATTACTTCAGACTTAAATTGGAAAGAACACGTAGATAATGTCGTGGGAAAGGCGAACCAGAGACTACGTTTTATTGGCAGAACCCTTAAAATATGCAACAGAACTACAAAACAAACTGCATACACAACGCTTGTTCGTACATTTTTGGAGTATTGTTGCCCAGTGTGGGATCCTTATCAGGTGGGTTTGACGGAGGACATCTAAAGAGTCCAAAGAAGGGCAGCTCGTTTCTTATTGTCACGATACAGGGGAGACAGCGCTACGGAAATGATATAGGATCTGGGATGGGAATCATTACAACAACGGCGCTTATCGCTTCGGCGTGGACTACTTACGAAACTCCAATCGCCAACATTCTCCTCCGAATGCGAAAATATATTGTTGACTCCCGCTTACATAGGTAGAATTCAGGTGTTCTTTCTTCCCGCGCGCTATTCGAGAATGGAATGGGAAATAAATAGTATAATGGTGGTTCGATGAACCCTCTGCCAGGCACTGAAATGTGATTTGCAGAGTATCCCATGTAAACGTAGATGTAGATGTTCACAGAATTTTGTCCACCTTTTGCACTTCTTAGCAGTAAAAAACGGAATCCATTATTGATATAACTGACATATATTTTATTGCACTTCCAGAAAATCGACCATGGATAATAACATTTTTCTCAGCACTTACTTTGTGTAGTATTGTTTCCCAGAATGAGAAGATCACGCAGATCGAGCAGCTAAACTGCACGATATTTTATTTCAATTCACCGTGCTGCATCACGCAAAGTAGATCCGAACTATTTTATCTTTCATCTTAGTGCGGTGGTTCTAAATGACAACGGAGTTAGCGCAAGTTTCGATCGCAGTTGCAAGTGGAGTTGTGATCTATATGGTTACGTTTGAGGCGCTGAATATAGAAAAAACATATAACATGGAAAGGGAAGCTATGGGATCTCCCAACGAGAATTTCTTCGAGACAAGCATACCCGAAAATTTCAGTGGGTATGCTCGGCATACCCCACTGAAAAGTTTGGTATCATTTTTTTCTTTACGATATATTTCTTGACTCATTTTGTGGAGTTCTTTTATGCCGTATAGCATCCGATGCTGAAGTAGAAATAGAAAATTTGACAAATACGGCGCGAGATTGCCAACTGTGAAATCAAAGTTACGCTGTGGGATGTGCAAGTGTTATAGTTAGCAGCTCAGAAGGCAGAGTTCGAGTAGAGGGTATTAACTGTAGTTAGCTGATCAGAACACATCAGCAGTGAAATTTAAAAATATTCTCGTCCGGAATGTTCGGTTGGACAATTTCAGCGCCACTCTTCTGGTCCAACCTAACAATGATTTCGGAATTTGAAATATAAAAGGGAAAAATTATTTAATGCTGTTTCTGAAATCCTGCTCTGTGGTTGACAGATTATTGTATGGAATCTTGTCAGTTCAATAAAGTAATTATCCTCGTAAAGTGCATCCTTTAAAATGATGACATATTAGTAAAAAAACAAATCTACTTTTTGACAAGCAGGACAGTAAATATGATTCCTGCTTATTTCACTTGTAGCAGTTTAAGCTGTAATCTCAAGACCCTGCCTAAGCAGATACTCAAAAATACTGTCACATTCTCATACAAACACTCAAGTATGTGTGCAGGCATAGCATGTGAGGGCATACTTTTGCCTCTTACTCTACGATATGCATAACCTACCGTGAGGGTCATTTCTGACCCCAGCATGAACATTATCTAATTTATCTCTGTAATGACGCCGCTCTTGCTCAAAACGTTTTATGTATTCTCTTAGAAGTCAATTGTCTTCAAGGAATCGTGTTAGGGTAAATAGCGAAATTTTTCATCCTGTTTACTAAATAGGTATGTGCTGTAACAATGGATTGTAAATCTATTGGCATCGACAGACGTGATACGTCGGCAGAGCTGAAAACCCGGCGTTGCCCGGGTATTTATTTATTTATTCGATCCTTTAGTACTTTTCCTATTCACTCTCTCTCTGTCCAATTCCTTTTTTTTAACATGTTACGTTTATCAGAGAATATATAAGAAATAAGCAATCCCACGTAAAAATGCACTCGTTTAGAAGAATCCAATCACGAAATTAAACAATAATGATTGTAATAATATCACAAATCGATCACTTGATGTAATGCGCGAAACGTCACATCGATTTTTTTAAATAGATGTATTAAAAGAAATTTCTTTTTTAGTGCTTTATTTATTCTTATATTTTCTTATTCGTATGGATCCTTACAGAGAAAGAGCTGAAGACATTGTAGCACGCATAGACCACCGATATGGTCTGTGGCATCACGTTTCGTTGTATGTAACCTCCTTGCTATAGAGTCGCAAACGTCATCGCTGGCCTTCGGGCCGAATTTTTTTATAATCTGACGACTTTCAACCACCATACCTTTCATCCCCTTATAGCAATCGGCATGGAAGTGCTACGGTGTACAACGGGAGACTTCGGAAAACAATTACACACAGACCATTCGTTTGCGTTCTTTAGTTTTCGCTGCAGAGCGAAATATTAACACACACACACGTAGAATTTTATATACACCGATAACTTTCCATCATAATATACTCCACCCTTTTATCATTATCAACCCTCAAGCAACAATGCAACCAATAAAACCATTTTCAAAGAGTAAATATAATTTTCAAAGAGTAATTATTGTTCTGCATTTCGAGTTATATTCTCCAAATTACTAACTATCTATCAGATCGCTATAAAACCGTGCCTAAAACTTTCCTCAGGCATAAATTAGTAACTGTACAAATATTTAAATCTTTGCGTCTTGTCGTTCGGACGTGATAAGCGTACACGGAACAGACATTCACATTAATATATGTAGATAAATAGCTATCCGATCGCCATAAAACCGTGCCTAAAGCCTTCCCCGGGTAGACATTAGTAACTGTATAAATTTTTAGCTCTTTATGTCTTGTGGTTCAGACCTGATAAACGTATACCGAACATTCACATTTATAGATACAGAGTTTGGTAATACTGTATAGAAAATAAATCTGCAGAAGAATGATGCCAGGAAGACGATCCGATGTAAGTGATTGCGATAGTGAACACAGTATTCACAATACAGGCACATCATTATCCGATATGCATGTCTCAGAAGACGAAAAATCTGCCCCCCTCCCCATGGATACGCCACTGAGCATACCCTAGATTTTCAAAAGTCAGCGGCTGTACTGTACATCGAAAGAGTGTCTAAAACAACCAGGTTTTATTAGTATAATTTGGATTACAAAGTTAATGATCTTAGAGTTATTAACGTTTTTGTGTTTTCATGCTGTAGCTAGACTGTCCATCACTGTCGCCGGTCGAGTGCGAAATCAAGGTCTCCATAACGAGATTGAGCCGGTGCGGTAGCCCAGGGAGTTCGGTCAGTGCTCCCCGACTTTTGTAATTATAAAGTCTGAACCAAGAGCTCATCGATCAACGCACAACGAAAACCATCTCACATCCGCAAAGAGCAGATCTAAAAGTCATTGGCCTAAAAGTTGTAAACTGTCGTAGCTGTGTGTGCCGCGAGGAACGACCGAGCGCTCTAAGGCGTCTTGCTACGGAGCGCGTGGATGCTCCCCTGGAGGTTCGAGTCCTCCCTCGGGCATGGGTGTGTGTGTGTGAGTGTGTGTTGTCCTTAGGTTAGTTCAAGTAGTTTGTAAGCCTAGGGACTGATAACCACAGTAGTTAAGTCCATTAATTTACAAACATTTGAACATTTGTAGCTGTGTGGGGACAGTATCAGAGCTCCAATCGCATTCCATATTCCTAGATTTCCGAAAGGCTTTTGACACTTTACCTCAGAAGAATGAAAACTGCTTACTAATTTGAAATCCGATTTATTTCATTGCAACAAAGTCAGATCATACTGAAATTGTTTTGTTTGAATTCAAACTCGATGAACTGACTGACAATAATGGTCAGCCTAAACAGTAGAGATATAGGCATGTTATGAAATGAACTACTTTTTTCGCTAAGCGTATCTGTCGTTTAATTTATTAATACACTGCACCCTTGTGAAGTCGTGCTAGGTCGCTAGTTTATAAAGTAAATACAGATTGCCAATAATGTTCAGGAATTGTAGTTTGACTTTTCATCATCAATTACATATGGAGTTTGGCTTGAAATGTTTCAATCTTTCACAAGGCATTGGAGCCATAGAATTATTAGAAACAAAGTCAATTAAAATCAAGACAATACAAATACATTTCCCTGTGTCACCCAAAACATCTCATTGATTTTCAAAATATTGGACAAGAGGTGACGGTCGCGTTTCTTAATAACAAAAAAAGGTTGCAGACTTGTGTTATTAATAGCTCAAAAGGCACCTATTTGACAGGTCTTTTTACTTGGAGCTGGCCTTCTGCTTGAATGTAGCGAGTTCAATGTTTATCAGGTTACTATTTTGGTTACTATTGTAAAATTTTAGAATGGACTCCGCTTTCGTAAATTTGGCTACTCTACAAGAAAATATTTGAAATACACAAATCTGCACTTTGAATGTTATGATTTTCCCCCTCGGGCGTTGGCTAGTGGGCTAGTGGGCTTTACCACTTCCATGAGTGGACAATGAGTGTACAATTAACTTACCTAGGCTCATTTCCAAGTGTTTACCCAGGTCGTGCTTTCCTCTTGTAAGTTAATTTTTCGTGAGTATGCCCCCTAAAGGAATGTACACTAGTCTTGTGTAGTTCGCGAACGAACTAGTTCGGAAGAGCGCTCCCACAGGCGAACTACGCGAAATAGTTCGCAAATCCCTCGCCTCTTAGTTCGTCCGCTCCTTTTCCGAAGACTGACGGGTAACATCGAGAGGTATGCGAGAGCGCGCAGAATCGCGTGATTTCCTTCTGCCAGTTGCCGTCATTGCGAGCTGAGATGCAGCTCAGCTGTAGTTTTGGTAGCGGTAGCAAAACCCAAAACGAGCGGACGAACTAAAAAGAGCGACCTACTTCGCGGCCGAGCTGCGAACTAGAAGGAGAGCTACCGGTCGCGAACTAAAATATGCGCGATAGGTCGCCAACAGTTATTAAAAATCACGTGTTTGCCTGCTGCTGATGAGAACCATTTCGACGTTAGCGTCTGCCTGCTAGATTACATAGTTCGGTGCTAGAAAATTTCTGCTTTGAAGTATTCTGCACTCTGCAATATCTACTACGTTCCATAATGCCAAGATATAGAGATAACTTTAAACTTTAACGCGAGAAATTATCCACAAACTGTCTCTTTTGGTTTGCGAGATATCGTTAGCAGCTCACGCAGCAAGCGTATGAAGCAGCTAGGTGGGGGAACTTCTCCCTCCACCTGCATGCGCAGACCACGCCGCTCAGCCGTCACTGGGAGCGGACGAACTGAAAGAACGAACTAAGAGCCGCGAACTAAGGTGAGGGCTCCCGATCGCGAACTATTATTCACAAGTCTAACGCGCACATCGTATGTACTTGTTGTCGTGCTCTTTTTCTAATCTCTTTGGTATGTGTTGCTTCTGGTGAGACGTAAGGCATGGCTTCATCTGGCCAGTTTAAAAAAAGTGATATAAAAACAATGGCGATGACAAACGGTTATTTTTCGTTATGATAAAAAAAGGCCGATTGAGTAACTTTCGTAGGAGAGATGAGCCACTACAATAAACAATTCAGAGGCCAAATGTAATGTTTATTAGATTACGAGATTGTCTGCCTCTGCCCTTTACATTTGTACTTACCTAAAAAGTGTAGAACTTCGATGCGGATGCACTACTGCGGTCCAGTCTTCTAGAGAAGCAGACAGCGAAACAAAGGTAATAGTTCTGTCCCGAACGTGCGCGTGAGAATTTCTTAGAGACGTGGTCGGGCGGTGGCCGCTCAAACTGACTGTCGCTTCTGGCACGGCGCTCTCGCCAGTCCCACGAGCGGAGTGGAGTCTTCTGTGGCGACACACGGAAGGCCCTGCCATAAAAGCGGAGCCCCGCGGACGGATTGTTTGTTTTGGCGTTCGCGACCGGCCGATATCTGTGTTCTTGACCTCTCCGCGGCGGCTACGCAAGTCGATTCGGCGCGCAGATCCCGCCTACGGCCATTGATGAGCAGGCTTCGGTCAGACACGTGGTGATCGCACTCTTCTACAACCAGAAGAATAATACTAGCAACTATAGAGGCCCAAACGCTTACTACTTCACAATATATAATGTTTGTCCGTGCGTTCTCTGTGTTCAGAAACCATTCATTCGATTGCAAGGAAACTTTGGTGAACCGTTCACCGTACGCCTACGAAGGTTCCTCACCCAAAAACAAAATACCAAGCCACATAGCTCAGGAGATATGACGTCATAAATAATGAGAGGCCACCTCGTGAGAATACCCAGATTTATGCTTCAATCATTGAAAAATGGCAGTAGTTAGGGACCTGCAACAAAGTTGCGGACGTTTATGAAGCGTTTTGTAACTAACCCCCCCCCCCCGACGCACCGTGGATCTACACAAAGAAAACCGCCTAGAGCGACTCTCGGTGGTATTCAAGAAACTCGCCACACGACTGTAGAAAAACTCGAGGCACTCGAACAATCCATTCATACTACGCTTGGGGAAGTACGATCACAACCACAGGTGGAAACATAAGCGACCCAAAACACTTTTCCTCAGAGACTAACCACCTACGGTCATATGGACCACCAACTCACAAACACGATGAATATGGCGAACCCCTGCAGAACAACATGGCAATGCCAGCTGAGCTCGGAGCCGACCAACAGGCAAAGGAGGGAAACCATATTCAACGCACTGAACACAAACAGACCTATACAGTCCTACATATTTGGCCAGTTCTGTGACCGAACTGTCTATCATGACAAACCTGGCTATGTCTACAGGTATTTTTCCGCAGCCGACTCAGGAGACTTCACAGGAGCTTAGCTACAGCAGAACCTCGCAACAACCGGACTGATTCTTTATGACAAACCTAGCAAAGTGAATGGTACCGAGATATACCCTTTACTAACATTACCAAACCTTGCATGATCTGTCGCAGATAACATACCGCTACTGCCCTTGCAACCTACCCCACTGTCACAGAGGTTTTTTTTCCCTTGGCTTTTGCCTTGGCACTTTTTTTCCTCTGCCCTTACATATCTTTACCCTTCGTATACCTTTCGACCACTACTACCTCCAGATGTTTTCCGTACGGATAACATCGCGGCTTCCATATCCCGTGATCAGCCGGGCGGCCTAAGGCGCCTCGCTGCGGAGCGCGCGGGTGCTCGCCGTCGAAGGTTCGAGTCCTCCCTGGGGCATGGGTGTGTGTGTGTGTGTGTGTGTGTGTGTGTTGTCCTTAGGTTAGTTTGCTTTGTTTAAGTAGTTTGTAAGCTACGGACTGATGACCACGCAGTTTGGTCCGATAGATTTAGACATTTGTACATCCCGCGACGCGATCCACCTTAGCAAAACTAACAAATACGGAGATGACAGTAGAACTATTGAGTTGGTCACCACGTTGGTGTGGACGTAGATGGGCCCCATACGGAGCAAAAAAAAAAAAAAAAAAAAAAAAAAAAAATGATGAAACGAAAAGAAGTCTACCGCTCACAACAGTTTCGCTGTAGACGCCGTAAAAGTGTTGCATCAGGCATGAACTTGTATCAAATAAAGTTAGCATTACAGATTAGCGTGTTACTATTTATTTTTGTCTGCAAGTCTCCCTTAATTCTTATGCATCCAAAATTAAGCATTCTGTTTTCCTAATCTCTATTTATATAAAAACCAAAGGACACTCATTTAATCAATGAATAAACACGAAATCTCGAAAACTACTTCACCTATGAAGCTGAAATTATGCAGGAATATAGTTTATACGTAGAAAACGTCAGATAAGAAAGTAGTTTTGATAGGTGCATGGAAGAGCATACTTCTCCTACAGACTCACGAAATCTACAGTTTCATTCCGATTTTCACGAAATTTCGCACGCTTGACCTTCAAAGCAAGACGAACGTCACCGTCTACCTTGAGTTTCATACGGTGCATGGAGGACGGTAGTTTGCAACATATAAATGGATCCCTAAATACCTTGGTCGCGCCATAAATTGAGAACGGCTCGACCGATTTCATAGATCCTTTTATTGTTTTCTTTTTTCTCAGAACAAGGGTTGTATGAAGTAAAACTGGAATATTTGAGAACAACAAAGTGCGTTTTTCAATGTGACCTTGCGTTTCTGCTGCATAGAAATCTATAGTTTTGTTCCCATATTGATGAAATTTTGCACACTCTTCCTTAAAAACAACAGGAATGTCACTGTCTGTAAAAAATTTCGTTCGGTGCGTGATGGAGGGTACTTAACTTACGGAATTTTACGAAATGCATAGTTTTGCTCCAATCCTTATGAATTTTTGCACCCCATGACCTTTAAACCAAGAGGAAGATCACTGGATACATAAATGTTTGTATGGTACACGACAGAGGGTACCTTGTAGAAAACTTTGCCAAGAGAGGGAAAGGTGGAAATGAACAGAGATATGGGAGAGAAAGAGACGGATGCAGAGAGAGGAGGGAAGGGGAGGTGGACTACGAGAGTGTAGGATAAATAAACACCCGGGCAACTCCGGGTTTAGAGCTAGTAACTAATATTTGTGCAGTCTGTATTTATACCCGAAATATACAGTGAATGGTCGACAATCGTCAAATGGTAGGGACCCACGCGATCAGACGAAGTCCTACATCTACTCATAGAAGAAACTCATAATGAAAGATGTGTAATTAAACTTCTTGTCACACTATTATAAGCCGAGTCCACAGCTGCCTGTGGCTAAATGGTTGACGATAAATTGAATGGATACTCTGGAATAACAGCAGGTGAATATAGTTTCCAGGACACATAAATTTATTTTTGATATTTGTGGGTTGTTTATACCTAATGATGCGTGTCACTTTTCAACTTCCATCGTTCATTGTCTTCGCAGTCCGTCTCTATGATATTCCAGGCGACATTAGCTCACGTGACATATCACCTACTTTGTAAGATATTACGTGGTTTCTTTACACTTCAATATTTTTGTACTCTGCAATAATCAATTTCCATGGGTGTTGCACAAAGGAAGCGCGTGGTGCGAAGTTATTCACAATCCTTTGGAGTAATATAATCTACCTATATTAATAAAAATGTAAACGTTCATTTATGCGAAACCGTTAATCCCCGAAAGTTCTTGGGAGATTGCTTTGAAATTTTGGCATTGTAGTACAGGAAGGATTTTATATACCTACATATATACAACTATGGTTGTAGTGGTCTGAAGATGGCCATTTAAGTGGATGAAACCGGTTACCATAAAATAAATTTGGAAACTAACATTCGCATTGGTACTTATACAGAAATTGCTGATGTTCGTATGCGCAAATCTTCGGAAGCTCTTGAAGAAATCTTTGAAATTTCAACACCGCTTTGCACCGGAATACGCACATATTTTAATATTCCCACTTTTAAAAATGTATGTCACATTGATATAAATTTTATAATGGGGAACCGTTGTTGCAAACAATCGCAAAAAGTTACACACTGTTTGCAACGACGGGTTCTCCATTAAAAAATTGATATAAATTTAAATGTTACACATATTACAAAAAATGGGAATATTAAAAGATGTGCTTATTCCGCAGAAAAGTTGTGTTGAAATTTCAAAGATTTCGGTCAAGAGCTTCTGAAGATTTGCGCATTTGAACATCATCAATTTCTGTATAAGTAAAATTTTAAATGTTCATTTACAAATTTATTTTATGGTAACTGGTTTCGGCCACTTAAAGGCCATCTTCAGACCACAACCACAGCGGTGGTCGCCGGCTATGCTGAGTTAGAGCCGTCTGGATGATAGAACCTAGCAGTCGACATTCTATCTTCCAGACAGCTCCACCTCAGCATTATTGGTAGCTACCACTATGGTTCTAGTGGGTACCATAAAATAAATTTGTGATCTAGACTGACTTTCGTATGAATTAGATCGCTGACATTTCATAGTTTTTCAGAAATAAATGTTCGTTTGCTCAAAATCTCAAATCGCCGAAAATTCTTCACACGTCGAAAATTTTAAAGTATTTTGCATTCGATTTTGCACAAGTTTTTTATTACTCATTGGATCGCCATCTCCTATATGTGAAACATATATGTAACAAATGGGGACGTTACAAAATCCAAATGTTCGTGATTACCCAATACTTTTCTTCTAACATGCACCATACGGTATGTGGCGGACGTAACAACAGTACTCGTGGAAACATAAACCACTCTTTGTCACAATTTATTTACTTATGTACAAAGACATTTTGGTTCCTGGGTCCCTTCTAGAGATGGAAACCGATTTCCAGTTGACTTTCCAATGAAATTCACAAACTGACTTCGAGCACTTCAGTCCAGAAAGTTTGCTGAGTAAATTTATTTCTAAAAAATGTTCAAATGTTTGTAATGCTATGGGACCAAAGTACTGAGGTCATCGGTCCCTAGCTTTACGAACAACTTAAACCTAAATGAAACTTTCACTCTGCAGCGGAGTGTGCGCTGATATGAAACTTCCTGGCAGATTAAAATTGTGTGCCGGAACCGGGACTCGAACCTGGGACCTTTGCCTTTCGCGGGCAAGTAAGTAAAGTTTGGAAAGTAGGAGGCGAGGTACTGGCGGAAGTAAAGTTGTGAGGCGGCATCGTGAGTCGTGTCGGGATAGCACAGTCGGTAGTGCGCTTGCCCGCGAAAGGCAAAGGTCCTAGATTCGAGTCCCGGTTCCGGCACACAATTTTAATCTGCCAGGAAGTTCCAACTTAAACCTGTCCTAAGGACAACACATGCACCTATGCCCGCGGGAGGACTCGAATCTCCATCGGGGGGTCCGCGCAGTCCTGGCATAGCGCCTAGAACCGCACGGTCATTCACGCGCTGCGAGTTCATTTCTGGCGTGCAAGTGATATGAGCGCAGAAACGTCGCATAAATTTTAGTCTTTCCCAACTTATATTTGTCAAGAGATTATGTAATGTTAAGAAAGAACACGGTTCTCATTAGATCAGATTAATACTTTCTCTTAGATCATGGATAGAAGATATCGTAATGATGTGGAACGTTTCATTTTAGTAAAAGACTATCTGAACCCCCGCTGCTTCGAATGCGTAGGCTGGTTGGTCTGCACCATCTTTTTAATCCTGATGAAGAATCCATATCTTAAGTTTCGTAGTGATAGCTCGAAATTTGAGTTAACAGCACCATATTTTTGAAAATCAATTTTTGCATTCCGTATTTCACCCCCTTATTAGTCTAATTTCCAAAAATACCGAAACACGTATCTTTTAAAATCGAACCCCGAATCCAAATCCGAAAATTTGTAGTTCTAACTTCAAAATTGCCTAAATAGCAACAGATTTTCGAAAAACATCCCCTCTCCAATCTAACCCCCTTGATTGTTGAATTTCCAGAAATACCGAAACACGCATTTTTTAAAATCATAACGAACAATACAAATACCAATTTTTGCAGCTATAGCATCAAAATTGTCTTGACAACAAAGTGTTTTCGAAAAGAATTTTTGATCCCCTCTTTTACCCCCTTATTTTATGAATATCCAAAAATACCGAAACTCGTGTCTTTTTCATCCTGATCAAGAGTCCATATCCGAAGTTTCGTACTTGTAGCTTGAAAATTTGGTTAACTGCAACATATTTTTGAAACTCAATTTTTTGCGTCACCTATTTTACTCCCTTATTTGTCGAATTTAAAAAAAAAATGCCGAAACACGTGTATTTTAAATTCGAACCCTGAATTAAAATCCGAAATTTTGTAGTTCTAGCTTCAAAATTACCTAAATAGCTACGTATTTTTTTAAAAACGCTTCATCCCCTATTTCACCCCCTTACGGACGGAATATCGAAAATTGCTTCTTTAATGACGCCTACAAAGTAAGATCAACACCTTCCACAAATTTCAAGTTTCTATCTTCAGTGGTTTGGGCTGTGCGATGATGAGTCAGTCAGTCAGTCAATCGGGACACTTCCTTTTATTTATAGAAGAAGAGATAACATTAGATTAAATATTTTTTTAAGTTTTTTATTTTATTAGCTTCTTTTCTTTATTGATTACTATTTTCTATGTAAAAATTCATCTTCTGAGTAGTAGCAGTTGTCATTCGGAGATTCTTTAAATTTGTTTTATATGCTGGTTGACTTTCTGTCAGACATTTGATGTTATTTGGTATGTGGCCAAAGACTTTCGTAGAAGCATAATTCATTCCCTTTTGCGCCAAAGTTAGACTTAACCTTGAATAGTGTAGATCATCCTTTCTCCTAGTCTTGTAGCCGTACACACTGCTCTTACTTTTGAATTGGGTTTGGTTATTAATAACAAATTTCAGAGCGACTGTATATATTGTGAAGCTACTGTGAAGATCCATAGATCCTTAAATAAATGTCTTCAATATGATCTTGGATGGACCTCAGAAATTATTCTAATTACACAGGTCGACAAATTTTGACTTTTTGTCTGGGGTTTGCATGAAAATATGAATTTCTGACTAAATTGACCCTGATGATCACAAATCTGCAGCCTGTTTCTCTGTAGCACGTCAGGTTTTGCACCACCACTATCATCGTCATATTCACCATTGTCTAACTCTGCGCCCAATGAAATTGGAAATAGGAAAGCTATTACGGGACAATGGAAACGAAATGGAATAGTAAATGGGTAAAAAATAATTGGAAGAAAGGCATATGAATTATAAGAAGCAAATATTATGGTGGGCACTTACCAGGTAGAGGTATACTTCCGTTTTCGTTTGCCCGTGAATGAACGCTTGATATCCTTCCTGTTGTGTGTCACTTCTCCTTCATGTGTGATGCACCAACAGTAATCAGCCATCATGTTTATTCCCCAACGACCTTGATAACGATGTTTTAAGTTCCTGATGAAATCGTTCACCATGTTCCTCTGATGTGTCAGCCAAATTTTCTTGAAAACACTTTAAGTGTGACATTAGAAAACGTAGTTTAAGAGAGACCTTGCATCCTAACTGTTTAAAGGACTGTAGCATGTCTTCCACTATTTCCTTGTAATCAGGCTGCTTATTCTGACCAAGGAAATGATGCACAACGTTTTTTAAACTTCTCCAAGCTTTAAGTTCTATTTCCATCATAGAAGTGTCAAAGTGCTCATCAGACATCAACTTCCTTATATCTGGTCCAACAAATATCCCTTCTTTCAACTTTGCAGCCGATAGATTTGGGAACTGCCTACACAAGTATTGGAAACAGTTTCCTGTTTTGTCCAGTGTTTTAACATACTGCTTCATGAGTCCTAATTTGATGTGCAGTGGAGGCAATAAAATATGATCTGGATTAACCAAATGTTCATTCACTATGTTCTTTGATCCCACTGTCAGATTTTGCCTCTTGGGCCACTCTCTCCTACTTCAGTGCTCATGATAAGCTCTACTGTTCCATTCACACATATAGCAAGGCATCTTAGTGTACCTTGCTTGCTGACCAAGAAGAATGCCAATCACTTTAAAGTCACCACACACAAGCCACTGGCGTTCTTCGTACTTCACATTTTGTAGAAGTATTTTCATGGTATTGTATGTCTCTTTTAAATGTACTGAATCTGCAATTGGAATGGATCCTAGGTCATTTCCAATATGTAGCAACTCTGCTTTAAACTTCGCTTTGAAGAATCTATAAAAAAATCTCCATTCCTTACTCTCATATTTCTCCCATTTTCACCACTAATCCGGCGATGTCTTTGCAGAACACCATTAAACCATCATCAACAAAAAATTCCCTGAAATCTTTATCACGGTTTCTGTACAATGAATATGATGTACCGTGTGCAAGTAAGTTATTTTCACTGAGACGCGATCCCAGTAGTTTTGCTGCATCTTTCAGAGTCCTAAGTCTTTCACAAAATTGTCAAGTTCTGTTTGAGTAACAGGTTTTGGGCTACTATCAGTACCACACTCAGAATAGTCGGATTCACTACTTTCTTGACTTAAATCTGGTTCAGATAATTCAAGAGAATCCACTGATGTTGGTGGAGAGGGGATTGGTAGCCCTGGGCCATGAGGAACAGGTCTAATTGTCGAATCTAAGTTTGGATACCATATGTTTTTCATGTTTCTTCTGTTGTATCCCGTTACATTCGTCATACAGAAGTAACAGTCATCAACATGATTCATCTGTTCACGCCATACCATAGGAATTGCGAACTTCAAGCACATGATTTTACCTGCACTCCATTTCCTTAACTGCTCCACACATGTATGGCACACAATGTGTGGAGCAAATGACTTGTCCTGGTCGCCGAGCTTCATGCCGAAATATGCAAAATATGACTTCTGTACAAATTCTGTTATTTGTAGACGTCTTGCACGTATCACATAATTTCCACAGGTGTAACAAAATGTATCTGGGCTATTCACACACTGCCTTCCTGACATTTTTAACACACCTTCAGTGAAATACCACCACTCACAACAAAACGCGAAAGCACCTTTTTGTAGCTGTAGCACTCACTCACTGATTTCTGTGGCGATAATGGAAAGTCAGCTCCAAGCTCATTTAACCCCTTCTGCCTCACCTTCACACAAAAAATGCAGCGTTGCCACATTTCTGTAGTTGTGGACACTGCATAACATAGATTTCGCAGCCAATGGTAGATTTAGAGGGGAGTAGCTGTGCAGAAAAAACTGAGGGTGATGGAAAAGAACTGATATGATTTTCATATTCAGGGGTACAAAATTAGTAAAGAGCACCACTTACTTCCCAAACCCCAGAATCCATGTTGACCTGTGTTATACGGTTTTGTACAATGAATCTTTCTTTCACAATGACGAATTACCACAAACTGCGATGACGTATGAAGGCGGCGAATGTAAATAGGCATAGTAAGCTAATTTACTGAGATGTTTGTCACCAAAATTCGCAGTAACCCTAATAGCATAAGTTGCTAAACTCCAATGTTTCAGTAGATCGTCAATGTGTTCCGTCAAATTCAATTTCTCATCACTGCACACTTCTAAAGTTTATTCTACCTTTACTACAAATTTCTGTTTCAGAGACTATATTTATTATGCCACTTAACGTATGGAACTGTAAATACCGCATTTTATCAGAGAACCACTAAATATTTTCTGAAAAACATTATTTGCAATTTCATCAGTTAATTCTTGTTGTCAGGTGTGATTAGTATATTTGTATCATCTGCAAAAAGAACCAACTTTGCATAATCGTGAGCATAACATAGCTAATCATTAATATAGGCCCTATATCAAGAACAGCAAAGGACCCAAGACCGAGCCCTGTGGGGCCTTATTCGTGATAGCTCCCCAGTGCGAGGAATCAGCCGATTTCAACTCTCTGCAGTCTCCCAGTTACGTTTGAATTAAACCATTTGTTCACTCCCCCTCCCCCCGCCTCAATACCACAATGCTTCAGCTTTTTAGAAGAAATTCACATTCCTAACAGCCGCACACTGCTGATATAGTGTCCTCCTTTCCACTGTTCCACTTGCTAGCAGCTTTGTGACTGTCAAGGGTACTGAGATTCCCTTTGCATCTGCCCTGCAACTGTCGATTGCTATCCCAGGATACATACAATTATACCTTATGTATGATGTCCGTTCTTTCGGTCGAATGAACACACTTGTATATGACTATGTAACATTAGGTTCGTAAATGAGCTCGGATAGGGAGACATCACGGCCAGTCATTCCAGCTGTAGGTAAAAACAGTAAACAACAGGTATTCCTTCAGTAAAAAAAAAAAAATAACCCTCTTGATTGCAATTTGTTTTATTCCTTACTTAATGACGCGTTTCGCCCTTTTGCAGGGTATCTTCAGATTATCTGCGTGATAGAATTTACACAAAATTACAAGGCGTAATTAAAATACGGGGATAATGGGACATGGGCTTATTTTGTGTTTAGACGACAGTATAAATAAGTACTAACATATACAATTAACTTCTGTCCTGCTTAATAACCTCCCTTTAGTTAACTTTGTATTCAAATAGCTAGATTTCATCCGTCCCGTGTCATACACCGACTTCCTATGTCACTCCCTACCCACATTCCCTTAGTTAGTCGGCGAAGCAGCACACCACGCCCGCCCACCGCCCGTGAGTGCAATTGTAAACATGGGCTTATCTTGTATCTTGACCACCGCTTCTATTACGGTAATCTTAAATATCGATTTTATGCTTCTCACATCTTTACCGAGTATGTTCCAACGGTAATTCGTTGTTATCCGATCATTTGTAGGGCTCCAAGGAAACCCAAAATTCAAAAACATAGAAACACCGCAAAACAATTTACGGTGTCACACCACGGAGAGCGCATTGTGAGCTTTGTTTACGATTTATACTGTCTTCCAAACACAAAATAAGTCCATGTACCATTATAGCTGTTTTGTAATTCCGCCTTGTAATTTTGCGTAAATTCTGTCTCGCAGATAATCTGAAGATGCCCTGCTAAAGGGCGAAACGTGTCATTAAATAAGGAATAAAACAATTTGCAATCAAGACTTTTTTTTTTTTTACTGAAGGAATATCTATTCTCACTGATTGCTGTAAACCATAGACTGGAAATCATTTTATGTAAACAACAGGTGTGCACTCAACCAAGCAGCGACAGGCAGTGCACCGACCGTTAAGGGTATATTACACGGAGCGTATTTGGTCGCTAGTCTGTTCTCGCTCGGCGTATAGGCGAATAGCGAATGAATACGCTGACGCAATGGCACGCAGCGACTTCGGACGCTAGCGTCTTCGTAAAAACAACTGAAACACGACGTAGCATATGACATGTTGTTTTGGAGTTTAGGTGATCCCAAACAGTTCTGTTCCCCACCAAACAAAATCTGAAGTGGAATTGTAATAAAATTTCCAAATTTATGGAAATTTATCAAAGTTTTCCAGTATTATGGGACATTAAAAATAAGGCTCATTTAAATACTAAACTTAAAGACATCAATTTAACCAACTGTTTGACGAATTGAAGTCCGTGACTTGTGGAATAAACTTGGAGATAGAAGAGTGGGGTGTTCGAAGCAGATATTCAAGTGTTTTGAAGCTATTACCTATTGCCAAATAACGCTGTGTAACTTCCAGCTTTGTTCTTGGTGAGATTGCCATCCTCATGACGGTATTCTGTTTCCATTTCCAGTAATGTATGAAAATTTTTTGATGTCATCCTCATATTTCTGTAGGCAGAAGGATCTTCACACGATAATTCTCGCAAAAGATTTGCAGAAGCATCGTATTTAACCCTCCTCACAATCCACCTTCTTATCCATTTTCTTCTATTTTTTTCCTACTTTTCCGTCTTGCTTTTGGTACATTAATTGTTCTTTCAAGACTGTTGCGAGAAACACATCTCCAGCATGTATTACTTCCTTCGACATCTCGACTGGTGGCTGTTTTACACGCTCCTGTACATGACACGGTGCGACCAACGCTTGAAAGCTATCAAAAACGTCAGCGACCAGCGTCTAAAGTAGCCCACCCTTCAACTTCAGACGATCGCGTTTCGGAGCAGCGGGCCGGCCGCGGTGGCCGAGGTGACTGAGGCGCTCCAGTCACGGTCAGCTCGGCCACTACGGTCGGGGGTTCGAATCCCCCCTCGGACATGGATATTTGTGCCGTCCTAGTTCGTAAGTAGTTCATAAGTAGTTTGTAAGTTTAGGGACTGATGACCCCGTAGTTAAGTCCCATAAGCTTAACAAACAAAAAAATCGGAGCAGCGACTTTGTTCGCTGTCCTTGTTTACACGGAGCGAATTTAGCGGCTGCGTCAAAATACGCCAGCGACTAGCGACCAGATACTAGTCTTGTGTAGTTCGCGAACGAACTAGTTCGGAAGAGCGCTCCCACAGGCGAACTACGCGAACTAGTTCGCAGATCCCTCGCGTCTTAGTTCGGTCCTTTTCCAAAGACTGGCGGAGAACAGCGAGAGGACGCGAGAGCGCGCAGAATCGCGTAATTCCCTTCTGCCAGTTACCTTTATTTCGAGCTGAGATGCAGCTCAGCTGTAGTTTCATAGTTCACTGCAACAAGAAGTCTATTTTAAAGATAAAGTACTAAGATTACTCTGTATGCAAAGTAGTTGAATACCATTGTATCACCCATTCGTGTAAATAACTGGTTTATTTGCCTAAGTATTTGATGTCAAATTGCCCAAAAATACGGGTAATAGCACATGCTTTGGCAACACTGATTCATTATATAAAAAAGGTGTCATAAGAAAAAGAGCTCTTTTAGTAGCGGTAGCAAAAGCCAAAAAGTGCGGACGAACTAGAAGGAGCGGACGAACTAGGAGCAGCGGACGAACTAGGAGCAGCGGACGATTATGTCAAACGTATCTCGCTTCATAGTTCCGAAGACCGACGGGCAATAGCGAGAGGGCATGTGGCAGAATTAAAAATAACGTGTTTGCCTTCTGCTGATGAGTTATTTCGAGGTGAGCGTCTACATGCTAGATTACATAGTTCAGTGCTACAAAATGTCTGTTTTGATGTGTTCTGCACTCTGCAGTATCTGACTAATAAATTCCATAATGCCAAGATATAGAGATAACTCTAAACTTAAACGCGAGAAATTATCCACAAACTGTTTCTTTTGGTTTGCGTGATATCGTTAGCGGCTCAAGCAGCAAGCGCATAAGCAGCTTGCAGAGCCGCGAACTAAAGTGAGCGCTCCCGATCGCTAACTATTATGTGCAAGTCTACCAGATACGCTGCGTGTGGTATGTGCCCTTTAGTGTCAACGTTGCTGTGTCACACTTCGCAATAGAGCAGCATCTCTGAATCAAGTTTCCCAGAATGTTCTGAAGAAGAGGAAAGTATGACCAGAGTTTGTCGCGCCAACCTTGACCCCTGAACAAAAATAACGACCCGTTGACGACTGTTGCGTCTCGATTGAAACGCGGAAAGATCACTTCTGGAATTAATCGTCACGGGCGAACGACTTTGGTGTTATGAAAACTAACCTACCACAAGACTACAAAGTGCAGAAGTTCACGTGAAGGACAGCAGCTTTGACGACATAACCCACATTCAGGCCAATGTGACGCACGCGCTGAACTACAATCACAAAGAATGACTCTTACGAAGGTTTTTTCAACGTTCTATAAACTTCTATAACTGTAGTCAGTTAAGGAGCCGACTATGAAGAAGTCGTGATACTTTATAACCACCAGCTTAACATTTCTCTATTTCTTGGAGAAGAAAAACCCTTCCAAATACTCTGCAAATAATATTTATTTATTCGGTCGCTAACCAGTTTTAGGCTTCCTAGGTGATCTTCAGGTGGCACCTGAATGTTGCATATACATATGAAATAACAAAATACCGATATCTTACAAAGATATTATTTTTTGCCATTAGAATGGATTACATTATTTGCATAGAGACGTACTTTTGTTAACTAAAAGTAGAAACAATGTCGTTTATCTCCATGTACATGTATCAAATACTGGAAATGTTTAATTTGTAATTCAAATATTTTAAGAGAGAAAAAATGCAAATTAAGTCTGATCATTTAGTACTAACCCGGCATTTTGTGTTATAAGTTTGTGGGTATTTAGTATTTCCAGTAGTCTCATCTTTCTACTTTAATTGGCAGAATGTAATACTTTATATTCTATGTCATGTTGTTGGTTTTCTGTTATGAGATGGTCTGTCGCGTTTAACATGCGACTTCTATGATGTTCTGATAATCAGACTGCCTCAGCTCACCCTGACTGACCTACACATACTTTTCCACATTGTTTACATGTGATTTTGTTTACACCGAATTGAGCTAAGGGCTGCCGTTTATTTTTGCTGTTGAATCGAAATATTGACATATTGTTGAAGTTGTAGGTCTATATTTTTGAGACTTTAAAGTTTTGTTAATGTTTTCTGAAAATTCATTCATATACTGGATAGCGCGCCAGTTCTTTGTAGTAACTAATAGCTGATTCCTGTTGCTCAGTATACAGAAGTGGTGTAATTTTACAGTTTACCTTTTTCCGTGATGTATTATCTAACAGGGCAGACTGGCAACAACTGGAACTCTTTGGGATATCCAGAATCACACACTAAAATAGTTAGTGAGGTAAATATAGGAAAGGTTGGGGAAATGACAGCCGACTATATTATAACCCCATACTGCTTCAACAAGCCTTTCAATATAACAATTGGAAGTAGGGAGCAGTGGGAGAAAATAGTTCGACACCGTACGAGGAATATTGTCTGGTTCACTGACGGGTCAAAATCCGACCAAGGTGTTGGGGCCGGGGTATATGGGGTGCAGCCAAGAATGGAGGGCGTCATCTCTCTAGGGAAACTGGCCTCAGTATTCCAGGCCGAAATCACTGCCATCAGGGCGTGTGTGGAGGAGAATTTGCGTAGGTGCTACAAAGGTCGTAGCATCTATATCTATTCAGACAGCCAGGCAGCCCTGAGATCACTGGCAGCTCTTGCAACAAGGTCTAAAATTGTTGCAGAATGTCACAGGGTTCTGGTGGAGCTAGGGGAAAGCAATAGAGTAAACCTATTGTGGGTCCATGGCCACTCGGGGATCAGTGGCAACGAACATGCCGACAGATTAGCCAGGATGGGGACAGAGACTCCATTTATTGGACCGGAACCTGTCCTGACAATTAACAAGGCAATGATCAAATTGGAGCTACGTAACTGGCTCAGAAGACAGCACGTAGAATATTGGACCAAAGTCCATCAACAAAAACTTGGCAAGGTAATGACGCCAAAGCCATGTTTTAAAAGAAGCTCTGCAATCCTGGGTCTGAGCAGGAGAGAGATTAGACTCATGGTTGGATTGCTGACAGGCCATGGGAATTTCAAAAAACACCTACGTACAATGGGAATAACTGAATAGGACCCTAAATGTAGGATCTGTGATGACGGTGATGAAACTGCATCACATCTAATCTTCGAATGCATTGCATTGGAGAGTAAAAGGCACAGAATATTTGGGACAACCAGACCCGAAGAAATTGTGTCTAATAAAGAACTGGTAAAGGTAGTCCTTGCACTGTTCAAGGGCATTGGTTGGCTTTACTAGATATACAGGGAGCGATACCGCACAATAAACTTAGTTTCGGTGCGGGCAGTGGCGGGTTGGACAAAGACTGTTTTGGCTTCCCTGGAAAAATCAAATCAAATCAAACAGGGCAGAGCTGTAGCCATTACTTCCAGCAATATGTGTTCCTTTAAATCAGTCTTGATATCTTTTGACTGACGAGTACAATAAAGGAGTAACTTTTTATACTTGCACGGATAAATGAAAATCTGATAAATTCTAGCTTCTGTTTGATGCTGTGTCGTTAGCATTACTATTTTTCGACGTCAAACTCAACGCCCAATAACAGAGCTACGTGACTCAGACTCTGGACACGAAAGAAGGAAGATTAGGGTTTAACAGACCATCGACATAGTGTTGCAGCGCGGAATGGCCGCGTGGGCTAAGGTGTCATGCTACGGACTGGGCGGCCGTTCCCGCCGGAGGTTCGAGTCTTTCTTCGGCCATGGCCATGTGTGCTGTCCTTGATGTAAATGAAAGTAGTGATGACTATAGCAGTTTGGTCCAATAGGTTTACAGCCTGATTTTCTTTGTGTATATACAGATGGGTCCAAAATTCCGCAAGAAAAGTGTACTGGATGTGCCTTTTTCTGCCCTCAGATTCAGATTCCGAGAACATTCAAACTGCCAACGAAAACTTCTATATTTACGGCGGAGACATTGGCAATTCTGGAAGCACTTGGTTTGTTTCTACCATTTCCTTCCCGAAAATATTGTGTCTGACTCACAAAGTGTCCTTCAAACCCTTCAACACCGAAAATGGAACAAAAAACCAACAGCTATATTCTGGATGTGATTTCGGCATATATTCGCTGTACAAATACGGGGCGGACAGTTAATTTACTGTGGGTGCCTTCTCACGCTAGTATCTGCTATATTGAGGAAGTTGATGCATTGGCTAAACTAGCGGCATCCTTCGGCACTGTCTTGGACCTACAACTACCATACACAGACTTCATATCTGCGGCCAAGGAATATGCAAAACAACAGTGGCAACAAATGTGGAACGTTTCCCAACAAATGAAAGGCGCTTCTTACGCTGTGCTGCAACTTCGGATTTCTACGCGGCCGTGATTTATGAGGACTCATCTGGACCGATCCGCGATTTCTACCATCATTCGTCTTCGCTTCAATCACGCCTCTTATCCACATCATCTACATCGGATCAACATCTACGATTCGGCGGCATGTGATTGTGATCCTGAAACGGAAGCTGGTGTCAACCACATCCTGTTCAGGTGCCCCAAATTTGACCGTGAACGTTTGAACTTCCTGCAGACATTCGTGAAGATGGGATCCCCTTCCCCAGTCAGCTTCTTCCCTTTTGTGTATATAAAATCATAATTAAGTTTAATAAGACCACTGGACACAATCTATAAGCATGAAGTGTGTTGGTAATATAAGGTTTTGCTTGTGAATATGTGAAAATGTTCCAAAATTATTTAAATTGTAATGTAATGCAGTTTTCACTTTGTTTGCACTTTCCCATTTTGACAAAATGTACATCTGTTTTTTCTGTTTATTTAAATATATGTACCCTTCCACTGTGTGTTATACATGGCCACATTGAGTTAACACTCAGATGGCCAAATAAAGGGGGGGGGGGGGGGGGGGGAATTAGATTTTTTCCCCTTAACATCGTGTTCATCAGAGGTAAGAGTACACGCGTGGATAGTTTTTGTTAGGGATGGTGAAAGTAATTCGGTTGTGCTCTTTGAAAGGATAATCCCGGCGATTGCCTGGTTGATTTAAGAAAATAAATCTCGAAGAACGGAGGCGGTACTGAACCACCGACCTCCCGCATGCCTGTCCAGTGTGTTACCCAGCGAGCACAGGATATTCTGTGCTCGCTGTTGACTTTACGCTGAACAGTAATCTACATGGGATACTCTGCAAATCACATTTAAGTGCGTGGCAGAGGGTTCATCGAACCACCATTATACTATTTATCTCCCATTCCATTCTCGAATAGCGCGCGGGAAGAAAGAACACCCAAATCTCTCAGCTCGAGTTCTGATTTCTCGTATTTCATCCGGATGATCATTTCTACCTATGTAAGTGGGAGTCAATAATATATTTTCGGATTAGAAGGAGAATGTTGGTGATTGTAGTTTCATAAGTAGCCCACGCCGCAACGATAAGCGCCGTTGTTGTAATGATTCCCATCCCAGATCCTGTATCATTTCCGTAACACTGTCTTCCCTGTATCGTGACAGTACGAAACGAGCTGCAAAACTTAACCACGACACAGCTAACAAAGTGCGCGTTTCGCTTGGGTGGGGTGTATCATAAGTTAAAGTTTCGTGAAGGCAGCATCCATCAAACTGAAAGATAGTGCCGTGAGCATAAGCGAAGTTCTAAAAGACACGTCCGTCAGGTTAAAACATTAATGTCATCAGACTACGTCAAGATCTTTGTTTCACGCACGAGCTAAGGCTCTTTACTCGATCGACTTTCTTGTGTCAGTTGTCCACTCGAGACGAGTGGGTCTATTGCGGTCTTTTCCGTTTAGACGACAGCACTAAAACTGTAGAGCTGTCTGCTGTGTAGTTTCGAATCTGAACTACGAAGTGAGGTTATAGGAGCACTTTTTACGTGGAAGCAAGAAATTATGTTTATTGATGACGAAAGGGTAATATTTAGTTGATATTCTCGTCAAATGACATCTGGTAAATCCTGTACACCATTGAGGACCTAAAAAATTAGGAAAAGTGTCGTGCAGGCATTTCGAAACTTATACATGTATTAGCTGATGAAAATTTAGACTTGCAAACACATCCAACAATATCGAAAATGCAGAAAAAGCACCTGTTTAATTTTCAAATCTTGTTTTCTTACTAAGGGTCAAATTACGTTGAAAATAATTTTCTCTTCTAATAAAAACTCGTTTGTATATGTACATTCGTATTTATGCATAGTGTAGCATTTCCCCCCCGTATATATATATATATATATATATATATATATATATATATATATATATATATATATATATATATATATATATAGGTGAAGCAGTCAGCAGTCCGAAGATTGGTTTGAACAGCACAGTGCTTTACTAGACATGGTCCTGTTTGGAGGTGGTATGCCGTTGCCTTCCTCCGACCCAGCCAGTTATAGGGGGACCTATAGTTTAACTTGTGTTCCGAACCACGGTGCTACTCGATATTTTCCACATTAGCAACATTGCCAGAGGTGAAAGAAATGGAAAGTGACAGGACCTGGCGGGACTGGAACCCGCGACCTTTGGATTTGTAGTCTGGTACTAAACATGTTTCTGTTTGTGGATATATCTTCTCTTTATAAGAGTACGCTAGTAGAAAAAAATGATACTTGGCTCTGTTGCAACCTTTTAAGTGTGATGAAAATACAAAGAAAACAACAGAATAAATTTTAGGACGATTCGAGAGCATTTGTACAATGTGAATGAGCTCGACTAGAATAGGTTAAATTCCGAAGCTATCAGAACTCGCTTCTGCATATGCGCATTCTGCAGCACACTGGGAAATTTAGAGCTCCGCACTTGGCACAATACAATGATAATTGCCGGCCGCGGTGGCCGAGGGGACTGAGGCGCTTCAGTCACGGTCTGCACCGCCACTACGGTCGGGGTTTCGAATCCCCCCTCGGGCATAGATATTTGTGCCGTCCTTGGTTGTAGGTAGTTCAAAAGTAGTTTGTAAGTTTAGGGACTCATGACCCCGTAGTTAAGTGCCTTAAGCTTAACAAACATTTTGAACATTGATAATTCATCTCAAAGACACACTCGCAGTGTGGTTGGTTGCTGATTTACACGCAGAGCGAAAGTCGGAGGCACTTCGAGTAGTCGATTTTCATCAGAAAGTCGCTCGTGTAAAAACAGGCTTAACGCACGGAGCAATGGGAGACATGGCTACGCATGTTTGTATAAGACTTCCTTACACTTAGGTACGTTAGCACCGTTCATAAGAACTCATTTTTACAAAACTGGACATATGTTGGTGGCAGTAATGTTTTAACCTTACTTGGCTTACGTTCACGGCTCTGACTTTTAATTCAGTGGATGTTGCCCATCCCGGCCAGACGAGAAACATTCTCTAACTGATCTGCTCTGCTCAGCACTATCTAACGTTAAGAAATAACAACGACTTTCGAAACAAGGCGCAGCGGCGCATATCTCACATACCCCAAGCAAATTCCCAGCCAGTTATCTCTACCAAGGGGCCGAGAAAAACCAGAGATTAGACGATTCCTGGAACACGGCCAGGAAATTTCCACCGTCTCACCATGATCGTTGTATACGGCTGTCGGGCAGCGCGATGCAGAATGAGAAAAGGCAGTTGAAGAATTCGGGATGAGTGAAAACTTATTCATTACCGGTAAGCAACAGTACAAAAATGTAAGTGTTAATTTTATCCCACTATATGAACTTATTTTTATTACAATTTATTTGGTTCGAAACTGCTTCAAATTTCTGTAACCGACTTTTTTCTATAGTCTTTACTGTACACCAATGCACTTGTTTGTCTGTATAGAGACCAGAAGAAGAGCACGCAAGCGCTCGAAACCGGTCGTTAAAGTTAAGAATAAATAACCACAAGCAACTGGTTGATTTGATTTGATTTTTTCAGGGAAGCCAAAACAGTGTTGGTCCTACCCGCCACTGCCCGCACCGAAACTGAGTTTATTGTGCGGTATCGCTCCCTGTATGTCTAGTAAAGCCAATCAATGCCCTTGAACAGTGCAAGGAGTCCCTTTATCAGTTCTTTATTAGACACAATTTCTTCGGGTCTAGTTGTCCCAAATGTTCTGTGCCTTTTACTCTCCAATGCAATGCATTCGAAGATTAGATGTGATGCAGTTTCATCACCGTCATCACAGATCCTACATTTAGGATCCTCTTCTGTTATTCCCATTGTATGTAGGTGTTTTTTTAAATTCCCATGGCCTGTCAGCAACCCAACCATGAGTCTAATCTCTCTCCTGTCCAGAGCCAGGATTGCAGAGCTTCTTTTAAAACATGGCTTTGGCATCATTACTTTGCCATGTTTTTGTTGATGGACTTTGGTCCAATATTCTACGTGCTGTCTTCTGAGCCAGTTACGTAGCTCCAATTTGATCATTGCCTTGGTGATTGTCAGGACAGGTTCCGGTCCAATAAATGGAGTCTCTGCCCCCATCCTGGCTAATCTGTCGGCATGTTCGTTGCCATTGATCCCCGAGTGGCCAGGGACCCACAATAGGTTTACTCTGTTGCTTTCCCCTAGCTCCACTAGAATCCTGTGACATTCTGCAACAATTTTAGACCTTGTTGCAGGATCTGCCAGTGATCTCAGGGCTGCCTGGCTGTCTGAATAGATATAGATGCTACGACCTTTGTAGCACCTACGCAAATTCTCCTCCAAGCAACTGGTTGCTGCATTTCATTAATTTATAAATTTTACTTTTAGTTAATTTGAAGTTAACAACCATTCTTCAAAAACGATTGAAGTTTTCGACAAAATCTTTCTGCGAAAATGCGTTAAAATATTAACACGTATCCAGAGATGTTTTATTTGAAGTTCAACAGTCTGTGGAACATCTAAATGGGAAAAAAATCTACTGTTACCTTCCTATCGCTGTCTGCTCAGCTCTACTGTTTTCCTCCATGGTCAGCGGAAAGTGATGTAAGACATTCTGATTGTAGTATATATGAGCTTAGTCCTTAACTTTATTTTGCGTTTCATATTTTGTTTTGCCTGCCTTCCCATTTCAGCCTAGATATTTCCATTTAAATGTTTATTTTCAACGCAGTAATCGTGGTGTTAGTGAGAAACGTGAAGCAGACAGCCAAATTGTGGAAGAGGGCAATGACCGCGTACCAATGCTATGACTTAATATTTCCTTTATGCAAGCGCCATGCGTTCCTAAGATTTTCGAACCGCATTTCACTATTATTAACATAGACTGAAGGAGATGCATGTAATGTGTTTCCATATTTTACGGTGGAATTTCATTAATGCTTGTTTTCTCTACTGATTGCCTGGCCGACTACAACTACTGCCAACTACAGACACAATAAATTAAAAATTTTCGGACAATCATTTTGTTTTCTCATAAATTTTCTTAAGTAAACCCGAACAGTACAAGCTACATAGAAGCACTAAGAATGTACAATGCTTTAACAGAAGATAAATAAATAGAAGAAAATCGCGTGAAGTCACTGTAGGTCAAACACAGGAAAGGCAGATTTTGTCTATAGTACAGACACTTCACTGATACAGTTCCTGATTTAGTCAGCACAATTGCTATTTTTCTATACTTAAATGCACAGATTCATGCCCACTTTAATATTTATACTTTTATTTCACGGTAGAAAATGTCACTATGTCCATTTGTGCCGAAAATTTTTAACAAGAAACCAGAAACTGACAACCCAAGGACGCGTCAAAGACGGTTGCGTTTACATGGACACGAAAATCGATTGTTGAACTGGAAAACCGCTTTACAGAAGTGGATTTCCAGAATCGATTCTGAAGTAATTTATATGATCAGCCAAAAGCGGAATTGGGAAATCGGTTTACGAAATTCGGTTTTGGGAGCCCCTGTAAACGGGGTGATACAGACGATAAATAAAAACAAAAGACAAACGCATCCAGGCAGGCTACATAAATGACAAGTTTTTGGCAACTTTCCTAAACACGTTTAACTGAAAACAGAGTAACAGCATATATGGCAATGTTAGTGGTAAGAAAAAATATGAAGAGGTCAGCATAAAAATATGAGTAATGTTAGTAGTTAATTTTATTCACAATGAAATAAACCCACAGCAGGACAACTGTTCATGATCCACACAAAAATGAAGGAAAAAAAAAAAAGAAAAAAAAAACTGGATAGTTGACCACTGAAGATGCCTTGAAATAAAGCGAAACGTGGTCTAAATTAACTGTAATTTTTACAGTGAAAAAGACGATAATATAACCTATACAAATAGTAAACCAAAGATTTTTTACAAATTTATTTTAAGAAAAGTGATGTAAAAATTATCTGAAAACATTCTTATTCGAAAACATTATGAAAACTTTAGTATATAAAAAATAACGATAGATCATCAGCAGACCTTTTATGGAAACTGCACTGTGAAAACATGTTGAAACGAGAAAATTACTAAATAATAATAAGGAACCTAATATATCTTGTAATGCAATATGAATAATCTAAGGCCGCGGCGGAGTGGCCGAACGCATTGAGGCATTATGTTCTGATACGCGAGGCCGTTCCCCGTTGGGTATTCGAATACCCTCTCGGACATGAATGTTTGTGCTGTCTTTGGTATAAGGTTTTTTATAAGTAGTTTCTAATTTCAGGGACTGGCGACCCCGCTGTAAAGTCCCATAAGCTTAACAAACATTTGAACATTTTTGAATAATCAAAAAAAAAAAAAAAAAAAAAAAAAAAAAAAAAAAAAAAAAAAAAAAAAAAAAAACGGCATTTTTTAGTAATCCTAATCTCTCAGCCCTTTTTTTGCAAGACGATAATTATACAAGGAAAAAAAATGCTTCTCCAGATCGGCTACATCGTTTCAACTAGCAGTGAAGCAGGGAAGCGTTATTGGTCCCCTATTCTTCCTCGTGTTTATAAACGATTTAGGAGATAATCTGAATAGCTCCCTTAGACTGTTCGCGGATGATACTGTCGTTTATCGGTTAGTGAAGTCAACAGAGGATCAAAAGCAACTGCAAACCGATTTAGACAAAATTTCTACTTGGTGCGAAAATTGGCAGTTGACACTAAATAAAGAAAAGTGTGAAGTAATACACATGACCACTAAAAGAAATCTGCTGAACTTCAATTACGCGATAAATCAGTCAAACCTTAAGGTCGTAAATTCTACCAAATACCTAGGAGTTACAATTACGAACAACTTTGACTGGAGAGAACACATAGAAAATATTGTGGGGAAGGCGAACCAAAGGTTACGTTTCATTGGCAGAACGCTTAGACGATGCACCAGCTCCACCAAAGAGACTGCCTACATCACACTAGTGCGTCCTCTCTTGGAGTACTGTTGCCCCTTGTGGGACCCTCACCAGGTGGGACTGACGGAAGATATTGAGAAGGTTTAGAGAAGGGCAGCTCGTTTTGTTTTATCACGTTACGGGGAGGAAAGCGTCACGGAAATGTTGCACGAATTGGGGTGGAAATCATTAAAAGAAAGACGTTATTCACTGCGGCGTGATCTGTTTACGAAGTTTCAATCACAGACTTTTAGTTCTGAATGTGAAAATATTTTGCTAGCACCCACCTACTTAGGGAGACATGACCATCCCAATAAAATAAGAGAAATCATATCGAAAACGGAACGATTTAGGTGTTCTTTCTTCCCGCGCGCTATTAGAGAATGGAACGGTAGAGAAAAGTTATGAAAGTGGTTAATGAACCCTCTGCCAGGCACTTAAATGTGATTTGCAGAGTATCTATGTAGACGTAGATGTAGTGATAAAAACCACTTTTGAATGTTGAAGAGAATGAGGGAGAGGGCAAATATATACAAAGAGAAATAATAATAAGAATTCAACAAATTGGATTGCATAAACATATAATTACATTTTTAGCCAATAGATCGCTTAACGAATGGTCTGTCAAGGTCAGCTCCCACCCACCACCCCTCACCCATTCCCAGAGTTCAGTGGTTGCGTCGTATGGGCATGGGAAAACGATAAACAAGTAGAGAACAACAGAGTCAAACCAAGATCACAATGCGGTGTTATGAGTTTATCTTTACTGATTGTTATTTCTTACCTGCTCTCTCCATATGGTCAAGGGGGAGGGACTGGCAGCTCTTCATCCGAAATACAATTGACTTTAAAATTGGGTGAAAAACAAAACAATAGTGAAAGATACTGAACATGACTTCAAAATGTTTATAAGTTGGTATAAATGAAGATATGTTCATTTAAAAGGCTGTCTTCTGTATGTATTTATATAAATGTTAAAAATCAGCACATTTATAAACACACACAGTAACTTTTAACTAAACACTAACACATGACAATAACTGAGACGGAGCACTGTCAGTAAATTAAAAACTGGGAACCTGCCCTGGGATGGAGGATTATTGTTGAAAGGTGAAAGACCACCGTTAATTGTAAAATTACTTGTAGCTGAAAGCATCCCGTTAAAGCTAACTTTAAACACGTAATTCTGGTTGTAAAAACCAGTTAAATGATTTGCGTGAACTACGGATTACTTCCTGCAACAGAATCTTGTTCTCCGGCCCAAAATTTAGAACTGACACAAAATTTACATTCGCAGCAGGAAGACAAAAAGACGGTGGCCGACACACGTGTAGATCACGAGAATTACACACAATCATTAATATACAAGCCACCGCGAACTAAACAATTTCATGGAGGTGGCTGAGAGAACATTTATGGCGCAACGCAATTAATATATGACAATTTGAATCTGAATTTGTTCTCAGCTCTGGTGAAAAACAACATTAAATAAAAAAAGGGAGGGTATTCATAAAGTAATATTCATAAAAAGGATCAAGTTTCACCGACAATAAATTATTTATTCAGTTCAAACATGCGCAAATGGGGGAACAAATTTTGTTAAACAATAAAAATGAATCCCATTGAAACTTAAACTAATCTGAACTGAACATCGTCGGGGGAGGGGGAGCATTTACAATCAACAAGCATTCAGCCACTCACACGCGCGAAGCCACTCACCCAACTCAGGCTACTGATACGAAGCAGAAGCCGGCGCCGCTATCGTAGGCGAAATTCAGCGAATCACGATGTACCACACAAGGAAAATAAACTTCGTAGGTGGCTCTGGTCTGTCTTTCTTTACTTTAGATGGTACGCGATAATAGCGAGAGTAATTTCCACTTAAATCAAACCGTGTACATGCAGTGTTAACAGGGACACCCGGCACCTGTCTGCTACATTACATATTCGCTCCCCACTGAAGGCGAAGTGCTTAAAGATCGTATTCATTTCAACAAAAATCAACGGAATCATAGATTACGAAGCACGAATACACAATAGTAAGGCAGTGGTATGTGAGCAGTGGCGAGAACTCAAGTGACTATCCTAAACCCTTCAAGTCGGAGTTGGGAACCACGTGGTTTCGAAAACCAGTAAAAAATACAAAATTCAATTTCAGAAAAATAAAGAAAAATAGCTACTGCATCCCTTAGAAATGCATAGGATATCATAAGGAAGCTAAAGAAATACAGTTAGACGCAATTGGAAAGGTTTTACACAGACTGACAAAGTCCAGTCTTCAAAACTCAGAAAGGTGGAATAAATTCAAAGTCGGAGTAAATCAACTAAGAAATACGGCATGCAGCCCCTAGAAATACGTAGTATTTCATAAGAAAGCTAATAAAGTGAGTTGTACAAGGCTAGAATTTACTGGCAGAGTCTGAAAGCAAAGTACAAGATTGGAAACAAAACAGCAATTTAAAATAGACAGAGAGGAGATCGCGATGTACTAATGAAAATCAGAAAGATACATGCATAAATTCTTGCCTGAAGGGCATAGAAACAGACACAAGGGTAGCCGAAGGCTTTGTTCTAAGAACACACCACGTGGAGTACATATCACTTGCAGAAGGCGAAAATGGAAAAGAATATTTCACATGCACTACCAAAATAAAAGTATTCCTACACATTAGTTGCATCCCACAAAGCTAGAAAGAAATTAAACCGAGTTCATTCACCGCCATCTAGTTTCACAAAGGTTACCGATTCACAGCCGTTATCAGACCAAATTAGTTACATATACACTGCGCTTACCTATGCAAAATCACCGAAATGAAATTGAATACACTTCCGTACATGATCGAAGAAACTTAATCCGAAAAATGAACCTAAGTTCTGAGGTCTAACTTGAACAAAGCAGACAACGAATCGCTACCATCTCAAGGCAGGAAAGAAAATTAGAACATCTTACCAGGTCGAAGCACAGCCACAGAGTGTCCAGACGGCCAGCGAGCCCGCCACCCGCGGCCGGAAATCGGTAAAAACCCATGGAAAAACCGCGGTGGTGGGGAGGGCTTTGACTCGCTCGTCCTATCGAGGCTCGCTACTGGGCATTGCCAACCCGTTAGATCTTTGGTAATGTCAAAAGCAGAATTTGGTAACGAACTACCTATCGACACAAAGCCAGAGAGACATGCAAACCGAGCAGCCAGCAGCCAACAAACCAAAATTCTCTTACATACGCTCAGACTGCAATGCTAGAAGATGCTCATACATGTAGATAGAGAATAAAAAAAGTACATATTCTCACAGGGACAGTGGCGTCATGGAGAAACCGTTCATATTGCCACATTCATAGACACATTGATAAATTATTAGCATATAAAATCCCAGCAATAGTACAGACAAATGTGTGGTTCTTGAAGAGGGGCAGCAGCCTTTTCAGTAGTTACAAGGGCAACAGTCTGGATGATTGACTGAGCTGGCCTTGTAACATCAGCTAATGTGGCTTTGCCACACAGTTACTGCGAACGGCTGAAAGCAAGGGGAAACTACAGCCGTTATTTTTCCCGAGGACATGCAGCTCTACTGTATGAACATATGATGATGGCATCCTCTTGGGTAAAATATTCCGGAGGTAAAATAGTCCCCCATTCGGATCTCCGGGCGGGGACTACTCAGGAGGATGTGATCATCAGGAGAGACAGTACTGGCATTCTACGGGTCGGAGCGTGGAATGTTAGATCCCTTAATAGAGTAGGAAAATTAGAAAATTTAAAAAGGGAAATGGATAGGTTGAAGTTAGATTTAGTGGGGATTAGTGAAGTTCGGTGGCAGGAAGAACAGGATTTCTGGTCAGGTGAGTATAGGATTATAAATACAAAATCAATTGGAGGTATCACAGGAGTAGGATTGATAATGAATAAGAAAACAGGAATGCGGGTAAACTACTATGACCAGCACAGTGATCGCATTATCATTGTCAAGATAGATACGAAGCCAACACCGACAACAGTAGTACAGGTTTATATGCCAACTAGCTCTGCCGATGATGAGGAAATCGAAGAAATATATGAGGAGCTAAAGGGAATTATTCAGACAATTAAGGGAGAGGAAAACTTAATTGTTATGGGCGACTGGAATTCGGTAGTAGGACAAGGAAGGGAAGGTAAGATAGTAGGTGAATATGGTCTGGGCAAAAGGAATGAAAGAGGAAGCCACCTGGTAGAATTTTTCACAGAACATAATTTAGTTATTACAAACACCTGGTTTAAGAATCACAAAAGAAGGTTGTACACTTGGAAGAGACCAGGAGACACCGGGAGATACCAGATAGATTTTATAATGGTAAGACATAGATTTCAGAACCAGGTTTTAAATTGTACGACATACCCAGGGGCAGATATAGACTCTGACCATAACTTGTTGGTTATGAACTGTAGGCTGAAACTGAAGAAACTACAAAAAGGTAGGAAAATAAGGAGATGGGACTTGGATAAATTGAAGGAACCTGAGGTTCTTAAAAATTTCAGGGGGAGCTTTAGGCAACAATTGACAGAAACAGGGGAAAATAAAACAGTAGAGGAGGAATGGGTAAAATTGAGAGATGAAATAGTGAAGGCAGCAGAGGACAAAATAGGTAGGAAGGCAAGACCTGCAAAAAATCCTTGGATATCACAGGAGATATTAAATTTAATCGATGAAAGGAGAAAATATAAAAATGCAGTAAATGAAACAGGCAAAATGGAGTACAGACGACTAAGAAATGAGATTGGCAGGAAGTGCAAAATTGCTAAGCAGGAGTGGTTAGAAGGCAAATGCAAGGATATAGAAGAATGTATAAATAGGGGAAAAATAGATACAGCCTACAGGAAAATAAAAGAAACATTTGGAGATAAGAAAAACAGCTCTATGAATATCAAGGACACTGATGGAAAACCAGTTCTCAGCAAAGAAGGGAAAGCTGAAAGGTGGAAAGAGTATATAGAGAGGCTCTATGAAGGAAATGAACTTAGAGACAATATTGTAGGAAGGGAAGAGGATGTAGATGAAGATGAAATAGGAGACACTGTACTGAGAGAAGAATTTGACAGAGCCCTGAAAGACCTAAGTCGAAACAAGGCCCCTGGAGTAGATGATATTCCCTCAGAGCTACTGAAGTCTCTGGGAGAACCAGCCATGTCAAAATTGTTTCACCTGGTGTGTAAGATGTATGAGACAGGTGAAGTACCCTCAGACTTTAAGAAAAATGTTATAATCCCCATTCCAAAGAAAGCAGGCTCAGACAGGTGTGAAAACTACAGAACCATCAGTTTAATAAGTCATGGTTGCAAAATATTAACACGAATTATATACAGAAGGATGGAAAAGCTGGTAGAAGCCGGCCTTGGAGAAGATCAGTTTGGGTTCAGGAGAAATGTAGGAACACGGGAGGCAATACTCACTTTATGGCTTATCCTAGAAGATGGATTAAGAAAAGGCAAACCTACATTTCTAGCTTTTGTAGATTTGGAGAAGGCTTTTGACAATGTTGATTGGAATAAACTCTTTCAAGTTCTGAAGCAAGAGGGAGTAAAATATAGGGAGCGTAAGGTTATTTACAACTTGTACAAAAACCAGACAGCAGTTGTCAGAGTTGAAGGGCATGAAAGGGATGCAGTGGTTGGGAAGGTAGTAAGACAGGGTTGTAGCCTTTCTCCAATGTCATTCAATTTGTACATGGAGCAAGCTATAAAGGAAAGCAAGGAGAAATTTGGAGAAGGAATTAAAGTTCAGGGTGAAGAATTAAAAACTTTGCGTTTTGCTGACGACATAGTAATTCTGTCAGATACAGCAAAGGACCTGGAAGAGCAGTTAAACGGAATGGACAGTGTGTTGAAAGGTGCATATAAGATGAAGATTAACAAGAGTAAAACTAGGGTAATGGAGTGCAGTGTAAGAAAATCAGGTGATGCTGAAGGAATTAGATTGGGTAACGAAGCAATAAAGGAGGTAGATGAGTTTTGTTACTTGGGCAGTAAAATAACAAATGATGGTCGCAGTACAGAGGATGTAAAATGCAGAATGGCAATGGGTAGAAAAGCGTTCTTGAAAAAGAGAAATTTGTTAACATCGAATATTGATTTAAGCCTAAGGAAGTCCTTTCTGAAGGCATTTGTATGGAGTGTGGCCTTGTATGGGATTGAGACATGGACGATAAACAGTGCGGACAGGAAGAGGATTGAGGCTTTTGAAATACTGTGCTACAGAAGAATGCTGAAGATTAGGTGGGTGGATCGCGTATCTAATGAGGAGGTACTGAACAGAATTGGGGAGAAAAGAAATTTCTGGCATACCTTGACTAAAAGAAGGGATCGATTGGTAGGACACATTCTTAGACATCAAGGAATTGTGAATTTAGCGTTGGAGGGAAGTGTGTGGGGTAAAAACCGCAGAGGAAGACCAAGAGATGGATACATTAAGCAAATTCAGACAGATGTAGGTTGCCGTTCTTATGTGGAGATGAAGAGGCTTGCTCAGGATAGGTTATCGTGGAGAGCTGCATCAAACCAGTCTCCGGACTGAAGACCACAACAACAACAACAATAAAATCCCAGCAATAGTACAGAAACTAACATTTAAAAACATGATATGAAATGCTATTCCTCATGCCTCTGAACGAAAGGGGTTCTCGTTTAGCAAGAAAGCCTCTCAGCAATGTGAGGAGTCGGCAGAAATGGTAAGGGGTTAAACTGTAGGAACCCTTTCCACAGTTGGGTAACTGGGTTAGGTTAGGGATATGGAAGTCGCTGAAGTGGCATCCAGTTGAAAATGTTGCACCAGGCCACTCAGACACACGAAAATATTGTTATTACTATGGTAATATATGTTGCACTAGATACTGACGACTGAAATCGAGCAAACTAATGGTTATTTATGGCAGTGATATTCTGTATTAGGTTTGTTGGAGGTTTGGGGCAGCGGGAGCAAAGTGTCTAGGTCATCAGGCCCTCCTGCGGGGAGGGGAAGGAGTGAGGATAAGAAGGGAAATACAGTCGAGGAATGGAAAAAAAGGAAGAATGACTGCATTGGCTCGGGACCCCATGCTCGCCACGCACGTACTCACGAAAGAACCGTGAGCCCCCTGGAGAGCTTCTGTATTAAAGAGCCTGTAAACATTCGAGGAAATTATGCAAATGCTATATAAATACTACTTATCAATAATACTGAACCTGCAACGGCTTGAATTTCTATACGAAGGTAGTTTTCATCAGGCTTGTTTCAAATCTTCCTCTTCTCATACAAACTATTTGTTTGCCGAGCGGGCCGCGACGGAGCGACCGAAAGCATTGAGGCGCTATGCTGCGAAGCGCGAGGCGTTTCCCGTCGGGGGTTCGAATCCCCCCTCGGGCATGGATGTTTGTACTGTCTTTAGTATAAGGTAGTTCATAAGTAGTTTGTAAGTTTAGGGACTGATGACCCCGCAGTTTAAGTTCCATAAGCTTTATAAACATTTGAACATTTTGCCGAGCGGGAGTAGCCGAGCGCTCAAAGTCCGCTCTCGGCTGCGGTGTGGCAAGGAGGTTCGCTGCGACCCGCCTGTTGGTCTGCGGGCGAGCGCTCGTTTGTTTACTTCCGCGTAGCGGCTTGCCTTAGAGTCCGCAGTCAACGACCGATATGGCTATTTCATACCGCCAATCTACGATCAAATTAACGTTCCCTGCTGATCATGTACGACCAAAGAACGCACGAAGTCGAACATTTTTTACGTGAAGATAAGCGTGTCCCACCGCTAGACGTTATAGGAATTCATTTTTCGATTCTTAGTACCACAATGTATATCAAGTTGGCGAACGAAGAGATGGGCACCGAAGTAGTAGGGCGCCATGCTAATGATCTCAAGTTCCGATACTCCTTTTTATTTTTCGTGTCCAGAACACCATCCTTTACAGTTTAGTTTGAGTCCATGTAATAAATTTTAAAATTTAGGTATTTCTTGCCCAGTAATCAGCCACACAGATGGCCTTGTCATTAGCTAGCTGTAAATTATCCAGGGGGGTACAGCATGTGCTGAGATTTGGGCACGTCAGTAAGTGGTCGTCCGTCTGGACTTTCCCACAGTCGCACAGAGGTTCCCCGTCGAGCTAGCCCCATCTTGAACAGTTGAACTTGCAATTTGAGACCCCAGTGCTCAGCCTGTTGAGAGCCTTCCAGGTTGTAAAGGATTTGTTACCTGCAGCTGCAAGTTGTTCTTTCAGGGCCAAGATAGGATTAGGTGTTACCTCCTTCCCTAGCTGAAGCCTCCTCTCTTCGACAGTGACAACAATTGGCTCTGATGTCCAAAAGAAGCTCCTTCTTGAGCGAAGCCGCCTAGGCTGTTGTTGGTGCCCATGTAGGGGGGGGGGGAGCGATTGTCTGTCAACTGTTTCTTCCTCTCCACCTCGGCAGCTACTTGCCGCCGTATTCTAGGAGGACGAGGGACTGAATTGGAAATGGAAAAAAAAAAAAAAAAAAACATATTGAAGATCTGAAACGTCTGAGTTCAGCTACTTATGCTATCAGAGTCATTGCAAAATTTGGTGATATAAACCTCAGTAAATTAGCTTACTACGCCTATTTTCATTAACTGCTTTCATATAGGATCATATTTTGGGGCAATTCAACATTGAGTAAAAAAGTATTCATTGCACAAAAGCGTGTAATCAAAATAATTGCTGGAGCCCACCCAAGAGCATCCTGCAGACATTTATTTAGGGATCTAGGGTTACTCACTGTAGCTTCACAATATATATATATTCACTCACGAAATTTGTTATTAACAATCCGACCCAATTTAAAAATAATAGCAGTGTGCATAGCTACAACACTAGGAGAAAGGATGATATTCACTATTCGAGGTGAAATCTAACTTTGGCTCAGAAAGGGGTGAATTATGCTGTCACAAAAGTCTTTGGTCACTTACCAAATAGCATCAAAAGTCTGACAGATAGCCAACTAGTATTTAAATAGAAATTAAAGAAATTTCTGAATGGCAACTCCTTCTACAATGCAGATGAATTTTTAGGTAAAACTTAAAAAAAAAAAAAAAATAGATAAATAAAAAAAATCCTTAAAATATTGATTGTCAAGTAAAGACAACATTTACTAAACTGACACGTTCCACATCATTACGAAATGTCGTATATATGATCTATGGAACAAGTATTAATCTCATCTAATCCCTATGAGGGGGTTAGATCTTCTCTGTCGGCGTGAGTCTCAAGCACCCCGATATAATGCCGACTGACTCATTTACGGCCACGTCGATATGTTTCACGTGGGCCGAATTGTTCCACACAGACGCGGCATATTCAGCTGCCGATAGACTAAGTGCCATGGTTGTTGTACGAAGCTCTTGTGGGTCAACACACCACTTTGTGTTTGTCAGTTTACGAATGATACTGTTCCTAGTGCTGACCTTTTTCTCAGTGTCTAAACAGTGTTGTCTGAATGACAGAGTTCTATCCAACTTCACCCCTACGTATTTGGGAGCGTAGCAGTGCTGCAGCTCTTGGCTTTTCCAGCTTACATAGAGTTTTGTCTTAGCTTTCTTATTCCTCAGATGGAAACTGTAGACTTGCGTCTTAGCTGGGTTGGGCTTCAAATGGTTCTGGTGATAGTAAGTGTCAAGTAATTCCAGAGCTACTCTGACCTCCATATTGGGCCCGTCGAGATTGCTGATGTAGGTTTTGGCCTCAGAACGTTGCGAGGTTTCGAACTTCCGTTTGAGGTGCCGTCGGACAAAGTGGTGGCCGTCTTTGAACCCTACGGCAACGTACTTAGTCACGTTGCAAGAACATGGAAGACTTTTGAAACGTACCGCGTCCTCAACGGCGTCCGACAGATAAAAATTGAACTTAGAAAGCACCTGCCTTCGTACCTCGGTATAGCCCGCTGTAGGGCTGTCGTTATGTACGATGGCCAGCCGGGCACTTGCTTCAGTTGTGGATAAGAAGGCCACGTCCGTTCGGAATGCCACCAACGCAAACTGACTCAAGGCGCTGATAGGAGACGACGCTTGCCCAGCGGCGCCCACTGCGCTACCCCTGACTTGCACGCACGCGGCTAGGCGGCCTGCTACGCCCATGCTGAACGAGTCCGCACTGGCGTCGAACCAACTCGAAGACGAGATGGAAGTTGCATCTGTCTCCCACACACCAGCACTGGACACAGTACTAACAGGTGATGCCCAAACAGCACCACAAGACGTTTGTTCGAATCCATAAGAGTTGAAACAGGAACTGTACCGCCATCTGATATTATGCAATCCAGCCAGATCTCGGACGACAGTCGTACAACATCCGACACGGAGCAGCATGTACGGAAGCAACGATCACCAAAGAAACGGAAGAGACACCTCCGCACATCAAACGACAGCCTTTAACAGTTGAAAGTCCAGGGTGGCGACTCTACTCCTGATAATGCGAAATTCACCAATGTCATGGCACCTGACAAGGCGTCACCCGTATCTGTCACCATTCAACAGCCAACTACAGATTTTACACCGCTACTGTCTGATACAGTTGCATCCCTTCCAGGGTCTGATGATACCTTCGTGCCCACCAATGAACGTATTCTACTGCCAAATCCTGGAGAGGCACCTGTCAACTAGGGAGGCGCTATTCCTGAAGAAAATGGATGTTCTGGTGGTGTAGAGGGAGGAGGAACACATTAAACGACGACGGCTCCATACCAGTTGGAGTGATGTGCTTCCCTGTAGTGCATCACCCATTTCCCTGACAATGGCAGCGTTTCAAACTTACCGCATAGCTACGATCAAGATCAATACCATTCGTGCACGCTATAAACTGACATTACTTCACGACATGATTTACGCTGCGGATGTTGACATTGACATTGTCCTGTTTCAGGAGGTACATGTTGCCGCCTTCTACGTTCCCCACGGCATACGTCTAGCACGCCTCCCCTACAGGTAGTGGGGTGGCAATCCTCTTAGTGACGGCATTGACGCTAATGAAACTGTATACCTCTCGGTTGCTAAAGGTATGGTTCTCACGTATGGTGGCGTCAGATTCATCAACGTCTAAGCGCCATCTGGTTCAGGTCGGCGCCGTTAACGTTCTACTTTCTCCTCTGAGAGAGTAACGCCTTTCTTCGTGGGTCGGCAAGATTCCTTGATCATAGGAGGCGACTTTAACTCCACACAGGCGCCCAAAGACCAACTGCCACGCCACTCTCCGTGCGCGGCACTAGCAACAATTATTCAGAACGTCAATCTAGTGGACTCGTGGGAGCATGTTCATGGCAATCGTCGGGGATTTACGCATTTCACTAGCCATTCATCCAGTCGCCTTCATCTTGCCTACATCTCCCACTACATTGTCGGTGACACTCAGGCTGCTGAAATCTAGCCAGCTGCATTCTCCAATCATGAAGCATATATTTGCGCCGTCAACATCTGCCAACAAAAGGTGTGGCGCAGCAAGGGACTATGGAAACTGAACATAAAACATGTTATTTCACTGAAATGTCGGCAACAGAATGAGAAATCGTGGACGACTTGCCTTCAACGACGCACCAGATATCAGCCTGTCCTCTCGTGATGGGTCCTTTGTGCAAAGCCTACACTATGCAAGGCATTGATGAAGAACGGAAAGGAGATAGGGGAATGGCGACGGCGCACCCAGGAGATATACTTCACCATACTCCGAGAATGTACGACAATGCCTTATTCGCCACGTCAGGTGATAGTGAATCGAGCGAAGGCACGGCTCACAGCCATCTCCCTTCAAGGAACTATGGTCAGGGCGCGCATACAAGAAGCTTTAACGCAGGAACGCCCAAGTATGTATCACGCGATAGCTGAACGGCACCACTGACGGAGGAATTTGATTACTGTTCTGACAACTGAGGATGGAAGATGCGTCGATAACCAAGCTGAAATAGGGCATGCCCTTCACACACATTACACTACGTTGTAATCTGCACATCATCGTCACCCTGATAACACTGCGGAGGTATCCCGACTTACATTTGGATCGGTTCCTGTGGATACAAAAATTGCATAGAGGATCACAGAGGAAGAAGTCAATGATACCAACAAAGCAGGATCTGGCCCTGACGGCATCCCACTTGAATTTTATCGAATATTTCACCACTTACTAGCTCCGATGTGACATAAATTTGTCGGGACCTTATGTCACCTCAGGTGCAGATCCCTGTAGGTTTCCCCATTTCCATACATAAACCACATGGTACATCAAGGATAAGCGATTATCGCCCGTTGACGTTGCTTAATAGCGATACAAAGATCTTTACTCGACTTCTGGCTGCACGGATTAAATGCACGGCAAGACATGTGGTTTCTCCTGTTCAAACTTCCCTGGGTGATGTTAACAACTTCTGCACCGCCCTTTCTCGCTATAGAGTCGCTCTAGCTCATACTCGACGTATGCCTGGGTTTTATGGCCACTCTTGACTTCAGCCAGGCTTTCGATAGAGTCGATCACGAGTACCTGGAAGTGGTACTCCGTAATATGAAATACCATGATACTACCGTCAACGTTATAATGCACCTTCTACGTAGAGCGACGTCCCGTTTACTATACAATGGTCGTCTTATTCAACCAATATCGATACATCGTTCGGTGCGTCAAGGCTGTCCGCTCTCTGCATTGCTGTAAGTTAATGCAATGGAACCGTTGCTCTGTGGACTCCGTCAGTTGCTGTCAGGGATCTTACTCGGTGGCCAGTATTTTGCTGCACTGCTTATGCTGACGATCTCGTCCTCGTTCTACGCAGCGATGCAGAGGCAAGGGAGTCCCTGGCGAAGCATGGTGAAGCATCAGGTAGCTGTCTTAATGTCCGAAAATCATGTGCCATGCCTATACGTGTGGGGCTTCCTGCAGACAGCGCTGCTCCTTTACGAGTAACTACAACTATCCGATACTGAGGACTCGACTTAACAGGGGACATGCGGCGTACGATCGCCCTCTAGTAAAATCATCTGAAGATCAAAACCAACTGCAGAACGATCGGAATAAGACATCACTATTGTGTAAAAATAGGCAACTGACTCTAAATAATGAGAAGTGTGAAGTCGTCCACATGAGTACGAAAAGAAATCCGTTAAACTTTGTTTAGAAGATAAATCAATCAAAAGTGAAGGCCGTAAACTCCACAAAATACCTAGGAATTACTATTACTTCAGACTTAAACTGGAAAGAACACGTAGATAATGTCGTGGGAAAGGCGAACCAAAAACTGCGTTTTATTGGCAGAACCCTTAAAAGATGCAACAGAACTACTAAAGAAACTGCATACACTACGTTTGTGTCCTTTTATGGAGTATTGATGCTCAGTGTGGGATCCTTAGCAGGTGGGTTTGACGGAGAGTCCAAAGAAGGGCAGCTCGATGCGTATTGTCACGATACAGGGAAGACAGTGTTACGGAAATGATACAGGATCTGGGATGGGAATCATTACAAAAACGGCGCTTATCGCTGTGGCGTGGGCTACTTATGAAAGTCCAATCGGTAATATTCTCCTCCGAATGCGAAAATATTTTGTTGATTCCCATTTACATAGGTAGAAATGATCATCTGAATAAGATAACAGAAATGAGAGCTCGAACAGAGAGATTCAGGTGTTCTTTCTTCCCGTGCGCTATTCGAGAATGGAATGGGAGATAAATAGTATAACTGTGGTTCGATGAACATTCTGCCAGGCACTTAAATGTGATTTGCAGACTATCCCATGTAGATGTAGATATATTTGGCGTCACGTATCCCTCACGTGGCACAAACCTCACCCATGCCGCCATCCATGGCATTACGCATGTTAACTGCACTGAGTTCATATGTTTCCCAGGGCTTGCTATTCAAGATTAGATACGGGACCGTCACTCTCCCAAGAAACAGATGCGGATTAGGCCTGTACCATGTGCCTGACAAAGCGACAGCCCTTTTCCTCAGCTCTTACATGGAGCTGAGGCGCCGTAATCCCACATGCCTCACCAGCCTGCTCCTGGAGGCCTTTGCACCGCGCTCTCTCTCGGCTCCTATCATGCTTTCAGATGTTCCGGCGCCATTCTTTTATTTACGTCGCTTTTTCCTCGAACTGAGCTGTGTCCACACTGCGATACTGCTGACACGCTTGATGTCTACGATGCGATTTACGGCTTCCTTCAGAAGAACAGACCACCAAATGTGATTGTAGGGAAGTACCCAAGGGTTTACTGGAGTGTTGTCTGGCGATCAGTGGGTGCTCCTTATCATGGCACTGCGCTGCCCAATCGACATGGAACCTTACGGTCAATGGGAAACAAGTGAGCCAGTCACGACTTCACAGAATTCACCTTGCAGAGACACCAATGTGTGTCGCCTGCCGGGACGCGTTTGTCTTTTGTTTTTATTTTGCTTCTGTACTTGTATATAAAAGCAGTAGGCAGTAAGTAGTAAGTAATTTCTGTATCTCCGAGATGCGGCAGTAGAGGAAGGTCGGCCGTGGCTAGCAAAGATGTGGATCCTTTCGTTAGGGGAATTAGTTTCTGAAACTACGAGTTTGAGTACTGTGGGCAGGGTAAAGCTGGAAATTTGTGTCTGTCGGAAGGCGTGCTTAGGTAGTCCTTGCAGATGCGGTGATCATTGTCCCCCCGGTGGGATAGTGGTCAGCGCAAGTGCTTAGAAAGTGGGAGAACCTGGTTCGAATCCCGGCTGGATACACGTTTTCGGCTTTGCCCATTCGCAGTTGATGTCATATATTCTGTGACTATGACTTCCATCTGTTTCCACCTTTGAAGAAGACTCTCAGCGGAAGGCGCTTTGGAAGCAATGATGACGACAAACAAACTGTACAACGCTTCTTCCGTATGCAACGCCCTGATTTTTTTTCTGGAAGGCTTTTTGAAGCTTGTACAGCGGTATGACAAATGTCTCAATGTACTTGGAAATTATGTACAAAAATAAAGATATGTCTTATCTGTAATGTCTCATTTTATTTTTTTCTTTCGTACGCAACTCTGACCACAGTCGGAAGGGGAAAGTTATTTTCAAACTACACCTCGTGCAATGTTGCGCTAGTCTCACAGAAAAATTTTTCCACTCTATCCGCTAGAGGCGCTTCAAGTGGAAATCGCATCATTATCACGAGCCCTACAGGGATCTGGTTTACGATACTCCGGATAATTGTGCCTGTATTTCATCCTGCAGCCAAAACTACACATCGCAAACGAATAGTGTTTGAATGTGCTGGTGGGTAGCAGTCTCCGATTGTGCACTATGGTGTTAGAGGGTTGATAACGATATGGGGGTGGAAGATATGGCAGATATATAAAATTGTACGCGTGGGTGTCAATATTTTGTTCTCCAGCAAAACCTACACAATGGAGACGAACGATCTCTCTGTATTGTTGTACTACAAAGTCTCCCGTTGTACACCATAGCAGTTCCGTATCGATAGCTATAAGAGGGTGGAAGATATAGTGGACTGAAGACGAGCGATGACTTTTGACACTACAATAGCAAAAAGGTTATATACAACGATACGTAATGCATATTCTTAAGTTGTTTTTCTGCAACAAGCGTACGAATAAACATAGATCATAAAGAAAAAGAGGTCCATATTGTAGTTTGAAAAGATAAACTACCAAGAAAGATGCCAAAACGTAACAAAGAAATTTTGCGTTCTCGATCGGTTTCTAAACGACAGAAAACGGCTCTGAAAAGTGAATCTACAGACGACAGAAACTTGAAATTTGTAGACGTTTGTAGCTATTTTTCGATATTCTCATCCTTAAGGGGGTAAAACAGGGGATGAACTTTTTTTTTTTTTTTTTTTTTTGAAAATACGTTTCTATTAAGGCAATTTTGAAGCAAGGTATAGATTTTTGATTGGAATTTTAAAAACACGTGTTTCGATATTTTTGAAAATTCAACCACTAAGCGGGTTAAATAAAGGAAAATATTTTAAGGGTGCTACTAAGACTATTTTGATGCTAGAAGTGCGAAGATTTGGATTTGGAACCATGGTTAAAGTTAAAAAAAAAATTGTTTCGGGATGTTTTGAATTTTGCCATCAATGGTGCAATAGGGGGTGACAAATTGTATCAAAATACTTGATTAAGAAAATATTTTCAAAGCTAAATCTATGAAAATTTATATTTAGAAGTAGAAAAAAAATCAATGCAGACCATCCAGTCTAAGCGTGCGAAGCAGCGGGAATTATATATATATATATATATATATATATATATATATATATATATATATATATATATATATATATATATATATATAAACAGAAGTCGTTACTTATCCCTCAAAACACGAAACGCTAGGCATCCAATATAAGGCAAATAGAGGGAGACACCAGCAAAAATTATAACTTTACGTCGGAGCGGATGACGAAGTACAGTAAAAGTGACTACAGTACCCAGGGCCGGATCTATAGTCGAGCCGCCGAAAGAACGACTCTGACAGCTAGCGGCTATGTTGCCAATACTGCTACGCGGCTGTTTGTTGTTACGCCGTGTCGGTCGCCGGCATACGAATATCAAGTCCGAAAATTTTGGGACCGTTGCTATGTACTAATAAAGCGTGAACGAACGAGAACAATCGCGAAGTAATGAAAAACACTTTTTCAGTTAAAAAGAAAAGGTTTAGAAACATATGTCGAGTTAAAGCTTCATATGTACCAGTATTCCATTAAATATAATGTATCATTTAGTCTTTAGCAAAAGTTCGCTAGTTGAAGAATTTTGTTTATATATTTCATCTCCTATAACTATTTTCCACAGACTCGCTGTTATTACTCGGATACTGTATTGTGGCATTTTTCCGAGAGGGTAAACAAATAAGGACTACCACTTTACAAGTAGTAATACTGACTCTTCCAGTGAAATGATTTGTCTTCTTACATAAAAAGAGTTTTTGTCTCATTCGTTTATGCTCGCTGTTGACTGCCTTAGTATAGTGTCTGAGTAATATTATCAGATCAGTTTCGACAGCTAGTCTATTGGTCACAGAGGTAGAAATAAAATAATGTAACTTTTTACTAATCAGTCGCAGCCAGCATCATGTGCAATGCACCGCTGCTACTGCTAATATCGTCCCCTAATCTTATTGTTAATTCTTCTACCCGTTCTTCTAGTGTACCTTCTCGTTCCCATGCCTCTTCTAAGATGTGCCACGTATGTGTGACAACATTGTTCCATTTTGTGGGAGTAATACAGCCCAATGCTTCACGAACTAAGAATTCTACTTTTGTTAATGAAAAACGCTTATTATTTCTGCAACGTACGATTTCACCTGAGACCACACGAGTTCTATTGCATTGAGATGGCAATGATATGGTGGAAGGCGCAACACTCTATGACCACTTTCTTCAGCAATTGGATCAATTTCGTAAATGATTTTTCGGCTTTTGTTTTTGTAACACGAGAGAAGCGATGAACACGCGACAGATGCTTTGCAGCGACTGAAGCACGCCACCCTGTGCGACCTTTGGCAGGGTGGCAACGCGGCACCGTTACCCCTTACCCCGGCAACGTTTACGAATTTCAGAGCTCACTCCCTCCCCCCCCCCCGGAAGAAGCGACTTTTTGATGCTAATTGGGTTACATATTTGTAAATAAATGACACAATCTCACAACATGAACTTATTTTATTGAGTGAATTAAGATCAAAGGAAACCAAAACAATTTTAATACAGACAAAAATATTACAAGCTTACTCATCGTACAAAAATCAATTCAAAATTTCGCTTTTCGAGCTTTTTTTGCTGTAAAACTGTATTTGATATCATCATAGTTTAGAGAAGCAGCTCGTTTGTGCTCTATGGATATTATACTCAAATTTGTTAAGCAGTCGTGTTCCTCAAGTGTATTTAATTAGTTTCAGCTTGCTGAAACTTCTTTCTCCAGACGAAACAGAAACTAGAATGGTAAGATATATTTTAACGCTGTAGTAAGGTTCGGATACCCCTCTAGCAATTTATTTTTATAAATTAAACTTAATGTTGACGATGCAGAGGAATCTTGCAAGGCTCTGTCTACTGCCAGCGCGTGTTGTCTGAAACTTTCAACTTAAACTTCTTCCTCGGTAAGATCTTCTGCCAGTTCCGCTGCTTTGGCCTTCAAGTCCTCCACTTCCATTTCTCGAATTTACATACCACACAGAAAACTAATTTTTGCACCAAATTTTCTCAAGTGCGGTAAACCTGGTACTAAGCTCTGTCAATTATGTCTTATTTTTTCTGTGAATGTTGGATACTTCATCTTCACAAAGCTCATCGGCCATTTTCTTCTTTCTTCGAATCTTTTTTTCGGAGAATACCATTGATACCTCATTATCTTCTGAAAGCACTTTGGCCTCAGATATAGCTTCAGAGGTACAAGAATCCCGGGAAGTTTTGAGAGAGCCCAAAAGTCCTTGAATGTTTCGAACAGCTTTATCAATTGTAAAGTATTAACTTCGCAGAAACTGATTAACACGAGCAATTTATTTTAATATTGCACACCAGAAACAAGTTAAAGTAATGAATTTCAGTTTTCTCATATTTTTTAAAATAGATCTTGTCTCTAATTTTGTTTCTCGTGTTGACAATTTATAAGTTTCAGTTTCTTCCAGGGCCTTCAAAACTTTATGAAAATGCTTGTAAACAGCTTCAACCGCATCTACTCTTGCAGATCATCTAGTCTTTCTGAATGTCTGCTGAATTTGCTCCTACTAAATTTAAAGAGTGAGCAGCACATGGTACGAAATAGGCCAGTTCATTCTTCTGAATTATTCTGGACTGGACCCGTTTGTACTTTTCAGCCATGTTTGCCCCATTGTCATGAGACTGCCCCCTGCAGTACTTAATGTTCAACCCATCTTGTTCCAATTTTTGCAGTATCTCTTGACTAAGGCCTTCTCCTGTTTTGTCTGTAACTGTAAAAAAGTCAGTAAAACTTTCCACAACCTCTGAGTTATTCTACTTGACATATCGAATTACTTGTGTCATCTGCGCATTGTGGCTGATATATGGAGTGCAGTCAAATATCAGTGAAAAGTATTTAGCAGCTAAAATATCTTGTTTTATTTTGTCAGCAATCAAGTCACGGAACTCATCTTGTATATTTTTGTAAAAATAGCTAATCTGCTCTTTCTTGTGGCGTTCAATACGCAGACGAAGGGGGACACTATAGTATGATATGAGATCAATTGTATTTAGAAATTTGCCGCTATGTGGACCACCAAAATCACCATCTTCTTTTGTTCCTCTAAAAGGACTTCCTTGCTTAGTTAGAAAAAGGACATCATCAATAATACAGTGAGATTCCTCTTGTTTTATCTGGTCTTGCTGCCCAGTGTGCGATACTGATCAGGTGGGTTTGACGGAGGACATCGAAAGAGTCGAAAGAAGGGCAGCTTGTTTTGTATTGTCGTGATACAGGGGAGACACAGAAATGATACAGGATCTGGAATGGGAATCATTAGAACAAAGGCGTTTATCGCTGCGATGTGGGCTACTTAGGAAACTACAATCGTCAACATTCTCCTCCGAATGCGAAAATATATTGTTGCCTCCCACTTACATAAGTAGAAAAGATCATCTGAATAAATACGTGAAATCATAGCTGAAACAGAGAGATTCAGATGTTCCTTCTTCCCGCGCACTATTCGGGAATGGAATGGGAGATAAATAGTATAAAAGTGGTCCGATGAACCCTCTGTTAGGCAGTTAAATGTGATTTACAGAGCATCATGTGTAGATGTCTATCAATTCCACCGCTACCGAGAGAGGACTCTAGATCCTTAATGCTTTTGACTTTTAATAAGAAGTGTGCGCACCTGAAATACTTTTTTTTTTTTTTTTTTTTTTTTTTTTAATAATGACTGGTACGTTATTCAAATTCACCTGTTCTACAAATATTACCTTGATATGAATATGAATATTCATTTATCTGGAAAAGGAAATCTATGCAAATTAATAAACATTGTGCATTTACTTATGCAATAACGCAAACATCTCCCTCATTCTGGCTAATATCTAGTAGATTTTTAAAGTTTGATTAGCTGAAGTACCTGTGACAGGGCAACACTGAAGTCAGCAACCAGGAATTTTAGTCTTATTAAATGATTTCAGTATTTCTTGCAGTAATTTTACTTTTAATAATTCTGTGTCAGTTAATTTTATTAAATTATACCAGAAAGATACATTCTGTACCAAAAAAAAAAAAAAAAAAAAAAAAAAAAAAAAAAAAAAAATTGCCGTCCTGTAAATTCTGCCGCCCGCGCAACTGCCCCCTTTGCCTCTCCCTAGATCCGGCCCTGACTGAGACCAACTACAATATCTCAGACCTGAAGGCAGGTATCGATAGTCGACGATATGGCGGCAATCGTGGGGGAAACAAACCAGCGTGCTTCTGTTTACGTTAGGCCTACACGTGTGTAACATTGTATATGTAAAGATGTTGCGATTATTAACTGCAGTTTGCGAATTTCGTCTCAAGAGCAACGCCAGGATTTGTTTCCTAGAATCTATAGTAAGATATTTATAATATAGTGTAATGGGTCGTAGTTGTTGTGTGCCAGGCTGTAAGTCCAACTACGGCAAAGCATACGATACCTCAACATTCAAGTTTCCCAAAGAAACAACGTTAAGGAATAAATGGATTAAGTTAATTCACAGGGACAATTTCGAAGTGAACGGTAATACTGTGGTATGCATTAAGCATTTCGAACCCAAGTTTGTGGTTAGGGAATACATTTTCCTGTGGAAAACGGCGAACCTATACGTGTGCCACGAAAAATTCCAAAACTAACGAATGATGCATACGTATGTAACATGCTTTAGGCCCACATGGGAAACTTGCATGTAAAATAATGAGTAACGCGTCAGGTTCGTTACCCCTATGGTGATGTGGAAATCCGAGCATTGTTGATAAATAAAATAATTCTTTGTGTACCTATTCCTGTTTGTTCCTTTTCTCTATTGCATATAGTTGACACCATATAAGTGAAATATCTACTTGATTAATTGGACTAAGTGCAGTGTCACTTCACAGGAAATTTTTCTCACAAATTTTAATATAAATACAATATACAGTTATGGGAAAGATGTGTTGCATGGGTGTGAGCAACTTCTAAATACAAAAACTGATTCATTCATTCAGGAATGGAAGTAAATTTTTCCCATAGAATTATTTTTCACCTAGGTAAGTGTGGTTGTCTTGCAGTTAAGACATGATAATGTTGATGCTAAAGTTTTTTTTTTCTTCGTGAGGGAGGGAGGAATGGGGCTATTATTCCTGTTGTTAGACAAGACTGCATTTTCAGAAAGATTGATCAATGCTTTTAAATTTTTTTAAATGAGTAACTTTTATTTTGACAGTATTGGTGGACATGCCTTCATATTTCAACATGTTCTGATACTGTTGTGTAACGAGATGTGAACCTGTGTTTATGGTCTAACTCAAAGGAAGGTTGTATAACCGAAGGGATGAAAATACATTCAAAATTCCCACAGCAGTTTACACCATAAAGGCCGACAAGTCGCTATTCCATTCCCCTGCTGTTAACAGACAGCCATCGACACGAAATGTGAGGCCCTTGGCTTGGCCTAAGACTGCCGCCATTTTGTATTCTGCCTTCAGGTCTGATATATTGTGGTTGGTCTTGCCCTGACAGTACCTGTTTGCTGAGGCTTGACCCTGGCAGTGAAGAGTCTGACCGCTTTCTCAAACTGGTCCACAGGCGTACAGCACAGTGCAGAGGCTAGCCTAGCAACAGGTCGCTTTGATAGGAGCGTGGCTGCGTTTGCGCAACACGAGGTTATGCCAACGGCGACCAACTTAAGAAACAGGACGATCCTGGGGCTGAGCAGCTGTCTTGGCGAAGTGTTACAGCGAGTGACAGCAAGGGTCGAGTCCTCTTTTAACCCTGTTACTCAATGTCCTAAGCGTGGAGGAAGCTCTGAAAACAGAGGAGAGATAGGCAGTATGTCAGAGGTAAACAGTCCGAGTGCTGACGCCGTGATTCTACTGTATGCCCTCCCCTGGGTTTTAATCGTATCCTGCACGACACGCTACTAATATGTTCCAACTAGTTGACCCGTGCAAACAATTCGCACTCTATCCTGATCAGTCACAAATAGGTGAGATAGTAATGGAGAAAAGGCAGATGCAAGTACGCATGTATACAAGATAACAATATTAGTCTCATTGAAACAAAATGTATATAGTTATATACAATATGATTAATTGTGAAACATACAAAAATCAGGTAATGACTTTTTCATGTTATTTATTTTAAAAATCTTCTTTGAAAATAATGTTAGTGGTTATAATGTGATCATCGTTTACTTTTTGGCTGTATGTGTCTTTAGGGCAAACATAAATATCACTGAACAAACTCGTGAAAAGCCCTGTATAAGTGTCCATGCGAAAAAACAGGTACTGCTAAATATAACACTGCCGTTTAAAGCGTCTGACCTTCTGCTTTATTTATCTGTTTATTTATCTAGTATGATTTATTTATTTATCTAGCATCATTTACAGAAATCTCGTGATAAACTTCGCTTGCTTAACGAATCTAAATAACTTCAAGAGATGTCGTGCCTATTGAATTAAATTATTTGTGAATTTTTCGTCGTTACATTGACGTGTATAACCGAAATCGTGTGATAAACTATGCTTGCATCAAAGAAGGTCTTTGGCGTGCAAGAGCTAGAGCAAGAGCTGTCGCTCATGTTAGTTAAACAGATTGTCAATAGATAGCACCTTCTACATTGCTTTTATATCGGCCGCGCTGAGAGGTGGTGGTCCCATTTCAGAATTATTTTCTCCTTTTTATTTGGACACATTCCCTGGATTTATTCCAGAAGAATATCAATAGTATTATTTTGTTTATATTCAGTATCTTTCATTTGTCTGGTAATTATCAGAGGAGAGGAGTTTGGGAGGTAAATTTCTGTTAAATGGGAGTATGACTCTGTTTTTGATTATTGTGAGTATCGCCGACGGGATAATTGTCTTCCGAGGCGGAAGGCGCTGGCGACACCAGCAGACCGGCACTTTCGTGGTTCCGCGAGGAGGCGGGTGTTGCTGGCGGCAAGTTTTCTAAGGAGCTTCCAAGGCATTCTGCCGACACCGCCTGGAGGGCGAGCCTTGGCCGCCACCACCCGTGGTGAAACGACTCCGTCTGCAGATGGACATTTATATTTGGGCTGGGCACGTCTGTGGCTGACCTGAGGCACAGAGTAACATATACAGAGGAGCAGTCCCCCCTAAACCACTGTCCTACGCTCCCCTCGTAGTTCCGTAAGATGCTAGCAAGTGTCAGGCGGAATGGCTGGCTTAGGGTGCCTCTCGCACGTCAGAGGGTAGCTTGGAGGGGAGGCTGAGGGGAGAGCTCGTGCCTGCCACGAGGCCACGGCTGTGTCCAGCTTGCTGGCGTTTGAGGGAAGGTGGTGGTGGGGACAGCCGCTACCTGCCGCCTACTCTGGCCAGTTTAAAGAGCTGCTCCTCACCGCAGCGCCATCATGGGACATCTTACGGAACTGCTGGAAACCCTCCCTCCCCACACCCCTGAGCGTAGGACCGGGCCCTTACGAAGGTTTCCCGTCTGTATATATTTGTCTGTCCCTGAGGCCAGGTAGTTTCTTTTGCCGCTACGGTGATGTATTGTTTAGGGAGGCTCTCCGGTCATGATGCACTGGAAGGGCACTGGAGTACAATGAACAGAGGCAGTAAAAGTTGGCGTCGTTCTGGTCTCCACGTGCGTCCGAGTTTATGGAAGAACGGGGGCGGGCGTGTGTGAATATTTGTGTAAATTGCCAAAGGTGATTTCTTGTGAAGTTAGAGCAGCACTCGCGACAGGACGCTGGCGTCTGGTCGGCAGTAAAGTCACAATAAAAAAAAAAAAAAAAAAAAAAAAACAAGAAAAAAAAACGTTCAAATGCTTGTATAGCTTATGGAGCTTAACTACAGGGTCATCAGTCCCTAAACTTACAAACTACTTATAAACTATCTAACACTAAGGACGGCACAAATATCCATGCACGAGGGGGTATTCGACCCCCGACCGTAGTGGCCGTGCAGACCGTGACTGACGCGCCTAAGTCCCCTCGGCCACCACGGCCGGCGCAGAAAAGTCATTTCAGCGTCTGCCGATTCGTTCCAATGGTCCGCAATTTCAATGGATTTCTGAGAAATGCTGGTATACGTTCAGAATGCAGCGTGGGACAGTTTCGTCGGCACTGCCTTCAGCTGGTCTTCGGCAACTCCAACTCTGTTCTACAGAAAGACGGTAAGGTTGTGCCAACGCATCTGCTGAGGAAGGGGAGTTGAATGGTACTAGTTAGGTGGAAGTTTATCGTGTTCAAGAAGGCACGCTTTTGTAGATCAAAAATAAACTGGGATCAGAGTTTGGGTTAAATTTCACTTGTTGATTTTTATACTTCGTGGTTTTGCCACTTCCCTCTGTAACGTCCTTCTATTTTGAAAATTATAACCATTCTGGTTCCCATTATTTGGGTTGTTGTTCGCTTCATGATTATTACTATTCCTATTCCCGTTACTGTTACTGTCGTTGTATACACCAAATCTAAAATTGTCGCATATTCTTTTTATCATCTTCAATTTGGTGAAGCACGTCGACATGAGCCAGAAAAGTTTCAACATCATGATCAGGTACGTACATTAATTTCTCTCTTAATTCAAAAGGAATCCTACCTTTTAAGATTTTAATATTTCCCAAGTAGGTATTGGATTATCCCAGTATCTTGTCTTGTTAATATATTTCTCGAAATATATTCGGAGTGTCCCTTTATTAGGATTATAATACTCCGGATAATAAATTTCATTCCTTAATCTCTCCTGTTTGTTTCTCTAAAAGCACCTCCCTACAAATAACCTCTCAAATTCTTCGGTGGACTCTCAATTACATCATTGGCCCACAAAGAAACTTCGTCAACTATGTGAGAAGCAATAAATTGGAGTTTGCTATATTCATCCCAATTATGGGGAAATACATTTCGGAAGCTTCTGATGAAAATGATCGGATGGGTATCTTCCTTCTTAGACGAAAATGTCTAGAAGTGTCTATTTTTCAATATTTTCGAATCTCTATTCGAACACGGAGAATGAGAACAACTATGGTGACATGTTTCTCTAATATGCCTTGCAACAGGACTTCGCGGTAATTTGCATCCAGTAGAATCAGTAAATTGAAATCTAGCTGGTCTTGCTCCTGTTGCAGTCAGCGGAAAGTTAGTATCAGCACAGTCTATCGCACACAGTCGCGAAACTCTCTAGGAAAAAAATTGTAGCTGTAGCGATACTAGCGCTCCAAGCGGCCAGTAGGGAATAACAGTGGAATGGCATGATACAAACTGAGAAGTTACCGTTTCTAATGCTGTTACATTCTTATTTCCTGCTCACTGAACGTTGCTGTGAATTTTCTAATACAAATACGAACACGTCATTAAAGTAATATCACTGCTTTTGTTAATGGCAGTCTATAATTAAACAAACTGTCAGCGCAGTTTAATTTATACAGTTCACAATACCCGTGTCGTATTAATATCGTATCAAACCTTTTGAAAGCAGAAATGAAATGCAACCTGATGTGCTGAAGTATATTAAAGGAAATGATTCTGATTATGTTCGCGTGCTCGGTGCGTACTGACATGTTACACGAGTCTTTGTTTTAGCGGATTTCGGACATTGTAATGTTTTGAAAAGTACACACGATTTTTACATTGTAAGGGACTAGATTCTACAGTGTCGTTTAAACCATCTTTTCACCTCGTCCTTGCTTCTGTGCCTTTCGTGTACCTATCATCATTTTTTTAGCTACTCCGCAGGTATCAAACTGAATATCTTCAAGAATGTGACGTGCTAAAATTAACAGTTTATGAATGGACATATTATTTATTTGTAGCTACGTTTTCACTTTATCAAACTAGTAGGTAATCGACAAAATATGTTAGTATACAGTGTTATCATTTCTGTGAAGCTGAGGTACGAACCTAATGCAGTCATTCATACATTAGTTCTATTCAGCAGTAATATTATGATATAGTGGTCAAGTATTTACGATTCTCATTAACAGCAGAAGTTTGGACGTGAATTAATTGTTAAAGATTTACTTCTGTGCCTGAAAGTATAACTAACCACAGTAAACGAACACCTATTATTCATAACATTATTCTGTTACTTCTGAGCATCCTTTGCAAATGAGAGATTTCCGGAATATATTTTTACGGGTGCCACAATCTATAGCGCCACAAAAGCTCGTAAATGAGAAGTTATTTTGAATGTGCTGCTTCAGTCCAAATACACATTCATTACTCAATCGCTTCGTGGTGTGATTTTACGACCCGGTCGCTTGGCAGCGCTGCAGAAAATCACTGGGAGTTTCGCGACTCTTTATGTTCGACTCTGGTATCGGTTTCATTGTCTGGCGCCTCATAAATTTTACTAGCAGTCGCTTCTGTATGCTTGTTACGTTGGCACTGCTGATTGCTTCGTGTCCAAATTGGCACGCTCTGGTTGCAATTTCGTCCCAAAAATAGAAATTGTGTAAAAGTGTTAAATTTAGTCATCAGGTCCTCTTTAAAATAATTGAAATAACATTACAAATATTACAAACTAGCATTATGTGTTGTAATTTGCACGACCCATAATGCTGCGCTGTTACCTAGTAAAAAATAGAAAAAAATAGTTTTTGTGATCACATTCTTCTATTTGTTCAAACTGTGCAATATTGTCTATTATATGAGAACTCTAACTTACATTGATGGTATCACTCAGGAAATATTGAAAAACACTCTGTGTGAAGCTGATCTTGACATTTCTTGTGTATGTGGATCGTCTGACGTTTGTAAATCTTAAATCTTTTTACGAAGTGTTAAGGTAATTATGAAACTTTAACACATATACAGAAAGCTCGTGAATGCCTTTTAACACATGTGCGGTGAGTTTTGTATAGTAAGTCTATTTCGCCTGCATTTTGTAAGGCTAAATTTTTTGTTGCGTGTACGCAACACTGGGAAGAAATGGTTAAAATATGTTCTGAATGTGTGTGTTCAGTTCGATTTGGTTGAGATGGAGGGGCTGAAAAGATGTTAATCTGTTTGATTTTGGTTTTCACTCTTATGATTATTATTACGTGTCTTATTCAAATTCGACTGTGCCTCCTTTTCTATTGTTTGTTGGATTACAGTCGCCTTATTATCTAACCAGTCTTTCACGTTGCTATTGATCTTTTTAGATGATTCCTGCAAGAAATTATTAATAGTTTCATTAGCATTTATATGTAAATTGTGTATTTTATTATTTAGTTCTTCAATAGTTGGCTGTGTAATGTTTTATGCATCTTTTATTTTATTTAAATCGGACTGTATTTCTTCTACATTTGGGGAACGCCCTCGAAAGTAGTATTAACCTCTTCCACTTCCGATCTAAAATTTTTGAACTCTGAAATTAAATGGTTTGTTATGCAGTCGCGGCGTGTGTCCATTTCTTCTATTTCGGATTTGATAACTATGTGAGAAGCAATAAATTGGTGTTTGCTTTATTCATCCCAATTATGGGGAAATACATTTCGGAAGCTTCTGATGAAAATGATCGGATGGATATCTTCTTTCTCAGACGAAAATGTCTGGAAGTGTCTATTTTTCAATATTTTCGAATCTCTGTTCGAACACGGAGAATGAGAACAACTATGGTGACATGTTTCTCTAATATGACTTGCAACAGGACTTCGCAGTAATTTGCATCCAGTAGAATCAGTAAATTGAAATCTAGCTGGTATTGCTCCTGTTGCAGACTGCGTAAAGTTAGTATCAGTTTCATTGTGCGGCTCCTCATAAATTTTACTAGCAGTCGTTTCAGTATGCTTATTATGTTGGCACTGCTGATTGCTTCGCATCCAAATTGGCACGCTCTCGTTGCAATTTCGTCCGTTTAAAATATCTTCTGAATGTGTTTGTTTAGTTCGATTTTGTTGAGACGGAGAGCTGGAAAGATGATAATCTGTTTGATTTTGATTTCCACTCTTATGATTATTATTATCTGTCTTATTCAAATTCGACTGTACCTCCTCTTCGGTTGTTTGTTGGATTACAGTCGCCTGATTATCTAACCAGTCCTGCACGTTGCTTTTGATCTTTTTAGATGATTCCTGCAAGAAATTATTAATAGTTTCGTTAGCATTTATTTGTAAATTGTGTATTTTATTATTATTATTTATATTATTATTTAATTATTTATTATTCTTCAATAGTTAGCTGTGTAATGTTTTGTGCATCTTTTATTTTATTTGAATCGGACTGTATTTCTTCTACTTTTTGGGGAACGCCCTCTAAAGTAGTTTTCACGTCTTCCACTTCGGATGTCAAATTTTGGAACTCTGAAATTAAATGGTTTGTTATGCGGTCGCGGCGTGTGTCCCTTTCTTCTATTTCGGATTTGATATTGGCAGTGACCTTCCAGACGCCCTTTTAGTGATTCGTAATTTTTACTAGTTTCCGTTCGGATTTCATTAATTGTAGCTTTCTGCTTTTTAAACTGTTCGTTAATTAATCTACTGTGTTCATCTAATTTTCTAGCTTGTTCTTCATGACTAATCTGAAATTGTGAAGATAATTTTTGTACTTGTTGTTCTACTCTTTTAGCCTGTTCTTCCTGTCTTTTAGCCTTCCTCTCGACTAATCTGAAATTGTGAATATAGACTTTGTACCTGTTCGTCCTATCTTCTAGCTTGTTCGTCTTGACTAATATGAATTTGTGAAGATAGCTTAATTACCTACTCTTCTAATTTATGTGCAATCAAGGTAAAAGGATTAACTATTGTGGCTATATTTACATTCTGATTAAAATTTTGAGGCCTCTGGAATTCGGTTGTGAATCCTGGACCTCGAGAAGTACTAGGTTGTTCAGATTGATTAGCTTCAGCATATTCGCTTAAATCGGGTTCTGAAAAGCACTCCCTCTCGTCCTCGCTCATAACATTAAGGTTATGCTGCGATCGAGTAATAATCCTGTTTCATGAAGCCATTTTTGTTTTAGATGTTGGCCTAACCACAATACAATAGATTCACCTCTAATATACAAAAAAATAAATTAAAATTAAAAATACTTCACATGCACTGTTTCTTAACCAACATACAAATATATATATACACTGATATACTACACTACACTACAATACAATATTTTGCCTTGGGGATTCGTACAGTTTTCTCTTTGATAATTTGTTATTGTATGCACAGAACAGATGTAATTATGGTGCACTATTCCGCAAGGCAAAATGCAGATTAAAAAGAAGAAAAAAAAACAGTCCTTACCTTTGTAGTTTCTGGCAGTAGCACACATTAAATCTCTTTTCAATTTTCTTTTATACACGAGCATTCAAATATGCAGATTTCTCCAAGTATGCTCACAATCCACAATACATTTACATATTAAGCATGAAACAGAAAAAAATTGTTCAGATTAGTACACATAGAATATTATACATGGACACACACATTAAAAGCAAATATTTCAGTCTCTTAAATATTCCACAAAACAACAGTTTATGACGATAATCACCTTTTTCTTTAATTTTATGCTACAGGTCCAATTACAACAATGGTCATCAATCTTCGGGTTCTAATTATTCCACTTATTTGATGAACTCATGATCTATTTTATTTCTTATTAATCTCAGGGTTTAATGTGTGCTTTTAATCGGATTCTTCTACAATCTTCCAAGGTTAATTTATTCAAATTCAGATTTTTCTTTCTTCTTAGTTCGAGCCCCACGTTCTAGCGCGACATTTTATGTAACGTTCTTCTGTTTGATGTTTTGGTTGGTGGTGGAAATTTATTTTGTTTATTGTAGTGCTTCGGTATTATAGAAGCGACATCAGCGGTAGTGCAAGCTTTCGTCGTCTTCACATAAAGATTCAGTAGGCACGTAAAATTTTATTTGAGGCATACGTTGGTTATTTAAGTTGGTACACCTCATATTATTTCATATATTCAGTTACGGATGCCTGTGGTTTAACTTTCCGTAGCCTAACCAAGGAGGTTAGAATCTCTGGAGATGCCCTAAACACTGACTAAGTGAAGCCAGCAAACTGGGCATTTCGCCATTTGTTTTTGCCCAAAACATTGGCCATAGTGTCTGTGTATAGGGGTTCTAGTCGTTGAAATGTGCGTCATATATAAGTAAATACTCCAATATGACTGTCAGTTTAGTTGCTTACGTAACGAAGGCAACATGCACAAGGGATTTTAAGCGGGAAATCTTTGTTTTGGGCACAAAAGCATGGTTCCTCTGGCTTCACACAATGTCTGTTCTCAGTATAGGTAACGCCACCTCCCTTTATTCTAACGTCCTTGAGCCTAACATAGTTTACGGATTATATTTTAACTGATGGACATGGACTCTACTGATCTCAGGGGCTTGTTTTAAAAATTATAAATTCTTTTTGTAATATAATCTTTTCTTTCCAGGTAGTTCCATTTAACGAAGCACGTCACATAAACATTCAATAGTCTTTACCTATAAAAGTCATAACATTTTTATAATTTTTTGTCACTTTGATTCACAGATAATTCAAAGATGTTACACTTAAAAGTTCTTCAATTATTAATGGGAAGGTCAGGTGCCAACTACTATTGATATGGTCGACACAAAATTTTAAATTAATATTTCTCCTATATTTCACCTTAAGCACAGATTTACAAAACACTGTCAAAGTCACACGATATATTTTAAATAAGCAGTTCTCTATAGTTCATTTAAAAAAATCGCAGTTTGATATTTTTGGCAAAGTCAATATTTAAAATTATTCCTTTTTTGGAACAAGTTAAAGTGATTTGATTTAATGTTTGTCAATGAAGAAAACCTTTTTAGCAATGATTAATATTTTCTTGACTATTACTTTCCCATCGGGAGGCAGAATTTTTCTAAGTATGTAGCCTATCCCGAAATAAAGTCCACAGATATTATTTACGCACTCGCGTATAACTTCGATTTAATTAAGCCTTTCAAATAAATTCAATCATAGTAAACCAGAAGTTCGGAATATTTTTGCACCTGACTATCTATTTCAGATACAACCACAAAGACTGTGTGAGATCTTATCGTTACGAGCAACAAATTCTGAGAGCTTTTAACGTTGGGAGAAACAAAGACTGAGAGAGCCAGTAGCTATACTGCGGAACTATTTATACTACTATTGCGACAAAAGATTACTCTGATTTACGGTGTTTAGACGCGGTTACTCTGAGACTGAACTGTTTCAATACTTCAAAGATATATTGACAGTTACTGAAATTTTGACAAATACGTAAAAATTCTGCCTCTTACAAATTATTAGAATTGAATCAGGATAAAAATGGCTAGTTTGTGCTGTGATTGCGATGTAGTGTTACACCTCCTGTGACTTAGGCAGTCAAAATCTTCATTTTCGTGTAGCAACCTTTAGTTTATTTCTATTTTATTCTGTTTTTTATATTTCATAAATAAAAAACTACTGGCGACCCTTAAATTTGATTTCAGAAGTAGGTTATAAGAAAAAACGATTGCATCAATTTACGGAAGTAATTTCACAGATGACATTTAAGTAGTATTATGAGTTTTCATTCATCTAACTGGCTATATTCACATCATTGTGATCTGTAAACAATTATAGTCAATCTTATATAGGATTTAATAAAATCACACGTACTTTCAGCGCGAACTATGTTGACACTCGGCACTGTGGCTGATTGGAGCAACCTTAAATACCTGTACCGTTTACGATCGTTCGCCGGGTAATCAAGTTATATTGTACGAACAGTATACATTAAAAAAAAAAACGAGAGTTATTTACAACTTGTACAAAAGCCAGACCGCAGTTATTAGACTCGAAGGGCATGAAAGGGAAGCATCAGTTGGGAAGGGAGTAGGACAGGGTTGTAGCCTTTCACCGATGTTATTCAATTTGTACATCGAGCAGGTGGTGAAGGAAAGCAAGGAAAAATTTGGAATAGGGATTAAAGTTCAGGGGGAAGAAATAAAAACATTGCGTTTTGGTGATGACATTGTAATTCTGTCAGAGACAGCAAAGAACCTGGAAGAGCAGTTGAATGGAATGGACAGTGTGTTGAAGAGAGCGTATAAAATGAACAATAACAAGAGCAAAACAAAAATAATGGAATGCGGTCTTAGAAAATCAGGCAATGCTGAAGGAATTAGATTAGGTAACGAAACAATGAAGGTGGTAGATGAGTTTTGTTACTTGGGTAGTAAAATAACACGCGAAGGTCGCAGTACAGAGGATATAAAATACAGAATGGCAATGGGAAGAAAAGCATTTTTGAAAAAGAGAAATTTGATAATATCGAATATTAATTTAAGTGTAAGGAAGTCTTTTCTGAAGGCATTTGTGTGGAGCGTTGCCTTGTACGGGAGTGAAACATGGACGATAAGCAGTGCGGACAGGAAGAGAATAGAGGCTTTTGAAATGTGGTGCTACAGAAGAATGCTGAAGATTAGGTGGGTAGATCGCATAACTAATGAAGAGGTACTGAACAGAATTGGTGAGAAATGGATTTTTGGCATACCCTGACTAAAAGAATGGATCGCTTGGTAGGACACATTCTTAGACATCGAGGAATCGTAAATTTAGCATTGGAGGGAAGTGTGTGGGGTAAAAATCGCAGAGGGAGACCAAGAGATGCGTATAGTAAGCAGATTCAAGTGGATGTGGGGTGCCGTTCTTATGAGGAGATGAAAAAGCTTGCTCAGAATAGAGTAGGGTGAAGAGCTGCATCAAACCAGTCTCCGGACTGCAGACCATAACAACAACAAAGTTTTTTTTTTTGTGAAAAGAATATCTTTAAACTATGTGGTTATTTTTCGTCATTAGCGGAGAAAAAAACGTTGAAAATGATACCTCAATCATTAATTTTGGATAAATAATACGGGAGATATGACGTACCCACAAAAAACACCAATGAGAAATAATATATAGTGATACACCAGGTTCGAGAATGCGATTCTTTAGGGGCTTATATCTCGGTTCAAAAGAGAGAGAGAGAGAGAGAGAGAGAGAGAGAGAGAGAGAGAGAGAGAGAGAGAGAGAGAGAGAGAGAGAGAGAGAGAGCAAGAGACGGAGAGAGAAGGGGTGAAATAGTTTGGACAGCCCTTGTCGTAGCGATCATTTTTATTGCTAGCAGAAGAAAGGGCATACTGCAACTATCCTGCAGTTCAGGGTCAATTTTAAACGCTACATACGTCCTGGAGACCAGGCAAAGATAAGCATTCGTGGGTGTCCCACAGCCAAATATGAAATTAAATAATCAATCATTCATTCCCATTCTTAGGTGTTCTGTTATTTGGTGACACATGAAAATTTTTTCCAGACCGGGACTAGAATCCAAGGGGGAAAAAATACCTACTGAGCAAAGAGTCAAGGAACAAACTGGAACAAAAACGAACAAACAACGGTAACAAGAACAATAAATAAATAAGTGGTTATGGTACTCCTTACGAATAGCGGGAGACCCGAGTTCGATTCCCGGTCCGGCACAAATTTTTATTTGTCACCAAGAACTTCGAATGAATAAATGGTTATTTAATTTTTTTATTCGTTTGTAGCAGTTGCTGCAGGAGAAAAATAAGAAATATACACGACCATTGCCAGAGATGGGGCGAGGGTGGAGGAGTAGCTGCCTCCCCCTACAAATTGAAAGATATTAGTAGTCTGTTGGAAGAATTAAATTCGGTTGGCTGATATACAAAATTGTTAAAAAACATTCGAGGAGATGAAGTTCTAATTAACTGTCCGCGTGGTGTGAGGCATCAAGGGTGGTCGTTTCCGCCGGAGGTTCGAGTGCTCCCTGGGCCTGTGTGTGTTGTCCTTAATGTAAGCTAGTTTAAGTAGTTTGTAAATCTAAGGACTGATGACCATAGCAGTTTAGGTTTAGGTTTAGAAACGTTTGAACATTTTTGTTATTGAAATAAATCGCAATTTGCGATTTTATGGCTTCACTGTATTAGGTTTCGATGGAATACCAAACTGTGGCGAATGAACATTGTGCCCGGCCGGGATTCGAACCCGGGATCTCCTGCTTACTAGGCAGACGCGTTGACCACTCCGCCACCGAGGACACAGTGACCAGCCCGACTGCAGAGTACTCTTCCCTGCACGTCTCCCGCCACACACAAATCTCCATTCGCCACGCTGTCTCATTCCTATACTACTTGTGCTTGACGTATCAGAAGGTTAATTAATTTGCTTCTGTTATGAGAGAGAGAGAGAGAGAGAGAGAGTCTGAAGACAACTTCTGACAAAAAATTGTACTCGGCTACTCATCTGAGTGAGTAACCCAGCTTTCAGCAAAATACCATCGACCGCACTTAATAGAATGAATTTTCATTAAAGTGTACGAACGGAGCCAGAGGGTCGGGGTAAAAGCAGAGGCTAATGCGAAGAGGGGATGTGGGAGACCTGCAAGCAGTAAGGAATGCTACGGGGGGAGCACGTAAACCTCTGACGTAATATTGCGTGTGTTTGTTGGTATTACCATCGCAATTAGAGAATGAGTTTACTCCATCATATGCGCCTGAGAATGTAACGACCCCAATATAATGGAATGAAGCTAACACATCGATTTCGCCTTGCTGATCACGATCACTTACAGTGCGTATGTGTTAGTATTCAAGTCCACAAGTGCAGGGTGTTATTGCAGGTATTGTGCCTAGTGAACTGCAGTACTTGTGAAGCAGTCTGCATTTGGTACAGAATACAGTTAGGTGCCTCAGCTGATTGGGCGGCTTTTCCGAATATGTATACGAAACCAGAGCTGCTGTCAGCTGTCCGGGTGATGCACATGGTGTGCCGGATGCAGGGGCTGACTCCCTACGTCACAGAGAAGGGCATGCACCGGCTGAGGAGGACGCCGGGTTGCAGCGCGACGGCTGTCGTCATGGCCGTCCTGCACTCGTTCTCCACCGTGTTCTTCTGCATCCGACAGCTCCAGGTGTGGAAAGTCTCCGGACTCTCACTGTTTTCCATCATCATGATGAGCAGCATCGGAGTGTGTTCCGCAGTATCCATAGCGGGCATCGTCATCGATCTCTTTGGAAACTTGCGTGAACACGAACAGATCGTGTCGATCGTTTACGACTGCCAGAAGATACTGTGCAATTACGGACGGGATACGTTGCGACCGTTTGTCGTTATGGGCGCAGAATTCCTCTTCGTCGTGGTAATGGTGTCTACGAAGACTATTCTCTGGTTTCACGCGTTCGAAGAGGTGCATTCGAACATTTGGCCCGGAGTAGTGATTCCGACGACGATCCTGGGGTACACCATCCTGTTCAAGTTCGTGAATATAGCGCTATTCGAGAAGTACTGCTTCGACTGCATGAATTACGGCCTCGGTGCGATGGGGAGCGGCGACGAGAAAGGTCAAGAAATGTGCTCGCTCGCAGAGACGGAGTGCTGGAGCAAATGGGCAGACCTGGAGGCCGGCACAGTAGCGGAGCGACGAGGATTCGAGGCCATCGAGAGTGACGTCATCCACGCGCTGCGGGAGGCGTACGAGCGGCTGTGCCAGCTGACGGAGGCGGCGGTGTCGGCGCACCGCTGCTGCCTGTCGCTGCTGGCGCTGGGCGCGCTCAACTGCACCGTCTGCATGACGTACCAGCTGGCGGCGACGGCGGGCGCCGAGCCGGCGACGGCGCCGCGCTCCCTGCTGCGCTGGTTCAACGTGGCCAGCAACGTGGCGACGTTCGCGCTGCTGTCACTGCCGGCGCACCGTGCAGAGCGCGCCGCCGCCGCCACGGTGGCCGCGGTCGCCCGCCTGCTGCTGCGCCAGCCGCCACGCACCGACGCCGAGCGCCAGCTGCTGCTGTTTGCGCAGCACCTGCTGGCCCGCAGGCCCGAGTTCCGCCTCTTCGGTGCCGTCAGCCTCGACACCAAACTGCTGCTCTACTTCGTGTCTGCTGTCACCACCTACACGGTGATCCTCCTCAGTTTCAAGCATTCTGCCGCATCCGTATAACCCTCAGCGCAGATCTGCCAACATTAAGATTTTCTCTAATTTGACACAAAAATTCCTCCAAATCATATGAACCCCACCCCCCCAAAAAAAAAACAGTTTTTTATGTGGCAAATTTATTCTACGTAGTTAGGAACAAATATACACTTATGCGATTTTTTAGTAGGGTTGATCTGTCTTCAGAAAAACACTGTGTTTCTTCTTCTTGACACTATGACATGTTCACTGCAGTTTCAGCATCTTCAGTGGACTTTTATTTATTCATTGATTTACTTGTTTTTGTGTGTGGTTCCTTATAGAGTGTTTTTCAACCTGTGGGTCGCAACCCCCAAGGAGGTTACAAAGTCTTGCTCGGGGGTCGTCATCGCTGGAGGAAGTAGTTGTCCCATGAAATAACTAAGGTTCAGTAATATAAAAACAGATGCCTAAATGAAGTTTATTTAAAGTCAAAATTATGGAGTTACTTGTGTAACGTTAATTATAAACTGAATAGATCATATATTATTTTTTAATACTGTGTGTTAATGATGAATGAGCGGAAGGCCTGGAAACTATTTTCAGGAATCAATCGACAGGCAAAAGAACTTGATAGCATAAGAAATTCTGAAAAATTAAAAAAATATATTTACTTGATTGCAAATTGTCTATACAGTGAAACCTTTCTTCATCAGCACAAATCACATCTGAGTCTTTGTCTGAAAGGCCAAACACTCGTTAGTCAAAATATATGTTTTCTGTTGGGATCATGTAAAACTAGAAAAATGTGTTCCATTCCGAAAAATGCACACAAAAAAGCATGGTCCAAAAATTTAAAAGAAAGCTGTAGCAAAAGCAGGAAGATTCAGTTTATTTCCTTTGTTTTGTGTCTTGTCGCCGCCGGTTGTCCTGCATGTTAGTGCCTGAGTGGAGAGAGATCGACACAGGAAAATAGCTTGCACACGTGTGTGGGTACGGAGTCTGAGGTGACCAGCCAGTGGGACAGTAGAAACTAGAAACACTTAGCTAGATTATTGCAAGATATATATTTCGCAGTAATTGTACAATACTTAACTTTGATAATTGCAGACTAGTGGAAAGCAGACATACAGGTACATGGTTTAAGAAGACTAGGTATAAGTCTGCCTACTGATGAGAGTCTGTTCTGGTGTCTGTCCTATTGCCAAGTGGCCGATACAGTTCAGTGGTGGCCCCAAGCAGAGTTACAGCAGATGGAACATGCAGCTGACGTCCTAAGATCACTGGTTGCAACGCAGGGGACGGCGAAAGTACGTGGCATGCACTTCAGACTTGTATGACACCACACTTTTATCTGACATAGTTTTATTACGTTTCATGGGGGCGGGGGGAGAGGCCACCAGATTATTTTTATTTGGAAGGGGTCTTCATTCCTGCATTGAGCTGAGTCTTAAGTGTACATTATTTATGGTGTTTTAACATTTGAAAAACTGTGTTTGAGAATCACAAGAGTCTACAGAAGTGATTAAACATTAATTGAAAAAATATATGTATTTTTAAAATACTTTCATAACTACAATCACTATAACTTCCATTCATACAAGTGTGTGTGTGTGTGTGTGTATGTGTTGCAACTGTGTCAATGGCGTATACTCATTTACCACTGATGCATGAGGTTCGGTTTGGAGCAGCTTATGGAGTAAATATATCATATTACAATTAGCCTCATATATTATTACTACATTATGTTCGTTATTTTATTGTTAGTACTCAATGATGAGGAATTTCTAATGGTATTAAATAATTTGGAAGTGGAAAACTTCATTGAAAATGACGCAGATTTAATCTGGAATCTTGCAGATACATTCGTTACAATGCCAGTGACTACAGAAGTTTAAGACAAATTTTTCACTTAGCTCGATGAAAACAATGTGCAACAAACAAATGATGCTTGTTATAACGTTTGTCAAAAGAAAGTATCTGCTTATGTGAATATAACTGAGTTGGAAACGATTGTAATGTATTTAAGATAGTCCTCAAACACACGTTTTTGTGAAAATGAGAAAATATTTTAAAAACGTAATATATCATTCTGTCATTTGTTTTGTCATAGTTATCCAGTGATTTTAAAAATTTCAATTTTGGTTTAATCAGGGGCCTGAAAGTAAACTGGCACTACCACTGCTCATACTGTAAAATGGTTGGGTCACAAGAAGAAGAAGAAGCTCAGTGTTCTGCTGAAGGCAGACCAACCCAACAAAAATAATCAAAATTACCTAGGCAAACACAAACAAGAAGAGCTAACTCAAATTATTAAATGTATACTTGTACGAATGCGTGGTCTCATGGCGATATGAATGAACAAAATCTTCTTATTCCTCCAGCCATATTAGCTGCTTAGAATTCCACAAATTTTCCCCCAATTCCTCTGTGGCCATTGTCAAGTGATACATGACTCATGCCTTGACATTACCTTGCAGTTATACAGGGTCATTTATTCCATCATGTAGAAACTCCAGTGATTGATCAAGGAGAGGATATGAAACAAGAGAGATCTACTGATGTCCCCAAATGTGTGATTTTCTTGCTACAGACCATTATTCAGTCATACTTTAATACAGAAACTGCAATACAATACCCACTGCACCTTGCAGCCCTACAGCATGTGTTAAAATGGTCTCAAAGTGCCTCAACACATACATATTCATGCTGTCTTTGACACATGAATACTAAAATCGCAGTGGTGGAAACATTGCATGAATGCACTGCTCCAGGCTCCACACCTGGAATGAGCTCTGAGTACACAATACTTTATGGTCCCATAACAACCAGTCGCACAGATTGAGATCAGAAATCGATCTGGATCTGATCCATCGACCAAGAAAGACATGACTGAGATGCATCTGGACCTTAATGGCAACTGGACTGGAGCACCATCATGTACCAGCCACATAACTCTTGAAATCATCAGTGCAACAGTATGACTCATTAGGATGCGTTCACACTGCCGGCCGGGCCGAGCCGAGCCGAGATATGCCGAGCCGACTGGCGCCTAGTCGGCGCACGCCAACGCCCTAGGTGTTCACACTGCGCGCCGGGCCGAGCCGAGCCGAAAAAAGGGGGAGAAAATCAACTTTTCCTATTTTCAAGTTGCAAAAAATTTTGACGATATATAAGACCACGCCACATCGTTTTATCATCTTATTTTTTTCCTTAAAAGCTCTGCCCTGCCTATGAAAAAAATAAAAAGTCTACTTTTCATTCCGTTTCGTATCGCTCTTCGCTCGATTTTGATGAAACTTTCGGTTAAAAAATCTGCTTTTCGGACACAGGGTAGTACAACATCTTAGCTTTCGAATAAAACATTCAACTTTTTGATGTGCTGCGGGGGCGGCTGCCGAGGTCGCGTGGGCGGTCTGCATGTTGCGCGAATCTGCTGAGAGAAACGCAGAAGGAGCATGGGGCACACAACAAGGGTTAATTTGGTTGCGGCGCCTGTCTACAACTCCGTCAGGTCCTGAAATTTCAAACATGGAAGCATCGAACCATTTGACGATCTCACCTCGCTCCCATCGTCTGCAAACGTTAAAAACTCTGTAAAAGACTGCGTTATGCGGAGCGAAGCGATATTTGGTGTCGGTGGCTGTTGCTCCGGGCGGCGCGGCGGGTGGAGCAGACGGAGCAGGTGCGGTGGCGGCGGCCGTGCAGAAGCTCGGCCGGCGATGACCCTTCTGGTGGATGCGAGCGGTAGGAGGCGAGGAACAGTTGGAGAGCTGATTTCTGTGTGTGCGCCGAACGGAGTTTGGACATCTGCTGCTTAAATGTCTGGACGAAGCGTTCCACAGCGCCGTTTGAGTGCGAATGAAATGGTACACTGGTGCGATGCTTAATTCCATTGCGTGCACAAAAGGAGCGAAATTCTTGCGATGTGGAGGGCCGTTGTCAGAGACTATCAGTTCAGGGAGACCTTCCAGACAAACAAATTGAAGACATCTACATCTACATAGATACTCTGCAAATCACATTCAAGTGCCTGGCAGAGGGTTCATTAACCACTTTCATAACTTTTCTCTACCGTTCCATTCTCTAATAGCGCGCGGGAAGAAAGAACACCTAAATCGTTCCGTTTTCGATCTGATTTCTCTTATTTTATTTGGGTGGTCATGTCTCCCTAAGTAGGTGGGTGCTAGCAAAATATTTTCACATTCAGAACTAAAAGTCGGTGATTGAAACTTCTAAAACAGATCACGCTGCAATGAATAACGTCTTTCTTTTAATGATTTCCACCCCAATTCTTGCAACATTTCCGTGACGCTATCCCCCCGTAACGTGATAAAACAAAACGAGCTGCCCTTCTCTGAACTTTCTCAATGTCTTCCGTCAGTCCCACCTGGTGAGGGTCCCACAAGGGGCAACAGTACTCCAGGAGAGGACGCACAAGTGTGATGTAGGCAGTCTCTTTGGTGGAGCTGGTGCATCTTCGAAGCGTTCTGCCGATGAAACGTAACCTTCGGTTCGCCTTCCCCACAATACTTTCTATGTGTTCTCTCCAGTCAAAGTTGTTCGTAATTGTAACTCCTAGGTATTTGGTAGAATCTACGACCTTAAGGTTTGACTGATTTATCGCGTAATTAAAGTTCAGCGGATTTCTTTTAGTGGTCATGTGTATTACTTCACACTTTTCTTTATTTAGTGTCATTGCCAATTTTCGCACCATGCAGAAATTTTGTCTAAATCGCTTTGCAGTTGCTTTTGATCCTCAATTGACTTCACTAACTGATAAACGACAGCATCATCCGCCAACAGTCTAAGGGAGCTATTCAGATTGTCTCCTAAATCGTTTAAAAACACGAGGAAGAGTAGGGGACCTATAACGCTTCCCTGTGGAACGCCAGATATCACTTCTGTTTTACTCGATGACTTACCGTCAATTACACCGAACTGTGTTCTTTCTGTTAGGAAATCGTGAATCCAATCGCACAATTGGGGAGATATTCCATAATCACGCAATTTCATAAGAAGCCGCTTGTGGGGTACAGTGTCAAAAGCCTTCCTGAAATCCAAAAATATGGAATCGATTTGAGATCCCTTGTCGATGGCACTTAACACTTCATGTGAATAAAGGGCAAGCTGTGATACTTTCTGAATCCGTGTTGACTACTGGTTAATAGGTCGTTCTCTTCGAGGTAGTTCATAATATTCGAACAAAGTATATGTTCCAAAATCCTGCTGCAAATCGACGTCAATGAGATAGGCCTGTAATTTTGGGGACAACGCTGTAATCTTGCTAATGGCAGTCCTAGAAGACATTGGCACTGCAAATGGGTAACCACTAAAAGCATCAACCACAATAAGCGACTTAGTGTTCCAGAACGGACCAGCATAGTCAATATGCACTCGTTGCCATGGTGAATCTGCTTTGCGCGAAGCAAAAAATTTCTGAGGTGGGGCGGACTGGTTGGTAGCGCAGACTGAACACTTGACGTCATCTGTTCTATATGGGCGTCCATACCTTGCCAAGTACAGCGTCGCCGTGCCAATTGCTTAGTGCAAACCATTTCCCAGTGTTCTTGGTGAAGTAAGTTCAATACGTCTTTCTGCAAACGTAGTGGGATCAACACATCCGATTGTCCACTGTCATTTGAAACTAGAATGACACCTCTATGGACTGAAAGTTCATTTTTTCTAGCAAAATAGCGACGCATCAGCGAATTTTTAATGTCACGTTGAGAGGGAGGTCATTGTGTGTGAATGTACCGCAGCAAAATTCGTACATCGGGGTCTGTTTCTGTGGCCCGAGCAATTTTCCTATAGTCCAACAGGAAGGATGGCAACAAACTATCTTCCTATGCATCTATCTGACAACAAGACGTCGCAGAAGCGTAAAAGTCTTTTGACTTTGACATTGCTCTCCGTGTTCTAAGTGGTTAATCGTATTTCTTTAATTCATAATTCAAGTAGTATAGAGATCAATGGTCTACTTTGCGATCTGAATTTTTCCCGGCGCATTTCAATGTTGAAAATTTCTCGGGTATGCAACCCGGTTGCATCGTAATTCCTCCACGATATTTCGGCACTCGTATACGTTGCCAATCTTCATGGTGTTCCTGATGATGGTGGGCTGCTCCTCTCGGCGCTATATATGTATATATGTATATATATATATATATATATATATATATATATATATATATATATATATATATGTTGGTGGGGGTAGCGGCAAACATTTGTAGGGCGCCCATAGGAGCAGCACAGCTTTTGAACAATGGCATCGTTGCCAACTTCTAGAACACCCCAATAAGAGACGCAAATGCTAAATCCAAATTTTATTCTAATCATCTGTTACAGACAACGGTGAAACTTTCAGACATCCTACATTTCAAAGGCAAAATGTATCCCCTTCAGTTATACTAGAAGAAAACTTATTTGTCTAATATTTCTGTTATATGTAATCCGGAAATGTTAATAAAACGTAATTTTTACAAGAATTATAGACTTTCTTTTTTTAAGTCTTGTTTTAGTTTTCACTCTTCCATATAAATTTTCCGATATTTTATCACTTACGACAAATTCACCTACTGGTCAATGACTTGTGACATAGTTGTATTTCACTTCTTGATTGTTGTGTCTGCTTTCAGTCTCAGAACAAAACGTCAGAAATGCGTTAACGATGTAAAATAAAATGCTATTGGGGTTATAAATGAACACTTTGATAGAACTTCAAATCTGTATTCACATATAGCAAAGCGAAATACTTAACAAACATAATACTTAACACAATACCAAACAAACATAACGATTTCTTTAATCATGAATGGCAGTATTTGTCCGTCTATACAACTACAAATAAAATGCGATTTCAAACCCCGCTATCAACACTCCTCACCTAATGTCAAATGAAATCATATACCCACCTCTCCGCTAAACACGAGACTCTCCGAACATGTCACACATATTGAAATAAAACTCCCAAGTTTCAATATTACTGTTCCTTCTTCACAATGAATATGCAGTACCTTAATTACTTAATAAAAACCAAATGACAAATTTCTCCCCTCTACCAACCACCATCCCACTTACTACCCATCACTGTTGTCTTCCATTTCACTTCACATCCCACCTTACCACATCCAACTACCATTCAGTCATATTTTCCCTACTACAACCCTCCCCCTAATAATAATAATAATAAATAAAAACGTTTCCACAAAAATAAAAATAAACAGATAAATAAAAAAAATTAAATTATATTTTTTCCACTATTCCATTCCGCTTACATCAAAACTAAATACACTAAAACAAAATTTATTATAAAACATATAAAAAGACCTACATTCGTGATGTTGGCAACTCTCCAATAGCACATGTGCAGACTCAGTCAAAACAAAAACAAACATATCTGATCTGTGTAAAACAGTTATGGACAGTGCAAAAGTGACAGTGAAAGTAGTGGAAAAAACAATGACACAGCATAAAGAACCGGCGGTACTGCATGAAACAGATCGGCATTCCATGATGTGAGGCGAAAACAAGACAAAATTTCCGTAAGTAACGAAACATTAGGCCTACTTTTCATGTTTCGTTAACGAACTGTTTTCGATCTAAAAACAAAACAAACTGTAGATTTCTATTTTTACAGACCACTGAATATGTTTTACTGTCATTAAAACGAAACGCGTCTGGCGAGAAAAATCGCTCTTTTTTTTATTTTTTTATTTTTTTTTTTTTTTTTATTTTTTTTTTATTTATTTATTTATTTTTTTTTTTTTTTTTTTGCTGGGGAGACGGAAAAACACTGCCATTCATAATTATGAAAGCAACTACGGACATCATGGCCACACAAACGAAGAATATAACGATCTCTAACGTAAAAATGTCTAAATAAGGCTGAGACCAAAGATAGGATACGACTGCAATCAGTGATTGCTGTACAATCTGGATGTATAACTCTGGTGTCTGAGAATAGAACGGTAGCGTACCTGCATGTTCATATATTGTGCTCATGATTTTGCATTGCCCGCTATTTTGAAATTTGGCAAACGAATTTACACCAATTTATACGGGACAAATATTTACTTGCTTCTTGTTTTGAACTTTATGTCAATAAAGTTGGATGGTATGGGAACGGAATCCAAGCGTATTTTCTTTTCGTATTCTAGTAACATGTCACAGCAGCCGTATTTGAATTTGAGAAGAAACGAAATTTGAACATCTTAAGAACATTTCGAAGCAGTCATATTTGAATTTGACGAAGTATGACCATTCTGGCTGGCACGCTCAGACGGCTGAGGTTAAACGTATCGGCAGTATTGAGATTGTAACAGGTGAAAGATTTTAATAACAAATTTGATCATACACTATTAAGCTCGTTGCCTATTATGTAACGGTAGAAGCTCTGTGGTGTCAACCATAAACTTGCCATGTCAACATCATAAAATTACGTAATATATATTAAGACTCAAATAATATAAAATGTAATTACAGTTATTCAGATAATTCGTGTAAAAGAACTACGACTAATTTAGCTCCTACAGAAAAAAACGTACGGAAAGTATACGGGTACTTAGAAATGGCAAACAACCGTGATGAGCAGTTATGGAAATCATTAGACCTAACGGTGATTTTGGGACGTTTCTTACAATTCATTTCACGCTGTATTTCATAATCTCGTTACCCTGGGGCCGACAGACGCACGTGATCGTTGATTGCCGGAATCTGTTCCTTCAGTACAAATCGGCAGACATTCTGCTGTCAAAATTCAACTTCAGCAACTGTAATGCTGCAGTACCTTTTAAACAATATCAAAACCATAAGCATGACTGTTATTTCTGATTTCTATCATGTTACCGATTTAAATGTTTTCACGACCAGTAAAGTCTTGAGAGATAATGTGAAATATAATTATTGCTTAACATTTACAAGAATAATTTATAATTTCAAGTGTAGCGCATTTAACATCCAAAGATAATGTTATCGAGTCGCAAATGCAGTTCAGCTACTGCTAAAAAATTATCGATAAATGTTATTGACATTTGACACTGATAAGCATAGTGAGGTAATTAATGCTCATTATCTTTAATTCTAGAACAATTCACCTTATTGAAGTGTCCGTTAGAAGTAGCACCAAAATTCAGCTGTATTAGTTAGGAGCTATGTACTTTTTCTACAAGCTAACTTCACTGAATTTCTTTCCGATAGTTAATGAATATGAACTTTTCTTCACTACACATGACAATCTCTCTCCTGTACACCTATTCCGGTCACAATACGAGTTACACGTATTACACACTGTCACGTCACGTCAAGGAGTACGATGAAGTGTTATCTTCGGCGTGAGAACCACTTCAAATCTAATAATGTTAATATTTCTCGTAAACGTTTCTTTTTGGAATATTCACGTCACACTCTGAAGTATCGAACATTCACTTGAGAGTTATGTGATAAATACTCTCCGCACAAATTGGTGATTTGCGTTTTTTTCCCTGATAACTGTTTAAGAAAGCAACATATTACATCACATTTTGAAGAACCTTTTACCACATCGCAAGCAACATAAGTAATACAATTTCAAAAATTCTTTCATTTAAAGTTACAGTAAAAGAATATCACGTCTTCCAATTTCGCACCAATCTCCCTGGTTGCCAGTCGGACTGCAATAACAAAAGCAAAATACAATCTGTTATTTAAATACACTGCAGTAGATACTGCTTCTGTCCAAAAACATTTTGGTAATCCTGCATCTAGTAATAATAATTGATGAAAAATTAATAATGAAAATAAAATGTCGATAAGTTGTCGGAAAAGTTCCATTGACCTGTACATTTTTAAGCTTATCGAATTTTTTAATTAGTAGAAATTGAGAGCATTCGTCAATAATATTGTCCTTTTTAAGGTTTAAAATACTTTTAAGTGAAATGTACTTTAGAAAGTTCTTGTCTTTTGTACAACGCATTGATCCTGTTACTGCAATCAAAGATAGATCTGTTTGCATCCTATGAGATTTAACATCCGTAACATTTTTGGAAGCCGTTGACCTTCTTTGAAATACATAGTTTTATAGGCAAAATGACGACATTAAAAAAAACCGACGGGTGGTATCCTGTTCTTTACTTGCAACGTGTGGTATCATATGCTTTAATTCTCACTAAATTACTACCCGTGAAATGACCAGCAATATCATTACTATAAATCACCTCGTTAATAATCCCGTGACATTTTTTCTTTTACACAACACACTGATCTAGGCATTCCTGTGACTGTAATAAACGATAGATCTGTCTGAATCCCGTGAAATTTCTTACAAATAATATGAAACGTATTCTACTTGAACGCACACGCGTAACCTTTTTGGAGGCGGCTGACCTTTTCTAATGGTTTTACAGCAGAAATGACGGCATTGTTCAATGCAGACGGGTGGTAACTGCGATTTACTTGCCACTATACCGCTAACAATGAAATAAGTAGCAATTATATTTACGGTATTATTTACCAAAACATTTTGTTTATTAATATCATTGCTTTCAAGCATTTTTAGGTAATTAATTTATTGTGCCGAAAAACGTAAATCAACACCATGCCACCAAAATGGTTAGCAATAACTCACAGAAATGAATGTATACCTTCTTGAAATTACGGATAAGTTAACGTTTTTATTTATTTATTTATTTTATTTTAATTTATTTACTTTTTACATTGATAAAAGAGTTTAATTGTAAAGAAGAAGCACATCGATTCACGTGATTAATTTTGTTGGCCCAATATGAGCTTTTTTGGTTAAATTTTACTTATCATCCTGGCAGCCTCGCGTGATATATTTAGTAATCATGTGAAGTTCACATTAGCCAATCAAGTGACAACGCAAATGTTTTGAAATGTAATCTTCTTCTTTCGAGGGCACAGTAGTTACAGATACTAAGCGGACGAGGGTCAACTACAGAGCAGGAACAGCATTATTTAGTTACTTCATGGTCTGCACGAAATACTAATCAAGACATTCTATGTGCATTTGTAAGAACATTAACATATCGGCAAGAAATTTATGTCGTGTTGTAAATACCATATTCATGCGTTAGTGGTAGGTAAAATTTTACTCAACAAACTAGAAAGAGAGACGTTGAATTAAAATTTGTGCCAAGGCAGGTATTCCAAACATGTTTCTGATCTACCAGTGCATAAGTAACTATTTTTCATTAAAAATGTCTATAGAGTTCCACAAAAGGGAGGAAATTTAGGTGAACAGCCTTAAGAGGAAATTGCCATAACGTGTAAACTAATTACAAGTATTTTTCTTATCTGAAAATCACCCTACTTCCTGGATCTGAATTTCAGTTACGTATGTGTCTACTGTCCGTTTCATAATGCTTGAACCCTGATTTTCAGCTTGTTCAAATGTTTGTCGAACTTATGGGACTTAACTACAGGGTCATCAGTCCCTAAACATACAAACTACTTATGAACTATCTAATACTAAGGACGGCACAAATATCCATGCCCGAGGGGATTCGAACCCCCGACCGTAGTGGCCGTGAAGACCGTGACTGGCGCGCCGTAGTCCCCACGGCCACCGCGGCGATAGGCGCCGTTATTGCAATGATTCCCATTCCAGATCCTGTATCATTTCCGTAACGCTGTCTCTCCTGTATCGTGACAATACGAAACGAGCTGCCCTTCTTTGGAGTCTTTTGATGTCCTCCGTCAAACCCACCTGATAAGGATCCCACACTGGGCAGCAATACTCCAAAAATGGACGGACAAGCGTAGTGTATGCAGTTTCTTTTGTAGTTCTGTTGCATGTTTTAAGGGTTCTGCCAATAAAACGCAGTCTCTGGTTCGCCTTTCCCACGACATTATCTACGTGTTCTTTCCATTTTAAGTCTGAAGTAAAAGTAATTCCTAGGTATTTTGTGGAGTTTACGGCCTTCACTTTTGATTGATATATCTTGTAAATTAAGTTTAACCGATTTCTTATCGTACTCATATGGACGACTTCACACTAATTATTTACAGTCAATTGCCAATTTTTACACCATACTGATATCATATTCAGATCGTTCTGCAGTTGGTTTTGATCTTCAGACGGTAAATGACGGCGTCATCTGCAAACAACCTAAGAGAGCTACTTAGATTTTCCCCTAAATCGTTTATGTAAATAAGGAACAGCAGACGACCAATAACACTACCCCGTGGAACGCCCGATATCACCTCTGTTTTAGTCGATGCCTTACCATCAATTACTACGAACTGTGTCCTCTTTGACAGGAAATCCCCTATCCAATCGCAAATTTGTGGCGATATACCATAACCACGCAATTTGATTAAAAGCCGTTTGTGGGCTATCACGCCGTTAATTTATTTGCTTTTTCGTTCCTATGCGCTACGTACTCGCGTGTGCTGTGTTGCCGTTCTTGACAGTTGAATAGGTGCTTCTGGCGCATTTCAACAGTGACGACGCGCTGGTATGACAATTGTACACCACCATAGCGTCGCATATACTGCAACCACTAACGTAGTTGCTTCACAAACTGTTAACTGACACACACGGAGACAATATATTAGTAATGACATCTGGTATGACCAACGAACGTTCAAGCTTAACAGCAACGCTCTCTCCATGCAATAGCTACAACGGTAAGCTTAATCGCAGGTTCTTGAGTTTTATATTATAACGACGTAACGACTAATCAGAAAATAACGAAACTTCGTCTGTAAATATATCAAGGTTGGATCTTTAAACTGCCCAAAAGAAAAATTTCTCGTAATTACGGTCTGATTCATGTACATACTTAAAGTCGACATTCGCCGAAAAAAAGCCAGAAAAAGCACGATTTCTCCTAAATATTACCGTGTATGTCGTCCCCTTTTCAAATAAAATGTAATATTCGAACACCAAATTAAAGCGCAGAAACGTCAATTTACCGTGGATGAACAGTACAGTAACAAATGTTCAAATGTTTGTAAATCTATCGGACCGAAATGCGTGGTCATCAGTCCGTAGCTTACAAACTACGTAAACCTAGATAAACTAACCTAAGGACAAACACACACACACACACACACACCCATGCCCCAGGGAGGACTCGAACCTCCACGGCGAGCAACCGCGCGCTCCGCAGCGAGACGCTTTAGACCGCTCGGCTACTCCACCGCGGCGAACAGTACAGTAACAGGAGTAGCTGTGTCATTACCAAACGGTGCAGAAAGTGCAAAAACCGCGTATCCTAAAAGGTCGCCCAATTACGGGTCAGAAACTAACAGCCAGTAAAAACGAGTATGTCGCCGTAAGTTTGATATTCCCTCAAAACTTAAAATCAGATTTCCTGTGTTTACGTCGTACTGAATCAATTTCTTCTTCATTCTTTGTGAAGCTGCTATGCAAAACGAGTTACGTTTTCAATAAAGTTTTCGCGATCACCAAATTACACTTGACAGTTCCTGGCAGATTCAAATTGTGGTCTAAAAGCGGGATTCGAACCTGAGACCTTTGCCTTTCGCTAGAAAGCGTTCTGCCATCTGAGCTATCCTGGCACGCTTCACGGTCCGTCCATAAAATTTCTGCCAGTACCTCGCCTCCTACTTTCCAAATTACACAAAAGTTCTCCTGTGAACCTTTGAGGCCTAGCGCTCCTCATTCTGGAAACATCCCTTAGGCTGTGGCTAAGCCATCTCTCCAACACATCCTATCTTCCAGGAGTTCTAGTCCAGCAAGGTTCGCAGGAGGACTTCTATCAAGTTTGGAAAGTTGGAGGTGAGGAACAGGCAAAAGTGAAGTTGTGACGACGGACTGTGAAGCGTGTCGGGATAGTTCAGAAATTCAAAGGTCGCAGGTTCGAATCCAGGGTACAGCACACAATTTTAATCTGCCAGGAAGTTACAAACAGCGCACACTCAGCTGCAATGAGAAAATTTGAGTCTGAAAATTACACTTGACTGTGTTTCAATAAGAATTGCCACTACCACGAAAATCCTTTGTATCTGATACGTGGAAAAACGCCGTTGAACTAATTTGCTCGAATAACAGGAATATTGAAACCTGTAGCTTCAAATAAAACTGTTTATAATGGGTGGGAGTACCATTTCTTAGTGTCTAGGAAAAGAATCAGATAAACCGTTTACCGAAAATATCTGAATGCTCCAGCATGAACGCATCCTTTGATATTCAGATTTTTTACATAGTTAAATCCTCTAACTCTGTTTACATATGACTTAAACATACACAATAGCTCATTTATCTCCCAAGCAATCACGAAACAATAAACAAATTTTATTTATTTTTATCGTAAATTACTGAGGAAAAAGAGCAAGAAGCAATTAAATAGAAGCATAACACATAAAGTCAAATTACGTTATGTTAATTGTAGGGATGTTGCATTTTTAAACTCACAATTATATGCTTCCCGTAAGTAGAAGTTAATTATTTCAATGCTGAGATTCTTTCCCTTCCTCCTTTCCTCACTCTCTCTCTCTCTCTCTCTCTCTCTCTCTCTCTCTCTCTCTCTCTTCTCTCCCTCTAGTTTCCTTCTCTCTCTTTCTAATTTTTCGTCCGGCCGCCTGGGGAGGGGGGGGGGGGCACGTGCCCCATTAAATGGTAATTGATACCGATGTTAGCGATAAAGGAATATTTCAGTTTAATACGGAAGGCGAGCGGAAGCTGGGAGGGTTAATTTAACGACTTAATAATACCAAAAAAGTTCAAATATGAATCTTTTACAGTAATCAGTCATGAAAGGTATCCTTTTAAAGTACAAAACATTCTGTCAATCAGTTAATATGACTCATACAGCAAAACTATGGAAAATTTCATTTTTCCCTTACTCTGAAGGTAAAATGGAAATTTTGAACGAGCAAGATGCAATGTCTGGCATAATCGTACATTTCACAATTCATGTGTCCGTCCATGACAAGATGAACATTCCAACCAGTCTTCTGTGGGTGTATCGATGTATTATTCACCTCACAATAGGCGAAACACACCCTGTTTACTGGATGCCTCCTAATTTTGCAATATCTTCTCGTCATTTTTTTGCCCGCATTACCTTTCCTTTAACTTTCCCCTTTCCTTTCAAGATGCTCTCTTACGAATCATGCAAGACTAGCATTCCTGGAAGAAAGGATATGGTAGAAACATGGCTTAGCCACAGCCTAAGGGATGTTACCAGAATGAAACTTTCACTCTGCAGCGGAGTGTGCGCTGATATAAAACTTTCTGGCAGATTAAATTGTGTGTCGGGTTAGCTTAGTCGGTAGATCGCTTGCCCGCGAAAGGCAAAGGTCGCTGGTTCGAGTCCCGGCTCCGGCACAGAATTTTAATCTGCCAGGAAGTTTCATATCAGCGCACGCTCCGCTGCAGAGTGAAAGTTTCATTTGGAACCATCTGTGCTTGTTCTCGTTTATATTCTTTTTCTTCTATGATCTGGCTAGGACTAATTTTGGTTTCGTTCTCGTTTCATCCGTAGTTCCAATTATTAATTTGAAGCTAACTAGGGAGGCTCTCAGATTTTCGACTCCTGACGTTTTCTTTATTGATAGTTTAACTTTTGGGTGAAGGAAGTATTTTTCGTAGTGAGATGGCGTACGATGTAGATGGTTGTGCAAAAACGTCAACAGGGCCTACACTAGATACATCTTTCCTGTCTGCTACAGTTTTATGTTGAATATTCTGTTGTTCAGTTAAAACAAACTCCTTCTCATTAACGGGCTAGGTGTCATTTTCATCAATAGTGATATCGTTAGGATTTTCACCTTGTTAGTAACAATATCAATGGAAGCGTTGTCGTGGTGTCACTGAAGAAGTGCCATTAATAGTAAATGCATTTTCTGCGCATTTTTTTTGGCTACTACATCATCCTCGTCACGAGTTGTACGGCATTCTTCATTGACTTCATCCAGTGCAATAATCTCCACCAAATCGTCATCTGCACTATTTGCTCCCTGAAACTTACAGAAAAGTTCGTATGTATTGATATTATTTAAATACGTAGCAAGAAAACAAACTGTGCCTTTGTTTCTGGTAATTAGGTGATAAAAAGGATAAATAAATGAATAAAAATTGCTTTTGTAATAATTCCTGTGTACATATATTTCAGAATGTTGCCACACATTTTGCATTCGTTAATACTAGGCGAAAAAAGGTTACAAAACAAGGAATAAACAAATAAAATAACAAGGAAAAACAATTAAATGAGACGTTCACAACCATAATATTTATCCTTCAAGCTTTTTATTTCATTTAATTTAACTGACATATTAATTTGCTTCCACACTTTAAAAACTGTCAAACATATGTAATGGAAATGTGCCTATAAAGTTTTTTTCTCTATTTAATTACTGCAAAAATCCTGTTCCATGAACTCGGTTTTCAGAGTCTTTAAACATTTACTTCCACAGTTCAATCTTTTATTCTTTCGTGATTTGTCTGGCATGTCCCTTGCGTTACATTAAAGGTACTTTTATTTTTAACCCGTACTTGACAGCTGTGAAATATTCTGTGTTTGACAAATCTCTGAAATCTTACTACATAATATCGTATTCAATCGTTCGTGAACTGTCTTGAAATCAGTAAGATTTCTGCATAGATTGGATCATTATTTTTATTGTCCATTTTATTTCCAAGAAATCGTCTTGGGATTGTCCACTGCCATATATTTAGATGGTAACTGCTCTGGAATGAATCAACCTTGCCAACAGTCACAATTGCATATACCTTTTAAAACGCACGGTAGTTGAAAGTTTGTAAACCCTCTTTAGATATTGCGAATGTACGCTTCTCTTTAGATATTGCGCAATTTTATATCCGTAAGAGCAGTACAAAGAAATGCTAAATGCAGGTAAGTATCCATTATCTTACTACCATTTCATTACTTTATTGCAGTTTCGTTCACCACAATCCATGTTGCCTTGGGATGATGCATAATTTGTACTTGTATACTTCAAACAATTTCTCTACCGTGTCGATCCAAGGCTTAGTGGCATGCGGAACTGTCAATACGGATGTCGCAGGTTTGATTACCATTTAGTTAAAAAATTGTGGATCGTCCATGAATTTTCCACCTCCGTTAGTTTTTGTTGATGTGAGACATGCAAGATACACAGTAAATTTTTTCTCGCACTTTCAAAGTACATTTCTTCGACCAAAGGTACGCTATTACTCTCAAAATCATGATAAATGAGTGCGTTCATGTAACGTAGCCATGTGTCGCCGTTAGCGTGTTTGCTCGCGGTCCAATTCAGATGTAATTTAACTTGGCTGTACACACGTACCATCTCATAACGGGCACGACAAACCAGAGCCAAAGTGTTTTTGTATATTGTGTTTTGTGCTACCTCCGACTTGCTGAATTTCGCCTGATAGCGGCGCCTGCTTCCACCTCGTCTCAGCACGCTATTTTTGGTGAGTTTCGCTGTGGCATTGCGTGTGTGTGAGAGAATGAGTGTTGTTTGTGAATCCTTTCCCCCAGTAGCGTTAAATCATGTATAATTTAGGCTGGGCACCGCCCGCATTAATCCATGTAGGAGATGCATTTTTATTGTATTAACGAAATTGGTTCCCCATTTTGCTTGTTTTCTATCTGAATAAACAAGTTTAAGTTCAGCATAATCCGTAAGTTGCGTATAAATTGTAGTTTTAGAGCACCTTCCCTCTTTTATTTGATATTGTTCTTCACAAGGGCTGAGAACAATCTCAGATGCTATTTTTCTTATGTCTAAATTCCATTGCGCCATAAATGTTTTCTTAGCCACCTTTCTAAGATAACTTTAATAGTTGCTTATTAATGTCTGTGTGTAATAACGTGTGAGCTGCTATGCTAGGTTTTGTAGCAGGGAATAACAGGCAGTTCACACGGACCTTATTTGCTAATTTTAGTAATAAGACAAAGCTCTTGCTTCGTACAGTAGTCGACTTTTATCTGGCTTACCGCTGCCAGGATTCGCTCTGCTAGCGGGTCATCTGTTTAATGAAATAGTTTTTTGCTTTAAATGCGTGCGGGAATATTCTTAAGACATTTTTATTTCCCCTCCCAGTGGATGAATGTGTGAGATTAGCAGCGCGCATTAATCTGTTTCCTTTTTTTGTTTTCAGCACATGTGTTTCAGTGTATTTTTTGTGTGTTTTTTGGAAGGGTTATTTTATTTAATTGTTTTTGCAAAAAGAGCACAGCCACAGTGCATTGCTTGCGAAGGTTTTAGTTCATGTTTTGGTACGCGTTTTTCAGGCTAATTTTATGTTTGTTACTTTTGTTGTTCTAAATTACTTGTGATGATGGAGAATAGTTCTGCCTTGTCTGTTTCCACTCGCTCTAGGTGATTAAACCAAAGTGAGGGCAGTGAAAAGTCGTCTATGTCAGATCTTTCGACCGAAAGGGAAAAAGTAGCGAGTACAAACGGCCGCGTTCCTGTTGAAAACGCGACTTTGTTTAAACGTGGACGCGACCGGAAGTGAATACAGGGGCGAACAAAGCGAACCGCATACCAATATGCCGGTTTCTGCTACTGCGAAAACTAGTTCAACCAGTGTTACTAGGCCCATGTGCGTTTCTGATACGACACTAAGCGACCTCATTGCCTTCATGAAAGAAATAAAAGCAGGTATGGAAGAACAGAATGCTTCTGTTCAGGAATTAAAAACAGGGATGGAAGCGCAGAATGCTTCTGTCCAGGAATTAAAAACAGGGATGGAAGCGCAGAATGCTTCATTCCAAGAAATAAAAGCAGAATCAAAAGCAGGGATGGAAGCGCAAAATGCTTCAGTCCAGGACAAACTTGTCAACAATTCTGAACAATGCAGGGAAGCGCAAACTAACACCGTTTACCTCTCCGGGGGACACCACCTTGACGAAGCACTGTCCGTGCGGGTGGAGAGGTTTGCGCATCCGCGTGAAGCAGAGGGCTATACCGAAGGTAGAGAACCTACTGCCGGAAAGACTTCAGCTGATGGATCAGACCAAGAGTGTCCCATAACGCCCCGTCTTCCTTATCCTCTCCCAGTCCTTTCCCAACCCAAGGTGTGATGCGATCCGTGCCGAGGGGTGCATGGCACATGGGTAAATGTGTCTCGAACGGAGCCTCAGGGATACCGGGCGACCTCCCTGTGTGAGTAGCCTTGCACCACGCGGAGTTATCGTAGTGTGGACCATATAAATCCCCAAATCTCGTGGGACTAAGATGAACACAGAGAAAGAAAGTATTTTAAAAGAATCTGAGGGGCAATCTGAGACCTCAGATACTCAGACATCAGGATCAGGACCGATGGAGTGCACTCCTACTTCTGAATCAGGGCCTAGACCTGAGCAAGAAGTGGGAACTGTAACAGAGAATATATACATGTGGCGTCTGTTCCGAAAGAATAGACGTCACTTCTGATCCTGCAGCTGTTATTATTTAATATATCGTTAGTGGGGAGGGGTGGGCAAGTTTGAAGCCCTTACTCTTACGGGAATTAGTTAAACTACGAGTTTGAGTACTATGGGCAGGGCGAAGCTGGTAATTTGTATCTGACGGGAGGCGTGCATGGGTAGTCCATGCAGGTGCGGTGATCACTGTGTCCCCAGTGGTGTAGGGGTCAGCGCAACTGCCTAGAAAGCAGGAGACCCGGGTTCGAATCCCGGCTGGGTACACATTTTCAGCTTTGCCCAATCGCAGTTGATGTCATATATTCCATGAATATTATGTAACAGAGAAGTTGGACCAGATTAGGATTAAGGCCTTGTCTGGGGCTCAGAGGACGAAACTTCTCAAGGAACAGAAGCAAAAGGAAGGAAAAGAATGGCTTCCTAAGCATAAGTGGAGGGAATCAAAAGGGCTTGAGCCCAAGACCCCCCAAAAAAACTGCCTCAGGTCAAAGGGGATACACAGACCCCCTCCACGTCAAAGACAGGTGCCAAGAGGGTTAGGGAGGAATCTAAGACTCCCTCCTCTCTGGACAGGCGTGATGCTAAAAGGCTGAGGCAGGAAATAGGAAAAAAAACCTATAGTACTGCAGTCTCGGTCTTTAGAATGGCGGTTGTCCAAGAAGGAAACCCGCTGGTGAGCATCACCTCACAGCAGGAGGAGCTCATGCAGATGGCCCTCTGTGAAGAGATTGGGGGGACGCTGGTCCAGGACCCAAATACAGGAGGGTCTATCTAGATCGAGGTGCCCTCATTTTTGTCTGCGAGGGGGAGCACACAGCAGTATGGCTTAAGGACAAGGTGCCGATGATATCCCCGTGAGAGGATGCGAAGCTGCTGGTCATGACAGCAACCGAACTCCTGAAGACCGCAAAGGTATCAATATGGGTACCAAAGATCCTTAACGATGTCACTCCAAAGACTCTGCTCGAGAAAATAAGGGTCCAGAACCTAAAAGTCTCGACAGAGGATTGGAGGGTAATTAACCAAAAGGTCGTTCCGGAAGGACGAACCCTGGTGGTGGAGGTCGGAGAGAAGTGCCTGAAGGCAATGCGAGAGCAAGGCCTGAAACTGTTTTTAGGATTCTCGCAGGTGGCCGTCAGGGTAATCAAAGACCTTAAAGGCAATAACGGCAGCAAGATGGGGACTGGAAGTGCTGCAGATAAACCTGCAGCACAGTAAAGGGGCCACTGCTGCTCTGAGTCGTCGCCTAGGGAGACAGGAGGTGGACGTGGCCCTGATACAAGAACCCTATTTATACAAAGGGGGTGTTTCGGGTCTCAGTGGTAGTGGAGGTAAACTGATTTATGCTAGAAATCTAAAAAACTCCAGAACATGCATTTATGTAAGAAATGGAATACCTTTCATACCAATGACGGATTTTTGTTCCAGGGACCTGGTGACCATCAGGATGCAGCAACGTAAGGAAGGTATAAAGAGGGAAATTGTTTTGGCCTCAGCATACCTTCCTTACGAAGACAGCTCTCCTCCTTCTTTGGAAGTGAGGAGACTGACGAAAACCTGCCATCGGCAAAGTGACGAACTGTTGGTGGGATGTGATGCCAATGTCCACAATCTATCGTGGGGCAGCAAGGACACCAACAGTAGAGGTGAGCACCTTCTTGAATTTCTCCTATCTAACAACTTGGAGATCCTGAATAGGGGTGTTGAACCTACATTCAGGAATAGTAGAAGGGAAGAAGTAAATGACATAACTTATAGTTCCATGATGATGGGAAGTTACGTCAAACAGTGGCATGTGGTCCTGGAGCCATCCTCATCAGATCACATGTATATTAAATTCAAGGTTGAAATGGGAATCAGACAGACGATGGCCTATAGGAATCCCAGGAAAACGGACTGGGAGACATATAGGAGAGACCTTGACTTCAGCCTATCGGAAATTAAAACTTCAATAAGGAACCCAGCAGAGTTTGAGGAAGTAGCAGAGGCCGTAACCTCTGCTATAGTGACCTCATACCAGGAAAACTGCTCAATCACCAAGAAGTGCACAAATAGGAGTGTGCCTTGGTGGAATAATAACCTGGAAATGCAAAGGAAACAGGTACGAAGACTGTTTAACCTTGCGAGGCGCAAAGGACAATGGGCAAAGTATCGTGAGGCCCTTGTCAATTACAACCTTGCCATCAGACGGGCAAAGGAGGCATCCTGGAAGGCATTCCATGAGGAAGTGGAAGGCACGGCTGCTTAAGCGAGACTTCATAAAATCCTCACTAGGGTACCAATTAATCCAGGAGGAACATCGAGGAAGGAGGATGGGGAGTATACAAAGACAGCACATGAAACGCTGGAACTACTCCTCAAGACTCACTTTCCTCAATATACTCTGGGGGATAACTCAGATCAGAATGCGATTCCTGAGAGACAACGGTTCTAAGGTATTCGCAAAGAGGACTGGGATTTGGCCAAGGAGTGTGTCGATCTCAGTAAGGTCCGATGGGCTGTGGGAACATTTCAACCGTTCAAGTCACCTGGCCCCGATGGAATCTTTCCAGCTCTCCTGCAACAAGCGGGTGAAAATCTTATTAGATTCCTATGCAGATTATTCAGGGTTATCCTAGCAGCAGGAATCATTCCCAATGCCTGGAGGGCAGTGAGGATTGTCTGCGTTCCTAAACCAGGGAGAATTGATCATACCAAGGCCAAGGATATGAGACCAATCAGCCTGTCCTCCTTCATTCTTAAGACATTGGAAAAGCTAGTTAATGTGCATGTTGGAGAAAGGAGGTTAAGTAGGGCTCCTCTACATTCAAACCAACATGCATATCAGCTGGGTAAATCATGTGAGACAGCTCTCCACCAACTCGTTGGGAAGGTGGAGAAAGCACTACACTTTCAGGAAATAGCCCTCTGTATGTTCCTGGACATCGAGGGGGCTTTTAGCAACACGACCTTCGATTCCATGGTTAGGGCAGCAGAGGTGCATGACCTAGGGATCACTATATGTAGGTGGACTAGGGCCATGCTCAGTGGAAGAAAGGTAGAGGCTACCATGATGGATGAAAAAATGGTAATCATCACCACTAGGGGTTGCCCGCAAGGAGGAGTTCTTTCGCCTTTATTGTGGAATCTTGTGGTGAATGATCTCATTGGAGAATTAAACTATAGGCAGTACTTTTGCCAAGGATACGCAGATGATCTTGTCATAGTAATACTTGACAAATATGGCACAAGGTGCTTTGGACATTGTGCAAGACTGGTGCAGAAAACAGGATCTGGGGGTTAGTCCTAAGAAGACTGTTGTTGTGCCATTCACAAAGAAGCATATCCAACACTCAAGTTGGAATCTAAAGCTTTTCAATGAAGCACTACCTGTGAAGGGGACAGTGAAATATCTAGGGGTTATCCTAGATGAGAAACTGACATGGATCCCTCACATCAGGAATATTTGCTCGAAGGCAAAAGGTACTCTTGTGAGTACCAGGAGAGCTTGTGGCAAAAATTGGGGCCTGAGCCCCAAGGGTATGCACTGGATATACACCAATGTGATTAGACCCAGGATCACCTATGGGGCAGTCGTGTGGTGGAAGAAGGTAGAACAGCAGGTTGCTGCTAAGGAGCTTGGTAAGGTGCAGAGACTAGCCTGCTTAGCCATAACAAGCAGCACACCAACTGCTGGGATGGAAACCATGCTGGATATGCCCCCATTACACCTTTGGGTCAAGATGGAGGCAGCGGCTGGTGCATACAGACTCAAATGTGGCAACAACTGAACTCTTTGGGATATCGAGAATCACACACTAAATAGTGAATGAGGTAAATATAGGAAAGGTTGGGGAAATGCCAGCCGACTATATTATAACCCCATACTGCTTCAACAAGCCTTTCAATATAACAATTGGAAATAGGGAGCAGTGGGAGAAAATAGTTAGACACCGTAAGGGGGATATTGTCTGGTTCACTGACGGGTCAAAATCGGACCAAGGTGTTGGGGCCGGGGTATATGGGGTGCAGCCAAGAATGGAGGGCGTCATCTCTCTAGGAAACCTGGCCTCAGTATTCCAGGCCGAAATCACTGCCATCAGGGCGTGTGTGGAGGAGAATTTGCGTAGGTGCGACAAGGATCGTAGCATCTATATCTGTTCAGACACCAGGCAGCCCTGAGATCACTGGCAGGTCCTGCAACAAGGTCTAAAATTGTTGCACAATGTCACAGGGTTCTGGTGGAACTAGGGGAAAGCAATAGAGTAAACCTATTGTGGGTCCCTGTCCACTCGGGGATCAGTGGCAACGAACATGCCGACAGATTAGCCAGGATGGGAGCAGAGTCTCCATTTATTGGACCGGAACCTGTCCTGACAATCACCAAGGTAATGATCAAGTTGGAGCTACGTAACTGGCTCAGAAGACAGCACGTAGAATATTGGACCAAAGTCCATCAACAAAAACATGGCAAGGTAATGATGCCAAAGCCATGTTTTAAAAGAAGCTCTGTAATCCTGGGTCTGAACAGGAGAGAGATTAGACTCATGGTTGGATTGCTGACAGGTCATGGGAATTTCAAAAAACACCTACATACAATGGGAATAACAGAAGAGGACCCTAAATGTAGGATCTGTGATGACGGTGATGAAACTGCATCACATCTGATCTTCGAATGCATTGCATTGGAGAATAAAAGGCACAGAATATTTCGGACAACCAGACCCGAAGAAATTGTGTCTAATAAAGAACTGGTAAAGGGACTCCTTGCACTGGTCAAGGGCATAGGTTGGCTTTACTAGATATACAGGGAGCGATACCGCACAATAAACTTAGTTTCGGTGAGGGCAGTGGCGGGTTGGTCCAAGACTGTTTTGGCTTTCCTGGAAAAATCAAATCAAATCAAAATCAACACCGTTTAGGTTATTAACGATGGGTTGCGCACTGATATAGTGCGGCTAGTTCAGGAACGGCATGAGGTAGCAGTGAACGGTATCTCAGAAAACGCGACCAAAATTTCAAACAATGCATTTGATTATAACCACTATCTCACTGTAAAAAAGTAGCAGGTCTTCTGAAACTCTTCAAAGACCGTAGTCGATGGTTCGAACTAATGAGAACAGTGTTTATCGACTTGAAAACCAGTTTTGAGTGGTTGACAATGTGAAGGACAGCATCAGGTTGAAAGGTGTTGTGAGTAGTAGAAACAGTAAACACTGTGAGAATGCAAAATACGATTCATGTGCTAAGAGACCCTTTTCCTATAGCGACCCTGGTCGCTCTCAACAACTTTAAAAAATCTGGCATGAACATACTATGATGCTTACTGCACTTTTTTCCTAATTTGGAGTGATTTTAAAAACATTTTATCCCTTTTTTAATTGATGAACTGTTTCAAAATTGTGATCTTATTTTTTTTTCAACCTCATGTATATTTTATAGTTATGATTTATCTATCTATGTTTCCTTGTAAATTTTGCATTGTTATAATTCTGACCGAATTCCGTGGTCTCACCAGCCACATTTGCAACTCCATTGTTTTAGTTTTTATGGCAATTATTATTTTTCAATGTGTATTTTTGTTGTTGTTGTTGTATTTTCTGTTTTTGTGTGAAGTGCCCCAGCTGTCTATGTCGCCCATAAGACAACCACATGTTAGTTTTGAAACGTTTGCTGTATATGATGTAATATAAATACCTCAGCCTACATCAAAATTTTCCATTAACGAAGGGGTGATTAAAGACGACCGTCTGTCGTCTTCCTTATATTTTTTGTATATTTCTGTAAAGTTATAATTTATTTAATGTCGCTAGATTATCATTTTGTTAAAACTTGAACCCCACTCTTTTCAAGGCATGAGGAATAGCATTTTATTACATGTTTTTAAATTGTTAGTTAATATTGCTACGCCACTGTCCCTGTGAGAATGTGTACTTGTCTCACTTTTAAGTGGATATGCGAGAATCTATGGCTGTCTGAATGTGGGGAGTGATAGCTCTCTTTGCATCGTTCTCTCTGGCTCAGTGTCGATAGCTGCTGATACTACCAAAGAGGTTTGTTCACCCTTTGGTTACAAGCCCTCCCCAGCGCGAGTCTCACTCTCAGTCCCCACCACCGCTGTTTCTTGGGCTTTCCAGCTTCCGGAAGCTTTTCGCGCCCCCGTGGCCGCTCGGCTGTTCATTCTGTTCTGGTCTTCTCGTGAGGTAACTTTGGTTCTGCTCTTGTGTTTGGAGATGGTAGTGTTTCATTGTCTAGCACGTTTAAATTAGACTCGTGACCTTGGAATGATTTTTTGTAATATTTTCTCCCATCGTGTGCGGAAATGTGTTCTCGTTTTTCAGTTCTGTGATTTGCAATAGATAAACGCGGTGTGTGTGAGTAGTTACAACTGGGGGCTCCCACCCCAAAATTCAAGATGGCGGCCATATACCGTTGTAGGTGACGTCACTTCCGGTGACGTCACTTCCTCCTCTGACGCAATTCAAGATGGCGGGAAACTTTCACTTCCGGTGACGTCATCCAGGGAAAACCCAAGAACCATGCCCCCCTGCTCCCCCACCTCCTCTGACGTAATTCAACCGGGAAATTTGAATTTCCTTTGAATGCTATTGGCTCTCTCCAATTTTTTTTTTTTTTTTTTTTTTTTTTTTTTTTTTTTTTTTTTTTGCGGGCAAAACACAACACACCCCCTCCTCGCCCTCTCCCCTCCTCCATTACTACAAAATTGGCGGGAACCTCTTTCAGTCAGCTCCAGGAGCTCGAAGGGAGTGGTTGCTGCAGCAGTAGCAGAGTCCAACAACACTGAATGTGAGTACAGGTTACATGAAAGTACACTTAACACTGGTGCACTTAACACTTGCAAGTAAACAACACCCCCCTCCGCTAGGGACATGCGCCGCCCCCGACAGACGCCCAATTGACCGACCTCTGCCTCCAGTTAATTAAATTAAATTTGCACATCAAATTAACCGCCGTCGCCACGGGTTTCGTACTTACGAACGTTATTATGTGCAGGTTGCAATCCGCACTTACACAGCCTATTTATGTTTCGTAAATGTTCGGGAGTTACGCCTTACAATCTAATTATGTGATATATGTTTGGAGTTACGCCGCATACCGCACATAGCACGTCAATTTAATTGCAACAAACTATGTTTTTTTTTATCAGTAACGAGGGCGACTGCCTCCACGTAGACACTTGCGCGAGCACGGCCCCCGCTGCCGCCGCACACCTGCACCCCACCAACAGCCCCAGGCCGCCGGCGGCTCTCTTATCGCTGCGCGGTGGCTGCAGGACTGCACTTCTGCCCGGAGCCTCGTGCCTGCTGGACGCGTCCTCAGTGGCTCCTGCGGTCGTCCACCGCATCAGCTGTTCGGCGTCGGCGACTCCAGCACCAGCCGGCTGTCTCCAGGATGTCTCCACCGCGCAGCTTCGCAGCGGTCTTCCTCGCTGCCAGCGCCATTCTGACACAGGTAAACTGCGTCAGATCCCACGCTACAGTTTATTAGGTCTGTATAGCCCTATCCTGGCACAGCAGCTAACCGCCAGGATCATCTTTACCTGGTCGCTTCTGCACACTCCGAAAGATTTGGATACACTTTGGCGTAGATCCCACAGTTTTCGAGAAAACCACCTCTAACTTTCATGACGCGCAATTGACAGCGTAGATAGATTACTCGAAACTGATTGAAACAATCGAATGATGATGGGGATGGCACTGTTGATCGCTTGATTTTTTAACAACGAAGCTACTTTTCACACTACTGGGAAAGAGAACTGGCACAATTGTCAAATCTGGAATTCAAAGTATCCATACGAATGCATTGAATTTGCGCGTGTTTCCACAAAGGTAAACGTTTTTTGTACCCTGCGGTTTTACGAAAGTTATTACTTATAGACCTACTCCAACATTGGAAGAAAAAAAGGAGCCAATTACTATTGCATACTTTCGGACAGCACAATTACCTGGAATAACACGAGAGTTTCGTAAACAAATTGACCCTGCCAGCAGCCAGACCATCCAACACAGCTCCCAATTATTGTTTTTAGACGTGTTGAGAGTAATTTGAGTACAGCTCAACCCCCATTACGACCCCAAACACATAGTGTTCTCTCGGCAAGCTACATAAAACATTTATATAAACATATGCTAAATGTTTAAACAGAAATATCATAACGTTTTATTATTTTAAGTATTCTCTCTCCAAGCTTTTCGCATGGACTACAGCCGAAAGACTTGTTTAATAATAGCGCAGGTTAGATAATAAACGGGATGTAACGGTAACGATCGCCACAAACTTACGTATCCATCTTAACAAATACTCTTTAGGTGTCCAGCTAATTGAAAATCAATTCTAATTATAGTCAGACATTTGAGACTACCCAAAAGAAAAGAAATGGTCCGTTTCGGAACTCGACCGCAACCTTTTATCTATAAGCAAAATAAATGTATAGAATATGCTTGGAACAGACGATGAATGTGTTAAAAAATAGCGTGCGTTAGATAATAAACGGTATGTAACGGTAACAAACGCTACAAACTCAATCTTCCGATAAAACAACAGCAGCAGCAGAAAACGACACATTGTTTATACAAAAATTTCAATTTACTGGTGGTAATAACGAAAATCGACAATGACTCTAGCACAACGTCTGCATAGAAACTAATGATTTCCAACACACAAAGCATTTTACCGAACATAGCGAAAGCCGCTCTGTCAGTCAGCACCAGACTGCAAGCACCGTTAACAATCGTCCAGAACGCAGAGCGCTCTCTCGGCAAGCTACATAAAAGAAACATATGCTAAATGTTTAAACAAAAACACCTAAGTTACATCTCCTAATGATCAAAACCTTCTACGCAAGACCTCTGCAGATGCACTACTTTGACAAAAATAACGCGCGTTGCATTTATTTAATGGCGCTGAGCCAGGTCGAAACTTCCGAAATTTAACACTCCCTCTCTTTAGCGATCTTGCCATGTTACGTTTCCTTAGATCGAGGTATAGATGCGCATTCTCGAGAATTCGGATAGTTTAATTTTACTATTTTACCTCGTATTTCCTTGCTACAGCACTACACATATAATTTACCGATTTCCGACAGTCTACACTAAAATTTTTCTTTTTCTCGAAAGCAATGACCTAACAACACCCTTATTCCGAGGTAGTACTTGACCTGCCCAATGCAACACTGATTTTCAGTTCTGTAGAACAAGTTCGACCCGCCCTGTATCCACAAAAATTCCTACTCCAAGTTCCTTTCCTGTGACTTCTTTTTTCATTCCACTCGGATTTATTTTTTTAACATAGCTGTCTACCGCAAACGAAGATACTAACCTACACAGCCGACCGCGGTGGCCGAGGGGACTGAGGCGCTCCAGTCACGGTCTGCACGGCCACTGCGGTTGGGGGTTCGAATCCCCCCTCGGGCATGGATATTTGTGACATCCTTAGTACTAAGTAGTTCATAGGTAGTTTGTAAGTTTAGGGACTGATGGCACCGTAGTCGAGTCCCATAAGCTATACAAACATTTGAACATTTTTTTGATTTTGTTAACCTACACACTGCAGCACCAGACAATTTATATCCAACAAACCTCGCATATTTCTAAACCCTACATCGAAGTACAGGCGATGATAGGTAACCCATCCTAATAATAATTGTAGACACATCGAAATTTAGTAGACCCTTTAGGGACCAAAACATTCATCAACGAGGCCGTATGCACTATCATCCACTGTCTCGGAATAGTATTACACAAACAAAAACGTTTAAAAACGAAAGTAGTGCAACTTAGGACCCAAACGACAGCACACAACGCAGGAAAACGCGACATCGATCATAATATTTCTACGCATTAACATGCAATCGCAATCAACTACCCCTTAAGACCGCAAACGTCCCAAGAGTGCGCTAGATTTACGGACACACCAGTCAATTTTCTATGTTATTAACACAGCACAAGAACTGCTCTCTAAGGAATGGCTGGGAGTGATACACAGTACTGGGCTGCACTTTGTAAATATTGGCTGTCCCCGTTCCCGATCTAGTCCTTAAGTGTATATTGCAACCTCCAGTCTGGTAATGCCAAACGAAGAGATAAAATTATCCCGCAAACGCCTGTTATAATATAGATAAGGTGACTACCGGTAATTTTGTCCACACCGGAACTCTTGATTCAACAACGTATTCGACGTCAATCGATTCCAGCTGCTCTATACAGCCTCCTTCCAAGCGAAAGCAATGGGTGGATACTAAGTACTTACACATATCCAGTTTGTTAAAAAAAAAAATCACTGCGAAATCGTGTGGAATAACCAACAACACGAAGATGGAGATTTAGTTTAACATCGGCTCGCCCCACTTTATAAGGTACAGCCAAATGATTTCCTCTCCTTGCAGATTTTCTCCAGGGGAGATGGTAACTTAACCTTATCTCCATGACGAACTTGTCGAATTTACTATGCGTGTATAAGTTAAAAGATCAGAAATAATTTACCATCGCACACCACTCGTAAATTAAACACCAGTAACACACGATCAAACAGACAATACTTCGTAACGTACATAGCGCAAAGTTTTCAGAACATAATCCTAAAGTGGCCTCTTTAGAGCCACACATCGCAACACATCATCCACAACTGGTTCAAATGTTTGTAGAACTTATGGGACTTAACTACGGGGTCATCAGTCCCTAAGCTTACAAACTACTTACGAACTAGCTAAGACTAAGGACGGCACAAATATGATGACCGAGGGAGGATTCGAACCCCGACCATAGTGGCCGTGCAGACCGTGACTGGAGCGCCTCAGTCCCCTCGGCCACCACGGCCGGCTCCACAACTGGAAACAGACACTGTAGCGCATATTTCAAACACTTTTTACTTAAATTCTACCTCAACTAGCATAAGACACTCTATTTAACGACACCCATCTCCAACCGAACGACTGAACTACAGCAAAAGGATCTAATCATCTCAGCTCTTTTCTACTAAAGTTCTAAACTAACTAGCAAACGACAACTCGGTAACTCTGCGTCGTCGATGGATCCTTTCCGAACATCTAACCGATTGATCATGAACCGTTCTGCTTTGCGTACTCCCGTAGACAGTATTTCTGAAAAGTTTTCTATCAGTCACGAGACGCCGGCCGCGGCGGCCGAGGGGACTAAGGCGCTCCAGTCACGGTCTGTACGGCCACTACGGTCGGGGGTTCGAATCCTCCCTCGGGCATGGATATTTGTGCCGTCCCAGTTCGTAAGTAGTTAATAAGTAGTTTGTAAGTTTAGGGACTGATGACCCCGTAGCCCATAGACTATACAAACATTTGATTTGAAGTCACGAGACAACATACCTCGTGCGTTTGACAATCACTCGAGCACAAACAGTCATCGAATTCCACCTAACGAATCAGTACTCCCAATAAACATATGTAACACACCCAATTACATCATAAAAATGACTGACAAACATAGAAAAGCTAACACGGAACGATCCAGATAACAACCAGCTCTTTTCTTATATTTATATATCTAATGATTACAACTAACAACGAAAAAAATAGTCTAGACCATTTCGAATTAATACAACACCCGAAAATTTTCGACAAACACCAAGAGCAGTCTTTTAGAGACAAAAAACGATTAAACACGCCTCCCAAAGAAGGTAAGTACCCAGCTTTAAATCACCTAACCATAGGGTTTATTGAATTCGATGCTTCTCGACCGAAGAACAATAATTTACCACCGCAAACACCACCGCAACTCTAGAAAGATACATCCAGGACACCAAATTATATGAGATTTGTTGACTCCTATGCTTCTCGACCGAAGAACACTAGTTTATCCCCGCAAACATCGCCACGACGCTAGCAGGAGGCATCCATTCGCATCGAAAACAACACTAACAGATGAACACAGCGCATCCCAAGTACAACCATTACACTTTTTTGGGTGCATCTACAACTAAGCGACGCCTCTGCCTTACAACTCAACTTTCTGTAAGAGGCTGTAACAACAGTCAAATCCAACCTACAACACTCGAAATTTGTTATAGAATGTCAAGAGTACTCCTTTAGAGACAAAACTAACGATTAAACGCACCTCCCAACGTAGGTCACTACCAAGCTTTAAATCACCTAACCATAGAGTTTATGGAAATCGATGCTTCTAGATCGAAGAAGAACAATATTTTACCGCCGCAAACATCTCCGGTACGCCCCCGAGAGACGTCCATTCGTAAAGTAAACACCCCAAGCCCTAAGACATAACCATACTACTGCGTTTCAATATAAAGTCCACCAACGTAGAATATCTACATGTTTCAGCGAACTGTACGTGTAAACAGATCGAAATCGGTATTTCGCACAAGCCAAGATACATCGTCCGCACCAAATTACGAATACACGAGACCTTTTTTTACGAAGATAGAATATTACATTACTTCTATCAACAGCCAAAAGAATAGAATAAACAACGATTTGTCACAGCAATACCTTCGCTCTTAATGCAACATCGGCACACAAACAGTAGGATAAGCGCCAAATTGCGAAACTCCAGTCCATACACCGACATATCGCACAACATCGTTTCAAACGAACGCATGCTTAGCTGCAAAGTGCTTCTCCACCTTGCGGAGGCGAATAACGAACACCTTAGACAACAGCTGCAGTGTAGTATTTAATAGTGTCCTGCAATTTGTGTACGGTGGTAATAAAAATACCCGAAAATTGACAGGTGTACAGGTAAACCTTCCAGACGTTAAAGATCGAGGCAAGCTTATACATTATGTTCTATCAGCTTTTAGTTTCAATTGTCTACCTGTAAATTAGGTGGAGATTCGTAATACTGACACCAGCAAAGACATTATAAGTAGTACACTTTAAAGCTACATTAAAGCAGGGGTAAACATATTTCTCCCAATCCAGAACATTGATCTCCACACTGCCTCCAGATATAGCTATCGACGAATTAGGTCTGGCACCTACAAACTTACAGGGAGTTGAGTTGTGAAGCAGAGGCGTCGCTTAGTTGTAGATGCGGAACTGTCAATACGGAGGTCGCGGGTTCGATTACCAGTGAGCTTTCTGTGTGTTGCAGTTCGACAAAAACAAGTGTACCCTAGCTGTTCAACGGATGTTTTGAACCAAATAAGGTAAGAAGGCACCAACAAAGAAGGCCATTTACCACTGGCGCAACAGATTCATTACGATGGGTTGCTTCTGCCCGGATAAGAAAAGCGGACGTCCTACAGTGAGAGAAGTGAACGAAGAGGGCGTACGTGAGACATTCATAACCAGTCCAAAGAAATCGTTGCGTCATGCATTCCGTGAACTCTAACTGGCTCTAATGACAGACGCTGTCTATGAAACCATTCAAACTGGAGGTAGTGCAGAAGATCAATGACGACGACAAAAACAAGCGCTTTGAGTTTTGTTCGCAGTCGCAACAATGGAATGAGGATGGGGATGGCACTGTTGATCGCTTGATTTTTTAACAACGAAGCTACTTTTCACACTAATGGGAAAGAGAACAGGCATAATTGTCAAATCTGGCATTCAAAGTATCCATACGAATGCATTGAATATGCGCGTGTTTCCACAAAGGCAAACGTTTTTTATACCCTGTAACGTCGAAACCTGTACGGGCTATTCTTCTTCGGCGAGACCACTGTCACTGGATATTTCTACTTGGGCATGTTGCCTCTTGAGTGTGTTTCCCGGTACACCACTGGGCCATGAGTACCGCTCCATTGCCGGTATAATACCTAAACTCGACATGTTTGCCACTAGGTGGTTGTTCTGGGTACTGATTTCTCAGGATCTATGCACCCAAATTACGTGGAAATGTAATCTTTTGAGATTCTTATAAGGGTACAAACCCTTTGCTACTTTGGTTCTTGGATTCACAATCCAATAACCATTCTGATTAGGAATGTTAACTATTTCATAACGTCCTTCATATAGTAAACTCCATTTCTTATTTCTCTTTTTAACAGAACAAGACTGTGGATGCGTTTTCAGTAATATGAGATCACCAATTTTATATTCTACGTTCTTGGATACATTATTGTCATACTTTTTCTTACGTCTAAGTGCAGCTGCTTGGAGTGCACGTGAAACATTGATTAAAATGGTTTGAAATTAATTGGTTTTTCTGTCGGTACTTGACAGGACATGATAATAATATCAAAAAGGAACAGGTTTGCTTATCATATTGTATATTACTAATCTTAGGAATAATATTAAACCACAAGTTATCTTCTGATTCTTGTAACATTATCTCATCAGAAGTATGTTTTGTAGAGGTGTGGGGTACGTTGTTGTGGATGTTTTCAAACAGTTTTAAATATTCTACCCACTTTGTATGCCTGTTTGATGCATATGTTCTTATAAAACGATTGCAATCCCTGAAGATTCTCTCAACAGGAGAAGCTGCAGGATGGTACTTTGAAATAAACACTTTCTTAATACCTCGTTCTTCCAAAAAATTATTCCATTTTCTACTAGAAAAATAACTAGCATTGTCAGATACAACTGTTAGTGGTTTACCCACATGGACAAAGTAATTCTTAACACTTCTGATTACAGCTAAAGTAGTGGCTGCTCTTAAAGGATATAACTTTAAATGTTTGGAAAAGACATCATATACTGCTAATAGATGTTTCATCCCACCTCTACCAGTAGGTAGAAAACCGCAAAAATCACAAGAATCAAGTTCTAAAGGTTTAGTAGGTACTATAGGGTGCAAATATGTTCTTTTATTGTAACTAGTAGGTTTTGCTTTCTGACAAATAACACAAGTGCTTAAAATCCTGGCTGTAATTCTTTTCAGACTAGGAAAATAACAATGTCTCAAAATCTTTTCAGCACACTTGTCTGGTCCAAAATGACCCCAGCCAAAGTGTGTGTACCAGATAATTTAGTTCAAATGAGATTTAGGGAAACATACTCTCCAGTTACCAGTTCTATAGTTATCCTTATAGTACAAAATGTTATCTACTAATCTGTAGCATTTGAAAGATTTCCAGACTTAAAATTTTGTTTTATCTGTTGCCAATAGGGATCATTATCTTCTAAGGCTGCTATATTTTTAAACATGCTAATGTAATCCTTTCTAAAAGAAGAGTCTTTAATTAACATTATTTTACAAGAACCTGTTTGTTCCACTATGTTTGGATATTCTGTTAAACCTTCAGGCAGTCTTGAAAGACAGTCTGCTAAAATATTATCTTTTCCTTTTATATGAACTATTTCAAGATCATAACTTTGTAAAACCGTAGCCCATCTAGCTAATCTATTGTGAAGTAGCTTACAAGATAAAAGAAATGTAACTGCTTGGTGAACACAATATACTTTAACTTTTCGCCCAAATATGAAATAGTTGAACTTTTCTAATGCCCATTTAACTGATAATACTTCTAATTCAGTTATGTAATAATTTCTTTCTAGGCTAGAAAGTACTCTGCTTGCAAAACTTACTATATGGATTTCCTGTTTATCATCTACATTAGCCCACTGAAACAAAATTCCAGCTATGCTGGTTAACTTTGCATCTGTAGCAATACAGAACTCTTTAGACATATGAGGATGATATAATATATTGGCATTTAGTAAAGCTTCTTTTATAGCATCAAATACTACACAACATTCCCTTGTCCAGTTCCAAGGAACATTTATCCTTAATAATCTAAGCAGTACATCATTATTAATTAAACTGTTTGGCAAATATTTTCTAAAAAATGAAATTAAACCAATAAATGACTTAAGTTGCTTTTTACAGTTTGGATAGGGGAAATTTCTCATTGCACGGATTTTACCTTCATCAGGCAAATTCTAGTTGGTGAAATTATATGTCGTAAAACTTTTATTTGTTGCCTAGCAAACTTAGATTTGACTAGTTTGGCTGTTACTCCATATTCCCCGAAACGAGCTAACACAGCTTCTAGTAATTCTAAATGCTCTTCCCATGTTTTTGTGGCTATCAATAAATCATCAACATACACTGTTACTCTGTTAATCAAATCTGGTTTTAGAATAGTATCTAGGGCTTCCATAAATACTCCTCCACTAACTGAAAGTCCAAATGACATTACACAAAACTGATAAGATCTTCCAGCAAAATTGAATGCAGTATATTTCCTAGAATGTTTGTCTAGTAAAATTTGCCAATAACTAGATTTCAAATCAATAGATAATAAATATTGAACACCATGAAATTTCTACAGTAACTCATCCAGTTTTTCTGGGTGAGTTCTTACAGGCACTATAATTTTATTCACTTCTCTAGCATCCAGCACAAGTCTAACACTATTGTCTGCTTTGTAAATTGCCAGTAGAGGACTACAGTATTCTGATTGTGACGGTTCTATAATTATCCAATCTAACATTTTCTCTATCTCAGCTTGTACCTTTTCCCTTTTTGACCACAGCATAGGGTTGCCAGATTGAACTCGAGGCAGGCCCGGAGACCAGACGTGCCCCCTTCCCCCTTGGCCAATGACTCACCCCCCCCCCAACTGCGACCAACTCCCCCCCCCCCCGAAACCTGGATTACACGATAATACTAAAAAAAAAAAAAAAAAAAAAAAAAAAAAAAAAAAAAAAAAAAAAAAAAAAAACACTAATCATTTCCTCCCTCCCAGCAAAAGTGGCGGCAGCATCAAAGCTGCTCACATCAACAGCTGCGCCTTCCAAGAGTTGCCGCTTGTGGCTCCGCGCACTGTGAAGGATCGCGCACCACCAAGAAGGGCTTCTCACTGGCTCCACGTGAAAGGGCACAGTTACCGTCTGCTCCCTGTTACGACCACTTGCTGCCGCGTAAAGAAGTAAACTTGAGGGCATAAAATGATTAAACGTAATAGTGCTGTCATTTCTATGAGAGATAAGATTATTCGAATAAACCAGTTTTCCGAACACCCACGTTCCCCAATTAGTTCGGATAATCGATGTTCTAATGTAATATCAATTAAACATTCTACATCGAAGTACAGGATATCAACAACGATCGCGAATTGTATAGTGAATTGATCGACAGTGCTATACTACGTACGGCGAGAGTTGAGCTCTGACACCTAGCAGCACAGTTGCCACGGTGCGCGAGGCTGCTCCCGCCAGAGGTTCGAATCCCCCCTAGGGCATGAATGTTGTGTCCTTAATTTAAGTTACGTTAAGTTCAATATAGATCGTCGCTACATGAGCATAGTACTTAAAAAGCGTCGTAAACATTAAAAAGAAAAAAAAAGTTGAGATGAATGTTACATTCACGCCCGGAGATAAGAGTCATTGGCCCGTAGACCCGGAGAATTCATTCCAAACCCGGGCACTCCGGGCGGCGCCCGGAGATATGGCAACCCTACCACAGCACTGAATAAGAGGACCGACAATATATTTTATGAGGATAAACCTTCATGTGTTATACATACCCTTTGATAATACCTGGTTTCTCATCTAATACTTGTACATAATGCTTAAGTAAGGATGACAATTCAGCTTGTTGCTGAATCGTAAGACAACCTGATTCAGAAACCTTCTCTGAGATAACACAATTTATATCAGACACAATTTCTTCACTTTTACAGTTTCCCTCATGAAAATTCCTTGTTATGAAGCACATTGTGGGCGCTATACAATTAATTCTTCAATTACTACTTTTCAAAGATTGTGCATTCCCAACACTATTCAAAGACAATTTTATTCGGCCACTTGAGCCACTTAAAACTAAATAACCTAAGGAGAGATCAATCTCAGCCTCCCTCTTACATAAAATATTAAGTCCCCATATGCACAGTTTGGTGAGTTTTGGTACTATGAGGTATGCGTCTTTTAGATCATCATCCTCTAAATTCACTGCCAACCAGCATTGAGTTTTAATTATTTGAGAAACTAAACCTAAAGCTCATGTTAGCGTACAACATTACACAGGTAGTGTGGGAATTGTCACTTTCTTAGAAATTACTTTATAAAAACTTTCACTAATTGCTGAAACAGCAGATCCTGTATCAATAATTATATCTACTGGTATGTCACAAATCTTAGCGCCCACTAGTGCTTGAACTAAAGGTTCCTTCTTTTGAGGTATTGGTTCATCATTCAAGTCATCTAAAATATTCTTACCATCATTATATCTTAACATTTTTATTTTTTTAGAATCTGGTCCTTCCTTATCAGTACCGACAGATCCAGGAAGGTGAAAACATGTCGATACTAGTTTAAAGAATTACCATTGTTTGAAGAATTTGAAGTGTCCTCAGTTACTTCGATCAATCTTATATCTTATATTATTTTAATTTGGTTTTGGCGGATGTTGCGAAGAGATTGAAGGTATGTTACTTGCTTGTGGGTTGTGTGAATTTGCAGTCCCACCTGATGACACATTAATCGGTGGTCCTGTATGAAAATTGTTACTAGGTGGTATCCAGTTAGGTGGCGGATAATTGTACCATTGGCATTTCGGAGAAGGATACTGGTTTGGTTGATTTACATCACGAAAATTACCATCATACGTTCTTTTACGTGGTTCTGCATTGAATTATCATTATTTTGTTGGCCATTGTTCAGGTGTTGATAATTCTGGGGCCGAAAGTGTTGGTGCTATTGAAATCGTTATTATGTTTGTTGTTTGTAGAGTTTTGTGCGTTATTGTTTCCATCACTATTGTTGTTTCTTTGGTTTCCGTTTGGGAGGCCATTCTGGCGCCAATAACGGTTACTTGAATTTTGAAAATTATAACCATTCTGGTTCCCATTATTTCGGTTGTTGTTCGCTTCATGATTATTATTATTCCTATTCCCATTACTGTTACTGTAGTTATATACGGCAAATCTAAAATTGTGACGCATATTCTTTTTATCATCTTCAATTTGATCAAGTACGTCGACATGAGCACGAAAGGTTTCAAGGTCATGGTCAGGTACGTACATTAATTTCTCTCTTAAATCAAAAGGAATCCTACCCTTAAATATCTTTAATACTTCCCAAGTAGGTACTGGATTATTGCAGTACCTTGTGTTGTTAATATATTTCTTGAAATACTTTCGGAGTGTTCCTTTTTTAGGATTATAATACTCCGGATAATAAGTTTCATTTCTTGATCTTTCCTGTTTGCTTCTCGAAAAGAACCTCAATACAAATAACCTCTCAAATTCATCGGTGGCACACACGTCTCAATTACATTATTGGCCCACAAAGAAGCTTCGCCAACTATGTGAGAAGGAGTAAATTGGAGTTTGCTATATTCATCCCACTTGTGGTGAAATACATTTCTGAAGCTTCTGATGAAAATAATCGGGTGGGTATCTTCCTTCTCAGACGAAAATGTCTGGAAGTGTCTATTTTTCCATATTTTCTAATCTCTATTCGAACACGGAGAATGAGAACAACTATGGTGACATGTTTCTCTAATATGACTTGCAACAGGACTTCGCAGTAATTTGCATCCAGTAGAATCAGTAAATTGAAATCTAGCTGGTATTGCTCCTGTTGCAGTGTGCGGAAAGTTAGTGTCAGTTTCATTGTCAGGCACCACATAAATTTTACTAGCAGTCGCTTCTGTATGCTTGTTACGTTGGCACTGCTGATTGCTTCGCGTACAAATTGGCACGCTCTTGTTGCAATTTCGTCTGTTTAAGATGTGTTCTGAATGTGTATGTTCAGTTTGATTTCGCTGAGATAGAGGGCTGAAAAGATGATAATGTGTTTGATTTTGGTTTTCACTCTTATGATTACTATTATGTGTTTTATTCAAATTCGATTGTACTTCCTTTTCGGTTATTTGTTGGATTACGGTCGCCTGATTATCTAACCAGTCTTGCACGTCGCTATTGATCTTTTTAGATGATTCGTGCAAAAAATTATTAATAGTTTCGTTAGCATTTATTTGTAAATTGTGTACTTTATTATTTAGTTCTTCAATAGTTAGCTATGTAATGTTTTATGCAACTTTTATTTTATTTAAATCGGATTGTATTTCTTCTACTTTTTGGGGAACGCCCTCGAAAGTAGTTTTAACCTCTTCCACTTCCGTCTCAAATATTTGAACTCTGAAATTAAATCGTTTGTTATGCGGTCACGTCGTGTGTCCCTTTCTTCTATTTCGGATTTGATAACTATGCGAGAAGCAATAAATTGAAGTTTTCTATATTCATCGCAATTATGGGGAAATACATTTCAGAAGCTTCTGATGAAAATGATCGGATGGGTATCTTCCTTCTTAGACGAAAATGTCTGGAAGTGTCTATTTTTCAATATTTTTCAATATTTTTCAATATTTTCGAATCTCTATTCGAACACGGAGAATGAGAACAATTATGGTGACATGTTTCTCTAATTTGACTTGCAACAGGACTTCGCGGTAATTTGCATCCAGTAGAATCAGTAAATTGAAATCTAGCTGGTGTTGCTGCTGTTGAAGTGTGTGGAAAGTTAGTGTCAGTTTCATTGTGTGGCACCATATTGTGAGGATACAGGGTTTTAGGTTAGTAACCTCTTTGGTACGTTTTGGTCGCATGATAGTTATCGTTGGCGTGCAGCTATAGCTGCTGGCAGCAATGTTTGGGTTGGAATGTTTTTTGTTTGCTAGCCAGTGTGTTCTAGTCTCCTGCCGACTGCAGAGCGAGGCAGTAGCATGCTGACAGTGCGTGCGTAACCCGCGTTTAGCGGTGGCTAAAGTTTTCGCCGTTCAGTCGTATCGCATATGAGTTTCGGTTGCAGTTGTGTATTGAAATGTTTCATTGTGGACGTGTAGACATTCAACGTAGTGGTACGCGGTTATTTAAACAGTGTATTTAAAGGAATAGTTTTTAATATTTGTCGTTCCATAATAAAGGAAGTTAACAAAGTTTATTGTTATGAATCCACCTAGTAATTCTCCTCATCCCATACCGTCAAATCATTGGAACAATTATTAAATGATTTAGCAGCAAATAGAAGATAACGGCAACTTCTCCCATCATTGGAACAATTATTAAATGATTTAGCAGCAAATAGAAGATAACGGCAACTTCTCCCATCGAGGATTAGCTGGACGCAGCTGTGAAGTTACATCATAAATTTTACTAGCAGTCGCTTCTGTATGCTTGTTACGTTCGCACTTATTATTGCTTCACGTCCAAATTGGCACACTCTGGTTGCAATTTCCTCCGTTAAAAATATGTTCTGAATGTGTATGTTCAGTTTGATTTTGTTGAGATGGAGGGCTGAAAAGATGATAATCTGCTTGATTTTGGTTTTCACTCTTATGATTCCCCCCTCGGGCATGGATATTTGTGCCGTCCTAGTTAGTAAGTAGTTCATAAGTAGTTTGTAAGTTTAGGGACTGATGACCCCGTAGTTGAGTCCCATAAGCTTGACAAACATTTGAACATTTGAACTCTTATGATTATTATTATGTGTCTTATTCAAATTCGACTGTACCTCCTTTTCGATTGTTTGCTGGATTACAGTCGCCTGATTATCTAACCAGTCCCGCACGTAGCTATTGATCTTGTTAGATGATTCGTGCAGGAAATTATTAATAGTTTCATTAGCATTTATTTGTAAAATGTGTACTTTATTATTTAGTTCGTCAATAGTTGGCTGTGTAATGTTTTGTGCATCTTTTATTTTATTTAAATCGGACTGTAGTTCTTCTACTTTTTGGGGGAACGCCCTCTAAAGTAATTTTAATCTCTTCCACTTCCGATCTCAAATTTTTGAACTCTGAAATTAAATGGTTTGTTATGCAGTCGCGGCGTGTGACCCTTTCTTCTATTTCGGATTTGATATTGGTAGTGGTGTTGTGTAACTCATGTTTAAGCTGTTCGTGCTGTTCCTGTTCTTTTAGTGATTCGTAATTTTTACTAGTTTCCGTTCGGATTTCATTAATAGTAGCTTCCTGCTTTTTAAACTGTTCGTTAATTAATCAACAGTGTTCGTATAATTTTCTATTTTGTCCTTCATGAGTAATCTGAAATTGTGAAGATAATTTTTGTAATTGTTGTTGTAGTCTTTTAGCCTGTTCTTCCTGTCTTTTAGCCTGTTCTTCCTGTCTTTTAGCCTGTTCCCTCTCGACTAATCTCAATTTGTGAAGATAGCTTCTGTACCTGCTCTTCTATTTTATGTACAATCTATGTAAAAGCATCAACTATTGTGGCTATATTTGCATTCCGATTAAAATTTTAAGTCCTCTGGAATTGGGTTGTGAATCCTGGACCTCGAGAAGTACTAGGTTTGGGATCGAGATGTTATAAAACGTGTTCAGGTTGCTTAGTTTCAGCATATTCGGTTAAATCGGGTTCTGAAAACACTCTCTCTCTTCCTCGCTCATAACATTCAGGTTATCCTCCGATCGAGTAACAATCCTGTTTCCTGATGCCATTTTTGTTTTAGATGTTGGCCTAGACATAATACAATAGATTCACCTCTAATATACAAAGTAATAAATTAAAATTAAAAATACTTCACATGCACTGTTTCTTAACCAACATACAAATATATATATACTGATATACTACACTACACTACAATACAATATTTTGCCTTGGGGATTCGTACAGTTTTCTTTTTGATAATTTGTTATTGTATGCACAGAACAGATGTAATTATGGTGCACTATTCCGCAAAGCAAAATGCAGATATAAAGAACAGTTCTTGCCTGGCAGTAGCACAAATTAAATCTCTTTTCAATTATTCTTTTATACATGAGCAATCAAACATGCAGATTTCGCCAAGTATGCTCACAATCCACAATGCATTTACATACTAAGCATGAAACAGAAAAAAAATGTTCAGATTAGCACATACAATATTATACATAGACACACCCACTAAAAGCAAATATTTCTGTCTCTTAAATATTTCAAAAAATAACAGTTTATGACGATAATCACCTTTTTCTTTAATTTTCTGCTGCAGGTCCAATTACAGCAATGGTCATCAATCCTCGGGTTCCAATTATTCACCTTATTTGGTGAAGTGACGATCTATGTTATTTCTTCTTTTTGATCACAGGGTTTAATGTGTACTTTTAATCGTGATTTCTTCTACAATCTTTCAAGTTTAATTTATTCAAATTCCGACTTTTTTTCTTCTTTCTTCTTAGTTTGAGCCCCACGTACTGGAGCGACATTTTATGTAACGTCCTTCTATTTGATATTTTGGATGGTGGTGGAAATTTATTTGCTTTATTGTAGTGCTTCGATATTATAGAAGCGACATCAGCGGTAGAGCAAGCTTTCATCGTCTTCACATAAAGATTCAGTAGGCACGTAAAATTTTATTTGAGGCATACGTTGGTTATTTAAGTTGGTACACCTGATAATATTTCATATATTCAGTTACGGATGCCTCTGGTTTAACTTTCCGTAGTTTATGGATTATATTTTAACTGATGAACATGGCCTCTGTGATCTCAGGGGCTTGTTTTAAAAATTATTAATTTCTTGTAATACAATCTTTCATTTCCTATACCTATAAAAGTCATAACATTTTAATTATTTTTAGTCACTTTGATTCACAGATAATTCAAAGATGTTATTTTTAAAAGTTCTTCAATTACTAATGGGAAGGTCAGGTGCTAACTACGATTGATGTGGTCGACACAAAAATTTAAATTAATATTTCTCCCATATTTCATCTTAATCACAGATTTACAAAACACTGTCAAAGTCACACGATATATTTTAAATAAGCAGTTCTCTATAGTTCATTTCACAAAATCGCAATTTGATATTCTTGGCAAAGTCAATATTTAAAATTATTCCTTTTTTTGAACAAGTTGAAGTGATTTGATTTAATGTTTGACAATGAAGAAAACCTTTTTAGCAATGATTAATATTTTCTTGAGTATTACGTTCCTATCGGGAAGCAGAATTTTTCTATGTCCGAATTAAAGTCCACAGATATTATTATGCACTCGCGTATAAGTTCAATTTAATTAAGCCTTTCAAATAAATTCAATCATAGTGAACCAAAAGTTCGGAATATTTTTTGCACCTGACTATCTATTTCAGATACAACCACAAAGACTGTGTGAGATCTTATCTTTGCGAGAAACAAATTCTGAGAGCTGTTAACTTTGGGAGAAACAAAGACTGAGAGAGCGAGTATCTATACAACGGAACTATTTATATTTCTATTGCGACAAAAGATTACTCTGATTTATGGTGTTTAGTCGCGGTTACTCTGAGACTGTACTGTTTCGATACTTCAAAGGTCTATTGACTGTTACTGAAATTTTGACAAATATGTAAAACATTCTGCCTCTTACAAATTATTAGAATTGAATCAGGATGAATGTGACTAGTTTGTGCTGTGAGTGCGATGTAGTGTTACATATTATAATGTTTATAATCAAAACAGCAACCACCCATAAGTATGGTAGAAATGTTTTTCTTCAACCGTGATCGGTTTTGGATCACTACAAATCCATCTTCAGATGATCAAAATATACACGGGTATACTGCCGGTCCATAGTGTCCAACGGGCACAATATTTCGGCGATCATACATGTCGCCATCATCAGGTGAACTGACGGACTGAGCTCCTGGAAACGCGCCGGCACGGAGATCCTGGGTTCTAGCCCGGTAGCGGGCCATTTAAATACCCTCGGCCCGCGGAGCGACCCCTCCGCGGTCCGCGCCCCGCGCCGCGGCCGCGCAGTGGAACCGATTGCGCCGGCGTCTGAGAAGACGTCGGTGTGAGGGCTCTGTCCGCCGTGGTCGTCACTTCGTTACGTTTGCTAGATTTACTCTTAATTAACCCACCGCGGGTTCCCAAGCTTTGCTAAGATTATAGCCAGAGTCACGGTTTATGAGGTCGTCACTTGTGCGAATTTCAATGGCCTCTCTAACGACGCAGTCCCAGTATCTCGACGTCTGTACCAGAAGCCTAGTGTTTTCATACTCCATGGCGTGATTCTCCGACAAACAATGTTCAGCGACCGCCGACTTGCTCGGATACATCAATCGTGTGTGCCTCTGGTGTTCAACGCATCGATCCTCGACGGTACGAATCGTCTGTCCAATATATGACTTTCCACACTGACACGGAATCTGGTACACGCCCGCCTTCCTCAAACCGAGATCATCTTTAGCGCTCCCCACCAGTGCACAAATTTTATTCGGCGGACAAAAAACAGTTCCAACCTGGTGTTTTTTCAAAATGCGGGCGATCTTCCCCGAGAGTGCGCCGGTATATGGAACGAACGCAGTGCCTACATCCTCCCTTGTGTTGTCATCCGTTTCCACAGGTTGTGTTGTAGTGGTTGGGCGGAGAGCCCGCTGAATCTGCCACTCTGAGTACCCATTTTTTCGAAATACAGTTCTCAGGTGTTCCAATTCGTGGGGTAGACTCTCTGCGTCGGAGATAGTGCGCGCCCTATGTACTAGAGTTTTAAGTACCCCATTCCTCTGTGAAGGGTGGTGACAGCTGTCTGCGTGTAAATACAGATCAGTGTGCGTGTCTTCCGATATACACTATGACCCAGGGTGCCATCAGCTCTTCTCTTAACCAAGACGTCAAGGAACGGCAATTTACCCTCCGTTTCAGTCTCCATAGTGAATTTGATGTTGGGGTGTATGGAGTTCAGATGTGTAAGGAAGTCAAGGAGTTTATCCATACCATGTGGCCAGATGACGAAAGTGTCGTCCACGTAACGGGAAAAGCAAGTAGGTTTCCATTGCGATGATGCCAGGGCTTCCTCCTCGAAATTCTCCATGTACAACTTGGCGACCACAGGGGAGAGTGGGCTACCCATGGCGACTCCCTCCGTTTGTTCGTAGTATTCGCCATTGAAAAGAAAATACGTGGAGGTCAAGACATGCCTAAAACGTTCGGTGGTATTCTCGTCAAATTTCTGACCAATCAAATCTCCGCGGGCCGAGGGTATTTAAATGGCCCGCTACCGGGCTAGAACCCAGTTCCCTTCGAGCAGCCGTAGCGTGCGGATCTCCGTGCCGGCGCGTTTCCAGGAGCTCAGTCCGTCAGTTCACCTGATGATGGCGACATGTATGATCGCCGAAATATTGTGCCCGTTGGACACTATGGACCGGCAGTATACCCGTGGATATTTTGATCATCAAATATGCCGGGAGAAACTGAAGAATCACATCTTCAGATGGTTTTCCATGCTTTTGAGCTGGGACATTGTGTTGCATCAGTTAAAGTATAGCAGACCTAGGACAGACAAAAATATTTTGTTCACTATTTGATGAAGTTAACTTCAACTTTTTATGTTCGTCTTTATCAACATATTTATAGAAGAGATTTATAGGTGAAATACATGAAGTGTCACATGTTTTGTCGGATTTTTTTTAATGAAATTTTTCTGTTTAGCGGTATCTGCTAAACACATATATTAACAACACTGATACAGCACAGAGTGTTGTGTGAAACACCTACGTTGAAAGGACACATGCAGCGCACATATGGAAAGTGTAAAAAATACACATGAAACTTGCCGGAAAATTTCGTCGCAGGAATATCGGACACAACATGTAAGTTTTCGTTACACATCAGGTATTTTAACTATAAATCTCTTCCATAAATATATTGATAAAGACGAACATGAAGAAACTTAGTTTCAGAAAATAATAAATATTTTTATCCATTGTAAGGCTGCGATACGATAACTGATGCAAGACAAGGCTCAAGCTCAAAAGCGTGAAAAACCAAGTGAAGATGGATTTATATAAACCCTAAAACGGTAGTGGTTTAACCCTTTATAGGATAGTGGTCGATATAATGCCCACCCACCGTAAGTGCGAAACAGTGTACGTTGCTCTTTGGCTTCCTTGTTTTCACCCGTTACATTCTAAATAACAAATTTACCACTGGAATTTGTGATATTTCATATTGTTTGGCATTGTTTTGTTGTTTGAGTAATGTAATGGGTTGAGTTTTATTAATTCAGTAAGTTATTTAATAATTTGTTTTTTCTTTGCATCTATTACATATATAAGAAGGTGGTCTTTTAAATAACCACCATCCACGGTAGTCCAAGCCCCACCAAACTGGATAATGGTCTGTACATCAACCAGCTATTTCTTCCTTTCATTTACAAGTGAAATGAACATAAAATAAATCTGAGGATTTTACATGCTATTATGAGTCAAATGGAATGTAAGATAAATTACCTTCAAGATTTTCAGATTAACACGAATTATTTACAGAAGGATGGAAAAGCTAGTAGAAGCCGACCTTTGGGAAGATCAGTTTGGGTTTAGGAGAAATGTAGGTACACGGCAGGCAATACTCACTTTACGGCTTATCCTTGAAGATAGATTAAGGAATGGTAAACCTACATTTCTAGATTTTGTAAATTTGGAGAAGGGTTTTGACAATGTTAATTGTAATAAACTCTTTCCAAGTTCTGAAGCAAGCGGGAGTAAAATATAGAGAGCGTATGTTTATTTACAACTTGTACAAAAACCAGACAGCAGTTATCAGAGTTGAAGGACATGAAAGGGATGCAATGGTTAGGAAGTTAGTAAGACAGAGTTGTAGCCTTTCTCCAATGTTATTCAATTTGTGCATTGAGGAAGCGATAATGGAAAACAAGGAGAAATTTGGTGAAGGAATTAAAATTTAGGGCGAAGAATTAAAAACATTGTGTTTTTTTGACAACATAGTAATTCTGCCACAGACAGCAGGGGACCTGGGAGAGCAGGATGAACATTAACAAGAACAAAACTAGGGTAATGGAATGCAGTGTAAGAAAATCAGGTGATGCTGAAGGAATTAGATTGGGAAACGAAGCAATAAAGGAGGTAGATGAGTTTTGTTACTTGGGCAGTAAAATAACAAAATTTTAGTCGTAGCACAGAGGATATAAAATCCAGAATGGCAATGGGAAGAAAAGCGTTTTTGAAGAAGAGAATTTGTTAACATCAAATATTCATTTAAGCCTAAGGAAGTCCTTTCTGAAGGCATTTGCGTAGAGTGTTGCCTTGTATGGGAGTGAAACAGTGAAACATGGACGATAAACACTGCGGACAGGAAGAGGAAGAGGCTTTTGAAATGTGGTGCTACAGAAGAATGCTGAAGATTCGGTTGGTGGATCGCGTAACTAATGAGGAGGTACTGAACAGAATTGGAGAGAAAAGGAATTTCTGGCATACCTTGACTAAAAGACGGGATCGATTGGTAGGACACATTCTTAGACATCAAGGAATTGGAGGGAAGTGTGTGTATACAGTAAGCAGATTCAGACAGATGTAGGTTGCCGTTCTTATGTGGAGTTGTCGAGGCTTGCTCAGGATAGGGTATTGTGGAGAGCTGCATCAAACCCGTCTCCAGACTGAAGACTACAACGACAACATAAGATTTTCAGAAGAAAAAGTTTTCTCCTATAAAGAATTAAGAAAAAAAATTCTACAATACTTGTGGCTGGTTGCTGTTCTGATTATAAACATTATAAGGGAATGACAGATTGACTTCCTTAAGACTAAAATAACGAAGTAGCTTGGCGCTGCCGTGTTTTCAGCTAGTAATTAATATGAGAGATCGGTGGCAGAGTTTTGTTAATGACGTGTTGTCGGCGCTGTTTGTCTACAGGTGGCGAGCAGTTCGCCGGTGCTGGTCACGGTGTACTATGGGTCGAAGTGCCCGGAATCGCGCGACTTTGTGATCAACCAACTGCTGCCCGCCGTCCTCAGGGACCCGGAGCTGGTGCGGCCTGTGCTCGTGCCTTTCGGGAAGGCCAACGTGAGTCTCCAACATGCCTGAATTCCTACAGAAGATATAATTTATCAACAAATAATACAATTCCTTTGGGCAACATTGTCTCGTTATACCAAAGGTATTAAACACAAGGAGAGGCATTGAATTAAGATTTATGCCATGGCCGGGATTCGAACCCAAGAACTCCTACTTACTAGGTAGGTGCTTTAGACTACTCAGCTAACACGGCGTTGTACCCAAAGTAACTACACGGACTACATCTCCCTCCACACCATATACTTTAATTCTGTATTAGCTGAGTACGTAGGAGGTCCCGGGTTCGAATCACAGCCACGGCATAAATTTTAATTCAGTGCCTCTCCTTAAGTTTAATATCCTGTAGAAGAGTTTAGCCATACTGTACACATTATATTACATTAATACTTGTTCCATGGATAATATATACGACATTTCGTATTGATGTCGAACGTTTCAGTTTAGTAAATGGTGTCTATACATGACAATATTTTAAGGATTAGTTAATTGTCATTTTTTAAAATTATTTTATAAATATTTTGAGTGTTATCTAAAAATTTATGTAAAGTGTAAAAGGAGTAGCTATTAGAAATTCCTTTAATTTCTTTTTAATTACCAGTTGGCTATCTGTCAGATTTTTGATGCTGTTTGGTAAGTGACCAAAGACTTTTCTGGCAGCATAATTCACCCATTTCTGTGCCACAGTTAGACTTAACCTTCAATAGTGAATATCACCCTTTCACCTACTGCTGTAGCTACGCACACTGCTATTACTTTAGAATTGAGTCAGATTGTTAATAACAAATTTCATGAGTGAATATACATATTGTGAAGCTACAGTGAAGATCCCTAGATCCATAAATAAATGTCTGCAGGAAGATCTTGGGTGGCTTCCAGCAATTATTCTGATTACACGCTTTTGTGCAATGAATACTTTTTTACTAGATGTTGAATTGCCCCAGAATATGATTCCATATGAATGGAAATAGGCATAGTAAGCTTATTTACTGACATGCATGTCACCAAAATTTGCAATTACCATGATAGCATAAGTAGCTGAACTCAAACATTTCAACAGATCTTCAATGTGTTTCTTCCAATTCAATCCCTCATCAATGCAAACACCTAAAATTTTTCAATATTCTACCTTAGCTACAGACTTATGTCCAAAGTCTAAATTTATTAATGGTGTCATGCCATTTACTGTATGAAACTGTATATACGAGATTTTATCAAAGTTTAATGAGTGCCCATTTGTCGAGAACCACTGTTTGTTAGGCGTGATACCTATACTTGTATCGTCAACAAAAAGCACTAGCTTTCATCTTCGTGAATATAGAATGGCAAGTCGTTTATATATCTTAAGAACAGCAAAGGTCAAAAGACCGAATCTTATGGGACGCCATTTTTGATAAATCCCCAGTTAGAGGAATTAATTGTTTCTTCTGTGTCATGTGATCTGCTTATTTCAACTTTCTTCACTCTTACTGTTAAGTATGATTTAAACCATTTGTGCACTGTCCCACTCATACCACAATACTTAAGCTAATGTAGAAGAATCACATGTTTTACCCAATCAAAAGCCTTTGAGACCTCACAAAAATCCCAGCTGGTGATGTCCAGTTATTCAGAGAATTTAATATTTCATCAGTGAAGGTATATATAGCATTTTCTGCTGAAAAACGTTTTTGAAAACCAACCTGCCATTTTGTTAGAACTTTATTTTTACTAATATATGAAGCTACTTGAGAATACACATTTTTTTCTCAAAATGTTTGGTTAAAGTCGTCAGAAGTGAGATGGAGTGATAGTTGTTGACATCAGACATATCTCGTTTTTTATGTAAAGGTTTAATGATAGCATATTTCAGTCTATCTGGGAAAATACCCTGCTTTAAAGAGCCATTACATTTATAATTAAGAATACCACTGATCTCTTGGGAACAAGCTTTTAATACACCGCTGGAAATGCCATCAATTCCAGGTGATCTTTTGCTCTTGAGAGAGTTTGTTATTTTCCTAATTTCTGAAGGAAAGGTGGGGGTGTTTCAGTTGTATCAAATTGTCTAGGTATGGCCTCTTCCAATAATTGCCTTGCTCCTTCTAAACATTTACGTCCTATTTTCTCTACAACATTTAAAAAGTAATCATTAAAGATGTTTTCAACTTCTGACTTTTCGTTACCGAAGTTTCCATTTGTTTTGATGGCGCACTTGGTTGCACTGTCTCCCTTTTGGTAATATTCCTAATTTCAGACATGATGCACATGGTTCTGGATTTTTTAATAAATTTTCTTAATGTAGCAAAATAGTTTTTATAATATTTGATAGTTTCTGGGTTATTACTCTTTCTTGCAGATAGATATAGTTACCTTTTTTTGTTACAAGATATTTTTATTCGTTTAGTAAGCCATGGTTTTTTGCTTGGTTTCTTACAATTATATTTAACTAATTACTTGGGGAATCTATGTTCTGACACAAGAATATTACTACCATAACGAAAAGCAGAACAAGAGAGTAAAACAAAGTTTCTTGAAAGAAATACCCTTAAAATGTATCATAAAAAAGTTATATTTTAAATTAGCATCAGGTTCCTTATAAACCTCAGCCCAGTCTAACTGCTGTAGACTGTCTTTGAAATTTCTAGTTGTTAGGTCATTAATCGAGCGCACAACCCTGGATGACTGTTTCGAATTACTGAATGGCGCTATGTCATATACTGTTCCCAGCTGTGCACCATGATTAGAAAGACCATTCTCAACAGGAAAAGCATTTTATTTGTTAAACTTACCTTGGTCTATAAATTGTAACAGATGTCAGATTGTACGAGCAAAGTAAGACATCCAGGTCATTCTTTCTATTACACTCTTTCAATGAATCAACATTGAAATTAGCAAAAATAATAATTTACTTCTCCCTATCTGACAGATAGCACAACAAGGCATCCAGGTTTTCCAGAAATAACTGGAAGTTTCCTGAATGGGACCTATATACTGTGACAATTATAAGAGAGTCATCACTGAATTTAAGCTAACAGGTATGTGATATTACCTAGTGAATGGGATACATCAGGTAGTCAGGTTTTTCCTAATGTGGTCGGAAACCTGAAGCAACGCTCTTGAATGAGCGAGGACCGCTAACCCAGAATGCAACTGAAATACAATATAGCCACACACATTATTCTAAAAATTCATATAAAATCAGGAAATGATCATACGGGCAAATATAATTATATGAATGCATTCAGGAGACTTGAGAGAATCAAACGCCATAATTACAATTTCAATATGCCTTACAGATAAAAAGCCAACAAATTTCAGTACTATAATAATAATATTATAAGACTTATATTTATAATAATTGATACATAGTGTTTATCAGTAACAGTTTAAGAAGCAAATGGGCAGCATTGCACCACACTACCTATCTTAAAAGACATACTACGTTATTTCCGTATTCTTACAAGAAACTTTGTTTTACTATCTTGTTCTGCTTTTCGTTATGGTAGTAATATTCTTGTGTCAGAACATAGATTCCGCCACACAAACACAAAACATGAACCCTGTAAAGCGCATTAAATTTATATATGTATCTTATTATATTTAATATTATTCTTAGTAGCGTTCATTTTTATAATGCAGACTGCCACTTAAATATTTCATGGCCGACTAAGAATATTAGATATGCAGCAGATAATGTATGTATAATAAATTATAATATGTATTTGTGGACAAGAACTGAATATATTTGTATAAAAAGCCGTGATGAATTAAATATTAATTTTGTAACTATATTTCGACGGCGGTAGTATATTTGAACAGTGAGATGCCATGCTTAATGGCTCTCTGAGCAAAGACCTTCTGTCTCAACCGTTTTTTAGTATTGTTAAATATATATTTATTTGATAAATGTAAACAGTATTTGTAGGGAGGTGGTAAGTCCCATCCGTCCTCACGACTTTACTTCTGCCAGTACCTCGCCTCATACTTCCCAAGTTGTGAGTACGCATCGTGAGTGGTGTCGGGATAGCTCAGTTGGTAGAGCGCTTGCCCGCGAAAGGTATAGGTCCCAGGTTCGAGTCCCGGTTGTGGCACACAATTTTAATCTGCCAGGAAGTTTCATATCAGCGCACATTCCGCTGCAGAGTGAAAGTTTAGTTCTGCAGTTTATAAGTGGTTTGTAAGTGCAGGGACTGATGAATCTGCAGTTAATTTACATGTGCTTAAAAACATTTGAAAAAGCTACAAATGAAACACAATGAACTGCATATTCTGAATTATTGAGTCGCTTTTTGCTGATAAAATTACTAAAATAATTCAACACTTTCACACCTGATTTTTTTCTGGAGGAAGGAAATTATTCCTTTTGCTGTATTCCTCTTAATTTACGTTTTTAATTATTTTAGATGCAAGATTTACGCTGTTGTATGCATCCATTTACATACTACAAAATTGCATATGCTGAAAAGCAAGGCTACTTTTTGTGGACTAAAATAATTAATTTTGTAGAACTAACTTTTGTACTAAATAAAGTGATCATTGAATAGTTGCCATGCAAAATAATCACTACTACTTTTCAGTTGTACGGTGGAATACAAGTAACCCACAACCTGCTTGTTCCTTGGAGTTCACAAGCTGGTGTGCAGTGCAACACTGATTGTTTGGTATTTTTATAGTGATCTTCCGCAGTTGACAATAAGTGTGCACGATGAAAAGGTTGAATACTCATAGTCATTGAGTAAAGATGTTTCTGATCTATCTTACAAGGAAAGTACTTGGGCTCGAACAAACACAAATATACCAAGATCGTGTGACAGATAATGTAGAGGTCCCTTACTGCACTAGCGATACTCTCGCATCTGCAAAACTCTGCAGTCGCCCATTAGAGGCCTCTGCGTGTACCATGCCGCATTGCACATTGAGCTGCCGGTACGCCAGTCGGGACCAGTAGAGACACTGCGGTGTGCCTCTGAAGTTGCGTTTTGTGACGTCATTTATGTAATGAAGCGTCAGATGGGTCGGTGATTGGTAATTAATCCTGCTGATGTATTGCGATTGGTAGAGATGAAATTCCGAAGGGCCCTTCTTCATGAAAATGGTCTTGGTGTAGAAGATGAATCATTCGCATGTTTTATGGTATCTATTATAGTGCAGAAAGATGAGCATACACTAGAAACACTATAATAGACACCACATAATATGCGAATGATTCATCTTCTACACCAATACCATCTTCACGAAGTTTCTTCGTAACTTCATCTCAAGCAGTCACACTATATTAGCAGCATCGATTACCAATCGCCGACCTATCCGACGCTTCACTACACAAATAACGTCACAAAACGCAACTTCAGAGGCACACTGCACCGTCACTACTGGCGTACCGGCAGGTCAAGGTGTAGTGCGGCGTGGCGCTCGCAGAGGCCTCTAACGGACCACTGCACAGCTTTGCAGGTGCGCGAGTACCACTAGTGCAATAAGGGACCTTCACATTATCTCTCACACGATTTTCGTGTATTTATATTTGTTCGAGCCCAAGTATTTTCCTTGTTAGACACTATAAAAGTTATGTACACAATTGTAGCCAGAAGGCCTGAAAGGGTACCAGCGGTATGAAAAGCCGCGCGAATGCTGCAGGCTGGAGAGATCACGGTCTGTACGGGTTCCGTACACTCCTTAGTTGAAATGTTTGTAAGGCTAAGCGACCAAACTGCTGAGCCGCGTGGTCTAAGGCGTCATGCTGCGGACTCGACGAACGTTGCCGCTAGAGGTTCGAGTCGTCCCTCGGGCATGGATGTGTCTGTGTGTCTTATCCTTAGTGTAAGTTAGTTTAAGTAGTTTGTAAGTCTAGGTACTGATGACTGTGGCAGTTATTTGGTCCAATAGGATTACAAATATTTGCATATATTGAAATAGCTGCGAAAGTCATCGGTCCCTACTTACAAACTACTTAAATTAGTTACGTAGGCTTACGCACCCAGAGTCAGATGAAAAAAGTTTTCTGGGTGTTATACCGCGTCATGATATAAGAAGCCTATTACTTAAATAACCGACGTTTCGGCCAACGTTACAGTGGCCTTCATCTGAGTATACTGTTGTGAGCTGGTTGTTACTACACTTTAGATTTAATTTTAATTAGACATTAAGTCATTTTTTTTTACAGAACAGCTGAGCTCAACAAACTAGAAACAACATTTCTGGCCAATGGCTACAACCATGGAGTGATTCACACCGCCATGGACACAAATAAAAGAAAGAGCAGTAGGCAGGAATTCAATAAAAAGCATCCAGCAGCACGCTTACTGTATGTAAAAAACGTCACAGTTCGGATTGCTAAACATCTTGGCCGGGTTGGTGTCCAGCCTTTCTTCTATAGTAGTCACAAGATCCAGTATGTACTTGGTTCCACAAAGGACAAGATCGAGGCACTACATGCATCAGGAGTATACGAGGTGGAATGCGAGTGTGGGGAAGTATACATACGTGAGACAGGGAGGGCAGTGGCAATGCGCATACGCGAACATGAACGCTACATTCGATTAGGCCAACACAATAAATCTGCAGTAGCCGAACACCAGCAAGACTGCAGCAAAAAGATAAAATTTAACGATGACAGAATACTCGCCAAGCAACCAGGGATGGTTAAACGCAAGATAAGGGAAATTGTAAAACACCCTAATAACATGAACAGAGAAGATGGACTCAGGCTTGCCCCCTCTTGGCTACCAGCCATCACAGCGAAATAGGCCGCACTGACAACACAACACGCGAGCGTCACTAGTAAGCAACTGCCGCCGCGCGGCCCACGGCCAGCAGGAGAGAAACGGAAGCCCTCACCCCATTCGCCGATGAACACCAATCATGTCTCGCTATGCAAGCAGCTATAGGCAACGGCTAGCCCCCACTCCCTCCACCTCAGCATGCTATCGTAATAAAGTTTCCATTCTTCCGCCAATAATCCACCATAACATGGATGATTTTTAGCCGGCCGCGGTGGCCGAGGTGACTGAGGCGCTCCAGTCACGGTCAGCACGGCCACTACGGTCGGGGGTTCGAATCCCCCCTCGGGCATGGATATTTGTGCCGTCTTAGTTCGTAAGTAGTTCATAAGTAGTTTGTAAGTTTAGGGACTGATGACCCCGAAGTTAAGTCCCATAAGCTTAACAAACATTTGAACATTTGAATTTGATTGATGATTTTTAAAAAAAATGACGTAATGTCTAATTGAAAGTAAATATAAAGTATAGTAACAACCAGTTCACATCAGTACACCCAGATGAAGGCCACTGTAACGTTGGCCGCAACGTCGGTTATTTAAGTAATAGCCTTCTTACATCATGACGCGGTACAACACCCAGAAAACTTTTATGTCATCTACTTAAATTAGGTTATGATAAAAACCCTCCGACGGGGAGCGGGCTCGCAGTCCGTGACTCGGCGTGTAAGGCTACGTGGAGATACTCACGCGGTTACAATCCTTAGAAACTCCTTAGTTCTTAAAAAGGTGCAAGGAATGCTTGGAACTCCTTATAAAAAGAAATCGTAGAGGGCAAATCCACTTCAGTTGCACACTTGCTTATTACCTCATATTCGACCCGTTTGCGGCATGTTAAATTCCATCATCAGGTTCCTAAAAAAATCAACAAGTTATAAAGGAGGCCGTAGACCATCAAGCCTGCTTGGCAAAAACGCTATCGGCAGAGCGCGTGTTTGACAAGCACATGCGTAGACGTTCAAGCAAGCCGTCAAGCGGTTTTCGTGAACACGTTGCCGCGCTTGTGGGCCGACTATTTCTTTAACTTCAATTGTAATCACAGTTTACTGTTAAGCAGTGGCGTAACTAGGACTTGGCTTTGGGGGGGATACATCTGCTTGACAAGCAAAATTTTACTCAGTTTCCAGACTGACTACCATCTACCACTTCCGTTGAAGAAACTAATTCACTCCCATCCAATGAAAACTTATGGTAAAACACCCCAAGTTTCCAATCTTTACCCTTACCAGATTGCTGTTATCCGATCTCTCTCTCACTGTTTTTTTTTTTTTTTTTTTTTTTTCTGCGGGGGGGGGGGGCGTCTGGGTATGTTTCTATCCCTCTCATCACCCCCTTAGTTACGCCACTGCTGTCTATATAAATGATCTGACGGACAGAGTGAGTTGCAATCTGTGGCTGTTTGCTAATAATGCTGTGGTGTACAGGAGTGTGTCGTCATTGTGGTAGGATGAAGGATGACTTGGAACAAATGTCTAGGTGGTCTGAGGAATGGCAGCGCTAAATGTACAAAAATGTAAGCTGATGCAGAACAATCCCGTAATCTTCGAAAACAGGATTAGTAATTTAACGCTTGACAGAATCGACTCAAATATCTAGGCGTTATGCTGCACAGCGAAATGAAATGAAACGAGCATGTAAGGACAGTCGCGGGGAAGGAAAATGGTCGACTTCTACATCTACATAAATACTCTGCAAGTCACACTGAAGTGTATGGCAGAGGGTTCATCGAACGCTTTTATAATGTTTCTCTACAGCAGTGCTTCCCAAACTTTCCCTCATGGCGACGCCCTTTCATAGCTTACACTTTTGCGCGACACCCTTTCACTAATATGAAAACATATGGTATGGGGGGGGGGGGACGTAAATATGGTTTCGCTTAAATGTAGTTTGTAAACGAAACTGAAATTCTCTTACGCATCGACATGTTTAATGTTGATCATGACTGCGGCAATTACGTACACTCACCGGAAGAAAAGGAAACATTAGGAACTACGGAGATGTACAACAGAGTAACACCGCAGACAACAATGCCTAACTAACACAGTAACACTTGCTTCTTCTACACGAAAACTGAATTTCGGAAATCATTTTTCGCTGTCGTGTGTACATGTTAGGGCCAGATACGATTTTACAGGATCACTTCAGTCAATTACAACTTCGGTTTATTCGGAGAATTTTGGGAAGATGTGATACGTCTGTAAAACAAACCACATGCAAAACACTTGTACAACCCCCCGTGTTGAGTATTGCTCAAGTGTTTGGGATCCTACCAGATCGGTTTGAAGGAAGACATAGAAGCTATTCAGAGGCGGGCGGATAGGTTTGTTGCTTCGGGAATTCAAGTGGAAGTCGCTGAAGGGAAGGTGACGTTCTTTTCGAGAAACACCGTGGAAGAAATTTAGAGGGCCGAAATTTGAAGCACACTGCACAACGTTTCTACCGTCGCCAACACACATTTCGCGTAAAGACCACAAAGATAAGATCAGAGAGATTGGGTCGCGTACGGAGCCAAACAAGCATTAGTTTTTCCCTCGTTCTATTTGGGAGCGCAACAGAAAAACAAGTAACTAGTAATGCAGTGGTACTGAATGCCCTCCGCCACGCACCTTTCGGTGGATTGCGCAGTATGTATGTAGACGTAAACAGGCGCGCGGCCGCCACACGCTTCCAACGGGAACTGATGATGCGATTTTAAATGTCCGAAACCGGTCCTATGTATGATAATGAAGCAAGCGTCAGACTGAAGCCGATCTTTCCAGCGTTCAGTATACTCAGGTGCGGATGTTCAGACAACAGAGTCCTTATAAGATCAAAAAACTCCTTAGAAACTCCTCATAGTTACGCAAAAAAAAATAAAAAAAAAAAAAAAATCGCACTGACATGTTTTACGGCCCAATTTAGATTTGTAGTTTTATAAGTTTTTGCAAACATTTTGGACCAAAATAATAATCTAAATAATAGGAAATTAATTAAGAAGAGTGTCTGAAACCCTTTTAAGAAAAAAATAATTAGGTAGTGGCGGGTTCCGAACCACTGACCTTTAGCGTCAAATGTCCAACGCATTGACCACTTTTTATTTTTTATTTTATTTTATTTATTTGTTTATTTTTTTTTTTTTTTTCATCTGGTAGATCTGTGGTTCGCGGTCGTTCGTTTACCACTAGGCTACGTCTAACAGTTACGAGTTAGGTTCCTTAATCTCATACTATTCGTGGCCGTTGTTAACAGATGCTAATATGGCATTTGTAGACACTAGATTATCATGTATCCAACAAAGAACGACGTGTTTTTATTAATTCCTCAGTGCGCCATTGCTTTGAAATGACAACGTGTGACTTACAATAAGAAAATCATCAAATACGCAACGCAGGAAGGCGTATGCCAGAGACAGTTCTGCGCGAGAAATGTCACGTGACATCTCCGAACGGTTGGCTCTCGTTAATTCAATGGGAAGTGTCAAAACTCCGTTATTTTTGCAAATGTCTCTCAAACGATACGAGATATGAAAAAAAACATAAGGGAACAAAGTCGTAGAGAGTGATCTCGTCTAAAAATTCGTATATCCAGTTTTCGCGTCAGATGAACGGTTTATTTGCAATTAACATTAAATTACAAACGGATTTTTTGGGTATTACTAACATATTTATTGTCCGAAATATTTCAAAAAGCGAGGTTCTGGTCTCTGGTAGCCAACAATAATGTCTGTAAAATTTGGTGCCGATCGGTTGAACGGTTCGACCTAGAAAGTGGGAACACGTTGCAGCCAGACAGACATAGTCAAATCGCCGTTATTTTTGCAAATATCTCTGCAACGATGCAAGATATGAAAAAAACACAAAACAGCGAAGTTGTAGAGAATTTTCCCCCTCTACCAATTAGGTTATTCAATTTTCGTGTCAGACGAATGGTTCAGCCGTTATTTTCATTTAAATTTCGAGCTGTCAAAAGACGATAGCAAAGGCCCACTTTTAGTGTTACTACCGTAAACTAAAGTGGGCCAAAACTACGCGGCATAAAACACACATATTTTTCATTGTGAATACATCCGTTCCAGTAGTAATTATAACTAGCTCGAGACTCGCAGTCGCCTAACCAGTGACTGCCACTACACTTGCGCATAATAGTTCGCGATCGGGAGCGCTCACTTTAGTTCGCGGCTCTGCCGCGAACTAGTTCGCTCTTTTAGTTCGTCCGATCCCAGTGACGGCTGAGCGGCGTGGTCTGCGCATGCAGGTGGAGGGAGATGTTCCCCTACCTAGCTGCTTCATGCGCTTGCTGCTTCAGCCGCTAACGATATCACGCTAACCAAAAGAAACAGTTCGTGCATAATTTCTCGCGTTTAAGTTTAGAGTTATCTCTATATCTTGGCATTATGGAATTTATTAGTCGGATATTGCAGAGTTCAGAACACATCAAAACAGAAATTTTGTAGCACTGAACTATGTAACCTAGCAGGCAGACGCTCACCTCGAAATGGCTCTCATCAGCAGAAGGCAAACACGTGATTTTAATTCTGCTGGGGGCCTCTCGCTATTGCCCGTCTGTCTTCGGAAAAGAATCCAACGAACTAAGAAGCGAGATACGTTTGGCATAATAGTTCGCATGTTTTAGTTCGCGACCGATTGCACATATTTTCGTTCGCCACCCATCGTGCATATTTTAGTTTGCGACCGATCGCGCATATTTTAGTTCGCGACCGGTAGCTCTCCTTTTAGTTCGCAGCTCGTCCGCGAAGTTGGTCGCTCTTTTTAGTTCGTCCGCTCTCTTTGGCTTTTGCTACCGCTACTAAAAGAGCTCTTTCTTTTGTTATGAGAGCTGTTTTATATAATGATCAGTGTTGCCCAAGCGTGTGCTATTACACGTATTTTTGGGCAATTAGACATCAAATACTTAAGCAAATAAACCAGTTATTTACACGAATGGTGTTATAATGGTATTCAACTACTTTGGATACAGAGTACTCGTGGTATTTTACACTATGGAATGGGGGTAATATTTAGACACTGCTGAATACCTTAGACAAGAAAATTTGTGGCAGTGTATTATGAAACTACAGCAGAGCTGCATCTCAGCTCGAAATGACGATAACTGGATGAAGAGAATCACGCGATTCTGGCGCTCTCGCGTCCTCTCGCTGTTCCCCGTCAGCCTTCGGAAAAGGAGCGGACGAACTAATAGGCGCGGGAGCTGCGAACTAGTTCGCGTAGTACGGCTGTGGGAGTGCTCTTCCGAACTAGTTCGTTCGCGAACTACGCAAGACTAACTAGCACGCCGCAGACCGCTCGGCCACCGCGGCCGGCCGCTAAAAGGCCTACGGATTGCGCCTGAGCAGTGTGATATTCTGAGCAGAAATATTCCTTCGTTTCCGTTTTTGTTTCAAAGTGAGCAGACGCGGCACCCATCGCGCACAGAGCTTCTTCATGGCGTTTTTGATGGAGGACATAATGCACTCGTTCATTTCAGATGCATATAATGTTAGCTATATAGCGAACTGTTAATCTTCGACCTTCCATTACCATATCCCGCACATTATCGATGGTTTCCTGTGTTGTGACTTCAAAGGGACGACCGGGGCGTGCTCCATCTTCCGTGCTTCTTAGACCACGTTTAAACTCATTGATCCAAAAGTAAATGGTCTTCAGTGTTAGTGCAGAACCCACATGGGCGTCATTAATCTTGCATTTGAATGGGCAACCGACCAACCCTTCAAATGAAAATGTTTAATGACCGCACGAAATTCGTCTTTCTCCATCCTAAGGAACGAACTGCACAATGACCACTTCAGCTGGCAGCCAACAATCAACTAATCAACTTAACTTGCTGTAATATCCGTGGCTATATCAGGCTTACCAACAACAGTGCAGGTTCCTGCTCTTTCATACAAATTTACCAGACTTATCAAACCACCCTCGTAGACTGTCATTAACAGAAGTAGTTGTATCACTTTAATAACGTTTTCATATTTGTATTAGAAATTGTTTCGAAAATACCCCCAGTGAAATGTGTGCCGGCCGCGGTGGCCGAGGGGACTGAGGCGCTTCAGTCACGGTCTGCACGGCCACTACGGTCGGGGGTTCGAATCCCCCCTCGGTCATGGATATTTGTGCCGTCCTAGTTCGTAAGTAGTTCATAAGTAGTTTGTAAGTTTAGGGACTGATGACCCCGTAGTTAAGTCCCATAAGCTGTACGAACATTTGAACATTTTTGAAATGTGTGTGTGTTGTCCTTGGTGTAAATTTAAGTAGTTTGTAAGTCCAGGGACTCATTTAACTAAACAGTTTGGTTGCTAAAGCTTACAAAAATTTGAACAAGAAAAGAAAAAAAAATGTTATTCAAGATATTACTAATAGCTTTCACGAGAAAAGCTACAGATATATTCACACAATCACTCAGACATAACTCAAGCTACATTTTTCCTACATCCAAACTGATCTTCCCCTAGGTCAGATTCCACAAGTTTTAACATTCTTCTTTAAATAATTAGTGTTAGTATTTTGCAACCATAAGTTACTAAACTGATAAATCTGTATTATTTCTGCAGCTTACAATAATTTTAATAAATATATCATTATCGAGTAAAACAAAATTACTGCAATATTATACTTTTAAGTTATTTGCAATTTTTAAAGGTTTAGTTTTAACAGTAATATCATGTATTATGAATTTCAACACTTTGTAATTAGCTCATATCTCAAATATGAATGCATAGAACATTGTAATTATTTATAAAAGAATACTTTCTACAATAATATAGTGTGTTATAATGCAAGTTCAACATCTTTTAGTGAGCTCATACATCTAATTAAATGCATAGTACAATATAATTCAATCATATATCAATTAATGTTGAAGGAACGTTAATAATAATAAAATATAATTACAGATTTTTAATACTAAAGTGTAAAATAATGGAATAAAAATTTTCATCAATGTTTTAAACACAATAAATATTTGTAGATAATATAATTTGTAGCGTTTTGGTATTACAGAAAAGTTCAATTTATAAGCTCGAGTTAGAATATAATAAGTGATAGCAATGAGATATTGAATAACATGTAGAAGTAATAGAAGATTTGATACTTGGTTATTTATTAATCTTACAGTAATGTTAGTATTGATAAAACTTGTGTTAGTATACTATTGATAATATAAAGAGAGAATTATTATTTATAGATTACAATAATATTTTTATAAACACAGGTTAACATATAATTCATGATTATACTGGAACAGTTGAGTATCATGTCTAAGTAATACAGAATTTGATTTTTAAATCTCTACTGTTTACTATAATGTTCTTCAATGCAATTCATGTTCATTATCATTGTGCAAGGAAAAAGCATTTATATTTATCTTAATTTATCACCACTTCAAAAGTGTACAGACAATACAACTGGTAAATAAATTTCTTGTCTTGGTCTTGTAATGGTAGTAGTGCAAGTAACATTATTCACAATATAACTACTAAATATGATCATATACGATAGACTTCAACAAGTTGTCTACTCATACATTACCATGTGCAGTATGTTAACATTGAAGTAAGAATAACACAGGCTGTCAATTAAAATAAATAATTCCCTTATAATAGTTTTATATATACAATTGTCAAGTACTTCATGATGACGTTGAAGAGAGGGTAGTAAAAAGCTATCAAAATACAATAAAAAGTATTCTTGTAATGTATATATATGTATATGATAAATACATTAGGGATAATAACATCGATATACATAAGCGTAATATTTATCTCCCCTTCCATTAAAATGTTAATGTATACACAGTAAATATTAAAAAAATTGAACCAAATTTTAACACATCTTCTTGCTTTCGTCCTCACCGTGTAACGTTTCTGCTATGTTGCACGCTTCCTACAGTGTCATTGCCAACATTATGGACAAAAAACTGAGAAACCTCAAGCAAAACTTTACCACCAGACATGTAAAATATCACATTTTCACGTTCAGTTTAACATAAAATTAACACTATTAGTGGAACATTTTTAAGAAATAATATGTTGATTTAAACATTACTTTGGCTTTCATTTTACGTAATTTTCAATTTTTGATAGTTTCTTAAATAATAGCTGCAAACACTAAAAATGCATTACACTGAGTTACAGAATATGCTGAGCCTATATAGATACTAATTTGTATAAAAAGAACAATATTTCATGTTCTAACTATTGCACAACATGAGGACATATGTTTCTTTTGTTTAAATAAATTAGGGCAGACCATGTTTTATGTATCACTGGAGCCTAAATTAAATACTGATCACTTTTCACATACTAAAATTAATAATCCATTTGGTACTAAGGAACTAGCTTCGAAATAGATAAAACTAAGACGACTTTATACAAATCCGTATTTATAAAAAAGTAGACCACAAATTGCAATACATTAAAATTACATGCCTCGATAATAGCACACCTTCATAATATTGCCAAAACAGTTAAGTGTGCACTTCAAAAACAGTAATAACGTAAATAAATTGAGTTACTTTAAAAATGAGTCAAAACAAGACTTTTACTTTGCGTACCACATTAAATACATATTTCATGAAACAAGTACACAAAACAAACTAAATAGTAGTAATGTAAATGTAATTTTCAAGTTAAACATTTTTACGTATTTCAAATACTCCTGTATTAGTTACTCAATAACCGCACAACATTGTTATTCATATTATTATGTAGTTCCGTTGAAAGAGGAGCCATGTTTTGTCACTCTGTTCGTGGTCACAAACCTGTAAGCGCCTCTGTTATCTTGCTGCTGCATTTTTTATTTATTTTTTTATTTTTATTTTGGACTTTGTGCAACTATGTGTCTGGTTTAATATTCATTTAAATGGAAATAAAATAGTTTCCATATCAACTGACAGCATGTTTATGATTTACAAAAATATCCTGAAACATCAATCTTGTAGTAAATGCCGAAGACAGCTCACAACACAGTGGACTTCAGCCAGCATATAAGTTAAGTTCTTTTTTTTTATCATCTTCACCTACAGTGGAATGACTTTGTTATAGAGGCTGTGAACTTATAAAACTTTCCGTGATTTAGGAAGAAATTAGGGATTAGTTTGAGTCATTCCCAAAAGAGGCAACGAAATTAGAATCGGTATAGCTGTAGATCTGTTTTATGAATCATGATAGCCACGCTTGGTTTATAATTATCAGGTTTAAAGACACTTGATATTTACTGGCTGTTTTTGTTTTTCGTTAATTGTGTCTCGAATGAAACCTTGTCTGACAATTATATTTATTTTGTATACATATAAATGTGAATGTCTGTTTGGTGTATCATGTCTGAACCACAAGACTAAAAGAGCTAAAATTTTGTACAGTTACTAATGTCTATCCGGGGAAGGCTTTAGGGATGGTTTTATGGCGATCGGATAACTATTTATCTCCCTCTCCCCCCCCCTCTCTCTCTTTCTATATATATATATATATATATATATATATATATATATATATATATATATATATATATATATATATACATATGTGTGTGTGTGTGTGAATGGCTGGTCGGTGTACGCTTATCACGTCCGAATGACAAGACGCAGATACTTAAATATTTGCTTAGTTACTAATTGATACCTGACGAATCTTTTAGGTACGGTTTTATAGTGATCTGATAGATATTTAGTAATTTGAAGAATATAACGCGAAATGCGGAACAATAATTACTCTTTGAAAAATATATTTACTCTTTGAAAATTGTTTTATTGGTTGCATTCTTGCTTGAGGGTTGATAATTATAAAAGGGTGGAGTATATTGGGATGGGAAGTTATCGTTGTATATAAAATTCTACGTGTATATGTGTTAATATTTCGCTCTGCAGCGAAAACTACAGAACGCAAACGAATGGTCTGTGTGTAATTTTTCGAAGTCTCCCGTTGTACACAATAGCAGTTCCATGGCGATAGCTATAAGGGAGTGGAAGATATAATTGTTCAGAGTCTTCAAATTATTAAAAAAATTGGGACTGAAGGCCAGCAATGACGTTTGCGTCTCTATAGCAGGGAGGTTACATACAGCAAAACGTAATGCCCTAGACCATATCTTTGGTCTATGCGCGCTACAATGTCTTCAGCTCTTTCTCTGTAAGGATAAGCATACGATTAAGGAAATACAAGAATAAATAAATAAGCAGTAAAAAAGAAATCTCTTTAAAAAAATCGATTTGACGTTTCGCGCATTATCTATCATAATCAATCGAGGCGCGAGCGGAGCCGCCGGCTTAAGCTAGTATTACGAAAGTCTGTGCAATTTTCTTGTTAAACTGGGAATACTTGAAGGGAGACTTGTGGCGGTGAAACAGAGTTCTGTCCAGGTGGAAGTTGATGCCCTCGCATGTAGTCATTAAAACGTGCAATGCGACTTGGAACTGTGGCCCGTGCATCGTCGGTTGATGTAGCTGTGTATTGCCCGGTGTCGGCAGGTGACGGCCGACGCGGACGGCTACATGTTCAGCTGCCAGCACGGACCGTCGGAGTGCCTGGGCAACAAGTGGCACGCCTGCGGCCTCGCCGTGGCTCCCAGCTACACGCTGCAGGTGTTGTTCGCCGCCTGCATGTTGAGCGAGTACAGCGACGTCACTTCAGCCGCCATGGATGTAAGTACGCTTTGTAATCTGACGGCTTCACTCTGACGTAAGGTAAGGGCACAGGGTGTAACGAAGCACGTAGGGATTTATTCACATCTGCTTTCATTACTGAACCTCCCGATACCGCTGTTCGCGACGTCTCTCACCCTTTGTCGTTCTTCCTCCAACTGATATCTTTTTTGTCCTCTACACAGACGTAGGCTTGGACAATTAAGTGTCTGGTGGATGGCTGTTATGGTGAGGAGTCCACTCAGTTAATGTAAAACATACGTCAAATAAAACCTTGTACTTATCTTTCATATTGGCTGGTTGCCTTTCTTGCTGTGATGATCTTGGGTTGTGTACCATTAGCTGTCTTGTTATTTCGCTGTAAATATTTTGCAGGTAATATTTGTTGAAATGAAAACGCGTAGTAGAGTTTATACTTATTTTTGATTAACTATTACTGCACTTCTTCTCTTGCGCAAACTTTCACAAATATAAATAACAAAATATCAGATACATGGCCTCAGAGCAAGAGTCAGTCTAAATGTCATTGCAAGTGTCCTGCAAGAGTGCCCCAGCGTCTGCGAGTTCGATGCTTTTATTCCCACTCTGAGGTTCACAAGTATGTCTTTATCCACTTAAAATTTTAAAGCAAGGTAAATGTTATTTACATATTACGTAAAGGTGGTAAACAATATACATATTTCATTTCTTTAATTTAATGGTGTTTGTGTTTTGCTAGTTATTTGTAAAATAGTTTTTTAAATGTACGTCTAAAAAAGTAGTTGTCATGACTTCGAAAAATGGCGTCTGTTTGTTTACTTCGAGTATATTAACTGTTTTGACAGACCTGTTACGAGTTTAATGTTGTTTCTGCGTGTTTTTAAATGACTTATTATTTTCGTGAATATATTTTGGTGTATCTGTTTCGTTTATCAGTGACCAATCTTTACATGAATTTGGAAAGTCCTGTTATATTTATAAAATCGGCAATTAATGGCAAGATCCAGTGTTATTGAGTCTATAAACATAATATTCGTTATCAGTGAGTGTTAAAGTTTCATGTGTGCTAATTGGTTTTGCTGTTCTTATTTTATTTATACTTCTAAATTATTGCAACATGTGTCACCCAAACTAGTTGCTTCTACTTCTATTTATTAACAGAAGAAGGGTGTGTCACGTTCTTTTTTTTAAAAATTATAAACGAAAATATATTTTGGCCTACCACTACGTAAATTTTGCTGTATTATAGCTAATCAATTTTTCGAGTTAGGGTAAAATTATGGATGGTCAACTTATGTATTGTTATTCTGACATTTAGGTGTAATTACAATCAATTAGAATGCATTATATAGTTTTTTAACTAATGCTGTATCCCAAAGGAAACACTTATTGGGATAATTTCATAAAGATATTAGGTCTGACAATAATGGGTAGTGATATAGGGTGTGCATATATATAAATGTTACATGTTGCATAATAATACACTACCGTAACTTGGGGCAAAATGGAACAGAAAATGCAGTTTTTACTGAAAATTAATGTCTAAATATTGCACTACAACTCTGAAAATTTAAGTATAACATACCTAGTTATTCTTACATCAATGTGTTGCAAGGATAAAAATCCTCTATCAAAACCTTTCCTGATATTTTAATCTAAATTGTGTTCCAAACCACCCCAGCAGTTGGGGTGATTTGGAACACTGACTCTTTTGATAAATAATTCATTTAAAACATGTGAAGGGGTTTATTGGGACACAGTAAACACATCTAACAGAACTTTGTTGTGGAGGATGCCTTTATATTACTTCTGTTTAATTTTAATTAATGCTGATTACTAGGTGGAACACCTCTCACTGTCTATTCCAAATTTCTGAAATAGTTTTCTATCTTCACTGTTAACTTTTACCCTAGCTCTCTTTACATTTTAAATTAAACGTACTGTAAGATCCTTGCTACGTGAGAGCAGATTTTACACCCACTCATATTCAGGCCTGTTGCCAACAGACCTCTTTTCCACTCTTCCACTTCGGTCCAAAAGCACTTCACAATATCCCTAACCTCACTTGTCGTAATTGGCTGACCCAATTCTGCACATTTAAATAAACCACTGATTAAAGCCCTCTCTTCTTCCACTGCCAAGACGGTTTGTTCACCTATTTTTAAAAGATTTTTATTGTTTAACTTCCTGGAGAGTGTACTAACAGGTATTCCATATTTTTTAGAAACATTTCTGAGAGATATTTTATGTGTGATGATTTCATGCAGAACTTTCTGGAGGCTTATCTCGCAATAGTTTTGATAGCCAGCTGGCCCAGTCTTCTTTTTGTACACTTGCAGCAAGTTGCAATTCACCCTGAAAAATACTATTTTGCATATTTACACCTCTACCTAATAAACAACATAAGCTAATATAAGCTAACGTTTCACACATGATGACTGATAGTTGCCCTTAACATACGAATGTCAGAAAACTGTATTAGTATTACCAGAGTAGCTAGGCAATAGTTTGTTTTCAGCCTTTCATATTTTGGGAAATTTTACACTTAAATATAAACATTTTTTGGAGTTGTATACCTCTTTCATTCACAATTTTTGTATCATTGTATCAACTAGTATCTCTGGTGACTATGGATGGTGGTTTTCATTAGTTACACCAAAGTATATCTCCGCAGCAAAGATGATTTCTTGAAATGGACAAATGTTCCATTTCACCCCAGTAGTTCCAAATCAACCCAAGTTATGGTACCGCTCATAAATTTCAATACACCCAATAACTCGCATCTATTTCTCCGTAGATCTAATGCTTTGGGTACCGTTGAGGAAGCAAAGGAATAGTTCAACAGTTTTCCACGTCATGATTTTTGTTTGTGTCATCGAGATATAATAGTATCCAACAAACAATGTTGTGTACATAAACGTTATGTAGACGTGTTTCTCTTAATGCATCAGTACACCATTGCTTCGAAATGACAACGCTTAAGTTTTAATAAGAAAATCATAAAATACAGAAAGCAAGATGGCGTATGCTAGAGAGAGTTCTGTGGCGAGGAATGTCACTTGACATTTTCTAGCGCCTGTTTTACGTAAAATCAAGTGACGGTATCACTTTTGCAAATACCTCTGTAATGCTACGAGTTATGAAAAAAAAAACCATAAGAGAGCGAAGTTCTAGAAAACTTTCTTCTCTACAAATTCGTTTATTCAGCTTTGTGTTAGAGGAACGGTTAAACCATCATTTTCAATAAAATTTCGAGTTGTCAAAAGGCGATCGCAAAGGCCACTTGTATTGTTACAACCGTATTCTAAGTTGTAAAAAAAGGCATCTTTTGGGTATGTGTTGTTGTTGTGGTCTTCAGTCCGGAGACTGGTTTGATGCAGCTCTCCACAATACCCTATCCTGAGCAAGCCTCTTCATCTCCACATAAGAACGGCAACCTACATCTGTCTGAATCTGCTTACTGTATCCATTTCTTGGTCTTCCTCTGCGGTTTTTACCCCACACACTTCCCTCCAACGCTAAATTAACGATCCCTTGATGTCTAAGAATGTGCCCTACCAATCTATCCCTTCTTTTAGTAAAGGTATGCCAGAAATTTCTTTTCTCCCCAATTCTATTCAGTACCTCCTCATTAGTTGCGCGATCCACCCACCTAATCTTCAGCATTCTTCTTTAGCACCATATTTCAAAAGCCTCAATCCTCTTCCTGTCCGCACTGTTTATCGTCCATGTCTCACTCCCATATAAGGCAACACTCCATACAAATGCCTTCAGAAAGGACTTCCTTAGGGTTAAATCAATATGCGATGTTAACAAATTTCTCTTTTCCAAAAACGCTTTTCTACCCATTGCCATTCTGCATTTTATATCCTCTGTACTGCGACCATCATTTGTTATTTTACTGCCCAAGTAACAAAACTCATCTACCTCCTTTATTGCTTCGTTTCCCAATCTAATTCCTTCACCATCACCTGATTTTCTTACACTGCACACCATTACCCTAGTTTGGCTCTTGTTAATGTTCATCTTATATGCATCTTTTAGCACACTGTCCATTCCGTTCAATTGCTCTTCCAGATCCTTTGCTGTATCTGACAGAATTACTATGTCGTTGGCAAAACGCAATGTTTTTAATTCTTCACCCTGAACTTTAATTCCTTCTCCAAATTTCTCCTTGCTTTCCTTTATAGCTTGCTCAATGTACAAATTGAATAACAATGGAGAAAGACTACAACCCTGTCTTACTCCCTTTCCAACCACTGCATCCCTTTCATGACCTTCAACTCTGACAACCGCTGTCTGGTTTTTGTACAAGTTGTAAATACCCTTACGCTCCCTATATTTTACTCCTGCTTGCTTCAGAACTTGAAAGAGTTTATTCCAATCCACATTGTCAAAAGCCTTCTCCAAATCTACAAAAGCTAGAAATGTAGGTTTGCATTTTCTTAATCTATCTTCTAGGATGAGCCGTAAAGTAAGTATTGCTTCCCGTGTGCCCACATTTCTCCTGAACCCAAATTGATCTTCCCCGAGGTCGGCTTCTACCAGCTTTTCCATCCTTCTGTTATAATTCGTGTTAATATTTTGCAACGATGACTTATTAAACTGATGATTCTGTAGTTTTCACACCTGTCTGCACCTGCTTTCTTTGGAATGGGAATTATAACATTTTTCTTAAAGTCTGAGGGTACTTCGCCTGTCTCATACATTTTACACACCAGGTTTGTCATGGCTGGTTCTCCCAGAGACTTCAGTAGCTCTGAGGGAATATCATCTACTCCAGGGGCCTTGTTTTGATTTAGGTCTTTCAGGGCTCTGTCAAATTCTTCTCTCAGTACAGTATCTCCTATTTCATCTTCATCTAGATCCTCTTCCCTTCCTACAATATTGTTTCGAAGTTCATTTACTTTGTAGAGCCCCTCTATATACTCTTTCCACCTTCCAGCTCTCCCTTCTTTGCTGAGAACTGGTTTTCCATCAATGTTCTTGATATTCATAGAGCTGTTTTTCTTATCTCCAAACATTTCTTTTATTTTCCTATAGGCTGTATCTAATTTTCCCCTATTTATACATTCTTCTACATCCTTGCATTTGCCTTCTAGCCACTCCTGCTTAGCCATTTTGCACTTCCTGTCAATCTCATTTCTTAGTCGTCTGTACTTCATTTTACCTGTTTCATTTACTGCTTTTTTATATTTTCTCCTTTCATCGATTAAATTTAGTATCTCCTGTGATAGCCAAGGATTTTTTGTAGGTCTTGCCTTCCTACCTATTTTGTCCTCTGCTACCTTCACTATTTGATCCCTCAATTTTACCCATTCCTCCTCTACTGATTTATTTTCCCCTGTTTCTGTCAATTGTTGCCTAAAGCTCCCTCTGAAATTCTTAAGAACTCAGGTTCCTTCAATTTATCCAGGTCCCATCTCCTTATTTTCGATAAAATAATTGACTCTTTAACCTTGTAGAATAACATGTTACATTATGAGCGAATAGGAAAAAAACTGCATGGACGCAGCTGTGGGGGAGGAGGAAGCAGTTTCAACCCATTCCCGTTATCTACATCCTTGGAAAGGTCTCAGACACGGCAAAAGAATTCAGTTACTCTTTTTTTATTTATATGAACACCAAGCAGGTATGTTAGATATGTTGATTTTCTTTCTCCCAAATATTGACAAATTGCCGTTACAAATCATAACACCAAATCTCCTGAAAAAAAAAAAACTGGATCAATACTAGAAAAGTCAGATTTTTTGAAGTTAAGAAACTGCTGGGGCCGAGCGGTGTGTTCCCAGCTTTAGGTCAGTATGAGGCGTGGTACCTGGTGGAGCGCCAAGGGACGCCAGTGAAACAGAATTATAGTTGACACATTTTATTCCGTAACATACATAAGTTTGATGAAGGCGCTAGCTCGACGGGAGATAGAGCAGTAGGTGGCGACGCCTTCGAGCTGCAACCTCGGTGTTTCGTATGATGGTAGTGCCCGAACCGCGCCGCGATGCCGGGAAGCGATGCAAAGACTGTTATTGTGAAGTGCCCTATCCCTTCACCAGGCTATGCAGCGGCCAGTCGATCCACGCAAGGACCCCTCTGAAGTCGGATGTCGAGTGCTAACTCGACGATAGGAACATTGGCCTTTAGTAACCAACCACTGAAGACTGCGCTGCCCTCAGGCAGCCACCATAGAGGTGTGAAGTCGTCAGCACAGCGGATCACCATTTTCCCAGATGATGTTTAGTGTGTAGTATGGCCTCGACCAGACTCCATCTCTTAGCTGCCTCTAGCAGCTACCCGTATGTACTGCTATCTGTAACAAAGACTGAGCACCACGATTTGGCCAGTGAATTGACGACTACCTCCTGGGCATCGTCGCGTCGATTCAGAAGACCAAGTGACTGCTACTTCTCAATGTGGGAGTATTTATCCATAAAATTGGCTGAAGCTATGACTTATGAAACGGTTTGGATGTGTTCCCTTGAAAATGCAGTGTTCGCCCGATGTGTCTTTACCGCTGACGCATCCGCGGTCTTATTGACTCTTGTGACAGACTTGCGTGTAGTTATGAAATGTTTACTAGCTGCGTCTCTGTCTGACAGCCATTTAACTCACACACAGTTCGCTGACGGTAGGCTTTGCAACTTGCCGACTCAGCGGCTGCCGTCATCACGCAAGGCGGGTGAGCATTTTCTACTACGGCTACCGATCTTATTCCGTCTTGCTAAAGTAAGCAAACCAAGATCTTAACACATTTCGCTGTCACAATGTTTGCGGCGTAACAAAACTTTTGTAACTGTCCCTTATACATGGACTGTTCCAAATGTTCTGAAACATTGTCCACAAAAATATTTTGCGATTACCTTTTACCTTCGAAATGGTCTGTTCCACAATTGCTAAAACAGCTCGCAGCTCCGTCTCCACTTCCGGAAGCGGTCTTGGTACGTCTGTTCCTGGGTCGTGCGAAGCGTCGTGTGCAATTTTTCTTCAACCTTGTCTGTTGTTGAAAAATCTTCGTCCTTTCAACTTTGGAAGCAATACTAATACTGGTGTGCAGTATGAATCGACACCAGTCACCTCAGTATCGCTTGAGCTATTGACCTACAAATGTGATCTTTTCACGTACTCCGATTACATTGTAGAAACAATAAATCTTAAATACATTAGAAAATTCTAACGGGGTGTAGGGGGTTTACTTCAGACATTCTATTTTGATTTACCACTCTTACCGGCTATACACGCACATATTTTTTTTTTTTTTTTTTTTTTTTTTTTTTTGTGTGTACATCTACGACAAAGTTCATTTCGAATTATGTAAATGTCATTGGCCTACTTGTATAATTAATTTTCATTCTCTCGTATTATTTTATGTTTGTTGCAGCACATGTCTTCTAGCAGTAGTAGCTGAGTGATCTATAATTGTAGAGTTAATCACGTTTTTCACAGTAATATTTTTTTCTTGAAACTCTTCCTAACTTTTGCAGTGTGCTGGCGAACTGGGCCTTCCATATTCAACCATTTTACAGTGCGTAGCTGGTAACACTGGTGACGAACTTCTGAGAGCCTATGGGAGAATTACGAAAGACTTGAAACCGCCGCTAACTTGCGTTCCGACGGTCACGCTGAACGGGGTGAGTAGTAGACGTGTCTTGTTCTGTTACATTTAGTCTCGCTGTACGTGAAGCGAGTGCTATTCCATAAGTCTGTATGCTTTCAGGTGTGGAATATTAAGGTGGTAACTGTTATCAGAAGTCTGCATACTGGGTGTTATGCTCGCTCGTATTGAGTCGAGTTCACCAAGCTCAGGTCAAGAGATGAGGTCTCATAACAGCCGGTGTCACGTCACACCAAGTAGGTCGCCGTCACTAGCTGACTGACTGGCCCACTGAAGCACAGCCCACTGTCTCGTAGCAGCCAGCCAGTCAGTCAGCGATTGAGACTTATCAGTGTAATGTGTGACACGGACTGTTGTGAGGCCTTGTCTCTAGACAGTGTGTTTCAATGTTTTTGACTCGCAACTTCCTTTCTGAGTAAAAATGCCCAGCGCCTACCCCTCCTCAAGCCCGTAATAAAACTATATCTGTGATTCCAAAGACAAATATTTAAATTTCTTTCTTAGATGTATCTAAGATATGCACAGCCATTCACATCTAGTGAAATCTGCAGTAGCGGAAACTAATCAAAAGTAAAAAATAAAAAAAATAAAAAAATAAAAATAAATAAATAAATAAATAAATAAATAAAAGGCTTTATGACTACGCGTAATTGATTCATGGTTTTTCCGTTGTCAATAATAAACTATAATGCGTAATTTGACATGACGTATTGTAACGTGCGAGTATAAAACCACCATAGCTGATGAATCATTTCTTAATATTTGAAGGGTGCTCATAAATATCAGTGAAATGTTTTGTTAACAAACATTAATAAAATGATATGGCGTCTTCTTATATACCTTCGATTGTTTTTAAGGCATGAAAATAGCAGGAGTAGATTCAACCCCTTTCTCAGAGTAGACGGTAGGGCATTTCGAGCATGGCCTGTTCGAACGATTACCAGTAAAATGGTATGCAATTGCTCGTAGAGTGCCGAGCGATGACATTCACATCTACTAGACTGTCAGTGAACTACCTGCATATTCCAGTTCGAGCGAGAATAACCGTCAGAAGCAGACCACTAACCGTTATCATCTGTGGTTCCTGAAGCTCTATGGGAGCCGAAATGACAATAAAGGGAAAAAAGTCTCTACTATAATGAACCGAAATTTATGAAGTAATTGCTTGTTTTAAACTATTACCATTATCAAGTGCGTCTGTAGGTGTTTATAATAATGATTATTCTTTACGTCTTACTGAGGATTCTAATATTACAACTGTAATTTACGTTATTACTTACTTAATAATAATAATTGTAAAACTGTAAACAAAATCAAATCAAATGTTTGTACAACTTATGGGACTTAACTACGGTGTCATCAGTCCCTAAGCTTACAAACTACTTATGAACTAGCTAAGACTTAAGACGGCACAAATATTCATGCCCGACGGGGGATTCGAGCCCCCGACTGTAGTGGCCGTGCTGACCGTGACTGGAGCGCCTCAGTCACCTCGGCCACCGCGGCCGGCAAAACTGTAAACACTGAGCATCTAAATACTCCTACTGTCAAGATAAGTAATCACAAACTTTTCAACGAATTATACAAAAGTACGTGATTGGAATCACAGTATAAAAACAGAAAGTAAATAGTAGGTCACTAGCTGCAATATGTCCGTCAACCACACCTAGACGTAAGTAATTTATCAATTTCTTCGCCAGACAATGTAGTCTATCATCGCCGTATATAAAGTACACCACAGGGAAAACACTTCCGCAAATAGTGTTGGCTGTTTTGCATTCATTAAATTCAATTAAATCTTATTAGCATGTTATTTAAAGAATGAAGAATTTACATACATTTACCTAGCGCAAAAGAGTTTAATATTTCAGTAGAGTACGACTTTCTCTTCTTGCGCAACCACACTCCTGGCCATTGCTACACCACGAATTTGACGTGCTACAAGCGCGAACCTGGGTACACGAATGGCAAAACGTCATTTATTTCGGATGGATCCAGTTTCTGTTTACAGCATAATGATGGTGGCAATCGTGTTTGGCGACATCGCGGTGAACGCACATTGGAAGCGAGTATTCCTCATCGCCATACTGTCGTAACACCCGGCGTTATGGTATGGGGTGCCACCGATTACACGTCTCAGTCACCTCTTGTTCGCATCGATGACACTTTAAACAGAGGCCGTTACAGTTCAGATGTATTACGACCCATGGCTGTACCCTTCATTCGATCCCTGCGAAACCCTACATTTCAGTAGGGTAATGCACGATCGCATGTTGCAGGTCCTGTACGGGCCTTTCTGGTATCAAGGCCGTTATTACGGCCTTATATGGTTGTTCTGGGTGCTGATTTCTTAGGATCTATGTACCAAATTGCGTGAAAATGTAATCACATGTCAGTTGTAGTATAATATATTTGTCTAATGAATACCCGTTTATCATCTGCATTTCTTCTTGGTGTAGCAATTTTAATGGCCAGTAGTGTAGTTTCTCTCTTAATTCAAAACTTCATGCGTACCACTGGTGGTGCTTCTCTACATTTTGCTGTTGTTTTACCGATGCCGTGACGTTCTCAGCTGTTGTTTGACGATCACCGGGATCTCTGTGAAGACCATTAAGGTCTTCTAGCTGTGAAATGCACTCTATATTTCTATCAGCGAATTTGGATAGTTAGTTTTGGCGCTAGGGTAAAATGTTTCTTCCGATTTTTAACCCCGCTAACCAATTTTGGAACGATAAACCATTCTATTATTACGAATACTCCACGTAGATCAAATGTTCAAATGTTTGTTAAGCTTATGGGACTTAACTACGGGGTCATCAGTCCCTAAACTTACAAACTACTTATCTACTACCTTATACTAAGGACGGCACAAAAATCCATGCCCGAGGGGGGATTCGAACCCCCGTCCGTAGTGGCCGTGCAGACCGTGACTGGAGCGCCTCAGTCCCCTCGGCCACCGCGGCCGGCAGGTGAAGATTGTATGGTGTATGTTTTGTAAATTGTCTCTTTTAATTTTATGAACTTTCCTCCGTTCCATTTGACCGTGGTACCTTTATTAACAGAATGTACATTTTTGTCTTTATTTTCTGTTGAATATTTATTTCACTGCAAATGCAGCGTGGCTCTACCACAAAAGATTTTATGTAACGTAGTTTATGACGATTAGAATGTAAGGTTACCATTGCTATATTAATAATCAATAGTGAGACAGTTAGTGAGTCATTATTATCCGAAACATATCAATGGCGTGAGAGGATATTAACGTAACTTGTGCTTAGCTTTGCCCATAATACACTCTTTGTTGATGTTACGTTAGGCTGGTCTGTTCTTTATTCATGGCTCTGCAACCTTTTAACTTTGTTTTTCAGAGCGGATGCAATCAGAAGGCCATCTTGAAGAACTTCTGGAAACAAGTTAATGAAGTCGCTAGAGGAAAAGTAAGTAATCCCATTTTCACTTTATATTACTGTTCATGACTTCTGTACGCTCCTGCTCTTTAAACGAAGTAGCGTATAGTTTAAAAGTTGTGCGTAATTTCTTATCTGCATGAGATCATATGCCTGGTTCCATTGATCTAAGGGACAACATGTCAAATGTTTTGGATAGCCCTTGCATAGAGACCTTTTGCAAAGTTATTGGAAGAACGGGCACGCTGTAGCTATTCTAAAGTGCAGGATCAAAATGTAAACTATTGGTCCTGCCATGGAAACTGAGCAAAAAGCTTGGTTCTTTTGCATTAGGTATGGGCTTTGGCGATTGTAGAAGCACCATTATTTCCTGGAAAGTTCCTGAGAAAAACTCTTACAAACATCATTTTTACCACACAAAGATACCAGTTACAGGAATGGCCAATTCTATCATTTCTGTTCATGCCGAATCGTCGTGATATCGGCAAGTTATAATTAAACATTCCGTCTCTAACACCTTATAATTTCTATAAAATGTCCTGTGGCTACAGTTTATAATGTACAAATTATAAATTGTAACGTCATACCGAAAAAATGCTGTAGTTTTACTCCAAAAAAGGGGAAAGTAGTAAGCGAGAAACTTTTTTCCTTTGATCATTTTGCTATGGTTGTCAGCTAGAAAAAGTTTGATAAAGGTTTGAATTATGTTTAGGGTTCGTTGCAAGTGAACTACGTATCGTACTAACGGCGACCGTCCTCCCGAATTGAAGCTTACGTGTACAAAATTTCATGAAGTTTGGAACAAAACTGTAGATTTGTATGCAACACGTACGCACAAACATATGGACACACTGGTTTTTAGGAAAATACTGCACAGAAATATCTTTACCAGCAGCATACCACTATGACCAGTAGTAAATAGGTATGGTTATGTATTGTGTATTGACTAAAAATATTATATTACTGGTATTTTTCTGATGTAACAATATTTGAACATGTGACAGTCATACAAGAAGATTGCGACCACTATAAACAACTGTAACAGTACTGTACAAACGCTGTTTAGTCGTTTAATAAACAATTCATCATGAGGTGGGGAAAATGGCTTCAGTGTTACGTGTTTCGGTCAGCCCAACACCAGAAATCAAAAGTGCAGGTACAGCTTGTATCTGTCAATCTTTCAATCTCTCATTGAGGACCACCAGAAACGTGTCACGACAAAGGCAATTTTCAACCTACGGATGACTCATTAATTAAGAGACTTTTAAGAAACTCTGTCACTTTCGTGTGCCCCTTCTGCCACAGTAGATGAACGACGCGAAACTGCTGGCGTACAGGCAGTGAGGCCCGGCAGCCATCTTGGTTGGGTGTAGAAACGGAGCTGGGCCGATGAATGCCTAGTTCTTCAGGTGGCGCTCGCCTTAATTAGATTCTCATATGAACCCCTTTGGATAGGAAAAAAAATTACCAAATTTTTCATATCGACAGGTGTATACTGAAGGAATGCTACCGTGTTCTTAGCAAGTACAATACCTATCGTGTTTGTATATAAATAATAATTGAAACCACTACTTTTATATGAAATAAGAATTGTGACATGAAAAAGTTAGTTGCCTGCCACTTTTTGTTGTTTTGTGGTCAGTAAATTTTCGTCTGCGAGAAAGTTGTAGATAATGAAATGAACTTTTATTTTTATTTAAAAAACGTTTTTATAGCTCCCCTGGTTTTATCACAAATTTGGATACAATAGACCGGTGAAACTTTTCGAATTCTTCTCGTTACTTTCAGCAAGGTTGCCCATCAGCAAAGACAGATTCTGCTGCCCACTCTCCTTGTAGTTGATGACCAACATTGATAAACATTTGTAATTTGGGATACAATTTTCGGTATCCAATAATTATGACTTAACCCTTTTTTTATTTTATTACTAACAAGCTCAGGCCGCTGCGGCTTTGCACGGGTAATCTTTGAACTACACTAACTTGCTTATCTGCATGAGATCATATGCCTGGTTCTATTGATATAAGAGACAACACGTTTTGGATAGCCCTTGCCTAGGGACCTTTTGCAAAGTTATTGGAAGAACGGGGACATTGTAGCTATTCTAAAGTGCAGGATCAAAATGTAAACAATTGCTCCTTCCAAGGAAACTGAGCAAATAGCTTGGTTCTTTTGCATTAGGTATGTTTTTTGTCGATTGTAGAAGCACTATTATTTCCTGGAAACTTCTCGAGAAAAACTCTTACAAACATCATTTTTTCCGCACAAAGATACCAGTTACAGGAATGGCCAATTCTATCATTCCTGTTCATGCCGAATCGTCGTGATATCGGCAAGTTATAATTAAACATTCCGTCTCTAACACCTTTTAATATGAAAACCAATTACCGTAAAGGTACCGAACTTGGTAGCGTTAATGACCAGAGTGTGGGGGTACATGATTCGCATGCGTAACAGCTCCACCAGCTGCCGTCACTAGTCATCGTGATACTTACAAGGGAACCCCCCCCCCCCCCCCAAAGCAACCCTCTCAGATTTAGTTATAAGTTGGCGCAGTGGATAGGCCGTGAAAAACTGAACTCAGATCAGTCGAGAAAACTGGATGAAGTTGTGTGGAACTTTTTTTTTTTTTTTTAAATATATAAAGAAGTGAACGGCCATGCGTAAGATAAGCTATGTCAAGCAGAATATGAGTATCGGAGAGCCGTGGTTCTGTGGCTAGCTGCGGAGAGGGAGGTTCTTCGCTCAAGCCTTTCGTGAAATGATTTTTTTTTTTAATTTCGGGAAAACTATGATCTGTCCGTCCGTTCATTTAAGTCTCTGTTCGCTGTAATCGGTGTAGTGACTGTGTTTTACAACCGTGCCGCAAAACCGTGCGATTAGCGGACGAAAGGAAGTGCCTGTCGAATGGAAACCTAAAACATTGGATCAAAAGGTGATGGGTCAACCAATCCTCCCAAAAAGTGATGAAAACATAAGAGTGTGTTACAAACTGCAACAGTTTCACAGTCGCACAGTTTTCCCTGTCCTCTATCAAAACATACGCTTTAACGTTTTCGAATTTTTCCATGTGTAGACTGTCACATCCTGCATATGTCCAAGCAAATCTGAACATGTCCCCAATACTACGGCGCAGTTACCCCACACCGAACAGATGGACGGACGGACGGACAGATAATCATTTTCTGAAAATGAAAAAGTAAAAACTTTGGCCTGTGGGGAGGCAGGAACCAAGAACCTCTCGCTTCGCAGCTCCTCACGCTAGTCGCAGGACCACGGCACTCCTACGCTAACGACCTGCTCGTCGTTGCTTATCTTTCGCATAGACTTTTCAGTTTTTATATTTTGCTTATCTTTCCCACACAACGTCTTCCTGTTTTTTCGACTGACCTGTGTTCATTTTTTCACTGCCTATCCATTGCGCCAACTTATAACTTAATCTGAGTGGTGTGCGATGGGGAGGTTCCCTTGTTAGTCTTACTCACCTGACCAGTCGCAGTGCACTTGTTGGCGTGTCAACATGAGCTTGGCGACAGGAGCAGCTCTATTATCAGAACACTAATGCTGCAGGGGCACTCCGAGAATATCGCCCGCTGAAAGGATTACTAAAGGGTACTCTTTCTCTGCGTGCTGAGCTTGAAGAAGAAGCATCGCTGCAGGAAGACGCCGCCGAACGGTTGCATCACAGGTGGCTGATGAAATCGCTGTTGCTATGGAAGACAACGCAAATGGTATCCGAACAAGAAGCAAGTCGTACAGCAGCTTGCACGACTGGTCGCAAAACGACGTGTTGACTTCCACTTTCTCGCGAGGATTGAAGTTGACGAGGACTGGTCCTGGGCCATCCTACGGACATACGAAACTCATTTTTCTCTGACGCGTCAGGTGAGCGCACAGAACTGCCGAATGTGGGGACCTTCACCTACATTGAATATGCATGACTTACCTCTTTGTGGTGAACTTTTCACCGTATGGCGTGGCTTCACGGTTGCTTTCATCAATGGCCCATTCTCTTTCGAACAGGTTTTCGGTCAAGGAGCAAAGATATGCCGTGTGACTGGGCAGCGTTACTGCGATATACTTCGTCACCATGCCACACCAACTCTACAGGTTTCATCCAAGATGGGGCCACAACCAGGCATCGCTTGTGCAGTTCAACTGCTTCTCCGAGAAACATTTCGGGCCGGCACGATCAGTTCATCTCACTCCATGTGACTTCTGGTTGTGGAGCTACCTGTAGGATAGGGGAACAGCCACACATGTGATGACCTGAAGCGCAGCCTTTCATACCCACAGACAATGCAAATCTGTACTTTCAGACATTTCTGGACACTAAATGGCGGCATATTGAGTCCATTCTGTTGCAATTGTGATGTTGTGGTCTTCAGTCCGGAGACTGGTTTGATGCAGCTCTCCACAATACTCTATCCTGAGCAAGCCTCTTCAACTCCACACAAGAACAGCAACCTACATCTGTCTGCTTACTGTATCCACCTCTTGGTCTTCCTCTGCGGTTTTTAACCCCACACACTTCCCTCCAACGCTAAATTCACAATTCCTTGAGGTCTAAGTATGTGTCCTACCAATCGATCCCTTCTTTTAATCAAGGTATGCCAGAAATTCCTTTTCTCCCTAATTTTGTTCAGTACCTCCTCAATAGTTAGGCGATCCACCCACCTAATCTTCAGTATTCTTCTATAGCACCACATTTCAAAAGCCTCTGTCCTCTTCCTGTCCGCACTGTTTATCGTCCACGTTTCAATGTTTCACTCCCATACAAGGCAACACTCTACGCAAATGCATTCAGAAAGGAGTTCCTTAGGCTTAAACCAATATTCGATGTTAACAAATTTCTCTTTTTCAAGAACGCTTTTCTACCCATTGCCATTCTGCATTTTATATCCTCTGTACTGCGACCATCATTTGTTATTTTACTGCCCAAGTAACAAAACTCATCTACCTCCTTTATTGTTTCGTTATCTAATCTAATTCCTTCAGCATCACCTGATTTTCTTAGACAGCACTGTATTAACCTAGTTTTGCTCTTAATAATGTTCATCTTATATGCACCTTTCAGCACACTGACCATTCCGTTCAAATGCTCTTCCAGGTCCTTTGCTGTCTCTGACAGAATTACTATGTCGTCGACCAAATGCAATGTTTTTAATTCTTCACCATGAACTTTAATTCCTTCTCCTAATTTCTCCTTTCTTTCCTTTATAGCTTGCTCAGTGTACAAATTGAATAACATTGGAGAAAGGCTACAACCCTGTCTTACTCCCTTCCCAACCACTTCATCCGTTTCATGCCCTTCAACTCTGACAACCGCTGTCTGGTGTTTGTACAAGTTGCAAATAACCTTTCGCTCCCTACATTTTTCTCCCGCTTGCTTCGGAACTTGAAAGAGTTTATTCCAATCAACATTGTCAAAAGCCTTCTCCAAATCTACAAAAGCTAGATATGTAGGTTTGCATTTACTTAATCTATCTTCTAGGATGAGCCGTAAAGTGAGTATGCCTCCCGTGTTCCTACATTTCTCCTGAACCCAAACTGATATTCCCAGAGGTCGGCTTCTACAAGCTTCTCCGTCCTTCTGTAAGTAATTCGGGTTAATATTTTGCAACCATGACTTATGAAACTGATGGTTCTGTAATTTTCACACCTGTCTGAGCCTGCTTTCTTTGGAATGGGGATTATTACATTTTTCTTAAAGTTTGAGGGTACTTCGCCTGGATCATACATCTTAAACACGAGGTGAAAGTGTATCGTCGTGACTGGTTCTCCCAGAGACTTCAGTAGCTCTGAGGGAATGTCATCTACTCCAGGGGCCTTGTTTCGACTCAGCTCTTTCAGTGCTCTGTCAAATTCATCTCTCAGTATAGTATCTCCTATTTCATCCTCATCTATTTCTTCTTCACCCCTTCCTACAATACTGCCTTTAAGTTCATTTCCTTCGTAGAGCCTCTCTATATTCTCTTTCCACTTTTCAGCCTTCCTTCTTTGCTGAGAACTGGTTTTCCATCAGTGTTCTTGATATTCATAAGGCTTATCTCCAATGCAGTAGTAATGGTAGCAATATGTAATGCCATGATGTACCGTAGCAGCACATTAAAACTGTTTAGTTCAATTGATTCTGCATTATTCCTCTACCCCATGTCCTTGACATTAATGCTACTAAAGTTTGGTACTTGCACAGTAATTAGTTTCCATGTTATAACGTGGAAAATTATAACCATCTGGTATTTAGAAACTCTATACGGTATCGTTCTCCATTAGCGAGACTCAGAAATTGAAATTTACTGCACGTAACTGTGTAGAATAACTGGTCTGATAGATTGACGAAGTGAAGACATGCAATGGTTTGTGAGGTTACGGAATGCTTGATGAGGTCACACCATTCTAGTCACCACGTACTAACCAAGTAAAACTTTATTTCTCTGCACTTAGCAAAGTGGTGCAGTAGTGACACTCTGGACTCATATTCTGGAAGACAGCGATTCAAACCTGATTAGGACCACCCTGATTTAGGTTTCCCATCATCACCACAAATCATTCCAGGCAAATGCTGGTATGATTTGTCTCAGAGGGCACGGCCGGTTCCCTTCGACACCCCTGGGAAAGCTACCGACATTTTGCTGCATCCGTAACAGCTACGAAGCACAGTGGGACGGAATCCCCAAAACGTGGCCAAAACTTCGAAAAATGAATTTTAGATTCTCGGAAGGATTGGTGCATCTCATGCCAGAAGGAGGGGTCGCCACATTCAATACCTGTCGAGTTACGTCAGTTCAAAAGTAACGTTCGTCGGCGCTTTGAAAGCAAGGCAAATTTACTCTCGGTTTCTGAGTCTAAAAGTCGACCACTGTAGGTAATAAGAGCCTTGTTTTAATACTAAAATTAGTAAATAAGGTCCGTGTGAAATACTGGTTACTCCATGGTACAAAGTCTAGTTCCCTGGCCCAAACTGAAACAGACTCGTTTCAAATTACTACAATAATAGGACGTTAATACTACAGTGGTCAATATACATCGCAGCTCACACGTTATTATACACAGACATTAATAACCAAGCCACCACAATATAAGTTATCTTAGAAAGGTGGCTAAGAAAACATTTATGGCGCAAAGGAATTTAGTCGTAAGAAACATTGCATCTGAGCTTGTTCTCAGCACTTGTGAAACAATGGGGAACCAATTTTGTTAATACAATAAAATGCATCTCTTACGTGGATTAATGCGGACGGTTTCCAGCCTAAATTATAAATGATTTAACGCTACTGGGGGGGAAAGATTCACAAACAACACTCAATCGCTCACACACACGCAAAGCCACAACGAAACTCACCAAAATCAGTGTGCTGAGACGAGGCGGAATCAGGCGCCGCTATCGTAGGCGAAATTCAGCAAGTCGGAGGTAGCACAAAACACAATATACAAACACTTTGAAGCTGGCTCTGATCTGTCGTGCCTGCTTTGAGATGGTGCTTGTGTATAGCAAGTTAAATTACATCTGAATTGCGCCGCGAGCAAACACGCTAACGGCGACACACGGCTACGTTACAGGAACGCACTCCACTGAAGGTGAAGTGGTTAAAAGTCGGATTCATTATACAAAATCACGGTGGATTCTTAAGTTGCAGTCTGTTAGAAATCGAGCTAGGTACTGGTTTTATAAGAGAAGTGGCATGAACTCAGGCGACTAACTGCATACACCGGAAATCGAAAATCGGACCCACGTGGTTCCGAAAACCGATAAAATTTAATAAACCCATTTTCCGCAAATAAAGGAAATTAACTACTGCGTGTAACCCATAGAAATGCTTGGAATTATATAAGGAAGTGAATGAAATACGGCAACACGCGATAGGGGGCGATTACAGAGACGAATGAAGTCCAGTCTCAAAAAATTCGTAAAAGTGAAATAATTACAAAGTTGGAAAAATAAAATTGAGAATTACAGCATGCAACCCATAGAAATGTTTAGAAATACATGAGGAAGCTATTGAAGGAGGTTGTACAAGGCTCAGAGAGAATTACAGACAAGACAGAGTGAGTTCTACAAGTCGGAGAGGAAACAGCAAAATTAAAATAGGCGGGGAGAGAAGATCGCGAAATATTAGTGGAAATCAGAAGGATACCCACATAGTTACTTCCCTGATGGGAATTTAACAAACAAGAGTGGTTGCTGAAGGCTTTGTACTGTGACCAACCACGTGGCACACATATCAGTCATGGAAGGAAACGATGAGAAGATTTTTACATGCACATTACAAAAAATGATCCCCACAAAGCTAGAAAGTATTTACACTGAGTTCATACACCACCATATGATCACAAAAGGCTTTAACACACCAGGCCGTTATCAAAATGCAACTAGAATCACACACACCGCATTTATCTATGGGAAATCACTGAATTGAAAAACGAGAACACATTTCCGCACACGATCAGAGAAAATATTCCAAAAAATGATTCTAACTTCATGAATCTAAGTTAAACTTGTTAGTCAATGATATGCTACCATCTCTAGAAACAATAGCAGAACCAACCTTACCTCACCAGAAGCCCAGGACAGAATGAATCGCCGTGCGGCCCGCATGACTTTCATTTGAACCTATAATAAGTACCTCGATTAATGTATATACCGAGAAAAATATTTTTTAAAAATTTCTTGAAAGTATTATGCACTACTAGCAACAAAAAGTTCATAGCTACATAGTTCTTCCATGACGTACCCGATGCAGTAAATGTCACTATCATGCCTCTAATCTTTCCAGAAAGTAACTCATAATGCAACAGTAGTTTGTGATTGATTACTCTTACATGGCAGAGGAGGGATACTAAAGTTAACAAACGCACGTGTTAGGATTAATTCAATGCAGCTGTCTAATTGATTCAGTAGCACTCTGCAGTTTATAATTCCTAAGACGAGCTACTTTCTAGTGTAACACTATGTATAGAAACAACTACAAATGAATTTGTGGTAGAATGTTGATCAGTTTGAGAGATAATCGAAAAAAACGAGGAATGTATATGATCAGCTACAATATGCATTAAGGGGTTAAAAGCATTAAAATATGTGATACTGTAAGATCACTGGGCTTCTAACAATTTCAAATTATAATTATATGACATTTGCAGATTTTTGTATTACTCTAGAAGTGTCCATTTCCTTGAAGGCTGACATCTGCGAACCATATCATTTGAGGTGGTATTGTATTCCACTTGCATACACCCAAGTTTGCACTGCTGGTGCTTTAACCAGACAGCTTTACGTATCTGAAGCGTTGGAGACCCTTAGTCTTTCATAACAGTTGGTTCAAATGTTTGTAAACATAAGAGACCAAACTGCTAAGGTCATTCTCCCTAGACTGTGTGCCGGAATTGGCAATCGAGCCTAGGAACTATGCCATTCGCGGCCAAGCGCTCTACTGTCTGAGCTATCCCGGCACGCTTCAAGGTCAGTCCTGACAGTTTTCCTTACGTTAGTACGTCCCGTCCTACTTCTTTTCGGAAGTAGGAGGTGAGGTACTGGCGGAGGTAAAGCTGTGTAGCCGAAACGTGGAGCGTTCCGGGATGGCTGAGACAGCAGAACGCTTGCCCGCGAAAGACATAATTCCTAGGCTTGATTGCCAATTCTGGCGCACGGCTTTAATCCGTCAGAAAGTTTCGTAGTTAAACTAACTTATAGACAAAACGCACAGACACACACACACACACACACACACACACACACACACACACACACATACACACGGTGGAGTAGCCGAGCGGTCTAAGGCGCCTCACTGTGAAGCGTGGGGTTGCTCGCAGTCGGAGGTTCGAGTCCTCGCTAGGGAATGGTTGTGTGTGTTGTCCTGAGGTTAGTTTACCTAGGTTTAAGTAATTTGTAAGCTACGGACTAATGACAATGCAGTTTGGTCCGATAGATTTACAGGCTCGAACCTCCGACGAAAGCGGCCACTCTATCCATGATATGGCGTCCCAAACCATGTGGCCAGTCCAACAAGCCTCCAAGGTTTGCCGACGAGCACATTTCAGCAGGATAATGCACGAGTACAAATTGGATTCAATACTCAAGGGCGTAGCCCATAGGGTGGCACGACTGTTTTGGCCTTCCAGTTCTCCTGATCTCTCGCCCACTGAAAAACGCCTCGTCGATGGCATTAAATACTAACTCCATCATCTTCCTCACTTCACTCGTGGCTGCATTTTCAATTAAGTAATCTTTCCAGAGCATACTTCTGGTTGTCATATCTGCAATCATTCTTAGTGTTGCACTTTGGATGGGCAGCAGTACAACTGTAGCTGTAGGAAGTGGCGGCTGGTGCTTCAGATGACTGGGGGTTCACTTCTTTGAGTGCCGGAGGGTGACAGTGGCACCTACGCCTCCCCAACCCCCCCTCCCCCCCAACGACGCGTCGATGTTGCGGCCCCTTCTCGCTCCGCGTGCAAAGAGACAATTTGGGGCACCTCTGCGAGTGGCTTTGGAAGATAACGCCCTGGTTTGCCTCTTCCACCCCCCTTTAGATATATCTTAGTTAAAAGATCTGCAGAATATACTGCCTAGGGTTGTTTGCACTTGCTTCAACTCGAGCTGAGGCCTCGGCCTACCAAGCTTCTCTATTTCACACTTCTCTTCCAAGTTTAAATCTGAGTAATTTGTTTCTAAAAGATACTGAACGTTGTTAATTTTTCTTTGATAATAGACACCAAGAACATATGAATATGCAAATGAACATTAAAAAAGATTAAGTTACTGATTACACTGTTAAGTGACTGTAACAAAATGAAACTGTTACGATGAAGAGACAAGCTTCGTGGGTCACTTGACACTGTAAAGTGCACCCCCTCCTGACCTTACCCATGTGCAATGGCTGCTCTACCCCACATCTTTCCAAACAGTTAAATACTTGTTACGATGTAGAGGGTAAATGTAATTTACCACAAAGATCGCCACACATTTGCTAATACGTCCAAAGATATGTGACAAGTATCAATACAAAAGTCATTGTTGTTTCTGTATCAGTATAAAAGAAAATTGGGTTTTAAAAAACTTGCTTGCTGTCGGTCTTGAACCCACTACCTTGCCGCTAACCACATGGCTATTCTTGCTAGTTGGAGAGTAGTGACTTCATTATTATTCATGATTGGATCTTTTGAAGGCTTTTACAGCTGACGCGTCTTATATTATGGTCATATTTTACCAAATATTACCTGTTTTTGATGAATCTTTAATGTGCCAAAAACCAATATGAAGGGCGGATGTTGCCTTCATGGAGGATTTGCGCACGCGCAAGACGATGTGCGCAATAACGCCATTGTCTTCGCTTCAGAACCATTCGTGCGTCACCGCCAGAGCTAGAACTCCTAAATACACAGTCTGAATCGTCCGCCATGTTTTCCCCATCATGGTTGGAATCACGCTGCACTAACAGCGTAGAGACGCATGCCCTGCCATCTTTCACAAACGATTTCGCAAAAACTAACTGGTAGAAATATTTAATTTTTCCGCTACTTAAATCTTTATATGTCAGCATTGTGACGAAATGCTCGTCATTTCGTTAATAGTCATAGTTAATAAGATATTCGCTTTGAAGTAAGAGACTGCGCTACACTAGGAAAAGTTTGCAGTAAAAATAGAGGCTGCTATGATATACAGTTTGGTGCTTGTTGCACCATATGTTGCTGCGGATAGAACTTTCCTAATGGATTGAATTTTATTTTCGACTTAAGAGGAGATCTTTACCTGTCACTCATATTTTATTTTGCGCACTCATTTCCGATGGCGATGAGGTCAGAATGAATCATTGCGTATCTCATTCACGTTTAGAGGTATCAAAATGATATTTTAACAAATGATAACGTGCAAAGAGGGGAGTTTTTTTTGCCACATAGTTACTACGCAAAACTTCATTAACTGTCGCGTTATTCTAGGAAATACATTGTTGTAGAATCAAAAAGAGTAAAGTTATGGATTAATCGATTTGCAGATATTCCTTCGTCACTCAGAAATGTTTATTTCTTTGCTTCTTGGCCATTGTGTTTCAGAGCTACTACTCAGTTTCCAAAACCTAACAGGACTTACATTTCCTTCAGTTTAAAGCATAGCACTAACAGAACGGACGTTACTAGATCTAATGAAGATTTTATGTGAGAATACTTGAAAATGCAGATAGCACGGATCTCTTCACTAGCTAACGAACTGACTTGTTCTCATTTCCTCACATAACAAAGCACTCTGTATTGAGATATTTAGAATATCCTTTTCATATAACTGAAAAATTGAAATTCCATATTACTTAGAGACACAGAACTTATGTAGTGTGCAACTATTAAATTTAATGGGGTAAAAGAAGCCAGTACCAGTATCTTAAAGTGTGGATGTTATGCAGGAACAACATGTGCCTAATTATTAGGAGCTCTAATACGGAATACATGTTACTACTAGACGGGCGGGCGGATTCCAGTGCTTCATATTTAACTGACATTATCTCAAGTTATATAGTTTCTGTTTGGATAATATGAAAATTTGATGTATTTTGAACAAAAGATGTTTGTATAGTCTATGGGACTTAACTACGGGGTCATCAGTCCCTAAACTTACAAACCACTTATGAACTACCTACGAACTAGGACGGCACAAATATCCATGCCCGAGGGGGGATTCGAACCCACGACCGTAGTGGCCGTGAAGACCGTGACTGAAGCGCCTCAGTCCCCTCGGCCACCACGGCCGTCTTTTTTAATATTTCATTCGCTTAATATGTTCACCTAACTCCAACAGAAAAAAAGTTCCTCGCATGTCGAAAATTCCTTAACGTCGTCATAACGTGCATGGTCGTAAACTATCAGTATATGCTGTTTATAAATAAAACTAAAAAGAAAATGTAGTGTAGTTCTTAACGAAGACATTGATGAATATTCCACGTTCATACAGTGAGTAGTTTGCGAGTGTGAGCGAGTTGAATGAAACGCGAGATAACGCGTGAGCTCGTCCGGAATGTGACAACACCTACAGCTTGGGGAAAAAATGGCGGATAGTTCAGCTCGGGTTTATAGGAGCCTTAGCCAGAGTTCGAGTAGCCAGGAGCTTGCGTCTATACCAGCTCCAGCAATGTTAAAACCGGCGTTTCCCCTCGCCTCTCCCTGCCGCGTTAGCGCCCATATGCTGCCTCCAGGGGGGGTCTAGTAGAAAATTTGAATCTCAGCCGCGCATGCGCATTGCAACGCTGCTGCCACTTCCGCTTACGTTAAGCGGCCGCGCTACGACTCGTATACGTGCTGTCTCCGCGGCGTAAAACGTTTCTCATGCGATAAAAATACTTTGAATGTGCGTATACAATGATATTATGGAAGAATGAAACGACGAATTATAGTTTTAAAAAAACTTTTTAGTTTATTTATTTATTTACTTTTTTCCGGGGGTTCACTGAAGCAGTGAAGACATAGGTTATGAGAGTTCTTGGTGCTGTGATAATCGCATAATTCCCAAATGGAGGAATTAGTAATAGGCATAGCCATGGTAGAGAAACTGCTGGGAGAGTTCAAAACAAACAAGTCTCCATCTCTATCACTACGTTTACATGGAACACATCTTTCGGAAGACGAAAACCGGTTTTCGTAAACCGTTTTTCGCTGTCGTGTTTACATGGCATATCCTGAATCGGATTTCCTAGCCCACTTAATATGGCGGCTGAAAAACAGCTGATTCAGTTCCTGACTTAGTCAGCACAATCTCGATTTTTCTTTATTTAAATACACAGATTCATGTTCGCTCTGATATTTATACTTTTATTTCACATTAGAAAGTACACTCTTTCAATATGTGCCGAAAATTCTTAACAAGAAACCACAATCTGTCAAGCCAAGAACGCTTCAAAAACGGTTGCGTTTACATGGGCACAAAAATGGATTGTGGAACTGGAAAACCGCTTTAGAGCACCGGATTTCCCGAATCGATTTTGGAGTGTTTACATGGCCAACCAAAAGCGGAATTGGGAAATCGGTTTACGAACTCCGGTTTTGGGAGCCCATGTAAACGGGGTGTATATGAGGTACCAAACCGGTCTTACAGAGACTACTCTGCGGCATTGGATCCTTAGTTAGCTTGAATTTATCGCGAATCTTTGATCCAGACTCCCGTGTATAAGAAAGGCAACAGAACGGACCCACTTAGTTACAAACCAATATCATTGACATGAGTTTGGTGTAGAATTCTTGACCACATTCTCAATACTAATATAGTAAGTTTCCTTGAGACGGAAAAGCATCTCTGTCCATGTATCATCACGGATTTAGGAAGCGCCGGTAGTGCGAAACACAGCTTGCCCATTTCTCTCATGATAACTTGCAAGCTATGGATGAAGGGGAGCCGCAATGGAGTAGCCGAGCGGTCTAAGGCGCCTCGCTGCGGTGCGCGCGGTTGTCGCCGACGGAGGTTCGAGTCTTCCCTGGGGCATGGGTGTGTGTGGGTTGTCCTTAGTTTAGTTTACCTTAGTTTAAGTACTTTGTAAGCTACGGACTGTTTACCACGCAGTTTGGACCGGTAGATTTACAAACATTTGAACATTTTCATGAAGGGCAACAGGAAGACTGCATATTTCTCGATTTTCGAAAGGCGTTCGAGACGGAGCCGCACATCAGACTGCTAACGAAGGTACGAGCTCATAGAACACAGTGGTACCCAAATATGTGAGTGGCTCCAAGATTTCTTAATTCATTGAAACCAGTACGTTGTCCTCGATGGCGAGTGTTAAAGACTAGGGTATCGCCAGGGGTGTCCAAGGGATGTGTGATGGAATCATTATTATTTTCTATCAATATAAATGATTGACAGACACAGTGAGTTGGAATCTCTGGCTGTTTGCTGTAGTGTACAGGAAGGTGTTGTCATTGAATGACTGTAGTAGGATGCAGAACGACTTGGGTGGTGTGAGGAATGGCAGCTAGCTCTAAATGTAGAAAAATGTAAGGTGATGCACATGAGTAGGAAAAACAATTCCATAATGTTAGAATAGAGCATTAGTAGTGAGCTTCTTGATACAGTCGCATCGTTCAAATATCTAGCGTAACCTTGCAGAGCGATATGACATGGAACGAACATATAAGGACAGTTGTGAGTAAGGCGGTCAGCCGATTTCAGTTTATTGGGAGAGTTTTTGGAAGATGTACTTCATCTGTAAAGGAGATCGCGTATAAAACAGTTGTACGACCACATCTTGAATATTGCTCAAGTGTTCGGGACCCGCAGCAGATCAAATCAAAATCAAATGTTTGTATAGCTTATGGGACTTAACTACGGGGTTATCAGTCCCTAAACTTACAAACTACTTATGATCTATCTAGTTCTAAGGACGCCACAAATATCCATGCCCGAGGGGGGATTCGAACCCCCGACCGTAGTGACCGTGCAGACCGTGACTGAAGCGCCTCAGTCCCCTCGGCCACCGCGGCCGGCACAGCAGCAGATCAGTTTAAAGGAAGACATGGAAGCAGTTCAGACGCGAGCAGCTAGCTTTGTTACTGGTAGGTTCGATCAATGCGCGAGAGTCGCGGTAATGCTCCGGGTATTCAAATGGGGATCGCTGGAGGAAAGGCAAAGTTCTTTTCAAGAAATTCTGCTGACGAAATTTAGGGGGCTGGAATTTGAAACTGAGTGTAAAACGATCTTGCTGCCGCCTGCTTACATTTCGCGTAGTGATCACAAAGACAAGACAAGAGAAATTAGGGCTTCTACGGAGGTATATTACATTCTTTTTTTCCTCGATCTATTTGGGAGTGGAATAGGAAAGAATTTCCTAGAAGTGGTACAGTGTACCCTCCGCCATGCACTTTACTGTGGATTGCGGGGTATATATGTACTGGTTGATAAAAAAAGTCAGTAAAAAATTGAAAACTTCGGTGATGATCGTGTGCTCTGCCGCCACTTTCGCCATGCTTGGCCTCTCAGGTCCGCATCCCTCAGTCCGTCCGATTTTTGGCTTTGAGGTTACCTGAAATCGCAAGGGTATCGTGATCGACCAACATCTCTAGGGATGCTGAAAGACAACATCTGACGCCAATGCCTCACCATAACTCCGGACATGCTTTACAGTGCTGTTCACAAGATTATTCCTCGACTACAGCTATTGTTGAGGAATGATGGTGAACATATTGAGCATATCATGTGAAGAACATCGTCTTTACTTTGTCTTAATTTGTCATGCTAATTATTGATTTTCTGATCAGATGAAGCCCCATCTGTCGAACATTTTTTGTCTAATAAAACCACGTGTCATTCCAAGTATGTGTGTCAAGTTTTAGCTCTCTGTCCACATTATTCCGAGGTTTATTACGTTTTCAAATTTATAGTGACTTTTTGATCACCCGGTAGATGTAGATGGTATCATTTCGGCGGCCTCGCGTGATTATGTTGGCAACATCAACAACACGATAGAAAATCTTTGCCTGTTTGTTCGAACCACATAGAATGACTCGATTAGTGTATCATACAGACCATGAAGTAAACAAATAATGCTGTTCGTGCTTTATGGTTGACATGTTCTTGTGTGTATTCTCGTCCGCTCAGTAAAAATAATTGCCCTCGTAAAGCGAAGATTCCATGAGAATACATCAGCGCTGTCAAGCGATTGGCTAAAATGAAGACTCACAGTATTCTCACTATTTATTATCTGTTGTCAAAGTTGTCATAGGAGGAAAATTTGGTAAAATTTAACCGGAACTGGGAGGTATGAAATGGTATCTTTTACGTATTACGGAAAATACCTGACACAATAACAACCAATAAAAACGGAACTATATCCTTCTCATGCCATTTTCGAATTATATAACTTTCATTAGCCTAATATTTGAAATGGAACTACAATTTCGCTGTTCGTATATTTATATAACACCAAGAAATAATGTTATTTCGATACTGAGCTGACAACATGTCGAATTCGTAGTTCCACCCGTGCATCGCTAGATGCCTCTCCCGGCGCATCATCCTTTAAATCGGCATTCAGATGAAAGCAACCATTTCCTTTAACCACCCTTAATCACTGCGAAAATGAAGCATTTGAACGACACAAGAAAGTGAGTTGGGAGCACTCCATGCTTCGATATTCACTTATTTTAATACTGCAGATGCGCTGCATTACAGCGTGTTAGGTCGAGGCGAATAGCCTATTAGTGAGTCAGTGAGCTGATTGTTGGAGACTGTAGAACTTTATCCAAGCTGTAGATAGGAAAATTTCTGCTTCCTTTTACCACTTTTAATGGCTAAATGCACGCATAATATTCCCGCGAGACACCATGTAAACCGACTGCCAGTTCCGTCGCGACTGCGGCCAAGTGCGGACGGTGTTTACCTGTCGCTCGCGTGTGCTCTCTGACGGTGCTATTCTAATTTAAGTGCTGGTTACGATATCACTATGCAGTCATCGATTAGACATTGTACGTTGAAATTTGGTTTTCCGTTTCGTTATGAGCGTCCTAAAGTATACGGTATTGTCGATTGGCTGTTTGACAAAATTGGTTTAAAAGACGAAGATGTCGTGGGAATGCAATACAATTTCTTGGAGAATATACTGTACAGCAAAATTGTAGACGAAGAAATATGTTTGCGTATCATGAGAACGACAGGCGGATCTACGAACTTTGTTCACGAGAATGGGGAAGTTTGCAAAGTGTCCATCAGCTTCGCTGGCTTAGGTCTTCGCTCTGTCCGCATTTTCAAGGTGCCTTTTGAAGTGCCGCTTGAAATGTTCCGACAAGCTCTTACCTCGTACGGAACTGTTTTGCAGCCTCCTCGCGGCGGTGACGTCACAGCGGATAAACAGAAGGGGAGCGGCGGCAGCGGCCCGGCGGCGAAGCAGGCGGCCACGCCGTCTGAGCCACAGCGCCCCACCACACAGCAGCAGCAGAAGCGCCCCAAGAGTCAGAGGGAGCCCCCCAAGATGACGACGCCTTATCCTTTTCCCAAGAGGACGAAGATAACGCCAATGCCACCGCCAGACGGCAAGGTAATTCCGCCGCAGCGCGACCAACAGACTCCGTCCATAACTGTACCAGTACCTCCCCCGATACCCGAGTCTGGCACCGAAATGGACACTTCAGAACCAATGTTCATTTCTGAAATGTCCGAGCAACCTGCCAATACCAGTCCAGATAATAGTGAAACAGCTGACAAACAACGTTTGACCGTCGGCTCTTGTCAACAGAAAACTGTAAAAAAGATCAAGAAACAGTCTGAGGAGAGTGCCAAGATCCAGAAAACTGGATTTACGACGCAAATAAATGAAAACGACAATGCAAGATATCTGCACAATTCACAGATGAAGAAGTCAGAACATCTTCAAAGCAGGCGCCGCGTAATAAGTCCGCCGGAATAGACGGCTTGCCTGTTGAGTTTTACATAACTTATTGGGACATCATAGGTACAGAACTGACAAAGATGTACAACGAGCTTCTGACGATTAATGAGATCCCGGCTACATTCACCGAAGGCATAGTGGTCTTAGTTCCTAAAACACCACGGAGTACGATGATTACGCAATATCTGCCGATTACGTTGCTCAACGCTGACTTTAAAATATTCGCTCGCTTAATCAATGAGAGGCTGAAGCCAACATTACCAAAAGTTTTCGGATCATACCACGCACATCCGTCCACAGGAACGACAATGTCTTACGTTTTGGCGGAATATCGGGATCTAATTCATCTTGTTTGGATCAGTAAAAGTGAATTAGCTCTTGCCCTTCAGGATTTTGATAAAGCTTTTGACAGGTTGAGCCACAAATTTTTACTAAACACGATGCGAATATTAGGATACAACGAGCAAGTTGTTCACATAATTCAGGATTCGATAGGTCGCTCCTATTCGAAAATTAAAATAAACAGACAGTTGACAGCCGCTGTGCAGATTCAGCGTGGTATACGGCAAGGTTGTCCTCTTTCGTCAACTCTGTATGCCATTGGCATAGAGCCGCTACTTAAAAAATTTCACGAACACCTACGAGGTCTCCAGACTTTGCATTGTCGGACAGTGTGTCAAGCATACGCCGACATTATTAATAACGAAGCAGAATTGGACGTAGAAGGCAAATTGTAGAAAGATACGCAAGAGCTACTGGTGCTCAATTAAACATTCGAAAGTCCAAAGTCCTGATGTTAGGACCTCATCCACCCTTGATGAGATCTCCATGGCTTCAGCGTACGGAGCAAAGGACACAACTGGGACTCCATATCACTGCCTACCCAAGAGATATGAGCATTGTAAACTGGACACGCAAACTTAATGCGTTGCGGTTCATGCTCAAGGACCACCAAGTGAGATCACTGGACAGGCTTCAGAGAGCTGATTTTGTTAACATCTACGTGCTGAGCAAAATATACCACTTTGCTGCGGGACTGACCCTACCATCTGACATTGCGACAAGATTACTAGCGACGGCGAGTTGGTTTATTTGGAGAGGCAACATCTTTAAGCCTCCGTTCGCCACTGCCACATTACCGCGTCTCAACGGCGGGCTAGGAGTTAAAAATATTCAAGCACAATGTACAGCAATCTTCATCGATGCGATGAATATTACAACTAAACCAAAACACTTTGACGAAACGTTTATTCTCTTGTCTCGATCCAGTTGATAGAACGCCACCGGTAAACGTAGGTCATATAAGCAACGAACTAGCATATGTTCGCTAATACTACTTGGGACTGAGTTACTTAAAGGAAGATGGACGTGAACACAAAACGAAGGAGCTGTACCGTGCACTCACTGCGAACCAACCGACCCATCCGATTCAGAGAAAATACAAAACATTCCATGAGTACGATAAATTGACGACACGAATTACGAAATATAAGAAGTCTATTTTATTTTCATTTGAGAATTATTATTTCCCATGGCTTTTAAGTTGACTGTCATTCTTTTTTGTACACTGTGTGCCCTTAAGAGGTCGAGAAGTGTGTGATATATTCCACACAGTGTTGACGTTTGAAATTATGCGTCACGCTAGAGGGGCAAAAATTTATTACTTTGTAATTAACAATTCCAGAATGTTCTATATCTTTATTATATTCACTTGTAAATTCTACTTGTTTCTTATGTTAACTATTTTTCTAATTTCTGGTACATTCTGTCTGTGTATAAATAGCATAGCACTCTGCCCGAGAGGTAGTCAGTGCTGCGTGTATGTTAAGTTCGTAATAAACGTGCTTTCAGTATAAGTGCTGTGTTCAGTTGCCTTCGTAGTCAAGCCTGCTTCCATTTCAACGCGACAATATTTATATTCGTGAAAACTACGACAAACAATATTTCGAATTGTGTAACTTTCATTGGCCTTCTTGTACGATTAAATTAGTAATCTTTACCGCAATTTTCGTGTTAGCGTGTTTATATAATGAAGTACGTAGACGTGGATTGTGCTACTTGAGCGTCAGCACTGCAGTGCAGCTGGTTTCGTTGTGTGCCTCGTGTTGCAGAAACCACCGAAGAAAGGCTAGAGGGCGCTCGCTACCACCGTCTGGAGGCGCCCGGCCCGGCCCGGCCTGATGACGTCACCGCTACCACTCTGCACGACATCCAACTCCACTCACATCTGTCTACCTGTCACGAGCTGTAAACATGCCTGATTAAACAATAAATGTGCAATAAGGCAAGAAATCTCATCCAGTTTTGTACATACATGTGCAGCCTTCGGCAACCTTTCTCCATCTCACTGACCCAATTCTTCCTGTGTGTGCCAAGCCCCTACCACGCCGTAGCGGAGAAGCGAGGCAACTGTCCCCGAATTGAAGCGGCCGATCGCCGCCATTTGCAGGGAAGAATCCTATCACTGGGGTTGTGATTTGAAGTGTATGATACGCAACAAGAACAAAATAAAGCACAAAATAAACGCATGTTTGTTTTAAAAAATTACTGATTGTTGCTGTATGTTTATAAAGTATTCTTAAATGAATGAAGCTTCCTCATAGAGACATGAGATTTAAGAGTGTAAGGCTCTTTTCTGATAAGGTGGAGCGACTTTTCATCGAGATATTTGCATAAGATGATTCCATGAAACTTGTAAAGTAGCAGAGAGTTCGATTATTTTGTAATTCACGTAATTTTCTGTCAGATCCTGTTTACTTTTCGCCGACTATTCTGTACGTTTTTCATGCTTATTTTTGTACATCACAATTTTGTCTACATTCCTTCCCATATTACACAGAATTTTTCTTTCAACTTCCTCGAATTTGGCTATGAATAGCTCAGAAAATTTTAAATACGCATTTCATTCGCACATTACTTATAAAAGAGATAGTACTTCTCAAAGTGGTTGAGTATCCAACATTCGATCAAGTAATGAGCATTTGCGAGGTACAATTACCACCTGTTAAGTATCTAAAAACAATTATTCGACCTACTTCTTCATCATACTTATATGTGATAAATACCTCTTATTCGCCTAGTTATCCATTCAGCTGAAATTAGTATTTTTAGTAATTTATATGCAAATAAAAAGTACTTGACATGCACCAAAGTATGTTTCTCAGTTTTAGAGAATCATTTGTAAGAGGAAACCTAAACAAAAACAAACGCTCATGATTTCTTTATTTCTCCATGAAAATACTACACGGTGTACAACTAATGACTGATCTGCGAAATGTAACATCGTTTCCGTCTTCGTCTTTGCTTCCGTTCTCACTGTTACAATTACAAGCGGCACGCTGACGAAACATGTTTACGCACGATTGCCCTGCAAATGGCGGCTTCTGTCTCGTTCAATGTGGGGAAGCGACACTAGCGCCAGCGAGCAGTCTAGTTTTTATTTAGTAAGTCTATGGGGTGTACTGATGTCATCATATAACCTCCTTACAATGATAAAAGTAATGGATGTTTTTAGGACCATGTTTCAACAGGATTCCTAATTACGTTACTTCTTTCGTTATTTATAAGATGACGTGGCAGTGCAAGCAACTGATTATAATGAGAATATTTTTTTTATAACTTGCTTCACAGAACATGGCTTTCAAGCTACAATCTGATATTACAGTCTCACCGTATCAATACAATTTTCACCTCTCAGAATGTAATAATTATACAAGGAGTGTACATTCACTAAATGAAATGATAATCCGAAATACCTCGCGATACTTCCATAGCATTACTAATTTTAGTAATTATTTGAGTCATTGAGTACTTATTAACGTACCAGGTGATCAAAAAATCATTATAAATTTGAAAACTTAATAAATGACACACATGGTTGGAATGAGATGGGGTTTAGAAAATATATATATATATATATATATATATATATATATATATATATATATATATATATATATATAAAGGGTGTTTTACTAAGTGTGTTTGCTCTGTTTGCACTGTAACTTATAAAATAATACATGACGGGAAATTTTAATGCGGTAGGTCAACACAAGAAATGTTACACATTCTGCGGAGCTATGATCATAGTTTATTGTATCATTTTCCAAAGAGTTACAGCACAAAGATACAAATTTTTAAATGGAACAATAGTTTTTTTTCTATCGTGCATTGGATTCGTTGAAACCAGCTGCGTCCAAATCAATTTAAACTAAATTCCTATCACTGTTAGTTTGGGAGCTACAACCCTTTAAAGTTTCAGGGGCAAATACCACACGCTCTACATAATACACGGCTGTGTGGTGGATGTTATGGCGGTGGGAAGTTGATTTACATGAGATGTTCAAATGTATGTCCATGTTGCTCAATGCATAATGCAATGCGCCGTCGAAAGGATCTGCGGACGAAATGTAACATCGCCAGAGTGACGGAGCGACATGCGACCTCGATGCGCCGTTGTAGATCATCTGGGGATGCGGGCTCAGTGACCTAAACACGATCCTTTAGATATCCTCACAAAAAGAAATCTACTGGTGTTAAAGCGGGCGACCTTGCGGGCCATGAATGAGGACCATGGCGCCCCAACCCCAGCACACTCTTTGGAAAATGATGCAATAAACTATGTTCATAGCTCCACAGAAAGTGTAACTTTTCCTGCGTTGACCTACCGCATTAAAATTCCCCGTCAACTATTATTTTATAACTTACAGAGGCAAACACACATAGTGAAACACCTTGTATATATATATATATATATATATATATATATATATATATATATATATATATATATATATATATATATCGAAACATGTCAGACAAATAGTGCTTCATCTGATCAGGAAAGCAATAATTGGCGTAAGCAAAGATGATGTTCTTTACAGGAAATGCTCAATATGTTCACCATCATTCCTCAACAATAGCTGTAATCGAGGAATAATGTTGTGAACAGCACTGTAAAGCATGTCCGGAGTTATGGTGAGGCATTGGCGTCGGATGTTGTCTTTCAGCATCCCTAGAGGTGTCAGTCAATCACGATACACTTGCGACTTCAGGCAACCCCAAAGCCAATAATCGCACGGACTGAGGTCTTGGGACCTGGGAGGACAAGAAGAATCACGAAAGTTGCGGCTGAGCTCACGATCATCACCAAACGACGCGCGCAAGAGATCTATCACGCGTCTAGCAATATGGGGGGGGGGGGGGAGCGGCATCCAGCATAGAAATCGTACTTTTTCGCAGGTGCGATTCTGTAACATATCGGCGTACCTCGCACCCGTCACGGTAGCAGTTACGAAACCAGAATCACGCAGTTCCTCGAAGATAAAAGGCCCGATAACGGTAGATGTGGTTCTAATAAAACCCCATTTTAGGTTACACGTTGCACCAACCGAGGGCAAATTTTACCCTTATTACAATAAGCTGCGAATTCTGTAGAGTGCATTTAGTTTTTGTCTTTGTCATCAGCTGTTGTCTGTTAAACATATGTACATTATACTTATCCTTATTGCAGTATTGCCGTTTTGGATTACCTGCAGATATAGGACCGAATGATTTACTTTCTCAGACTTGTGAAATTTTATTTATTTACTATTATTTACATTAATTTTAGCAGTTACTAGATCTGTCAGGCTTGTAAATATCTGGGATATACTGAAAATAGAGGTGATGGAGATTGATTTTACAATAACATTTTTTCCATACTTGGTGGCTGTAAGGAATACACTAAGAATTCTGGTCACATGGAGTAGCAACTCAGGGCAAAATGTGCCCTTGGGCATACAATTTCTATATTTTATTTGCAGTTTTTAAAATTGTAACCATAGAAATGTACGGTGTAGTACTTTATAACGTGGGGGACAAATAGGAAAAGGCTCATAAACAAAGAAGGATTTTTATTATGTTTTTTTAACAGAAGAAAAATGTATGGGCTTGGTGCTTGTAGAGATAAAGGGTCGAGTTCTTAACACAAAGTAGTTGTTTGGGGTATCAGAGAACAGGGGGCCCACCCAGCTTTGGATACTTACAGGAGAGCCGCATGGCTCGTTTCTCGGCCCTCTGCTGTTTGGTCTATGCCGTGCTGATGGACCACATGTAGTTGCGCGGGAGGCCAATGGTGTAGCGCTCTCGTATACTGAGAGGCGCCAGTACATCAGATGCACTGTGTTGTCGTTTGGTGTTGTGGCTGTGGTGAGTGTGGCGGTTGCACTTCTCTATGGAGCTGGTGAACAGTACCGAACAAGTACAAATGGAGTGCGCGATGGGCCAATCAGTGGCTCACCAGAAGTGGGTGCTGTGTCTAGACGAATATGGAGACTTGCAACTCCAGTGGACCAGGTTACACGCAGCTCTTCTTGTGGTACCCTGAATAGCACGTCTCTAACTCCCTACAGTCTACTGAGTAGATCATCCAAATGGTCAGCCGTCTCTCCAACACGCTTTGACAACTGGTCGTAGGCACTTGTTGTCCCCACCAGCAACAGGTGCCATGCGTCTTGCCGAGACTGACAGCCCCACCTCTGGTGGTCAACCGCTCACCGAGTGCCTCTCAGCATGCAGACTCTCTGTAAAGATACCTTCCCAGCAAGGCTACCTCCGCTGCTTTGGTGTGCCATGTTCGACCACAGCTATCTGCACAGACTGTACATCGAGGCTCAATCCACACTTTGTGACTAAGCTTACAAACAGTTCTGTAATCAATGGTAAATCCCGGTTGGAATGTCACTCAGACATAACGCAAGCACACACTACCACCACCTCTGGCCGCTCTAGCGCAAAGGCGACCAGACATGGCCATGTGTGCTAGGGTTATGTCTGAGTCATTGTGGGTTTATAGGGGAAAGTAGGGGAAACGTGCGCCGCGGGTAAACATGCATACCGCTGTTTCTCTGATATAAAAGCTCTGTTGCACTCAACCCCTTACAATCCCGTAAGCGGCCAACTGCGAACAGTGGACAAATTGAAGAGCGCTTCGCCGGCTATTGTGGTGGCAAACTTCCGCGCGAACTTAAAATGTGCGTAAGAGTCTTTTGATTAGAGAGAGTATTCATTTGAGTTAAGTCGCGAAAACTATGTCTAATTGAAATATATAACTACATAACAGCTTCAGACTACTTGATTGTACAGCAACTATCGGTTGTGTGTATCTTTATTACACATACGGTGTAGAAATTGGCCAACAGTGTTTCCTCTTCGTAACGAAACCGAACTGTAACATTTAGTTTTTAGCGTTCTACGTGAAGCATGTGAACGGAATTCATAGTCAGGGACGATCTTTTCGCACTTTCTCAGTATATTCTACGATTGTGAACTTTGATACAAACATTAATTTCGCAAGAGTTTCACACTTTACGTCTTTGCTTTACTGCTGTATTCTCCAATATTTACATATTTATAGCTGCCTGAAACAGCTAATGTTAAAAATCGATTGTGAAAGTGAAATAGTATGCCATCAGACACATAACTGAAAAATAACTTCTTACTTTGTGAATACAGTAACCAGCCACTAACTAATTCTTTCAAGAATACGAAGTACGCCATAACTTTTTCTTAACTAATGCATCTAACATTAGCATTAGGGCACCTAGCAAGAATATTAGCATTTTAATGCTGTAAGCCAGATACCTTACAGTAGCACCTATTGTCATAGGGTTCAACATCACAATGTGCATCCAGTGTGGCTATGTGTAATTCATATATGGAACTACACACAGTACTGCAAAACCCTTTCAGTTGTTATACCTATATGTAAAGCAGATTACCTTTCAATCCTGCGTCATGTTGCTAATATTAATTTCATAAACAAAAATTCGAACTGCAGTGAGGCAACTAATTCTGTGACCCCAATAGTTATTTTACACAATCATAAAATGAAACTTTTTGAACTTCCTGTCCACCAGTACTGCCTAAAGTAGCTCCTTTTTAAGAGCTACCAGTATAATGAAAGCCTGTTATTTACTTCATTTTATCATATATTGTCTTGACTAATAGACTGTTAAGCAAGTGTAAATATCTCTGAACACAAGTAGTAGGGCTAAATAAATTGATTTATGCATTTAAACACCATTGTGCTTCTTGTACACTGCAATAGTCAAAAAATACAGACGTGACTATCAATTCTGTATATATCCCTCAGTAGCTATTTAATACACGATTTACCTGCTAATAACATTGGTATTTATGTGACGCTTGCCACTAAAATGGCGGACGGCCGAAGGTTCAAATTATCCCGCGCCAGCAGCCCCGTTAGGGGGTCTAGCTATTTTTACAAGGTCTTTGGTTGCACTTTGTAGCCAGTGCTACACCTAGCGGCAGGTTAGCGAACAGCTTTCGTCTGGTCACTGGGTCACTTATACAGTTTCGCGTTCAGTGAGTTTGCAAATGGTGAAACGAGACATTGTGATCTAATTTACAGCCCTCGAGATTTAAGACGGTGAGTTTCTATTTATTATGTTGGCTAAATTTACTTTTGGTGTATTTAAAGCATGTATGTTATGGTTTTGACGTGAGTCCTGTTTTAATCAGTTTTTAGAAAATTGTAGCAAAAATTTATTTCCAAGACACTATGGAGTAAAGGTTCGCACTGATGTGTTCGTTTCCCCCTCATATAGTTAAATACCAAAACATGAAATTTGCTATAAAGCTTAATCTCAGTAATAGGCCTAAGCCTAATTCAAAAGAAAGTATGGATAAGAAGAGGCTTAAAAACAAGATAATCAGACTTTTGGCAAGAAACACAAAAGAAGGGATAGAAAATAGAGATGACTGAAGAAGAGTCAGACCTTTCACATGTTTACGAAGTTTCACTGTGTAATGACGATGAGTCTGATGATGTCGACATGGAGCTGTTCGACCCTGGTGCATTTCGAGGACCCGACGACGGGGTTTGCATACCCTGTGGAGACCATGGTAGAGACAGGGAACTGTGCTACAGATGTACTTTGTGCGGAAGACGGTGCCATGCACCTTGTACCACAAATGATTCTGCTAAGGACTTTATATTTGATATGTGCAGTGAAGGAATTATCTAACTTGTTAAATCTGTAGTGCCCTAACACCAAACAAAACTTTGCATTTTATTTGAAAACCAGTAGTCCTGTTAAATTTTGTAAAATTTGATTAAAACCTATGTTTAACTTAATCTAATATGTGCCTTATCAATATAATCTTTGGAACAAGCCTTGTTTTTTTTTTCCTCTCCAGGTATTACTATGTATCAATTCTTCTAACATGCGCACAATTACCCACCCGATGCGCACGTTTTCCCGACGTTCTGAAAAACATGCGCGTAGGTAGTGTCTTGGAATTTTTCTTTTGGTGTCTTTATATTTGAATATTTTGGTTTATCTTAATTTTTTATATATACTACAATAGTTGCTCTAAGTTTTGGTACTATATGTATCCTTTATTATTGACAGCTCTGTAATCAACAGTGAGAAAAATATAAAAATACATTCTTATGAAAAAAATTAGTTACATTCTTTACAATAAAGAAAAAATACAATACATGACACAAAATATAGTACAAAAGAAAAAAAGAATCTATCTTCTCAATGTGACACAAAGTTTTATGTCAGTGTATTAGTAATCAGTACTTATTAATAGGTAGTGTATGCATGCTATTACCCACCCTGTTTATTAGTCGAAATTTCGAACACATGCCTGAGTCAATTTTCCTTATGTTTTCCGCCAATTTTGCGGACGTTGCTGTGCTCCAGGTTCCCAATCGGCTGCCATTTTTCGACTCTGTCCCTTTTTTTGTTCTATTTGTTTGTTTGTTTTTTTATTTTAAGCCCCCTCCCCCTTTTTTCTCTTTTTTTAAATTGCCTCAGTCCCCCTTTTTTGTTCTTTTTGTAAATTTTTGGTCTTTTTTTTATTTATTTATTATTTTTTCCTTGGGTTGTAAGGTATATTTGCAACTTTATTTTGTATTTTGTTTTTGTTAATTTCTTTTATTATTCTTTTATTTTATGTGTAGTATAAACAAAGTAAAACCGTCTTTTTCATGACGAGCTACTGTTGAAATGAAATTAATAAGTAGTAGTAGACAATAGCGTAGAGAACGATAAAAACAATAAGAAATAGAAGGAATTTTTTTTTCGGGGGACCGCATTTTCTGCAAATTACTCCACTATGGACGATGCGAAATCGTCAAAGCATGTCTTCTCCTAGCATTGAACGGGTACCATTGATCCGTTCGGCCATTTTTCTTTTTCTTTTTTTTTATTAATGATTAGAAAAGAAGTATGCTTGACACATAAAAGGAGCAATAGTAATGATATTACGGGATGATAACAAAATGACTTTTCCATCAGACGTCCAGATGTAAGGAAAAAAAAAAAGCGGGGCAAGGAAATCTTGAAAATTAAGCAACTTCCTTCACATAAGGGTGGTGTGGGACTTTCCTCGATCGTTGCATGTCTTGTTGCTGCAGCAGCACCACGTAATTAGTCTGCAATTTCGTACCGTTTGTGGTTTCATGGATTGGCACTTCCCATCAGCAGTCTCTTCTGTTCTTCTTCGTAAGACGTCAAAGGTAGTTTGGCACTCCCCAACTTTGTAGTGGGTTGATGAAAACACTTCGTAAATAACTCGCGAAGAGTTTTCGGTACCTCGGTATGCGTTCGAGTACACTGTGTGCGTCTTGTAGATAGTACCAGTAGTCAAGGCATGCCTTCTCTCCTCCGCCGAAGACGTAGTCGATTGTCATTGCCTCGATCCACGTGATCGCATGATATTTTGCAGGGGGAAAGTAATTATCGTCAGGACTCAGCAGGCTTCGCGGTTCAATCATTTCCGGTGTGACGCGAAGATAACAGGTGGTGACCTTTTGGGTCAGCCTCCAAACGCCGGACGTCGATGCACACGTGAGGCGAAGTTCATCGGTGTCCAGGAGCAGGCAGTCAGGACAGAGTGGAGAGTCTATTCGTCCGATACTGTGGAGTCGGTGTCTCGTCGCAAATTTTTTGTCGAGCGCGCTTGTGTGGGCAGGAAAGTGTGGTGTATAGTTTTCCACACCCGTGACCATTGTACAGTTGGATACTTGGCTTCTATTACGTTACGCGGAAAAGCCCGCAGAAGGTTGTGGTAAAAGTCTTTTGCCGTAGGTGGACGTGTTGCGGGGAGACACGAGATCATATAAATATAGTCGATGATGAAGGTCGACACATGACTGAGCTGTGCTGCGACGTGCGCTACCGGCACTGGCGGAATTGGAGACACTGGCATCAGGACCTCCAGTAGCCGACCCGTGAGGGATGGGTATTGGCTGGTCCATTGTTTCCTCATATTGTTGATGTAGAGGGCAACTGCTCGTGCTCGAACGTTTACCAGTCCCAACCCTCCACCGCTTAATGGGAGGGTGAGCGTGTCATAACGTACTTTAAATGACTGTCCTAGAGATAGGTAATAGCCGAAGGCCGGCTGTATCCTCTGGCCTATCTGTGCGGATAAGGGGAGTGGCTGAGTTTTGATGCTACATAGAGGTTCAGATATTCCACACGTTGCAGGTGATTTAGTTCCCTGAGTAGGTTCTGGCGCACCATTACTCGTATGAGCTGCAGTATCCGCCGGTAGTTTATCGCGGCGGATCCCCGCACATCGTTCGTAAATGTGACGCCCAAATATTTCAGTTTAGTAACTGTTGGGAGTGGGGCGACAGCTTCGGGTCCGACACCGCGTCCGATGTCCAAAGCCGCCGACTTGTTGATGTTCAAAAGGCTGCCTGCTGCTTGCTCGTATTGCTCTATCCAACTTAGCACTCTTCGTAATTCACCTGCTGAGCGAACCAGCAGTAGTAGGTCATCAGCGTAAGCCCTGTAGCGAAAAGTGGCATCCCTCAATGTGATGCCAGACAGCTTGTGGTTGAGATCTGCAAGGAGTGGTTCCAGTGCGATCGCATAAAAGTAGGTGGAAACGGGACAACCTTGTCGTATGGACCTTTTAATGGGTATTGGGCTAACTGTCCTTCCACTGATCTGGACTTTAGAGCTGCCGACGATCAAAAGACGGCGCAGCATGTCGATGACACTCATAGGAAATCCCATCCGTTCCATCACCAGTAGGAGAAATGTATGTTGTACTCTATCGAACGCCCGTTCAAAATCAATGGAGACGATCGCCGCTCTCAGGCGGCACGCTGACGCGATCGCTAGTAAGTCCCTGTAATCTCCGGTGGCCATCTGTATGTTGGATTCCGCTCCATGAGACGTCTGTTCTGGGGCAAGAACGATCGGCAATGTCGTCTTAATGTGGCCTGCTAAAAGCCTGGCAAAAATCTTGTAATCAGCATTCAGCATCGTAAGTGGGCGATAGTCATTGACTGAACTTCCTGCTTTTTTCTTGTGAATCGCTATGAGAAGTCCTTCGATGAATGAAGGGGGTATGGTGCAGCCTGGTGACATAATCTTGCGGAACATGGTGACCCAGCAAGGCATCATTAGTTCCCAGAAGCACCGACAGAATTCAACTGGGATTCCATCAGGCCCCGGAGACTTGTGAATCGCACCCTTGTTTAAGGCGTCCTCCACTTCTTCAGACGTGATGTCCTCTGTTAGTGCTCGTTTTGGGTGATATCGATTGTAAGTGATACTTCCTGTAATACTTCAGCAGTGGCCTCTTCATCTGCAGTCCCTTCCTGGTAAAGAAGGTTGTAGTGCTTCTCAGTGGCTTTCACTATTGTCGCTTGGGTTGTGCAGGTGCGACCGTCTTGAGTCACAAGACGTGTGATGACCCGTTGGCGCTGTCGGCGCTTATCCGCCGTAATATGGTGCATTGTGGGTGCCTCTGCCATTCTTAGATCATGACTTCGACAGCGGACTACCGCTTCTTCTAAAAGGCGCTTCGTTAACGATAGTATGTGGGTCTTGATTCATTGTGTTTCTTGTGATGGAGGTAAGGCGTCAACGTCAATAAGCATTGCGTAGTAGAAATCTAAGGTCTGCTGGTGCAACGCCGCCATGTCCTTGCCAAACTGCATCAGTGTTCTACGGATTGCCGGTTTAGTGCAGAAGATCCACCATTCCAACGTAGTGGAATATCGCGAATGGCGCCGTCGCTGGCGGCCCACGTTGCGGTTACCCTCTCTCGGCAGTCTGGGTCTTGAAGATGTGAGACGTTCAGTTTCCACAGGCCGTTACTACGCCAGACGTCTTGGCGATGAAGACGGACCGTGCAGATATACTCGCTATGGTCCCAGTGTGCCTGTGGCCATGTATCGCACAACTGAAGATCTTGAATTACCTTACCCAACTCGGGGCAGGGGTATAGTTTGGGATTTGATCCTTAGGGTGAAGGACGCAATTAAAGTCACAGGCTAAGACAATGTGTTTGTAGCGACCTAGGAAGAGTGGGGCGACCTCTGTAGAGGCGAATCTGGCCCTGTCACGCCTTCGGGAGTTGCCTGACGGTGCATAAACATTGATAAAGCGGGTGTCAAGTGCCGTCACCGCTATTCCTCGATCAGAAGGGAGGTACATGATGTCAGTGGCGTCAATACCGTCACGCACTAAAATCGCCACACCGCTGTCGCCCTGTGTCATGTAGGTTACATAACCATAAAAGTCCAGGAGTGCATTTGTCCTTACTTCCTGCAGAAATGTGATGTCAACATCTGCTGCTCTCATTGTGTCTTTCAGAAGTTGTATCTTAGCTGGGTTTTGGATGGTAGTAATGTTCACCGTAGCCAAGCGAGAGGCCTGGCTATGCGGTGGTTGGGCGGGGGTATCCATGGTGATGGATAGTAAGGACGGTCGTCATTAGTGACGGCATCCCCCGCCGGCCACAAATTTCTTAGTGCTGATTACACTGAATGGTCTGACGGGGCCTTTGATGGACCCAGGTTTGGGTCAAGCTCGGTCATGTCTTCATCTCCCCACGATGTGGACGCAGATTTCTGTTCATGTACCATAACGTCGTGTTGGTTCATAGGGAGGGTTCGCATGGCTTCACAGCCAGCACTGGAACCTTCCAGACGATCAGTGTTCATTTCGGTAGACTGTTGATTGGTTGCTGCCTGTCCCACCGTCTGTTCCTAAGCGGCATGGTCAGTGGCTATGGTGTCAGCCTCGTCGTTGGTGCCCTGCGGTATCGGTTCTTCCGCCTTCTGCGAGTGGGAGCTGGCTTGATCAGACACGTTCTTACGGCAGCGCTTCCGGCGTTGCGGCGAACGCTGCTTTCGGATATGACCTTCCGTGTCGGAAGATGGCACTGAATCACGTCTCGCTGGTACAAATGCTGCGGTGGGTACGATAAGAGATTCGACTACTGCCCTGCTGATGACGTTGTAGATATCTCTGTCGCAGGCAATGCTGACGGATCTACCGCACTGGTGTCCACAGGGTGTTGTTCTGGATCCGTAACGGTGGCTGATTGTGTCTGGACAGACGGGGACTTTGTAAGGCCGCAGCATAAGTCACTGGAATGATAGTCGGTATCGGCATAGGATCCACTTCTTTCGGTGGCAGTTGTGTGATTCTGCGTTGGAAGCATTCGGAACGTAGGTGATCTCCCGCGCCGCAACCAGAACATGTCTTAGGTTGGCCACCGTAAAGGATTAGTGCTCGGCATCCTCCGATCACTAGCTAGGATGGCAGATGCCAATGAAGTTCAATACGATCTTGGCGTACTCCGTTTAGGACTGGGTAGGTCTTCAATTGGGTCCACTTTTCTGCCACGTGTTCGTGCACCGTGCCGTAAGGGCGTAGCGCTGCCAAGACGTCTGCCGCCGGTAGTTCGAACAGTAGTTCGAATATTCGTATAGTCCGCAGTCCCAGTCCAGCGTGGTCAACTTCAACGTGGCCGACATTTCCGTCTGGATGGCAGAATCGGAGTCTCTGGTTCATTTCACGAAGAACTTTGTCACAGGTGGCGTAAGTTTTACGAAGACCGTATTACTCATGATCGAGAAGTGGATGCCGACAATATCGGCAACCGGGATCTTCACCTCTTCCCTCAAAAACCGCTCGACGTCAAGCGCTCTTGGTCTAGAAAAGTCGTTCCGGAACGCAAATTTCAGTGTTGATTTCCTGTACTGGACCGCCAGGATCGTGCTTCACTACGGCGTCACGCTAGTGCCGGCCGGTGTATGTAAACAAGTCGAGTGCGCTCGCGCTGCAGGCAGAGAACACGCCACGCGTCCGCTTCGCTCGGCTGACGAAGCCGTACTGGACCGTTAGACCGCCACACCACCAACGCTTAATGCGCCTCGGAATAGTCTAAGTACGATTTCCCTCCACGTCACAAACTTTAATTCAGCTTCTGTGTTCCAAAGATAATTGTTACTACTGCGAAGGCTCTCCATGCAGCGGAATAGCACCTCAGCAATGGACATAATGGAACTTTCCCGTTTTAGGTGATATAAATATCAATTTAATACAAATAAACAATCTTCGAGACGGAATATCTTCTCAAATATGTCAAAGACATTATTGATATATCTGAAGCATTGAATTAAAAATTATGGTGCGGCTGGGAATCGAACCAGGACCTCCATGCTTATTAGGCAGACGTCTTAACCGTTGGACTACCACACCGCTAACGATTAAGGCGCCTTGGAAGGTTTGGTACAACCAGTGGCGGATACAGAATTTTTTTCTAGGGGGAGGGGGCACTATTCCAAGGCGCTTTAATCGTTAATCTAACAGTTAAGACGTCTGCGTAGTAAGCATGGAGGTCCGGCCGCACCACAAATTTTAATTCAATGCTTCAGATTTATCAATAATGTCTTTGACGTATTTGAGACGAAAAACCGTCTCAGGGATTGTTTATTTGTATTAAAAACAATTGTGACAAAACCATACTTAAATTTCTAAGCAACTACATGAAACACCCGTTTCAATGGACAATCGTTCATGGAAAAATGTCCATTTGCGTACAATGCGTCAACCTCTTCTTACCGCTCCTGCAGCTATCTAGAGACGTCCACCATATACATTAATTGGTCTTCTACAGCGTTATGGAAGGAGAAAGAACCAGAAAATAAACATGTCTCACTGATTTGGCGAAAGAACATCAAACCGATATACTGCCGAACCTTCATTCGGACAAACACTTTACTTTCATTGACATTTTCAAACACTCACTGGATCCTTACGCCTTTTTTTTTTATTTTTAAACTGTTCATCACATGGAAGGTTTGGTAAAACCTGTGGCGGATACAGAATTTTTTTCTAGGGGAAGGGTGCACTAACCTGAGAATGGTAAGCACGTCATTAAGGGCTTTGTGAGACTAATTTTAAAACACAATATATATATAAAACGCAATATATATATATATATATATATATATATATATATATATATATATATATATATATATATAATAAATTTTATCACACTTATTGTCACATATAGCTGCCATAGAAAACACTCAAAATCTGTTGAAAGCCAAGGTCGCTTCTTAGGAAAAAAAATTTTTTAAATTTATTTTCATCTAACTACCAGTGCACTATGAGTTTCTGCGCACTATGGCGTCATTTTCGAATATTACAATCATTCAGTCACGTTAAACAGCGTTAATTTTCTAAATTTACCCCCCACCCAAAAAAAAAAAAAAAAAAAAAAAAATACACAGAGAGAATTTAGAGCGCGAATGCCCTGTGTTAAGCTGTGGGCACACCTGTTTCATCCTTCGTCATCATAAAAGGATGAAACACTTGCCAACAGCTGAACACTGGGCATTCAGGCTCTGAATGTAATTCAATATGTAACTGATTCTGTACTTCACCAGGTGGGTGTATGCGAATCCCTATACAGCGGAAGCCATGCGATATTGGCATAGGTTTCTCTAGATATTTACAAATTCATAATAATTGGACTTTAAGACTGACCACTTGAAAATTCTAACAATTTACAATATGGTCGAAAAATATTTTGTACCTATTAAATAAGTAAAATGACTGAATGGTGACTACAAAAAAGTAGGACATATTGTTTCAAAAAAGAAGCTCGGTAATTTCCTAGGACCAGTGTACATCGAATGAAACGGCATTTTGATCGATGTATATCGAACATTCGACTCTCGCTTCGCTACCATTGACAATTTAGTGTATCAGAACCGGAGATTCGAGCGCTACGCGCCCTCACGTACTAAGAATAAAATTTCCTGGTTAACCTATACCTAACCTAAATTTGACTTTAAAAAACGTGATTTGCAGCGTAGCCTTAATAAGTTGGGTATAGATTAAACAAGAATGTAATCTCCGGTGCAACAACACTAAATCGATTTACAGTTGCACGTTGGATATATACCAATCTCAGAAATTACCGATGTTTCTTTCGGTATTTCACATATTCAGTCGGAAAAGTACAATAAAATATCACAATTTCAATGCAATAAAAAATAGAATATAAATAAACCACTTTGCCATAGAATGTGAAGCGAGAATCGAACGTTCGGTATATATCCATTTTACGCTGTTTCCTTCGATGTACACGTGTCCTAGGAAATTATCAAAAGTAAAATGTTTGTAATCCGAAGGGACCAAACAGCTAAGGTCATCGATCCCTAATCTTACAAATAATGTTCAAATGTTTGTAAAGCTTATGGGACTTAACTGCAGAGAGGCGGGGGGGGGGGGGCGGCGCTGTGGCCGAGGGGACTGAGGTGCTCCAGTCACGGTCTACACGGCCACTACGGTCGAAGATTCGAATCCCCCCTCGGGCATGGATATTTGTGCCGTCCTTAGGATCAGCTAGTTCATAAGTAGTTTATAAGTTTAGGGACTGATGACCCCGTAGTTAAGTCCCATAAGCTATACAAACATTTGAAAATTTTTTTGAGCTGCGGGGTCATCAGTCACTAAACTTACAAACTATTTATGAACTAACTTATACCAAAGACAACCAAACATCCGTGCCCGAGGGAAGACTCGAACCTCCGACGCGGGAGGCCGCGCGATCCGAAACGTGGCGCTCCAGACCGCTCGGCTACTGCCGCGCGGACATAATCTTACAATCTACTTTAACTTATACTAAGGACAACACACACACACACACACACACACACACACACACACACATACACATGCCCAAGGGAGGACTAGAACCTCTGGTGGGAGTGGCCGCGTACTTGCGCCCCAGATCACACGGCCATTCCCGTGTGGTGCACATGGTTTGATAAATTATTAAACTATTCACTGTTTAATGTTGAATCATCGTTTTTTTTTTAAATCATAGTAACTTGAGAATGACGCCATAGTGCGTCGGAACTAGTAATGTGTTGGTAATTAGATGGAAGTATATTAATTTGACAGTTGAAGACGATTTCACCTGATGATGCCAGCTGCACAAAAAATCTGCACTATTTGAAGGTCGTCCATTTATTTTGGATTGCTGTGAACGTTACGCTGCTCCTAGACACGAAATATTACTGCATACATAGTTGCGTTTAACGTTTCCAACACTGGGACGCTGTCTTCTGCTCACTGATGCCCCGCAGCCATGGTACACGCCTCCTTCCGGTGGCAACAGCCAGCACACGAATCGTCAACTTAACCGTTGATGAACAATACAGTAACCGGAGTAGCTGTGTCATTACCAAACAATGCAGAAATTCGAAAACCAGCGTATTCTAAAAGTTCGCCCAATTACTTGGCAGTAGTGGCAATTATCTTTGGAACACAAAAGCTGAATTAAAGTTTGTGACGTTGAGGGAAATCGTACTTAGACTATTCCGAGGCGCCTTAAACGTTGGTGGTGTGGTGGTCTAACGGTCCAGTATGGCTTCGTCAGCCGAGCGAAGCGGACGAGCAGGGTGTTCCCTGCTGCAGCACGAGCGCACTCAACTTGTTTACATACACCGGCCGGCACTAGCGTGACGCCGTAGTGAAGCACGATCCTGGCGGTCCAGTACAGGAAATCAACACTGAAATTTGCGTTCCGGAACGACTTTTCTAGACCAAGAGCGCTTGACGTCGAGCGGTTTTTGAGGGAAGAGGTCAAGATCCCGGCTGCCGATATTGTCGGCATCCACTTCTCGATCATGAGTAATACGGTCTTCGTAAAACTTACGCCACCTGAAATGAACCAGAGACTCCGATTCTGCCATCCAGACGAAAATGTCGGCCACGTTGAAGTTGACCACGCTGGACTGGGACTGCGGACTATACGAATATTCGAACTACTGTTCGAACTACCGGCGGCAGACGTCTTGGCAGCGCTACGCCCTTACGGCTACACGTGGCAGAAAAGTGGACCCAATTGAAGACCTACCCAGTCCTAAATGGAGTACGCCAAGATCGTATTGAACTTCATTGGCATCTGCCATCCTAGCTAGTGATCGGAGGATGCTGAGCAGTAATCCTTTACGGTGGCCAACCTAAGACATGTTCTGGTTGCGGCGTGGGAGATCACCTACGTTCCGAATGCTTCCAACGCAGAATCACACAACTGCCACCGAAAGAAGTGGATCCTATGCCGATACCGACTATCATTCCAGTGACTTATGCTGCGGCCTTACAAAGTCCCCGTCTGTCCAGACACAATCACCCACCGTTACGGATCCAGAACAACACCCTGTGGACACCAGTGCGGTAGATCCGTCAGCATTGCCTGCGACAGAGATATCTACAACGTCATCAGCAGGGCAGTAGTCGAATCTCTTATCGTACCCACCGCAGCATTTGTACCAGCGAGACGTGATTCAGTGCCATCTTCCGACACGGAAGGTCATATCCGAAAGCAGCGTTCGCCGCAACGCCGGAAGCGCTGCCGTAAGAACGTGTCTGATCAAGCCAGCTCCCACTCGCAGAAGGCGGAAGAACCGATACCGCAGGGCACCAACGACGAGGCTGACACCATAGCCACTGACCATGCCCCTTAGGAACAGACGGTGGGACAGGCGGCAACCAATCAACAGTCTACCGAAATGAACACTGATCGTCTGGAAGGTTCCAGTGCTGGCTGTGAAGCCGTGCGAACCCCTTCCTATGAACCAACACGACCTTATGGTACATGAACAGACTTCTGTGTCCACATCGTGGGTCCATACAAGGCCCTGCCAGACCATTCAGTATGATCAGCACGAAGAAATTTGCGTCCGGCAGGGGATGCCATGACTAATGACGACCGTCCGTACCATCCATCACCATGGATACTGTGGTGTCGCACAAGTACAAAGTGCGCGCCACCTACTTTCGCCGCGCGCCGCCATGCACGCACGGCGCGGCGTTCTCACGACGACAGCCACGAGCGCCCTCTGCTGCAACCCCGCTCGTGGCCACCACGGAAAGACACCGGTCACTTGGGACTGAGATAGCAACCAGTTAAGACCTTCGGAAGCAGTTAGGCACGAGTGAAGACTTTGCTATCGTACAGGCACTAGGCAGGCCTCTAACAACTATGTATCAACATTCTGTAGTACTATGTAAAAGTTAAGTATTGTTACATTCTGTGCAATATATATCTCTTTCTAATTTACTCGAGTGTTTATAGTTTCTGGCTGCTTCCCTCCGTACCTGCACCAGTGTGCTAGTTTTGTTCCTGTGTCGGTCTCATTCCACTCGGCCACCGACACCTACGACAAGGCTGGGACACAAAAGCGGCGACGAAGTTGTGACACAAAAGATACCCCTGCCCAACCACCACATAGCCAGGCCTATCGCTTGGCTATGATGAACATTACTACCATCCAAAACCCAGCTAAGATACAACTTCTGGAAGCCACAATAACAGCAGCAGACTTTGACTTCGCATTTCTGCAGGAAGTAAGGACCAACGCACTCTTGGACTTTTATTTTATGGTTATGTAACCTACATGACATAGGCCGACAGCGGTGTGGCGTTTTTAGTTCGTGACGGTATTGACGTCACTGACATCATGTACCTCCCTTCTGATCGAGGAATAGCGGTGACGGCACTTGACACCCGATTTATCAATGTTTATGCACCATCAGGCAACTTCCGAAGGCGCGACAGGGCCAGATTCGCCTCTACAGTGGTCGCCCCACTCTTCCTAGGTCGCTACAAACACATTGTTTTACCCGGTGACTTTAATTGCGTCCTTCACCCTAAGGATCAAATCCCAAACTATACCCCCTGCCCCGAGTTGGGTAAGGTAATTCAAGATCTTCAGTTGTGCGATACATGGGAAAAGGTTCATGGCGACAGACCTGTATATACATTTCTTACCAGTCATTCAGCGAACCTACTGGATCGTATATATGTGTCTCAGTCTTACAAACGGAGTTGTGGATACTGAACAGTGGCTACAGGCACACTCGGACCATAGCGAGTATATCTGCACGGTCCGTCTTCATCGCCAAGACGTCTGGAGTAGTAACGGCTTGTGGAAATTGAACGTCTCACATCTTCAAGACCCAGACTGCCGAGAGAGGGTAACCACAACATGGTCCACCTGCGACGGCGCCATTCGCGATATTCCACTACTTTGGAATGGTGGCTGTTCTGCGTTAAACCGGCAATCTGCAGAACACTGATGCAGTTTGGCAAGGACATGGCAGCGTTGCACCAGCAGACCTTAGATTTCTACTACGCGATGCTTAGGGACATTGACGCCTTACCTCCATCACAAGAAACACAACAAGAACGAAGCCGAATCAAGGCCCACATACTATCGTTAACGAAGCGCCTTTTAGAAGGAGCGGTAGTCCGCTGTCGAAGTCATGATCTAAGAATGCCAGAGGCACCCACAATGCACCATATTACGGCGGATAAGCGCCGACAGCGCCAACGGGACACCACACGCCTTGTGACTCAAGAAGGTCGCACCTGCACAACCCAAGTGACAATAGTGAAAGCCATGGAGAACCACTACAACCATCTTTACCAGGAAGGGACTGCAGATGAAGAGGCCACTGCTGAAGTACTACAGGAAGTATCACTTACAATCGATATCACCCAAAACGAGCACTAACAGAGGACATCACGTCTGAAGAAGTGGAGGACGCCTTAAACAAGGGTGCGATTCACAAGTCTCTGGGGCCTGATGGAATCCCAGTTGAATTCTATCGGTCCTTCCAGGAACTAATGATGCCTCGCTGGGTCACCATGTTCCGCGAGCTAATGTCACCAGGCTGCACCATACCCCCTTCATTCATCGAAGAACTTCTCATACCGATTCACAAGAAAAAAGCAGGACGACTATCGCCCACTTACGATGCTGTATGCTGATTACAAGATTTTTGCCAGGCTTTTAGCAGGCCGCATTAAGACGACGTTGCCGATCGTACTTGCCCCAGAACAGACGTCTCATGGAGGGGAAGCCAACATACAGATGGCCACCGGAGATTACAGGGACTTAATAGCAATCGCGTCAGTGTGCCGTCTGAGAGCGGCGATCGTCTCCATTGATTTTGAACGGGCGTTCGATAGAGTACAACATACATTTCTCCTACTGGTGATGGAACGGATGGGATTTCCTATGAGTGTCATCGACATGCTGCGCCGTCTTTTGATCGTCGGCAGCTCTAAAGTCCAGATCAATGGAAGGACAGTTAGCCCAATTCCCATTAAAGGGTCCATACGACAACGTTGTCCCGTTTCCACTTACTTTTATGCGATCGCACTGGAACCACTCCTTGCAGGTCTCAACCACAAGCTGTCTGGCATCACATTGAGGGATGCCACTTTTCGCTACAGGGCTTACGCTGATGACCTACTACTGCTGGTTCGCTCAGCAGGTGAAGTACGAAGAGTGCTAAGTTGGATAGAGCGATACGGACAAGCTGCAGGCAGCCTTTTGAACATCAACAAGTCGGCGGCTTTGGACATCGGACGCGGTCTCGGACCCGAAGCTGTCGCCCCACTCCCGACAGTTACTAAACTGAAATATTTGGGCGTCACATTTACGAACGATGTGCGGGGATCCGCCGCGATAAACTACTGGCGGATACTGCAGCTCATACGAGTAATGGTGCGCCAGAACCTACTCAGGGAACTAAATCACCTGCAACGTGTAGAATATCTGAACCTCTATGTAGCATCAAACCTCAGCCATTCCCCTTATCCGCACAGATAGGCCAGAGGATACAGCCGACCTTCGGCTATTACCTATCTCTAGGACAGTCATTTAAAGTACGTTATGACACACTCACCCTCCCATTAAGCGGTGGAAGGTTGGGACTGGTAAACGTTCGAGCACGAGCAGTTGCCCTCTACATCAACAATATGAGGAAACAATGGACCAGCCAATACCCATCCCTCACAGGTCGGCTACTGGAGGTCCTGATGCCAGTGTCCTCACTTCCGCCAGTGCCGGTGGCTCACGTCGCAGCACAGTTCAGTCATGTGTCGACCTTCATCATCGACTATATTTATATGATCTCAAGTCTCCCCGCATCACGTCCACCTACGGCAAAAGACTTTTACCACAACCTTCTGCGGGCTTTTCTGCGTAACGTAATAGAAGCCAAGTATCCAACTGTACTATGGTGACGGGTGTGGAAAACTATACACCACACATTCCAGCCCATACAAGCGCGCCCGACTTGGTACCAAGTCGTCAACAAAAAATTTGCGCCGAGACACCGACTCCACAGTATCGTACGAATAGATGCTCCACTCTGTCCTGACTGCCTGCTCCTGGACACCGATGAACATCGCCTCAGGTGTGCGTCGACGTCCGGCATTTGGAGGCTGACCCAAAAGGTCACCACCTGTTATCTTCGCGTCACATTGGAAATGATTGAACCGCGAAGCCTGCTGAGTCCGGACGATAATTACTTTTCCCCTGCAAAATATCATGCGATCACATGGATCAAGGCAATGACAATCGACTACGTCTTCGTCGGAGGATAGAAGGCATGCCTTGACTACTGGTACTATCTACAAGATGCACACAGTGTACTCGAACGCACACTGAGGTACCGAAAACTCTTTGCGTGTGATTTACGAAGTATTTTCATCAACCCACCACAAAGTTGGGGAGTGCCAAACTACTTTTGACGTCTTACGAAGAAGAACAGAAGAGACTGCTGATGGGAAGTGCCAATCCACAAACGGTACGAAACTGCAGACTAATTACATAGTGCTGCTGCAGCAACGGGGCATGCAACGATCCAGGAAAGTTCGACACCACCCTTATGTGAAGGAAGATGCTTAATTTTCAAGATCTCCTTGCCCCGCCTTCTTTCTTTTTTTTCATTACATCTGGACGTCTGATGGAAAAGTCATTTTGTTATCATCCTCATTAACAAAAAAAAAAAAAAAAAGAAAAAGAAAAATGATCGAACAGATCAATGGTATCTGTTCAATGCTAGGAGAAGACATGCTTTGACGATTTGGCATCGTCCATGGTGGATTAATCTGCAGAAAATGCGGTCTCCCGAAAAAAAAATCCTTCTATTTCTTATTGTTTTTATCGTTTTCTACGCTGTTGTCTACTACTACTCATTAATTTCATTTCAACAGTAGCTCGTCATGAAAAAGACGGTTATACTTTGTTTATACTACACATAAAATAAAAGAATAATAAAAGAAATTAAGAAGAAACAAAATAAAGTTGCAAATATACCTTACAACCCAAGGAAAAATAATAAATAAATAAAAAATGACCAAAAATTTAAAAAAAGAACAAAAAAGGGGGACTGAGGCAATTTAAAAAAAGAGAAAAAAGGGGGGGACTTAAAATAAAAAAAAAACAAATAGAACAAAAAAGGGACAGAGTCGAATAATGGCAGCCGATTGGGAACCTGAAGCACAGCAACGTCCGCAAAATTGGCGGAAAACAAAAGGAAAATGGGGTCAGGCAAGTGTTCGAAATTTCGACTAATTGTAACAGTGTGGATAATAGCATGCATACACTACCTATTAATAAGTACTGATTACTAATACACTGACATAAAACTTTGTGTCACATTGAGCAGATAGATTCTTTTTTTCTTTTGTACTATGTTTTGTGTCATGTATTGTATTTTTTCTTTATTGTAAAGAATGTAACTCATTTTTTTCATAAGAATGTATTTTTATATTTTTCTCACTGTTGATTACAGAGCTGTCAATAATAAAGGATACATATAGTACCAAAACTTAGAGCAACTATTGTAGTATCTATAAAAAATTAAGATAAAACAAAATTTTCAAATATAAAGACACCAAAAGAAAAATTCCAAGACACTACCTAAGCGCATGTTTTTCAGAACGTCGGGAAAACGTGCGCATCGGGTGGGTAATTGTGCGCATGTTAGAAGAATTGATACATAGTAATACCTGGAGAGGAAAAAAAAACAAGGCTTGTTCCAAAGATTATATTGATAAGGCACATATTAGATTAAGTTAAACATAGGTTTTAATCAAATTTTACAAAATTTAACAGGACTACTGGTTTTCAAATAAAATGCAAAGTTTTGTTTGGTGTTAGGGCACTACAGATTTAACAAGTTAGATAATTCCTTCACTGCACATATCAAATATAAAATCCTTAGCAGAATCATTTGTGGTACAAGGTGCATGGCACCGTCTTCCGCACAAAGTACATCTGTAGCACAGTTCCCTGTCTCTACCATGGTCTCCACAGGGTATGCAAACCCCGTCGTCGGGTCCTCAAAGTGCACCAGGGTCGAACAGCTCCATGTCGACATCATCAGACTCATCGTCATTACACAGTGGAACTTCGTAAACATGTGAAAGGTGTGACTCTTCTTCAGTCATCTCTATTTTCTTTCCCTTCTTGCCAAAAGTCTGATTATCTTTTTTCTTGTTTTTAAGCCTCTTCTTATCCATACTTTCTTTTGCATTAGGCTTAGGCCTATTACTGAGATTAAGCTTTATAGCAAATTTCATGTTTTGGTATTTAACTACATGAGGGGGAAACGTACACATCAGTGCGAACCTTTACTCCATAGTGTCTTGGAAATAAATTTTTGCTACAATTTTCTAAAAACTGATTAAAACAGGACTCACGTCAAAACATAACCATAACATACATGCTTTAAATACACCAAAAGTAAATTTAGCCAACATAATAAATAGAAACTCACCGTCTTAAATCTCGAGGGCTGAAAATTAGATCACAATGTCTCGTTTCACCATTTGCAAACTCACTGAACGCGAAACTGTATAAGTGGCCCAGTGACCAGACGAAAGCAGTTCGTTAACCTGCCGCTAGGTGTAGCACTGGCTACAAAGTGCAACCAAAGACCTTGTAAAAATAGCTAGACCCCCTAACGGGGCTGCTGGCGCGGGATAATTTGAACCTTCGGCCGTCCGCCATTTTAGTGGCAAGCGTCACATAAATACCAATGTAATTAGCAGGTAAATCGTGTATTAAATAGCTACTGAGGGATATATACAGAATTGACATCACGTCTGTATTTTTTGACTATTGCAGTGTACAAGAAGCACGATGGTGTTTAAATGCATAAATCAATTTATTTAGCCCTACTACTTGTGTTCAGAGATATTTACACTTGCTTAACAGTATATTAGTCAAGACAATATATGATAAAATGAAGTAAATAACAGGCTTTCATTATACTGGTAGCTCTTAAATAGGCGCTACTTTAGGCAGTACTGGTGGACAGGAAGTTCAAAAAGTTTCATTTTATGATTGTGTAAAATAACTATTGGGGTCACAGAATTAGTTGCCTCACTGCAGTTCGAATTTTTGTTTATGAAATTAATATTAGCAACATGGCGCAGGATTGAAAGGTAATCTACTTTACATATAGGTTGGCCGCTTACGGGATTGTGGGGGGTTGAGTGCAACAGAGCTCTTAAATCAGAGAAACAGCGATATGCATGTTTAACCGCGGCGCACGTTTCCCCTACTTTCCCCTATACACCCACAATGACTCAGACATAACCCTAGCACACATGGCCATATCTGGTCGCCTTTGCTCTAGAGCGGCCAGAGGTGGTGGTAGTGTGTGCTTGCGTTATGTCTGAGTGACATTCCAACCGGGATTTACCATTGATTACAGAACTGTTTGTAAGCTTAGTCACAAAGTGTGGATTGAGCCTCGATGTACAGTCTGTGCAGATAGCTGTGGTCGAACATGGCACACCAAAGCAGCGGAGGTAGCCTTGCTGGGAAGGTATCTTCACAGAGAGTCTGCATGCTGAGAGGCACTCGGTGAGCGGTTGACCACCAGAGGTGGGGCTGTCAGTCTCGGCAAGACGCATGGCACCTGTTGCTGGTGGGGAGAACAAGTGCCTACGACCAGTTGTCAAAGCGTGTTGGAGAGACGGCTGACCATTTGGATGATCTACTCAGTAGACTGTAGGGAGTTAGAGACGTGCTATTCAGGGTACCACAAGAAGAGCTGCGTGTAACCTGGTCCACTGGAGTTGCAAGTCTCCATATTCGTCTAGACACAGCACCCACTTCTGGTGAGCCACTGATTGGCCCATCGCGCACTCCATTTGTACTTGTTCGGTACTGTTCACCAGCTCCATAGAGAAGTGCAACCGCCACACTCACCACAGCCACAACACCAAACGACAACACAGTGCATCTGATGTACTGGCGCCTCTCAGTATACGAGAGCGCTACACCATTGGCCTCCCGCGCAACTACATGTGGTCCATCAGCACGGCATAGACCAAACAGCAGAGGGCCGAGAAACGAGCCATGCGGCTCTCCTGTAAGTATCCAAAGCTGGGTGGGCCCCCTGTTCTCTGATACCCCAAACAACTACTTTGTGTTAAGAACTCGACCCTTTATCTCTACAAGCACCAAGCCCATACATTTTTCTTCTGTTAAAAAAACATAATAAAAATCCTTCTTTGTTTATGAGCCTTTTCCTATTTGTCCCCCACGTTATAAAGTACTACACCGTACATTTCTATGGTTACAATTTTAAAAACTGCAAATAAAATATAGAAATTGTATGCCCAAGGGCACATTTTGCCCTGAGTTGCTACTCCATGTGACCAGAATTCTTAGTGTATTCCTTACAGCCACCAAGTATGGAAAAAATGTTATTGTAAAATCAATCTCCATCACCTCTATTTTCAGTATATCCCAGATATTTACAAGCCTGACAGATCTAGTAACTGCTAAAATTAATGTAAATAATAGTAAATAAATAAAATTTCACAAGTCTGAGAAAGTAAATCATTCGGTCCTATATCTGCAGGTAATCCAAAACGGCAATACTGCAATAAGGATAAGTATAATGTACATATGTTTAACAGACAACAGCTGATGACAAAGACAAAAACTAAATGCACTCTACAGAATTCGCAGCTTATTGTAATAAGGGTAAAATTTGCCCTCGGTTGGTGCAACGTGTAACCTAAAATGGGGTTTTATTAGAACCACATCTACCGTTATCGGGCCTTTTATCTTCGAGGAACTGCGTGATTCTGGTTTCGTAACTGCTACCGTGACGGGTGCGAGGTACGCCGATATGTTACAGAATCGCACCTGCGAAAAAGTACGATTTCTATGCTGGATGCCGCTCCCCCCCCCCCCCCCATATTGCTAGACGCGTGATAGATCTCTTGCGCGCGTCGTTTGGTGATGATCGTGAGCTCAGCCGCAACTTTCGTGATTCTTCTTGTCCTCCCAGGTCCCAAGACCTCAGTCCGTGCGATTATTGGCTTTGGGGTTGCCTGAAGTCGCAAGTGTATCGTGATTGACTGACACCTCTAGGGATGCTGAAAGACAACATCCGACGCCAATGCCTCACCATAACTCCGGACATGCTTTACAGTGCTGTTCACAACATTATTCCTCGATTACAGCTATTGTTGAGGAATGATGGTGAACATATTGAGCATTTCCTGTAAAGAACATCATCTTTGCTTACGCCAATTATTGCTTTCCTGATCAGATGAAGCACTATTTGTCTGACATGTTTCGATATATATATATATATATATATATATATATATATATATATATATATATATATATATATACAAGGTGTTTCACTATGTGTGTTTGCCTCTGTAAGTTATAAAATAATAGTTGACGGGGAATTTTAATGCGGTAGGTCAACGCAGGAAAAGTTACACTTTCTGTGGAGCTATGAACATAGTTTATTGCATCATTTTCCAAAGAGTGTGCTGGGGTTGGGGCGCCATGGTCCTCATTCATGGCCCGCAAGGTCGCCCGCTTTAACACCAGTAGATTTCTTTTTGTGAGGATATCTAAAGGATCGTGTTTAGGTCACTGAGCCCGCATCCCCAGATGATCTACAACGGCGCATCGAGGTCGCATGTCGCTCCGTCACTCTGGCGATGTTACATTTCGTCCGCAGATCCTTTCGACGGCGCATTGCATTATGCATTGAGCAACATGGACATACATTTGAACATCTCATGTAAATCAACTTCCCACCGCCATAACATCCACCACACAGCCGTGTATTATGTAGAGCGTGTGGTATTTGCCCCTGAAACTTTAAAGGGTTGTAGCTCCCAAACTAACAGTGATAGGAATTTAGTTTAAATTGATTTGGACGCAGCTGGTTTCAACGAATCCAATGCACGATAGAAAAAAAACTATTGTTCCATTTAAAAATTTGTATCTTTGTGCTGTAACTCTTTGGAAAATGATACAATAAACTATGATCATAGCTCCGCAGAATGTGTAACATTTCTTGTGTTGACCTACCGCATTAAAATTTCCCGTCATGTATTATTTTATAAGTTACAGTGCAAACAGAGCAAACACACTTAGTAAAACACCCTTTATATATATATATATATATATATATATATATATATATATATATATATATATATATATATATATTTTCTAAACCCCATCTCATTCCAACCATGTGTGTCATTTATTAAGTTTTCAAATTTTAATGATTTTTTGATCACCTGGTACGTTAATAAGTACTCAATGACTCAAATAATTACTAAAATTAGTAATGCTATGGAAGTATCGCGAGGTATTTCGGATTATCATTTCATTTAGTGAATGTACACTCCTTGTATAATTATTACATTCTGAGAGGTGAAAATTGTATTGATACGGTGAGACTGTAATATCAGATTGTAGCTTGAAAGCCATGTTCTGTGAAGCAAGTTATAAAAAAAATATTCTCATTATAATCAGTTGCTTGCACTGCCACGTCATCTTATAAATAACGAAAGAAGTAACGTAATTAGGAATCCTGTTGAAACATGGTCCTAAAAACATCCATTACTTTTATCATTGTAAGGAGGTTATATGATGACATCAGTACACCCCATAGACTTACTAAATAAAAACTAGACTGCTCGCTGGCGCTAGTGTCGCTTCCCCACATTGAACGAGACAGAAGCCGCCATTTGCAGGGCAATCGTGCGTAAACATGTTTCGTCAGCGTGCCGCTTGTAATTGTAACAGTGAGAACGGAAGCAAAGACGAAGACGGAAACGATGTTACATTTCGCAGATCAGTCATTAGTTGTACACCGTGTAGTATTTTCATGGAGAAATAAAGAAATCATGAGCGTTTGTTTTTGTTTAGGTTTCCTCTTACAAATGATTCTCTAAAACTGAGAAACATACTTTGGTGCATGTCAAGTACTTTTTATTTGCATATAAATTACTAAAAATACTAATTTCAGCTGAATGGATAACTAGGCGAATAAGAGGTATTTATCACATATAAGTATGATGAAGAAGTAGGTCGAATAATTGTTTTTAGATACTTAACAGGTGGTAATTGTACCTCGCAAATGCTCATTACTTGATCGAATGTTGGATACTCAACCACTTTGAGAAGTACTATCTCTTTTATAAGTAATGTGCGAATGAAATGCGTATTTAAAATTTTCTGAGCTATTACAGTTATTCATAGCCAAATTCGAGGAAGTTGAAAGAAAAATTCTGTATAATATGGGAAGGAATGTAGACAAAATTGTGATGTACAAAAATCAGCATGAAAAACGTACAGAGTAGTCGGCGAAAAGTAAACAGAAACTGAGAGAAAATTACGTGAATTAAAAGATAATCGCACTCTCTGGTACTTTACAAGTTTCATGGAATCATCTTATGCAAATATCTCGATGAAAAGTCGCTCCACCTTATCAGAAAAGAGCCTTACACTCTTAAATTTCGTGTCTCTACGAGGAAACTTCATTCATTTAAGAATACTTTCTAAACATACAGCAACAATCAGTAATTTTTAAAACAAACATGCGTTTATTTTGTGCTTTATTTTGTTCTTGTTGCGTATCATACACTTCAAATCACAACCCCAGTGTTAGGATTCTTCCTTGCAAATGGCGGCGATCGGCCGCTTAATTCGGGGACAGCTGCCTCGCTTCTCCGCTACGGCGTGGTAGGGGCTTGGCACACACAGGAAGAATGGGGTCAGTGAGATGGAGAAAGGTTGCCGAAGGCTGCACATGTATGTACAAAACTGGATGAGATTTCTTGCCTTATTGTACATTTATTGTTTAATCAGGCACGTTTACAGCTCGTGACAGGTAGACAGATGTGAGTGGAGTTGGACGTCGTGCAGAGTGGTAGCGGTGACGTCATCAGGCCGGGCCGGGCCGGGCGCCTCCAGACGGTGGTAGCGAGCGCCCTCTAGCCAGAATTCTGCAACACGAGGCACACAACGAAACCAGCTGCACTGCAGTACTGACGCTCAAGTAGCACCATCCACGTCTACGTACATCATAATATAAATGCGCTTACACAATAATTGCGGTACAGATTACTTATTTATTCGTACAAGAAGGCCAATGAAAGTTACACAATTCGAAAGATTGTTTGTCGTAGTTTTCACGAATATAAATATTGTCGCTTTTAAATGGAAGTAGGCTTGACTACGAAGGCAACTGAACACAGCACTTATACTGAAAGCACGTTTATAACGAACTTAACATACACGCAGCACTGACTGCCTCTCGGGCAGAGTGCTCTGCTATTTATACACAGACAGAATGTATCAGAAATTAGAAGAATAGTTAACATAAGAAACAAGTAGAATATACAAGTGAACATAAGAAAGATATAGAACATTCTGGAATTGTTAATTACAAAGTAATAAATTTTTGCCGGTGGTCGGGATTGAACCGGCGACATTTAGCACCGCAGTTTGTGACGCTATCCCCTGCGCCACGCCGGCAGGGTTTTTCTTTGATTTTTTTATGACTTTCTTCTTTCATTGTGACGAACTGGGATTTTTGATTGATTTATTTATTGATATAGTTTATATGACATTTGCCATTCTCAGCTTACTTCACCAAGGTAAATAAAGAAAAGATTTGCCCCTCTAGCGTGTCGCATAATTTCAAACGTCAACACTGTGTGGAATATATCACACACTTCTCGACCTCTTAAGGGCACACAGTGTAGAAAAAAGAATGACAGCCAACTTAAAAGCCATGGGAAATAATAATTCTCAAATGAAAATAAAATAGACTTCTCATATTTCGTATTTCGTGTCGTCAATTTATCGTACTCATGGAATGTTTTGTATTTTCTCTGAATCGGATGAGTCGGTTGGTTCGCAGTGAGTGCACGGTACAGTTCCTTCATTTTGTGCTCACGTCCATCTTCCTTTAAGTAACTCAGTTCCAAGTAGTACTGGCGAACATATGCTAGTTCGTTGCTTATATGACCTACGTTTACCAGTGTCGTTCTATCACCTGCGTCGAGACAAGAGAATAAACGTTTCGTCAAAGTGTTTTGGATTAGTTGTAATATTCATCGCATCGATGAAGATTGCTGTGCATTGTGCTTGAATATTTTTAACTCCTAGCCCACCGTTGAGACGCGGTAATGTGGCAGTGGCGAACGGAGGCTTAAAGATGTTGCCTCTCCAAATAAACCAACACGCCGTCGCTAGTAATCTTGTCGCAATGTCAGATGGTAGGGGCAGTACCGCAGCAACGTGGTATATTTTGCTCAGCACGTAGATGTTAACAAAATCAGCTCTCTGAAGCCTGTCCAGTGATCTCACTTGGTGGTCCTTGAGCATGAACCGCAACGCATTAAGTTTGCGTGTCCAGTTAACAATGCTCTTATCTCTTGGGTTGGCTGTGATATGGAGTTCCAGTTGTGTCCTTTCCTCCGTACGCTGAAGCCATGGAGATCTCATCAAGGGCGGATGAGGTCCTACCATCAGGATTTTGCACTTTCGAATGTTTAATTGAGCACCAGTAGCTCTTGCGTATCTTTCTACAATTTGTCTTCTACGTCCAATTCTGCTTCGTTATTAATAATGTCGGCGTATGCATGACACACTGTCCGACAATGCAAAGTCTGGAGACCTCGTAGGTGTTCGTGAAATTTTTTAAGTAGCGGCTCTATGCCAATGGCATACAGAGGACAACCTTGCCGTATACCACGCTGAATCTGCACAGCGGCTGTCAACTGTCTGTTTATTTTAATTTTCGAATAGGAGCGACCTATCGAATCCTGAATTATGTGAACAACTTGCTCGTTGTATTCTAATATTCGCATCGTGTGTAGTAAAAATCTGTGGCTCAACCTGTCAAAAGCTTTATCAAAATCCTGAAGGGCAAGAGCAAATTCACTTTTACCGATCCAGACAAGATGAATTAGATCCCGATATTCCGCCAAAACGTGAGACATTGTCCTTCCTGTGGACGGATGTGCGTGGTATGATCCGAAAACTTTTGGTAATATTGGCTTCAGCCTGTCATTGATTAAACGAGCCAATATTTTAAAGTCAGCGTTGAGCAATGAAATCGGCCGATATTGCGTAATCATCGTACTCTGCAGATTGTGCAGATATCTCTGCATTGTCGTTTTCATTTATTTGCGTCGTAAATCCAGTTTTCTGGATCTTGGAACTCTTCTTCAGACTGTTTCTTGATCTTTTTGGATTTTACAGTTTTCTTTTGACAAGAGTCGACGGTCAAATGTTGTTTGTCAGCTGTTTCACTATTATCTGGACTGGTATTGACAGGTTGCTCGGACGTTTCATAAATGAACATTGGTTCTGAAGTGTCCATTTCGGTGCCAGACTTGGGTATCGGGGGAGGTACTGGTACAGTTATGGACGGAGTCTGTTGGTCGTGCTGCGGCGGAATTACCTTGTCGCCTGGCGGTGGCTTTGGCCGAAACGTCGTCGTCTTGGGAAAAGGCCAATCTGTCTTCATCTTGGACGGGTCCCTCTGCCTCTTGGGGCGCTTCCGCTGCTGCTGTCTAGTGGGGCGCTGTGGCTCAGACGGCGTGGTCGCCTGCTTCGCCGCCGGGCCGCTGCCGCCGCTCCCCTTCTGTTTATCCGCTGTGACTTCACCGCCGCGAGGAGGCTGCAAAACAGTTCCGTACGAGGTAAGAGCTTGTCGGAACATTTCAAGCGGCACTTCAAAACGCACCTTGAAAATGCGGACAGAGCGAAGACCTAAGCCAGCGAAGCTGATGGACACTTTGCAAACTTCCCCATTCTCGTGAACAACGTTCGTAGATCAGCCTGTCGTTCTCATGATACGCGAACAGATTTCTTCGTCTACAATTTTGCCGTACAGTATATTCTCCAAGAAATTGTATTGCATTCCCACGACATCTTCGTCTTTTAAACCAATTTCGTCAAACAGCCAATCGACAATACCGTATACTTTAGGACGCTCATAACGAAACGGAAAACCAAATTTCAACGTACAATGTCTAATCGATGACTGTATAGTGATATCGTAACCAGCACTTAAAGTAGAATAGCACCGTCAGAGGGCACGCGCGAGCGACAGGTAAACACCGTCCGCACTTGGCCGCAGTCGCGACGGAACTGGCAGTCGGTTTACATGGTGTCTCGCGGGAATATTATGCGTGCATTTAGCCATTAAAAGTGGTAAAAGGAAGCAGAAATTTTCCTATCTACAGCTTGGATAAAGTTCTACAGTCTCCAACAATCAGCTCACTGACTCACTGATAGGCTATTCGCCTCGACCTAACACGCTGTAATGCAGCGCATCTGCAGCATTAAAATAAGTGAATATCGAAGCATGGAGAGCTCCCAACTCACTTTCTTGTGTCGTTCAAATGCTTCATTTTCGCAGTGATTAAGAGTGGTTAAAGGAAATGGTTGCTTTCATCTGAATGCCGATTTAAAGGATGATGCGCCGAGAGAGGCATCTAGCGATGCACGGGTGGAACTACGAATTCGACATGTTGTCAGCTCAGGAATTCTGAATATTGCAGTATCGAAATAACATTATTTCTTGGCGTTATATAAATATACGAACAGCGAAATTGTAGTTCCATTTCAAATATTAGGCTAATGAAAGTTATATAATTCGAAAATGGCATGAGAAGGATATAGTTCCGTTTTTATTGGTTGTTATTGTGTCAGGTATTTTCCGTAATACGTAAAAGATACCATTTCATACCTCCCAGTTCCGGTTAAATTTTACCAAATTTTCCTCCTATGACAACTTTGGCAACAGATGCTAAATAGTGAGAATACTGTGAGTCTTCATTTTAGCCAATCGCTTGACAGCGCTGATGTATTCTCATGGAATCTTCGCTTTACGAGGGCAATTATTTTTACTGAGCGGACGAGAATACACACAAGAACATGTCAACCATAAAGCACGAACAGCATTATTTGTTTACTTCATGGTCTGTATGATACACTAATCGAGTCATTCTATGTGGTTCGAACAAACAGGCAAAGATTTTCTATCGTGTTGTTGATGTTGCCAACATAATCACGCGAGGCCGCCGAAATGATACCTAAAATTTTACCCCCACTGACCATTGTAAACACAACTGGTCGATTTTCGACCACAGGCAATACTAGTACATCCAAATGCACTTGGCTATAGGTACCCCGCACCATCTACATCTGCCGGCTGATTAAAAAGTCACTATAAATTTGAAAACGTAATAAATCACGGAATAATGTGGACAGAGAGCTAAAACTTGACACACATACTTGGAATGACACGTGGTTTTATTAGACAAAAAATGTCCGACAGATGGCGCTTCATCTGATCAGAAAAGCAATAATTAGCATGACAAATTAAGACAAAGTAAAGACGATGTTCTTCACATGATATTCTCAATATGTTCACCATCATTCCTCAACAATAGCTGTAGTCCAGGAATAATCTTGTGAACAGCACTGTAAAGCATGTCCGGAGTTATGGTGAGGCATTGGCGTCAGATGTTGTCTTTCAGCATCCCTGGAGATGTCGGTCGATCACGATACACTTGCGACTTCAGGTAACCTCAAAGCGAAAAATCGGACGGACTGAGGGCTGCGGACCTGGGAGGCCAATCATGACGAAAGTGGCGGCGGAGCACACGATCATCACTGAAGTTTTCAATTTTTTACTGACTTTTTTTATCAACCAGTACATATATACTCCGCAATCCACAGTAAAGTGCATGGCGGAGGGTACACTGTACCACTTCTAGGAAATTCTTTCCTATTACACTCTCAAATAGATCGAGGAAAAAAAGAATGTAATATACCTCCGTAGAAGCCCTAATTTCTCTTGTCTTGTCTTTGTGATCACTACGCGAAATGTAAGCAGGCGGCAGCAAGATCGTTTTACACTCAGTTTCAAATTCCAGCCCCCTAAATTTCGTCAGCAGAATTTCTTGAAAAGAACTTTGCCTTTCCTCCAGCGATCCCCATTTGAATACCCGGAGCATTACCGCGACACTCGCGCATTGGTCGAACCTACCAGTTACAAAGCTGTCTGTTCGCGACTGAACTGCTTCCATGTCTTCCTTTAAACTGATATGCTGCGGGTCCCGAACACTTGAGCAATATTCAAGATGTGGTCGTACAACTGTTTTATAAGCGATCTCCTTTACAGATGAAGTACATCTTCCAAAAATTCTCCCAATAAACTGAAATCGGCTGACCACCTTACTCACAACTGTCCTTATATGTTCGTTCCATTTCATATCGCTCTGCAAGGTTACGCTAGATATTTGAACAATGCGACTGTATCAAGAAGCTCACTACTAATGCTGTATTCTAACATTATGGAATTGTTTTTCCTACTCATGTGCATCACCTTACATTTTTCTACATTTAGAGCTAGCTGCCATTCCTCACACCACCCAAGTCGTTCTGCATCCTACTACAGTCATTCAATGACAACACCTTCCTGTACACTACAGCAAACAGCCAAAGATTCCAACTCACTGTGTCTGTCAATCCTTTATATTGATAGAAAATAATAATGATTCCATCACACATCCCTTGGACACCCCTGACGATACCCTAGTCTCTAACACTCGCCATCGAGGACAACGTACTGGGTTCAATGAATTAAGAAATCTTGGAGCCTCTCACATATTTGGGTACCACTGTGTTCTATGAGCTCGTACCTTCGTTAGCAGTCTGCTGTGCGGCTTAGTCTCGAACGCCTTTCGAAAATCGAGAAATATGCAGTCTTCCTGTTGCCCTTCATGAAAATGTTCAAATGTTTGTAAATCTACCGGTCCAAACTGCGTGGTAAACAGTCCGTAGCTTACAAAGTACTTAAACTAAGGTAAACTAAACTAAGGACAACACACACACACACCCATGCCCCAGGGAGGACTCGAACCTCCGTCGGCGACAACCGCGCGCTCCGCAGCAAGGCGCCTTAGACCGCTCGGCTACTCCATCGCGGCTCCCCTTCATCCATAGCTTGCAAGTTATCATGAGAGAAATGGGCAAGTTGGGTTTCGCACTACCGGCGCTTCCTAAATCCGTGATGATGCATAGACAGAGATGCTTTTCCGTCCCAAGGAAATTTACTATATTAGTATTGAGAATGTAGTCAAGAATTCTACATCAAACTCAGTGGGTCCGTTCTTTTGCCTTTCTTATACACGGGAGTCTGGATCAAAGATTCGCGATAAATTCAAGCTAATTAAGGATCCAATGCCGCAGAGTAGTCTCTGTAAAACCGGTTTGGTACCCCATATACACCCTGTTTACATGGGCTCCCAAAACCGGAGTTCGTAAACCGATTTCCCAATTCCGCTTTTGGTTGGCCATGTTAATACTCCAAAATCGATTCTGGAAATCCGTTGCTCTAAAGCGGTTTTCCAGTTCCACAATCCATTTTTGTGCCCATGTAAACGCAACCGTTTTTGAAGCGTTCTTGGCTTGTCAGATTGTGGTTTCTTGTTAAGAATTTTCGGCACATATGGAAAAAGTGTACTTTCTAATGTGAAATAAAAGTATAAATATCAGAGTGAACATGAATCTGTGTATTTAAATAAAGAAAAATTGAGATTGTGCTGATTAAGTCAGGAACTGCATCAGCTGTTTTTCAGCTGCCATATTAAGTGGGCTAGGAAATCCGATTCAGGATATGCCATGTAAACACGACAGCGAAAAACGGTTTACGAAAACCGGTTTTCGTATTCCGGAAGATGTGTTCCATGTAAACGTAGTGATAGAGATGGAGACTTGGTTGTTTTGAACTGTCCCAGCAGTTTATCTACCATGGCTATGCCTATTACTAATTCCTCCATTTGGGAATTATGCGATTATCACAGCACCAAGAACTCCCATAACCTATGTCTTCACTGCTTCAGTGAACCCCCGGAAAAATTAAATAAATAAATAAAATAATTTTTTTTAAACTATAATTCTTCGTTTTATTCTTCCATAAGATCATTTTATACGCACATTCAAAGTATTTTTATCGCATGAGAAACGTTTTACGCCGCGGAGACAGCACGTATACAAGTCGTAGCGCGGCCGCTTAATGTAAGCGGAAGTGGCAGCAGCGTTGCAATGCGCATACGCGGCTGAGATTCAAATTTTCTACTAGACCCCCTGGAGGCAGCATATGGGCGCTAACGCGGCAGGGAGAGGCGAGGGGAAACGCCGCTTTTAACATTGCCGCTGGAGCTGGTATAGACGCAAGCTCCTGGCTACTCGAACTCTGGCTAAGGCTCCTATAAACCCGAGCTGAACTATCCGCCATTTTCCCCCTATTTTTTACCTTGCGTTTCATTCAACTCGCTCACACTCGCAAACTACTCACTGTATGAACGTGGAATTTTCATCAGTGTCTTCGTTAATAACTACACTACATTTTCTTTTTAGTTTTATTTATGGCAATAATTTATAAACAGCATAATTTATAAACTGATAGTTTACGACCATGCACTTTCTGACGACGTTACAGAATTTTCGACATGCGAGAAACTTTTTTTTTCTGTTGGAGTTAGGTGAACACATTAAGCGAATGAAATGTTCAAAATACAACAAATTTTCATACTCTCCAAACAGAAACTCTATAACTTGAGATAATGTCAGTTAAATATGAAGCACTGGAATCCGCCCGCCCGTCTAGTAGTAACATGTCTTCCGTATTAGAGTTCCTAATAATTAGGCACATGTTGTTCCTGCATAACATCCACACTTTACGATACTGGTACTGGCTTCTTTTACCCCATTAAATTTAATAGTTGCACACTACAAAAGTTCTGTGTCTCTAAGTAATATGCAATTTCAATTTTTCAGTTATATGAAAAGGATATTCTAAATATCTCAATACAGAGTGCTTTATTATGTGAGGAAATGAGAACAAGTCAGTTCGTTAGCTAGTGAAGAGATCCGTGCTATCTGCATTTTCAAGTATTCTCACATAAAATCTTCATTAGATCTAGTAACTTCCGTTCTGTTAGTGCTATGCTTTAAACTGAAGGAAATGTAAGTCCTGTTAGGTTTTGGAAACTGAGTAGTAGCTCTGAAACACAATGGCCAAGAAGCAAAGAAATAAACAGTTCTGAGTGACGAAGGAATATCTGCAAATCGATTAATACATAACTTTACTCTTTTTCATTCTCCGACAATGTATTTCCTAGAATAACGCGACAGTTAATGAAGTTTTGCGGAGTAACTATGTGGCAAAAAAACTCCCCTCTTTGCACGTTATCATTTGTCAAAATATCATTTTGATACCTCTAAACGTGTATGAGATACGCAATGATTCATTCTGACCTTATCGCCATCGGAAACGAGTGCGCAAAATAAAATATGAGTGACAGGTAAAGATCTCCTCGTAAGTCGAAAATAAAATTCAATCCATTAGGAAAGTTTCATCCGCAGCAACATGTGGTGCAACAAGCACCAAACTGTATATCATAGCAGCCTCTATTTTTTACTGCAAACTTTTCCTAGTGTAGCGCAGTCTCTTACTTCGAAGCGAATATCTTATTAACTATGACTATTGACGAAATGACGAGCATTTCGTCACAATGCTGACATATAAAGATTTAAGTAGGGGAAAAATTAAATATTTCTACCAATTAGTTTTTGAGAAATCGTTTGTGAAAGATGGCAGGGCATGCGTCTCTACGCAGTTAGTGCAGCGCGATTCCGACCATGATGGGGAAAATATGGCGGATGATTCAGACTGTGTATTTAGGAGCTCTAGCTCTGGCGGTGACGCGCGAATGGTTCTGAAGCGAAGACAATGGCGTTATTGCGCACATCGTCTTGCGCGTGCGCAAATCCTCCATGAAGGCAACATCCGCCCTTCATATTGGTTTTTGGCACATTAAAGATTCATCAAAAACAGGTAATATTTGGTAAAATATGACCATAATATAAGACGCGTCAGCTGTAAAAGCCTTCAAAAGATCCAATAATGAATAATAATGAAGTCACTACTCTCCAACTAGCAAGAATAGTCATGTGGTTAGCGGCAAGGTAGTGGGTTCAAGACCGACAGCAAGCAAGTTTTTTAAAACCCAGTTTTCTTTTAAACTGATACAGAAACAACAATGACTTTTGTATTGTTACTTGTCACATATCTTTGGACGTATTAGCAAATGTGTAGCGATCTTTGTGGTAAATTACATTTACACTCTTCATCGTAACAAGTATTTAACTGTTTGAAAAGATGTGGGGTAGAGCAGCCATTGCACATGGGTAAGGTCAGGAGGGGGTGCACTTTACAGTGTCAAGTGACCCACGAAGCTTGTCTCTTCATCGTAACAGTTTCATTTTGTTGCTGTCACTTAACAGCGTAATCAGTAACTTAATGTTTTTTAATGTTCATTTGCATATTCATATGTTCTTGGTGTTTATTATCAAAGAAAAATGAACAACGTTCAGTATCTTTTAGAAACAAATTACTCAGATTTAAACTTGGAAGAGAAGTGTGAAATAGAGAAGCTTGGTAGGCCGAGGCCTCAGCTCGAGTTGAAGCAAGTGCAAACAACCCTAGGCAGTATATTCTGCAGATCTTTTAACTAAGATATATCTAAAGGGGGGTGGAAGAGGCAAACCAGGGCGTTATCTTCCAAAACGACTCGCAGAGGTGCCCCAAATTGTCTCTTTGCACGCGGAGCGAGAAGGGGCCGGAACATCGACGCGTCGTTGGGGGGAGGGGGGTTGGGGCAGAGTAGGTGTCACTGTCAACCTCCGGCACTCAAAGAAGTGAACCCCCAGTCATCTTAAGCACCAGCCGCCACTTCCTACAGCTACAGTTGTACTGCTGCCCATCCAAAGTGCAACACTAAGAATGATTGCCAAAACTGATCTGGTATACCTATCTGAAGTGTCCGCTGGGCCAGTCCTCCCACGACCATCGACGAGGCGTTTTTCAGTGGGCGAGAGATCAGGAGAACTGGAAGGCCAAAACAGTCGTGCCACCCTATGGGCTACGCAGAAACCCTTGAGCATTGAATGCCATGTGCACTCGTGCATTATCCTGCTGAAATGTGCTCGTCGGCAAACCTTGAAGGCTTGCGGGACTGGCAACATGGTCTGGGACGCCATATCATGGATTGAGCGGCCGCTTTCGTCGGAGGTTCGAGGATATATATATATATATATATATATATATATATATATATATATATATATATATATATCGGACCAAACTGCGAGGTCATTAGTCAGTAGCTTACAAACTACTTAAACCTAGGTAAACTAACCTCAGAACAACACACACAACCATGCCCTAGGGAGGACTCGAACCTCTGACGGCGAGCAACCCCGCGCTCCACAGTGAGGCGCCTTAGACCGCTCGGCTATTCCACCGCGACCCTTCGAATTCTTCCTCGAGCATGTGTGTGTGTGTGTGTCTGTCTGTGTGTGTGTGTGTGTGTGTGTGTGTGTGTGTGTCTGTGCGTTTTGTCTATAAGTTAGTTTAATTACGAAACTTTCTGACGGATTAAAGCTGTGCGCCGGAATTGGCAATCGAGCCTAGGAACTATGCCTTTTGCGGGCAAGCGTTCTACTGCCTGAGCCATCCCGGAACACTTCACGGTTCGGCTACACAGCTTTACTTCCGCCAGTACCTCACCTCCTACTTCCGAAAATAAGTAGGACGGGACGTACTAGCGTAAGTAAAACTGTCAGGACTGACCTTGAAGCGTGCCGGGATAGCTCAAACAGTAGAGCGCTTGGCCGCGAAAGAAATAGTTCCTAGGCTCGATTGCCAATTCCGGCACAGAGCTTCAGTCCGCCAGGAAGTTGCATATCAGCGCATACTACACTGCTCAGTGAAACTATCATTTTTAGTTTAAATAGTTTGTAAGTCTAGGGAGAATGACCTTAGCAGTTTGGTCTCTTATGTTTACAAACATTTGAACAAACTGTTATGAGAGGCTAAGGGTCTCCAACGCTTCAGATACGTAATGCTGTCTGGTCAGAGCACCAGCAGTGCAAACTTGTGTGTACACAAGTGGAATGCAATACCACCTCAAATGATATGGTTCACAGATGTCAGCCTTCAAGGAAAAGGACACTTCTAGAGTCATACAAAAAACTGCAAATGTCATATAATTATAATTTGAAATTGTTAGAAGCCCAGTAATCTTACAGTATCACATATTTTAATGCTTTTAACCCTTTAATGCATATTATAGCTGATCAGCTACATACCTCGTTTTTTCGATTATCTCTCAAACTGATCAACATTCTACCACAAATTCATTTGTAGTTGTTTCTATACATAGTGTTACACAAGAAAGTAGCTCGTCTTAGGAATTATAAACTGCAGAGTGCTACTGAATCAATTAGACAGCTGCATTGAATTACTCCTAACACGTGCGTTTGTTTACTTTAGTATTCCTCCTTTGCCATGTTAGAGTAATCAATCACAAACTACTGTTGCATTATGAGTTACTTTCTGGAAAGATTAGAGGCATAATAGTGACATTTACTGCATCAGGTATGTCATGGAAGAACTATGTAGCTATGAACTTTTTGTTGCTAGTAGTGCATAATAATTTCAAGAAACTTTTTAAAAATATTTTTCTCGGTATATACATTAATCGTGGTACTTATTATAGGTTCAAATAAAAGTAATGCGGGCCGCACGGCGATTCATTGTGTCCTGGGCTTCTGGTGAGGTAAGGTTGGTTCTGCTCTTGTTTCTGGAGATGGTAGCGTATCATTGACTAGCACGTTTAACTTAAATTCGTGAACTTACAATCATTTTTTAGAATATTTTCTCTGGCCTTATATAATTCTAAGCATTTCTATGGGTTACACGCAGTAGTTAATTTCCTTTATTTACGGAAAATGGGTTTATTAAATTTTATAGGTTTTCGGAACCACGTGGGTCCGATTTCCGGTGTATGCAGCTAGTCGCCTGAGTTCATGCCACTTCTCTTATAAAACCAGTACCTAGCTGCAACTTAAGAATCCACCGTGATTTTGTTAATGAATCCGACTTTTAACCTCTTCACCTTCAGTGGAGTGCGTTCATGTAGCGTAGCCGTGTGTCGCCGTTAGTGTGTTTGCTCGCGATCCAATTCAGATTTAATTTAACTTGCTATACACAAGCACCATCTCGAAGCAGGCACGACAGACCAGAGCCAGCTTCAAAGTGTTTGTATATTGTGTTTTGTGCTACCTCCGACTTGCTGAATTTCGCCTTCGATAGCGGCACCTGATTCCGCCTCGTCTCAGCACACTGATTTTGGTGAGTTTCGTTGTGGCATTGCGTGTGTGTGAGCGATTGAGTGTTGTTTGTGAATCCTTCCCCCCAGTAGCGTTAAATCATGTATAATTTAGGCTGGGAACCGTCCGCATTAATCCACGTAAGAGATGAATTTTATTGTATTAACAAAATTGGTTCCCCATTTTGCTTGTTTTCTATATGAATAAACAAGTCTAAGTTCAGCATATTCCGTAAGTTGCCTATAAATTGTAGTTTTAGAGCACCTTCCCTCATTTATTTAATATTGTTTCACAAGTGCTGAGAACATGCTCAGATGCAATGTTCCTTACGACTAAATTCCTTTGCGCCATAAATGTTTTCTTAGCCACCTTTTTTAGATAACTTCAATTGTAGTGGCCTGGTTATTAATGTCTGTGTATAATAACGTGTAAGCTGCGATGTATATTGACCACTGTAGCATTAACTTCCTGTTATTGCAGTAGTTTGAAACGAGTCTGTTTCAGTTTGGGCCAGGGAACAAGGCTTTGTAGCATGGAGTAACCAGCAGTTCACACGGATCTTATTTAATAATTTTAGTATTAAAACAAGGCTCTTATTACGTACAGTGGTCGACTTTTAGACTCACAAACCGAGAGTAAATTTGCCTTGCTTTCAAAGCGCCGACGAAGGTTACTTTTGAACTGACGTATCTCGAAAAGTATTGAATGTGGCGACCTCTCCTTCTGGAATGAGATGCACCAATCCTTCCGAGAATCTAAAATTCATTTTTCGAAGTTTTGGCCACATTTTGGGGATTCCGTCCCACTGTGCTTCGTAGCCGTTACGGATGCAGCAAAATGTCGGTAGCTTTCCCAGGGGTGTCGAAGGGAACCGGCCGTGCCCTCTGAGACAAATCATACCAACATTTGCCTGGAGTGATTTGTGGTGATGATGGGAAACCTAAATCAGGGTGGTCCTAATCAGGTCTGAATCGCTCTCTTCCAGAATATGAGTCCAGAGTGTTACCACTGCGCCACTTTGCTAAGTGCAGAGAAATAAAGTTTTACTTCGATAATACGTGGTGACTAGAATGGTGTGACTTCATCAAGCATTCTGTAACCTCACAAACCATTGCATGTCTTCACTTCGTCAATCTATCAGACCAGATATTCTACATAGTTACGTGCAGTAAATTTCAATTTCTGGGTCTCGCTAATGGAGAACGATACTGTATAGAATTTCGAAATTCCGAGAGATCGTCATCTTATTAAATAATTGTAAATACCAGGTGGTTACAACTTTCCAAGTTATTACATGGAAACTAATTACTGTGCGAGTACCAAACTTTAGTAGCATTAATGTCAAGGACATGGGGTAGAGGAATAATGCAGAATCAGTTGAAATAAACAGTTTTAATGTGCTGCTACGGTACATCATGGCATTACATATTGGTACCATTACTGCATTGGAGATAAGAAAAACAGCCCTATGAATATCAAGAACACTGATGGAAAACCGTTTCTCAGCAAAGAAGGAAGTGGAAAGAGTATATAGAGAGGCTCTACGGAGGAAATGAACTTAAAGTCAATATTGTAGGAAGGGGAGAAGAAGAAATAGATGAGGATGAAATAGGACATACTATACTGAGAGATGAATTTGACAGAGCACTGAAAGACCTAAGTCGAAACAAGGCCCCGGGATTAGATGACATTCCCTCAGTGCTACTGAAGTCTCTGGGAGAACCAGTCACGACGATACACTTTCACCTCGATTTAAGATGTATGAGCCAGGCGAAGTACCCTCAAACTTTAAGAAAAATGTAATAATCCCCATTCCAAAGAAAGCAGGCTCAGACAGGTCTGAAAATTACAGAACCATCAGTTTCATAAGTTATGGTTGCAAAACATTAACACGAATTACTTACAGAAGGATGGAGAAGCTTGTAGAAGCCGACCTCTGGGAAGATCAGTTTGGGTTCAGGAGAAATGTAGGAACACGGGAGGCAATACTCACTTTACGGCTCATCCTAGAAGATAGATTAAGAAAATGCAAACCTACATATCTAGCTTTTGTAGATTTGGAGAAGGCTTTTGACAATGTTGATTGGAATAAACTATTTCAAGTTCTGAAGCAAGCAGGAGTAAAATATAGGGAGCGAAAGATTATTTGCAACTTGTACAAACACCAGACAGCGGTTGTCAGAGTTGAAGGGCATGAAACGGATGCAGTGGTTGGGAAGAGAGTAAGACAGGGTTGTAGCCTTTCTCCAATGTTATTCAATTTGTACACTGAACAAGCTATAAAGGAAAGAAAGGAGAAATTAGGAGAAGGAATTAAAGTTCATGGTGAAGAATTAAAAACATTGCGTTTGGTCGACGACATAGTAATTCTGTCAGAGACAGCAAAGGACCTGGAAGAGCATTTGAACGGAATGGACAATGTGCTGAAAGGTGCATATAAGACGAACATTAATGAGAGCAAAACTAGGGTAATTGAGTGCAGTCTAAGAAAATCAGGTGATGCTGAAGGAATTAGATTAGATAACGAAACAATAAAGGAGGTAGATGAGTTTTGTTACTTGGGCAGTAAAATAACAAATGATGGTGGCAGTACAGAGGATATAAAATGCAGAATGGCAATGGGTAGAAAAGTGTTCTTGAAAAAGAGATATTTGATAACATCGAATATTGGTTTAAGCCTACGGAAGTCCTTTCTGAAGGCATTTGTGTGGAGTGTTCAGTGTGTTTGTATGGGAGTGAAACATGGACGATAAACAGTGCAAACAGGAAGAGGCTAGAGGCTTTTGAAATGTGGTGCTATAGAAGTATGCTGAAGATTAGGTGGGTAGATCGCCTAACTAATGAGGAGGTACTGAACATAATTGGGGAGAAAAGGAATTTCTGGCATACCTTGATTAAAAGTAGGGATCGATTGATAGGACACATACTTAGACCTCAAGGAATTGTGAATTTAGCATTGGAGGGAAGTGTGTGGGGTTAAAAACCGCAGAGGAAGACCAAGATGTGGATACAGTAAGCAGACAGATGTAGGTTGCTGTTCTTGTGTGGAGTTGAAGAGGCTTGCTCAGGATAGAGTATTGTGGAGAGCTGCATCAAACCAGTCTCCGGACTGAAGACCACAACATCACAATTGCAACAGAATGGACTCAATATGCCGCCATTTAGTGTCCAGAAATGTCTGAAAGTACAGATTTGCATTGTCTGTGGGTATGAAAGGCTGCGCTTCAGGTCATCACATGTGTGGCTGTTCCCCTATCCTACAGGTAGCTCCACAACCAGAAGTCACATGGAGTGAGATGAACTGATCGTGCCGGCCCGAAATGTTTCTCGGAGAAGCAGTTGAACTGCACAAGCGATGCCTGGTTGTGGCCCCATCTTGGATGAAACCTGTAGAGTTGGTGTGACATGGTGACGAAGTATGTCGCAGTAACGCTGCCCAGTCACACTGCTTATCTTTGCTCCTTGACGGAAAACCTGTTCGAAAGAGAATGGGCCATTGATGAAAGCAACCGTGAAGCCACGCCATACGGTGAAAAGTTCACCACAAAGAGGTAAGTCATGCATAGCCAATGTAGGTGAAGGTCCCCACATTCGGCAGTTCTGTGCGCTCACCTGACCCGTCAGAGAAAAATGAGTTTCGTATGTCCGTAGGATGGCCCAGGACCAGTCCTCGTCAACTTCAATCCTTGCGAGAAAGTGGAAGTCAACACGTTGTTTTGCGACCTGTCGTGCAAGCTGACTTGGTTCTTGTATGGACAGCATGCGAGAATGATTCCTGTACAGTGGACCATGCGATGTTTAACTGTCGTGACAACGCACGCGAACTGCCCGACGATTGGGAATTGCGCACAGCGTTGTCTTCCATAACAACAGCGATTTCATCAGCCAGCTATGATGCAACCGGTCGTCGGCGTCTTCCCGGAGCGATGCTCGGTTGTCCAGTTAATACGAGCTTCTTCTTCATGGTCAGCACACAGAGAAAGAGAACCCTTTAGTAATCCTTTCAGCGGGCGATATTCTCGGAGTGCCCCTGCAGCATTAGTGTTCTGATAATAGAGCTGCCCCTTTCGCCAAGCTCATGTTGACACGCCAACAAGTGCACTGCGACTGGTCAGATGAGTAAGACTAACAAGGGAACCTCCCCATCGCACACCACCCAGATTAAGTTATAAGTTGGCGCAATGGATAGGCAGTGAAAAACTTAACACAGGTCAGTCGAGAAAACAGGAAGAAGTTGTGTGGAAAAGATAAGCAAAATATAAAAACTGAGAAGTCCATGCGAAAGATAAGCAACGGCGAGCAGGTTATTCGTGTAGGAGTGCCGTGGTCCTGCGGCTAGCGTGAGGATCTTCGAGGCTAGAGGTCCTTGGTTCCTGCCTTCCCACAGGCCAAAGTTTTTATTTTTTCATTTTCAGAAAATGATTATTTGTCCGTCCGTCCGTCCATCTGTTCGGTGTGGGGTAACTGCGCCGTAGTATTGGGGACATGTTCAGATTTGCTTGGACATATGCAGGATGTGACAGTCTACACATGGAAAAATTCGAAAACGTTAAAGCGTCTGTTTTCATAGAGGACAGGGAAATCTGTGCGACTGTGAAACTGTTGCATTCATTTGTTGCAGTTTGTGACACACTCTCATGTTTTCATCACTTTTTTGGGAGGAATTGGTTGACCCATCACCTTGCGATCAAATGTTTTATGTTTCCATTGGAGAGGCACTTTCTTTCGTCTGCTAATCGCACGGTTTTGTGGCACGGTTATAAAACACAGTCACTAAACCGATTACAGCGAACAGAGACTTAAATGAACGGACGGACAGATCATAGTTTTGCCGAAATAAAAAAAAATTAAAATTTTTATTTCACGAAAGGCTTGAGCGAAGAACCTCCCTCTCCGCATCTCCTCATGCTAGCCACAGGACCACGGCTCTCCGATACTCATATTCTGCTTGACATAGCTTATCTTTCGCATGGGCATTCACTTTTTATATTTTGCTTTTTTTATTTTAAAGTTCCACTCAACTTCTTCCAGTTTTCTCGACTGATCTGTGTTCAGTTTTTCACGGCCTTTCCACTGCGCCAACTTATAACTAAATCTGAGAGGGTTGCTTTGGGGAGGGGGGGTTCCCCTGTAAGAATAACGATGACTAGTGACGGCAGCTGGTGGCGCTGTTACGCATGCCAATCATGTACCCCACACTCTGGACATTAATGCTACCAAGTTCGGTACCTTTACGGTAATTGGTTTTCCTATTATAAGGTGTTAGAGACGGAATGTTTAATTATAACTTGCCGATATCACGACGATTCGGCATGAACAGGAATGATAGAATTGGCCATTCCTGTAACTGGTATCTTTGTGCGGAAAAAATGATGTTTGTAAGAGTTTTTCTCGAGAACTTTCCAGGAAATAATGGAGCTTCTACAATCGCCAAAGACCATAACTAATGCAAAAGAACCAAGCTATTTGCCCAGTTTCCCTGGAAGGAGCAATTGTTTACATTTGGATCCTGCACTTTAGAATAGCTACAGTGTGCCCGTTCTTCCAATAACTTTGCAAAAGGTCTCTAGGCAAGGGCTATCCAGAACATTTGACATGTTGTCCCTTAGATCAATAGAACCAGGCATATGATCTCATGCAGATAAGCATTGTCGCGCGAGTGTTTTTGGGGCATGTACTGTTGTGCACTGACTGATCAAACTCAAAAACTAAACTTTACACTAACAAATAAAATTACGTACAACTGTTAAACTATACACCACTTCGTTTAGAGACCAGGAGCGTACAGAAGTCATGAACAGTAATTTGAAGTGAAAATGTGATTACTTACTTTTCCTTTAGCGACTTCATTAACTTGTTTCCAGAAGTTCTTCAAGATGGCCTTCTGATTGCATCCGTTCTGAAAAACAAAGTTGAAAAGGTTGCAGAGCCATGAATAAAGAACAGACCAGCGTAACCTAACATGAACAAAGGGTGTATTATGGGGAAAGCTAAGCACCAGTTACGTTAATATCCTCTCACACCATTGATATGTTTCGGATAATAAAGACTCACTATTGATTATTAATATAGTAATGGTAAACTTACATCCTAATCGTCATAAACTACGTTACAAAAAATCTTTGCCGGCCGCGGTGGCCGAGGGGACTAAGGCGCTCCAGTCACGGCCTTCACGGCCACTACGGTCGGGGGCTCGAATCCCCCTTCGGGCATGGATATTTGTGCCGTCATAGTTCGTAAGTAGTTTGTAAGTTTAGGGACTGATGACCCCGTAGTTAAGTCCCATAGACTATACAAACATTTGAACATAAAATCTTTTGTAGAAGAGCCACGCAGAATTTGCAGTGAAATAAATATTCAACAGAAAATAAAGACAAAAATGTACATTCTGTTAATAAAGGTACCACTGTCAAATGGAACGGAGGAAAGTTCATAAAATTAAAAGAGATAATTTACAAAACATACAACATACAATCTTCACCTGCCGGCCGCGGTGGCCGAGGGGACTGAGACGCTCCAGTCACGGTCTGCACGGCCACTACGGTCGGGGGTTCGAATCCCCCCTCGGGCATGGATATTTGTGCCGTCCTAGTTCGTAAGTAGTTCATATGTGGTTTGTAAGTTTAGGGACTGATGACACCGTAGTTAAGTCCCATAGACTGTACACACATTTGAAATCTTCACCTGTGACGTGAAAAGTCTCTTGGCACAAAGTGGTCCTTAAGAGAATCTCAGCGAAGCAGAATCAAAATAAAAGGGACATGACGCTCACACAAACAAAAAACATACAATGTTGTGGACTGCCAGAAATACAGGTACCTACGTGGAGTATTCGTAATGATAGAATGGTTTATCGTTCCAAACTGGGTTAGCAGGGTTAAAAATCAGAAGAAACATTTTATCCTAGCACGAAGACTAACTCTTCAAATTTACTGATAGAATATAGAGTGCATTTCACAGCTAGAAGAACCTAATGGTCTTCACAGAGATCCCGGTGATCGTCAAACAACAGCTGAGAACGTCACGGCATCGGTAAAACAACAGCAAAATGTAGAGAAACACCACCAGTGGTACGCATGAAGTTTTGGATTAAGAGAGAAACTACACTACTGGCCATTAAAATTGCTACACCAAGAAGAAATGCAGATGATAAACGGGTATTTATTAGACAAATATATTATACCACAACTGACATGTGATTACATTTTCACGCATTTTGGTGCATAGATCCTAAGAAATCAGTACCCAGAACAACTATATAAGGCCGTAATAACGGATTTGATACGCCTGGGCATTGTTTAAAACAGAACTTCGATGGCGTGTACAGGTACAGATGCCCATGCAGCTTCAACACGATACCACAGTTCATCAAGAGTAGTGACTGGCGTATTTTGACAAGCCAGTTGCTCGGCCACCATTGACCAGACGTTTTCAGTTGGTGAGAGATCTGCAGAATGTGCTGGCCAGGGCAGCAGTCGCACATTTTCCGTATCCAGAAAGGCCCGTACAGGACCTGCAACATGCGGTCGTGCATTACCCTACTGAAATGTAGGGTTTCGCATGGATCGAATGAAGGGTAGAGCCATGGGTCGTAATACATCTGAACTGTAACGGCCACTGTTTAAAGTGCCATCGATGCGAACAAGAGGTGACTGAGACGTGTAACCGGTGGCACCCCATACCATAACGCCGGGTGTTACGATAGTATGGCGATGAGGAATACTCGCTTCCAATGTGCGTTCACCGCGATGTCGCCAAACACGGATGCCACCATCATGATGCTGTAAACAGAACCTGGATCCATCCGAAATAAATGACATTTTGCCATTCGTGTACCCAGGTTCGTCGTTACGTACACCATCGCATGCGATTCTGTCTGTGATGCAGCGTCAACGGTAAACACAGTCATGGTCTCCGAGCTGATAGTCCATGCTGCTGCGAACGTCGTCGAACTGTTTGTGCAGATGGTTGTTGTCTTGCAAACGTCCCGATCTGTTGACTCAGGGATCGAGACAGCCATGCGGATAAGATGCCTGTCATCTCGACCGGTAGTGATGCAAGGCCGTTGGAATCCAGTACGACGTTCCGTATTGCCCTCCTGAACCCACCGATTCCATATTCTGCTAATAGTCATTGGATCGCGACCAACGCGAGCAGCAATGTAGCGATACGATAAACCGCAATCGCGATAGACTACGATCAGACCTTTATAAAAATCGGAAACGTGATGGTACGCATTTCTCCTCCTTACATGAGGCATCACAACAACGTATTACCAGGCAACGCCGGTCAACTGCTGTTTGTGTATGAGACATCGGTTGGAAACTTTCCTCATGTCAGCACGTTGTAGGTGTCGTCACCGGCGCCAACCTTGTGTGAATACTCTGAAAAGCTAATCATTTGCATATCACTGCATCTTCTTCCTGTCGGTTAAATTTCGCGCTTGTAGCACGTCATCTTCGTGGTGTAGCAATGGCCAGGAGTGTGGTTGCGCAAGAAGAGAAAGTCGTACTCTACTGAAATATTAAACTCTTTGCGCTAGGTAAATGTATGTAAATTCTTCATTATTTAAATAACATGCTAATAAGATTTAATCGAATTTAATGAATGCAAAACAGCCAACACTATTTGCGGAAGTGTTTTCCGTGTGGTGTACTTTAAATACGTCAATGATAGACTACATTGTCTGACGAAGAAATTGATAAATTACTTACGTCTAGGTGTGGTTGACGGACATATTGCAGCTAGTGACCTACTACTTACTTTCTGTTTTTATACTGATTCCAATCACGGACTTTTGTATAATTCGTTGAAAAATTTGTGATTACTTATCTTGACAGTAGGAGTATTTAGAAGCTCAGTGTTTACAGTTTTACAATTATTATTATTAAGTAAGTAATAACGTAAATTACAGTTGTAATATTAGAATCCTCAGTAAGACGTAAAGAATAATCATTATTATAAACACCTACAGACGCACTTGATAATGGTAATACTTTAAAACAAGCAATTACTTCATAAATTTCGGTTCATTATAGTAGAGATTTTTCTCCCTTTATTGTCATTTCAGTTCCCATAGAGATTCAGGAACCACAAATGATAACGGTTAGTGGTCTGCTTCTGACGTTTATTCTCGCTCGAACTGGAATATGCAGGTAGTTCACTGACAGTCCAGTAGATGTTAATGTAATCGCTCGGCACTCTACGAGCAACTGCATACCATTTTACTGGTAATCGTTCGAACAGGCCATGCTCGGAACTCTGAGAAAGGGGTTGAATCTACCCCTGCTCTTTTCATGCCTTAAAAACAATCGAAGGTATATAAGAAGACGCCATATCATTTTATTAATGTTTGTTAAAAAAACATTTCACTCTCCTTGACAAAAAAATTTGGTTTTCATTTTTTCAGTTCAACAATGTTTCACAGGCGAGTTTGTAGAAAGGAAGTCGCAAAAAATCAACGTTTCACATGTATTAGTGGAGAAAAATTTGCTCTTCAATAAACTGTTTACCTTTATATAACAGGTAACAGTCTATATAAAGTAACTCAATTTTTGTAGCACGTATGCTTGCATGGAAAAATTGTGGCAGCAATTAGCTTAATAATCACTACGATTTAGGTTATACATTACTGCAAGTGTAATATGGCTAAAACTACGAAAGAGTTTTTTTAAATAGTACTGACACTGATAATTATAGTTAACGTAAGTTAACACATGTTACGCAATACTGTCAATGGGACGTTCGCAAGTCAATGGAATTATTACTTATAGTTTCTTTTGGCGCGGAAGAAGAAGTGTATGCCAAAAGAAACTGTAAGTAATAGATAGTAAGCAGATGATAGAAATATCCCCACATACCAAAATTACGTTTCCACACCATAAGTAGCGTTTTAAAAATCTCACAAGTTTTAAAAGAGATAGTTTTGGTTGCTGATGACAATGCTACCACTGCATAAGTATGTAAAAAGGGTCCCACATGACCACAGAATATAAATAACACTGACAACATTGTTTCTGAACAGTAACAGCATCAGGATTTGGAGAAACGGAGCTGCCATGCCGAACACGACAGCAGAGCAGCAAGCGACATAGGCCATGCCATCTCATTCTCCTTCCGCCACCCGTTTGTCAGTCCCCTCTACCGTAATTACCGAGCACAGGTGTGTACTGTAGTCTAGAGACAAGGCCTCACAACAGTCCTTGTCACGTCACACTAAATAGGCCACTATCGCTAGCTGACTTGCTGACAACTGGGACAGCCCACTGCCTCGTAACAGCCAGCAAGTGTGCTGGCGATCGCGGTCTGCTCATTGTGACGTGATGAAGACTATTGCAAGGCCTTGTTTCTAGACGCTGTTGTCACCGTCTGCTCCCAACATCCATACTCCAACTATAGTCCATGTCATGTAGGAAGGCAGCCCAGTTTTTAGTCGTGCTGTGCATCCTCTCCATTAGTGCACTGGCAGCTAATAGTACTCATTGCCGGCCGCGGTGGCCGAGGGGATTGAGGCGCTCCAGTCACGGTCTGCACGGCCACTGCGATCAGGGGTTCGAATCCCCCCTCGGGCATGGATATTTGTGCCGTCCTTAGTTGTAAGTAGTTCATAAGTAGTTTGTAAGTTTAGGGACTGATGACCCCGTAGTTAAGTCCCATAGACTCTACAAACAATTGAACAATTGAATACTCATTCCCTACATGCATGGCTGACACCGAGTTACACAATGTTTCTCCCGTGGGCTCAACTGTTGGCGCCCAGCCGTAGCTCTTCCCTTTCACGCTTCCCCTATCGCTCCACCTTTATGCGCAGAAGCACTTTCCTATATGATTCCAACTATAGAAGAGCTACCTAGCAGCTGATAATTTCCTGTGATGTGTTCTCTGGCTTGCTAAATGCCTGTAAGGACAATCAGGACACATTATATATTTTAGTATACAGCAGTGACTACGTAGTTTTATATCTGACTGGTTGAATAGCTCTTATCATATTTGTTTCGTTGTATTTCTTTCTTTCGCCCCGCAGCTTTATTGCATGAATGTGTGCCTGCAGAAGTTTTCAGATGTTTGCCTGTACTCGCATGCAACAGTGAACTGGCATAGAGGTTTCACATAAACAAATAACTTGACCTCTAACACTGTCAACTGGTTCTGTTATTTTAAGATTTATTTGACAAGCACACATGGATATTCTTGTGTGGCACAACTAAACTGATGTGAGTACAGGCATCAGCTGAACAGGAACAGCATCCGGCTTCAGACAAACAGAGCCGCCGTATCTATCACGACAGCTGAGCGGCAAGTGCGCCAGGCCAGGCAGTCTCTATCCTGTTCCCCGCACCTGTCTGTCTCTACTGTAATTACCGAGCACAGGGCTGTGCTACCATCTAGAGACAAGGCCTCACAAGACTGTGTGTCGCGTCAAACTGAGTAGGCCGCCATTGCTAGCTGACTTGCTGGCTGCTTGGGCACGGCCCACTGCCTCGTAGCTGCCAGTCAGCTGGTCATCGCGGTCTACTCGATGTGACGAGAGACGGACTGTTGTGAGGCCTTGTCTCTAGACGGTGTTGCTACTGCCTGCTCCCAGCATCCTTACTCCAACTATAGTCTATGTCACGTAGGAAGGCGGCTCAGTTTTCAGCCGTGCTCCGCATCCCCCTCCGTTAGCGCACTGGCAGCCAATAATACTCATTCCCTAGGCGCGTGGCTGGCCGCGAGTTGAAGCAATGTTTCTCCCTCAGGCTAAACTGTTGGCGCTCGGCCGCAGCTCCTCCCCTTCACGCTTTCCCTATCGCTACACCTCTAAGCGCGGAAGCGCCTTCCTACATGAGGCCAACTTCTCTAAGGCAGTGTTTTACAACCTGTGAGTCGCAACCAGCGAGTACAGAATAGCATAGAGAGACCTTACAATGACAGTGAAATGAAGCCGGAAGAGAGCACGACACCCAACCAACATGGCGGCAAGCGCAGCTAGGGATAGCAAATCATACTATTATATAAAATAGAAGCACATTTTCCTCTGTCTGACCCTATAAAATTTATAACGTGAGGAGTACAGAACGTAACGTCATGTGGTTTCTTTAACGTCTTCTTTAGAATCCAGGGATAATCTTTGTCTATATTTAATGTCAATATCAGTATATGAAAAAATGCTAAAATAAGAATCATAATGTAGAATCGTTTACCGCTTCTGCACTTAGTCAGGTCTGGAGCCTAAACTATAAGAGGTATGCCCATGTACATAGAATAGACTTGCAGAACTCACAAACATCAAAAAGAAAAAGAAAAAAATTAATCATGTTTCTTTTCTAAAGCGCTGGCGGCAGATGGCTTCAGACTTCTTTTATTTATTTATTTTATTTGTCATATGGGAACAACAGCAGTATTGAGCATCACATGTGAGATAGTTATTTAGTTTTACATTAGACACGAGTTTAATATATATGTTCGAATACTAATTTGATAAATACACTACTTTAATACATGTGTGAATTCTGGGTCTTACTAATTCAACACAATGGCAAGTTTAAGAGATACCATAACAACTTAAGTAAATACATGTAAACAGATGATCATAAATCAATAGCAAGTGACTGAATCTAACTAGTTGCAGACGAGGTAGCATTTATAAAGTCAATGAATGGTCCAGGATCTTTCCTTAGGGGACAGTCTGTGACGATATGTTGGATCGCTTGTTGGACACCACAATCACACGCTGGAGAATCTCGGAGTCCCCACTTGTGCATCATAGCATTGCACCTGGCTTGACCAGTTCTTGTTCTATTTAATGTTGTCCTCACACTTCTCTGCGGATGGAACCCTGGTAGGCCGGCAGTTGGGTCTTCGACGTCATGTTGGATCCGCGTTCCACCTCTTGCGCCACTCTTCTTTAATGTTGAAGTCGTTCCTACCTTTATGCCACAGCGGAGTGCGGGACTTTAGGCGATCTGGAGGAGGCTTGTTTAAGTTCTTGTGAATTGGAAGATCTTGTGGGCAGTTGGGGTGGTGAAGTTTCCTCCGTTCGCTATTCGTTGCTTCCTGGCGTCGCAATTGAGGTGGTGGGATGTTGCTGCCGGAGTGCAGCCAGGGGATTGGTGTGGATTTTAGTGCACCTGTAATGACCCTCATTGAATCGTTCAACTGTACATCTAGCTTCCTCGTATGGGTACTATGTTGTCACACTGGAGCACAGTATTCAGCTACAGGGTACACTAGTATGAATGCTGTAGTGCGTAGTGTCGATGCATCAGCACCCCAAAAGGTGTACCCCGGGCAACGGACTGCTAAGGGCAAATGGCAAAAAGTCTACACACTCGGCAGCCATACTGGATCAAAGGTCTCTCAAAGTTATCCAAGACAACAGCACAAGAAAACGAACTTCAGACTACAGATATAGTGATTGTGGGAGATCTGTAAAACTTAGACATATACCTCACGGTCTTCTTTTTTCTTTTAATCATCGTGAGTTCTATAATTATTCTATACTATATACTTTGGCGCATATCTCACAGTTTATGCTACAAAGGGCATGAAAGTGCGAAAGTGGTAAACCATTCTACGTTATTATTCTTATTTCAATTATTTCTGATTTTCGTATTGGCATTTAATACAGCAAACGTTGAAGACAGGATTATCCCGAAGAAAATGAAAGGAACCGCATCACGATACGTTCTACAGTCCTCAAGTTAACGTAGTTCAAAGATTACCCATGCAAAGCCGCAGCGGCTCAGCTAATTAGTAATAAAATAAATAAAAAGTGTTAAGTCATAATTAATGGATACCGAAAATTGAATCTCAAATTACAAATGTTTATCAATATTGGTCACAAACTACAAGGAGAGTGGGCAGCAGAATCTATCTTTGCTGATGGGCAACCTTGCTGAAAGTAACGAGTAGAATTCGAAAAGTTTCACCTGTCTATTGTATCCAAATTTGTGAGAAAACCAGGGGAGATATAAAAAAGTTTTTTAAATAAAAATAAAAGTTCATTTCATTATCTACAACTTTCTCGCAGACGAAAATTTACTGACCACAAAACAAAAAAAGTGGCAGGCAACTAACTTTTTCATGACACAATTCTTATTTCATATAAAAGTAGTGGTTTCAATTATTATTTATATACAAACACGATAGGTATTCTACTTGCTAAGAACACGGTAGCATTCCTTCAGTATACACCTGTCGATATGAAAAATTTGGTAATTTTTTTCCTGTCCTAAGGGGTTCATATGAGAATCTAATTAAGGCGAGCGCCACATGAAGAACTAGGCATTCATCGGCCCAGCTCCGTTTCTACACCCAACCAAGATGGCTGCCGGGCCTCACTGCCTGTACGCCAGCAATTTTGCGTCGTTCATCTACTGTGGCAGATGGGGCACACGAAAGTGACAGAGTTTCTTAAAAGTCTCTTAATTAATGAGTCATCCGTAGGTTGAAAATTGCCTTTGTCGTGACACGTTTCTGGTGGTCCTCAATGAGAGATTGAAAGATTGACAGATACAAGCCTTACCTGCACTTTTCATTTCTGGTGTTGGGCTGACCGAAACACTTAACACTGAAGCCATTTTCCCCACCTCATGATGAATTGTTTATTAAGCGACTAAACAGCGTTTGTGCAGTACTGTTACAGTTGTTTATAGTGGTCGCAATCTTCTTGTATGACTGTCACATGTTCAAATATTGTTACATCAGAAAAATACCAGTAATATAATATTTTAGTCAATACACAATACATAATCACACCTATTCACTACTGGTCATAGTAGTATGCTGCTGGTAAAGAGATTTCTGTGCAGTATTTTCCTAAAAATCAGTGTGTCCATATGTTTGTGTGTACGTGTTGCATACAAATCTACAGTTTTGTTCCAATCTTTATGAAATTTTGTACACGTAAGCTTCAATTCGTGAGGACGGTCGCTGTTAGTACGACACGTAGTTCACTTGCAACGAACCTTAAACATAATTTCAAACCTTTATCAAACTTTTTCTAGCTGACAACCATAGCAAAATGATCAAAGGAAAAAAGATTCTCGCTTACTACTTTTCCCCTGTTTATGGAGTAAAACTACAGCATTTTTTTTCAGTATGACGTTACAATTTATAATTTGTACATTATAAACTGTAGCCACAGGACATTTTATAGAAATTATACACGCGTATAGATACGTAATTCATGAGAATGAACACATAAACAGTAACATTCATGGCAAACCGACCCATCACACTCCAAGTTTTAATCTATTACTTCTTTACTACTAGTTTTATTCCCAAGAGATTTGACATACGGCCCTTATACAAATGAAGATATACAAGAAAAATGACAGGAATAAATAAATAAATACCCGGGCAATGCCGGCTTTTCAGCTAGTTTTTAAATAACTAATATCAATACCATTTTATTAGTGGATCATAATATTTTCTGCTAGTTAATGGTTTTTAGAATCCTCTCAAAGAAATGCAATGTTTATGAGCACCATTCAAATATTAAGAAGTGATTCATCAGCTATGGTGGTTTTATACTCGCACATTACAATACGTCATGTCAATTACGCATTATAGTTTATTATTGACAACGGAAAAACCATGAATCAATTACGCGTAGTCATAAAACCCTTTTTTTTTAATTATTATTAGTTTCCGCTACTGCAGCTTTCACTAGATGTGAATGGCTGTGCATATCTTAGATACATCTAAGAAAGAAATTTAAATATTTGTCTTTGGAATCACAGATATAGTTTTATTACGGGCTTGAGGAGGGGTAGGCGTTGGGCATTTTTACTCAGAAAGGAAGTTGCGAGTCAAAAACATTGAAACACACTGTCTAGAGACAAGGCCTCACAACAGTCCGTGTCACACATTACACTGATAAGTCTCAATCGCTGACTGACTGGCTGGCTGCTACGAGACAGTAGGCTGTGCTTCAGTGAGTCAGTCAGTCAGCCAGTGACGGCGACCTACTTGGTGTGACGTGACACCGGCTGTTATGAGACCTCATCTCTTGACCTGAGCTTGGTGAACTCGACTCAGTACGAGCGAGCATAACACCCATTATGCAGACTTCTGATAACAGTTACCACCTTAATATTCCACACCTGAAAGCATCACAGACTTATGGAATAGCACTCGCTTCACGTACAGCGAGACTAAATGTAACAGAACAAGACACGTCTACTACTCACCCCGTTCAGTGTGACCGTCGGAACGCAAGTTAGCGGAGGTTTCAAGGCTTTCGTAATTCTCCCATAGGCTCTCAGAAGTTCGTCACCAGCGTTACCAGTTACGCACTGTAAAATGGTTGAGTACGGAAGGCCCAGTTCGCCAGCACACTGCAAAAGTTAGGAAAAGGTTCAAGAAAAAAAAATATTACAGTGAAAAACGTGATTAACTCTACAATTATAGATCACTCAGCTACTACTGCTAGAAGACATGTGCTGCAACAAACATAATGTAATACGAGAGAATGAAAATTAATTATACAAGTAGGCCAATGACATTTACATAATTCGAAATGAACTTTGTCGTAGATGTGCACAAAAAAAAAATTATGTGTGTGTATAGCCGCTAAGAGTGATAAATCAAAATAGAATGTCGGAAGTAAACCCCCTATACCCCGTTAGAATTTTCTAATGTATATAACATTTGTCGTTACTACAATGTAATCGGAGTACTTGAAAAGATCACATGTGGAGGTCAATAGCTCAAGCGATACTGAGGTGACTGGAGTCGATTCATACTGCACACCAGTATTAGTATTGCTTCCAAAGTTGAAAGGACGAAGATTATTCAACAACAGACTAGGTTGAAGAAAAATTCCAGACGGCGCATCGCACGACCCAGGAACAGACGTACCAAGACCGCTTCCGGAGTGGAGACGGAGTGGAGACGGAGCTGCGAGTTGTTTTAGCAATTGTGGAACAGACCAATTCGAAGGTAAAAGGTAATCGCAAAATATTTTTGTGGACAATGTTTCAGAACATTTGGAACAGCCCATGTATAAGGGACAGTTACAAAAGTTTTGTTACGCCGCAAACATTGTGACAGCGAAATGTGTTAAGATCTTGGTTTGCTTACTTTAGCAAGACGGAATAAGGTCAGTAGCCGGTAGTAGAAAATGCTCACCCGCCTTGCGTGATGACTGCAGCCGCTGCGTCAGCGAACTGTGTGTGAGTGAAATGGCTGTCAGACAGAGACGCAGCTAGTAAACATTTCATAACTACACTCAAGTCTGTCACAAGAGTCAATAAGACCGCGGATGCGTCAGCGGTAAAGACACATCGGGCGAACACTGCATTTTCAAGGGAACACATCCAAACCGTTTCATAAGTCATAGCTTCAGCCAATTTTATGGATAAATACTCCCACATTGAGAAGTAGCAGTCACTTGGTCTTCTGAATCGACGCGACGATGCCCAGGAGGTAGTCGTCAATTCACTGGCCAAATCGTGGTGCTCAGTCTTTGTTACAGATAGCAGTACATACGGGTAGCTGCTAGAGGCAGCTAAGAGATGGAGTCTGGTCGGGGCCATACTTCACACTAAACATCATCTGGGAAAATGGTGATCCGCTGTGCTGACGACTTCACACCTCTATCGTGGCTGCCTGAGGGCAGCGCAGTCTTCAGTGGTTGGTTACTAAAGGCCAATGTTCCTATCGTCGAGTTAGCACTCGACATCCGACTTCAGAGGGGTCCCTGCGTGGATCGACTGGCCGCTGCATAGCCAGATGAAGGGATAGGGCACTTCACAATAACAGTCTTTGCATCGCTTCCCGGCATCGCGGCGCGGTTCGGGCACTACCATCATACGAAACACCGAGGTTGCAGCTCGAAGGCGTCGCCACCTATTGCTCTAGCTCCCGTCGAGCTAGCGCCTTCATCAAACTTATGTATTTTACGGAATAAAATGTGTCAACTATAATTCTGTTTCACTGGCGTCCCTTGGCGCTCCACCAGGTACCACGCCTCATCCTGACCTAAAGCTGGGAACACACCGCTCGGCCCCAGCAGTTTCTTAACTTCAAAAAATCTGACGTTTGTAGTATTGATCCAGTTTTTTCAGGAGATTTGGTGTTATGATTTGTAACGGCAGTTTGTCAAAATTTGGTAGACAGGAAATCAACATATCTAACATACCTGCTTGATGTTCATATAAATAAAAAAAGAGTAACTGAAATCTTTTGCCGTGTCTGAAACCTTTCCAAGGGTGTAGATAACGGAAGGGGGTTGAAACTGCTTCCTCCTCCCCCACAGCCGCGTCCATGCAGTTTTTTCCTATTCGCTCATAATCCTACAGGGTTAAAGAGTCATCTTAGGTTACGGTTGTAACACTACAAGTGGCCTTTGCGATCGCCTTTTGACAACTCGAAGTTTTATTGAAAATGATGGTTTAACAGTTCATTTAACACAAAAACTGAATAAACGAATTTGTAGAGGAGAAAGTTTTCTAGAACTTCGCTCTCTTATTGTTAATAAAACTCTTCTGGGTATTGGACCGCATCGTTAATATATCAAGTATTTCACGCTCTCTTATGATTTTTTTCATAACTCGTACCATTACAGAGGTATTTGCAAAAATCACTTGATATTACGTAAACCAGGCGCTAGAAAATGTCAAGTGACTTTCCTCGCCACAGAACTCTCTCTAGCATACGCCATCTTGCTTTCTGTATTTTATGATTTTCTTATTAAAACTTAAGCTTTGTCATTTCGAAGCAATGGTGTACTGATGAATTAAGAGAAACACGTCTACATAACGTTTATGTACACAACATTGTTTGTTGGATACTATTGTATCTCGATGACCACAAACAAAAATCATGACATGTGGAGAACTGTTGTACTATTCCTTTGCTTCCTCAATGGTACCCAAAGCATTAGATCTTATCTACGGAGAAAAAGATGCGAGTTATTGGTTGTATTGAAATTTATGAGCGGTACCATAACTTGGGTTGATTTGGAAATACTGGGGTGAAATGGAACATTTGTCCATTTCAAGAAATCATCTTTGCTGCGGAGACATACTTTGGTGTAACTAATGAAAAACAACATCCATAGTCACCAGAGATACTAGTTGATACAATGATACAAAAATTGTGAATGAAAGAGGTATACACCTCCAAAAAATATTTATATTTAAGTGTAAAATTTCCCATAATATGAAAGACTGAAAACAAACTATTGCCTAGCTACTCTGGTAATACTAATACAGTTTTCTGACATTGGTATGTTAAGGGCAACTATCAGTCATCATGTGTGAAACGTTAGCTTATATTTGCTTATGTTGTTTATTAGGTAGAGGTGTAAATATGCAAAATAGTATTTTTCAGGGTGAATTGGAACTTGCTGCGAGTGTACAAAAAGAAGACTGGGCCAGCTGTCTATCAAAACTATTGCAAGATAAGCCCCCAGAAAGTTCTGAATGAAGTCAACACACGTAAAATATCTCTCAGAAATGTTTCTAAAAAATATGGAATACCTGTTAGTACACTCTCCAGGAAGTTCAACAATAAAATTCGTTTAAAAATAGGTAAACAAACCGTCTTGGCAGTGGAAGAAGAGAGGGCTTTAATCAGTGGTTTATTTAAATGTGCAGAATCGGTCAGCCAATTACGACAAGTGAGGTTAGGGATATTGTGAAGTGCTTTTGGACCGAAGTGGAAGAGTGGAAAAGAGGTCTGTTGGCAACAGGCCTGGATATGAGTGGGTGAAAAATCTGCTCTCACGTAACAAGGATCTTACAGTACGTTTAAGTGAAAATGTAAAGAGGGCTAGGGTAAAAGTTAACACTGAAGATAGAAAACTATTTCAGAAATTTGGAATAGACAGTGAGAGGTGTTCCACCTAGTAATCAGCATTAATTAAAATTAAACAGAAGTAATATAAAGGCATCCTCCACAACAAAGTTCTGTTAGATGTGTTTACTGTGTCCCAATAAACCCCTTCACATGTTTTAAATGAATTATTTATCAAAAGAGTCAGTGTTCCAAATCACCCCAACTCCTGGGGTGGTTTGGAACACAATTTAGATTAAAATATCAGGAAAGGTTTTGATAGAGGATTTTTACCCTTGCAACACATTGATGTAAGAATAACTAGAGATGTTATACTTAAATTTTCAGAGTTGTAGTGGAATATTTAGACATTAATTTTCAGTAAAAACTGCATTTTCTGTTCCATTTTGCCCCAAGTTACGGTAGTGTATTATTATGCAACATGTAACATTTATATATATGCACACCCTACATCACTACCCATTAGTGTCAGACCTAATATCTTTATGAAATTATCCCAATAAGTGTTTCCTTTGGGATACAGCATTAGTTAAAAAACTATATAATACATTCTAATTGATTGTAATTACACCTAAATGCCAGAATAACAATACATAAGTGGACCATCCATAATTTTACCCTAACTCGAAAAACTGATTAGCTATAATACAGCAAAACTTACATAGTAGTAGGCCAAAATTTTTTTTCGTTTATAATAAAAAAAGAACGTGTCACACCCTTTTTCTGTTAATAAATATAAGCAGAAGCAACTAGTTTGGGTGACACATGTTGCAATAATTCGAAAGTATAAATAAAATAAGAACAGCGAAACCAATTAGCACACATGAAACTTTAACACTCACTGATAACGAATATTTGTTTATAGACTCAATAACACTGAATCTTGCCATTAATTGCCGATTTAATAAATATAATGGGACTCTCCAAATTCATGTAAAGATTGGTCACTGATGAACGAAACAGATACACCAAATATATTCACGAAAATAATAAGTCATTTAAAAACTCGCAGAAACAACATTAAACTCATAACAGATCTGTCAAAACAGTTAATATACTCGAAGTAAACAAACAGACGCTATTTTTCGAAGTCATGACAACTACTTTGTTAGACGTACATTTAAAAAACTATTTTATAAATAACTAGCAAAACACAAACAGCATTAAATTAAAGAAATAATATGTATATTGTTTACTACCTTTACGTAATATGTAAATAACATTTACCTTGCTTTAAAATTTTAAGTGGATAAAGACATACTTGTGAACCTCGGAGTGGGAATAAAAGCATCGAACTCGCAGACGCTGGGGCACTCTCGCAGGACACTTGCAGTGACATTTACACTGACTCTTGCTCTGAGGCCATGTATCTGATATTTTGTTATTTATATGTGTGAAAGTTTGCGCAAGAGAAGAAGTGCAGTAATAGTTAATCAAAAATAAGTATAAACTCTACTACGCGTTTTCATTTCAACAAATATTACCTGCAAAATATTTACAGCGAAATAACAAGACAGCTAATGGTACACAACCCAAGATTATCACAGCAAGAAAGGCAACCGGCCAATATGAAAGATAAGTACAAGGTTTTATTGGACGTATGTTTTACATTAACTGAGTGGACTCCTCACCATAACAGCCATCCACCAGACACTTAATTGTCCAAGCCTACGTCTGTGTAGAGAACAAAAAAGATATCAGTTGGAGGAAGAACGAAAAAAGGGTGAGGGACGTCGCAAACAGTGGTATCGGGAGGTTCAGTAATGTAAGCAGATGTGAATAAATCCCTACGTGCTTCGTTACACCCTTGCCCTTACCTTACGTCAGAGTGAAGCCGTCAGATTACAAAGCGTACTTACATCCATGGCGGCTGAAGTGACGTCGCTGTACTCGCTCAACATGCAGGCGGCGAACAACACCTGCAGCGTGTAGCTGGGAGCCACGGCGAGGCCGCAGGCGTGCCACTTGTTGCCCAGGCACTCCGACGGTCCGTGCTGGCAGCTGAACATGATGTAGCCGTCCGCGTCGGCCGTCACCTGCCGACACCGGGCAATACACAGCTACATCAACCGACGATGCACGGGCCACAGTTCCAAGTCGCATTGCACGTTTTAATGACTACACGCCAGGGCATCATCTTCCACCTGGACAGACCTCTGTTTCACCGCCACAAGTCTCCCTTCAAGTATTCCCAGTTTAACAAGATGTTTGCACAGACTATCATAATACTAGCTTAAGCTCGCGGCTCCGCTCGCGTGTTGGTTGATTATGATAGATAATGCGCGAAACGTCAAATCGATTTCTTTAAAGAGATGTAGTAAAAGAGATTTCTTTTTTACTGCTTATTTATTTATTCTTGTATTTCCTTAATCGTATGCTTATCCTTACAGAGAAAGAGCTGAAGACATTGTAGCGCGCATAGACCAAAGATATGGTCTGCGGCATGACGTTTCGCTGTATATAACCTCCTTACTCTAGAGTCGCAAACGTCATTGCTGGCCTTCAGTCCCATTTTTTTAATAATGTGACGACTCTGAACGATTATATCTTCCACCCCCTTATAGCTATCGCCATGGAACTGCTATTGTGTACAACGGGAGACTTCCAACAATTACACACAGACCATTCGTTTGCGTTCTGTAGTTTTCGCTGCAGAGCGAAATATTAACACACATACACGTAGAATTTTACATACACTGATAACTTCCCATCCCAATATACTCCACCCTTTTATCATTATCAACCCTCAAGCAAGAATGCAACCAATAGACCAATTTTCAAAAAGTAAATATAATTTTCAAAGAGTGATTATTGTTCCGCATTTCGCGTTACATTCTTCAAATTACTAAATATCTATCAGATCGCTATTAAACCGTGCCTAAAAGATTCGTCTGGTATCAATTAGTAACTATACAAATATTTAAGTCTCTGCGCCTTGTCATTCGGACGTGATAAGAGTACACCGACCAGCCATTCAAATAGAGAGGGAGAGAGAGAGGGGGGGAGAGAGAGAGATAAATAGTTATCCGATCGCCATAAAACCATCCCTAAAGCCTTCCCCGGATAGACATTAGTAACTGTACAAAATTTTAGCTCTTTAAGTCTTGTGGTTCAGACATGATACACGTACACCAAACAGACGTTCACATTTATATGTATACAAAATAAATATAATTGTCAGACAAGGTTTCATTCGAGACACAATTAACGAAAATCAAAAACAGCCAGTAAATATCAAGTGTCTTTAAACCTGATAATTATAAACCAAGCGTGGCTATCATGATTCATAAAACAGATCTACAACTATACCGATTCTAACTTCGTCGCCCCTTTTGGGAATGACTCAAACTGATCCCTATTTTCTTCCAAAATCACGAAAGTTTTATAAGTTCACAGCCTCTATAACAAAGTCATTCCACTGTAGGTGAAGATGATAAAAAAAAGAACTTAACTTATATGCTGGCTGAAGTCCACTGCGTTGTGAGCTGTCTTCGGCATTCACTACAAGATTGATGTTTCAGGATATTTTTGTAAATCATAAACATGCTGTCAGTTGATATGGAAACTATTTTATTTCCATTTAAATGAATATTAAACCAGACACATAGTTGCACAATGTCCAAAATAAAAATAAAAAAATAAATAAAAAATGCAGCATCAAGATAACAGAGGCGCTTACAGGTTTGTGTCCACGAACAGAGTGACAAAACATGGCTCCACTTTCAATGGAACTATATAATAATATGAATAACAATGTTGTGCGGTTATTGAGTAACTAATGCAGGAGTGTTTGAAATACGTAAAAATGTTTAAATTGAAAATTACATTTACATTACTACTATTTAGTTTATTTTGTGTACTTGTTTCATGAAATATGTATTTAATGTGGTACGCAAAGTAAAAGTCTTGTTTTGACTCATTTTTAAAGTAACTCAATTTATTTACGTTATTACTGTTTTTGAAGTGCACACTTAACTGTTTTGGCAATATTATGAAGGTGTGCTATTATCGAGGCATGTAATTTTAATGTATTGCAATTTGTGGTCTACTTTTTTATAAATACGGATTTGTATAAAGTCGCCTTAGTTTTATCTATTTCGAAGCTAGTTCCTTAGTACCAAACGGATTATTAATTTTAGTATGTGAAAAGTGATCAGTATTTAATTTAGGTTCCAGTGATACATAAAACATGGTCTGCCCTAATTTATTTAAACAAAAGAAACATATGTCCTCATGTTGTGCAATAGTTAGAACATGAAATATTGTTCTTTTTATACAAATTAGTATCTATATAGGCTCAGCATATTCTGTAACTCAGTGTAATGCATTTTTAGTGTTTGCAGCTATTATTTACGAAAGTATCAAACATTACAAATTACATAAAAGGAAAGCCAAAGTAATGTTTAAATCAACATATTATTTCTTTAAAATGTTCCACTAATAGTGTTAATTTTATGTTAAACTGAACGCAAAAATGTGGTATTTTACATGTCTGGTGGTAACGTTTCGCTTGAGGTTTCTCAGGTTTTTGTCCATGATGTTGGCAATGACGCTGTAGGAAGCGTGCAACAAAGCAGAAACGTTACATGGTGATGACGAAAGCAAGAAGATGTGTTAAAATTTGGTTCTAATTTTTTTAAATATTTACTGTGTATACATTAACCTTTTAATGGAAGGTGACATAAATATTACACTTATATATGTAGACATTATTATCCCTAATGTATTTATCATATACATATATAGCCATTACAAGAATACTTTTTGTTGTATATTGATAGCTTTTTACTACCCTCTCTTCAACGTCATCATGAAGTACTTGACAATTGTATATAGAAAACTATTATAAGGTAATTATTTATTTTAATTGACAGCCTGTGTTATTCCTACTTCAATGTTAACATATTGCACAGTGTAATGTATGAGTAGACAACTTGTTGAAGTCTGTGGTAAATGTTCATATTTAGTAGTTATATTGTGAATAATGTTACTTGCACTACTACCATTACAAGACCAAGACAAGAAATTTATTTACCAGTTGTATTGTCTGTACACTTTTGAAGTGGTAGTAAATTAAGATAAATATAAATGCTTTTTCCTTGCACAATGATAATGAACATGACTTGCATTGAAGAACATTATTGTAAACAGTAGAGATTTAAAAATCAAATTCTGTATTACTTAGATATGATACTCAACTGTTCCAGTATGATCATGAATTATATGTTAACCAGTGTATATAAAAATATTATTGTAATCTATAAATAATAATTCTCTCTTTATATTATCAATAGTATACTAACACAAGTATTATCAATACTGACATTACTGTAACATTGATAAATAACCAAGTATCAAATCTTCTATTACTTGTACAGGTTATTCAATATCTCATTGCTATCACTTATTATATTCTAACTCGAGCTTATAAATTGAACTTTTCTGTAATACCAAAACACTACAAATTATATTATCTATAAATATTTATTGTGTTTAAAACATAGATGAAAATTTTAATTCTATTATTTTACACTTTAGTATTACAATTAAAAATCTGTAATTATATTTTATTATTATTATCATTACTTCAACATTAATTGATACATGATTGAATCATATTGTACTATACATTTACATTAGATGTATGAGCTCACTAAAAGATGTTGAACTTGCTTTCTAACACACTATATTATTGTGGAAAGTATTCTTTTATAAATAATTACAATGTTCTATGCATTCATATTTGTGGTATGAGCTAATTACAAAGTGTTGAAATTTATAATACATGATACTACTGTTAAAACTAAACCTTTAAAAATTGCAAATAACTTAAAAGTATAATATGGCAGTAATTTTGTTTTACTCGATAATGATATTTTTATTAAAATTATTGTAAGCTGTAGAAATAATACAGATTTATCAGTTTAATAAGTCATGGTTGCAAAATACTAACACTAATTATTTAAATAAGAATGGAAAAACTTGTGGAATCTGACCTAGGGGAAGATCAGTTTGGATTTAGGAGAAATGTAGCTTCAGTTATGTCTGAGTGATTGTGTAAATATAGCTGTAGCTTTTCTCGTGAAAGCTATTAGTAATTTCTTGAATAACATTTTTTTTCTTTTCTTGTTCAAATTTTTGTAAGCTTAAGCAACCAAACTGTTTAGTTAAATGAGTCCCTGGACTTACAAACTACTTAAACTTACACCAAGGACAAGACACACACATTTCACTGGGGGTATTTTCGAAACAATTTCTATTACAAATATGAAAACGTTATTAAAGTGATACAACTACTTCTGTTAATAACAGTCTACGAGGGTGGTTTGATAAGTCTGGTAAATTTGTATGAAAGAGCAGGAACCTGCACTGTTCTTGGTAAGCCTGATATAGCCACGATTATTACAGCAAGTTAAGTTGATTAGTTGATTGTTGGCTGCCAGGTGAAGTGGTCATTGTGTAGTTCGTTCCTTAGGATGGAGAATGACGAATTTCGTGCGGTCATTAAACATTTTCATTTGAAGGGTTGGTCGGTTGCCCATTCAAATGCGAGTTGGATGACGTCCATGTGGGTTCTGCACTAACACTGAAGACCATTTACTTTTGGATCAATGAGTTTAAAAGTGGTCTAAGAAGCACGGAAGATGGAGCACGCCCCGGTCGGCCCTTTGAAGTCACAACACAGGAAACCATCGATAATGTGCGTGATATGGTAATGGAAGGTCGAAGATTAACAGTTCGCTATATAGCTAACATTATAGGCATCTGAAATGAACGAGTGCATTATGTCCTCCATCAGAAACGCCATGAAGAAGCTCTGTGCGCGATGGGTGCCGCGTCTGCTCCCTTTGAACCAAATACAGAAAAGAAAGAACATTTCTGCTCAGAATATCACACTGCTCAGGCGTGGTAGTTAGTCTTGCGTTGTTCGCGAACGAACTAGTTCGGAAGAGCACTCCCACAGCCGTACTACGCGAACTAGTTCGCAGCTCCCGCGCCTCTTAGTTCGTCCCCTCCTTTTTCGAAGACTGACGGGGAACTGCGAGAGGACGCGAGAGCGCCAGAATCGCGTGATTCCCTTCAGGCAGTTATCGTCATTTCGAGCTGAGATGCAGCTCTGCTGTAGTTTCATAGTACACTGCCACAAATTTTCTTTTCTAAGGCATTCAGCAGTGTCTAAATATTACCCCCATTCCATAGTGTAAAATACTACGATTACTCTGTATCCAAAGTAGTTGAATACCATTATATCACCCATTCGTGTAAATAACTGGTTTATTTGCTTAAGTATTTGATGTCTAATTGCCAAAAATACGGGTAATAGCACACGCTTGGGCAACACTGATCATTATATAAAAGAGCTCTCATAACAAAAGCAGCAGCTCTTTTAGTAGCGGTAGCAAAAGCCAAAAGGAGCGGACGAACTAAAAAGAGTGACCAACTTCGCGGCCGAGCTGCGAACTAAAAGGAGAGCTACCGGTCTCGAACTAAAATATGCGCGATCTGTCGCAAACTAAAACATGCGAACTATTATGCCAAACGTATCTCGCTTCTTAGTTCGTTGGATTCTTTTCCGAAGACCGACGGGCAATAGCGAGAGGCACCCAGCAGAATTAAAATCACGTGTTTGCCTTCTGCTGATGAGAGCCATTTCGAGGTGAGCGTCTGCCTGTTAGATTACATAGTTCAGTGCTACAAAATTTCTGTTTTGATGTGTTCTGGACTCTGCAATATCCGACTAATAAATTCCATAATGCCAAGATATAGAGATAACTAAACTTAAACGCGAGAAATTATACACGAATTGTTTCTTTTGGTTAGCGTGATATCGTTAGCGGCTGAATCAGGCAAGCGCATGAAGCAACTAGGTGGGGGGAACTTCTCCCTCCACCTGCATGCGCAGACCACGCCGCTCAGCCGTCACTGGGATCGGACGAACTAAAAGAGCGAACTAGTTCGCGGTAGAGCCGCGAACTAAAGTGAGCGCTCCCGATCGCGAACTATTATGCGCAAGTGTAGTCGCAGTCACGGTCTGCACGGCCACTGCAGTCGGGGGTTCGAACCCCCCCTCGGGCATGGATGTTTGTGCCGTCTTTAGTATAAGCTACTTCATAAGTAGTTTGTAAGTTTAGTAACTGATGACCCCGTTGTTAAGTCCCATAGACTCTACAATCATTTCAACATATTTTGACTTTTAGCGGAGATTCATAACTGCGGATGAAACTTGGATCTAACATTACACTCCGGAGATCAAACAACAGCACAAATATTGGACGAATGATGGGGAGAGTGTACCGAAGAAGGCACAGATTGTTTTGTCAGCTAAAAGTTGATAGCCACTCTTTTGTGATCCTTAGGGAATAATCCTGATACATTATTTGGAAAAAGGCTGATCCATAACCGGGTCCTATTATGCTGCCATGCTGAATCGTTCGAAACAGGAACTCATTTGAAAACGTCCGAGATTGGCACGCAAGAAGGTGCTGTTTCATCAGGACAATGCTCCAGCCCACACAGCAGCTATCGCAAAGGCACAAGTGCACGACGTGGGATTAGAATTGGTTCCTCACCCACCCTATTCTCCATACTTGGCTCTGAGTGTCTTCTACTTACTCCCAAACTTGAAAATTTGGCTCGGTGGGGAGAAGTTTTCATCGAATGAGTAAGTGTCCGCCGCTGTGACAATTTTGCAGAGTTTGACAGCGCCTACTTTGCCGACGCAAGCTCGCTGAACCAAGTGTAGAGCCTTGCAAGGAGACTATGTCGAGAAATAAAGTGAGTTTTCACCTTTAAACCAATTTTTTATTCTATCTGTACCAGACTTATCAAACCGCCCTCATATAATACCAAAATGTCAGTGCAGTGGAATACACCTGGCTTACAATATTTTATTATTATAAATGCGCACGAAGTGCAAATACATGTCACTGTTACGTTAGTCCTAGTTGTTTCGTTTTTTCTACATGCTATCGTTCGCAGAGTTCGTGCACAGTTCACATACACAGTCTTCATTTGGTTGGTGGAAACTCTTGTTTCGACAGAATTTGTGGTGGAAGCCATGGATAGGCTAGTACATCGCGTTATTACATGACTGAGTTCATAGTTTGCCTGTTTCCATTCTTCTGTCAGCGTGGCGTCAGTTGAATAGAAGTCGCTCCAGATAGAGTTTTGCTTTTCTGTTAATACCAGAGGACCCGAACGTATCCTTCACACCCTTAATGGTTTGACAAAAAAGTTGGAGGAAAATGGAAGTTAAGTTGAATGTTCACGCATTGCTTTCTTCAGAATTAAAAGCGCAAATGAACGACCTTGATCCGCTGAATGTTGTTAGGTCAAAAAGAACGGTGTCACTTAATTAGAACCGAAGATATCGTAAAACAGACCGATTAAAATATTTAATGCAAGGACAGAAAGATACAGCGTTTTAATAAAAAATAAAGGATGGGGAGACTTAAATTAATTCTGATTCTTTATGACAAATCTGCGAATGAATACCTTTCGTTTAAAGAAAAATATGGAAATCAGTCGGATAGAACGGCCTGACCGACTGACTTTAGTTTGGAGCAAGGACATCTCCATAAGAAATATACAGCAGGAAATCGCCTCTGAGTGTAGAAAAAGGATGGTGAGAGTTATGTAAATTCTGATTCTTAAACAAAAGTGAAGGAAATCGGTCGGGTACTTTCTTCTGGCCGACTGACTTTTGTTTTAATAGATTCTTTTAATATGTAAGATTTGACACGTGCGTTTGTAAGTCTCTGTGCTTGGCAGGAGCACTCTGACCTTTTCTACGAAGCCAGTCTTGAAGGAGCTGTCTTCCCGAGGCCCAGGAATCGTTTTATGTGGCGAGACTCGATTTTTTTTCCATTGATATGAGTCGTTGACTTTCAGTTTGTCCCAGATTATGTGGATTCCATAAGTTGCTACTGGTGCTTTGGCCGCTCTAATAATGTCATCGCTGTTTTTATTGAGACTTTTTGAGGCTGTTGGATATTGTAAATAGCTTTTATGACTGCTGTTGCTCTTTCTTTCACATGAGTGCTGAACCCGAAGTCAGTGTTGTTTGCAGAGTGACTACAAAATATTTGTAGCTTGGTACCACTTCAAGTGGTTTGTCTTGTACAACCAGTGTGTCATTTGGTGAGAGTTTACCACTTCTTCTGAAAATCATCTGTTTGGTTTTGCTGTGGTTTATCTACAAGTCATTTTCCGGGTACCATGATGTGAGTTTATCTAGCACCGCCGCGGTGCAGTAGCCGAGCGGTCTAAAGCCATCGGCACAAGGAGCGTGTGTCTGATCGTGTGTGATCAACGTGCCGAGTCCACCGTGCGGCTGAACGCTCAGAGACGGAGCGACTTGAGCATACGAGACGTGTGCCTCAACGAGCTACACGCGACCGCCGCGCGCTCCAGCGATAGTTGTCGGCGGTATCAGTTGCTGGAATCACACTGTTTACCAGATCAAAAGAGTGGAGTTCCTGCTTTACCTCAATTCAGTCGCTAGTTTCCGCGCTTGTGCTCATGTTCGTTATGTCCTGTGATAGGCCCAAATAAGTAACAACAAAATACCTGTGAACATAAGACTCTTATAAAAGTTGCATTTTATGTCAATAAGTGCAATAAGTTTCATAAAAACTGTGATATATAAAATTTGAATAGGCCTTCACAACACAAAGGTTATTGCAAGAATCTCGCTTTTTAGTAAATCTTAAAAGATCATCCTTCCACGGTCAATGTTACTATTCAGTCGGAGAATATTAAGAACGTGTAAAATGCAATACGTGAAACAATAAGTGCGTATTTTACTGTAAATGAGGTGCAAACTGTCTTGTTCATAAAACGAAACCAACAAACTCACTCCTCAGGGTGGGCACTTATTTTTACTTAGCATCGAATATTATGCAGTATACTTTTTAAGAAATGTATAGGAAAGTCTTTGAGTCTATCATAAAACCGAATAAAAAAAGTATAAATAATTTTTTATGTGGAGACTTGAACCAACGCCTCAACCTCTTTTACCTCCGTAATCTACAACTTAGCCGACTACGCGAAGGCCTGCTGCATTACCAACGTGTCCTCGCCTAAGGTATTAGACGTGTCGTATATGCTACTGGGTGATATGTCGGTTGCTGACATGTAATTACAACAAATGATACAAAGGACTATTCGTGTTGATAGATCTTCAGTCCGCCTTGCCTTGAATCAGCAGATTACTGTAATACGGAAATTTTTTAACCTCATATAAGACGTTTCCACTCATTTATTCCAACAAATAGTACCTTAATGGCCGGTTTCCGAGAGATTCTCAATTTACTCAATTACTTTTACTCGCTTTGAAATGTCATACATTCATAAGACCTAAGCCTTATACATAAAAACCACGAAATACGACGGCCAATATGGCGTCTTGTCTCTCTACCGAAAAGAGCTGCCCCCTCCCCCGGTAGCCACGTGGTGTGCTGTCAGTGGCGTTCTCCCACCTTACTGGTGATCGTTCAGACGCTCGTTGAGAACATGTGGCATGCTTGATACTGCCCCACACGATGGGAAAGCCTCTCCAACGCGCGGTTCGCACGTTGTGACGTCAGAAACTCGCCACGTTGGCCACACTCGTTCAGATATATGCTCCGTGTGCCGACAGCTTAAGGCACCTCGCTGCGGAGCGCACGGTTGCTCGCCGTCGGAGGTTCGATTCCTCCCTGGAGCATGAGGGTGTATGTGTTGTCCTTAGGTTAGTTTACCTTAGTTTAAGTAGTTTGTAAGCTACTGACTGATGACCACGCAGTTTGGTCCGTATAGGGTGTTACACAAAGAAAGAAAATATGTTATGTGGACATGTGTCCGGAAACGCTTAATTTCCATGTTATAGCTCATTTTATTATTTCTCTTCAAATCACATTAATTATGGAATAGAAACACACAGCAACAGAACGTACCAGCGTTTGTATCTCAGCCGTCTACAATACGAGCAGGAAGAGTCTCTACATTTGGTACCGGGGTTGCGTAGACAAGAGCTTTCAAATGCCCCCATAAATGAAAGTGAAGAGGGTTGAGGTCAGGAGAGCGTGGGTGCCATGGCATTGGTTCGCCTCTACCAATCCATCGGTCACCGAATCTGTTGTTGAGAAGTATTGCAGGTGTCCTCGTCGTTCTAGGTCTTCCCCAGTCGCGAGTCATAGGCTAGAATGTTCCGTGCTCCCTAAGACGCCGATCAATTGCTTCGAACGTCGTCCTGTCGGGACACCGTTCTGGAAATCTGTCTCGATACAAACGTACCGCGCCACGGCTATTGCCCTGTGCTAATCCATACATCAAATGGGCATCTGCCAACTCCGCATTTTTAAACACTGCACTGACTGCAAAACCACGTTCGTGATGAATACTAACCAGCTGATGCTACGTACTGATGTGCTTGATGCTAGTACTGTAGAGCAATGAGTCGCATATCAACACAAGCACTAAAGTCAACATTACCTTCCTTCAATTGAGCCAACTGGCGGTGAATCGAGGAAGTACAGTACATACTAACGAAACAACTGGGTATTTTGGCAATTGTCTGCACGAATTATTTCAATTTACATTTAAAGAGAAGTACTAAAATGAGCTCGAACATGGAAATTAAGCGTTTCCGGACACATGTCCACATAACATATTTTCATTCTTTGTATGTGAGGAATGTTTCCTGAAAGTTTGGCCGTACCTTTTTGTAACACCGTATATATATATACAGCACTTATGAAGCTCTTCCTGGTAATCTGAAGCCTTTACCATGTCATCTGCGTAAAGGAGGAGTGTTTCTGAGCTCTCCCTAAACAATCTTCTTGATGTCTACCGTTATGATGTTGATGAGTGTCGTACTTCTTGGGGCTCCTTGTAATACTACATTTGCCTGTGTTAAAGTCCTTGATAAAGTGATATCGTCCGATCTTTATGATTTGGTTGTATTTTAGGATGCCTCAGACAACTTTTGTTATCGGTTGATTGTTGCCGATTAGCAAGCTGACTTTGTGAATAAGTGTCTTTCTATTAATGGTGTAAAAATCTTTGCTATTGCCTACAAACACTGCAATATAGTCTTTTCCTTTGGTGCTTGCTCTATTAAGTAGTTCACGGCATGACAGGTGTTTCTTCCTTTTTTGAATCCAAACTGGTTTTCTGATATTCGGGCCTCTACTTCAGCTGTGAGTCTGTTGGTTATTAATTCCATGATAATTTTGGATAACGAGTTTTCGAGGCCTCTGTATGAGTTTTGGTTGTTGTTTTCTCCTTTCCCTTTGTATAGTAATCACTGATGTTCTCCATTTTTCTGTATTTTTCCTGTGCTCAAGCAGTTGTTGAGTAGCTCCATTCAGTAGTCTTTCACGAGGTGATAAGCATTCTTGAGGTGCTCACTAAATATGCCATCTGGTCCTGCAGCTTTTTTCTTATTACATTTTGTTAGTGCCTGGCGTATTTCTTGTGTTACTGTAAGTGTGGGAGTTTCTGTTGTTCCTTCTGTGCTATTTTCCTAGACTGTTTCTTTTTGTTGGTGGTTTAGGATAACATCAAAGTGGTTTTCCCGTATGTTCATGGAGATTTTTTATTTCTGGTGGTCTTGATTTTCTGAGTGCTACAAATGGGTCTCTTTGAGCACGTTCTGCTTGTCGTCTAGCATCTTCTTCTATGTAGTCCGCCTTCTTTTTCTTAATTAGGGTTTTGTACAATGTTCGCTACCTTGCATTGATGTTTTTGCTTCGTTTTGTTTTAACACTGTCTTTTGTCGTTCGTCGTAACATTCCTTATCGGACCATGGTTGCGACTTCCTAGCCTTCATACGTCTAACAATAGCAGAATTGTAATCGTATCGTCCAAAGACGTTTTTAGAGCAGAAGTTAATTGTAGGCTGATGTGCTCAAATTCGAAAGGAACTGATTACATTTGCGTGCTCGTTAGATAGTTGCATGTTGCGTGAGTTACAAGAGTTCTTTTTCTTTTCTTTTTTGGTTGTTTTCTTTTATTTTTTAGCGGATTTCGAACATTGTAATATATTCAAAACTAGACACTAATTTTACATTTTTGGAGAGTCGCTGCTTCATCTCCTTGTAAACGCCCTTTTTACCTTGTACTTGTTTTTCTGCCTTGATTGTGCCTATAATGGTTTTTTTCAACTTCTTGTCGAAAATCAAAATATATACCTTCAAGAATGCGACGCGCTAATCTAAACAGCTCCTCAACAGTTTAAACACTTACATATTAGTTATTTGCAGCTGTACGTTTTCTTTTCCAAACAATTAGCTCACCGCCAAAATATGTCGATATATACGTTTATAATATTTCTGAAGCTGAAGTACGAAATGAAGCAGCCTCTACTGAAATATTTGAATAATTGCGAGTGGAAACATTCAGACATTGCTTTTATGCGACAGTAATATTATGAAGCAGTGGTTAAGCTTTTCTGATTCTCATTAAGAGCCGAAGTTTCGAAGCTCATTAATTGTTCAATATAACTAACCACTGTAATTCATAGTTTTGTCTGTCATGTGTCAATTAATAGGATCAAAGTTGTCGAGCCTTGAAACACGAGTAATCGCGCCCAGAACAAATTTTAAACCTAAAATTAATCACAATAATAAGGAAGATACCAGGCTAGCCTGCAGTATATGACTTTGTGGATTTCAAGAAGGCGTATGTCTTAATCCACAGACTCGCGTAATTTAGAATTCTTGAAGAAAAACGATTGGATTGGAAAATACAGAATATCATTCATCAGACATTAACAAATACAAAATCCAAAGTGAAATTAATGGGAAAACTTTTAAAACCATTCGAGACAAAAACTACGGTTAGACAAGTGGTGGGTTATCGCCTTTGTTGTTCAATGTAGTTCTAGAAAGAGTCATGGAAGACTGAGAAAAGAAGCTCAAAGAAGAAAATTGCTGGAAACCAGGTAAATTACTGGGTAAATAAAAAGAACCAGAAGAACAAGAAGAACTGAAAATGAACCATCTTTACTTAGCGTATTCTTTTTTGGGAGCTTTACGACTATTAATAATAATTATTATCACCGTAATAAATACTTGATTTTCGTAACATGTCTCTCTTACTTCTCGTCATCCTTTGCAAATCGAAATGAGGGATTTCCGGATTGGGTTTTTGACAGCTGCTACAATTTATAGCGCCACAAAATCTCCGAATATGGCCGCAGTTTGAAAATACGCATGCAATATACAATCATCTATATATCTTTACATAAAAATGAATGTTTGTCGGTATGTCCTCTATGAGTTCATAAACCATTCATTCGATTGCAACGAAACTTTGGTGAACTGTTCACGGTACGACACGAAAATTTGTGACACAAAACCAAAAGAGCACGATACATACCTCAAGAGATATGATGTCATAAATAATGAGAGGCCAACGCGTAAGAATACCCAGATTTATGAGTCAATAATTGGAAAATGGAAGTAGTTACGGACCTGCAACAAAGTTTGCATGTAATTTCGAACGTTTATGTATGAATCGTTTTGTAACCTCCTACCCACATTCACAAAAGATGAAACGAAAAGAATTCTACCGCTCACAAAAGTTTCGTTGTAGATGCCGTAAAACTGTTGCATCAGACACGACCTTGTATCCAATAAAGTAAGCATTACAGATTTGCATGTTACTATTTATTTTTGTCTGCAATTCTCACGTAATTATCTTGCATCCAAAATTAAACAATATTTTTTCTTAATCTATATAAAAGCGAAAGGACACTCACTCACAGACTAAATACGAAATTTCGAAAACTACTTCACCTATGAACCTGAAATGAATGTAGTTTATAGGTAGAAAATATTCACCTAAGAAAGTATTTTGCGATAGGTGCATAGCGGAGCATACTTCTACAGACTCACGAAATCTAAAGTTTCATTCCGATCTTCACGAAATTTCGCACGCGTGACCTTCAAAAGAAGAGGAAGGTCACCGTCTACCTCAAGTTTCATACGATGCATGGGGGAGGATACTTTGCAACATAAAAATGGATCTCTAAATACCTTTGTCGCGCCGTAATTTGAGAACGGCTCGACCGATTTCAGAGATCCTTTTTCTTTTCGTTATTCTGAAAAGAAGGGTTGTATGAAGTAAAACTGAAATATTTCAGAACAACAAAGTGCGTTTTTAAATGTGATTCTGTGAGTCTATTGCACAGAAATCTATAGTTTTGTTCCGATATTGATGAAATTTGGCACACTCTACCCTAAAAACAAGAGGAATGTCACTGTCTGTATAAAATTTCGTTCGGTGTATGGTGGAGGATACTTATCATACGGAATTTTTCAAAATGCATGGTTTTTCCCCAATCTTTATGAATTTTTGCACACATGACCTTTAAAACAAGAGGAAGATCACTGGATACATAAATTTTTGTATGGTACATGACAGATTGTACCTTGCAGAAAGCTGTGCCGAGAGAGGGAAAGATGGAAACGAACAGAGAGATGAGAGAGAAAGAGGTGGATTCAGAGAGAAGGGGGAAGGGGATGTGGACTGCGAGAATGTAGGATAAATAAACAGCCGGACAACGCCGGGTGTCAGCTAGTTTGTTGTATTTATACAGCCCAGCCGCTTTGCGTCTCTGCATTTGCCAAGTTGCGGAAATTACCATGCAGTTTGGTGACTCTTTATGTTAGACACTTACTGGGCCAGGACCAATTCCAGGTGGTCTATTGCCATTCGTCTTTCGATCAAGAAAGTTTTTTAAAAAAATAAACAAATTCAAAAAGAAGAGTAAAATAGTTGTTGTGGGACATCCACAGCTGTTACTGCAATTGTCCATGGTGACTATATCTGCATTGTTCACTGGTTAGGCGATTGCGAGACTGGAGCTAGTTATAATTACTACTGAAACGGATGTATTCACAATGAAAAATATGTGTGTTTGATGCCGCGTAGTTTTGGCCCACTTCAGGTTACGGTAGTAGCACTAAAAGTGGGCCTTTGCTATCGTCTTTTGACAGTTCGAAATTTAAATGAAAATAACAGCTGAACCATTCATCTGACACGAAAATTGAATAACCTAATTGGTAGAGGGGGGAAATTCTCTATAACTTCGCTGTTTTGTGTTTTTTTTTTTTCATATCTTGCATCGTTGCAGAGATATTTGCAAAAATAACGGCGATTTGACGATGTCTGTCTGGCTGTACGTGTTCCCACTTTCTAGGTCGAATCGTTCAACTGATCGGCACCAAATTTTACAGACATAATTGTTGGCTACCAGAGACTAGAACCTCGCTTTTTCAAATATTTCGGACAAGAAATATGTTAGTAATACCAAAAAAATCCGTTTGTAATGTAATTTTAATTGCAAATAAACCGTTCATCTGACGCGAAAACTGGATAAACGAATTTGTAGAGGAGATCATTCTCTACAACTTTGTTCCCTTATGTTTTTTTCATATCTCGTATCGTTTGAGAGATATTTGCAAAAATAACGGAGTTTTGACACTCCCCATTGAATTAACGAAAGCCAACCGTTCGGAGATGTCACGTGACATTTCTCGCGCAGAACTCTCTCTGGCATACGCCACCTTCCGTTGCGTATTTGATGATTTTCTTATTATAAGTCACACGTTGTCATTTCAAAGCAATGGCGCACTGTTGAATTAACAAAAACACGTCGTTCTTTGTACGATAAATGATAATCTACAAATGCCATATTAGCATCAGTTAACAACGGCCGTCAATAGTATGAGATTAAGGAACCTAACTCGTAACGGTTAGACGTAGCCTAGTGGTAAACGAACGACCGCGAACCACAGATCTACCATATGAAAAATAATAATAATAAAAAAATAAATAAAAAATAAAAATAAAGAGTTGTCAATGTGTTGGACATTTGAAGCTAAAGGTCAGTGGTTCGGAACCCGCCACTACGTAATTTTTTTTTTCTTAAAAGGGTTTCAGACACTCTTCTTAAGTACTTTCTTATTATTTAGATTATTATTTTGGTCCAAAATGTTTGCAAAAACTTATAAAACTACAAATCTAAAGTGGGCCGTAAAAATGTCAGTACGATTTTTTTTTTTTATTATTTTTTTTTATTTTTTTTTTATTTTATTTTTTTTTTTTTTTGGAGTAATTTGATCTTATAAGGACTCTGTTGTCTGAACATCTGCAGCTGAGTATACTGAACACTGGAAAGACCGGCTTCAGTCTGACGCTTGCTTCATTATCATACATACGACCGGTTTCGGACATTTAAAATCGCATTATCAGTTCCCGTTGGAAGCCTGTTTACGTCTACATACATACTGCGCAATCCACCGAAAGGTGCGTGGCGGAGGGTACTCAATACCACTGCATACCATTACTAGTTACTTGTTTTTCTGTTGCACTCCCAAATAGAACGAGGGAAAAACTAATGCTTGTTTGCCTCCGTACGCGACCCAATCGCACTGATCTTATCTCTGTGGTCTTTACGCGAAATGTAAGTTGGCGACGGTAAAAACGTTGTGCAGTGTGCTTCAAATTCCGGCCCTCTAAATTTCTTCCACAGTGTTTCTCAAAAAGAACGTCGCCTTCCCTTCAGCGACTTCCACTTATTCTCCGAATAAACCGAAGTTGTAATTGACGGAAAGTCGAGTAGAACTGAAGTGACATCTGGCGTTCCTCATGGAAGTGTTATAGTGCCCCTACTGTTGCTTTTATTTTTATTTTTAACGATTTAGGAGACAACTATGTAGCTCTCTTAAACTGTTAACGGATGATGCTGTCACTTTCCGGTTTGGAAAGTCACCAGAAGATCAAAAGCAACTGCAAAATGACGTAGATTAGATATTTGCATGGTGAAAAAAATGACAGTTGAACCTTACTAATGATAAGTGTGAAGTCATCTATATGACTACTACAAGAAGCCCGTTAAACTTCATTTACACAATAAATCAGTCAAAACTACAGGTCGTAAATTCAACTAAATACCTAGGAGTAACAATTACAAACAGCTTACGTTGGAAAGATGTTTGTAGTAAGCACTACAAACTTAACTGAGACTTAACTACGGGGTCATCTGTCCCTAAACTTACAAACTACTTATGAACTAGCTTATACTACAGACGGCACAAACATCCATGCCCCAGGGGGGATTCGAACGCCCAACCGCAGCGGCCGTGCAGACCTGACTGGCACACCGCAGACCGCTCGGCCACTGCGACCGGCGTTGGAAAGAACACATAGAAAATATTATAGGGAAACCGAACCAAAGACTACGTTTAGTTGGCAAAACGCTTAGAAGATGTAACAGTTCTACTAAAGAAACTACCTACAGCAGATTTGTGCATCCTATTTTGGAGTATTGTTGCGTATTGTGGGATTACCCCAGACTATTTAGAGAAAGTCCAGAGAAGGGCAGCTCCTTTTGAATTATCGCTATATAGGGGAGACAGTGTCACGGTAATGATGCACGAGTTGGGGTGGAAATCATTAAAACAAAGGCGTTGCTCGTTGCGAGGAGAGGTATTTGTGAAAATTTTCACCAACTTTCTCTTCCGAATATCATGTTAGCACCCACCTACATAGAAAGACATGACCATGAAAATAAAATAAGGGAGAACACATCGAAAATAGAAAGAACTAGGTGTTCCTTTTTCCCGCGATCTATTAGAGACTGAAACTGTAGAGCAGAGCTTTTCAAACTGGGTGTCGCGACACCCTGGGGTCTCGCGTAGTAGTATCAAGGGTGTCGCGAGACTAACAAATTTAGACTCAAAACAAAAAAACTTGTCATAAAATAACATAAAATATCCTTCTCTTCATACTACCCTGAAGACTCGCCTGCAGCTAATCATCCTTCTCTTCTTTCAGTGCACCACAGATCACATATTAATTGCATGCTCAGTCGCTAGGCGGCAGCTCTGCTTCATCAGCAGTAGACACACAGGGTTCGTGCAGGCAGCTGCCAGTTGCCAGATTGCAGCAAACTGCGCATGCGCAGAGCTGCTGCTGATACTCGTTAACAGCTCTTCCCATGCGCAGTTTGCTGGAACTGGCAGCTGCTTGAACGAACCTTCACTGTAGTCTGCTTTCCTTCTCAAAACGCAGCACCTGAGCGTTTTTAATGGATTTATCAAAGCCACGTCACACCCTCGCTAGCGTTTCTTACAATTTAAATGTCAAACAATGACACAGTGGCTGTAAAAGCCGTCACAGATAGTAAAAGCAGTCACAATAGTCCACTGACTAAAGCTATTCAGTAGCGATGTTTAGTATGGAGTATGGCCGGGTGATTAACGGAGAGTAGTGTATTTTAAATGCAGTGATCGTTGGTTGGAACCCTGGTATACGTTAATATTTTTTCTCTCAGTTTCCTGTATGTAACAGATTCTGGGACCAGAAATGACATTCATATTCTTACTTGTCACAAATACTTATCCATTTTTTCCGAATATGTCGGGACTTTGGAGATCGTGGTGAAGGAAAAACCTAACAATACAACTTAAGTAATAATTCATCACTTGTCATAAATACATCCTCTTTATTTCTGAAAATAATGTGTTAATATTGAACTGAAAGGGAACAGCCACTGTGCTGTCTAAATCAGAAATCCGAGCAGCTAATCTCCAGATGCCGTTTTCAATAGATCCTATAAAATCGTATCTGGCCCTAACATGTATACACGACAGCGAAAAACGGTTTCCGAAATTCAGTTTTCGTATTTCTGAAGTTGGGTCGCATGTAAAAGAAGCAAGTGTTACTATGTTAGTTAGGCATTGTTGTCTGCGGTGTTACTCTGTTGTACATCTCCGTAGTTCCTAATGTTTCCTTTTCTTCCGGTGAGTGTACGTAATTGCTGCAGTCATGATCAACATTAAACATGTCGATGCGGACGAGGATTTCAGTTTCGTTTACAAACTACATTTAAGCGAAACCTTATTTCCGTCCCCCCCCCCTACCATTTGTTTTCATATCAGTCAAAGGATGTCGCGCAAAAGTGTAAGCTATGAAAGGGCGTCGCCATGAGGGAAAGTTTGGAAAGCACTGCTGTAGAGAAACAATATAAAAACGTTCGATGAACCCTCTGCCATACACTTCAGTGTGACTTGCAGAGTATCTATGTAGATGTAGAAGTCGACCATTTTCCTTCCCCGCGACTGTCCTTACATGCTCGTTCCATTTCATTTCGCTGTGCAGCATAACGCCTAGATATTTGAGTCGATTCTGTCAAGCGGTTAAATTACTAATCCTGTTTACGAAAATTACGGGATTGTTCTGCATCAGCTTACATGTTTGTACATTTAACGCTGCCATTCCTCAGACCACCTAGACATTTGTTCCAAGTCATCCTTCATCCTACCATAATGACGACACCCTCCTGTACACCACAGCATTATTAGCAAACAGCCACGGATTGCAACTCACTCTGTCCGTCAGTTCATTTATATAGACAGCAAATAATGATGGTCCCACAAACTTCGCTGGGGCATTCCTAACGGTCTCTGATGAAATCTCGCCATCGAGGACAACGTACCGGATTCTATTAGTTAAGACGTCTTCGAGTCAGTCACATATTTGGATACCTACTCCATATGCTCGTACCTTCGTTAGCAGTCTGCTGTGCGGGAACCGTGTCGAATGCCTTTCGAAAATCGAGAAATACGCAGTCTGCGCGTTACCCTTCATACATAGCTCGCAAGATGTCATGAGAGAAAAGAGCAAGTTGTTTTTCGCGCTATCGACGCTTCGTCAAGCCGTACTGATGCATGGACAGAAGCTTCTCCGTCTCAAGGAAATTTACTGTATTAAGTGGCCCGTAAACATCCAAAATGCTTGGTGAACCTCACGTGAATGACGAGAAATGTGACTGTGATTCACGAGATTTCACTCTCACCGGGTACTTGTGCTTGGCAGCCCAGTGGATTGACTGGCTTGCTTGATTGCTGTGATTGGTCCCTTGCCTTGATACTAACCAATCAGCCACCACCGCATGGGTTTGTTTTGTATGCGCCCGTGTTTCCTTTGTGTAAATAAGTAGCGGCCAGTAGCGTTTTCAGAAATGGCCTTAGTGAGCGAAAGAGAATAAACATTACAATTTATTTCTCTGCGTACAGGGAATTTACGGAGCTGTGGAAGGTACGCAGCAGCGAACTCTGTGGTACTATAACGAAGTGAAATTTTTGGAAGATCAAGTTTGCATAACTGTATCCTTCTTCTCATTACGAAGCCGAATTAATTCCAGCAAGTCATTAAATATGTTACTATCCATCAGTAGGAAATTCCTATAATCGCCTGGTTCTGTAGGTAACTTTTCGGACAGCAGATTTTCGTGGGTGTACTTCTCTAGTAATTTCAACCATTCCTTGATCCATCGACATCTTCTTCTTGTTATTTTCATATACAGAGTTAAAGCCAATACAACCTTTATCTGCATCAGTAAGCATTTTCACTGTACTGTTAACAGCTGTGGCGTAACTAAGGGGGGGGGGGATGAGAGGGATACAACCACACCCAAACGCCACCAACGCCCACCCCCCCCCCCAAAAAAAAAAAAAAAAAAAAAAAACCGAGAGAGAGATCGGATAACAGCAATCTGGTAAAGGCAAAGATTGGAAACTTGGGGTATTTTACCATAAGTTTTCATTGGATGGGAGTGAATTAGTTTCTTCAACGGAAGTGGCAGATGTATCCCCCCCAAAGCCAAGTCCTAGTTACGCCACTGGTTATCAGTAAACTGTGATTACAATTGAAGTTGAAGAAATAGTCGGCACACAAGCGCGGCAACGTCTACGCATGTGCTTGTCAAGCACGCGCTCCGCCGATAGCGTTTTTGCCAAGTAGGCTTGATGGTCTACGGCCTCCTTTATAACTTGTTGATTTGTTTAGGAACCTGATGATGGAATTTAACATGCCGGAAACCGGTCGAATATGAGGTAATAAGCAAGTGTGCAACTGAAGTGGATTTGTCCTCTACGATTTCTTTTTATAAGGAGTTCCAAGCACTCCTTGGACTTTTTTAAGAACTAAGGAGTTTCTAAGGATTGTAACCGCGTGAGTATCTCCATGTAGCCTTACACGCCGAGTCACGGATAGTGAGCCCGCTCCCCGTCGGAGGGTTTTTATCATAACCTAATTTAAGTAGATGACATAAAAGTTTTCTGGGTGTTGTACCGCGTCATGATGTAAGAAGGCTACTACTTAAATAACCGACGTTTCGGCCAACGTTACAGTGGCCTTCATCTGGGTGTACTGATGTGAGTTGTTTGTTACTATACTTTATATTTACTTTCAATTAGACATTACGTCATATATTTTTTTTTAATCATCCATGTTATGGTGGATTTTTGGCGGAAGAATGGAAACTTTATTACCATAGGATGCTGAGGTGGAGGGAGTGGGGGTTATCCGTTGCCTATAGCTGCTTGCATAGCGAGACATGATTGGTGTTCATTGGCGAATGGGGTGAGGGCTTCCGTTTCTCTCCTGCTGGCCGTGGGCCGCGCGGCGGCAGTTGCTTACTAGTGACGCTCGCGTGTTGTGTTGTCAGTGCGGCCTATTTCGCTGTGATGGCTGGTAGCCAAGAGGGGGCAAGCCTGAGTCCATATTCTCTGTTCATGTTATTAGGATGTTTTACAATTTCGATGGCTTCCCTTATCTTGCGTTTAACCGTCTCTGGTTGCTTGGCGAGTATTCTGTCATCGTTAAATTTTATCCTTTTGCTGCAACCTTGCTGGTGTTCGGCTACTGCAGATTTATTGTGTTGGCCTAATCGAATGTAGCGTTCATGTTCGCGTATGCGCATTGTTACTGTCCTCCCTGTCTCACCTATGTATACTTCCCCACACTCGCATTCCACCTCGTATACTCCTGATGCATGTAGTGCTTCGATCTAGTCCTTTGTGGAACCAAGTACATTCTGGATCTTGTGACTACTATAGAAGAAAGGCTGGACACCAACCCGGCCAAGATGTTTAGCAATCCGAACTGTGACGTTTTTTACATACAGTAAGCGTGCTGCTGGATGCTTTTTATTGAATTCCTGCCTACTGCTGTTTCTTTTATTTGTGTCCATGGCGGTGTGAATCACTCTATGGTTGTAGCCATTGGCCAGAAATGTTGTTTCTAGTTTGTTGAGCTCAGCTGTTTTGTAAAAAAAAATGACTTAATGTCTAATTGAAATTAAATCTAAAGTGTAGTAACAACCAGCTCACAACAGTATACTCAGATGAAGGCCACTGTAACGTCGGTTATTTAAGTAATAAGCTTCTTATATCATGACGCGGTATAACACCCAGAAAACTTTTGTCATCTGACTCTGGCCGCGGAAGCCTACATAATTAATTTAAGTAGTTTGTAAGTAGGGACCGATGACTTCCGCAGCTATTTCAATATGTGCAAATATTTGTAATCCTATTGGAACAAATAACTGCTATAGCCATCAGTCCCTACTTAAACTAACTTACACTAAGGATAACATACACAGACACATCCATGCCCGAGGGAGGACTCGAACCTCCAGCGGCGATGTTCGTCGAGTCCGCAGCATGACGCCTTAGACCACGCGGCTCAGCAGTTTGGTCGCTTAGCCTTACAAACATTTCAACTAAGGAGTGTAAGCAGCCCGTACAGACCGTGATGTCTCCAGCCTGCAGCAGTCGCGCGGCTTTTCATACCGCTGGTACCCTTTCAGGCCTTCTGGCTACAATTGTGTACATAACTTTTACAGTGTCTAACAAGGAAAGTACTTGAGCTCGAACAAATATAAATACGTGTGAGAGGTAATGTGAAGTTCCCTTATTGCACTAGTGGTACTCGCGCACCTGCAAAGCTGTGCAGTGGTCCGTTAGAGGGCTCTGCGAGTGCCACGCCGCACTACACCTCGACCTGCCGGTACGCCAGTAGTGACGGTGCAGTGTGCCTCTGAAGTTGCGTTTTGTGACGTTATTTGTGTAGTGTAGCGTCGTATAGGTCAGCGATTGGTAATCAATCCTGCTAATATAGTGTGACTGCTTGAGTTGAAGTTACGAAGAAACCTTCGTGAAGATGATATTGGTGTAGAAGATGAATCATTCGCATGTTATGTGGTGTCTATTATAGTGTTTCTAGTGTATGCTCATCTTTCTGCACTATAATAGATACCAGAAAACATGCGAATGATTCATCTTCTACACCAAGACCATTTTCACGAAGAAGGGCTCTTCGGAATTTCATCTCTACCAATCGCAATACATCAGCAGGATTAATTACCAATCACCGACCCATCTGACGCTTCATTACACAAATGACGTCACAAAACGCAACTTCAGAGGCACACCGCAGTGTCTCTACTGGTCCCGACTGGCGTACCGGCAGCTCAATGTGCAATGCGACATGGCACACACAGAGGCCTCTAATGGGCGACTGCAGAGTTTTGCAGATGCGAGAGTATCGCTAGTGCAATAAGGGACCTCTTCATTATCTGTCACACGATCTTGGTATATTTGTGTTTGTTCGAGCCCAAGTACTTTCCTTGTAAGATAGATCAGAAACATCTTTTCTCAATGACTATGAGTGTTCAACCTTTCCATCGTGCACACTTATTGTCAACTGCGGAAGATCTCTCCAAGAAACAAGCAGGTTGTGGGTTACTTGTATTTCACTGTACAACTGGAAATTAGTAGTAATTATTTTGCGTGGCAACTACTGAATGATCACTTTATTTAGTACAAAAGTTAGTTCTACAAAATTAATTATTTTAGTCCACAAAAAGGAGCCTTGCTTTTCAGCATATGCAATTTTGTAGTTTGTAAATGGCTGCATACAACAACGTAAATCTTGCATCTAAAATCATTAAAAACGTAAATTAAGATGAATACAGCAAAAAGAATAATTTCCTTCCTCCAGAAAAAAAATCAGGTCTGAAAGGGTTAAATAATTTTAGTAATTTTATCAGAAAAAAGCGACTCAATAATTCAGAACATGCAGTTCATTGTGTTTCATTTGTAGATTTTTAAAATGTTCAAATGTTTTTAAGCTCATGTAACTTAACTGCCATTCTGGGTTAGCCGCCCTCTACATAAGCTTAAGTATTGTGTTATGAGTGGGACAGTGAACAAATGGTTTAAATCATACTTAACAGGAAGAATGCAGAAAGTTGACATAAGCAGATCACATGACACAGAAGAAACAATTAATTCCTCTAACTGGGAATTTATCAAAAATGGCGTCCCATAAGATTCGGTCTTTTGACCTTTGCTGTTCTTAACATATATTAATGACTTGCCATTCTATATTCACGAAGATGCTAAGCTAGTTCTTTTTGCTGACGATACAAGTATAGCTATCACGCCTGAGAAACAGGAATTAATTGATGAAATTGTAAATGACATCTTTCAGAAAATTATAAGTGGTTCTCTATAAATGGGCACTCATTAAACTTTGATAAAACCTAGTATATACAGTTTCATACAGTAAATGGCATGACACCATTAATAAATTTAGACTTTGAACATAAATCTGTAGCTAAGGTAGAATATTGAAAAATATTTGGTGTTTACATTGATGAGGGATTGAATTGGAAGAAACACATTGAAGATCTGTTGAAATGTTTGAGTTCAGCTATTTATGCTATCATGGTAACTGCAAATTTTGGTGACATACATGTCAGTAAATAAGCTTACTATGCCTACTTCCATTCATATGGGATCTTATTCTGAGGCAATTCAACATCTAGTAAAACGTATTCATTGCACAAAAGCGTGTAATCAGAATAATCGCTGGAAGCCACCCAAGATCATCCTGCAGACATTTATTTAAGGATCTAGGGGATCTTCACTGTAGCTTCACAATATGTATATTCACTCAAGAAATTCGTTATTAACAATCTGACCCAATTCAAAAGTAATAGCAGTGTGCATAGCTACAACAGTAGGTGAAAGGGTGATATTCACTATTGAAGGTTAAGTCTAACTGTGGCACAGAAATGGGTAAATTTTACTGCCAGAAAAGTCTTTGGTCACTTACCAAATAGCATCAAAAATCTGACAGATAGTCAACTGGTATTTAAAAAGAAATTAAAGGGAATTTCTGAATAGCTACTCCTTCTACACTTTACATGAATTTTTAGATAAAACTCAAAATATTATAAAATAATTTAAAAAAATGACAATTAACTAATCCTTAAAATATTGTCGTGTATAGACACCATTTACTAAACTGACACGTTCGACATCAATACGAAATGTCGTATATATGATCCATGGAACAAGTATTAATGTAATATAATGTGTACAGTATGGCTAAACTCTTCTGCAGGATATTAAACTTAAGGAGAGGCATTGAATTAAAATTTATGCCGTGGCTGGGATTCGAACCTGGGACCTCCTACGTACTCAGCTAATACAGAATTAAATTATATGGCGTAGAGGGAGATGTAGTCCGTGTAGTTACTTTGGCTACAACGCCGTGATAGCTGAGTGGTCTAAAGCACCTACCTAGTAAGTAGGAGTTCTTGGGTTCGAATCCCGGCCATGGCATAAATCTTAAATCAATGCCTCTCCTTATGTTTAATACGTTTGGTATAACAAGACAATGTTGTCCAAAGGAATTGTATCATTTGTTGATAAATTATATCTTCTGCAGGAATTCAGGCATGTCGGAGACTCACGTTGGCCTTCCCGAAAGGCACGAGCACAGGCCGCACCAGCTCCGGGTCCCTGAGGACGGCGGGCAGCAGTTGGTTGATCACAAAGTCGCGCGATTCCGGGCACTTCGACCCATAGTACACCGTGACCAGCACCGGCGAACTGCTCGCCACCTGTAGACAAACAGCGCCGACAACACGTCATTAGCAAAACTCTGCCACCGATCTCTCATATTAATTACTAGCTGAAAACACGACAGCGCCAAGCTACTTCGTTATTTTAGTCTTAAGGAAGTCAATCTGTCATTCCCTTATAATATTTATAATCAGAACAGCAACCAGCCACATGTATTGTAGAATTTTTTTTCTTAATCCTTTATAGGAGAAAACTTTTTCTTCTGAAATTCTTATGTTGTCGTTGTAGTCTTCAGTCTGGAGACTGGTTTGATGCAGCTCTCCACAATACCCTATCCTGAGCAAGCCTCTTCAACTCCATATAAGAACGGCAACCTACATCTGTCTGAATCTGCTTACTGTATCCATCTCTTGGGCCTCCTCTGCGGTTTTTACCCCATACACTTCGCTCCAATGCTAAATTCACAATTCCTTGAAGTCTAGAATGTGTCCTACCAATCCATCCCTTCTTTTAGTCAAAGTATGCCAGAAATTCCTTTTCATCCCAATTCTGTTTAGTACCTCGTCATTAGTTACGCGATCCACCAACCTAATCTTCAGCATTCTTCTGTAGCACCACTTTTTAAAAGCCTCTATCCTCTTCCTGTCCGCACTGTTTATCGTCCATGTTTCACTGTTTCACTCCCATATAAGGCAACGCTCTACGCAAATGCCTTCAGAAAGGACTTCCTTAGGCTTACATGAATATTTGATGTTAACAAATTCTCTTCTTCAAAAACACTTTTCTTCCAATTGCCATTCTGCATTTTATATCCTCTGTACTACGACTAAAATATTGTTATTTTACTGCCCAAGTAACAAACCTCATCTACCTCCTTTATTGTTTCGTTACCTAATCTAATTCCTTCAGCATCACCTGACTTTCTTAGACTGCACTCCATTATCCTTGTTTTTCTCTTGTTAATGTTCATCTTATATGCACCTTTCAGCACTGTCCATTCCATTCAACTGCTCTTCTAGATCCGCTGCTGTCTTTGACAGAATTACTATGTTGTCAAAAAAAACACAATGTTTTTTATTCTTCACCCTGAATTTTAATTCCTTCTCCAAATTTCTCCTTGTTTCCTCTTATCGCTTGCTCAATACACAAATTGAATAACATTGGAGAAAGGCTACAACCCTGTCTAACTAACTTCCTAACCACTGCATCCCTTTCATGCCCTTCAACTCTGATAACTGCTGTCTGGTTTTTGTACAAGTTTTAAATAACCATACGCTCCCTATATGTAACTCCTGCTTGCTTCAGAACTTGGAAAGAGTTTATTCCAATTAACATTGTCAAAAGCCTTTTTCCAAATTTACGAAAGGTAGAAATGTAGGTTTAACATTCCTTAATCTATCTTCATGGATAAGCAGTAAAGTGAGTATTGCCTCCCGTGTACCAACATTTCTCCTAAACCCAAACTCATCTTCCCAATGGCCAGCTTCTACTAGCTTTTCCATCCTTCTGTAAATAATGTTAATCTGAAAATCTTGAAGGTAATTTATCATAAATTCCATTTGACTTATAATAGCATGTAATATACTCAGATTTATTTTATGTTCATTTAACTTGGAAATGAAAGGAAGAAATAGCTGGTTGGTGTACAGACCATTATCCATTTTGGTGGGGCTTGGACTACCGTGGATGGTTGTGATTTAAAAGACCACATTCTTATACATGTAATAGATAACTAAAAATGGCATTTTGAATGCAAAGAAAAAACTAATTATTAAATAACTTACTGAATTAAAAAAACTGAACCCATTAAAATATTCAAACAAAACAATACCAAACAATATGAAATATCACAAATTCCAGTGGTAAATTTCTTATTTAGACTGTAACGGGTGAAAACAAGGAAGCCAAAGAGCAACGTACACTGTTTCGCACTTATGGTGGGTGGGCATTATATCGACCACTATCCTATAAAGGGTTAAACCATTACCGGTTTAGGGTTTATATAAATCCATCTTCACCTGGTTTTTCACGCTTTTCAGCTTGAGCCTTGTCTTGCATCAGTTATAGTATCGCAGCCTTACGATGGATAAAAACATTTTTCGTTTATTATTTGCTGAAACTAAGATTCTTCATGTTCGTCTTTATCAATATATTTATGGAAGATATTTATAATTAAAATACCTGAAGTATAACGAAAACTTACATGTTTTGTCCGATATTCCTGCGATGAAATTTTTCTGCAATTTTCTTGTGTATTTTTTACACTTTCCAAATGTACACTGCATGTGTGCTTTTAATGTAGGTGTTTCACACAACACTCTGCGATGTATGAGTGTTGTTAATATATGTGTTTAGCAGATAACGCTCAACAGAAAAATTTTATTTAAAAAAATCCGACACAACATGTGACACTTCATGTATTTCAACTATAAATCTCTTCTATAAATATGTTGATAAAGACGAACATAAAAAAGTTAAAGTCAACTTCATCAAATAGCGAACAAAATATTTTTGTCTGTCCTAGGTCTGCTGTACTTCAACTGATGCAACACATTGTCGAAGCTCAAAAGCATGGAAAACGATCTGAAGATGGATTTGTAGAGATCCAAAACCGGTCACAGTTTAAGAAAAACATTTCTACCATACTCATGGCTGGTTGCTGTTTTGATTATAAACATTATAATATGTAACATTACATCGCACTCTCAGCACAAACTAGTCACTTTCATCCTGATTCAAGTCTAATAATTTGTAAGAGGCAGAATGTTTTACATATTTGTCAAAATTTCTGTAACAGTCAATATACCTTTCAAGTATAGAAACAGTACAGTCTCATTCTGTGTGTAAACACCGTAAATCAGAGTAATCTTTTGTCGCAATAGGAGTATAAATAGTTCTATAGTATAGCTACTCCCTGTCTCAGTCTTTGTTTCTCCCAAAGTTAACAGCTCTCAGAATTTGTTTCTCGCAATGATAAGATCTCACACAGTCTTTGTGGTTGTATCTGAAATAGATAGTCAGGTGCAAAAAATATTCCGAACTTTTGGTTTACTATGATTGAATTTATTTCAAAGGCTTAATTAAATCGAATTTATACACAAGTGCATAATAATATCTGTGGACTTTAATTTGGAATAGGCTAAGGACTTAGAAAAATTCTGCCACCCAATAGGAATGTAATAGTCAAGAAAATATTAATCATTGCTAAAAAGGTTTTCTTCATTGACAAACATTAAATCAAATAACTTTAAATAGTTCAAAAAGAAGGAATTATTTTTTAATATTGACTTTGCCAAGAATATCAAACAGTGATTTTGTGAAATTAGCTATACAGAACTGCTTATTTAAAATATATCGTGTGACTGACAGTGTTTTGTAAATCTGTGCTTAAGGTGAAATATAGGAGAAATATTAATTTAAAACTTTGTGTTGACCACATCAATAGTAGTTAGCACCTGACCTTCCCATTGGTAATTGAAGAACTTTTAAAAATAACATCATTGAATTATCTGTGAATCAAAGTGACTAAAAAAATTTAAAATCAATCTATGACTTTTATAGGTAGAGACTAGTGAATGTTTATGTGACGTAAACCAAATAAATTTCCACCATCATCCAAAATATCAAATAGAAGGACGTTACATAAAATGTCGCTCTAGTATGTGGGGCTCAAACTAAGAAGAAAGAATAATCCGAATTTTAATAAGTTAACCTTGAAAGATTGTAGAATAATCCACGATTAAAAGTACACATTAAACCCTGAGATTAAGAAGAAATAAAATAGGTCGTGACTTCAACAAGTAAGTGGAATAATTGGAACCCGAGGACTGATGACCATTGTTGTAATTGGACCTGTAGCAGAAAATTAGAAAAAGAGGTGATTATTGTCATAAACTGATATTTTGTGAAATTTTTAAGAAACTGAAATATTTGCTTTTAGTGTGTGTGTCTATGTAGAATATTGTATATGTACTAAGCTGAACAATTTTTTTTCTGTATCATTCTTAATATGTAAATGTATTGTGGATTGTGAGCATACTTGGAGAAATCTGCATATTTGAATGCTCATGTATAAAAGAAAATTGAAAGGAGATTTAATCTGTGCTACTGCCAGAAACTACAAAATGTAAGGACTGTTTTTTTTTATCTGCATTTTGCCTTGCGGAATAGTGCACCATAATTATATCTGTTCTTTGTATACAATACCAAATTATCAAAGAGAAAACTGTACGAATCCCCAAGGCAAAATAATTATTGTATTGTATTGTAGTGTAGTATATCAGTGAATATATATTTCTGTGTTGGTTAAGAAACAGTGTATGTGAAGTATTTTTAATTTTAATGTATTATTTTGAATATTAGAGGTGAATCTATTGTATTATGATTAGGCCATCTTCTAAAACAAAAGACAGGAGGAGCAGGCTAAAAGAGTAGAACAACAAGTACACAAATTATATTCAGAATTTCAGATTAGTCGTGAAGAACAAGCTAGAAAATTAGATGAAAATTGTAGATTAATTAACGACCAGTTTAAAAAGCAGGAAGCTACTATTAATAAAATCTGGACAGAAACTAGTACTAATTACGAATCAGTAAAAGAGCATATGGAATGTCAACAGGGACAGCACGAACCGCTTACACAATACCACTACCAATATCAAATTCAAAATAGAAGAAAGGGACACACGCCGCGACCGTAAAACAAACCATTTAATTTCAGAATTCAAAAATTAGATCGGAAGTGGAAGAGGTCAAAATCACTTTAGAGGGCGTTCCCCAAAAAGTAGAAGAAATACAATACGATTTAAATACAATAACAGATGTAGAAAACATTACACAGCCACCTATTGAAGAACTAAATAATACACAATTTACAAATAAATGCTAACGAAACTATGAATAATTTCTTGCACGAATCATCTAAAATGATCAATAGCACCATGCAAGTCTGGTTAGATAATCAGGCGACTGTAATCCAACAATCGAAAAGGAGGTACAGTCGAATTTGAATAAGACACATCATAATAATAAGAGTGAAAACAAAATCACACAGATTATCATCCTTTCAGCTTTCCACCTCAACCAAATCGAACTGAACACACACATTCAGGACATATTTTAAACAGACGAAATTGCAACCAGAGCGTGCCAATTTGGACGCGAAGCAATCAACAGTGCCAACATAATAAGCATACAGAAATGACTGCTAGTAAAATACTGATACAAACATTCCGCACACTGCAAAAGCAGCAAGATCAGCTAGATTTCAATTTACTGATTCTACTGCATGCAAATTACTGCAAAGTCCTGTTGGAAGTCATATTAGAGAAAAAGTCACCATAGTTGTTCTCATTCTGCGTGTTCGAATAGATATTCGAAAATATTGAAAAATAGACACTTCCAGACATTTTCGTCTGAGAAGGAAGATATTCATCCGATCATTTTCATTAGGAGCTTCCGAAATGTATTTCCCCATAATGGGGATGAATATAGCAAACTCTAATTTATTGCTTCTCACATAGTTGGTGAAGCTTTTTTGTGGACCAATACTGTAATTGAGACATGCGAGTCCACCGAAGAATTTGAGAGGTTATTTGTAGGAAGGTACTTTTCGAGAAGAAAACAGGAAAGATTATGAAATGAAATTTCTTATCTGGAGTATTATAATCCTAAAAAAGAGACACTCCGAAAATATTTCGAGAAATATATTAACAAGACAAGATACTGGGATAATCCAGTACCTACTTGGGAAGTATTAAAAATATTAAAGGGTAGGATTCCTTTTGAATTAAGAGAGAAATTAATGTACGTACCTGATCATGACCTTGAAACTTTTCTGGCTCATGTCGACGTACTTGACCAAATTGAAGATGATAAAAATAATATGCATCACAGTTTTAGACTTGGCGTCTATAACGACAGTAACAGTAACAGTAACGGGAATAGGAACAGTAATCATGAAGCGAACAACAACCCAATTAATGGAAACCAGAATGGTGACAATTTATAAAATTCAAGTACCCGTAATTGGCACCAGAATGGCGGAAACCAAAGAAACAGCAATAGTAATGGAAACAATAACGCACAGAACTCTACAAACAACAAACATAATAACAAATCAAAACTTTTGGCCCCTGAATTATCAACACCCAAACAACGACCAACAAAATAATGGTAATTTTAATTCAAAACCACGTAAAAGAACTTATGATGGTAATTTTCGTGATGTAAAACAACCAAACCAGTATCCTTGGCCGAACTGTCAATGGTACAATTATCCGCCACCTAACTCGATACCACCTAGTAACAATTTTCATACAGGACCACCGATTAATGTGTCATCAGGTGGGACTGCACATTCACACAACCCACAAGCAAGTAACATACCTAAATGTCTTCGCAACATCCGCCAAGACTAAATTTAAATAATACAAGTCAACCTATAAGATTGATCGAAGTAACTGAGGACACTTCAAATTCTTCAAACAATAGTAATTCTTTAAACTAGTATCGATATGTTTTCACCTACCTGGACCTGTCGGTACGGATAAGGAAGGACCAGATTCTAACAAGATAAAAATGTTAAGATATAATGATGGTAAGAATTTTTTAGACGACTTGAATGAAGAACCAATTAACCTACCTCAAAAGAAGGAGCCTTTAGTTCCAGCAGTAGTGAGCGCTTAGATTTGTAACATACCAGTAGATATAATTATTTGTACAGGATCTGCTATTTCAGCAATTAGTGAAAGTTTTTATAAAGTAATTTCTAAGAAAGTGACAATTCCCACACTACCTGTGTAATGTTGTACGGTAACAGGAGCTTTAGGTTTAGTTTCTCAAAGAATTAAAACTCAATGCTGGTTGGCAGTGAATTTAGAGGATGATGATCTAAAAGACACATACCTCATAGTACCAAAACTGACCACAACATGCATTTGGGGACATAATATTTTATTTACGAGGGAGGCAGAGATTGACCTCTCCTTAGGTTATTTAGTTTTAAGTGGCTCAAGTGGCCGAATAAAATTGTCTTTGAATAGTGTTGGGAATGCACACTCTTTGAAAAGTAGTAATTTAAGAATTAATTGTATAGCGCCAACAATGTGCTTCATAACAAGGAATTTTCATGAGGGAAACTGTAAAAGTGAAGAATCTGTGGCTGATATAAATGGTGTTATCTCAGAGAAGGTTTCTGATTCAGGTTGCCTTACCACTCAGCAACAAGCTGAATAGTCATCCTTACTTAATCATTATGTACATGTATTTGCTGAAAAACCAGGTATTATCAAAGGGCATGTATATCATATGAATGTTCATCCTCATAAAATATATTGTCGGTCCTCTTATTCAGTGCCGTGGTCTAAGAGGGAAAAGGTACAAGTTGAGATACAGAAAATGTTAGATTGAAAAATTATAGAAGCGTCACGATCAGAATACTATAGTCCTCTACTGGCAATTTACAAAGCAGACAATAGTGTTAGACGTGTGCTGGATGCTAGAGAAGTGAATAAAATTATAGTTCATGTAAGAACTCACCCAGAGGAACTGGATGAGTAACTGCAGAACTTTCATGGCGTTCATTATTTATCATCTATTGATTTGAAATCTAGTTATTGCCAAATTTTACTAGACAAAGAATCTAGGAAGTATATTGCATTTAATTTCGCTGGAAGATTTTATCAGTTTTGTGTAATGCCATTTGGACTTTCAGTTAGTGGAGGAGTATTTATTGAAGCCCTAGATACTGTTCTAAAACGAGATTTGATTAACAGAGTAACAGTGTATGTTGATGATTTATTGATAGCCACAAAACATGGGAAGAGCATTTAGAATTACTAGAAGCTGTGTTAGCTCGTTTCAGGGAATTTGGAGTAACAGCCAACCTAGTCAAATCTAAGTTTGCTAGGCAACAAATAAAAGTTGTACAACATATAATTTCACCAACTGGAATATTGCCTGATGAAGGTAAAATCAGTGCAATAAGAAATTTCCCTTATCCAAACTGTAAAAAGCAACTTAAGTCATTTATTGGTTTAATTTCATTTTATAGAAAATATTTGCCAAACAATTTAATTAATAATGATGTACTGCTTACATTATTAAGGAAAAATGTACCTTGGAACTGGACAAGGGAATGTTGTGTAGTATTTGATGCTATAAAAGAAGTTTTAGTAAATGCCAATATATTATATCATCCTGGTATGTCTAAAGAGTTCTGTATTGCTACAGATGCAAGCTTAACTGGCCTAGCTGGAATTTTGTTTTGCAAGCAGAGTACTTTCTAGCCTAGAAAGAAATTATCACACAACTGAATTAGAAGTATTAGCAGTTAAATGGGCATTAGAACAGTTCAATAATTTCATATTTGATCGAAAAGTTAAAGTATATTGTGACCACCAAGCAGTTACATTCCTTTTTATTTTGTAAGTTTCTTCGCAATAGATTAGCTAGATGGGCTATTGTTTTACAAAGTTATAATCTTGAAATAGTTCATATAAAAGAAAAAGATAATATTTTAGCAGACTGTCTTTCAAGACTGCCTGAAGGTTTAACAGTATACCCAAACGTAGTGGAACAAACAGGTCCTTATAAAATAATATTAATTAAAGACTCTCCTTTTAGAAAGGATTACATTAGCATGTTTAAAAATATAGAGCCTTAAAAGATACTGACCCCTATGGCTACAGATAAAACAAAATTTTAAGTCTGGAAATCTAGCAAATGCTACAGATTACCAATTAGTAGATAACATTTTGTACTATAAGGATAACTATAGAACTGGTAACTGGAGAGTATGTTTGCCTAAATCTCATTTGAACCAAATTATCTGGTAGACACACTTTGGCTGGGGTCGTTTTGGACCAGGTAAGTGTGCTGAAAAGATTTTAAAACATTGTTATTTTCCTTGTCTGAAAAGAATTACAGCCAGTATTTTAAGCACTGTGTTATTTCTCTGAAAGCAAAACCTACTAGTTACAATAAAAAAACATATTTGCAACCTCTAGTACCTAGTAAACCTTTAGAACTTGTTTCTTGTGATTTATGTGGTTCTCTACCTACTGGTAGAGGTGGGATGAAACATCTACTAGCAGTATATGATGTCTTTTCCAATCATTTAAAGTTATATCCTTTAAGAGCAGCCACTACTTCAGTTGTAATCAGATGTTTTAAGAATTACTTTGTCAAAGTGGGTAAACCACTAACAGTTGTATCTGACAATGCTAGTTATTTTTCTAGTAGAAAATGGAATAATTTTTCGGAAGAAGGAGGTATTAAGAAAGTATTTATTTCAAAGTACCATCCTGAAGCTTCTCCTGTAGAGAGATTATTCAGGGATTTCAATCGTTTTATAATAACATATGCATCAAACAGGCATCAAAGTGGGTAGGATACATAAACTCTTTGGAAACATTCACAACAACTTACCCCACCCCTCTGATGGGATAATGTTACAAGAATCAGAAGATAACGTGTGGTTTAATATTATTCCTAAGATTAGTAATATGCAATATGATAAGCAAAGTATTTTCATCAATGTTTCACGTGCACTCCAAGCAGCTGCACTTAGACGTAAGAAAATGTATGACAAAATTGGTGATCTCATATTACTGAAAACGTATCCACAGTCTTGTGCTGTTAAAAAAAGGAATAAGAAATGGACTTTAGTATATGAAGGACCTTATGAAATAGTTAAAATTCCTAATCAGAATAGTTATTGGATTGTGAATCCAAGAACCAAAGTAGCAAAGGGTTTGTACCCTTATAAGGATCTCAAAAGATTTCATGAGTAATATTATTTTATGTATGTATGGTATATATATATATGTGTGTGTTTTGTGTCTTAGTAGTAATTTTGTAGTGGTAAATGATTATTAATGTGTATAAGTAATCTTTATTATACGTTGTAATGACGTGATAAAATGAGTAATATATCTATATGAAGTTCAAAATATTATGACAAAGATACGTATTCAGTTGACATTTTACTAAGTGACTATCTTATATAGTGAATAATGTTGCTCAGTGTAGTATTATGAAAGTAGTTAGACAGAGTAAAAATCCATTTGATGTCCCATGTAATGTTGCGCTACAGTTGGCAGCGCTAAGCTTATAAATAGTCAATGATGGTTAGTGAAATTCCACTAAGCGGCTCACTGGAGTGGTGCCATAAGGTTGGCAATGCATGTGCGAACTCTTAATGGACACATAATGCATGGCAGTGATGTGAGTTTCTTGCAGGCAAAATGATAGACTGACATAATATATGTCTTGAATATGGTGTTGCTTATTTGTACATAGAAGAATATTACAATTATATATTTCACATGATTTTATTTTAGACAGCAATATGATTCAATTGTTTATGTAAATACTTATGATGTAGTACTACGTAGGTCGTAATGACATTTACTTTGAAAGTAAAGATGCTTGAATGGAGCTTCGCTCCATTACATGAAAGTAACTGAATGAAGATGAACCAGCCTTCTGCTACATAATCATAACTAATTAGAAATAAACTAAATTATTATGATTGTCTTTGTATAGATTTAAAATGTTGTTATGTCTAGTAATTAAGTAATCATTCCTTTTATTTGTTGAATTGAGTGCACAGTTAAAAACAGATGAAATTATAGTGCAAGATTCCTGATAGTTTGACAGTTAGGGACAAATTCCGCGGGAATTTTAAACTTTTTTCGTAATTGCGAATATCTATATTTCTTTTAAAAAATGATTTAGGAAGAGTCAATTTGTAGTTAAAAACGATAGTCCTAAACAAACATGACCCCAACTTCAATTACATTTCATTTCATTCCATTTTATGGTAATCAAATATGTTTCAGTAAACCCTAGTGTGAATAATATAATTATAAATTGCTAAATTAAAAATTATTATTGATTTTGTTATACAAGGTGCTTGATAAGACTGTCAATAATATAGCGATGAGCAGCCTAAATCTCATATGATATTACGTCGAATAAACTGTACTGCACAGTGTTCGATCGTGATACAGTGTTGATAAAACTGTCATTATATAGTGATCGACACAAAAATAAATCAGTGAAAGTGATAATTGTGGATTAATGTGACTATGATATACCGAATTATGACAAACCTTGACCCATTATACATGATAGAGACGTGCAAATACGCAATGGTTTAAACAGTTATAGTGTGAAATACAGCTATTGCCCTGCCAGTCAAACTGTTTAGTCAGTCGAACGGGACACTAGAGACTGCAAATAAACATAAAGTGACATCAATCGAAGCATAGATTGAACAATGCACTCAAAGTAGAGGAACTAACCACTCAAGTGTTTTCTATGTTTTTAGGGACTTTAACCATGCCAAGTATTATAACATTTTTTGTACTATTTTGTTTCATGAATGAACGTTTATGGTGATGATTGAGAACAAGACAACCCTGGGGGGCCTGTTCCAGTCAAACCAGTACTGACGGCAATGCCACACGTCGGCTGTACGTCGTAAGAAGACAAAATTTATTTTTTCAGAATACAGAGACACTTTTCACACGTAGTATTAGGATCAATTGTCGCTCAACTACACCACAACCCAATAATAAAGGACCATGGGTCTCCCACACACAGACTTGGATGTTCTTTTTGATTTATTCAGCTATATTATGATTTGAAATGATGAAATATTTGTGATGTAGGTATATATTATTTTGTTGTCAATTATGCCTTGTGTAATTTTAAGTTGAAATACTTAAGAATGAAATATTATTTTACTAATTGTAAACTGAACTACTTAAAAATGAAAGATCATTTTAATAATTTTAATTTGAAATGCTCAAGATGAATAATACTTACTGTATATGAAAATATTTAGTGTTAATATCAAATTAGAAATGTTCAAATTTTAATAGGAAAACTATCCAATCCAAATAAGATGTGTTGTGATGTTGTGTTGTGAACTTAGATGTAGTTCGTTGACAAGATAAACGAACTACATCTGGGGGGCTCATGTAACACTACATCGCAATCATAGTACAAAATAGTATAAATAGTTCTGCAGTATAGCTACTCACTCTCTTAGTCTTTGTTTCTCCCAACGTTATCAGAATTTGTTTCTCGTAACGATAAAATCTAACTCAGTCTTTGTAGTTCTATCTGCAATAGTCAGGTGCAAAAAATTTTCCGAACTTTTGGTTTACTATGATTGAATTTATTTGAAAGGTTTAATTAAATCAAACTTATACGGGAGTGCATAATAATATATGTGGACTTTAATTTGGGATAGGCTACGGACTTATAAAAATTCTGCTTCCCGATAGGAACGTAATAGTCAAGAAAATATTAATCACTGCTAAAAAGGTTTTCTTCATTCACAAACAATCATATAACTTTAACTTGCTCAAAAAAAAAGAATAATTTTATATATTGACCTTGCCAAGAATATGAAACTGCGATTTTGTTAAATGAACTATAGAGAAATGCTTATTTAAAATATATCATGTGACTTTGACAGTGTTTTGTAAATCTGTGCTTAAGGTGAAATATAGGATAAATATTAATTTAAAATCTTGTGTTGACCATATCAATAGTAGTTAGCACCAGACCTTCCCATTAATAATTGAAGAACTTTTAAAAATAACATCATTGAATTATCTGTGAATCGAAGTGACTAAAAATAATTAAAATGTTATGACTTTTATAAGTAAAGACGTGAATGTTTATGTGACATGCTTCGTTAAATGTAACTGCCAGGGAATAAAAGATTGTATTACAAAAGGAATTGAGAATTTTTAAAACAAGCCCCTGAGATCACAGAGTCCTTTTTCATCAGTTAAAATATAATCCATAAACCAGAGGCATCTGCAACTGAATATATGAAATATTATCAGGTATACCAACTTAAATAACCAATGTATACCTCAAATAAAATTTTATGTACCTACTGAATCATTATGTGAAGACGACAAAAGCTTGCACTACCGCTGATGTCGTTTCTATCATACCGAAGCAATACAATGAACCAAATAAATTTCCACCACCATCCAAAATATCAAATAGAAGGATGTTACATAAAATGTCGCCCTAGTACGTGGGGCTCAAACTAAGAAGAAAGAATAAAGAAAAATCCGAATTTGAATAAATTAAAGTTGAAAGATTGTAGAAGAATCCACGATTAAAAGTACACATTAAACCCTGAGATCAAGAAGAAGAAATAAAATAGATAGTGACTTCACCAAATAAGGTGAATAATTGGAACCCAAGGATTGATGAGCATTGTTGTAATTGGACCTGTAGCAGAAAATTAAAGGAAAAGGTGATTATCATCATAAACTGTTATTTTGCTAAATATTTAAGAGACTGAAATATTTGCTTTTAGTGGGTGTGTCTATGTATAATATTGTATGTGTGCTAATCCGAACATTTTTTTTCTGTTTCGTGCTTAATATGTAAATGTATTGTGGATTTTGAGCATACTTGGCGAAATCTGCATATTTGAATGCTCTTGTATAAAAAAATAATTGAAAAGAGATTTAATCTGTGCTACTGCCAGGTAAGGACTGTTTTCTTTATCTGTATTTTGCCTTGCAGAATAGTGCACCATAATTATATCTGTTCTGTGCATACAATAACGAATTATCAAAGAGAAAACTGTACGAATCCCCAAGGCAAAATATTGTATGCTATTGTAGTGTAGTATATATATATATGTGTGTGTGTGTGTGTGTTTTTTGGTTAAGAAACAGTGCATGTGAGGTATTTTTTTTAATTGTAATTTATTATTTTGTATATTAGAGGTGAATCTGTTGTATTATGGTTAGGCCAACATCTAAAACAAAAATGGCATCAGGAAACAGGATTGTTATTCGATCGGAGGATAACCTTAATGTTATAAGCGAGGTCGAGAGAGAGTGCTCTTCAGAACCAGATTTAACCGAATATGCTAAAGCTAAGCAACCTGAACACGTTTTTGAACATCTCGATCCCCAACCTAGTACTTCTCTAGGTCCAGGATTCACAACCGAATTCCAGAGGCCTCAAAATTTTAATCAGAATGTAAATATAGCCACAATAGTTGATGATTTTACCTTGATTATACAGAAATTAGAAGAGCAGGTACATAAGCTATCTTAACAAATTCAGATTAGTCGAGAGGAACAGGCTAAAAGACAGAAAGAACGGTCTAAAAGAGTAGCACAACAAGTACAAAAATTATCTTCACAATTTCAGATTAGTCGTGAAAGACAAGCTAGAAAATTATATGAACACTGTAGATTAATTAAAGAACACTTTAAAAAGCAGGAAGCTACTATTAATGAAATCCGAACGAAAACTAGTAAAAATTACGAATCACTAAAAGAACAGGAACAGCACGAACAGCTTAAACATGAGTTACACAACACCACTACCAATATCAAATCCGAAATAGAAGAAAGGGACACACGCCGCGACTGCATAACAAACCATTTAATTTCAGAGTTCAAAAATTTGAGATCCGACGTGGAAGAGGTTAAAACTACTTTCAAAGGCGTTCCCCAAAATATAAAAGAAATACAGTCCCATTTAAATAAAATAAAAGATGCACAAAACACTACACAGCCAACTATTAAAGAACTAAATAGCAAAGTACACAATTTACAAATAAATGCTAACGAAACTATTAATAATTTCTTGCACGAATCATCTAAAAAGATCAATAGCAACGTGCAAGACTGGTTAGATAATCAGGCGACTGTAATCCAGCAAACAACCGAAAAGGAAGTAGAGTCGAATTAGAATAAGACAGATAATAATAATCATAAGAGTGAAAATCAAAATCAAACACATTACCATCTTTTCAGCCCTCCATCTCAGCCAAATCAAACTGAACATACACATTCAGAACATATTTTAAACGGACGAAATTGCAACCAGAGAGTGCCAATTTGGACGCGAAGCAATCAGCAGTGCCAACGTAACAAGCATACAAAAGCGACTGCTAGTAAAATTTATGAGGTGCTGGACAATGAAACTGACACTAACTTCCCACACACTGCAACAGGAGCAATACCAGCTAGATTTCAATTTACTGATTCTACTGGATGCAAATTACCGCGAAGTCCTGTTGCAAATCGTATTAGAGAAATATGTCACCATATTTGTCCTCATTCACCGTGTTCGAATAGAGATTCGAAAATATTGAAAAATAGACACTTCCAGACATTTTCTTCTGAGAAGTAAGATACCCATCAGATCATTTTCATCAGAAGCTTCCGAAATGTATTTCCCCATAATTGGGATGAATATAGCAAACTCCAATTTATTCCTTCTCACATAGTTGGTGAAGCTTCTTTGTGGGCCACCGATTAATGTGTCATCAGGTGGGACTGCACATTCACACAACCTACAAGCAAGTAACATACCTACAATCTCTTTGCAACAACCGCCAAGACTAAATTTAAATAATACAAGTCAACCTATAAGATTGAACTTATACAAATGAATATATAACTGAAAAATGGCAGGAATAAATAAATAAATAAATACCCGAGCATCACCGGGTTTTCAGCTAGTATGTCAAATAAAAGAGCAACTCAAACAGTTTTGTTTGGCCCCAGTGCGCATGCACAGCGAGCAATATTTTCGACGCAATCCGCTAGACAGCGGTAGTAGTAAGATGGGGACTAGTGAACGGAATGCGTTTTGTTTTTTGCCATTTGTAGAGATCGAATCTGTTGTTACTGTGCAACGTGCCAACTTCACAAAGGACATGTTGTGTCATGACGATGACGATTTTCTCGATCATGTTGTCTGCAGTGATGAATCGAACTTTCACCTTAGTCAGCAATCGCAGTCTGCGCATCTGAGGCTCAGAACGTTCTCACGAGATGGTACAAATGCAACGACTTTCCCCTAAAGTTTATTGTGCCCTTTTTTTTTTTTTTTTTTTTTGGTGAACCTGTTGTAACTGGCACTTCTTACCTAGATATACTAGAGCAATGGCTCTTCCCTCAACTGGAAGAAGATGAGCCAAATAACTTCATTTTCCAGCAAGCGTAGCGAAGTACGCCATTGGTTGAATATCACTTTATCCAAGTGCAGCATAGACCACTAGGGCCCAATCACAGGACTTGCTTTGCATGGCCTCCACGTTCGCCCGACATGGGGCTTCGTCAAGAATCGTTTGTATGTGCCTCAGCTACCAGCTGCCCTCCATAAATTAAGAAACCGGATTGAAGCAGCTGTTGCTACCATCACTGAAGACGCACTTATGAACGTTTGGGAAGAACTCGGCAATAGACTCGATGTCTGCCTTGTGACAAATGGTGCTCACATTGAACATTTATGAAGTTATTGGTAAAACTGTTTGACTTGCTCTTTCATTTGACATACCATTTATAACTGTAAGTTTACTGTAATACATATTATAAAGCGTTAAAACCTCAATATTTATTTATAAACAACCTATACAAAAACCAGACGGCGATTATTAGAGTCGAAGGGCATGAAAGAGACGCAGAGGTTGGGAAGGGAGTAAGACAAGGTTGTAGCCTTTCCCCAATGTTGTTCAATCTGTACCTTGAGCAGGCAGTGAAGGAATTGAAGGAGAATTTTGGAGAGGGCATTAAAGTGCAGGGAGAAGAAATAAAAACAGTGTGGTTTGCTTATGACATAGTAATACCGTCATAGACCGCAAAAGCTCTGGAAGAGCAATTGAATGGAATGGACAGTGTCTTGAAAGGAAGATATAAGATAAACATTAACAAGAGTAAAACGAAGGTAATGTCAGAAAATCAGGCGATGCTGAAGGAATTAGATTAGGTAATGAGACAATAAAAGTAGTAGATGAATTTTGTTATTTTGGGTAGCAAAAGCACTTCTGATGGCCGTAGTAAGAAATGTTCAAATGTTTGTATAGTCTATGGAACTTAACTACGGGGTCATCAGTCCCTAAACTTACAAACTACTTATGAACTACTTGCGAACTAGGACGGCACAAATATCCATGCCCGAGGGGGGATTCGAACCCCCGACAGTAGTGGCCGTGCAGACCGTGACTGGAGCACCTCAGACTCCTCGGCCACCACGGCCGGCGCCGAAGTAAAGAATATATAAAATGCAGAATGGCTATGGGAAGAAAAGCGTTTCTAAAGAAGCGAAACTTGTTAACATCCAATATTAATTTACATGTTAGGCATTCCTTCTGAAAGCATTTCTCTGGAGTGTAGCATTGTATGGGAGTGAAACGTGGACGATAAGAAGTTCAGATAGAAAGATGATAGAAGCTTTTGAAATGTGGTGCTAGAGACGAATAAAGAAAATTAGATAGGCTGATCACGTAACTAATGAGGAGGTGCTTAACGGAATCGGGGAGAAAAGGAGTTTCTGGCATATCCTGACTAAGAGAAAGGCTAGATTGGTTGGACACATTCTGAGACATCAAGGAATTGTCAACTTAGTATTAGAAGGAAGCGTGTGGGGTAAAAATCGTAGAGGCAGACCGAGCCGAGAGACGAATACAACAAGCAGGTACCAAAGGATGTAGGTTGCCGAACTTATTCTAAGATGAAGAGACTTGCACACGATAGGGTAGCGTGGAGAGCTGCATCCAACCAGTCTGCGGACAAGACCAAAAAAAAAAAAAAAAAAAAAAAAAAAAAAAAAAAAAAAAAAAAAAACCTGTATTACTTCCGCAATATTGTTATACAGTGTGCATCAAAAAGAATGGCGCAAACTTAGATGGTTGCAAGTACTGGATAATGGAATCAAAATTGTCGCAGTAACCATGGGTCCGCAAATGAGCTGTTTGCGAGATAACAACGAATGTATAGTTCGAAGGCGCAACTGAGTCACTGTACACATCGTCCTAGTTACCGTAGTACAAATTAATTTGAAATGTAGACTTTACTATTAGGTTTTACAATGTATTTTGTTCACATTTCAGGTATGGGTTACCTGTTAAAGGGGGTGTTCGACGTGTCTTGCTTGTATATGGATACAATACTGTGCTCCTCTCTGCAATTAATTTCGAATTCTTTCGAGAACTCCTGGATCGTATCGGAATTATCGACAAGCGTGTTCAACTCTCCGCTCCAGTTCGTCAACCGAGTTAACGGGTGTGCTGTACATTTAGCTTTTGAGGCGACCACAGTCACAAAAATCTAAAGTAATTACATCCGGTGATGTTGACGGCCAAGGTATGGTCCGCCTCGACTATCCAGCTTTGGCCATATCTACGCGTTAGATACCGTCTCAACGCAGCAGCAAAATGCGCCGAACCTCCATCTAGCTAGGACGACGTTTACAATAAAGACAGTCAAATGTGAACTAAATGCTATGTAAATATTAATAGTAAAGTCTAAATTTCAATTTAATGTGTACTAGCTAGCACGATGTTTGGAATGATGTGAGTGGCGGCTAGGAACCATACATTCGTAATTATCTCGCAACTGCTGGTTTACTATGTCGTATTTGCATCTATTATAATTTACTTTCAGCAATGTAAGTTAGCACCATCCTTCTTCATACACCCTGTATACCTGCAAAAAGTGAAGAAAGAAAATGTTTTACATGAATTGAGCAGACATTTAGGAAAAAATGTTACTCTGTTATTTCAAAAAATAATGCTTTTAAATAAAAAAGAATGATTTTACTTGAGAATAATTGTATAACAATCAATAAGAAAAATACTACTGTCTGTATTTTACAAACGCTTTGTTATAAGAACGTAAGTCCATGCACTATAAACATCTTAAAATACTGCCAAATTGCTTCTGAAATAAAAACTGCCATAAATATGTGAGAATATAAGAGTAGTAAGTTGCAGCAACTGGAACTGGAATCTCATAACTGGACCATACAACAAAGCAAACTATTTTTTTTAGTTATTTATCAAGCAGAGTTATTGTGCCTTTTAACAACTCCTGATTATTTCTAAACGGAGAAAATGAAAATAAAACCCGCTGAACGGTTTCACGAATGGAACACAGGTTTTCTGTCCCCTTGGCCGCTACGCAAACAGCGTACTCGTTAAAAAGTATTTCCCTTATCGCTAGATAAGCTGCAGTCATAAGAGATTCATACCTCGTTAAGAAAAAAAAAAGATCCACGATTGCAGACCCAACACGGACACGCGTTTTGCCTCACCTATAAATAGGGTGTACATAAAGTCCGGTAACACTTTGAATTATTTATTTCACAAGAACCAAACATTGTACAGATATCATACATATCTCATTTTGAAGAGACACCCTGGAAGCTTTCATTTCCCTTTTTCTCCCCGTGTATACCGCCACAGCGACGTTTGCCACAGAGCGTAGTTTGATAATTTGCTGACAGTCAGCGCTAGTGGCAAACATGTCGAGTTTAGGTACTATACCGGCAATGGAGCGGTACTCATGGTCCAGTGCTGTAACGGGAAACACACTCAAGAGGCAACATTCCCAAGTAGAAATATCCAGTGACAGTGGTCTAAGCGAAGAAGAATAGCCCGTACAGGTTTCGACGTTACAGGGTACAAAAAACGTTTACCTTTGTGGAAACGCGTGCAAATTCAATGCATTCGTATGGATACTTTGAATGCCAGATTTGACAATTATGCCTGTTCTGTTTCCCATTAGTGTGAAAAGTAGCTTCGTTGTTAAAAAAAATCAAGCGATCAACAATGCCATCCCCATCCTCATTCAATTGTTTCAATCAGTTTCGAGTAATATGTGGGATCTACGCCAAAGTGTATCCAAATCTTTCGGAGTGTGCAGAAGCGACCAGGTAAAGATGATCCTGACGGTTAGCTGCTGTGCCAGGATAGGGCTGTACAGACCTAATAAATTGTAACGTGGGATCTGACGCACTTTACCTGTGTCAGAATGGCGCTGGCAGCGAGGAAGACCGCTGCGAAGCTGCGCGGTGGAGACATCCTGGAGAAAGCCGGCTGGTGCTGAAGTCGTTAGTGTGGTGGACGACCGCAGGAGCCACTGAGGACGCGTCCAGCAGGCGCGAGGCTCCGGGCAGAAGTGCAGTCCTGCAGCCACCGCGCAGCGATAAGAGAGCCGGCGGCGGCCTAGGGCTGCTGGTGGGGTGGAGTGGAGGTGTGCGGCGGTAGCGGGGGCCGTGCTCGCGCAAGTGTCTACGTGGAGGCAGTCGCCCTTGTCACTGATAAAAAAACATAGTTTGTTACAATTAAATTGACGTGCTACGCGCGGTATGCGGCATTTTTTATTTCCCTTAAGGCGTAACTCCAGACATATATCGCATAATTAGACTGTAAGGCGTTGTGTTGTTATGGTCTTCAGTCTGGAGACTGGTTTGATGCAGCTCTCCACCCTACTCTATCCTAAGCAAGCCTTTTCATCTCCTCATAAGAACGGCAACCAACATCCACTTGAATCTGCTTAGTATACGCGTCTCTTGGTCTCCCTCCGCGATTTTTACCCCACACACTTCCCTCCAATGCAAAATTTACGATTCCCCGATGTTTAAGAATGTGTCCTACCAAGCGATCCCTTCTTTTAGCCAGGGTATGCCAAAAACTCCTTTTCTCGCCAATTCTGTTCAGTACTTCTTCATTAGTTATGCGATCTACCCACCTAATCTTCAGCATTCTTCTGTAACACCACATTTCAAAAGCCTCTATTCTCTTCCTGTCCGCACTGCTTATCGTCTATGTTTCACTCCCGTACGATGCAACACTCCGCACAAATACCTTCAGAAAATACTTCCTTACACTTAAATTAATATTAGATGTTAGCAAATTTCTCTTTTTTAAAAATGCTTTTCTTCCCATTGCCATTCTGCATTTTATGTCCTCTGTACTGCGACCATCACATGTTATTATACTACAAAAGTAACAAAACTCATCCACCACCTTCATTGTTTCATTACCTAATCTAATTCCTTCAGCATCGCCTGATTTTCTAAGACCGCATTCCATTACTTTTGTTTTACTCTTGTTAATGTTCATTTTATACGCTCTCTTCAACACACTGTCCATTCCATTCAACTGCTCTTCCATGTCCTTTGCTGTCTCTGACAGAATTACAATGTCATTAGCAAAACGCAATGTGTTTATGTCTTCCCCCTGAACTTTAATCCCTATTCCAAATTGTTCCCTGCTTTCCTTCACCGCCTGCTCGATGTATAAATTGAATAACATCGGAAAAAAGCTACAACCATGTCCTACACCCTTCCCAACTGATGCTTCCCTTTCATGCCCTTCGAGTCTAATAACTGCGGTCTGGCTTTTGTACAAGTTATAAATAAATCTCCTTTCCCTATATTTTACCCCTGCTGACTTCAGAATTTGAAAGAGTGTATTCCAGTCAACATTGTCAAATGCTTTCTCCAAACCTACAAAAGCTAAAAATGTAGGTTTGCCTTTCCTTCAAAAATCAAATGTTTGTTAAGCTTATGGGACTTAACTAAGGGGTCATCAGTCCCTAACTTACAAACTACTTATGAACTAGCTAATACTAAGGACGGCACAAATATCCATGCCCGAGGGGGGATTCGAACCCCCGACCGTAGTGGCCGTGCAGACCGTGACTGGAGTGCCTCAGTCCCCTCGGCCACCACAGCCGGCGCCTTTACTTAATCTATCTTCTAAGATAAGACGTAAAGTGAGTATTGCCTCCCGGGTTCGTATGATCCTCCTGAATCCAAACTGATCTTTCCCGAGGTCAGCTTCTACTAGCTCTTCCATTCTCCTATAGATAATTCGTGTAAAAATTGTGCAACAATGACATTTCAAACTGATGGTTCTGTAATTTTCACACCTGTCTGCGCCTGATTTCTTTGGACTGGGGATTATTACATTTTTCTTAAAGTCTGAGGGTATTTCGCCTGTCTCATACATCCCACACACCAGTTCAAATAGTCTTGTCATGGCTGGCTCTCCCAGAGTCTTTAGTATCTCTGAGGGTATGTCATCTACTCCTGGGGCCTTGTTCCGTCCTAGGTCTTTCAACGCTCTGTCAAATTCATCTCTCAGTATAGTATCTCCTATTTGATCTTGATCTACTTCCTCTTCCCTTACTACAACATCGTCTCTAAGTTCATTTCCTTTGTAGAGCTGCTCTATGTACTCTTTCCACCTTTCGGCTTTCCCTTCTTTGCTGAGAAAACTGGTTTCCCATCTGAGTTCTTGATATTCGTAGAGTTGCTTTTCTTGTTCCCAAATGTCTCTTTTATTTTCCTGTAGGCGGTATCTACTTCTCCCCTTCTTATACATTCTTCTACAGATTTGCATTTGGATTCTATCCACTCCTGCTTAGCCATTTTGCACTTCCTGTCAATCTCATTTTTTAGTCGTCTGTACTCCTATTTGCCTGTTTCATTTATTGCATTTTTATATTTCCTCGTTTCATCGATTAAATTTAGTATTTCCTGTGATATCCAAGGATTTATTGTAGGTCTTGCCGTTCTACCTATTTTGTCCTCTGCTGCCTTCACTATTTCATCTCTTAATGCTACCCATTCCTCTTCTACTGTTTTATTTCCTCCTGTTTCTGTCAATTGTTGCCTAAATCTCCCTCTGAAATTCTCCAGAACTTCACTTTCCTTCAATTTATCTAAGTCCCATCTCCTTATTTTCCTAGCTTTCTGCAGTTTTTTTCAGTTTCAGCCTAGAGTTCATGACTAACAAGTTATGGTCAGAGTCTATATCTGCTCCTGGGTATGTCTTGCAGTTTATAACCTGGTTCCGGAATCTATGTCTTACCATTATAAAATCTATCTGATACCTTCCGGTGTCTCCTGGTCTCTTCCATCGTATACAACCTTCTTTTGTGATTCTTAAACCAGGTGTTTGTTACGATTAAATCATGTTCCGTGCAAAATTCTACCAGGCGACTTCCTCTTTCATTCCTCCTGCCCAGTCCATATTCATCTAATATTTTTCCTTCTCTTCCTTTTCCTACTACCGAATTCCAGTCTCCCATCACAATTAAGTTTTTCTCTCCCTTAACTGTCTGAATAATTTCCTTTAGCTCCTCATATATTTCTTCGATCTACTCATCATCGGCAGAGCTAGTTGGCATATAAACCTGTACTACTGTTGTCAGTCTTGGCTTCGTATCTATCTTGACAATGATAATGCGATCACTGTGCTGCTCATAGTAGTTTACCCGCATTCCTATTTTCTTATTCATTATCAATCCTACTCCTGTGATACCCCCAATTGCTTTTGTATTTATAATCCTGTACTGACCTGACCAGAAATCCTGTTCATCCTGCCACCGAACTTCACTAATCCGCACTATATCTAACTTCAACCTATCCATTTCCCTTTTTAAATTTTCTAATTTTCCTACCCGATTAAGGGATCTAACATTCCACGTTCTGATCCGTAGAATGCCAGTATTGTCTTTCCTGATGACAACATCCTCCTGAGTAGTCCTCGCCCGTAGATCCGAATGCGACTCTATTTTACCTCCGGAATATTTTACCCGAGAGGATACCATCATCATATTTCCATACAGTAGAGCTGCATGTCCTCGGGAAAAGTAACGGCTGTCGTTTCCCCTTGGTTTCAGCCGTTCGCAGTAGCTGTGTGGCAAAGCCACATTAGCTGATGTTACAAGGCCAGCTCAGTCAATCATCCAGACTGTTGCCCCTGTAACTACTGAAAAGGCTGCTGCCCCTCTTCAGGAACCACACGTTTGTCTGGCCGCTCCACAGATACCTCTCCGCTGTGGTTGCACCTACTGTACGGCTATCTGCATCGCTGAGGCACGAAAGCCACCCCACCTTGGCAATGTCTGTGGTTCATGGGGGTGGTAAGGCGTAACTCCGAACATTTACGAAACATAGCTATACTTTGTAAGTGCGGATTGCAACCTGCACATAATAACGTTCGTAAGTACGAAACTCATGGCGTCGGCGGTTAATTTGATATGCAAATTTAATTTAATTAACTGGAGGTAGAGGTCGGGCAATTGGGCGTCTGTCGGGGGCGGCGCATGTCCCTAGCGTCTTGGAGGCAGCTGTGGCGCCTGTCAGGCGGAGGGGGGGGTGTTGTTTACTTGCAAGTGTTAAGTGCACCAGTGTTAAGTGTACTTTCACGTAACCTGTATTCACATTCAGTGTTGTTGGACTCTGCTGCTGCTGCAGCGACCTCTCCCTTCGAGCTCCTGGAGCTGACTGAAAGAGGTTCCCGCCAATTTTGTAGTAATGGAGGAGGGGAGAGGGTGGGGAGGGGGGGTGTTGTGCTGACATCTAGTGATAGAAATTATAAGTTTTTCCCGAAAAAAGAAAGTTTGGAAAGAGCCAATAGCATTCATAGGAAATTCAAATTTCCCGGTTGAATTACGTCATAGGAGGTGGGGGAGCAGGGGGGCGTGGTTCTTGGGTTTTCCCTGGATGACATCACCGGAAGTGAAAGTTTCCCGCCATCTTGAATTACGGCAGAGGGGGAAGTGACGTCACCGGAAGTGACGTCGCCTACAACGGTATATGACCTCGTTTATCTATTGGAAAACACGGAACTGAAAAACGAGAACACATTTCCGCACACGATCGGAGAAAATATATTTAAAAAAAATTATTCTAAGTTCACGAGTCTAAGTTAAACGTACTAGACAATGAAACACTACCTTCTCCAAACACAAGAGCAGAACCAAAGTTACCTCACCAGAAGGCCAGAACAGAATGAACAGCCGAGCGGCCACGGGGGCGCGAAAAGCTACCGGAAGCTGGAAAGCCCAGGAAACAGCGGTGGTAGGGACTGAGAGTGAGACTCGCGTTGGGGAGGGCTTGTAACCAAAGGGTGAACAAACCTCTTTGGAAGTATCAGCAGCTATCGACACTGAGCCAGAGAGAACGATGCAAAGAGAGCTATCACTCCCCACATTCAGACAGCCATAGATTCTCGCATATCCACTTAAAAGTGAGACAAGTACACATTCTCACAGGGACAGTGGCGTAGCAATATTAACTAACAATTTAAAGACATGAAACAAAAATGCTATTCCTCATGCCTTGAAAAGAGTGGGGTTCAAGTTTTAAAAAAAGGATAATCTAGCGACATTAAATAAATTATAACTTTACAGAAATATACAAAAAATATAAGGAAGACGATAGACTGTCGTCTTTAATCACCCCTTCGTTAATGGAAAATTTTTATGTAGGCTGAGGTAATTATATTACATCATACACAGTAAACGTTTCAAAGCTAACATGTGGTTGTCTTAAGGGCGACATAGACAGGTGGGGCACATTACACAATAACAGCAAATACAACAACAACAACAAAAATACACATTGAGCAATAATAATTGCCATAAAAACTAAAACAATCGAGTTGCACATGTGGCTGGTGAGACCACGGGATCGGGACAACATTTATAACAATGCAAAATTTACAAGGAAACATAGATAGATAAATCATAAATATAAACTATACATGAGGTTTAAACAAACCAAAAAAAGATCACAATTTTGAATGTGTTCTGTTATACTAAAACAGTTCATCAATAAAAAATGGATAAAATGTTTTTAAAATCACTCCAAATTAGGAAAAAAGTGCAGTAAGCATCACAGTATGTTCATGACAGATTTTTTAAAGTTGCCGAGAGCGACCAGGGTCGCTACAGGGAAAGGGTCTCTTAGCACATGAATCGTATTTTGCACTCTCCGAGTGTTCACTGTTTCTACTACTCACAACACCTTTCAACCTGATGCTGTCCTTCACATCGTCGTCAGTGAACACTGGTTTTCAAGTCGATAAACACTGTTCTCATTAGCCCGAACCGTCGACTACGGTCTTTGAAGAGGGAGGGAGACAATCTTCTAGAAGGTACTAGGAGGTAGCTAAAACCCGCACACATAAGAAGATACTTTTACTTTTGTGTCTCTTTCTCAGCTTTTCAACTGCATCCCACATGAGTAGGAGTGTGTGGTTAGTGCACCTGTCTGCAAGGCCTGGTGTCCATTGTACCCGTGACAGGCGGTCTGACAAGTGCGGGGCGTCGGCGAGACGCTTGCCACCGGCAGAGACTAACGGCCCAGTGACAGGATCAGGACGGCTGTGCACCAGCGGCGGCCGCGCAGCTTGTGTGTTGCTGCTGATCACCCAACTGTTTTGTGCGCGCCGAGGGTCGGTAGCATCCTGTACCCGGCTGGAACCGCTCGACCAGACGCAGTTACTAGTTTTGGCAGGGCGGCCGCTCGTCTCCCGTCTCCCCGTGGACCCTGCCAACTCCCAGGTCGGTCTTGCACCGCTGCCTTGCACGAAGCTGGCGTGAGATCCAACGGACACATGCCTCCGCCTTGGCCTCAGATACTCTCAGATATCTGCCAACACTTTGGTGCACCATGTTACCATAGCACATATTAAACTTATGAGGAACTCCATTGTGGGGTGCCTTCTTCAACTTCCCATCAATTGAAGGGCAAAACACAAAAATTGACATATTACATTGAAATAACGATAATAATAGAAGAATAATAGTTTATCCTCTAACTTAAAATCACATTGAGTATAATATATTTATAATACATAACTTAAACTTTAAGTCAGGACTCTCAGGGTTAGTGTTAGTGAAGCAAACCTACGTTTACTCATGCAGCATGCAGCGCTATGCAAAAAAATAAAAAATAAATAAATAAATAAATAAATGAACCACCAAGCTCTAAGCAAGGCTATGCAAACTACTGCATAACTACCTACTGCCCGGGCGCAACCTAACTAATTAATTACAGCGCGAAGGGGAGGGAGTTTTCTTGAGCCCGGTGGTCTGGATCCAATGCCACAAATTCGTGGTTAGGGCCTGGAAACAGTCTTACACAAATCGCTCACACAGAGGCGAGATAAAACCATGACACATATTAACAAAAAAAAATACATCTTGGAAAGAAAAAAAGACAAAATATGATCAAGTATGCAAGCACATAAAATATACACTACAAATTTACACATGTCAAGCAATCCTAGACAAAAAGAAACAGATGGTCAAATGTACAAACACATAAAATAAACACTAGAAATCCACACAAGTTAAACAATCCTAACTTAATAAAATAATCAAAGGTAAAATTGATTTACAATGTAATCTATTCTTCCAACAATTATTCTGTAAAACAAAAAATGGAGATTAGAGTTTTACCGACCCATCAATGTTAGAAATTCAGGTGTCCTCATGATACATGTAGGGAGGACAGTTCCTTGATGTGTACCTTGCCTTTGTTCAGCTCCTCTATTTTGTTTGTATTTCCCCACATCTGTGATTCTGCCCTCTTCTGAATGTGACTCTGGTCTCTTCTACAGATCATGCTCCATCCTTTAATTTGCAAAATTGCCCTGCAAAACTCTGAAAAATATAAGTTGGTTATATTAATAAGCCAGGGTGTATATTATCAATGAAATTTTGATGAACCCCTTCGTTAGTGCTCTGCCGCAACCGTCTTCCTGTCGAATTGCACACCTCCTGTTATTCAAACGGACAATCCCTAGACAAAATTATCTAGACCTCTGAGCATCAAAACACCATAGTGCATCTACATGCAACTAAAAATCCTGTGAATTCCGGTGTTGGCGCCTACCACAGCGTCTTATAAACATGCTACCTAATGGGGAAATTGCCAATATAAAATTTACAGTAAAGGTGCAACTAAAGCACTTGCTAAACAAGGCTAGTTTCACGCATAGTGAAGAAGAGCACACACACTTAAAACGATATACAGGGACACAAATTACCATAAACAAGACATACACAAAATGTACACAGGTAATGTACGTCGAACAGCCAACCAGATGGAACTGGGAAGTTGCTGTTATCCACCCCAATAGCGGCGTGTACCTTATAGTACACAAAACACGCAGACAACATAAAGATGCGTTATGTCGAAATGAAATCCCACAACAAGCACATACATATACAAAGGACACATATAACAAAATACACTATTAAAACAAACCATTTAAAGAAAACACTACAAAAGACATACAAAATACAGCATAAACCTACAAACACAAATGACATGGGTGGTAAGAATGTCACTTAAATTTACCTTAGCAAACAGAAAATTACACAAAACTTATGACACACCATTGGCTTGTGCTAGGACCGGGATCCTTTGGCTTGTTATGGCGCGGATCAGCGGACTTAATCTCAACATCCTCACTTGCCGGATCACGTGGTTTTCGCGGGCCTTTATCGGGTCGCTAGCCTTATTTCCGTTCCTGAACTTTCGCCGCTTGTCTTCTCTCTTACCACGCCAATAACCCTGCCCGTCCCTCCGCTGCGGCTGATTTTCCACATTGGAAGGACCGGACTCTGCGCTGCTATTGATTTCGTGCCATTGTGTCTAGCACTCCTTTATTGTACTCGTCAGTCAAAAAATATCAAGACTGATTTAAAGAAACACATATTGCTGGAAGTAATGGCTACAGCTCTGCCCTGTTTGATTTGATTTGATTTTTCCAGGGAAGCCAAAACAGTCGCCACTGCCCGCACCGAAACTAAGTTTATTGTGCGGTATCGCTCCCTGTGTATCTAGTAAAGCCAACCAACGCCCTTGAACAGTGCAAGGAGTCCCTTTACCAGTTCTTTATTAGACACAATTTCTTCGGGTCTGGTTGTCCCAAATATTCTGTGCCTTTTATTCTCCAATGCAATGCATTCGAAGATTAGATGTGATGCAGTTTCATCACCGTCATCACAGATCCTACATTTAGGGTCCTCTTCTGTTATTCCCATTGTACGTAGGTGTTTTTTGAAATTCCCATGGCCTGTCAGCAATCCAACCATGAGTCTAATCTCTCTCCTGTTCAGACCCAGGATTGCAGAGCTTCTTTTAAAACGCGGCTTTGGCATCATTACCTGGCCAATTTGATCATTGCCTTGGTGATTGTCAGGACAGGTTCCGGTCCAATAAATGGAGTCTCTGCCCCCATCCTGGCTAATCTGTCGGCATGTTCGTTGCCACTGATCCCCGAGTGGCCAGGGACCCACAATAGGTTTACTCTATTGCTTTCCCCTAGCTCCACCAGAACCCTGTGACATTCTGCAACAATTTTAGACCTTGTTTCAGGAGCTGCCAGTGATCTCAGGGCTGCCTGGCTGTCTGAACAGATATAGATGCTACGATCTTTGTCGCACCTAGCGGCAGTATCTTAAGAGAGGTCGCATCCACATGGCGGGCTCCCCCTCGAGATATCCGCACACACATACTCGATTTTCTGTCCTTCTGGCCAGTTCGGAGGCAGAGAGTAATCGAATTGCTCTAGCCACACACGCGGGTGTATCCTGCTTGCAGAGTTTCAGAAGACCTGGTACTTTTTTACAGTGAGAAAGTGGTTATAATCAAATGCATTGCCTGAAATTTTGGTCGCGTTTTCTGAGATACCATTTAGTGCTACCTCATGCCGTTCCTGAACTGGCCGCATTATATCGGTGCGCAACCCATTGTTAATAACCTAAACGGTGTTAGATTGCGCCTACCTGCATTGTTGAGAAACCTTGACAAGTTTTTGCCTGGACTGAAGCATTTTGCGCTTCCATCCCCGCTTTTGATTCTGTTTTTATTTCTTGGAATGAAGCATTCTGCGCTTCCATCCCTGTTTTTAATTCCTGAACAGAAGCATTCTGCGCTTCAATCCCTGTTTTCAATTCCTCAACAGAAGCATTCTGTTCTTCCATCCCTGCTTTTATTTCTCTCATGAAGCCCATGAGGTGGCCTAGTGTCGTATCAGAAACGCACATGGGTCCAGTAACACTGGTTGAACTAGTTTGCGCAGTAGCAGAAACCGGCATATTGGTATTCAGTTCACTTTGTTCGCCCCTGTATTCACTTCCGGTCGCGTCCACTTTTAAACAAGCCGCGGTTTCAACAGGAACGCGGCCGTCTGTACTCGCTACTTTTTCCCTTTCGATTGAAAGATCTGACCCAGACGTCTTTTCATTGTCCTCACTTTGGTTTAGTCGTCTAGAGCGAGTGGAAACGGACATGGCTGAACTATTCGCCATCATCACAAGTAATGTAGAACAACAAAAGTAACAAACATAAAATTAGCCTAAAAAACGCATTCCAAAACACGAACTAAAACCTTCGCAAGCAATGCACTGTGACTGTGCTCTTTTTACAAAAACAATTAAATAAAATAACCCTTCCAAAAACACACACAAAAAATACACTGTAACACATATGCTGAAAACAAAAAGAGGAACTAGACTAATGCGCGCAGCTAATCTCACACATTCATCCACTGGGAGGGGAAAGAAAAATGTCTTAAGAATATTCCCGAACGCATTTAAAGCAAAAAACTATTTCATTAAACAGATGACCCGCTAGAAGAGCGAATCCTGGCAGCGGTAAGCCAGATAAAAGTCGACTACTGTACGAAACAAGAGCTTTGTATTATCACTAAAATTAGCAAATAAGGTCTGTGTGAACTGCCTGTTATTCCCTGCTACAAAACCTAGCATAGCAGCTCACACGTTATTACACACAGACATTAATAAGCAACAATTAAAGTTATCTTAGAAAGGTGGCTAAGAAAACATTTATGGCGCAACGTAATTTAGACAAAAGAAAAATTGCATCTGAGCATGTTCTCAGCCCTTGTGAAGAACAATATTAAATAAAAGAGGGAAGGTGCTCTAAAACTACAATTTATAGGCAACTTACGGATTATGCTGAACTTAAACTTTTTATTCATATAGAAAACAAGCAAAATGGGGAACCAATTTCGTTAATACAATAAAAATGCATGGATTAATGCGGGCGGTGCCCAGCCTAAATTATACATGAGTTAACGCTACTGGGGGAAAGAAATCAAAAATGTTTGTAGAACCTATGGGACTTAACTACGGGGTCATCAGTCCCTAAGCTTACAAACTACCTATGAACTAGCTAAGACTAAGGACGGCACAAATATCCATGCCCGAGGGGGGAATCGAAACCCCGACCGTAGTGGCCGTGCAGACCGTGACTGGAGCGCCTCATTCTCCTTGGCCACCGCGGCCGGCTGGGGGAAAGGATTCACAAACAACACTCATTCTCTCACACACACGCAATCACGCAATGCCACAGCGAAACTCACCAAAAACAGCGTGCTGAGACGAGGCGGAAGCAGGCGCCGTTATCGTAGGCGAAATTTAGCAAGTCGGAGGTAGCACAAAACACAATATACAAAAACACTTTGGCTCTGGTCTGTCGTGCCTGTTATGAGATGGTGCGTGTGTATAGCCAAGTTAAATTACATCTGAATTGGACCGCGAGCGAACACGCTAACGGCGACACATGGCTACGTTACATGAACGCACTCATTTCTCAACCTTTTGAGAGTAATAGCGTACCTTTGGTCGAAGAAATGTAATTTGAAAGTGCAAGAAAAAATTTACTTTGTATCTTGCATGTCTCACATCAACAAAAACTTACAGAGGTGGAAAAGTCATGGACGATACATAATTTTTTAACTAAATGGTAATCGAACCTGCGACCTCCGTATTGACAGTTCCGCATGCCATTAAGCCTTGGATCGACACGGTAGAGAAACTGTTTAAAGTATACAAGTACAAATTATGCATCATCCCAAGGCAACATCGATTGGGGTGAACGAAACTGCAATCAAGTAATGAAATGGTAGTAAGAGAATGGATACTTACCTGCATTTAGCATTTCATTTGTACTGCTCTTACGGAAAATGTAACCAGGATATAAAATTGCGCAATATCTAAAGAGAAGCGTACATTCGCAATATCTAAAGAGGATTTACAAACTTTGAACTACCGTGCGTTTTTAAAGGTATATGCAATTGTGACTGTTGGCAAAATTGATTCATTCCAGAGAAGTTACCATAGAAATATATGACAGTGGACACTCCCAAGACGATTTTCTTGGAAATAAAATGGACAATAAAAATAATGATCCAATCCATGCAGAAATCTTACGGATTTCAAGACAGTTCACGAACGATTGAATACGATATTATGTAGTAAGATTTCAGAGATTTGTCAAACACAGAATATTTCACAGCTGTCAAGTACAGGTTAAAATTAAAAGTACCTTTAATGTAATGCAAGGAACACGCCAGACAAATCACGAAAGACTAAAAGATTGAACTGTGGAAGGAAATGTTTAAAGACTCTGAAAACCGAGTTCATGGAACAGGATTGTTGCAGTAATTAAATAGAGAAAAAAACTTTATAGGCACATTTTCATTACATATGTTTGACAGTTTTTAAAATGTGGAAGCAAAGTAATATGTCAGTTAAATGAAATGAAATAAAAAGCTTGAAGGGTAAATATTTTGGTTGTGAACGTCTCATTTAATTGTTTTTACTTGTTATTTTATTTGTTTATTCCTTGTTTTGTAACCTTTTTTCGCCTAGTATTAACGAATGCAAAATGTGTGGCAACATTCTGAAATATATGTACACAGGAATTATTACAAAAGCAATTTCTTATACATTCATTCATTCTTTTTATCACCTAATTACCAGAAACAAAGGCACAGTTTGTTTTCTTGCTACGTATTTAAATAATATCAATACATACGAACTTTTCTGTAAGTTTCAGTGAGAAAATAGTGCAGATGACGATTTGGTGGAGATTATTGCACTGGATGAAGTCAATGAAGAATGCCGCACAACTCGTGACGAGGATGATGTAGTAGCCAAAGAAAATTACAGCGCAGAAAATGCATTTACTATTAATGGCACTTCTTCAGTGACACCATGGCAACGCTTCCATTGATATTGTTACTAACAAGACGAAAATCCTAACGATATCAATATTGATGAAAATGACACCTAGCCCTTTAATGAGAACATCTACATCTACATCTACATACATACTCCGCAATTCACTGTACCACTACTAGGCATTTCCTTTCCTATTCCACTCCCAAATTGAACGAGGAAAAAAAGAATGCCTATATGCCTCCGTACGAGCCCTAATTTCTCTTATCTTGTCTTTGTGATCTTTACGCGAAATGTAAGTAGGCGGCAGCAAGATCGTACTACACTCAGCTTGAAATTCCGGCCTTCTAAATTTACTTAACAGAAATTCACGAAAAGAACGTCGTCTTTCTTCCAGCGATCCCCAATTGAGTTGCCGGAGCATTTCCGTGACACTCGCGCCTTGGTCGAACCTATCGGTAACAAATCTAGCTGCTCGCCTCTGAACCTCCTCTATGTCTTCCTTCAAAACGATCTGCTGCGGGTCCCAAATACTTGAGCAATACTCAAGACGTGGTCGTATAAGCGTTTTATACGCGGTCTCCTTTACAGGTGAAGTACATCTTCCAAAAATTCTCCCAATAAACCGAATTCGGCTGTCTGCCTTACTCACAACTGTCCTTACATGCTCGTTCCATTTCATATCGCTCTGCAGTGTTACGCCTAGATATTTGAACGACGCGACCGCATCAAGAAGCTCACTACTAATGCTGTATTCGAACATTGTAGGATTGTTTTTTCTACTCATGCGCATCACCTTACATTTTTCTACATTGAGAGCTAGCTGCCATTCATCGCACCAACTAGAAATTTTGTCTAAGTCAACCTGTATGCTATTACAGTCAGTTACAGACGACACCCTCCCATACACCACAGCATCATCAGCAAACAGCCGCAAATTACAACTTACTCTGTCCATCAGATCATTTATATAGATAGAAAATAATAGCGGTCCTATCACACTCCCCTGGGGCACGCCTGACGATACACTCGTCTCTGATGAACACTCGCCGTCGAGAACAACGTACTGCGTTCTATTACTTTGGAAGTCTTCCAGCCAGTCACAAATCTGTGAACCTATTCCATAAGCTCGTATCTTCGTTAGCAGTCTGCAGTGTGGCACCGTGTCGAACGCCTTTTTGAAGTCGAGAAAAACACAATCCGCCTGTTGCCCTTCGTCCATGGCTCGCAAGATGTCATGTGAGAAAAGGGCAAGCTGAGTTTCACATGAACGATGTTTCCTAAACCCGTGCTGATTCATGGAAAGAAGCTTTTCCGTTTCAAGGAAATTTACTATATTTGAACTGAGAATATGCTCCAAAATTCTACATGAAACCGATGTCGACGATATTGGCCTGTAATTGTATGGGTCAGTTCTCTTTCCTTTCTTATACACGGGAGTCACCTGCGCTTTTTTCCAATCACTAGGAACTTTGCGCTGAATTAAAGATTCGCTATAAATGCAAGCTAAGTAGGGGGCCAATGCCGCAGAATAGTCTTTGTAAAACCGAACTGGTATTCCATCCGGACCAGCAGACTTTTTCGTATTTAGCTCTCTCAGCTGCTTCTCTACACCGGAAATACCTATTGCTATGTCCCCCATTTCGGAATTAGTACGTTGATCAAATGATGGTATATTTGTGCGGTCCTCCTGCGTGAAAGATTTCTTAAAGGTTAAATTTAGAACTTCAGCTTTCCGTTTGCTTTCTTCTATTACTGCCCCGGAATGATCAACTAGTGACTGGACAGTGGGCTTTGACCCGCTTATCGATTTTACATAGGATCAGAATTTTTTCGGGTTCTCGGAAAGATCTTTTGCTAAGGTATGGCTGTCATAATTATTGTATGCTTCACGCATCGATCTTTTTATAGACGCACGAATCTCTACTAACTTTTGCCTGTCATCATTTGCGTGTTCTTTTTTGAATCGAGAGTGCAACAGCCTTTGCTTTCTCAGCAGCTTTCTAACATTATTATTATAACACGGTGGATCTTTTCCATCCTTAATCGTCTTTACTGGCACATATTTCTCTAACCCTTCATTAACAATGCATTTAAATTTAGTCCACAATTCCTCAACATCCATAGTCCCAGAATTAAACGATGCCCATTCATTTTCTAAGTGCGATCGTAACATTTGCTTGTCGGCTTTTCCCAACAAAAACACGCTCCTAGCCTTCTTGACTGGTTTATGAACTTTGGTTACCATCGACGCTATGACATCACGAACGAGTTTGTTTTAACTGAACAACAGAATATTCAACATAAAACTTTAGCAGACAGGAAAGATTTATCTAGTGTAGGCCCTGTTGACGTTTTTGCACAACCATCTACATCGTACGCCATCTCACTACGAAAATTACTTCCTTCACCCAAAAGTTAAACTATCAATAAAGAAAACGTCAGGAGTCGAAAATCTGAGAGCCTCCGTAGTTACCTTCAAATTAATAATTGGAACTACGAATGAAACGAGAACGAAACGAAAATTAGACCCAGCCAGATCATAGAAGAAAAAGAATATAAACGAGAACAAACACAGATGTTTCCAGAATGAAACTTTCACTCTGCAGCGGAGTGTGCGCTGATATGAAACTTCCTGGCAGATTAAAATTCTGTGCCGGAGCCGGGACTCGAACCTGGGACCTTTGCCTTTCGCGGGAAAGCGATCTACCGACTAAGCTATCCCGAAAGGAAGTTTTATATCAGCGCACACTCCGCTGCAGAGTGAAAGTTTCATTCTGGTAACATCCCTTAGCCTGTGGCTAAGCCATGTCTCTACCATATCCTTTCTTCCAGGAATGCTAGTCTTGCATGGTTCGCAAGAGAGCTTCTTGAAAGGAAAGGGGAAAGTTAAAGGAAAGGTAATGCGGGCAAAAAAATGACGAGAAGATATTGAAAAATTAGGAGGCATCCGGTAAGAGGGAGTGTTTCGCCTATTGTGAGGGGAATAATACATCGATACACCCACAGACGACTGGTTGGAATGTTCATCTTGTCATGGACGGACACATGAATTGTGAAATGTAAGATTATGCCAGACATTGCATCTTGCTCGTTCAAAATTTCCATTTTACCTTCAGAGTAAGGGTAAAATGAAATTTTCCATAGTTTTGCTGTATGAGTCATATTAACTGATTGACAGAATGTTTTGTACTTTAAAAGGATACCTTTCATGACTGATTACTGTAAAAGATTCATATTTGAACTTTTTTGGTATTATTAAGTCGTTAAATTAAACCTCCCAGCTTGCTCTCGCCTTCAGTATTAAACTGAAATATTCCTTTATCGCTAACATCGGTATCAATTACCATTTAATGGGTCACGTGCCCCCCCCCCCCCCTCCCAGACGGCGGACGAAAAATGAGAGAGAGAGAGAGAAGGAAAATAGAGGGAGAGAAGGGAGGGGAGAGAGAGAGAGAGAGAAAGAGAGTGAGTGAGGAAAGGAGGAAGGGAAAGAATCTCAGCATTGAAATAATTAACTTCTACTTACGGGAAGCATATAATTGTGAGTTTAAAAATGCAACATCCCTACAATTAACATAACGTAATTTGACTTTTTGTGTTATGCTTCTATTTAATTGCTTCTTGCTCTTTTTCCTCAGTAATTTACGATAAAAATAAATAAAACTTGTTTATTGTTTCACGATTTCTTGGGAGATAAATGAGCTACAGTGTATGTTTTTCACAAATAAAGGATCTAACTGTGTGAAAAAACTGTGAATTTCAAGGACTGCGTTCAGGCTAGCGCGTTCGTGTGTTTTCGGTAAACGGTGCTTCTGTCTGGATTCTTTTCCTTGACACTACACGTTTCGATTTTGCAGTTATTGGAGAAAATTAGAAGTTTCATCGGCATTTTTCCACACATCAGATACAAAGGATTTTCATGGTAGTAGAAATTCTTCATAATTTGCGGCTGTTTGCTGACGATGCTGTGGTGTATGGGAGGGTGTCGGCTGTAAATGACAGTAATAGCATACAGGATGACTTAGACAAAATTTCTAGTTGGTGCGAAGATTGCCAGCTAGCTCTCAATGTGGAAAAATGTAAGGTGATGCGCATGAGTAGAAAAAACAATCCCATAATGTTCGAATACAGCATTAGTAGTGAGCTTCTTGATGCTGTCGCGTCGTTCAAATATCTAGGCGTAACATTGCAGAGCGGTATGAAATGGAACGAGCATGTAAGGACAGTTGTGAGTAAGGCGGACAGCCGACTTCGGTTTATTGGGAGAATTTTTGGAAGATGTACTTCACCTGTAAAGGAGGCCGCGTATAAAACGCTTGTACGACGACGTCTTGAGTATTGCTCAAGTGTTTGGGATCCACAGCAGATCAGTTTAAAGGAAGACATAGAGGCGGTTCAGAGACGAGCAGCTAGATTTGTTACCGGTAGGTTCGACCAATGCGCGAGTGTCACGGAAATGCTCCGGCAACTCAATTGGGGATCGCTGGAAGAAAGACGACGTTCTTTTCGTGAATTTCTGTTAAGTAAATTTAGAGGGCCGGAATTTGAAGCTGAGTGTGGTACGATCTTGCTGCCGCCTACTTATATTTCGCGTTGTGATCACAAAGACAAGATAAGAGAAATTGGGGCTCATACGGAGGCATATGGGTATCCTTTTTTCCTCGTTCTATTTGGGAGTGGAATAGGAAAGGAAATGCCTAGTAGTAGTACAGTGTACCCTCCACCACGCACCTTACGTTGAATTGCGGAATATGTATGTAGATGTAGATGTAAAACACAGTGAGGTGTAATTTCCAGAATGAAATTTTCACTCTACAGCGGATTGTGCGCTGATATGTATCTTCCTGGCAGTTTAAAATTGTGTGCTGACACCGGGATTCGAACCTGCGACATTTGCCTTTCGCGGGCTGAGTTATCTCGGGACGCTTCACAGTCCGTCCTCACAAATTTACTTCTGGCAGTCCTCACCTCCTACTTTCCAAACTTCACATAAGTTCTGCAAACATTGCAGAATGCATGATTAGCACTCCTGGTAGATTGTATACAGTGGAGACATGGTTTAGCCACAGCCTAAGGTATGATTCCAGAATAAGGAGTGCTAGTCCTGAAAGGTTCACAGGAGAACTTCTGTGATGTTTGGAAAGTAGGAGATGAGGTACTGGCAGAAGTTGTGTGAAGCGTGCCGGGATAGCTCATGTGGTAGAGCGCTTGCCTACGAAAGGCAAAGGTCCCACGTTATAATCCCGTTTCTGGTACACAGTTTTAATCTGGCAGGAAGTTTCAAGCGCAATTTTGTTGATCGCAAAAGCTTTCCTGAAAACTCATCTCGTTTTGCGTAGCAACTTCACAAAGCATGAAGAAGAAATTGATTCAGTACAGCTGCGCGGGAGTAGCCGAGCGGTCTGGAGCGCGACGTTGCGGATCGCGTGACCTCCCGCGACGGAGATTCGAATCCCCCCTCGGGCATGGGTGTTTGTGCCGTCTTTAGTATAATTTAGTTCATAAGTAGTTTGTAAGCTTAGGGACTGATGACCCCGAGGTTGAGTCCCATAGCCTGCCGCGGTGGCCGAGGGGACTGAGGCGCTCCAGTCACGGTCTGCACGGCCACTGCGGTTGGAGGTTCGAATCCCCCCTCGGGCATGGATATTTGCGCCGTCCTTAGTATTAGCTAGTTGATAAGTAGTTTTTAAGTTTAGGGACTGATAACCCCGTAGTTAAGTCCCATAAGCTATACAAACATTTGAACATTTCAGTCTCATAAGCTTTACAAACATTTGAACATTTAATTTTTTGATAGTGAAACCTACGCCGGATACAGTATTGCAAGGGTGATTTCAGGGGGTGGGTGGGGGGACAGGCCCGATGAAAAATAGAGAGAGAAAAGAGAGGAGTCAGAGAGAGAGAGAGAGAGAAGGGAGAGAGAGAGGGGGGGGGGGGGGAAGGGAGCAAGGGAAAGAATCTTAGCATTAGAATAATTAACTTTTACTTACGGGCAGCATGTAATAATTGTGAGTTTAAAAATGCAAAATCCCTGTATAACTTGACTTTTTGTGTTATGCTTCCATTTAATCGCTTCTTGCCTTTTTTATGTCAGTAATTTACGATAGTAAATCGTCAGCAGGGGTAAAATACAGGGAAAGGAGAGTTATTTACAACTTGTACAAAAGCCAGACCGCAGTTATTAGACTCGAAGGGCATGAAAGGGAAGCATCAGTTGTGAAGGGAGTAAGACAGGGTTGTAGCCTTTCTCCGATGTTATTCAATTTGTACATTGAGCAGGCGGTGAAGGAAAGCAAGGAAAAAATTGGAATAGGGATTAAAGTTCAGGGTGAAGAAATAAAAACGTTGCGTTTTGCTGACGACATTTTAATTCTGTCAGAGACAGCAAAGGACCTGGAAGAGCAGTTAAATGAAATGGACAGTGTGTTGAAGAGAGCGTATAAAATGAACATTAACAAGAGCAAAACAAAGATAATGGAATGCGGTCTTAGAAAATCAGGCGATGCTGAAGGAATTAGTTTAGGTAACGAAACAATAAGGTGGTAGATGAGTTTTTTTACTTGGGTAATAAAATAACATGTGATGGTCGCAGTACAGAGGATATAAAATGCAGAATGGCAATGGGAAGAAAAGCATTTTTGAAAAAGAGAAATTTGCTAACATCGAATATTAATTTAAGTGTAAGGAAGTCTTTTCTGAAGGCATTTGTGTGGAGTGTTGCCTTGTACGGGAGTGAAACACGGACGATAAGCAGTGCGGACAGGAAGAGAATAGAGGCTTTTGAAATGTGGTGCTACAGAAGAATGCTGAAGATTAGGTGGGTAGATCGCATAACTAATGAAGAGGTACTGAACAGAATTGGTGAGAAAAGGAATTTCTGGCATACCTTGACTGAAAAAAAAGATATAGATTCGTAGGGCACATTCTTAGACATCAAGGGATTGTGAATATCCTGACTAAAAGAAGGGATCGCTTGTTAGTACACATTCTGAGACATCGAAGAATCGTAAATTTAGCATTGGAGGGAAGTGTGTGGGGTACAAATCGCAGAGGGAGACCAAGAGACGCGTATAGTAAGCAGATTGAAGTGGATGTGGATTGCCGTTCTTATGAGGAGATGAAAAGGTTTGCTCATGAAAGAGTAGGGTGGAGAGCTGCATCAAACCAGTCTCCGGACTGAAGACCATAACAACAACAATTTACGATAAAAATAAATAAAATTTGTTTATTGTTTCGTGATTGATTGGGAGATAAATGAGCTATTGTGTATGTTTAAGTCATATGTAAACAGAGTTAGAGGATTTAACTATGTAAAAAATCTGAATATCAAAGGATGCGTTCATGCTGGAGCATTCAGATATTTTCGGTAAACGGTTTATCTGATTCTTTTCCTAGACACTAAGAAATGGTACTCCCAACCATTATAAACAGTTTTGTTTGAAGCTACAGGTTTCGATAGTCCTGTTATTGGAGCAAATTTGAAGTTTCAACGGCATTTTTCCACGTATCAGATACAAAGGATTTTCGTGGTAGTAGCAATTCTTATTGAAACACAGTCAAGTGTAATTTTCAGACTCAAATTTTCACATTGCAGCGGAGTGTGCGCTGATATGTAACTTCCTGGCAGATTAAAATTTTGTGCTGTACTCGGGGATTCGAAATTGCGACCTTTGAATTTCGCGGGCAAGCGCTCTACCGTCTGAACTATCCCGATGCGCTTCACAGTCCGTCATCAAAACTTCATTTTTGCCTGTTCCTCATCTCCTACTTTCCAAACTTGACAGAAGTCCTCCTGCGAACCTTGCTGTACTAGCACTCCTGAAAGAAGGATGTTGTGCAGACACGGCTTAGCCACAGCCTAAGGGATATTTCCAGAATGAGGAGTGCTAGACCTGAAAGGTTCACAGGAGAACATCTGTGTAGTTTGGGAAGTAGGAGGCGAGGTACTGGCAGAAGTTTTATGGACGGACCGTGAAGCGTGCCAGGATAGCTCAGATGGCAGAACGCTTTCTAGCTAAAGGCAAAGGTCTCAGGTTCGAATCCCAATTCTCGCCCACAATTTGAATCTGCCAGGAAGTGTCGAGTGTAATTTGGTGATCGCGAAAACGTTAATGAAAACTTATCTCTTGCATAGCTACTCCACAAAGAATGAAGAAGAAATTGATTCAGTAGAACTCAAACACAAGAAATCTGATTTTAGGTTTTGAGGAAATATCAAACTTACCGCGACATACTCCATTTTACTGGCTGTTAGTTTCTGACCCGTATTTGGGCGACCTTTTAGGATACGTTGTTTTTTTCCAATTTCTGCATTGTTTGGTAATGACACAGCTACTCCTGTTACTGTACTGTTCATCCACGGCAAATTGACGTATCGTGCGCTGGCTGTTGGCAGCGGCAGGAGGCGTGTACCACGGCTGCCAGGGGTAGGAGGGTGAGTATCCGCGAGCAGAAGCAAGAAGCAGCGTCGCAGTGTTGGAAACGTTTCCCGTAACAAGTGTGCAGTGATATTTCGCGTCTAGGGGCGGCGTAACGTTGCAAGCAATCCGAAATAAATGGATATCTTTCAAGAAGTGCAGATGTTAACTGCTGCTGGCATCACCAAGTAAAATCGTCTTCACTTGTCAGTTCACTTCCATCTAATTACCAACGCATTACTAGTTTCGACGCACTATGGCTTCATTCTCAAGCTACGACGATTAAAAAGATATTACAATGATTCAACCACATTAAACAGTGAAATTTTAATAACTTATCAAACCATGTGCGCCACACGGGAATGGCCGTGTGATCTGGGGCGCAACGTCGTGGAGTACGCGACCACTCCCACCAGAGGTTCGAGTCCTCCCTCCGGCATGGGTGTGTGTGTGTGTGTGTGTGTGTGTGTGTGTGTGTGTGTCTGTGTGTTGTCCTCAGAATAAGTTAAATTAGACTGTAAGACTAGGAACCGATGACCTTAGCCGCTTGGTCCTTTCGGATTACTAACTTTTAAACTTTTTTTGAAACAATATGTCCTACGTTTTTGTACAGTCGCCATTAAGTCATTTAATACGGACATAACATTTTTCGAACATATTGTACAATTGTTTGAATTTTCAAGTGTCAGTTCTTATTCGCTCGTACAGTCCAGTCATTCCAAAGTTGTAAATACGTAGAGAAAGCTATGCCAATTTCGCATGGATTCCTCTGTATAGGGATTCGCATACACCCACTTGGCGAAGCTCAGAATCAGTTACATATTGAATTAAATTCAGAGTCTGAATGCCCAGTGTTCACCTCTTCGCAAGCGTTTCATCCTCTATGATGAAGAAGGATGAAACAGGTGTGCCCACAGCTGAACACAGGGCATTCACACTCTAAATTCTCTGCGTTTTTGTAATTATTTTCTGGTAAATTTAGACAATTTACACTGTTTAATGATTGCATCATTTTAATATTTTTGTGATCATAGGCATTTGAAAATGAAGCCATAGTGCGCAGAAACTAATAGTGCATTGGTAGCTAGATGTAAGTAAAATAAAAAGTTTTTTTTTATAAGAAGCGACCTTGGCTTTGGAACATATTTTGTGTAGCAGTTATATGTGACAATAAATGTGGTGTCGCACAAGTCTAAAGTGCGCGCCACGTACTTTCGCCGCGCGCCGTCATGCACGCACGGCGCGGCGTTCTTACGACGTCAGCTACGAGCGCCCTTTGCTACAACTCCGCTCGTGGCCACCACTGAACTGGATCGGCCACTTGGGATTAGGACAGGCACTGAAACGGACTCATCAGCAGGCAGGCCTTTACGTAGTTAACCCATGTCTCAGCAGTACACTTATTGGCAGTCATGAACTTTGTAAAAGTTAAGTATTATAACGTTTCATCGAAATATATTCCTCTCCTTTTAATCTAGCTTAGTGTTTCTAGTTTCTGCTGTCCCACTGGCTGGTCACCTCATACTCTGTACCCGCACACGCATGCATCCTATTTCTCTGTGTCGGTCTCTCTCTATTCGGCCACCGACACCAAAGACAACCGGTGAGGACGAGGTGGCGACGAGGATGGGATACAAAAGTGGCGACGAGGAGCGATAGAAGAACCTTGGACCAGCCCGCTTGCAGCAACCAGACAGCAGTAGTCGGAGCACGCAGAAATTTCTCCCGCCCACCCACCCTTATTATACGATTTTTGGGGGAACATATTCTGTTACGTGTTTAGTGGACGATTTAGTTGCAGAGCGTCCTCTTTCATATTGCATTTGTGTTTTATTCTAATTTTCTTGTATGCGCGGCGCCTAATAGGTCAGCATGGCCACTACCCCGAACCCAAACTTAATGGAAATTATTCAGTTACAGACGGCGCAAATCACGCACCTACTCTAAGTGGTGTCGCAGTTGACGGCAACTCAACAACAACCGTCGTATCAGCCGCCCACACCTGCCGCCGCAATCCTTCCTACGTTTCGCCAATACGACGGACGTGAGGAAGAATGGAGCGATTACTTGCCGCAATTTCAATAACTCATCGCGGCTCATCAACATACAGGTCAGATTGTCAAACACCTTTTCTTGTCAGTTGTTGGCACCAAGACCTTCGTGTTAGTGCAGAAACCTTTCCCCAAGCATCTCCTCGCGCTCTAGAATTCGATGCAATAGTAGATGCACTGAATGCTCATTATGAGAGAAAAGTTCTCGTAGCTACGGCACGGTACCGATTTTTCAGACTGAAAAAATCACCGTGCAGGAATGGATTACGGAGTTGAAGGTCTTAACCCGCAAATGTAATTTTACTTGCTCTTGTGGACGTTCATATAGTGACATGATGTTGAGAGATGCTATCACACCTAACATTCAGGACCCCAGAATTAGGGCAGCAATTCTGAATCAGTCTGACAGTGTACTGCAGCTTATTGAAGCGTATGATACTTTTGTCTTAGCAGATGTAGAAATGCAAAGCCACAGTGTTAACTAAGTGCGCCGCAACGGACGCTTTCGTAATCAATTCTCAGTCTATCCGTGAATCTTACAATTCTACCGGCCGTTCTGAATAGACAGTGAACAGTAGCCAGTGTAAAAGCGTGACACAAAGGTCGCCCCGTCGTGTTAGACAAAGCAATTTGACAAACGGGTGTAAATGTCATACACGCTGTGAACTTGTACAGTGTTTCTTTTGAGACTCCAATGCAAGGAAGTTTTTCTGTGCCTACGGCAAAACTATGTAGTGCACCACGTAGCAAGCTTCGTCGAGCGCGTAAATCTGTGCAACGGAAAAGGGTTCGGGAAAAGCGAAATGACTATGTACAGTGTAATCCTGTAGTGAACCTAGTACCTTCTGCAACTTCTAGCTACTCAAAGTAATTTTAGTGCAGTAGCCTTGCATTTCGCGGACGCCGATCCGGCGGTAGTGCCATCTAGGGACAGTGATATTAATCTCCTGTGTGACGATTCTGCGCCGCCTCCTTCCGTACGCAGCCCGTGCATGCGCAAGTGTAGCCAACAAACTGTAGCAGACGTTTCCCACATTCGCGCACCTGTCGAGCGCCACAAGCAAAAACTTTTTGTGACTCTTTCCATAGACAATAAGACTGTGCAATTTCAGCTCGACACTGGTTCCGCTGTCGCATTATGAATAAAGAAACATATGAATTTCTGGGTTCGCCAAAATTGCCGACGTCCCAACAAGTGCTCACAGCGTATACAGGACAAAGTATTCCCGTGCTAGGAACATGTAGCCTGCCCGCCTCTTTTCAAGGTGTAACAAAAACAGTTGCTTTTGTAGTTCTTTAGGCCAAATCTACACAGAACATTTTTGGACTCGATGCATTTGACTTGTTTGGCTTATCAATTCAAAGAGATGTGCTTCAAATTTCGTCAGTAGTGCCTCAGGACAAAATCAATGCATTGTGTGAAAAATATAGTGACTCGTTTTCGCCGGAACTAGGTTGTGCAAAAGACTTCGTGGCACATGTAACTTTAAAAGAATCTGCAGTCCCAAAATTTCGTAAAGCTAGATCAGTGCATGTCGCCCTTTGTGATAAAGTTGCTGAATAACTTAAACGTTGGCAGGATATTTGGGTGATTTCTCCTGTTTCTGCGAGTCAGTGGGCCTCGCCTTTAGGGATTTTAGTAAAGCCACCAGGAAAACTTAGTCTCTGTGCAGACTTTAAATCAACGGTGAGCAGTCAAGCAATTGTAGACACTTACCCCCTGCCCAGACCTGAGGAACTGATGGACAAATTAGGCCAATCTCGCTTCTTTTCTAAGATTGATTTAGCAGAGGCATAGTTACAGATACCTCTCGATAACGAATCAAAAAAGTTTTTCGTCATTAATACTCACATGGGCAGTTTTCAGTTTCAACGCCTACCATGTGGCAGTTCTTCCACCCCCGCTATTTTTCAGGGTTTTTGGAACAGCTGACAGTTTCTGTGCCGTGCTGTTCGAACTATTTAGATGATATTGTGGTCTCAGGGCGCACAGTTGAAGAACATTTATCAAACCTGGAGTGCCTTTTCAAAGTGTTGACTGCAGCAGGTCTACGTTGCAATAAAGCAAAGTTTTCGTTTTTCCAGACTGAAATAGAGTACCTAGGCTATATTATTAATGCCCAAGGAATCCATCCCTTACAGTCACATCTTCAAGCAATCAAAGACTTGCCTCCTCCTAAGAATGTGCATGAATTGCAAGCAGTAATGGGAAAGGTTAACTATTATTTCAGGTTTATTCCCAATGCCTCTCAGATTGCAGCTCCACTGCATCGCTTACATAGGAAGAATGTTCCTTTTGTATGGTCCAAAGATTGCCGGGATGTCTTTGACAAATTAAAGTCTGCACTACTCAGTGATGCATGTTTGATTCCCTTTGACACTCAGAAGCCCGTAGTGCTAGCAGTGGATGCCTCGTCGTACGGTCTGGGTGCAGTAATGTCACATTGTATTGGACCTCACGACCGTCCTATTGCCTTTGCATCCAAGCTACTGACGCCAACGCAACAGAATTACAGCCAGATAGAAAAGGAGGCCTTAGCAATCATTTACGGCGTCACAAAGTTTCATCATTATCTCTACCGTACAAAATTGTTTTTATTGACAGACCACAAGCCTCTCACGTCGTTGTTCTCACCCACAAAGCCAATTCCGCCACGAACGGCACAAAAGCTTCAGAGATGGTCCTTGATATTGTCTAATTATCAGTATGAGATTTTGTACCGACCTACCACTAAACATGCCAACGCAGACACACTTTCCCGACTTCCGGTTGGCCAGGATGTGTCATTTGATTCTTCGGAAATGGCATGTTGACAGATAGACTCAAGAGATGCTTCCGCTGTCGCAGACTTCCCTTTGAACTCTCTTTGGCTTGCACAGGAAACAGCTGCGAATGCAGACCTAAGTGTGGTAGCACGATTTGTTCGCTCTTGGTGGCCTGCCAGAGCCAAAGACATTGATCGGCCTCTAGTTCGACATTATTTGGCACAACGTCATGCATTGTCTTTAAGTCAGGGTGTTCTGTTGTTACATACCGATAACGACCAAACAAGAGTGATTGTTCCTCGTTCCCTGCAAGGAGAAGTCTTATGTCTCCTGCATCAAGGACATTGGGGTGTTGTCAGGACAAAGCAACTGACCAGACGTCATTGTACCTGGGTTGGTATGGATGCCCAGATAGAGCGCATGACGTCAGAGTGTACGGTTTGTGTGGAGCATCAGGCAGCTCCTGCACAAAGATTCTCGGGCTGGCCACGCCCCAAGGGACCATGGCAACGTTTACACATTGACTTTGCCGGACCTTTTTGGAATACGCACTGGTTGATCACTGTAGACGCTTTCAGCAAGTTTTCTTTTGTGATTGCCATGAACTCAATGACGGCGTCTAGTACAATCAGTGCCTTAACATCATTGTTTTGCATCGAAGGTTTGCCTGAAACTATCGTCAGTGACAATGGACCTCTGTTAGTGCGGAATTTCAACAGTTTTGTCGTGTGAACGGCATTCAGCATAATACCACCCCACCTTTTCACCCTCAGTCCAATGGTGGAGCAGGACGTTTCTTTCTAACATTCAAGTCTCACATGGAAAATATGAAAGGTCAGCACTCCAGGCAGCAAGCTCTTCAAATTTTCCTGACTACGTATCGGTGCATGCCAAGTGATGACACGTCTCCTACCGATCTGCTACACGGCCGCCATCAAGGCACTCTCCTTCACCTGCTGCAGCCTCCCATGCACCGAGTCGGTTCGTATGGCGCTACGCGTTTTCAGGTTTCCACGCCGGTGCTGTACAGGGTGTTGCTGGCAACAAGAAGACATGGTTGCCATGCATCATTAAGCGCGTGCTCGGTCGCAATATGTATGTTGTACGTTCTTCCACAGGGTCGGAGCTGCGGCGCCACGCAAACCAATTGCGCCTGCACAGGCCGCGCGATCCTGTCTCTGGTTTCTTGATTGCAGACCCAGTTCACCGCCAGGCAGCACAGCCACACCGTTCGCCGCCGGGCCCAGAGAACCAGACTAAGAGATCATCCCCATGGAGGTCGACGCGCCTCCGATGCTGTCACCACCGCAGCTGACTGCGTCACCGAAAAGGACTCCGGGACCGTGCGGCCGCCCCCCCCCCCCCCCAGACCGGGATACGCACCTGAGAAGAAGATGACCTGCTCCCTCTAGGTGGAGGTGTGCGCCCTTCCCCTGGTTTTGATGGGTTTCCTGGGGGATCGCATGTTGGATACCGGGGCGCGGACGGCGTCTCGATCCCAGTTACGACGCCCGTCCCACCAGTAACGCCTCCGCCCAGGCCCTCCTCCCAGTGCCGTCACCATGGTCCTCAGCCCTACGCCACGACGACGCGGCGGTATGGGGGGAGGGGTGTGGTGTCGCACAAGTCTTAAGTGCGCGCCACGTACTTTCGCCGCGCGCCGCCATGCACGCACAGCACGGCGTTCTTACGACGTCAGCTACGAGCGCCCTCTGCTACAACTCCGCTCGCGGCTACGACTGAACTGGATCGGCCACTTGGGATTAGGACAGGCACTGAAACAGACTCATCAGTCGGCAGGCCTTTACGTAGTTAACCTATGTCTCAGCAGTACACTTAGTTGTGTAAAACTTTGTAAAAGTTAAGTATTATAACGTTTCTTCGAAATATATCTCTTCTTCTAATCTAGCTTAGTGTTTCTAGTTTGTAAAAGTTAAGTATTATAACGTTTCTTCGAAATATATCTCTTCTTCTAATCTAGCTCAGTGTTTCTAGTTTCTGCTGTCCCACTGGCTGGTCACCTCATACTCTGTACCCGCACACGCGTGCATCCTATTTCCCTGTGTCGGTCTCTCTCTACTCGGCCACCGACACCAAAGAAAACAGGCGAAAACGAGACACAAAAGTGGCGACGAGGATAGGATACAAAAATAACTGTAATGAAATTTATTTGATATGTGTGAGTGTGTGTTTTAAAATTAGTCTCACAAAGTCCTTAAGTACTTGTTCACTCACCTCAGACTTGTGCCCCCCCCCCCCCCCCCCCAGAAAAAAATTCTGTATCCGCGTCTGCAGTACTGTTTGTCCACGGTAAGTTGACGATTTGTGCGCTGGCTGTTGGCAGCGGCAGGAGGCGTGTAGCATGGCTGCCGGGGGGCGAGGAGCAGTGAACGGAAGGCAGCGTCGCAGTGTTGGAAACGTTACCCGTAACTGTGTGTGCAGTAATATTTTGCGTCTAGGGGCAGCGTTATGTTGGCAGTTCTCCGAAATAAATAGATGTCCTTCAAGTAGTGCAGATGTTTTCTGCTGCTGGCATAACAAGGTAAAATCGTCTTCATTTGGCAAATTAATATATTTCCATCTAATTACCAATGCACTACTAGTTTCGGTGCACTATGGAGTCATTCTCAAGTTCCCATGATTACAAACAATGTTACAATGATTCAACCACATTAAACAATGAAAAAATCAATAATTTACCACAAAATAAAAAATAAAAAATTTACCAAAAAGACAGTAAAATCATGTGCGCCACACGGGAATGGCCGTGTGATCTGGGGCGCAATGTCGCAGAGTACGCGGCCACTACCACTGAGGGGTTTGTGTGTTGTCCTTAGAATGAATTATGTTAAATAATTTGTGAGGCTGGGGACCGAGACCTTAGCAGTTCGGTCCCTTCGGATTACAAACATTTGAACATTCTTTTTATTTAATTTTTTTTATTTTTTGATACCGTATGGCCTAGGTGTTCGTACAATCACCATTACGTCATTTGGTTCATTTAATATCATAATCCTGTCGGCATCATTGTACAAAACTGTCATTTTTCGACCATATTTTACAATTTTGTTTAAATGTTCAAGTGTTCAGTCTTATAATCCAATTATTCCAAAGTTCGTGCTGAGCTGTTGGCAAATGTTTCATCCTTTATGATAATGAATGGTGAAATAAGTGTGCCCACAGCTGAACATGGGGCACTCAGGCTATAAATTCTTTACTTTGTGTGTGGTATTTCTGGAACACTAAGTGGCTTATTGTGGTTGATGCTTTTAACGGTTGCCCATTTGCAGTGCCAATGTCTTCTAGGACTGCCATCAACACGATTACAGCGTTGTCTTAATTATTATTATTATTATTATTATTTTTCTGGAAGGTCTCCCAAAACTGATAGTCTCTGACAACGGCCCTCCACATCGCAAGAATTTCGCTCCTTTTGTGCACGCAATGGAATTAAGCATCTCACCAGTGTGCCGTTTCATTCGCAGTCAAACGGCGCTGCGGAATGCTTCGTCCAGACATTTAAGCAGCAGATGTCCAAACTCCGTTCGGCGCACTCACGGGAGACAGCTTTCCAATTGCTCCTCGCCTCCTACCGCTCGCATCCACGACAAGGGTCATCACCGGCCGAGCTTCTGCACGGCCGCCGGCACTGCTCCCTGCTCCATCTGCTCCACCCACCGCGCCGCCCGGAGCAGCAGCCGACGACACACAAATATCGCTTCGCTCCGCATAACGCAGTCTTTTACAGATCTTTTAGCGTTTGCAGACGTAGGCTAGTCGTCGTAGACAAAAAATGGCCTTAGGTCCAAAAAATTTGCAGGAAGCTGAATTTGTGATATGTTGTTAGGACATATTAGAGTAGTATTAAACCAAGTTTGCTGCTTCGAAATCCTTTAGCTTAACTTTTAAGAGCCAAAAAACCTCGATATTTTTGGACTTTTTTCTGGTTTTGGCTTATAACTCGTGAAGGGTGGTTTTTTGACGAAAAGTCACTCACACCCTTATTAATGTAGATGAAATATTCTAAAAGTTAAGCCCAACCGCTGCTTTGTAAGTCCAACAGTTCCCGAGATATTGAACTTCAAAAATTGACTTTTCCAAAAAGTTCAAATTTTCGATTTTAGTCATCTTTCGGCTAGAATATTGGCTCTAATGATCATCCCACGGGGAAAGTCATACAAAACAAAGTTATAGAGCAGTTATTTAGCTTTAATCTAAATACAGAACGAAGTCCATAAGCGGAATAGATTTCTAGTCATCGTTAAAATACGAAAAGTTGGAAAAATCAAATTATTCAATAAACTGACTCATTTGAATTACTCGTACAGTCCTCTTATCCTATATATGTTAAAGAAAAAGGAGTAATTACTCATTGACGATGATTATTAACGCATTGTATATAAATAGGTGTAGTTTATGTGTTAGTGCATACCAATATATTTTTGAACGTAGAACATTTCATCTACATTAATAAGGGTGTGAGTGACTTTTCGCCAAAAAAAAAAAAAAAAAACCACCCTTCACGAGTTATAAGCCAAAACCAGAAAAAAGTCCGAAAATTTCGAGGTTTTTTGGCTCTTAAAAGTTAAGCTAAAGCATTTCGAACCTGCAAACTTGGTTTAATACTACTCTAATATGTCCTAACAACATATCAAAAATTCAGCTTCCTGCAATTTTTTTGGACATAAACATACCTGGTGACTGGCCTAACGATGGGAGCGAGGTGAGATCGTCAAATGGTTCGGTGCTTCCGTGTTTGAAATTTCAGGACCTGACGGAGTTGTACACATGCGCCGCAACCAAATTAACCCTTGTTGTGTACCCCGTGTTCCTTCTGCGTTTCTCTCGGCAGATTCGCGCAACCCGCAGACCGCGCGGCCTTCGCCGCCCACGCGACCTCGGCAGCCGCCCCGCAGCACACCTCCAGGGCACCGTGGCTCCACTTGATGGTGACGAAGTCCTCGCCGCCTCCGCCTCCGCCTCACCTCGACATCTCCGTGGACCTGGACCAGCACGCCATGCTGCATAAACAATAAATGCGCGGAAAAGTGCTGCATCATTTTATAACGACACAGCTACGTCCACCTAATCCTTGATGGGCGAAGGTGCCGTTATATTGTATTTGCTGCTTAATTAATTCTTGATCATTTAATAATTGATCCAATGGTATGACTGTATGGGATGCGGACAATGACTGCGTTGATCCATAACAATGAACTTTGTTAACTTCTTTTATTCGTCAGGCGTGCCCCAGGGGAGTGCGATAGGACCGTTATTATTTTCTATCTATACAAATGATCTGATGGACAGAGTAAATTGTAATTTGCCGCTGTTTGCTGATGATGCTGTGGTGTATGGGAGGGTGTCGGCTGTAACTGACTGTAATAGCATACAGGATGACTTAGACAAAATTTCTAGTTGGTGCGAAGAATGGCAGATAGCTCTCAATGTAGAAAAATGTAAGGTGATGCGCGTGAGTAGAAAAAGCAATCCCATAATGTTCGAATACAGCACTAGTGTTGAGCTTCTTGATGCTGTCGCGTCGTTCAAATATCTAGGCGTAACATTGCAGAGCGATATGAAATGGAACGATCATGTAAGAACAGTTGTGAGTAAGGCGGACAGCCGATTTCGGTTTATTGGGAGAATTTTGGGAAGATGTACTTCACCTGTAAAGGAGACCGCGTATAAAACGCTTGTACAACCACGTCTTGAGTATTGCTCAAGTGTTTGGGACCCGCAGCAGATCAGTTTAAAGGAAGACATAGAGGCGGTTCAAAGGCGAGCAGCTAGATTTGTTACCGGTAGGTGAGACCAATGCGCGAGTGTCACGGAAATGCTCCGGCAACTAAATTGATGATCGCTGGAAGAAAGACGACGTTCTTTTCGTGAATTTCTGTTAAGTAAATTTAGAGGGCCGGAATTTGAAGCTGAGTATAGTACGATCTTGCTGCCGCCTAGTTATATTTCACGTAGTGATCACAAAGACAAGATAAGAGGAATTAGGGCTCGTACGGATGCATATAGGTATTCTTTTTTTCCTCGTTCAATTTGGGAGTGGAATAGGAAAGAAAATACCTAGTAGTGGTACAGTGTACCCTCCGCCACGCACCGTACGGTAAATTGCGGAGTATGTATGTAGAGGTAGAAGTATTATAGAACGACAAATGTTAATAACTCTTTCTTAAAGTACACTGATTAAATAACGGCGTGCGACTACCATAAATGTCTACAAATCCACACTGAAACGTTTCCATACGCAACTGCGACCGAAACTCATATGCGACACGACCGATGGGCAAAACTTAGCCACCGCTAAACGCGGATTACGGAATCACTGTCGACGTGAGACTGCCTCGCTCTGCGGTCGACGGGAGACTGCAGTACACCATTCAACAGAAAAGAAACGTTCAAACCTAAGCATTGTCGCCCAGTTGCTATCGCTGCATGCCAACAATAACTACTGTTCGACCAAAACGTACCAAAGAGGTTACTAAGCTAAAACCCTATATCCTTTCAATGTGACGTCTGCTTCTAAACGACTGTAGTGATTTCTTCCTAATTTGGTACAGATATTTCTTCCATGAGGTAGTAGTTGACGTAGGGGTAATAACTGCTTACGACATATAGTTCAGGAGATATAACGTAATAAACAATTATATGGTTGAAAACCTGTGGCATCATGAGACATGCGAATAAAGACACTTTATTCATTCTAAAATCTTTATGACATTTTGGACACTAGACTTTCAAAATAAGAGGAAGGTCACTGTCATAAAATTTTGGATGATGCATGACGGAGGATACTTTACATATGGACTCCGTCAGATTCCACAATTGTATTCCGATCCTGATGAAATTTCAAATTCAGTTTATCAGTGCAGTATTAATATATTCAGATTACCTACAATAATTTCGATTAATTAACGTGACTAAATAGTTAATTTTCAGATTTCGGCGAAATTCCGAATAAAATAAAATATTTGAAAATTCTAGCAGCTTTCTCTCTCTCTCTCTCTCTCACTCTGGAAGTTACGGTTCATTCTTCAGGGTGATAATCATCAAAGAATTATTTAAAACGTAAATATTGTTATCACCATGTGAATTTTATGTAAGCAATTTAAAATAGAACAATTTAAAGTAAAAAAAAATTGAATGAAATAAGTAGCCGGACAACGCCAGGTATTCAGCTAGTAGTCAATATTTCCTTGATATATGTAGAAATAGGATTAAACTACAAAAACAAATGATGTTCGAAATTAGTAAAAAACAACTTAACGCAAATTCCCTTTGGGTAATTAACCGAATATTAATGTCATTTACAAAAATGTCCTTTTCCACTGAACTAGATCCCAAATTCAGTATGTGTTTGTATTCCAGAGAGTCTTGCATAAATTGGCTTATACTGTACACTCATTTAGTATGGGGGCACTTTGTTGCCAATAAATGTGTGAAAACTCCATTGTTACTCCTACTGCCCTAATGTACATAAATATGTATGCACGGAGATTACTTAAGAAACGTCTTCCCTGACAGAAAGCTAAACCAAATAACATAAGTGGACAGACTGAACTGCAACTCAGCAGGGTCCAAAATCATACGTTTGACACAAGTTTATTTTTCAGCTATTGGCAAACCCAGCATTATCATTTCTGATAATGCTACTAATTGTAAAAAGTGTAAAAGGACCAGAACGTACAGCAAATACTCACCTTGAGGTACCATCTGCAGTTGAACCCTGTGTAACGAATCTTTAGCGAACTCAATCGGTTCATAAGAACATATTCCACTGAACATCAGTGGTTTGAGTATCTCAGCCTGTTTGAAGATACAGTCACTCATATTTTCATCGATTCAACATAAATCACCCCAGATTTACTAATAGAAAAGGTAAAGGGAAATATTAATGGGTTAAGCCCCTCCCCCAGTAACATATGACCTGGGAAGAAAAGGTTAGGCAACTATTGGTGTCCTTCACTTTCAGACAGCTGAAAAAGGAAAGATATACTTTGATAAAAAGTTCAAGCAAGTACATATGTACAATTTAGGCGATTTTGTCCTTTTATAATTCCATGAAAAACTATCCAATTTAGCATATAAATGTAATAAATTGCAATTTCTACACACAAGTCCATAAACAATTTCTAGGATTCCACACAGTGGAAGTTATTTGTTAAAAAACGCAAAACTAACAAGGCGAGATGCTTATTCCCATGTAAGGTATTGCTCTGAAGCGCCATAAAATATGTACAGTTGTGTATCTTTTTGTGATATTTGTCTTTGCTCATCTGCCTAGATTAAGTTATTATTTGTTGAATAGTCGTCCATGATGAGTTTTATTCTTCATTTTTTATTTAAAACATATGAATTATGTTCATCTGCAAAGTCAACAACTTTTTCTTTCATCTTGAAAATAAAAAAAATATAAAGTCCTTGTTGTGAATATCACTACTTACTATTTTTGCAATGATCACAAAATGAACACAGGAAGAGGTGTAGCGTGCTAAAGATTCTCACAAGTAAGTGATGAACACAAAGTAAAGAAATGGTTAGCTCAGTCATGTCACTGAAAAAGCAATTACGTGCGGTTTCACTTTTAGTGCAGTGTGATGTGCTTTATGGGCACTGAATGATGAACTTTAATCTGTTATCTCCACCATTAGTTTCCGGTCAAAGATTTCATTCAGTTTCAAAAAGCATCCTTCTCATACAAAATCAAAGGTTCAGGTCTTCAGTTTATTTCATGGAGTATTTAACTAATAGCTTACAGTTCAAAATGATTTTCATTTTTTGGAATGCACCACTTTATTAGGTGTATGTTTACTGGGACTACTAATAATCCACACCTGTTACAACAATTATTTAAATTGTACAAACAGTCACAAAATTAACATTTAAAGACTTCAACTTGAATAAGTATCTACAATTAATTTTCTGTTTACCCAGTTTCAATTAGCAGGTTGGTTTTATGTAATTGCTCACTCCTTTCTGGGACATTCAATTAGAACACACTAATTAAACTCGGAATTATTAAATGAAAAAGGACCTGTTTTACCACCCTTTAACCTTAATCACACCAAACATTGTGGACCCTGTTTAATGCTGGAGAAAGGCAAAAAATAAAGATGATGATACTACTATAGATATAAATAAAATCTTCTCATGCCTCCATCCATGTCAGGTGGCTAGAATCCTACGAGCTTTTGCCAATGTCTCCTTGGCCATTGTCAAGTTGTGGCAGAACATGCAATGAAAAAAGATGCCAGTGAAATGAAAATGTCATACAATTATTAATAACGATGTTGGCTTGCAGCGCAGTACAGCCGCAGACCTGGCATTAAGGCTGAAGGATATGGTATGTGAACATTACCATATATGGCGAGGAAGTGAGCTCTAGTGATGACACACACAAAGGCGGATGTAGAGGACATGGGATGTAAACAATGCCAACTATGAGAAAGACATTAATTATCATGGTCACAGCCAGCTGTGTAGCTATACAGGGTGTTTCTTTCCACTGTGTGCAAGCTGATCGAGGATGGTTTGCATGCTAGAGACCGTTTATTCAATCATAAAGCAGAGAGCGTGGTCTAATACTTGCTGTACCATTCAACCCCAGTTACAGCATGCGTGTTTTCCTCCTAAGGCCGTGTTCACACTGCCGGCCGGGCCGAGCCGAGCCGGGCCGAGCGATTAAATACATAATTTTTAATCGTACTGTTCACACTGCCGGCCGGGCCGAAAGGACTCCGCTTCAGCCGGCTCACGCCGGGCCGACGAAATTCCCAATGTTTAATATTTCCGGCGCGAGCTGATTGGGCTGTGGTACTGATTCTGCAGCACAAGGATCTCACGTCTCCAGCCTATTTTCGATACCTCTCTGCATGATATACATTTTTTTAAATCTAAATATGTACTGTTTATTTTTTTCTTTTATTACTATTAATTCCGTAAAATGAATAAAAATTCAGAAATGTTTTTATCTGTTCTCATAAGGAAAAACTCTCCTAAATTTCAGTCGAAATTCATGGGATGGTCCATTACCAACTGTTTCATATGTGCTTAATCCGATGAGTCACTACAGTGTGAGAATAATAGTATTAAAATAACAAAATCATTTAACTGTTAGCTGGCTCGAAGTAGACAGCAAAGAACTAGTTTTGGTCACCCCCGTGTTTCCTTCAATGTCCTGCTGACAGTCAGTGTGGATTCCTTGCTGCTGCGGACAAGCCCTCCAAGAGGAAAAAGAAATTTAAATAAAGTGACACACGCTTTTGTCCTGTACTGTCTGAGGCTGAACCAAATCAGCGTACTTCTCTCTTTTAAAGTATAAAACTCGACATGAAAGAACTATAATCCAAGCAAAGAAAATTCTCATCATATGATTCAGTAAAATGTTCATCGAAACGTAGTTCCCCTTCGACAGGGTGCTTTAAAAAATCTGAAAACAAATACCTGATAGCTGTGTAGAGTTCTTTGAATGAGGGCTGAAATATAGTACAGCATGATGCATATAAAAGCGGTACACCTCACGTACGCCAGTAAGCACCAGTCGCAGCATTTCTTATAAGGAGGTAACTACGTGTTTTTAATGTCACTGTTCCGTATTGTTTTTTTCCTTAATTTATTCTTAATTTAATCTCAGAAGTGAGGGTACCGCTTTTATGTGCGACACGCTGTATACAACTATTTTCACGTTGTTGTACAACATTTTTCGAAAACTACAAATGTGAAAATAGGTATATACTTTGTACAGCTTTCTTTTAAATTTTTGGACCACGTTTTTTTTTGTGTGTATTTTTCGGAATGGAACACATTTTTCTAGTTTTTCATGATCCCAACAGAAAACATATATTTTGACCAACGAGTGTTTGGCCTTTCAGACAAAGACTCAGATGTGATTTGTGCTGATGAAGAAAGGTTTCACTGTATAGACAATTTGCAATCAAGTAAATATTTTTTTTTAAATTTTTCAGAATTTCTTATGCTGTCATGTTCTTTTGCCTATCAATTGATTCCTGAAAATAGTTTCCAGGCTTTCCGCTCATTCGTCATTAACACCCAGTATTAAAAAATAATCTATAATCTATTCAGTTTATAATTAATGTTACACAAGTAACTCCATAATTTTGATTTTAAATAAACTTCAATTAGGCATCTGTTTTTATATTACTGAACCCTAGTTATTTCATGGGACAACTACTTCCTCCTGTGATGACGACCACCGAGCAAGACTTTGTAACCTCCTTGGGGGTTGCGACCCACAGGTTGAAAAACACTGGTATAAGGAACCACGCACAAAAAAGATAAATCAATGAATAAATAAAAGTCCACTGAAGATGCTGAAACTGCAGTGAACATGTCATAGTGTCAAGAAGAAGAAACACAGTGTTTCACTGAAGACAGATCAACCCTACTAAAAATCACATAAGTGTAAATTTGTTCCTAACTATGTAGAATAAATTTGCCACATAATAACCATTTTTGGGGGGGGGGGTTCCTATGATTTGGAGGAATTTTTGTGTCAAATTAGAGAAAATCTTAATGTTGGCAGATCTGCGCTGAGGGTTATACGGATGCGGCAGAATGCTTGAAACTGAGGAGGATCACCGTGTAGGTGGTGACAGCAGACACGAAGTAGAGCAGCAGTTTGGTGTCGAGGCTGACGGCGCCGAAGAGGCGGAACTCGGGCCTGCGGGCCAGCAGGTGCTGCGCAAACAGCAGCAGCTGGCGCTCGGCGTCAGTGCGCGGCGGCTGGCGCAGCAGCAGACGGGCGACCGCGGCCACCGTGGCGGCGGCGGCGCGCTCTGCACGATGCGCCGGCAGTGACAGCAGCGCGAACGTCGCCACGTTGCTGGCCACGTTGAACCAGCACAGCATGGCGCGTGGCGCCATTGCTGGCTCGGCGCCCGCCGTCGCCGCCAGCTGGTACGTCATGCAGACGGTGCAGTTGAGCGCGCCCAGTGCCAGCAGCGACAGGCAGAAGCGGTGCGCCGACACCGCCGCCTCCGTCAGCTGGCACAGCCGCTCGTACGCCTCCCGCAGCGCGCGGATGACGTCACTCTCGCTGGCCTCGAATCCTCGTCGCTCCGCTACTGTGCCGGCCTCCAGGTCTCCCCCTTTGCTCCAGCACTCCGTCTCTGCAAGCGAGCACATTTCTTGAGCTTTCGCGTCGCCGCTTCCCATCGCACCGAGACAGTAATTCATGCAGTCGAAGCAGTACTTCTCGAATAGCGCTATATTCACGAACTTGAACAGGATGGTGTACCCCAGGATCGTCGTCGGAATCACTACTCCGGGCCAAATGTTCGAATGCACCTCTTCGAACGCGTGAAACCAGAGAATCGTCTTCGTAGACACCATTACCACGACGAAGAGGAATTCTGCGCCCATAACGACAAACGGTCGCAACGTATCCCGTCCGTAATTGCACAGTATCTTCTGGCAGTCGTAAACGATCGACACGATCTGTTCGTGTTCACGCAAGTTTCCAAAGAGATCGATGACGATGCCCGCTATGGATACTGCGGAACACACTCCGATGCTGCTCATCATGATGATGGAAAACAGTGAGAGTCCGGAGACTTTCCACACCTGGAGCTGTCGGATGCAGAAGAACACGGTGGAGAACGAGTGCAGGACGGCCATGACGACAGCCGTCGCGCTGCAACCCGGCGTCCTCCTGAGCCGGTGCATGCCCTTCTCCGTGACGTAGGGAGTCAGCCCCTGCATCCGGCACACCATGTGCATCACCCGGACAGCTGACAGCAGCTCTGGTTTCGTATACATTTTCGGAAAAGCCGCCTAATCAGCTCAGGCACCTAACTGTATTCTGTACCAACTGCAGATTGCTTCACAAGTACTGCAGTTCACTAGGCACAATACCTGCAATAACACCCTGCACTTGTGGACTTGCATACTAATACATACGCACTGTAAGTGATCGTAATCAGCGAGGCGAAATCGATGTGTTAGCTTCATCCCATTACATTGGGGTCGGTACATTCTGACGCGCATTTGATGGAGTAAACTCATTCTCTAATTGCGATGGTAATACCAACAAACACACGCGATATTACGTCAGAGGTTTACGTGCTCCCCCCATCCATTACTCATCAGTAAACGTGCAAATATTGCATCAGTAGCACAACACGTTTTATTGCCACACAACAGGAACGTTTACATTCTTCAAGGGTTTATGGTCGCAATAGTGTAGGACATTTGATTACATAACAGTCTCGTCTTTATTCAATACATTGTAAACATATTCAGCAACTTAAGACACAAATTAGGAGTTTATTGCTAGATTCTGTCATATCGACTGTCGCACATGGACTTAGGCTCTGCTTTGCAATGTTGGCTTCTCATTCGCGTGCCTGCATGGAAAATTGAAATATTTCACGAACCGCTGCTGCTGTTTGCAAATGCGACTTGGAGACCTACCTATTTTCTCAAATTGGTGTGGAAATTATGGAATACTGAAAAAGTAAAATGAAAGCCAAATTGCAGCATACAATGAAACCTCTCCTTTCTTTTGACTAATATGGGAAGGTGGTGTACCTTTGAACACATTTATTTCTTAAATTTTAAATCGCCACTTAATTTTAAATAATTAATTTATTAGACTGTGTACATATTATCCAACATTATAATTCTACGATGGGTGTACAAATGAAAAGGTACGAAATGTCTTAACAACCAAACCGGTAAAAAATTCAGTATAATGCTTCTGGATACTGTACTGCGGCATCTAGGGACACGAAGCATGCGTTGTCACCGCCCTCTCGAAATTCAAGGTTGTGCCCTCACCATGTAAGGTGATCCTCACCTTCTTTTTCGACGATACTCATCCAGTTCCTCGAGCACGGTAAAACCATAAACAGTGACGTGTACTGTGGGATACCCCGTAACCTACGCAAGTCTCTCAAGAGCGAGCGGCCTGGGCTGTTCATGGAGGCAGAGATTCTGCTCCATGGTAACGTACGTCGACTGGTCTCCAGGATCACACAAAGTGTAATGGCCAAGTGGTAGCAGCTTGATCATCCGACCTACAGCCCGCACATGTCGCCCTGTGACTTCCATCTGTTTGGTCCGCTAAAAATAAAACGTCTAAAAGGAAAGCGCTTCAACTCTGACGACGAACTGAACGGCACAGTAGAGAACTAGCTTTTGTCACAACCTCAGGATCTCTGGGAACAGGAAATCCTTTGGCTCGTTAAACAGTGGGATAGTTGTGCTCTGGCCTCTTGTGATTACTTCAACTGTACCTACAGTGTCGTTTCGTAACTTTTCATTTGAACACCCTTCGTACTTCAAACATTTTTTCGCAAGAAATATCGTAAAATATTACTTTTAGTAGAATAACTCTTTCTTAATTGGTCAAAGGTGCAATGTAGCTTTGACCAACTCTTATTGTTCCTTTCACCAGCTGAAGGAAAGAGTACATTGATATGAAAGATTTTTGATATTATACTTTTATCTTTAAATAGTAAAAAACAACAAAAATGTAACTTGTTAATATTGTTCTGGTAGTATTCAATTTAAAAATTACGAAAACAAATGTTTGTCCATGTCGCTGAGGCTAAACTCATGAACTTCCCAAGAATTTTAACACCACACTGATATCTTAGAACGTAGGTTTTCGCGGTCGTTTTGTTGTTGTGGCGTAAAGTCAGTGCCACACACCAGACGTATTTATGAAATATAAAAAAAAAACAGATATATATATATATATATATATATATATATATATATATATATATATATATATATATATATAATTAATATCAAAATGGGTGACTTTACATAAAATAGAAAATAACTAAGGTTGCTACACGAAAATGAAGGTATTGACTGCCTAAGTCACAGGAGGTGTAACACTACATCGCAATCACAGCACAAACTAGCTATTTTCATCCTGATTCAATTCTAATAATTTGTAAGAGGCCGAATTTTTTACGTATTTGTCAAAATTTCAGTAACAGTCAATATATCTTTGAAGTATCGAAACAGTACAGTCTCAGAGTAACCGCGTCTAAACACCGTAAATCAGAGCAACCTTTTGTCGCAATAGCAGTATAAATAGTTCCGCAGTATAGCTACTCGCATCGTTAACAGCTATCAGAATTTTTTGCTCGTAACGATAAGATCTCACTCAGTCTTTGTGGTTGTACCTGAAATAGATATTCAGGTGCAAAAATATTTCGAACTTCTGGTTTCCTATGATTGAATTTATTTGAAAGGCTTAATTAAATCGAACATACACGCGAGTGTGTAAATAATATCAGTGTACCTTAAACTGGGATAGGGTACGGACTTAGAAAAAATCTGCCTCCCGATAGGAAAGTAATAGTCAAAAAAATATTAATCATTGCTAAAAAGGTTTTCTTCATTGACAAACATTAAATGAAATAACTTAAAGTTGTTAAAAAAAAAAAAAAAAAAAAAAAAAGCAATAATTTTAAATATTGACTTTGCCAAGAATATCAAATGGGGATTTTGTGAAATGAACTACAGATAACTGCTTATTTGAAATATATCGTGTGACTTTGACAGTGTTTTGTAAATCTGTGCTTAAGGTGAAATATAGGAGAAATATTAATTTAAAATTTTGTGTCGACCATATCAATAGTAGTTAGCAACTGACCTCCCCATTAATAATTGAAGAACTTTTAAAAATAACATCTTTGAATTATCTGTGAATCAAAGTGACTAAAAATAATTAAAATGTTATGACTTTTATAGGTAAAGACTATTGAATGTTTATGTGAGGTGCTTCGTTAAATGTAACTACCGGGAAAGAAAAAATTGTATTACAAAAAGAATTTATAATTTTTAAGACAAGCCCCTGAGATCAGCAGAGTCCATGTTCATCAGTTAAAATATAATCCGTAAATTTTGTTAGGCTACGGAAAGTTAAACCAGAAGCATCCGTAACTGAATATATGAAATATTATCAGGTGTACCAACTTAAATAACCAACGTATGCCTCAAATAAAATTTTACGTGCCTACTGAATCTTTATGTGAAGACGACGAAAGCTTGCACTACCGCTGATGTCGCTTCTATAATACCGAAGCACTACAATAAACCAAATAAATTTCCACCACCAACCAAAATATCAAATAGAAGGACGTTACATAAAATGTCGTTCTAGAACGTGGGGATCGAACTAAGAAGAAAGAAAAATTTGAATTTGAATAAATTAACCTTGAAAGATTGTAGAAGAATCCGATTAAAAGTACACATTAAACCCTGAGATTAAGAAGAAATAAAATAGATCGTGACTTCACCAAATAAGTGGAATAATTGGATCCCGAGGACTGATGACCATTGTATGTCTACTAATCTGAACAATTTTTTTTCTGTTTCATGCTCAATATGTAAATGTATTGTGTATTGTGAGCATACTTGGAGAAATCTGCATATTTGAATGCTCATGTATAAAAGAATATTTAAAAGAGAATTAATCTGTGCTACTGCCAGAAACTACAAAAGGTAAGGACTGTTTTTTTCTTTTTTAATCTGCATTTTGCCTTGCGGAATAGTGCACCATAATTACATCTGTTTTGTGCATACGATAACGAATTATCAAAGAGAAAACTGTACGAATCCCCAAGGCAAAATATTGTATTGTATTGTAGTGTAGTATATCAGTGTATATATATTTGTATGTTGGTTAAGAAACAGTGCATGTGAAGTATTTTTAATTTTAATTTATTATTTTGTATATTAGAGGTGAATCTATTGCATTATGGTTAGACCAACATCTAAAACAAAAAAGGCATCAGGAAACAGGATTGTTACTCGATCGCAGCATAACCTTAATGTTATGAGCGAGGACGAGAGGGAGAGCTTTTCATAACCCGATTTAAGCGAATATGCTGAAGTTAAGCAATCTGAACAGGTTTTTGAACATCTCGATCCCCAACCTAGTACTTCTCGAGGTCCAGGATTCACAACCGAATTCCAGAGGCCTCAAAATTTTAATCAGAATGTAAATATAGCCACAATAGTTGATCCTTTTACCTTGATTGCACAGAAATTAGAAGAGCAGGTACAGAAGCTATCTTCACAAATTCATATTAGTCAAGAAGAAAAGCTTGAAGACAGGACGAACAGGTACAAAAGCTATAGTCACAATTTCAGATTAGTCGAGAGAAACAGGCTAAAAGACAGGAAGAACAGGCTAAAAGACAGGAAGAACAGGCTAAAAGACAGGAAGAACAGGCGAAAAGAGTAGAACAACAAGTACAAAAATTATCTTTACAATTTCAGATTAGTCGTGAAGAACAAGCTAGAAAATCAGATGAACACTGTAGATTAATTAACGAACAGTTTGAAAAGCAGGAAGCTACTATTAATGAAATCCGAACGGAAGCTAGTAAAAATTACGAATCACTAAAAGAGCGTCTGGAAGGACAAGAGGAACAGCACGAACAGCTTAAACAAGAGTTACACCACACCACTATCAATATCAGATCCGAGATAGAAGAAAGGGACACACGCCGCGACCGCATAACAAACCATTTAATTTCAGTGTTCAAAAATTTGAGATCGGAAGTGGAAGAGGTTAAAACCACTTTCGAGGGCGTTCCCCAAAAAGTAGAAGAAATACAATCCGATTTAAATAAAATAAAAAATGCATAAAACATTACACAGCTAAATATTGAAGAACTAAATAATATAGTACACAATTTACAAATAAATGCTAACGAAACTATTAATAATTTCTTGCACGACTCATCTAAAAAGATCAATAGCAACGTGCAAGACTGGTTAGATAATCAGGCGACTGTAATCCAGCAAACAATCGAAAAGGATGTACAGTCGAATTTGAATAAGACACATAAGAGTGAAAACCAAAATCAAACAGATTATCATAGTTTCAGCTCTCCATCTCAACCAAATCGAACTGAACACACACACATTCAGAACATATTTTTAAAGAACGAAATTGCAACCATAGCGTGCCTTTTTATACGCGAAGCAATCAGCAGTCCCAATGTAACAAGCATACAGAAACGACTGCTAGTAAAATTTATGAGGCGCCGGACAATGAAACTGATACTAACTTTCAGCACATTGCAACAGGAGCAATACCAGCTAGATTTCAATTGCTTCTACTGGATGCAAAATACCGCGAAGTCCTATTGCAAGTCATATTAGAGAAACATGTCACCATAATTGTTCTCATTCTCCGTGTTCGAATAGAGATTCGAAAATATTGAAAAATAGACACTTCCAGACATTTTCGTTTGAGAAGGAAGATACCCATCTGATAATTTTCATTAGGAGCTTCCGAAATGTATTTCCCAATAATTGGGATGAATATAGCAAACTCTAATTTATTGCTTCTCACATAGTTGGCGAAGCTTTTTTGTGGACCAATATTGTAATTGAGACTTGCGAGTCCACCGAAGAATTTGAGAGGTTATTTGTAGGGAGGTACTTTTCGAGAAGCAAACAGGAAAGATTACAAGACTGATGACCGTGCAGTCTAGTCCCCTCTAAACAACAACAACAAAGATTACAAAATGAAATTTATTATCTGGAGTATTATAATCCTAAAAAACGGACACTACGAAAATGTTTCGAGAACTATATTAACAAGACAAGATACTAGAATAATCCAATACCTACTTGGGAAGTATTAAAAATATTAAAGGGTAGGATTCCTTTTGAATTAAGAGAGAAATTAATGTACGTACCTGACCATGACCTTGAAACTTTTATGGCTCATGTCGACGTACTTGACCAAACTGAAGATGATAAAAAGAATATGTGTCACAATTTTAGACTTGGTGTAACAGTAACGGGAATAGAAATAATAATAATAATGAAGCAAACAACGACCCAAATAATGTGAACCAGAATGGTTATAATTTTTAAAATGCACAAAACTCTACAAACACAATAACAATTTCAATAGCAACCGAAACTTTCTGCCCCAGAATTATCAACACCTGAACAACGACCAACAAAATAATGGTAATTTTAATTCAAAACCTCGTAAAAGAACGTATGAGGGTAATTTATTCAACTTTCGTATCAGATGAACGGTTAAGCCATTATTTTCATTTAAATTTGGAGCTGTCAAAAGGCGATCGCAAAAGACCACTTTTAGTAACTTGTTATGTCTCGGGCCCAAAATGTTATAAATGTCGTGTATTGACATAATGGGAAAGGATAGTCCAAAACACTGTAATTAATATTTATTTATATAGCACACCAGATATCTTTCACATTAAATGTCATCGTCAGGTGTTTCTGCAAAAACATTATCTTATATCAGTATGTATCCAAGTGCTACATAAATAAATTTACGTAAATAAAATTTTACAAATTTCACTTAGAAAGTGTGCAGTACGTATGGTATTTAGAGGTTGTAAGTGCTTCCTTGGCCGAACTGGCAATGGTACGATTATCCGCCACCTAACTACTATCCTAGTAACAATTTTCATACAGGACCACCGATTAATGTGTCATCAGGTGGGACTGCAAATTCACACAACTAGTAATACACCTACAATGTCTTCGCAACATCCGCCAAGACCAATTTTAAATAATACAAGTCAAGCTATAAGATTGATTGAAGTAACTGAGGACACTTGAAATTCTTCAAACAAAAGTAATTCTTTAAACTAGTATCGACATGTTTTCACCTTCCTCGACCTGTCGGTACCGATAAGGAAGGACCAGATTCAAACAAGATAAAAATGTTAAGATATAATGATGGTAAGAATATTTTAGACAGCTTGAATGAAGAACCAATTAACCTACCTCAAAATAAAGAACCTTAAGTTCAAGCAGTAGTAAGCGCTAAGATTTGTGACATACCAGTAGATATAATTACTGATACAGGATCTGCTGTTTCAGCAATTAGTGAAAGTTTTTATAAAGTAATTTCTAAGAAAGTGACAATCCCCACACTACATGTGTAATGTTGTACGGTAACAGGAGCCTTAGGTTTAGTTTCTCAAAGAATTATAACTCAATGCTGGTTGGCAGTGAATTTAGAGGATGATGATCTAAAAGACGCATACCTCATAGTACCGAAACTGATCAAACCGTGCATATGGGGACATAATATTTTATGTAAGAGGGAGGCAGAGATTGAACTCTCCTTAGGTTATTTAGTTTTATGTGGCTCAAGTAGCCGAATAAAATTGTCTTTGAATAGTAGTACAATCTTTGAAAAGTAGTTATTTAAGAATTAATAGTGTAGCGCCCAAAATGTTTGATTGGAAAATTATAGAACCGTCACAATCAGAAAACTGTAGTCCTCTACTGGCAATTTACAAAGCAGACAATAGTGTTAGATTTGTGCTGGATGCTAGAGAAATGAATAAAATTATAGAGCCTGTAAGAACTCACCCAGAGGAAATGGGTGCAGAAATTCCATGGTGTTCAGTATTTATCATCTATTGATTTGAAATCTAGTTATTGGCAAATTTTATTAGATAAGGAATCTAGGAAGTATACTGCATTCAATTTTGCTGGAAGATCTTATCAATTTTCTGTAATGCCATTTGGACTTTCAGTTAGTGGAGGAGTATCTATTGAAACCTTAGATACTGTTCTAAAACCAGATTTGATTAACAGAGTAACAGTGTATGTTGATGATTTATTGATAAAACGCATCCACAGTCTTGTGCTGTTAAAAAGAGAAATAAGAAATTGACTTTACTATATGAAGGACCTTATGAAATAGTTAACATTCCTAATCAGATTAGTTATTGGATTATGAATCCAAAAACCAAAGTAGCAAAGGGTTTGTACCCTTATAAGGATCTCAAAAGATTTCATGAGTAATATTATTTTGTGTATCATGTATTTATTGAATATATATATATATATATATATATATATATATATATATATATATATATATATATATATATCTTAGTAGTGATTTTCTAGTGATAAATGATTATTAATGTGTATATGTAATTATTATTGTACGTTGTAATGACGTGATAAATGAGTAATATATCTAAATGAAGTTCAAAATATTATGACGAAGATACCTATTCAGTTGACATTTTACTAAGTGACTATCATATATAGTGAATAATGTTGGTAAGTGTAGTAGTGTAGTATTATGAAAGAAGTTATACAGAGTAAAAAACCATTTGAGGACGCATGTAGTGTTGCGCTACAGTTGGCAGCGGTAATCATATAAACAGTCAATGATGGTTAGTGAAATTCCACTAAGCGGCTCACTGGAGTGGTGCCGTAAGGTTGGCAATGCAATGTGCGAACTCTTAATGGACACGTAATGCGTGACAGTGATGATAGACTGACATAATATATGTCTTCAATATTGTGTTGCTTATGTGTACATGGTAGAATTTATATATTTCACATGATTTTATTTTAGACAGCAATATGATTCAATTGTTCATGTAAATACTTATGATGTAGTACTACGTAAGTCGTAATGCTTGAATGGAGCTTCTCTCCATTACATGAAAGTAACTGAATGAAGATTAAGCAGCCTTCAGTTGCATAATAATAACGTGATTAGAAATAAAAGAAATTTTTATGATTTTGTATAGATTTAAAATGTTATGTCTAGTCATTAAGTAATCATTTCTTTTATTTGTTGAACTGAGTGCACAGTTAAAAATAGATGAAATTATAGTGAAAGATTCCTGATAGTTTCACAGTTAGGGACAAATTCCGTAATAGTGGCGGACATTTCCGCGAGAAATTTAAATTTTTTTTCATAATCGCGAATAACTTTATTTCTTTCAAAAAATCATTTGGTAAGAGGCAATTTGCAGTTAATAATGATGGTCCAAAACAAACATGACCCAAATTTCAATTACATTTCATTCCATTTTATGGTAATCAAATATATTTCGGTTAACCATAGTGTGAATAATATAATTATAAATTGCTAAATTGAAATTATTATTGACTTATACAAGGTGCTTGATAAGACTGTCAGTGATACAACGATCAGCAGACTAAATCTCGTATGATATTACGTCGAATAAACTGTTCTGCACAGTGTTCGATCGTGATACAGTATAGATAAAACTGTCATTATACAGTGATCGACACAAAAATAAATCAGTGAAAGTGATCATCGTGGATTAATGTGACTATGATATACCGAATGAAGACAAATCTTGACCCATTGTGCTTGATAGAGACGTGCAATTACGCAATGGTTTAAACAGTTACAGTGTGAAATACAGCTATTGTCCGTGCCAGTCGGACTGTTTACTCAGTCGAACGGAACACTTGAGACTGCCAATACACACAAAGTGACATCAATCGAAATATAGAATGAACAGTGCACTCAAAGTAGAGGAACTTTACTAACCAGTCAAGTGTTTTCTATGTTTTCAGGGACTTTACCCATGCTAAGTACTATAACATTTTTTTGTACAATTTTGTTTCATGAATGATGATGATGGAGAACAAGACAGACCCTGGGGGGCCTTTTCCAGTCAAACCAGTACCGACGGCAACGCCACACGTCGGCTGCGCGTCGGAAGAAGACAAAAAAAATTTTTTTTTCAGAATAGAGACACTTTTCACACGTAGTAGTAGGAGCAATTGTCGCTCAACTACACCACAACCCAATAATAAAGGACCGTGGGTCCCCCACACACACTGGGATGTTCTTTTTGATTTTTTCAGCTTTATTATGATTTAAAATGATGAAATATTTATGGTGTATATATTATTTTAATGTCAATTATGCCTTGTGTAATTTTAAGTTGAAATACTGCAGAATGAAATGTTATTTTACTAATTTTAAGCTGAAGTACTTAAAAATGAAAGATCATTTTAATCATTTTAATTTGAATTACTTCAGACAGTGGCGTAACTACGGGGGGAGGGATGAGGGGGTAGAACCCCCCCCCAGACCCCGCGAAAAAAAAATAATAATAAATAAACAGAGAGAGAGAGAGAAAAGAAAAGAAAGAAGAAATCGTATAACAGCAATCTGGTAAAGGTAAAGATTGGAAAGCTTTCATTGGATGGGAGTGAATTAGTTTCTTCAACGGAAATGTTAGATGGTAGTCAGTCTGGAAAACTGACTAAAATTTTGCTCGTCAATCAGATTTATCCCCCCCCCCCCAAAAGCCAAGTCCTAGTTACGCCACTGACTTCAGATGAATAATACTTACTGTATATGAATGTAATTAGTGTTAATATCACGTTATAAAGGTTCAAATTTTTATAGGAAAACTATCCAATCCAAATAACATGTGTTGCGATGTCGTGTTGCGAACTTAGATGTAGTTCGTTGACAAGATAAACGAACTACATCTGGGGGGCCTATGTATGTGTATTGCACTGTCTTGCATTGCTGCAGAGAATATTTTTAATTGGCCGCCTCGAACCTCGTATTACGCGATAATAGCCACTCCAATTATTTCAATTGGTCCGAAGTAGCTTGACCTCAGAGCAGCAGCGGCACAGAAATGAGAAAATTAAAAATATCACATTGTTTCAAGAAAGGTTAAATTCTTTAGAGTTATTGATTGTGACAGTTCAGATAGTTGTATTTACGTACTTTCATGTTGAAGCAGTTGCACAATGCAAAAAAGAGGACATTTCTCCACTTTGTTAAAAACCCGGCCGGACCATTTTCAGGATCCAAAAAAGAGGACATGTCCGGGTAAAAGAGGACGTCTGGTAACCCTAGTCGCGGAGGTAAGTACCTCGGAACATGTATATCGCGACTTTGTTCAGAGACATGTGCCCGGCAGAAGCAGTGTTTTCAATGGCGACATGTAGCCCGTCAGTTTCATCGAACATGAGAGTCCGATGCAGAACTTCTATTTCTATGCGCTGGTGCTGTGAATATAATTATGAAAAAAGAAAAGAATGGGAGAAAGCAACGCATATGGTGGGTGCGTAGCTTTCTCAGTAAACGGAGAAGTCACGGAACCTAAATTTCGGTGATGAGTGACCTGAAAATTCAAAAATTTTGTTCGCATGTCGACGACGGACTTTGAAATATTACTCAATATGACAGCTCAGTACTACACAAGGAAGGATACAAATTTGAGAGATGCTGTAACTCCCCTGCTGAACAATTTGCCGTTACATCACGATTTTTAGATATTGGAGATTCGTATAGCTCCTTAATGTACATGTACAGGATTTCGAAATCGAAAATCAGTGAAATAATACCAAAAGTGTGTGAGGCCATAATAATAATTAATAATTAAAAAAGAAATTGAGGTAAAAAAATCGCACTGACGTGTTTTCCGGACCACTTTAGATTTGTAGTTTTATAAGCTTTTGCAAACATTTTGGACCAAAATAATAATCTAAACAAGAAAAAATTAATTAATAAGAGTGTCTGAAACCCTTTTAGGGGAAAAACAGTTTTAGGTAGTGACGAAGCATTACCCACTACGCTACAGCTCACAGATTAGATTTGAGTTCTACCTCATGCTATTGATGTTCGTTGTTAACTGATGCTAATATGGCATTTGTAGATACTAGATTATCATTTATCGTACGTTTTGTTAATTCTTCAGTGCGCCATTGCTTTGGAATGACAACGTGTAAGTTATAATAAGAAAATCATCAAATACGCAACGCAAGATGGCGTATGCCACAGAGAGTTCTGGGCGAGGAATATCACGTGACATCTGCGAACGGCTGGTTTTCGTTAATTCAATGGAGGGTGTCAAAACTCCGTTTATTTTGCAAATATCTCTCAAACGATACGAGATATAAGAAAAACGTAAGGGAACAAAGTTGTAGGGAATTTTCTCCTCTACAAATTCGTTTATTCAGTTTTCGCGTCAGATGAACGGTTTATTTGCAATTAAAATTACATTACAAACGGCTTTTTTGGTATTACTGAAGTATTTATCGTCCGAAATATTTCAAAAAGCGAGTTTCTGGCCTCTGGTAGCCAACAATTAGCCTGTAAAATTTGGTGCCTATCGGGTGAACGATTCGACCAAACATAATAGAGCGAAGTTGTATCGTATTTTCCCCTCTACCAATTAGGCTATTCAATTTTCGTGTCAGATGAACAGCTCGTTTGCAGTTACAATTATATTACAAACGCCTTTTTTTGGTATTACTAGGGGAGACCGGGGCACGTTTTCCACCTTTTTACATTTTTATTTTTGTACTTTTTATTTTTATCGGTTTTGAGGTAAACAGCGGAACATTATATTTCCTATACTTTTATCTACAGTCTTGTACAGATATTTTTGAAAATAGTAAATATCCTTCTTGGCAACAAATTATTTTGTCTGACCATGTTGCGTTGGAAAATTTGCCCCGTATGTGGGGCAAGTTTTCCAGCTTACGTAAAATGTACAGGGGCAAATTTTCCAACTATACTTTAAATGGTAAAACAGAGATAATTATCTTGAATTCACTGAATATGTATTTTTATTATGCTTTTACAATACATTACAAAAGAAGGATAATAAAAGTAACCACATTAAATAAAAATAAATTCTACTCAAAGGTTTTACAAAATATGTGACTCAAATATTTCACAACTACAGACATTTTTTAACAAAACTCATACTCATTGTCTGAATGACAATGTAAGCAAACAAAAAATGGAACATTCCCTTTCGTACAGTCTCCATGCCCCCATTTCGTGCACTGTACCCACTTTTCATTTACTTTAGACTTGGCTTTAAGACTCAAAGCAATAAGGAAAATGTGCCCCGTATGCTCTGGGAAAACGTGCCCCGTCGCCATATTCGGAACTGTAACACTACGTCCATGAGTAACCGTGTAAGCTATTTACAAAACAAATGCACAGTTACGTCAAGAAAGAAAACCACTTTTAGTGTGTGCAGTGTCAACATAATAAGTTTAATGCTATAATGTTTATTTTAAGTTTCAATAAAAACGTGAAAGTTTACTCACATTTGCAAAAATGACGAAAACGGCCCTGCCGACGTTGTGACTGCTGGTACAACACTGAAAATTTCCTAAATGAAGCGTGCTCTGTTGCTACTTCCTACAGTATCAACGGTGGTACCATCTAGCAGTTTGTTTTGAAACTAAAGGGAGTTGGAAAACCTGCCCCTATGGAAAATGTGCCCCGGTCTCCCCTACCGTATTTTTTGTCCGAAAAATTTGAAAAAGGGAGGTTCTGGTCTCTGGCGGCCTACAATTATGTCTGTAAAATTTGGTGTTGATCGGTTGTACGGTTCGTCTTAAACATAGGGAACACGTTACGGACAGACAGACAGACATCCCAAAATCTCCGTTATTTTTGCAAATATCTTTGAAACGATACGAGATATGAAAAAACCATAACAGAGCAAAGTTGTAGAAAATTTTCTCCTCTACAAATTTGGTTATTCAATTTTCATGTCAGATGAATGGTTAAGCCGTTATTTTCATTTAAATTTCGAGATGTCAAAAGACGATCGCAAAGGCCCACTTTTAGTGTTACTACCGTAACCTAAAGTGGGCCAACTTGTTATGTTTATTGCTTTTTTTTAAATTTCTAACTAAGTACTATTAACAGCATTTAAAACCGCTTTGTTTTATAGCAAAACATCTATTCAGCTAAAATATATACATTATCCTTCTGCCCCTATTTTCCGTCGATGTTAATTTCTGCAGTAACATTTGATTCGTCCATCTCTTCAAGTTTCACTTCAAATATGAGATCCTGAATTCTTTTCTGTAATAGTCAAAGGCAATTTGGATTTTTTTATGTGTCTCAGCTCCCACTCCACGTATTTACCGAAAAAGGAGAAATTGTCCTATTTTGCAAGTATATGTTCACTCATTCATTTTAATACTTGACAATGCGTCGTCCATATTATTTGGCGTATTTATTTTGGCCTTCTATCGTGGTGGATGTTGCGGTCTTTCTAGATGAGATGTACTGGGAATTTCTGGCTCAGTACATGAAATCGGCATAATCAATTCCTCTTCTTCTTTGTCTTCTGCTTCTTTCTTCATCTGTTCTGATGTACCCTAAAAATAAGGGGAAAATTTTTCAGATTTCTTTGTACATTTTTGTATGTACCGAAAACTGAAGGATAAAGAAAGAAAATCGCACGAGAATTTGAGATTCGCTGGAACTTTCCTCACTGCATAGGGCCTTTAGATGGAAAACACGTTCAAACTGATAATCCTGCACCTATTACAACTATAAATAACTCTCAGCATTGACCTGATGGCATTAGTGGATGCGGATTACCTGTTCATTTTTGCAGATGTTGGAGTGCAAGCAAATACAATAATCACTAAGTTAGTAATAGGCTGAATGGTCACAAAGGACCTTCGAATAACGTGGAGGGGCACGTCGAATAGTATCACACCACACGGTTTACTGACGACAAATTTAGGACTGTTATGCTTCGTGACAGGTGTACAGACACTGAGGCACCGTCAGTTATGGCACGGCTCATTTTGTTTGGGCAGGGAACAAGGCTTTGTAGCAGGGAACAATCAGTAGTTCACACGGACCTTATTTACCAATTTTAGTGACTAATCAAGGCTCTTGTTACGTACAGTGGACGACTTTTACTTTTTAAAACAGTGAAAAACAGTTACAGTGGAACCTTTTATTGATCACGAACACTTTCAGCTGTGGGTGTACAGTTTTATGTACCCAAGACCTGATTACATCTGAAATACAGTAATCAGTAGGTTAGTAATAGGGTGAATGGTCACAAACGACTTTCGAATAACGTAGAGGGGCACGTCGAATAGTATCACACCACACGGTTTACTAACGACAAATTTAGGACATTTATGCTTCGTAACGGGCGTACAGACACTGAGGCGCCGTCATTCGTGGCACGGCTCATTCTTTTTGAGCAGGGAACAAGGCTTTGTAGCAGGGAGTAATTGGTAGTTCACACGGACCTTATTTACTAATTTTAGTGACAAAGCAAACGTCTTGTTACGTACAGTGGTCGACTTTTACTTCTTAAGAAAGTGAAAAACAGTTGCATTGGACCCTTCTATTCATCATGAACACTTTCAGCTGTGGGTGTCTGTCGTCAACAGTTTTATGTACCCGAGGCCTGTATACAACTGAAATAGAGTAATTAGTAGGTTAGTAATAGGGTGAATGGTCCAAACGACCTTCGAATTACGTAGAGGGGCACGTCGAATAGTATCACACCACACGGTTTACAGACGACAAATTTCGGACTGTTATGCTTCGTAACGGGCGTACAGACACTGAGGCGTCGTCACTAGTGGCACGCCTCATTCTGTTTGGGCATGGAACAAAGCTTTGTTGCAGAAGAGTAATCAATAGTTCACATGGACCTTATTTACTAACTTTAGTGACAAAGCAAGGTTCTTGTTACGTACAGTGATTGACTTTTACTTTTTAAGATAGTGAAAAACAGTTGCAGTGGACTCTTTTATTGATCACGAACACTTTCATCTGTGGGTGTCTCTCGTCAACAGTTTTATGTACCCAAGACCTGTTTACAACTGAAGTAGAATAGGTTAGTAATAGGGTGCATGGTCCAAACGACTCTCGAATAAAGTAGAGGGGCAAGTCGTATAATATCACACCATGCAGTTTACTGACGACAAATTTAGGACTGTTATGCTTCGTAACGGGCGTACAGTCACTGAGGCGTCGTCACTAGTGGCACGCATCATTCTGTTTGGGCATGGAAGAAAGCTTTGTAGCAGGGGAGTAATCAATAGTTCACATGGACCTTATTTACTAACTTTAGTGACAAAGCAATGTTCTTGTTACGTACAGTGGTTGACTTTAACTTTTTAAGAAACTGAAAAACAGTTGCAGTGAACCTTTTTATTGATCAAGAACACTTTCAGTTGTGGCTGCCTGTCGTCAACAGTTTTATGTACCCAAGAGCTGTGTACAACTGAAATACTGTATTCAGTACGTTAGTAATGGGGTGAATGGTCACAAAGGACATAGAATAACGTAGAGGGGCACGTCGAATAGTATCACACAGCACGGTTTACTGACGACAAATTTAGGACTGTTATGCTTCGTAACGGGGGTACAGACATTGAGGCGCCATTACTCTTGGCACAGCTCATTCTGTTTGGGCAGGTTACAAGGCTTTGTAGCAGGGAATAATCAGTAGTTCACATGGAACTTTTTTCCTAATTTTAATGATAAAGCAAGGTCTTGTTATGTAAAGTGGTCGACTTTTACATTTTTTAGAAACTGAAAAACCTTTGCAGTGGACCGTTTTATTGAACACTTTCAGCTGTGGGTGTCTGTCGTCAACCGTTTTATGTACCCGAGACCTGTTTACAACTGAAATACAGTAATCAGTAGCTTAGTAATAAGGTGAATGGTCATAAACGACCTTCGAATAACGTATAGGGGCAAGTCGAATAGTATGACACCCCTCGGTTTACTGAAGACAAACTTAGGACTGTTATGCTTCGTGGCGGGTATACAGACACTGAGTCACCGTCAGTCATGGCACGGCTCATTCTGTTTGGGCAGGGAGCAAGGCTTTGTAGCAGGGAGTAATTGGTAGTTCACACGGACCTTATTTACTAATTTTAGTGACAAAGCAAAGGTCTTCTTACGTACAGTGATTGACACTTACTGTTTAAGAAAGTGACAAACAGTTGCATTGGAACCTTTTATTCATCATGGACACTTTCAGCTGTGGGTGTCTGTCGTCAACAGTTTTATGTACCCAAGACCTGTTTGCAACTGAAATACAGTAATCAGTAGGTGAGTAATAGGGTAAATGGTCCAAACGACCTTCTAATTACGTAGAGGGGCACGTCGAATAGTATCATACCACACAGTTTACTGACGACAAATTTAGAACTGTTATGCTTCGTGACAGGTGTACAGACACTGAGGCGCCGTCAGTTATGGCACGGCTCATTTTGTTTGGGCAGGGAACCAGGCTTTGTAGCAGGGAGTAATCAGTAGTTCACACGGACCTTATTTACCAATTTTAGTGACAAATCAAGGCTCTTGTTACGTACAGTGGACGACTTTTACTTTTTAAGACAGTAAAAAACAGTTGCAGTGGAACCTTTTATAGATCACGATCACTTTCAGCTGTGGGCGTACAGTTTTATGCACCCAAGAACTGTTTACATCTGAAATACAGTAATCAGTAGGTGAGTAATAGGGTTAATGGTCCAAACGACCTTCGAATAAAGTAGAGGGGCAAGTCGAATAATATCACACCATGCAGTTTACTGACGACAAATTTAGGACTGTTATGCTTCGTAACGGGCGTACAGGGACCGAGGCGCCATCACTCGCGGCACGGCTCACGCTGTGTCGGAGGCTGCACAGGGCTGTCCTCGTCGTCGGGGGCGTCGGGGGCGGCGGGGGCGGCGGCCGTGGTCGTGTCGAGTGCCTCCTCGTCGGTGTAGCACGCCGCCTGCTCGCGCTCGTGGCGCGCTGCCTGCTCCAGCAGCTCGAAGAAGCCGTCGGACACGTGGTAGGGCTTCTTGGGCTCCTCGGCAGCCTTCCGGCTGCCCTCCGCCTCCTCCTCCTCCACCACCTCCTCCTGCTCGGGCGGCCCCACCGGCTCACACTCGAAGCACGTCAGCTCGACGCCCTCCTCGTTCCTGAAGTGCTGCCAGACACACCGCCCCACTCGCTTACTTTCTGTACTGTCTGCACTGTGCAGTTGGGGCCAACAGGCATCCAACTGGAATTTTTAGCAAAGAAATAAACGAACATCTAACAATTTTATTTTGTACTAGCTTGCAGGACTTGCGATCGTACTCAGAAGCTCGAAATTTAGCGAGGATTTCAATGCGAGATGCCTACAATATTTATCACAACGAAACTCTTTCTCGTAATTTGACTGAAAACCCAAAGAGATTTTGGTCATATGTTAAATACACTCGGGGCAAATCACAACCAATACCTTCACTATGTGATAGTAATGGCGATCCTGCCGATGACAGCGCTACTAAAGCAGAGTTACTAAACTTAGCTTTTAGAAACTCATTCACCAAAGAAGATGAAACCAATATTCCAGATTTCGAATTACGAACAGATGCCGTAATGAGTAACATAGAAGTAGATATCATCAGAGTAGTGCAGCAACTAAAATCACTTAACAAGAACAAGTCTTCTGGTCCGGATTGTATACCCATTAGATCTGATTATGCTGAAACGATAGCTCCTTACTTAACAGTCATATACAACCGCTCTCTCATAGAAGGATCTGTACCAAGAGATTGGAATGTCGCCCAGGTCACACCTATATTCAAGAAAGGCAGTAGGAGTAACCCACTAAACTACAGGTCTATTTCATTGACGTCAATTTGCATCAGGGTTTTGGAACATATCCTGTATTCAAATATTATGAATTATCTCGAACAGAACGATCTATTGACCCAAGGTCAACACGGATTCAGAAAATATCGTTCATGCGAAACACAACTAGCTCTTTATTCACACGAAGTGATGGGTTCTATCGACAAAGCTTCGCAAATCGATTCCGTATTTCTTGATTTCTAGAAAGCTTCTGACACCGTACCTCACAAATGGCTTTTAATCAAATTGTGTGGTTATGGTATATCGCCCCAAATTTGCGATTGGATAGGGGATTTCTTGTCAGAGAGGACACAGTTCGTAGTAATCGATGGTAAGGCATCGACTAAAACAGAGGTGATATCGGGCGTTCCACAGGGTAGTGTAATTGGTCCTCTGCTGTTCCTTATTTACATAAACGTTTTAGGTGAAAATCTAAGTAGCTCTCTTAGGTTGTTTGCAGATGACGCCGTCATTTACCGTCTAGTAAAATCATCTGAAGATCAAAACCAACTGCAGAACGATCTGAATAAGATATCAGTATGGTGTAAAAACTGGCAATTGACTCTAAATAAAGAGAAGTGTGAAGTCGTCCAGATGAGTACGAAAAGAAATCTGTTAAACTTTGTTTACAACATAAATCAATCAAATGTGAAGGCCGTAAACTCCACAAAATACCTAGGAATTACTATTACTTCAGACTTAAACTGGAAAGAACACGTAGATAATATCGTGGGAAACGCGAACCAGAGACTGCGTTTTATTGGCAGAACCATTAAAAGATGCAACAGAAATACAAAAGAAACTGCATACCCTACGCTTATCCGTCTATTTTTGGAGTATTGCTGCCCGGTGTGGGATCCTTATCAGGTGGGTTTGACGGAGGACATCGAAAGAGTCCAAAGAAGGGCAGCTCGTTTCGTATTGTCACGATACAGTGGAGACAGCGTTACGGAAATGATACATGATCTGGGACGGGAATCATTATAACAACGGCGCTTATCGCTGCGGCGTGGGCAACTTGCGAAACTCCAATCGCCAACATTCTCCTCCGAATGCGAAAATGTATTGTTGACTCCCACTTACATAAGTAGAAATGATTATCAGAATAAAATACGAGAAATCAGAGCTCGAACAGAGAGATTCAGGTGTTCTTTCTTCCCGCGCGCTATTCGAGAATGGAATGGGAGATAAATAGTATAATTGTGGTTCGATGAACCCTCTGCCAGGCACTTAAATGTGATTTGCAGAGTATCCCTTGTAGATGTAGATGCAGAAATCCGCGGCTCCGCTCGAGTGTTGGTTTATTATTAAAAGGTAAAACAGTCAACAGTCCGAAGATTGGTTTGAACACTACAGTGCTTTACTGCGCATTTTTGTAAAGGTGTTAAACAGTTATTTATTACATGTAATACAAATGAATACAAAAATGCTAACACCCTTATTTCCGTCTCAAAATTGAATTAAATAGTAACATTTACTGAAAATTAATGAAAAATCCTTTTACTGCTCCATCTTTTCCTTTTTGTCACCATCATTTCCTGGTGCAGATTTCAATGCAGGTATGTTGGTTTGCGCAATTTGAATAAACCTCTCTTTTGAATTTGCTGGAGACAATTGTTTCTTTGGAGCTGTAATGGTAAGAACACCATCAGATGATAGTTTTGATGTTACTGCCTCTAGTTCAACATCGTTTGGCAACTTATAGCGACGCGTGAACTGTCTGGGAATAAAACCGTGTTCATTCTGCCTTTCCTTGTGCTTCCCTTCAACAACGACAAAATCGTCCACCATTTTTACATTTATTTCTTGCGGTTTGAATTGCTGCGCATCCAGGCTCACCTTGAAATCATTTTTAGTATTTTGAATGTTTGACGTTCCGCTGTGTCTTGTTGCAACATGACGCCACGGACGATAGTACCCAGAAAGTAAAGGAACTGTGGCTGTACAGGGAATCAGATGATCATCACCCAACATACCAAGTCCAAAATTCAGATCGAAGAGATAGATTGGGCGATTCAGCCCATCAAACAATTCACGTACCATGGCCATCTTTCTACTATGAAAACTCTCAGAGTCAAGCTTATGAAAGCAACGTATCGGCACCACAACGCGCAACAGGGCATGGTCCTGTTTGGAGGTGGTATGCCGTTGCCTTCCTCCGACCTTTGAACTGACTTACCCAGCCAGTTATAGGGGGTAACTTGGGTATTTTTCACATGACCAATACTGCCGGAGGTGAAAGAAGTGGAAACTGACAGGTAAAAATCCTAGGACCTGACGGGGATCGAACACGAGACCTCTGGATTTGGTCTGCCACTCAACCACTGTGCAACCGAGGCGCTCCGGTTGGGTATTATAGATAAGCTATCCTTCAGTAGTGTGCTATGAGACTGGTTTTGAAGGATGAAATGAAATACAATATCTTTTTTAGAAACAAACGCGCCAGGCTCCGAGGCTCAGCGCGCCCGGTCAGAGGCTCAACGCTCTCTGTAATAAAAAAGCTAGCCAACAACAAATCGAACAGGAACGAACAAACACGATCAGCGTCCGCAACGAAGAGAACTACCCATAGACAAAAAAAACTGAATTTTAGCAAAGAAGAAACGAACATCTAACAATTTTATTTTGTACTAGCTTAAACCCATGGCTCCGGGCGCGTGTTGGTTGATTATTAAAAGCTAAAGCAGTCAACAATCCGAAGATTGGTTTGAAGACGACAGTGCTTTACTAGGCATCTACATCTACATTTACAACCATACTCCGCAAGCCACCTGACGGTGTGTGGCGGAGAGAACCTTGAGTACCACTATCGATTTTCCCTCCTATTCCAGTCACATATTGTTCGTGGAAAGATGGATTGTCGGTATGCCTCTGGGTGGGCTCTAATCTCTCTGATTTTATCCTCATGATCTCTTCACGAGATATACGTAGGAGGGAGCTTTATACTGCTAGACTCCTTGCTAAAGGTATGTTCTCGAAACTTAGACAAACGCCCGTACCGAGCGACAGAGCGTCTCTCCTGCAGAGTCTTCCACTGGAGTTTAGCGATCATCTCCGTAGATAAGCTATCCTTCAGTAGTGTGCTATGAGACTAGTTTTGGAGGATGAAAAGAAACAATATCTTTTTTAGAAACAAACATTTTAATCAACATTCGAATAAAAAATAAAATTATGTAAAGTGCTAAATAATACATACATTATTCAACAAACATGAGAGCTGTAAATGGATTCCTGTGACGTTTAATGATTGTCATCGAGCTTTGTTAATTGTCATGGCAAAAGCTAGACGAACTGGAAACTGAAGTCTTTTGAAATGAAATGGCATACCTGAAGGGATTAAAGGAAATTGAACAATAATGATCGTAATAATATCACAGATCGATCGCTTGATGTAATGCGCGAAACGTCAAATCTTCATTTTTTTTATTTTAAGAGATGTATTAAAAGAAATTTCTTTTCTACTGCTTTATTTATTTGTTCTTATATTTCCTTACAGAGAAAGAGCTGAAGAGATTGTAGTACGCATAGGCCAAAGATATGGTCTGTGGCATCACATTTCGCTGTATGTAACCTCCTTGCTATAGAGTCGAAAACGTCATCGTTGTTGGCTTTTAGTCCGACTTTTTTTATAATTTGATGACTTTCAACCACCATATCTTCCACCCCCTTATAGCTATCAGCATGAAACTGCTACGGTGTACGACGGGAGACTTCAGACAACAATTACACACAGACCATTCGTTAGCGCTCTGCAGTTTTCCCTGCAGAGCGAAATATTAACACACGCACACACGTAGAATTTTATATACACCGATAATTTCCATCCCAATACACTCCACTCTTTTATCATTATCAAACCTCAAGCAATAATGCAACCAATAAAACCATTTTCAAAGAGTAAATATAATTTTCAAAGAGTAATTATTGTTCCGCATTTCGCGTTATATTCTTCAAATTACTAAATATCTATCAGATCGCTTTAAAACCATGCCTAAAACCTTCCTCAGGTATAAATTAGTAACTGTGCAAATATTAAAGTCTCTGCATCTTGTCGTCCGGACGTGATAAACGTACACCAAACAAACATTGACATTTATAGATATAGATATTTTGCCTTAGTGGGGTCCATGAGTGCCTCTACGATAGATATAGCCGTTACGTAGGTGCAACGACAGCGGAGGAGTCTGTGGAGAGGCCAAACAAACGTGTGTTTCCTAAAGAGGGGCAGCAGCCTTTTCAGTAGTTACAGGAGCAACAGTTTGGATGGTTGACTGAGCTGGCCTTGTAACATCAGATAACACGGCTGAAAACATGGGGAAACGACAGTCGTTAATTTTCCCGACATGCAGTTTTGCTGTGGTGATGGCAGCCTCTGGGGTAAAATATTCCGGAGGAAAATAGTCCCCCATTTGGATCTCCGGGCGGGGACTACTCAAACTTCAAGAAGAATATAGTGATTCCAAATCATAAGAAAGCAAGTGCAGACTATCAGTTTAATAAGACATTATTGCAAAATACTAACACGAATTATTTACAAACGAATGGAAAAAGGGTGGAATTCGACCTTGGGGAAGATCAATTTGGATTTAGGAGAATTGTAGGCTCACGCGAGGCAACACTCACTTTACGACTTATCTTACAAGGTAGATAAAGAAAAAGGGAACGTAAGTTTCTAGCATTTGTAGATATGGAGACTGATTTTGACAATGTTGACTGGAATACACTTTTTCAAATTCTGAAGGTAGCGGGGATAAAATATAGGGAGCGAAGAGTTATTTACAACTTGTACAAAAACGAGACAGCAATTATTAGAGTCGACGGTCATGAAAGGGTCGCAGAGGTTGGGAAGGGAGTCACACAGGGTCGTAGCCTTCCCCCAATGTTGTCCAATATATACATTGAGCAGGATGTGTAGGAGTGCAACGAGAAATTTGGAGGTGGAATTAAAGTACAGAGAGAGGGACTAAAAATCTTGCGGTTTGCTGACAACATAGTAATTCTGTCTGAGACAGCAAAAGACCTGGAAGAGCAATTAAATGGAATGGACAGTGGCTTGTAAGGAAGGTATAAGATGAATATTAACCAGAGTAAAACAAAGGTAATGGACTGCAGTGTCAGAAAATCAGGCGATGCTGAAGGAATTAGATTAGGTAATGAGACAAAAAAGTAGTAGATGAGTTTTATTATTTAGGTAACAAAATAACTTCTGATGGCTGCTGAAAGGAAGATATAAAATGCACAATGGCTATGGGAAGAAAAGCGTTTCTGAAGGAGCGAAATTTGTAACGTCCAATATTAGTTTACATGTTACAATTCGGTAGCAATGTGGTTGCAGTAAGATGGTTGCAGTAAGAAATTTGTTGACGTCCAGTATTAGTTTACATGTTAGGAAGTCCTTTCTGAAAGCGTTTGTCTGTTGTGTAGCACTGTATGGGAGTGAAACATGGATGATAAGGAGTTCAGACAAAAATGTGGTGCTACAGACGAATGATGAATATTAGGTGGGTAGATCGCGTAACTAATGAGGAGGTGCTGAACAGTATTGTGGAGAAAAGGAGTTTCTGGCATATCCTGACTAAGAGAAAGGATAGATTGGTAGGACACAATCTGAGACTACAAGGAATCGTCAACTTAGCATTAGAAGAAAGTGTGTATGGTAAGAATCGTAGAGGGAGACCGTGGGGCGAATACAGTACGCAGATTAAAAAGTATGTAGGTTGCCATTCGTATTCTCAGATGAAGAGACTTGCACAGGATGGGGTAGCGTGGAGAGCTGCATCAAGCCAGTCTGAGGATTGAAGACCACAACAACAACATTTTAAGATTTTTGCCTGATTATAAAATATGCAATTTTCCGAATAAAATGATATATATATATATATATATATATATATATATATATATATATATATATATATATATATATATATATATATATATATATATATATCACTTATAAACTAACATGGTAAATTTTTTTTAAAATTTACTTTTAAATACAATCTACACCGGTTGCCAATGTTAAAATTTCTACTTCCATTACACCAAGATCAAATAAAATCGGCAATTTTACACGTAGAAAGCTTTGGGGTGCTGTGTTATAAGGTTTAACTAGAGGACCCGTCCGAATACTTGGCACCATTAGTGGAATGACAAATCAGCTTTTGACAATGTTGATTGGAATATTTCAAATTCTGAAGTCAGCAGGGGTAAAATTATGGAACAGAAGGTTATTTACAACTTGTACATTAAACAAACGGTTGTTATTACAGTTGAAGGGTATGAAAGGGATGCAGTGATTGTGAAGGGAGTAAAACAGGATAGTAGGATACAAAGGCGGATTCTGGAACCAAAATAATCAATTTGATATCAAATTAATGATGCATAATTAGAGTAATTGCAATTACATGTATTTAGAGTAATTGCATAATTGCAATTACATGTACGTAGAGTAATTACATGTACTAAGAGTAATTGCAATTATGTGTACTTAGGGTAATTAGCGTAAGGTTTAGAACATGTAGGTGAGCAAAAAAGAAGTCTTCACAGAGCTGTATTCCATTTGTAAAGTGCCCTAGCGATGTGTTTCTGAAGACGTTCTAATATTGTAATTGGGAATGGTCGCTGGAGAGCGGATGCAAAGTGTGGATAATATTTGTTATATCGTAAAGCTAAAAGTTGAAACTGGTGCCTGGAATTGTTATCAACATGTCTCAAAAGGATGTGTAAGAGTTATTTTGAAAACACGTCTTATGTGTAGGCACGATTCATGCAGTGTATGGCTAAATCAGCTTACAACTGTAGTTGGAAAATAGTTGGAATACTCGTCGATGATGGTGATATCGATAGAAAAAATATACATCCCGCATTGGCAGCAAGACCGCTGGGAACTCAAAGTAAAGCACAAACATCTAGGGAAATTGAAATTAGCGCGTTGTATTCTCAAGAATCGTTGCAGTGCACTAAAGTTTTCAGGCAGACGCTGAAAAACACGCGCATCCGACTATATCAGTTAAAATGCTGTATTTCGAGATGAATTTCGCTGCAAAGTGTTAAAAGCCAAGGCGAAGTAGCGCAATAGGGATTCGTTTTTAGTTTCACGAAAAGATCTGTGACTTTCACGGTAGTAGCGAGCCTTTATTTTCAATTAATATTCCTGCTATGGATACACATGCAAACTGGATGCAGTGCATAATAATAATAAATAAATGTGGCCGTTTTACTTGTGGGGAATAGGAAAGAGAGCGAGGTTCGTAAAAAAAGCATGATGTGGTCATTGCTGTCACTGTTTTTGAGAAGTGATATACATTTGATAATTTTTAAGGTTTGTCCACATAGTGCAGTGACGAGTGCTCTTCTTCGCGCGTGTGGAGTGAAACTATTTGCTTAACCTTTCCAGGTAACGTGTGTGATTCACCGCCGCCTGTCGGCTAGCAATGTGGCCGCGTGTGCTGTTTTGAAAGGCTGAGGGGGAGCAGGTATCAGCAAGGTCTTGAATGGAGAGGACAGCCGCTATTGTCCACCTGAGTTCTGCCAGGACAGACACAGCAAATTGTTTTCTTGCCCACGGACTGTTCCACTGCACATTAGAACTTCGCGGACGTTGGTGTAGAGATAGTACAAGGAGCTATAACGTTGGTAGGAAAAAAAATATTGGGGCGGTCAGATCGCTGTGTATGCGTCGGCGGGACGGCTAGTGCCGCGGTTAAATAGTAATAATTTTCGGCGCGGGCTTCGCGGTAATTCTTTCCTGAGGTGCAGAGCGCGGCCCGGCCGGCACGCTGGGGTCGACCATAACAATTGCGAAAATTGCGTGGAGGCTCCGTAAGTGCACTACAGTAGGTTTTTCGTGTATGTATGCAAGTACATGATCGTCAGGGGACTGAAGCTGGGTGAGTGGGCAGTCGGCCTGTGTATCGCATCTCCGCGGTCGCGGCGGCTATGGCCGGCAGACTGAGGCACACAATAGGGACTGGTCAGCTCCAGAGGAGAATGCAGGTGGCCAGCATCTGCACACATGGCTTCATTCTATAGGTGCTGGCTGGGGGGAGGGGAGAAGAGCCATCTGTTGTCAGCGATTGGAACTGCTGCTTTCAGTGTGACATTCTGGTAGTCGATTTCAATGGCCATGGATTGAAAATACGATATAATTACTAGAGTAATGGGAGTACATATGTATGGCATTACAGATGATCTTATATATGATTCATCTATATGCACATCTAATTTTGGATGCAATATGAGCTCTAATTAAGGCTCTTTTTATCATGTTACCGAACAGAATGCTCTGATTTGCTTTTATATATAGAACCAGGTGTAATCTGAGAGTCCTCCACCGGATCGGAGGGGCGAAAGCCTTTCAGGGCAACCAGAAATTGGTCTTCCTGCCAATTTGTGGTTGTACCAGGAACCTCCCAACTACTGGAGTCAAATGTAATTACCGTAATTGCATCCTTCCTATGCTGCTGCTGTCCCTCCGACACTCTGCGTCTGAATGACTGCAGAATATCGGTTGGGGATGGTCACATGCTGAGCTCTCATTGGTCATGTGGTAGGGGCAGAGGGGCTGACGTAGGTAGTCAGGTGATGCCTTGTGGTGAGCTCAGTTCCACGCCAGACGTGGAGGAGTGGAGGAGTGAACATGTGCAATTGCAAAACAATTACACTAAGTACACTTAATTGCAATTACTCTCAGTACAGGTAATTATTCTAGGTACACGTAATTGTAATTATGCTGTTACTCTAAGTACATGTAATTGCAATTACTCTAATTATGCATAATTAATTTGATATCAAATTGATTATTTTGGCCCCAGAATCCGCTTTTGTATCCTACTCAGAGTTGTAGCCATTCTCCGATGTTCAATTTGTACAATGAGCAAGCTGTGAAGGAAAGCAAGGTGAAATTTGGAGGAGGAATTAAAGTTCTGGGTAGAGAAACAAAAACATTGTGTTCTTCTAATAACATTGTAATTCTGTCAGAGTGACGTGGAAGAGCAACTGTATGGAATGGGCAGTGTGCTGAAAGGAGCGTATAAAATGAGCATTAGCAAGAGCAAAACAAGGGCAATGGATTACCGTCTAAAAGAAATCGTGTGATGCTGAAAGAATTAGGTAATTAAATAATAAAGGCTATAGATGAGTTTTATTACTTGGTCAGTAAAATAATATGCTATCAGCGAAGTACAGAGGACATAAAATGATGAATGGCAATGGGGAAGTGCTTTTGAAATAGATAAATTTGCTAACATCCAATATTACTTTAAATGTAAGGAAGTCTTTTCTGAAGGCATTTGTGTGGAGTGTTGTCGTGTAGGGATGTGAAACATTGATGATAAATAGTTCAGACAGGAAGAAGATAGAGGTTTTTGAAATGTAGTGCTACAGAAGAATGCTGCTGATTAGGTGGATTGGTCACGTAACTAATGAGGAGGTACTTAACAGAATTGGGGAGAAAAGGAATTCTGCCATACCTTGACTAAAAGAAGGGATCGATTGCTAGGAAACTTTCTTAGACATCGAAGAATCGTGAATTTAGCATTGGAGGGAAGTTTATTGAGTAAAAATCGCAGGGAGAGAGAGCAAGAGACGAATACAGTAAGCAGATTTAAACTGATGTGGCTTGCCATTCATATGAGGAGATGAGAAGAGGCTTGCTCAGAATGGAGTAGGGTGGAGAGCTGCATCAAACCAGTTTCCGGACTGAAGACCACAACAAGAGCAAGTGATTCCCACACCGCTAATGATCGATATTCTTCTATGGATCTACTCAGTGCGGAAGGACCACAGTACCACGCCTCAGAATTTAACCATGTTTCGTGCAATCATAATATTAACACAAGATTCCACTTATCTAGTATCATAGCTGTGCGCTTTCATAAAACGAAAAAATTTGCAAACTCCTTCGCTGTCTCTGCTGTTCGCCTCTGGAACAAGCTGCCCTGCACTGTTCGCACGATTTTGTCTTCTGATATATTTTTAAAAAAGCTGTAACACTTCCTCCTGACACTCTCTTAAAACTGTCGCCATAACTCACGTATACAGTCAGGTTTCTCTTACTGTGATAGTAAAATCAATGCTCTTCTCTCTGTTATTCCTCTTCCTTCTTTCACCATAATCTGCTCTTCCGTTACATCTGACGTGAGTAATAGTACACTCATTTTTCTCTCCCTTTCCCACCCCTTCCTCCATGCCCACTGCTGCTAGCAGTCATAATGAACCCCCTTCCGTATTGTAATACTTTCCAGGCTTCTTATATATAAAATTTCTATCTATAAATGTGAATGTCTGTTCGGTGTACGTTTATCACGTCTGAACCACATGACATAAAGAGCTAAAAAATTGTACACTTACTAATGTCTATCCGGGGAAGGCTTTAGGCACGGTTTTATGGCAACATGATAGCTATTTATCTATATATATTACTGTGAATGTCTGTTCGGTGTCCGCTTATCACGTCCGAATGACAAAACGCAGAGACTTAAATATTTGTACAGTTATTAATTTATACCTGACGTAGGTTTTAGGTACGGTCTTATAGCGATCTGATAGATATTTAGTAATTTTAACAATATAACGCGAAATGCAGAACAATAATTACTCTTTAAAAATGATATTTACTCTTTGAAAATGGTATTATTGGTTGCATTGTTGCTTGAGGGTTGATAATGATAAAAGGGTGAAGTATATTGGGATGGAATGTTATCGGTGTACATAAAATTCTACGTGTCTGTGTGTGTGTTAATATTTCGCTCTGCAGCGAAAACTACAGAACGCAAACGAATGGTCTGTGTGTAATTGTTGTCCGAAGTCTGCCATTGTACACCATAGCAGTTCCATGCCGATAGCTATAATGGGGTGGAACATATGGTGGTTGAAAATCGTCAAATTATAATAAAAATTCGTACTGAAGGCCAGCTGCAGAATAAAAAACTAGGAAATTCGATTTATTTGCAGTGAACAGATAAGTTTATGAATTCGACAGTACCCAATAAAGATTCAACATTTCATCTGTTTTCTCTTAGTTCTCTCAACTGTACATTTCGTATTAATTTTTTAACTATTGAACACATGCTGCGACGACAAGTACATTCACTTCTTCTTCTTTATATATAAAGCACAGTGCCCGTACGTTGTGTGTTCCTGTGTTTGTTTGTGTGTGTGAATTGCATACAAATCTACAGTTTTTTTTCCAATCTTGCACACGTAAGCTTCAAACCATGATGACGGTCGCCTTAAATGTAAGAATCACGTACAACACTTTGCTCACGAGATATGACGTCATTAACAATGAGATGCGCGAAAAATTGATGCATGAAACGACAGTGTTGCATATTTCTTCGTAAACTACTAGACCGATTTCAACCAAATTTCGTGCACATTAAAAATATGATCAAATTTTGTTAAGCTTAAGGGACTCAACTGCGGGGTCATCAGTCCCTAAATTAACAAACTACTTGGTGCACATATTCCTTGCCGTAAGGTAACAATGATGTCGTGGTAAGACTCACATACGACACATGGTTCAGAAGATATAACGTCATAAACAATAGGATTTGCAAGAAACTGCTACATAATGCGACGAGACTACACGAGAATAACAGTACTTAGCGACTTGCAACAAACATTAAACATAATTTCAAACCTTTTTAAAACTTTTTCTCGCTGACAACCACATCAAAATAATGAAAGGAAAGAAGTTTCTCGCTTACTACTTTCTCCCTGTTCATGGGGCAAAACTACGGCTTTCGGTATGAAGTTACAGTTTATAGTTTCTACACTACAAAGTGCACTCACGGGAAACCTTACAGACAGTATACATAAATACAGCTGAACGTACCTTCCGAATTTTATCACGGTACGACACGTATTTCATGAGATATGAGGGCGTAAACGGTAAGTTTCATGGAAAACCGCACCATCACGCTTCAGGATTTAATTTCTTACCTCTTTACTACTAACTGTATTCGCAACAGATTTTACCGACATGCAGATCTTGTTGTTGTTGTTGTCTTCAGTCCGCAGACTGGTTTGATGCAACTCTCCACGCTACCCTGTCCTGTGCAAGTCTCTTCATCTGCGAATATGTACGACCACCTACATCCTTTTGAATCTACTTACTATATTCGTCCCTCGGTCTACCTCTACGATTTTTACCCCACACGCTTCCTTCTAATGCTACAATTCCTTGATGTCTCAGAATGTGCCCAACCAATCGACCCTTTCTCTTAGTCAGGATATGCCAGAAACTCCTTTTCTCCCCGATTCGGTTAAGCACCTCCTCATTAGTTACGTGATCTACCCATATACTTTTCATCATTCGTATGTAGCACCACATTTCAAAAGCTTCTATCATCTTTTTATCTGAACTCCATATCGACCACGTTTCACTCCCATACAATGCTGCACTCCAGACAAATGCTTTCAGAAAGGACTTCCTAACATTTAAATTAATATTGGATGTTAACAAGTTTCGCTTCTTTAGAAACGCATTTCTTCCCACAGCCATTCTCCATTTTATATCTTCTTTACTTCGGCCTTCCGAAATTATCTTCCTACCCAAATAACAAAATTCGTACATCTTATATCTTCCTTTCAAGACACTGTCCATCCCATTCAACTGCTCTTCCAGATCTTTTGCGGTCTCTGGCAGAATTACTATGTCATCAGCAAAACCGAAATGTTTTTATTTCTTCTCCTTGCACTTTAATACCCTCTCCTAATTTCTCCTTCCATTCCATCACTGCCTGCTCAGTGTACAGATTGAACAACATTGGGGAAAAGCTACAACCCTATCTTACTCCCTTCCCAACCTCTGCATCCGTTTCTTGCCCCTCGACTCTAATAACCGCTGTCTGGTTTTTGTATAGGTTGAATATAACTCTTCGTTCCTTATATTTTACCCTGATACCTTCAGAATTTGGAAGAGTGTGTTGCAGTCAACATTCTGAAAAGCTTTCTCCAAATCTCCAAACGCCAAAAACGTAGGTTTCCCTTTCCTTAGCCTATCTTCTAAGATAAGTCGTAATGTGAGTATTGCCTCCCGTGATCCTACATTTCTCCTAAATCCAAACTGATCTTCCCCGAGGTCGGATTACTCAAGTTTTTCCATTCGTCTGTAAATAATTCGTGTTAGTTTTTTGCGGTCATAACTTATTAATATCTTATACAAATGAATTATACCTACAAAATTATATAATTGTACAACATATAATTCAATTAATATGAGGTCATATCTACTGCAATGGTTCAAAACCTTTCACTTCATGCAACACGTTTGAATATATTTATTAAAATATGCCTGTTCGGCCACTCCGCCGAGGCATACATTACATATTTATGCTAAAACACACCTGTATTCCAGTCAGCTGAAGTAAATGTCTGAAAGCTGACTGTGATGTGGACAAGTTTAAACGTGAAGCGCACACGGCTGCAGGCGAAAGTAATAGACTTCTACAGAGATACAGGGACAGGAAGAGAATGAAACAGTGCACAGCCAAAATCTAGTAATTACTTCAGCTACATTGTAGCTTCAAGACTGCCGTTTCCAGTGAGACTTGCATTTTCTATTACTATTAATAATCACAGGTCAGTCTATTAAATTCTGCAGAGCGGATCTGACAGCTCCATGTTTCTCACAAGGACAACTGTATAGCGCTTGCTCAGGGGTGTGGACCAACCAACCTGGACTAGTAACGGAAATATTGTTTATAATCAGGTTTTAAATTAAATGAATGTATGAATGTGACATACTATTTGTATCTTGATGCCTTATTTCTTAAAAATTCTCAAATATAAGCTGTTTTTAGGGGGGAAAAAGGATATGTACTTCGACGAAGAGAGAAGGGATAGAAGAAGCACTAACTCAAGGCTTGAATAAATAAATAAATACCCGGGCAACGCCAGGTTTTCAGCTAAATGCATACTTAAAGGTGAAATGTAACGTAGAAACAGCAAAGTGAATCTAAAAATTATATCTTGCCATGTGCAAGTGATTTTGTGGTTCTGTCTTTATATTTTCATAAAACAAGAAATATTATGTGCCCACATAATCCTTAGAGAATCAGCCTCAGTACAACATCTACGAAAATGGTTACTTTTGACAATCCCTCATAAAGTCTGATCATTATATAAACATCTACCACTGCCGTGATGATTGTCAGAATTAGCCATACGTTGGATGCTGAAAGTAATCGTTTGGTGACCATTGATCCCTGAAGACGCTGATCCAGCAGTGTTGAAGGCATGAGCCCACATATTTTCCACAATGAACAAAATGGCTCGATTTCCATGTAGAATCTGTTACAGCACATTTTAACGACCATTGCTGTACGACATTTCAATGTTTTGACGGTACATTGGTATCCGAAAATTCCTATAGCTAAACTGAAAAATGCAGGGCAGCACTTGAGGTCACTTGTGAAGTCCGTATCCTCTTATATAAGGGCTCCAATTATCGATCAGCCGTGGAGAACATGCCATTAACGTAATTGTTTACTTCCAACAACTGATGCGATGGACAATCGCCTTTTATTTCAAGTACACTGGTACCTCATCTCTCAATTACTTGAAAATGTTAAAACCATTATAACTCTAAAAAACGGCTGTACTGAATGTTGACCGAAACATCTGGGAAAACTTTTTTTTCGAATTTGTCCATGGACTAATTGGTGTTACTCACTTCACTCTCCTGAAATACCGAACTTTTCTATAAATTGCTTCTCTTTTTCAATGTTTTCGCTGTCTCTGAAATTCATTTTAGGTTTTGTCTGAATCAGTTGAAAGATCAGTTGTAGTTAAATCTGAGTTCATTCTAAACTGCACCTTCTAGTCAACTACGTCATTAGTCATTTATTTGTTTCTCCACTGTAATAAAAACAGGGATACCAATTTAAGTTTACATTCCAGTTTTTTGTATTTACACCCATTTGATTTGATCACTAGTATTTTTTAAAAACCTATTTCGTATGCTCAGTGACTTCAATTCTTACTTGGCTGTAATTATAAGCGCAAATTTCTCTTCTTCCTGGATTCATTGACCACAACAACAACAATTTTAGAGTTGTAATAAGAAAGGAAAAGATGCCTTTCAGCTGTATTTGAAAAATGAAAAACTAGAAGTATTACTTTGCACCACCAACATGAAAATGATATTAATTTAGATGGGTTGAAATGAGTAATATGATGATAAGCTGTGTTTTATTTATCTGTGTGACTTACTTTCCCTACACACAAAAGAGACTTATCATAAAAGAAAAGTAACAAGGTTGTTTATGACTCTGCATGGCCAGTTGCCTAAGTGAACCCACACCATCAACCCATTTGTAAAGCTGAATCAATTAATTATGCAAATAATTATGCACTCTTCATCAATGCATTTAAATTATTTAACTATCATAACCTACATTTCATGATGCAGTTATCTATTCACTCGATTTCTGAAATCCTAATTTTATTATATAACGGTCATAAATCTGCTATTACTGTAGTAGATTAATGCTTAATAGATTACAATGTGTGAATATAAATACTTTTATATTTGTGAATAATGAATCATATTGATAATACATTATTAATTGTTTCACAACTGCATAAAACAGTAAATTGTTTTCCAAGCAACAAACACATATTAAATCCCCAAATCTAGAGTTGCATATGGAGTGGCTAATATGTGCTGTTTATTTTCTCTGTACCAGAGACATTATTCCATTTTAAGTCATGTACCTGCAAGCAAGGTCTATGTAAAAAGTTATTCTTGTTTCGCATTCTAGTTATATAGAGCACAGTTCAGATGAAAAATATTCTTATTAACAAGAAAAACGATTAAGTAATAAATGTACTGAAAATAAGTGTGACAATTCAAAGATCATTGCAAAGGATTTTGAAAGACGTACTCTACACAATACTGTTATGGTTTGCTTTTGCTGAGTAAATATTTTATTTACTTTAGGCACAGTTTTCGGAAAATAAGGTCCATAAAATGAATAGAAAATACGCAAAATTAGACAACACTCTTGCCTTTAAGTAAACACAATGGCAGATGGTTCGAAAGACATAGCATGCCAAACTCAGCTTATTTATTAGTTTACTAGCTTATATGCCCGCGCTTCGCAACGGTTGTTGAAGGAGGACCTGTGTGTATCATGTCATTTTAGGGTTCCGGACCTCAGTAAGTAAAAATAGAATCCTTGTTGGATAGCTCTGTCAATAAACTCAGTTGTCCTAGCCAAGATGTCAAATAAGTAAAAGTCGTTGTCCCAAACGATGTATCTTCATAAAGGTTTTGATACAAAAAGTGAAACGTGCCAAAATAATCAAAGAAATGTCGTTAAGTATTTCATACACAAAGCGAAATCAGTAACACTATGTTCAATGTTTGTTGGTATTCATAGACATAAGACTGCTTAATTCTGTCACAGACGTTCGCTTCCTTGTTGTACTACGCCATACTTATTATGCAGCAGCGGTGTTTATTAGTTGTTTGGTGCACTACATTGCCTCTATCGCTTGTTCGCTGTACTACACAATCCATTCTTCAAGCATAACCTACATCTAAAACAATTTCCATTTTTCCACTTTTATGAAACGAAGTTGCTCCATGCAAATCCGTGAAGTAGTTCAGAAGAGTAGGTACTTCAAATACATGAACAGACAGTTACTGAAAACACTTAAGATTGCGATGTATCTTTTTTCCGTGATCTGATCTTGATGAAACCTTCCCAAATGTTGCCCCAATCTCAGCCAAAATTTCCGGTGAAGACCGCATAAAAATGTGTTGGTATTTTTTTCTTTGAATACATTTGCGAAACGTGTTAGAAATAGGCATGCTTCACGAATATGATGTAGCTTACATCACACATCAGTTATGTTCCCCATTTAAAACATTTCATGATCTCTCATATCTCTGGACAATGGGCTGAGGCATGGAAAACTGAAATATAATAAGTAATAAGTATTTCCTTAATGAAGTAGAAATACCACAGAAAACAATTATTATTCTTGCGGTTGGCTCTCTTTCTGTTAGATGAGCTATTGTCGCTCCAAGCGTGAGACTTAAACTTCCATAGCAGTTCTACATATACGTGAGACTGTGATATCGGTATGTAAATAAATGGATTAAACACGACGAGGATTGTATCAGTTTTATATTCATTGCGTTGAATCATATTTGGGTAGAACATAGCAACCAAGAAAACGATTTTCAGAATTATAGTACATTTGAAAAATCAAAAAGTAGTATTTTCAAAGGGTAATAATCCGATCGCTGTCCCGAACTTCACACGAACACCCGCAGCACTATCTATTAGTTCTTTGTTGCATTCTGCCGTTCTTTCCAAGCAGGAAATACACCTAAAACTTCAAATTATGATATCTTTTGCTTTCCTGATCTGATTTTGAAGAAATGAAGCCTATATGTTGCCCCAGGATATTCTCTATTTATCTCTGATACCCCCATGAAAGTTAATTTAGAACTTTTGGAGATTACTCTCTACAAATAGATACATGCGATTGCTTTGAGAGAAATGTTTAAATTGTGATATCTTACTTTTTCTGATCTGATTTTGTGAAATGAAGCGTTTCTGTAACCGCAAGATACCCTCAGGTTTCCTGCGGAAAACAGTTGAAAATTCGTCTATTAGTTTTGCAGGTGAAACAGAAAGATAGACAGGAGGGTTGTCGATGAAAAACGTTACATTGTGATGTTCTTTCTATGATCCTTATTTATGAAATTCAGTCTATATGATGTCCCAAGGTACGCTGAAGTCACCCCATGCGAATTCGTAAAGTAGTTTTGGAGATGTGGTTTCTAATAGATGAACAGACGGACACGACGGTCTATAAAAACACTTCGCGATTCTATTTTGATGCAATCATGCCTAGATCCTGAACCAATCTTCGCTCATGTTCCCTGTGTAAGCCTCATTAAAATTCGTCCAGTAGTTTTGAAGATTGAAGCGAACAGCGACAGTGCTACATTTACTAATTTATTGTTAGTATAGATATGTTGTACAATTGTAAAATTTTGCAAGAATATATTGATTTGTATAAGTGCTGTATGTCGGAAAAATCTGTTGCGAATATGGTTAGTAGTAAAGAAGTAATAGATTAAAACGTGATGCTTGATGGGGCGGTTTTCCATGAACGTTACTCTTTACGTCCTCATATCTCATGAACTACATGTCGTACTGTGATACAATTTCGAACGTACATTCAGCTTTAAGTGTGTATTCTGTCTGGAAAATTTCCTGCAAGTACAATTGGTAGTGTAGAAATTAAAATTGTGACGTTATACCGAGAGCCGTAGTTTTACTCCATAAACAGCGGAAAAGTAGTAAGCGAGAAACGTTTTTCCTTTTATTATTCTGATGTGGTTGTCTGCGAGAAAAAGTTTAATAAAGGTTTGAAATTATGTATAAAGTTTGTTGCAAGTCGCCAAGTACTATCATTCTCATACAGTGTATTTATAAAGTTTTCTCGCATTAGGTAGCAGTTTTTTTTGCGATTCCTACTGTTCATCTCCTGAACCATGTGTCATACGTAGTTCATACTCCTACAGCAGCTTTTACCTCCCATACGAAATATGCGTACCAAATATGGTTGAAATCGGTCCAGTAGTTTAGGAGAAAATGTGCAGCATTTTCGTTTGACGCAGCAGTTTTTCGCGCATCTCATTGTTTATGACGTCATATCAACTTACGTATGTGTCGTAGGTGATTCTTACCCCGAAAGCGATTGTTGCCTGATATTAAAGAACATGTGTACCAAGTTGGGTTGAAATCGGTCCAGTAGTTTAGGAGGAGATGTTGAACATACATACATATAAACATACATACATACATACACATATACAGCCTATTTCATAAGATGTAAGATTCAAAGTGGAACCAGGTTAATAGCAACACCCCCAGTGATAAACGTGAACGCATGTTACAGCAAAGAGTACTTTATAAATTATTTTCATATATCGTTGGTAAACAAACCGTTGGAGGCATGCAATATGATTGCCTCTCATAATCAGCGACAAAATTTAATACACACTTTGAACAGTTTAATATATCGTTGATATAAATATAAACAAGCTATTGTAACCATAAAATATCGTTGACATACATCTGAAAATGACAGCTACAGCAATTTATTATAACTAGCTACAGCTATTTATTATAAGTGTACTATATATTGGTGGCATGACAACGATCTCATATGTAAAACCATATTACAGGAAGTATGTATAATCAAAATTTATGTAAATATCCTGTGACTTTTATATTATTTCACGACATCTGTATAATACAATTGCAGTTAACCTGATGACGGCTTAGTAGCCAAAAAGGCCATCGTTACATAAATATAAAATATTACGCAGCGATTTTGAATGATTAAACGTTATATTATGTCGGTAAGTGACATATTTAACGCTGCAGGACCCAAATATTACAGACAGGTACTGGTTTCTGAAATTATGCTTCCGGCTCGTTTGTTTTTGAATGCCCCTCATACATAACTCAGAAAATATCCATTACCGCACCAAATTTAATTGGACTTTTATCCTTGTCTTGTTGGGTAGTACCACCTCCCAAAGTATTGGACCCCTCTTTTGGCCCACTTTAGGTTACGGTAGTAACACTAAAAGTGGGCATTTGCGATCGTCTTTTGACAGCTCGAAATTGAATTAAAATAACGGATTAACTATTCATCTGACACGAAAATTGAATAACCAAATTTGTAGAGGAGAAAATTATCTACAACTTTGCTCTCGTTTCTTTCTCATCTCGTATTGTTTCAGAGATATTTGCAAAAATATCGGCGATTTTGGGATGTATGTCTGTCCGTCTGTCTGTCTGTCTGTCTGTTCGTAACGTGTTCCCCGTTTCTAAGACGAACCGTTCAACCGATCAACACCAAATTATGCAGACATGATTGTAGGCCGCCAGAGACCAGAACCTCCCTTTTTCAAATTTTTCGGACAAAAAATACGGTAATAAAATAAAAAAAAAATTCGTTTGTAATTGCAAACGAACCGTTCATCTGACACGAAAATTGAATAACCTAATTGGTAGAGGAGAAAATTCTCTACAATTTCGCTCCATTGTATTTTTTTCGTATCTTGCATCGTTGCGGAGATATTTGCAAAAATAACGGAGATTTAACAGCCTCCATTGAATTAACGAAAACCAGAAGTTCGGAGATGTCATGTGACATTCCTCGCGTATTTGATGATTTTCTTATTTAACTTACACGTTGTCATTTCAAAGTAACGGCACACTGAGGAATTAACAAAAACACATCGTTCTTCGTACGATAAATGATAATGTAATGTCTACAAGTGCCATATTAACATCAGTTAACAACGGCCATGAATAGTATGAGATTAAAGAATCCCTATTTTGATTTCTAACCGTAGTGTAGTGGGCAAGGTGCTGGGCTGTGACGCATTTTGATTTATAACTGTGATGTTACCATTATAATTACAGAACCCCAAGATACTGTAAAAGTTGCAGCAATAGTGAACGACTATAAAAATGCAGCAGGGGCAACCATTAACCACAGGAAAACACATCTCCTGTGGCTCAATGAAGGTGCCTAACCCATCGCACATACTTTCACTGAATCTGTTGAAATGGAAGTGCTAGGACTAAAACTCCGTAAGGATGTAAATGACCTCCTTACCAACAATTCTAAAAGCATAGTGGACAAAGTACGGGGAGCTCTTATTGCAAATAGTACGAGGCAACTGAACATCATTCAGCGGATCGCATGTGTAAATACACTGGCTCTTTCTAAAATGTGGTATGTTGCACAAGTCATCCCTATCGACAATGTATTGCACAAATAGAGAAGTCCATAGGTTGGTTTGTGTGGAAAGCTAAACTATTCCGGGTGGCCAGGGATCAGTTGACACAACCTTTTGCTGAAGGAGGCTTATCTTTAACTGATTGTGAGGCAAAATGTTCAGCCCTGATTGTGAAAAATCTCATACATACCCTAAAATTACCGGCTAGTCAGTCAGATTTGCTAAAGGCTGGGTGGGGTATCGTAACAGGCAACAGAGGTGACAGAAGGCTGCCGGCAAATCTACTGCGTAAATTGCAAACAGCAACATGTGTTTTAGAGAAATCTTCCAACCTAACGTTCTATACGACAAAGAAAACACTCGAGACCATTGATGTAAAAGCGCCATATCCTCCAGCAATCCAAAAGAAACACAAAGACTTAAATTGGAAATATGTCTGGTCCAATTTTGCAGATAAATCGATATTTTCAACGTTGCGCTCATCAGCTTACATGTTTATAAATGATTTAATCCCGACTGCTGCCCGTCGCTGCAGAATAAAGCTCACCGGTCACCCGTATTGCCAGCTCGGCGGATTGGTCGATACTGCCATCCACCGTGTGGTAGACTGCTCCAAAATAGCAGATCTGTGGAAATGGATCAAGTTTAAATCGGCAGGATTGCTGTCTCTGAGTGTCAACGACATCAACACGAAGAAACTGGTGTACATGGATGTCAAGGCTTTCCCAGTGTCAAAGACCAGAACCCTAACTTGGTTCATATATTCGTTCATCAACTACGCCCTTGCGGGAGGTGGATCTGTGAGCGACTTTCCACAATACATCATCCGTGCAAGAAGAGAAATCCTCAACGATCCACGGAAAAGAGAAACATTTTTGTCGTTCATTCACTTTTTGTAAGACAACTTGATTCACAAAATTATAACTATTTGTAAAAACATTTTGTAAATAAAGTTTTTCTTAAGCGTAGTGGGCGAGGTGCTTGGCTGCGACGCGAAAGGTCGGTGGTTCGAAACCCGCCACTACCTAATTTTTTTTTTCTAAAAGGGTTTCAGACACTGTTATTAATTTATTTATTACTATTTTGGTCCAAAATGTTTGCAAAAACTTATAAAACTACAAATCTAAAGTGGGCCGTAAAACACATCAGTGCGATTTTTTTTCTCTTGGAACACCCCGCCTTGTACCTGGCGGTGCCCCTTCCGCTTTCGCAGCTTCTCCCACCGCAGTGTCTGTGCTGTACCTTGTGACGATACTGTCGGCCCCCTCATCTCAATGTTATCGTACGATACCGTCTGCGCCGGATCCGGAATCGTGTGGATCAATAGTGATTCATGTTGCGTGTGAAGTTACAAACGAAATAGCCAGCCTAGAAATCAGTGTAGGACAGTGTCTCGATGATCCTGTGATTAAAACAAGTGATAGATTTTATTAATTAAGAGATTTGTTTAGATGCTTTCCAGACAATTCTATAAACAATAGTTTTGTCATTGTATGTTATTTCAATAGACAGACAGACGAATAGTAAAAACTTTTGTATCCACATAAAGACATAAAAATATATAGCACTGCATATATGTCAGGCTCATGAACAAGTTGTGTTGACCAGCTAATTGTGTTAATTAATGTAAAAGTCGAAATTCCAATATTGTAATTCTTTGTATATATTGACTGACGTGAGATTTTGGACCTATTTTGAGATTTGCGAAGATATTTGATAGTTCAATATATGTTAGGAACATGTATGATATACTCGTTAACTAATTAATTGACATTTAACATCGCACCTTGTTGTCAAACGGCAAGATCGGAGATTTCAATTCAAAAAGAAATGTGTCATCCAAAACTATTATATGTATAGTTTTCATTTTATTTTGTGATTATTTTTGTGTACATGAAATGTTTTACTTGTGTGTTTGGTAATTGTAAATTAGTATATTCAATTGTTATGAACAATGCGTAATGTAATGCCATTATTGTCAAGGTTATATATTTGCCTCACCGCATTGCGTGAGGGGAGTTCCAGTTTTAGTCGTTTGCCAAGTGCACTGGAATCTATGTCACTCTGTGGAAATACTACCGTTCTGATGCTTTATATATGTTTTGAAGTTGTTACGTTTTGGTAGAGAAGAGGTTTGATGCAAATTAAAGAAGAAGTGAAAAATTGTACCTACGAGTATTTATTTCTACCACGACGCCCCAGGAGAATAATGTTGCAGCGAGCAGAACCCCATACATCGTAATCTTGAAAAGCTGAGTATCTCGTTTGGAAGTGGTAGAATGAAATGTAATTACTTAAATAGCATGTAAATTGTTATGAACAATGCGTAATGTAATGCCATTATTGTCAAGGTTATATATTTGCAAAAAAATGTTCAAATGTTTGTAAGTCTTATGGGACTTAACTACGAGGTCATCAGTCCCTATATATTTGTCTCACCGCCTTGCGTGGGGGGAGTTCGAGTTTGAGTCGTTTGACAAGTGCACTGGAATCAATGTCACTCTGTGTTTTGAAATGGAAGTACTACCGTTCTGATGCTTTGTATATGTTTTGAAGTTCTTATGTTTTGGCGGAGAAAACTTATCTCTTTTCATTCTCCACTCCGAGGAGTGGAGCGGGCTGTTTGAGATCCGGCCCATAAAGAGTCGCGGTTCTATTCAGCCAATATCAGACAAGCTGATAGTGGGGCATAGGGGGATCCCAATTGGGAATAAGTGGGAGGGGCTTACCAGCTCCGGCATACGCCTTACAACCAAGGAAAACCTCCCGAAAACCTTGGTCGGAGCCGGGGGATTGAGACCAATTTAATTTATCTCCGGGACTTGCCCCAGACAAAAATGGATTATCGAGAGAACAAGAATGCACTCACGACAATCAAGGATCGGACGCACGAGTTACTCTCGTAATCTCGTAGAGATCAACTCGACCAACAGTGGACAACCATCTCCCTACAGGAACCGCACCCGTGGGCACGGTATCCTGTGCGTCGAACGTTTGGTGGAGAAGAAGTTTGATGCAAATTAAAGACGAAGTGAATAATTGTACCTACGAGTATTTATTTCTACCACGACGCCCCAGCAGAATAATGTTGCAGCGAGCAGAACCCCCGTACATCGTAATCTTTGAAAAACTGAGTATCTCGTTTGGAAGTGATAGAATGAAATTTAATTACTTAAATAGCATGTAAATTGTTGTGAACAATGCGTAATGTAATGCCATTATTGTCAAGGTTATATATTTGCCTCACTGCATTGCGTGGGGGGAGTTCGAGATTGAGTCGTTTGCCAAGTGCATTGGAATCTATGTCACTCTGTGTTTTGAAACGGAAGTACTACCGTTCTGATGCTTTGTATATGTTTTGAAGTTCTTATGTTTTGGTGGAGAAGTTTGATGCAAATTAAAGAAGAAGTGAAAAATTGTACCTACGAGTATTTATTTCTACCACGACGCCCCAGGAGAATAATGTTGCAGTGAGCAGAACCCCCATACATCGCAATCTTGAAAAGATGGACGAAGAGAAACAGGCGGATTGTGTTTTTCTCGACTTCAAAAAGGCGTTCGACGCGGTGCCGCACTGCAGACTGCTAACGAAGGTACGAGCTTATGGAATAGGTTCACAGATTTGTGAGCGGCTGGAAGACTTCCTAAGTAATAGAACGCAGTACGTTGTTCTCGACGGCGAGTGTTCATCAGAGACGAGTGTATCGTCAGGCGTGCCCCAGGGGAGTGTGATAGGACCGCTATTATTTTCTATCTATATAAATGATCTGATTATCAGAGTAAGTTGTAATTTGCGGCTGTTTGCTGATGATGCTGTGGTGTATGGGAGGGTGTCGTCTGTAACTGACTGTAATAGCATACGGGATGACTTAGACAAAATTTATAGTTGGTGTGAAGATTGGCGGCTAGCTCTCAATGTAGAAAAATGTAAGGTGATGTGCATGAGTAGAAAAAACAATCCCATAATGTTCGAATACAGCATTAGTAGTGAGCTTCTTGATGCTGTCGCGTCGTTCAAATACCTAGGCGTAACATAGCAGAGCGATATGAAATGGAACGAGCATGTAAGGACAGTTGTGAGTAAGGCGGACAGCCGACTTCGTTTTATTGGGAGAATTTTGGGAAGATGTAGTTCACCTGTATAGGAGATCGCGTATAAAACGCTTGCACGCCCACGTCTTGAGTATTGCTCAAGTGTTTGGGACCCGCAGCAGATCAGTTTAAAGGAAGACATAGAGGCGGTTCAGAGGCGAGCAGCTAGATTTGTTACCGGTAGGTTCGACCAATGCGCGAGAGTCACGGAAATGCTCCGGCAACTCAATTGGGGATCGCTGGAAGAAAGACGACGTTCTTTTCGTGAATTTCTGTTAATTAAATTTAGAGGGCCGGAATTTGATGCTGAGTGTAGTACGATCTTGCTGCCGCCCACTTACATTTCGCGTAAAGATCACAAAGACAAGATAAGAGAAATTAGGGCTTGTACGGAGGCATATAGGCATTCTTTTTTTTCCCTCGTTCAATTTGGGAGTGGAATAGGACAGGAAATGCCTAGTAGTGGTACAGTGTACCCTCCGCCACGCACCTTACGGTGAATTGCGGAGTATGTATGTATATCTACATCTACATAGATACTCTGAAAATCACATTTAAGTGCCTGGCAGAGGGTTCATTAACCACTTTCATAACTTTTCTCTACCGTTTCATTCTCTAATAGCGCGCGGGAAGAAAGAACACCTAACTCGTTCCGTTTTCGATCTGATTTCTCTTATTTTATTGGGATGGTCATATCTCCCTAAGTAGGTGGGTGCTAGCAAAATATTTTCACATTCATAAGTAAAAGTCGGTGATTGAAACTTCGCAAACAGATCACGCCGCAATGAATAACGTCTTTCTTTTAATGATTTCCACCCCAATTCGTGCAACATTTCCGTGACGCTCCCCCCCCCCTCGTAACGTGATAAAACAAAACGAGCTGCCCTTCTCTGAACCTTCTCAATGTCTTCCGTCAGTCCCACCTGGTGTGGGTCCCACAGGGGGCAACAGTACTCCAGGAGAGGACGCACAAGTGTGATGTAGGCAGTGTCTTTGGTGGAGCTGGTGCATCTTCGAAGCGTTCTGCCAATGAAACGTAACCTTCGATTCGCCTTTCCCACAACATTTTCAATGTGTTCTCTCCAGTCAAAGTTGTTCGTAATTGTAACTCCTAGGTATTTGGTACAATTTACGACCTTAAGGTTTGACTGATTTATCGCGTAATTGAAGTTCAGTGGATTTCTTTTAGTGGTCATGTGTATTACTTCACACTTTTCTTTATTTAGAGTCAATTGCCAATTTTCGCACCAAGTAGAAATTTTGTCTAAATCGCTTTGCAGTTGCTTTTGAGCCTCTGTTGACTTCACTAACCGATAAACGACAGCATCATCCGCGAACAATCTAAGGGAGCTATTCAGATTGTCTCCTAAATCGTTCATAAACACGAGGAAGAGTAGGGGACCTATAACGCTACCCTGTGGAACGCCAGAGATCACTTCTGTTTTACTCAATGACTTACCGTCAATTACAGCGAACTGTGTTCTTTCTGACAGGAAATCGTGAATCCAAACGCACAATTGGGGAGATATTCCTTAAGCACGCAATTTCATTAGAAGCCGCTTGTGGGGTACAGTATCAAAAGCCTTCCGGAAATCCAGAAATATGGAATCGATTTGAGATCCCTTGTCGATGGCACTTAACACTTCATGTGAATAAAGGGCAAGCTGTGTTTCGCAAGAGCGATACTTTCTGCATTCGTGTTGACTATTGGTTAATAGGTCGTTCTCTTCGAGGTAGTTCATAATATTCGAACAAAGTATATGTTCTAAAATCCTACTGCAGATCGACGTCAATGAGATAGGCCTGTAATTTTGGGGATGTAGATGTAGAAGCTGAGTACCTCGTTTGGGAGTGGTAGAATGAAATGTGATTACTCAAACAGCACGTAAGTGTTGTAACCTGCAGGTCGCACTGCCCGCAGCGCGTGGCGACCACGGCGGCTCCCAGGCGCAGGCCCCGCGCCGCCACAGGGCCCTTTCGCGTCTCCACCAGCTGCACCAGCTCGGCCGCCTCGTTGATGCGTACCGCGTCCAGCGGCGCCGGAGGGCACCGGTCAGACTGCACACATTCCAACGCGTCCGTGCTCGACTTAGGGATGAGCGAGAAGTATCGATATATCAAAATATCGATATTTTTCGGAAATTTTTTCGATATTTACCGACGATATTTTATTTTTCAATATATTTATATATCGATATTAAATTTTGAATATCGAAAGCGATATTTTTTTAAAGCTACCCTTTTTTTTTTAATTAGATTAGATTCCAACGCGTCCTTGCTAGACGTAGGGATGGGAAAAAAATATCAATATATCAAAATATCGATATTTTTTGGAAACTTTTCGATCATTTTCAATATATATTGATATATCGATATTAAATTATGAATATCGAAAGCGATATTTTTTAAAAGCTACCCTTTTTTTTAAATTAGATTAGATTCCAACGCGTCCGTGCATGACGTAGGGGTGGGCAAAAAATAACGATATATCAAAATATCGATATTTTTTTGAAAAGTTTTTTCGATATTTACCGACGATATTTTATTTTTCAATATATTGATATATCGATATTAAATTTTGAATATCGAAAGCGATATTTTTTAAAAGCTACCCTTTTTTTTAAAATTAGATTAGATTCCAAAGCGTCCGTGCTTGACGTAGGGATGGTCAAAAAATGTCGGTATTCAAAATATCGATATTTTTTTGGAAATATTTTCGATTTTTATCGACGATTTTTTATTTTTCAATATTTTGATATATCGATATTAAATTTTGAATATCGAAAGCGATATTTTTTAAAAGCTACCCTTTTTTTAAAATTAGATTAGATTCCAAGCGTCCGTGCTTGACGTAGGGATGGTCAAAAAATATCGATATTCAAAATATCGATATTTTTTTGGAAATATTTTCGATTTTTATAGACGATATTTTATTTTGCAATATTTTGATATATCGATATTAAATTTTGAATATCGAAAGCGATATTTTTTAAAAGCTACCCTTTTTTAAAAAAATTAGATTAGATTCCAAGCGTCCGTGGTTGACGTAGGGATGGGCAAAAAATATCGATATATCAAACTATCGATATTTTGTTGGAAATTTTTTCGATATTTATCGACGATATTTTATTTTTCAATATATTGATTTATCGATATTAAAATTTGAATATCGAAAGCAATATTTTTTAAAAGCTACTCTTTTTCTAAAAATTAGATTAGATTCTTTAATGGCCGTTGGGCGTTGATAGGTGGCAAGGAGGCATAGAATGCGTGGAGAGGAGACGGTTCGGCCGGCCGCGGTGGTCGAGCTGACTGAGGCGCTCCAGTCACGGTCTGCACGGCCACTACGGTCGGGGGTTCGAATCCCCCCTCGGGCATGGATATTTGTGCCGTCCTTAGTCTTAGTTAGTTCATAAGTAGAATGAAACTTCACTCTGCAGCGGAGTGTGCGCTGATATGAAACTTCCTGGCAGATTAAAATTGTGTGCCGGAACCGGGACTCGAACCTGGGACCTTTGCCTTTCGCGGGCAAGCGCACTACCGACTGTGCTATCCCGACACGACTCACGATGCCGCCTCACAACTTGCGTGTTTGCAGGAGAGCTTCTGTGAAGTTTGGAAAGTAGGAGACGAGGTACTGGCGGAAGTAAAGTTGTGAGGCGGCATAGTGAGTCGTGTCGGGATAGCACAGTCGGTAGTGCGCTTGCCCGTGAAAGGCAAAGGTCCCAGGTTCGAGTCCCGAATCCGGCACAAAATTTTAATCTGCCAGGAAGTTTCATATCAGCGCACACTCCGCTGCAGAGTGAAAGTTTCATTCTGGAAACATTCCTTAGGCTGTGGCTAAGCCATGTCTCCACCATATCCTTTCATCCAGGAGTGCTACTCTTGCATGGTTCGCAGGAGAGCTTCTGTGAAGTTTGGAAAGTAGGAGGCGAGGTACTGGCGGAAGTAAAGTTGTGAGGCGGCATCGTGAGTCGTGTCGGGATAGCACAGTCGGTAGTGCGCTTGCCCGCGAAAGGCAAAGGTCCCAGGTTCGAGTCCCGGTTCCGGCACACAATTTTAATCTGCCAGGAAGTTTCATATCAGCGCACGCTCCGCTGCAGACTGAAAGTTTCATTCAGTGATATATGTTGCGTGTGAAGTTAGTTACAAACGAAATAGCCAGCCTAGGAATCAGTGCAGGACAGTGTCTTGGTGATAATGTGATTAGTTAACAAGCGATAGATTTCATTAATTAAGAGATTAGCATATGAGGTTTCCAGACAGTTCTCTCTCGTTTGCCAGTGGGGGGTGAATTTGAAGATAACACATTCAAGCCATACAAACTCTAGTGGGTAATAATAAGACTTTGTACAGGTGCTATTTTTGTGAGATTTATTGTAGCTATAAGAGTTTTTTATATATGTATTCGTTGATGAAATATCATGAAACTTGTATTATCAATATGTTGTGTATAAACTTTTGTAAACCTCAGGAAAGTATACATTCTTTGTGTGCTAAGTGTGTTGGCAAGCACTGGGTTTCTAGCTATGTGGTAGCATACTTCCGATTTCGGTTTCTGGTGCCACATCTCCTACTCATTCTGTAACCTGTTCAAATTATCTCATATCTACCATTCTGTCTTTCTTCTTTAATGTTAAGGTATTAAATGTGTGTATGTAATTTTTTATGTTAAAAAGAATATTGATTTCAATATAGTTTGTTCAGTTAGATTTTTCAATGTATTTATTTATGTCACAGTTAAAATTTGAATTCAAATTGTTGCCTGAGTATTAAAGAGTTAAAGTATTTGAGATATTGATAGAAGTCATGATAGAAACAGTTAATTAATGTCAGTGTCTAATGATTTTGTAAGATACCAAGTTTCATGTCCTCAAATTTTTAAAAAATTCAGTTCAGAATGTGCGAACAGTAAATTTTATAGTATAGTTTTGTAGATATTTTTTCCATATGTTTCTTGTGTATTTCGTTTTGATGCTTAAAAAGGTCAGACAAGTTTAGTGTGGCAGATTATTGAGTGTCAGCTGTTCCCGATTCTGCCCTCTGCTCTTGTGAGGCCATACCCTTGTCACCTACTTACCCCAGACAGGGCTAAGTGAGGTACTGATGCAGCCAAGCCAGCCACCAGGTCCAAGCCATCCAAAGTAGGTGCTTTACTCTTACATCACCTCGACTTATGAGGGCATCGTCGAGCTGGTGGGGGGTATTGTGATGATACTGCTGGCCCTCTCATCTCAGTGTTATCGTACGATACCGTCTGCGTTGGACTCGGAATTGTGTGGTCTAATAGTGATATATGTTGCGTGTGAAGATAGTTACAAACGAAATAGCCAGCCCACGAATCAGTGCAGGACAGTGTCTCGGTGATACTGTGATTAGTTGACAAGCGATAGATTTCATTAATTAAGAGATTAGCATATGAGGTTTCCAGACAGTTCTATAAACAATAGTGTTGTCATTGTACATTATTTCAAGAACTAGACAGAAAAGACATCAAAATCTAAAAGATATGAAAATAAATAGCATTGTATATATGTTAGGCTCATAAACAAGTTTGTTGACCAGCTAATTGTGTTAATTAATGTAATAGTCGAGATTTGAATATTGTAATTCTTTGTATACAGGGTGTCCCTTGTCCACCCAAAATATCTGTGGAACAATAACAACTATTGGAAAACGACTTTCACCGGTATCACTGTACGGCTGGGGCCCATGAATGTACATATTTGGAAACATTCTAAAACGAAAGCAAATGTGTTTTTAACACAAACTTGTGTTTTTTTAAATGGGCACCGTATATTTTTTCTTCAGCTATCCAACGCACGACCTGAGGCTCAGGCGTATTTCGGGTTTTTCAAGCGTCAACTTCTCGTCGCAATATCTCTGGATGTAATTGGAATATTGCGATTCAATCAACGCCATTGTTTATGTGATTTGTCATGCTATGGATTGCTGAAGGAAAAAATATAGGGTGTCCATTTAAAAAAACATTATTTTGTGTTAAAAAACACATTTGCCTTCAGTTTACAATGTTTCCAAATATGTACATTCATGCGCCCCAGCCGTACATTGATACCGGTGAAAGTCGTTTTCCAATAGCTGTTATTGTTCCAGAGATATTTTGGGTGGACAACATAGCTGGGACACCCTATATATTGACTGACGTGAGATTTTGAACTTATTTTGAGAATTGCCAAGACATTTGATAGTTCAATATATGTTAGGAACATGTATGATGTACTCATTAACTAATTAATTGACATTTAACATTGCTGTTGTCAAAAAAAAACTACCGCGATTAAGACTTAAAAATATATGCGCCATCTAAAATTATTGTATGTATAGTTTTCATTTTATATTGTGATTATTTTTGTGTAAATGAAATGTTTTACTTGAGTGTTCCTTAATTGTAAATTAGTATATTCAATTGTTATGAACAATGCGTAATCTAATGTCATTATTGTCAATGTTATATATTTGCCTCACCGCCTTGCGTAGGGGGGTTCGAGTTCGAGTTTTAGCTTTTGCAATGTGCTCTGGAAGGTATGCCAGTCTGTGTTTTAAAATGGAAGTACTATGTGTTAAGTTCTGTTGCATTGTGTACGTTATGAAGTTGTCATGTTTTGGTGGAATAAGACGCAGTTTGATTGGAAATTAAATAATAAGTGAAAAATTGTACCTACGAGTATTTATTTCTACCACGACGCCCCAGGTGAATAATTTTGCAGCGAGCAGAACCCCCATACATCGTAATGTTGAAAAGCTGAGTATCGGTAGAATGAACTGTAAATACTTAATAACATAGTAAACGTTTTAAGCTGCAGCGTAAATTGACGGTTTATTTTGGTTAAAAAATGCATCCAGCTGCTTTTATGGATGTTTTTATCCCACAAGTAGTTTTAGATGCACTACAGACTCGTCATCAGCGAGCACAGAGTAGGCTATACCGCCTACATGAGCCGTGTTGGATGGATGTAGAAACGGGGTTGGTCCGATAAATGCGTAGTTCTTCAAATGGCGCTCGCCTCAATTACATAGCCATTTGAACCCCTTAGGACAGAAAAAAATACCAACATACAGAAGACAGAGTTCCTCACCAATATCAAACAGGCTTCTTCTACAGTCCCACTAGGAAACAATATTCTTGTTATGGTCTTCAGACCGGAGATTCGTTTGATGCAGCTCTCCACCCTACTCTATCCTGAGCAAGCCTTTTCATCTCCTAATAAGAATGGCAACCCACATCCACTTGAATCTGCTTACTATACGCGTCTCTTGGTCTCCCTCTGCGATTTTTACCCCACACACTTCCCTCCAATGCTAAATTTACGATTCCCCGATGTCTAAGTATGTGTCCTCTCAATCGATCCTTTCTTTTAGTCAAGATATGCAAAAAAAAAATCCTTTTCTTTCCAATTCTGTTCATAACTTCATTAGTTATGCGATCTACCCATCTAATCTTCAGCATTCTTCTGTAGCAACACATTTCAAAAGCCTCTATTCTCTTCCTGTCCGTAATGTATATCGTCCTTGTTTCACTCCCATACAAGGCAACACTCCACACAAATGCCTTCAGAAAAGACTCTCCTGCACTTAAATTAATATTCGATGTTAGCAGATTTCTCTTTTTCAAAAATGCTGTATCCTCTGTACTGCCACCGTCATATGTTATTTTACTACCCAAGTAACAAAACTTATCTACCACCTTCATTGTTTCGTTACCTAATCTAATTCCTTCAGCATCACCTGATTTTCTAAGACTGCATTCCATTATCTTTGTTTTGCTCTTGTAATGTTCATTTTATACGCTCTCCTCAACACACTGACCATTCCATTCAACCGCTCTTCCAGGTCTTCTACTGTCTCTGACAGAATTGCAATGTCATCAGCAAAACGCAATGTTTTTATTTCGTCACCCTGAACTTTAATCCCTATTCCAAATTTTTCCTTGCTTTCCTTCACTGCCTGCTCGATGTACAAATTGAATAACAACCCTGTCTTACTCCCTTTCTAACTAATGCTTCCCTTTCATGCCCTTTGAGTCTAATAACTGCGGTCTGGCTTTTGTACAAGTTGTAAATAACTCTCCTTTTCCTGTATTTTACCACTGCTGACTTCAGAATTTTCAAAGGGTCTATTCCAATCAACACTGTAAAAAGCTTTCTACAAATCTACAAAACATAAAAATGTAGGTTTGTCTTTCCTTAATCTATCTTTTAAGATAAGTCGTAAAGTGAGTATTGCCTCCCTCGCTTCTACGTTACTCCTGAAACCAAACTGACCTTCCCCGAGCTCGGCTTCTACCAGCTTTTCCATTCTCCTGTAGGTAATTCATGTTAATATTTTGCGATCATGACTTATCAAACTGATGGTTCTGTAATTTTCACAGCTGTATCCACCTGCTTTCTTTGGAATGGAGATTATTACATGTTTCTTAGTCTGAGGGTATTTCGCCTGTCTCATACATCCTACACACCAGCTGAAATAGTTTTGTCATAGCTAGCTCTCCCAGAGACTTTAGTAGCGCTGAAGGAATGTCGTCTACTCTCGGGGCCTTGTTCCGACCTAGGTCTTTCAGGGCTCTGTCAAATTCATCTTTCAGTGTAGTATCTCCTATTTCATCTTGGTCTACTTCCTCTTAGGAAACAATAATATCCGTAAATTTCCTGCAGTCAAGTACTTGGGTGAATGGCTTTTAGCAAGTGACAGCGAAACCTTGGCCATAGACGCCAGGTTCACCAAGTTAGAGAGGGCCTTTCATTCCTGTAAGAATATCTATACATCCAAGTACCTATCCAAGAACTTGAAACTGAAGCACTACAACTCGGTAGTAAGACCCTCTGCCCTCTATGCCTCCAAATGCCTCTTGTTGAATCGAAAGGGCCCACTCAGGAAATTATAACTTAAAGAGAGGAAGATTCTGAGGAGAATATTACGACCCATAAGAGAGGAAGACGGCACTTCAGAATCAGTCACAATAACGAGCTGTATGAACACCAGGAAGACGTAGTCACATGTATGAGGAAAAGGCGACTGACCTTCTACAAGCACATGTTCCGCCTGAATCCCTCGAGGCTCACCAAGAAGATCCTCACAGTGACAAGCAGGGGAAAGGCGTCCAAAGCCAAGTAGTTCACCTCTCTTAGATCAGACTTAGAGGAACTGCAGATCCCGTTACAGACAACCGAGAACCGAACTCAATACCGTCTGGCCATCCTTACAGGGAGTCTTTCCATTGTCTCTCACAAGCTAGAAGTGTACAGGCACATCCAAACCTAAATGGATGGATGAGAGGAAGCAGGCTCACAGCCAGAAGAAAAAGCCAGAGCCAAGAAAAAGCAGAAGACCCTAGGTGAGAGGTAAGACGAGCCTCGTGGTCCCTAGTAGGCCGAAACAAACTATAAAAAAAAGAATGAATGCAACAGTGTTCTTAGGAAGTACAATAAGTATTGTGTTTGTATAAAAATAATAATTGAAACTGTTACTTTTATAATAAATTAAAATTACGGCATTACAACAATAGTCGCCTGCCACCGTTTTGAGGGGGGGGGGGGGAGGGGGAGGGGTCATGAAATTTTCGTCAGCCAGAAAGTTGTAGATAATGAAATGAACTTTTTCTTTAAACAACTTTTGTATAGTTCCCCTAGTTTTCTCACAAATTTGGATAGAAAAGAGCAGTGGAACCTTTCAAATTCTACTCGTTACTTGTACCTTGTACTTTGTGACCAATTTCGAAAAATATTTTTTAATCTGGGATACAGTTTTCGGTATTAAATAATTATGATTCTACGTTATTATTATTTTAGTTGTTGCACAATTTCCTATTGACTTTAAATATAGCCTAAGTTTATCGCAGGATTCTAAAGAAGAAACTGAAAGAAACCGCACGACGATACGTTCGGTACTCCTCGAGTTATAAAACGTTAAAGGGACAGACCGAGGGAAAGTGTGCTTCTGTTTTACATAATAGTATGATTTTCTATCCCTAGCTGAAATTTGTAATTATTTACGGCAAAAATAGATTGTCAAAAAGGAACGCCTTAAAATATATGAAAAAGGAATTAACAGACAGCGAACTCAGTAGACTTCCCTGTGCTCGCAGTTGTAGCTGGGTGGCTCTCGGCACTACAGTGATTCATGCTCTGCGACCGCCATCTTGGTTGGGCGTCGCGCTCTCCTACCGGCTTAATTTAAATGTCATTGTAAGGCCTCTCTATGTTATTCTGTGCTCGCTGCTCATCATCAGTGGATAAGTGACAGGAGCATTTATTACCTTGCACCAAGTGTACGTTCACACTGTGATGGCGGTTCTGGCAAAATTACTGAACGAAATCGAAACATTTAGACCGTTTCAGGGCGTTGAAATAAATTCAACCACAAAGTTGAAAATATTTGCTTGACCGGGATTCGAACCCGGATTTCTTGCTTCAGGCCGGCGGTCACCTTAAGCATTACTTGGGCAGATCCTGCTAATGTTTTGCCAGCTGCTTATTAATATTCAAAAGGAAATGTACGCCATGGGGTGTTCCACATTCATTATGATTATCACTGAGTTTGATAGCAGTGTACCCTTTGGGATATAAACTAAAGTAGGATTCAATGCATTGTTTTAAATATAAGGAGAGGCATTGAATTAAAATTTGTGAGATGGCCATTTTTTATATTTTATTTATTTTTAAGCTCTCCATTATATATATGCTGCACTTCAGATACAGATAATTTAATTCCAGTGGACATCCACATAAGAGAAGGAGAAACTTGAAAGAAAATACAGTTCGAATCCGCTCCTATACCAGACTATTGCGCTGCATAGTAACATAGATTCAAAATAACAAATAAGAAAGCAATTCTCCTAGGTTAAAAATATTGAAGGAAGTTCGTTTGGCAAATTAACACATAGTGGAAATGAAAAATTCTGAGGAAAACATATCAATGAAAAGGAGAATGCAGTTGTATCCTTTTGTATAGAGATACAGACATACATACACTGGCAATGCCCTATGCAGTATCATTGGTGTCACTGAAGCAGTCGTCGCCATATTACTACCATACAATTTGAATCAACTTCGTCGTTTTCCAGAAGAGTACGCTTGCTATAAAAGTGCTTCTCTACGCAGAGATGTATTTTTGTTGTTAATAACGAGTATCCGTATTCAGTGGAGTGTTCTTACGAAAACTGCGGTCTGCTTTAAATGTGGGCATATGTGTTTCAATGTTCGACTCATAACACGATTCTACTATTCGTGTGTTAAATTAAGCTAGTTTGCAAATATTACCTCAACTTTAGAACCTGTTTAAAGCACCGCGAAATGATTAAAATGTCATTTTAGTTTAGAAGTTCTATAAGTAACATACACAAACTTTTGAAGTTTGTGTAGGTAAGATGGCGGCGTCAGACTTCACTAAAACCAGCGACTTTGACAGTCTGCTTAATTTGCACCTGTTTATAGAGATCACTGCTGTTATTTGTAGTTTGTTTGAAATCTGTGGTTCGTGCTATAGTAATTTGTTCCTAGAGTTTGCAATGTTTGTGTTGTTCAGATCTGTGGAGTATCTTGAGGTCCACATAACATGGCTAACATAGACTGTGGATGTCCCTATTTCTGCTGCGTTGAGGTTTGAAACCAACATCTAATGCTTCTGCTCCGAGTCACATCACCGAGTTTTTATCATAGTGATCAATAGTTTTCTCAATCACACAAGAAATCAAGCATTCATTTCAACAGTTAAACAACTTATTCTGTTCCTTTTCAGATGTAGTTTAGTTTATCATCATCCATTGCATCACATACATGATATAGGAATCTTCATATTTCTGTTCAGCATTAACAATGTACAGATTTACAAATTATATATTATAAATACAAATTTAACAGTTCACCCTGTATTAAAAATTTAGACAATTAGCTACTGCACTAGTCAGATGCAAGTAATTAATCTTTGACATATTTACTGTTCACTTACAGATACATATTTCTTATTTCATTTAGAGTTGGGCGAATATACAAACGAGGCATAAATTGTACAGTATGGCTACTTCAAACAATGGCAATTAGTAGAAATACAGAGATTTGTTAGAAGTTTAGCGATTGAAAATATTCATCTACTTCATTAAAATAGTTATTTAATAGGTAGTTTTTTAATTCTAGCTTAAGTTTTTTCACCTTCTATTTCCTTTATGTAAACTGGCAAAGCATTGTAAAGTTTTACTCCATGGTGGTTCTCATGCTTTCGAGTTTTTGTTTTTCTCACTCTTTCTACGTGCATATTCTTACTGATGTGTGTATTGTAGTTGTGAAAATCTGAATTTAGATTAAAACTAGTCAAGTGTGTTCTAATATACATTACACTTTTATATATGTACAGAGATGGTACAGTAGGTATTCCTAACTGGGAGAATAAAGATCTGCAGTGTGTGTGAGGAGGGCTGTGTGTCATTATTCTAATGGCCCTTTTCTGTACTTTATAGATGTAAGACAAGTGAGACTTTGTTTCTCCCCAGAAAATTATTCCATAAGATACAATGGAGTGAAAATAAGCAAAATACACTGTTCTTGTACATTCTTAGCTACAGACTGTGGATGTTATTCTCAATGCAAAACATGCAGAATTGAATTTATGTGATACGTATGTCACATGATCCTTCCAGTTCAAGTCCTGATCTATAAGGATGCACAAATATTTAGTTGTCTGTGTTTTGCTTATCTCCTGGTTACCCAAATATAAATGGTTTTCTTTCTCATTGGCCTGACTGTTCTGAATGTAACTTGTTTTATTTGAATTAAGTGTTAACTTGTTTGTCTAGAACCATTTTTGAACATAACTAAGAACATTCCCAGTTGTAGTGGATAAGGATTTGATGTCATCACTTATAATTATACTTGTGACGTCTGCAAATAACATAATTTTAGATGAGCTGTTTGGATTTTTAATATCATTTATAGAAATCAAGAACAGTAGGGAGCCAAGAATACTACCTTGTGTAACGTACCACTTTTCAGTATTGGAGGAATGACTCAAATAACTTCCTTCCAATTCCTCTGACACCTATTGCCTCTAATTTTTCAAGGAGGATTTCATGGTTTACTGTATCAAAGGCTTTTGAGAGATCAAGGTTGATTCCTACTACAGTTTTTTATTGTCTAAATTTCTGACAATTTCATCTGTATAGGCCTGTATAGCTGTTTCAGTGCTATGAAAGAAACCCTGTTGGTTACAATGTAAATTTGCAATGTGTACCAGTGGTTGCAAAATCTGTAAGGCCACTTTTTTATTAGTGATATTGGCACCTCATCCATTGCTGCAGACATTTTTATTTTAAGGTTATTGATTACTTTTGGCATTTCTTGTTCACTTGTGGGATCCAATTTCACACTACTGACTATTATTGGTGCTGTTATTTTCTCTCGTTTACTGAAATTTTTGTTTAGTTTTGCAGGTACACTCAGAAAGTAATTATTAATGTAGATTGGCATATGTTCCTTTTTTGTTTAATGTTATTATTGGTTTTAAGCACAATATCCTGTTCTGTACATCTTTTGCCTGTTTCCCTTTTGACAATTTTTTTGGTTTATTGTCAGACTTGTTTATTAATCTGTCATTACTAAGTACGTTTGCTAGACTGATTACCCTTAAACATATTATTTTGTAGTTTGTTACATATTCTTTAAAATTTGGGTCAGTACAAGTTTTTAATTCAGAAGTAAGTCTTCTTAAGGTCTTGGGTGAGTTCTTAATACTGGGTGTGATCAACGAATTTGAGTCTTTATGACCAGATGCATTAATTTTCACTAGTCTTTTTGCAACACACACTTCACAATATGAAATGAAAAGAGAAGAAGAGACATTATAAGCAATATCTGTATCTGTCCGAGACACTACATCTACCCAAGGTTGATTTGCTGTTGTGATAGCAAACTGTCTGTAGTTTTCTGTGGAGAACATTCTTTTATACATATGATGTACAGTGTTTGTGCTTTTTGGAACTGAGTGAACTTAAATGATAAGAGCATTGTGATCAGATGTCCAGTCTGAATTCAGATTTTCGCAACTACAATACTCGCATAAGTAAGAATCTGCTTGTAGAAAGAGTGAGAAAACCAAAAACTCAAAAGCATGAGAGCACCATGGAGTAAAACTTTACAACGCCTTGCCAGTTTACATAAAGGGAAAAAAAGGTGAAAAAAATTTAAGCTAGAATTAAATAATTACCTATTAAATAAATGTTCTAATGAAATAGATGAATATTTTCAATCACTAAACTTTTAACAAATCTCTGTATTTCTACTAATTTCCATTGTTTGAAGTAGCCATACTGTACAATTTATGCCTTGTTTGTATATTCGCCCAACTCTAAATGAAATAAGAAGTGAACAGTAAATATGTTGCTTGTATCTGACTAGTGCATTAGCTAATTGTCTCGATTTTTAATATAGGGTGAACTGTTAAATTTGTATTTATAATATATAATTTGTAAATCTGTACAATGCAAATGCTGAACAGTAATATGAAGATTCATATATCATGTATGTAATGCAATGGATGATGATAAACTAAACAGTTAACATTCACAGCCTCTCTATCTGAGGTATCTATGTTTGAAAATATATTATCTATATATTATCTATGAGACTTACTTTGTGCGGAGGTTAAAACTGCGTAAAATATTGAGGGAATGATTTTTAGTTGGAGTTTCTGTCAACATACTGATATTGAAGTTCCCACATACAATTACTGATACCTTCTTATGTTGTAAGATGCTCAGCAGTGTTTCAGTTTTGTTGATAAAGATTTCAGGATACCATCTTGTGATCTGTATACTGATAAGATTACAATTTTTCTATTTTGTATATTGAGTTGGACTGCTGTAGTATCAAAATGTTTATCTACACTCAGGGAGTCTACCTCATGCCTGTTTTAGCTGTAACACTTAATTTTACATGAATGTATACACCTACATTTTAACTACCTTTCTACAAAAAGACTAATAAAGTTATATGGGAGAATACTAATTCTTTCAACTTCAAAACATTTACACTAATGCTCCTGAATACAGATACAGTCAGCAGAAACATCATTGGCTTCAAGTTTACGTTCCGGAGGCTGATGCTGGACACCGAAAATCCTTTTGGGATACAGGTTTCCTGCAACTTGCCTTTCTTCATTCTGGATGTGGTGTAGATCGTCATTCTGGATGTCCTGTTTCAGCTGATGACTCGTTGGCTGTTGGAATACCCAATGCTTTTATTGTTAATGCTCAGGATTTGCGGACTGTAGTTGCTTCTGATACTGGGAAAGTTGTTTTAAAAGCTTCCACCCTTGACGGCCCCTTTAGGTTACTTGGCACATAAAAATCTTTCACGTGTCCATGCAGTGGAACTCTTCTTCTAGTTGGCACTATGCTGGCTGATTCTCTTAGACCGTATGCTGCTGGTGGTCGTTCTGACACTATCTGTGAAGCAGACAGGTCCTCCCATCTTGCTGCTGGTAATGGCACTTCCATTATTTGTTTTGGTGGAAGTGGAACAGGGGTTTCTTGCTCTACAGGCAGCTGATTACAGAATTTCATTATTTCGGTACTCATAATTCGTTTTTCGTTTTGGTTGATATGGAGACCATGTTTAGTGAAGTGTTACCTGTTCCCACTGCTAATTTCTATAAACGTCTCATTTTCTAATCATCTATAAATTTTCTTAAATACTCTGTTTGCTGTAGCGATTTCTGTGTTAACACATGAATTTTCCATCAGATCATGTCTTCGAGTAATACTGACAATGTAGAAATGTACTTGAGGTATTTTTATGTTCGTCTCTCTCAGTGTCTTCGTTGCACTTAATGTTTCGAAGCGGTACACGTCAGTTGCGCCTCCGATTACGATGCAACTATTTCTGGGCGCTAAAATGTTGTCACAGCTTTTTAGAACTTCGCGTAGTGGCGCGCTTGGCTTGATAATACCTGCTACATTCACTTCTAGATGGTTATTTCTCATAATTTCTGTAAGTCATCTTGCATGACTGTCAGCAAAAAAAATTTCCGATGCAAGTGTGTCTGTCTATATTTTATTCGCTATTTAGAGTTTTTTACTTTTTTTTATTTTCGAATATTTACTTTGACTTTTTCTGCATAGCTATTCAGGTTTCGTTGCCTGTTAATATTCGCATTGTTTTCGCTACATTCAGTTCACTTGCACATTTTTGTGTGAATGGGCTGTTCGTATTTCTATTCAAAGTCGCATTGTTTATACTTTCCACAAATGGACTCGTCTTGTTGGCATACATGATACTTCATACGATTTCCGTAAGTAGCACACAGCGTTTTCTAGTCTTTTCATTTACTTCGTGTCCAGCTGTTTTAAAGTTCCTCTAGCACATTTACGTCTAGACCAGCAAAACAAATTTCAGTGGCGTTTTCAATCGCGTTTTACACTTCAAGATACAGTCACATTGAATTCTTACATCTTCCTAAGATAAACAATACGAATGGCACCATACAGTGGCGTAACTATAGGGGGGGATGAGGGGGATAGAACCCCCCCCCCCCCAGAACCCGAAAAGAGAGAGAAAGAGAGAGAGAGAGAGAAGCAAAGAAAAATAAATCGTATAACAGCAATCTAGTAAAGATTCGAAACTTGGGGTGTTTTACCACAACCTTTCATTGGAAGGGAGTGAATTAGTTTCTTGGACGGAAGTGGTAGATGGTAGTATGGTCGTCAAGCAGATCTATCCCCCCACCCCCCCCAAAGCCAAGTCCTAGTTACGCCACTGGCACCATTTATGCTTAAACAAGCAAATGCTCACACCATTTAGCACAGTTTCGTCACATATACTACACTTGACTTATAGTAAGTCTTCAAAAACTGTAGAGCGATTTAATAGTACGTGTATACTCGTTGACACATTGGTCCTTCCAATACTCGCCGCCATCTTGGTCCTTCTAGTAGTAAAGGTATCGTAATTTTTCCTGCAATGCGATGTTTGCCGTTTCTACATGTGCTCAGGTGAAACGTATTGAAGTTCTTTTTACAAGAATCAGAATTACAGGGCCTCAATGTGTTTCACTATGAATCTTTTACTTTTTGAACTGATTAATGTAATTATCGCCGTGAAAACTATTCCATTTGGTGTGGACTGTCTTCAAGTGACTCATTTCTGGTACAAATCTGCTTATAATAGTGTTGTAAATAGCTTAAGATGAATACAGACTATCCACTACATTCACGAAACCAGTTCTACTGTTTAGTTTCACGTTACTGTTTCCCCATCACATTATTTTAATGTAAATATCCAATATGCTGCTTGTTTTACTTATTGGCATTACTGTACATGGCAAAAGGTAAACACTTCTGTTGTGTTAAAATCGAACATTATGGATACAAACAGATTTCAGTTCTTATAAAAGCATAACATAGTACTGTAATTTTTAAGGGACCGCAAGAAAACTAATGCTGCTTGTCAGACTGATATTTCGTCTTCTACGTCTGTGGAAGCTGCAATCAAAAAGACTCGCGGTTATCCAGAAAAAGTTTTCACTTAAGATCCGCAGCTTCGTTGTTTATAAAAGAAATTTTTCTGCAGACCTACGTTTCACCTAGGCACATATAAAAGCTATAAACATCGCACTGATCTAAGGATTGCGGAGAAATAACGTTAAATGTGTAATATTAATACGAAAAGATGGTGTATAGTTAAAGTCAGTTCTTGATCTCAACTATAGATGAGAAAAACTACAACTGTCATTTCCTCTTCACATTGCTCGAAATGACGAAACCGGCTTCCTTCCCGAGCTACGTGACTTAGATGTTGATTTCAGTTAAATTCTGTGATATAAGTTGTTTACACTGGATACACAACTGTAGTGGTTTGTGATCTGTGAAAATCGTGACAGTCAGTTATAGTTCTGTTGGCAACTCCGTAAGTGCAGACCATGTTGTTGTTTTGAACCTTGTGTCATCTGAAAATAAGTTATGAACGAGTGATTACTTTAATAAATACATAATGGTGAAGTTTATGTCGCTTGTGGTTGTAGAAAACTGAAAGGACGGGAAGTAGAGTTCAGATTCATCTATGATTTATATTTCTGTTCAGAAGTGCTGTTTTTGTCGCATTTCATTTAATGAATAAATTGCGCAGTCGTGGGCGGTATTTCTCGTGTTCAGTTTTATATTTGCCTCTTCTCTGTACTGATTTCCGTTTGAGCTCACGGACTGGATATGCGCACTGTGTGGAAAATCATGCTTGTACCATACGCCTCGAATATGTCTTTATCACACCTTTATTTGTTTGTCTACAACAGTGTTATTTAATCATTGAAATATAGTGTGTAGAAACACTAGTTATGAATCAAAATACAAGTAAAGTATACAACTCGCGTCTTTCTGTAGTGTTTAGTTGCAGGAGTACGATTAATTACATGCCTCGAATATTTTGTAAATAGTATTCCATTTTTCAGAACAGGTAGTGCCCTTTATATATAAGTGTCTATGAAAGTAACTAGTAAAAACGATTAGAAATTTCAAAATCTTAAATCCTTCGTATTGTAACGATACTGCTGACCTCCTCATCTCAATGTTATCGTACGATACCGTCTGCCTGGTCCTCTCATCTCAATGTCATCCTACGATACCGTCTGCGTCGGATCCGGAATCGTGTGGTTCAGTTGTGATATATGTTGCGTGTGAAGTTAAAAACGTAATAGCCAGCCTAGGAATTAGTGTAGGACAGTATCTCAGTGATACTGCCATTAAAACAAGTGATAGATTTCATTAATTAAGAGATTTGTATAAGACGTTTCCAGATAATTCTATAAACAATACTTTTGCCATCGTACATTACTTCAATAAATAGACAGACGAAGGATACAAACTTTTGTAAAACATAAAGACATGAAAGTAAATAGCATTGTATATATGTTAGGCTCATAAACAAGTTGTGTAGACCAGCTAATTGTATAATTAATGATGTACTCGAGATTTGAATATTGTATTTCTTTGTATATATTGACTCACTTGAGATTTTGATCCTATTTTGAAAATTTCTAAGATAATTGATAGCTCAATATATGTTAGGAACATGTATGATGGACTCATTAACTAATTAATTGACATTTTACATTTTGCTTTGTTGTTAACAGAAAGATCGGAAATTTCGTCTTAAAAATACATGTGGCATCTAAAATTATTGTATGCATAGTTTTCATTTTATATTGTGATTATTTTTGTAAACATGAAATGTTTTACTGTTGTGTGCGTTAATTGTAAGTTACTATATTCAATCGTTATGAACAATGGATAACGTAACGTCATTATTGCTGATGTTATATATTTGCCTCACCGCCTTGCGAGAGGGAGTTCGAGTTTGAGTCGTTTGTCAAGTGCTCTGGAATCCATGTCAGTTTGTGTTTTGCGAATGGAAGTACTACCAGCTAAGTTCTGATGTATTGAATTTGTATTGTTTTGGTGGAGAAGTTTGAGTCAGATTAAAGAAGAAGTGAAAATTGTACATATCGACTATTTATTTCTACCACGACGCCCCAGGAGAATAATGTTGCAGCGAGCAGGACTCCCATACATCGAAATATTGAAAAGATGAGTATTCTGTTTGGAAGTGGTAGAAAGGAACTGTAATTACTTAAATACCATACAAATGTTTCAGTATGCACTTAATAATGACAACTGGATAGTGTATGACAGATATACGTTCACATATATGGCGTCGAGCGTCACGATTTCGTAACACACAGTACTAACTCCAGATTATCTTTAAGCTCACAGGTAAAATTACATCACGTGAAGTACATGTTATCTTTGGTCTGCGATAAGGCCATTGGTCAAAGCCAGTGATATCCATATTACCACAGTCTAACACATTCAGTCGCTTCGCGACACTCCCACTGAGTTTTGTTATACACTACGACAGCAGCGCTCCAATTGTCGGCAAGCTGAATTTCTTAATACGATACTGGATAAGAGCGATTAGTATCGTTCATATTGATTTTCACATACTTTTTACATTAGGAAACGTATGTAGCGCAATAAAAATAGATAATAACTTAAAGTAGCTGCACATTTTTCTTTCTTAGGTTTTTTTAAGGTACGAAACGATACATTAGAAGACAGTTTATTTACAATTATCTTGTAAGCTAGGAGGTGTGATAAGCGAAGAAATTGAACTGAGAAGAGGTGTTAGACAAGGATGCTGTTTGTCACCAGCACTGTTCAATATCTATCTTGAAGACACAATCAAGGAAAGCTTTAATGGAAGCAGAGGAGTTTGTATTGGGGGACGACGAGTAGAGTGTATTAGATTTGCAGACGACATGGTTGTGATGGCAGAAAGTGCAAAAGATATGGAACCAATGTTAGATGACCTAAACACAAAATTAGAAGAATATGGAATGAAGATTAACAAGAAGAAAACAAAAAGCATGGTAATTGGAGGAAGGAACACAAAATTTCGTTTAAAAATAGGGGGAGAAGAAATAGAGAAAGTGCATAGCTTCAAATACTTGAGAAGTATGATAATGGATGATATGAACTGCACTGCAGAAATTAAGAAAAGAATTGCCATGGCAAAAGAAAGATTCAAAAGGAAACAGAGATTGCTTTGCGGACCATTAAAGAAATATCTGAGGAAAAGACTTACCAAGTGTTATGTCTGGAGTGGTGTGCTGTATAGTGCGAAGACCTGGACGTTGAGGAAGGAAGATGAAAGAAGACTGGAGGCACTAGAGATGTGGATGTGGAGGAGAATGGAACAAGTGAAATGGGAAGACCGAATAAGGAATGAGGAAGTATTAAGAAGAGTTGGAGAAGAAAGAAACATGCTGGAAGTCATTAGGAAAAGAAAACGAAACTGGATTGGACATTGTTTGAGGAGGACTGTTTACTGAAGGAAGGAATTGAAGGAATGGTGAAAGGAAAAAGAGGAAGAGGAAAGCCAAGATATCAAATGCTGGACAACATCAAAGGCAATAAATATGAAGATAGTTTATCGCAGTGGTAGGAATGTTATTGATATCCCAAAGAAAAGAGCTCTTTCAGTTTTCCACAAATTTTGCTATTTTGTGGCCAATAATCCCAAACTTTTCCTTCACTCAAACCTTACTCACGCTTTGAACGTAGAATGTGCCAAATTTTACCGCAGTCAGATTAATGATATTGATATTTCATAGAAAAATCTTTTTTATTTTTTCTACATTTTCCAATTAGCCGGGAAACTTTTCCAGATTTTACTCTTGCTGGTAACATCAAATAAGCAAAATTTTATCCCAGTCGGATGATCGCTTCTTAACTTATAGTGTTGAGTACATTTAGAAACACATTGAAAAAGAAACTTGGTTCGAATTTTGCGATATTCCTTTCCCCAATTTCCTGTCCCAATTTTTTTACTGAATACTTTTCCAATACCATAATGAACAAAACAAATGAATCGGTCATTGCATAAAGGTCATAAGTCAACTTTTTTACGAAAATGAGTTATTCATTAGAAATTGATGAGAAAGTGTAGCCGGATTCATATGTACAAGAAGGGCAGAAGTCAGCTTTCAAACGGTGTCACTATCGACCCTTGAAATCTTCGTTCATTGCAAAAAGGTCATGAGTCATTGATTCATGCCGTTTTTGCAATGACTGTGTGGAGTGTATTTAATGGAACGCAGAAGTTATTGGCGGCGTTGCGCTGCTTTCCCGCGTATTTTGTCGTCTGTGGTTAGCATCACTGCAACAATCCATTGTTGTGTTCACAGCATTGTACGTTCAAATAATAGGTCATTACTGTCGCATTCAGAAGCCACTTATTTGTCGAGGTGTAATTATGTCTGCGTCTTCTTCAGACTCTGAAATGCCTCCTATAGTCAAGAAACGGACGAGAACTGCTGATAAGTACAAAAGGAATATTATTCATGATTCAAAAGTAAAGGGAGTGGAATACATGAATTGGAAAGGTGAAAAAATTCAGCGTCGTAGTACAGGAGATGACTGTAAGTGAGTAAAATACGTGTACTTGATTTCTGTATGGAAGTAAATTCATATCCCTGCATAGTATGCAATTTAAGCATTATCGTAATTGCTAACTTCGACTCTTTTAGGTACAAAAAGGACTGTTTTTCTCTGTTTGATGATGACGCGAAGATAGATATCATTGCTCACTTGAACAGTTTCAGTGATAAGAATCAACAAGATATCTTTCTGCAAGGGCTAATCGAAGTTCAAGATGTCAAGAGCAGAAAACCGCGAAAAGAGGATCCTAAATTAAGATTTTTTGGCATACATTACATGAAAACCAAGCAGTCACACTTTTATGTGTACAATGAAAGCGAAGAGAAGAAAGGCACAAATGAGGTTTGCTCATTTCTGTATAATTACATCGAGAAGTATATCTCAAAAGATGTGAATGAGCTTCGTCTCTTCTCTGACGGGTGTGCTGGCCAAAACAAAAATCACCCAATGATTCGCTTTTGTTTAGCACTTGTATCAACTGGGAGATTTAGGAAGATAAAACATTACTTCCCTATACGAAGGCATAGTTTCCTTCCAAACGGTAGAGATTTTGGGAGCATAAAAAATTTGTAAGACGTCATGACCGGATCTACTTACCTGAAGAGTATGCCATAATGATAAAAAAGGCATCAAGTAAATACAGTGGAAAATTTTGATAATGTTGCTGTATTAGTCTTTAGAAACTGGTGGCCTGCCTATTTTGAAAAGGCTTGCCTCCCCGAATCCAGCGTGGGAATATTTCCCAAAGAACAAAAATTTTCTTTTTCTCCTTCAAAATGGATGACTTATCAGTATGATGCACATTATCCTAAGCAAGTAAAAACAGAGCAATTAATCAATGGGCTCATCAGAGAGACATTCCAGCCCCTCCAAAGCTTTAATAAGCATCCTGTACTTCCCATCGAGTTGGCGTATCCTGGAAAGCAAGTGCCGATCAATGTCAAAAAATACAAGATTTATTGAAAGTGAAGAGGTATATTCCAGCTGAATATGTGGAATTTTATGACCAACTGCAAGAATGGACAATGGAAGGGGAAACAAATAATGAAGATGATGATCAAGAAGATTGACTTGGTTTATTGTACTCTATTTTCATGTTATAAAACACACAAATGTTGCGAAAAATGATACTGCAGACAATAATATTCAAATTTCATTTTACTGTGTTAAATATTAACTGATTTTTCAATAAAATAGGCACTTATTTGCAAGTAATGCTTTCATTTGTTGCAACACACGGTCGTTCATTGCAAAAAGGTCATAAGTCAGCAATTTTTAAATTAATATTGTAGGTAAACTATTAATTACAAAACAAAAATACACAGTGCAACACAGTGCTTGGCACCTCAATAAATATTGATATTAAAATAACAATAAACAAATAAATGGTATATGCTTTAGAACGTTTTTCCCTTCTGTAAAATTTTACTTTCATGACTAATGACCTTTTTGAAATGACCGATTCAATAATAAAGAACTATACCTCTCCGTCCTGCGAATAGGCATTTATAGTGATGAATTCAATCTAAAACACATTGAAAAACACACAAGTTTTTCTCAAATTTTCCAGTTTTGCGGTAGATTTTCCAAAAACTTTATTTCACACAAACCTTGTCCTGTCAAGCCGTACTCAACCGATGCTATTACAATCACGTGGCAATTGATTTTTATTCATAGAAAAAATTGCCTTCGGTTTTTTCTAAATTTTCCTACTTTCCGGACGAGTTTTCCAAATTTTTATTTGATGCATACCTTCCTCTTGCTTTCGACATGAAATCTACAAAATTTTATCGCAATTGGACAACGGTATTGATAGCTCACTGGAAAAAAGGCTGTTTGAGTTTTTCCCGATTTTCCTCTTTTCCGGACAACTTTTCCATATTTTATCACCTTTTAAACCTTCCCTGGACTTACACGAATATTTCAAGACTAAAATTAGCCAAATCGGTTCAGCCGTTGTCGAGTTTTAGCGAGACTAACGAACAGCAATTCATGTTTATATACAGGGTGTTACAAAAAGGTACGGCCCAACTGTCAGGAAACATTCCTCACACACAAAGAAATATGTTATGTAGACACGTGTCCGGAAACGCTTAATTTCCATGTTAGAGCTCATTTTACTAATTCATTTCAACGTGATCAAATTGTAAATTTTTACAATCAACGTGTGTGGGCTGACGATAAACCGCACGCAATTGTGCAATCACGTCATCAACACAGATTTTCTGTGAACGTTTGGACAGGAATTGTTGGTGATGCCTTTTATGGGGCCTCATGTTCTTCCACCTACGCTCACTGGAGCACGTTATCATGTTTTCAAAGGGTATACTATACCTGTGCTGCCAGAACAAGTGCCTTTACAAGTACGACACAACATGTGGTTCATGCACGATGGAGCTCCTGCACATTTCAGTCGACGTGTTCGTACGCTTCTCAACAACAGATTCGGTGACCGTTGGATTGGTAGAGGCGGACCAATTCCATGGCCTTCACGATCTCCTGACCTCAATCCTCTCGACTTTCATTTATGGGGGCATTTGAAAGCACTTGTCTACGCAACGCCGGTACCAAATGTAGGGAATCTTCGTGATCGTATTGTGGACGGCTGTGATACAATACGCCATTCTCCAGGGCTGCAACAGCGCATCATGGATTCCATGCGACGGTGGGTGGATGCATGTATCCTCGCTAACGGAGGACATTTTGAACATTTCGTGTAACAAAGTGTTTGAAGTCACGCTGGTACCTTCTCTTGCTGTGTGTTTCCATTCCATGATTAACGTGATTTGAAGAGAAGTAATAAAATGAGCTATGACGTGGAAATTAAGCGTTTCCGGACACATGTCCACATAACATATTTTCTTTCTTTGTCTGTGAGGAATGTTTCCTGAAAGTTTGGTCGTACCTTTTTGTCACACCCTGTATATACAGGGTGCTTCACTAAGTGTGTTTGCCTCTGTAACTTACAAAATAATAGGTGACGGGAAATTTTAATGCGGTAGGTCAACACAAGAAATGTTACACTTTCTGCGGAGCTATGAACATAGTTTATTGTATCATTTTCCAAAGAGTTACACCACAAAGATATAATTTTTTAATGGAACAATAGTTTTTTCTATCGTGTATTGGATTCGTTTAAACCAGCTGCGTCCAAATCAATTTAAACTAAATTCCTATCACTGTTAGTTTGGGAGGTACAACCTTTCAAAGTTCCGGGGGCGGAGGCTGCGATAGCGTAGCTAACTGGCCGAGTGGCTATCCCCTGGGGCACGGCCCACTGTTTCATGACCACCAGCCAGTCAGTTACGCAGTCGTAGCCTCCACCCCCTAAACTTTGAAGGGTTGTAGCTCCCAAATTAACAGTGATAGGAATGTAGTTTACACTGATTTGGACGCAGCTGGTTTCAACGAATCCAATGCAGATTAGAAAAAAAATATTGTTCCATTTAAAAAATTATATCTTTGTGCTGTAACTCTTTGGAAAATCATACAATAAACTGTGTTCATAGCTCCGCAGAAAGTGTAACATTTCTTGCGTTTACCTACCGCATTAAAATTTCCCGTCACCTATTATAAGTTACAGAGGCAAACACACTTAGTGTAACACCCTGTATATAGATATACTGTGTTTGGCAAATTTCAATACAGCGGGCAATGCAAAACCACGTGCAAAACGTATGGATGTGCCGGCACGAAGCCGTTCTACGGTCAGATACCAGAGCCGTACGTGCAGTTGGTACAGAGGTCAGTGGCCAGAACCGCCCTTTGTAGCGCCAGTAGCCCGGCCCTTTAGTCGGCTGTGGACTCACCTTGGGCGGCAGCTCCGGCGCCTCGTCGACGTCCTGGTCGTCGTCGGCCGGCTTCCTGTAGCAGCAGACGGGCTTCTCGGCGACCACGCCCTCCGCCGCGGCCGCCGCCACCGACGCCAGCAGCACCGCCACTGCGACCGCCGAACTCACCATCGCGGAAGACAGAAAGACAGCGCGGCGAGTGCGGTTGCCCGGAGACTGCCGCCGGTTTGTTGTGACAATCGAGTGGCCCGTCCAATCGACGGGCCTCGATGGCACGCTCTGTGGCTGAGACGAGGACCTGCGTAATTCCCTACAAACGCTGCGAATCGAAGCCGGTGCGATACACAGGGTGTTTCACTTACTGTGTTTGACTCTGTAACTTATAAAATAATAGTTGACGGGAAATTGTAATGCGGTAGGTCAACACAAGAAATATTACACTTTCTGCGGAGCTATGAACATAGTTTATTGTATCATTTGCCACGAACCTGTCCTGACAATCACCGAGGCAATGATCAAATTGGAGCTACGTAACTGGCTCAGAAGACAGCACGTAGAATATTGGACCAAAGTCCATCTACAAAAACATGGCAAGGTAATGATACCAAAGCCATGTTTTAAAAGAAGCTCTGCAATCCTGTGTCTGAACAGGAGAGAGATTAGACTCATGGTTGGATTGCTGACAGGCCATGGGAATTTAAAAAAAAAAAAACACCTACATACATACCCTGGCTAAAAGGAGGGATCGCTTGGTAGGACACATTCTTAGACATCGAGGAATCGTAAATTTAGCATTGGAGGGAAGTGTGTGGGGTAAAAATCGCAGAGGGAGACCAAGAGACGCGTATAGTAAGCAGATTCAAGTGGATGTGGGTTGCCGTTCTTATGAGGAGATGAAAAGGCTTGCTCAGGATAGAGTAGGGTGGAGAGCTGCATCAAACCAGTCTCCGGACTGAAGACCATAACAACAACAATGGGAATAACAGAAGAGGACCCTAAATGTAGGATCTGTGATGACGGTGATGAAACTGCATCACATCTAATCTTCGAATGCATTGCATTGGAGAGTAAAAGGCACAGAACATTTGGGACAACCAGACCCGAAGAAATTGTGTCTAATAAGGAACTGGCAAAGGGACTCCTTGCACTGATCAAGAGCATTGGTTGGCTTTACTAGATATACAGGGAGCGATACTGCACAATAAACTAAGTTTCGGTGTGGGCAGTGGCGGGTTGGACCAAGACTGTTTTGGCTTCCCTGAGAAAATCAAATCAAATAAATTCAATACCCGTACGAGCTGTGCAACAAAGGGTTCCTTTGGTAATCAGATGCTCACAATGATTGATAGTGAAGGATTTGATGTTGGCTGCATCTGGTTTACAGATGAAGCACACTTCCACCTGAATGGATACGTGAATAAGCAGAAGTGGCGATTTTGAGGTTTCGAAAATCCATATTAGTGTGAAGCGAAACCCGTGTATTCTCTTAAAGTTACTGTGTGGGCTGCAATATGCAGCAGAGGCATTATTGGCCCTTTTTTCATTCGAGAAACGATCACTAGTGCACGTTACGTTGCAATTTTGGAACAATTTGTCGCTACACAGCAAGCGTTAGAGGATCGACCAGGTACTGAATGATTTATGCAAGTGGAGCCCGACCACATTAGATTGAAGAAGTGTTTCCCTTTCTTGAGGAATACTTCGAGAATCGAGTCATTGCTTTGGAATATCCCAAATTTTCTGGTTCAGGCATGGATTAGCCTCCATATGCGCCGGATTTGACTCCCTGTTAACTTTTTATTGTGGGGCACAGTGAAAGACATGGTCTACCCTAAGCATCCCGCCACGCTGGACGAACTTGAATCGGCGATCTCTGTGGCATGTGAATCCATTTCGGTTGAGACAGTACGAAATGTGATGGCGAATTTTATTCTTCGTTTGCGCCACATCTGTAGTGCCAATGGTGAACATTTTGAAAACATTGTGATGTAATTGTATGCTGAAATGAGCTGTACAGCGTACAGCGCCATCTGTTAGCAGCTTTTGTAACTATTATTTCAAACTGCTGTATAAACTTCTTACATCTTTCACAATAAACATACCGTTTACTGCATTCCTCTATCGATCTTTGTTTTCGAGATATTTAATATTTAAATCAGGGAGCCCTTCGCTGGACACCCTGTATATACAGGGTGTTTCACTAAGTGTGTTCGCCTTCGTAACTTACAAAATAATAGGTAACGGGAAATTTTAATGCGGCAGGTCAACACAAGAAATGTCACACTTTCTGCGGAGCTATGAACATAGTTTATTGTATCATTTGCCACAGAGTTACAGCACAAAGATAGAATTTTTTAAATAGAACAATAGTTTTTTCTATCGTACATTAGATTCGTTGAAACCAGCTGCGTCTAAATCAATTTAAACTACATTCCTATCACTGTTAGTTTGGGAGCTACGACCCTTCAAAGTTTCAGGGGTAGATACCACAAACGCTGCGCATAATGCATGGCTGTGTGGTGGGTGATGGATGTTATGGCGGTGGGAAGTTGATTTACATGAGATGTTCAAATGTGTGTCCAACCTTTCCTATATTTACCTCACTCATTATTTTAGTGTGTGATTCTGGATATCCCAAAGAGTTCCAGCTGTTGCCAGTTTTGAGTCTGTATGCACCAGCCGCTGCCTCCATATTGACCCAAAGGTGTAATGGGGGCATATCCAGCATTGTTTCCATCCCAGCAGTTGGTGTGCTGCTAATTCCGCCTGTTATGGCTAAGCATGCTAATCTCTGCACCTTACCAAGCTCCTTAGCAGCAACCTGCTGTTCTACCTTCTTCCACCACACGACCGCCCCATAGGTGATCCTGGGTCTAATCACTGTGGTGTATATCCAGTGCATATCCTTGGGGCTCAGGCCCCAATTTTTGCCACAAGCTCTCCTGGTACTCACAAGAGTACCTTTTGCCTTGGAGCAAATATTCCTGATGTGAGGAATCCATGTCAGTTTCTCATCTAGGGTAACCCCTAGATATTTCACTGTCCCCTGCACAGGTAGCGCTTGAAAAGCTTTAGATTCCAACTTGAATGTGGTATATGTTTCTTTGTGAATGGTACAACCACAGTCTTCATAGGACTAACCCCCAGATCCTGTTTTCTGCACCAGTCTTGCACAATGTCCAACGCACCTTGTGCCATATTCTTTACTGTGTCAGCAAATTTGCCAATAATTACTATGACAACATCATCTGCGTATCATTGGCAAAAGTACTGCCTAGAGTTTAATTCTCCAATGAGATCATTCACCACTAGATTCTACAATAAAGGGGAAAGAACTCCTCCTTGCGGCAACTCCTAGTGGAGTTGATTACCATTTTTTCATTTATCATGGTAGCTTCTACCTTTCTTCCACTGAGCATGGCCTTAGTCCACCTACATATTGTGGTCCCTAGGTCATGCACCTCTGCTGCCTTAACCATGGAATCGAAGTGCGTGTTGCTAAAAGCCCCCTCGATGTCCAGGAAGATACAGAGGGCTATTTCCTGAAAGGGTAATGCTTTCTCCACCTTCCCAACGAGTTGGTGGAGAGCTGTCTCACATGATTTACCTGGCTGATATGCAATGGCCCAGGGCAGCAGTGGCCCCTTTACTGTGCTGCAGGTTTATCTGCAGCACTTCCAGTCCCCATCTTGCTGCCATTATTGCCTTTAAGGTCTTTGATTACCCTGACGCCGACCTGCGAGAACCCTAAAAACAGTTTCAGGCCTTGCTCTCGCAATGCCTTCAGGTATTTCTCTCCGACCTCCACCACCAGGGTTCGTCCTTCCGGAACGACCTCTTGGTTAATTACCCTCCAATCCTCTGTCGAGACTTTTGGGTTCTAGACCCTTTTCTCGAACAGAGTCTTTGGAGAGACATCCTTAAGGATGTTTGGTACCCATATTGATATCTTTGCGGTCTTCAGGAGTTCGGCTGCTGTCTTGACTAGCAGCTTCGCATCCTCCCACGGGGAAATCATGGGCACCTTGTACTTAAGCCATTCTGCTGAGTGCTCCCCCTCGCAGACAAAAATGAGGGCACCGCGATCTAGATAGACCCTCATGAATTTGGATCCTGGACCAGCGTCCACCCAATCTCTTCAAAGAGGGCCATCTGTACGCCTTCTAGGACAACCGCCATTCTAAAGACCGAGACTGCAGTACTATAGGTCTGTTTCCCTATTCCTGCCTCAGCCTTTTATGATCACGCTTGTCCAGAGAGGAGGGAGTCTTATATTCCTCCCTAAACCTCTTGCCACCTGTCTTTGACGTCAAGGGGGTCTGTGTATCCCCTTCGCCCTGAGGCAGTTTCTTTTTGGGGGGTCTTGGGCTCAAGCCCTTTTGATTCCCTCCACTTATGCTTAGGAAGCCATTCTTTTCCTTCCTTTTGCTTCTGTTCCTTGAGAAGTTTCCTCCTCTGGGCCCCAGACAAGGCCTTAATCCTAATCTGGTCCAACTTCTCTGTTACAGTTCCCACTTCTTGCTCAGGTCTAGACCCTGACTGAGAAGTAGGAGTGCACTCCATCGCTCCTGATCCCAGTGTCTGAGTATCTGAGGTCTCAGATTGCACCTCGGATTCTTTTAAAATAATTTTTTTCTCCGTGTTCATCTTAGTCCCACGAGATTTGGGGATTTATATGGTCCACACCACGATCACCCCGCGCGGTGCAAGGTTACTTACTCAGGGAGGTCGCCCGGTATCCCTGAGGACCCGTTCGAGACACATCCACCCATGTGCCACGCACCCCTCGGCACGGGTCGCATCACACCTTGGGCTGGGGGGCAGTTTAACGTCGTGCCCGGAACGAATTGCGTGCATTTCTTCCACAGACAAATGTTTATAAATTTGTTGTCAGTTTGGACCTTTGTCAAATAATGATCCAAGACGCTTTGTAGAGTTTAAAATCATGAACTGTATTGCATAAACTGCAAGAAAAGGACATCCATTCGCAGCAACACCTGCTTTGCCAACACGAAATTGAGTACTGAGTAAAGTAATTGTTTCGGGTTGGATACGGCAATACACTCTGGGAGTTTGTGATGCAAGAACAGATCTGTAACAGATTTGTAACTGTAGTGGCGTAAAGATGGCGCCACTCGTCCAGAAGTGAGACAAAAGAGCGAGAGGCAACGAGCTTAAATTTCATAGAGTAGCGATAGGTCCGCCGTGTTTGAGGCAAATTGAACTGGCGTTCGCCAGTCACCTGGCATGTCACACCCACTCGAGAATTTCAGCTATTTACAGATCAACGTTTTAATAAACATGTTGTTGTGATCTTCAGTCCGCAGACTGGTTTGTTGCAGCTCTCCACGCTACCCTGTCCTGTGCACGTCTCTTCATCTGAGAATATGTTCAGCAAACTACATCCTATTGAATCTGCTTACTGTATTCATCCCTTGGTCTCCCTCTACGATTTGTACCCCACACACTTCCTTCTAATGCTAAGTTGACAATTCCTTGATGTCTCAGAATGTGTCCAACCAATATATCCCTTCTCTTAGTGAGGATTTGCCAGAAACTCCTTGTCTCCCCAATCCGGTTAAGCACCTCCTCATTAGTTACGTGATCTACCCATCTAATTTTCATCATTTGTCTGTAGCACTACATTTCAAAAGCTTCTATCATCTTTTTGTCTAAACTCCTTATCGTCCACGTTTCACTCCCATACAATGCTACACTCCAGACAAATGCTTTCAGAAAGGAATTATATTTTAAGGAAAGGCAACCTACGTTTTTATCGATTGTCGATTTGGAGAAAGCTATTGACAACGTCGACTGGAATACAGTTTTTGAAATTCTGAAGGTAGCAGGGGTAAAATATAGGGAGCGAAGAGTTATATTCAACCTATACAAAAACCAGACAGCGGTTATTAGAGTCGAAGGGCAAGAAAGGGACGCATAGGTTGGGAAGGGAGTAAGACAGGGTTGTAGCCTCTCCCCATTGTTGTTCAATCTGGACATTGAGCAGGCAGTGGAGAGGGCATTAAAGTGCAGGGAGAAGAAATAAAAACATTGCGGTTTGCCTATGACATAGTAATTCTGTCAGAGACCGCAAAGGATCTGGAAGAGCAATTGAAAGGAATGGACAGTGTCTTGAAAGGAAGATATTAGATGAACATTAACAAGTGTAAAACGAAGGTAATGGAATGTAATATCAGAAAATCAGGCAATACTGTAGGAATTAGTTTAGGTAATGAGACAAAAATGTTCAAATGTTTGTAAATCTATCGGAGCAAACTGCGTGGTCATCAGTCCGTAGCTTACAAACTACTTAAACCTAGGTAAACTAACCTAACGACAAACACACACACACACCTATGCCCCAGGGAGGACTCGAAGCTCCATGGCGAGCAACCGCGCGCTCCGCAGCAAGACGCTTTAGACCGCTCGGCTACTCCACCGCGGCAGCAATGAGACAATAAAAGTAGTAGATGAATTTTGTTATTTGGTAGCAAGATAACCTCTGATGGCCGAAGTAAAGAATATATAAATTGCAGAATGGCTATGGGAAGAAAAGCGTTTCTAAAGAACCGAAACTTTTTAACATCCAATGTCTTCGTCTGTCTGCTGTCTCGAATCCCCCTCCCGCATGGATGTTTATGCTGTCTTTAGTATAAGCTAGTTCATACGTAGTTTGTAAGTTTAGGGACTGATGACCCCGCAGTTAAGTCCCATAACCTTAACATTTTTTGACTATTCCACTCATTCTTTATGATGGAGTTTGCAAGTGCATACAACGCTCGTTGCCATCAGCACGCTACACCGCCGCTGCCGTAAGTAAAATGTTACCAAAAACAACAAATAACAATAAATTATTATTTACATCTTAACACACAGGCCTTGGTTAAGGCTCATTTTTGAACATCGCAACGCACAAACTGTTTATTTATCGCGAACCGGCTACTGTGCTTTTCACAATCACACAATTTAGCTTGACATTTTCCTAAATTGCTAATGAAATCTTCTGTGTTATTTTTTCATGCAATTCTACATTCTCATGAATGGTTACTATATCTCGGATGCTCTGTTTGATAAAGGATATAGACAACTATCTGGATCATCTCTAGCAGGTGCCTGGTTTGAAGAAAAATATGCAGGATGCCCTAGAAAAATTACATGAAATACAGGAATAAACAGTAGATTGTTGTAGATGTCTTTCATGATGTTCAAATGTTCAAATGTTTGTTAAGCTTATGGGACTTAACTACGGGGTCATCAGTCCCTAAACTTACAAACTACTTATCAACTACCTTATACTAAGGACGGCACAAATATCCATGCCCGGGGGGGGATTCGAACCCCCGACCGTAGTGGCCGTGCAGACCTTTCATGATGTACAAGTTTGTCCTGGACCACTATAAACGTCGGTATAAAATTAAAGAAACGATACATCAATTTCGAATGTCTTAAATTATTAGAAGTACATTCTACCAAGTACTAAATAAATTTTAATCTAGACTTCCTTCAACATGGACTGTTCAAAGGTGACGTAAGTACTTTTCCACTTCGGTGTAACCGCTGGTACTACTTACAACGCAGATTAAATATCTGGAAAAAAGCATACATCTCACTGTTAATCTAAAGATACGATGCAAATTGAGAAAGGAAATGACTAAAGACTATACAAAATAAGATCTTATAATGGTTCGCTACAGATTACCTATTGTCTACATTTTTCACTTTGTATAGTATCACATTATTAAGAAGAGAAACCGTATAATAATCACGGTAAATCTCAGATAATTATAGCGGACTGTTTACTGGGTACCCATTAATTTCTGTGAACAGATATCCATTTCCACCTTAAAACCTTCGTCAGGCGGGAATGTCTACACACAAACTTTACGACCGACAGATCGTTATGATAATTTCCCCTACGATTGTGTATACCCTTGCGTCGCATTTTGAACGGACGCTACATAACACTTCGTGGCGTGACGCACACCAATATTAAATGTTACGAAGGCAGAGAACAGGAAACTGCTTTCAGACTGCAGCGTCTACCGATCGTGGTGATCATTGTCACCTGCAGAACTAAGACTCCTCCTTTTTCATATTAATAAATTATTATTTACAGCTATATAACACACAGGCCTTGGTTACGAACAAAAGCAAAACACAACATGTAGCATATGCGTACTGTCTTCTTTTATTCAAGTTCTGTGAAATATTTTAGAAGTGTACTACATAGAGCCTTAGATCGTGCTATGTGGGGCTTGCATCCCACTCGTGCTTACAGTCATGGATTAGACAAAAATCTAGCGTTTTCTTTAGTTATAGCCGGTCGCGGTGGCCGAGCGGTCTGCGGCGCGCCAGTCACAGTCTGCACGGCCGCTACGGTCAGGAGTTCGAATCCCCCCTCGGACATGGATGTTTGTGCCGTCTTTAGTATAAGGTAGTTCATAAGTAGTTTGTAAGTTTAGGGACTGATGACCCCGCAGTTACGTCCCTTAAGCTTAACAAACATTTGAACTTTAGTTATTACTGCTTTTCTTTGCTGTCCGAATAAAGAATGCAGATGTAAGAAACATAATGTGGCTTGATTCTAAAAGGGCCAATGTCAGTATTCATCAAAACTGGTATTACTGGTATAGACCATAGTTTCACGTGGTCTTCATAATGTTAAAACGGCCAATGTCTAAGCCACATTGGATGAGAGATACTGGGATTTTAAGATGTGAGCCCCAAATATACTGTTAATATTTTTGACAATGGCCCTTTTAGAACCAAGTCACATGTGATTACATTGCGTAGGTACTTTTGAGTGACCTAGACCCTATTAACCCAGGGGCTTAATATTTTACAATATGTGCTCCGATAGCGTATCTTACGCTAAGCGTAGCTTACTCAAATTTAAAAATATCAGACAGCTCTGAAGTGGGTAAGATTACTATTGTGATACAGATCCGATGACGGCGGTTTAATTATGCCGAAATCGGTCACCTAAATAAAAGTATTTGAATAATGAACGTCAATATACGAGGTTTGTTCTCCGTCTAGCAATACGTGTTTGTTCTTCTCTGCTGTGACAACTACACTGTAGCGACGGCTACACAATTCAGTTGCAGTGGCCGTTTACGTTAACTCCGAGACTGATGACCAACCAGTCTAGTCCTCTCTAAACAACAACAACGTTAACTCCGTTCGCGAGGTCAGGGATGTCTTTTCAGTGAGTGTGATGTGATACTGCGGTGACAAATGAACACAGTCAACCGCGAAGTTTGCATTCGCCGCTTAGAGCACTGTTTTCAGCGCTGTGTTTTAATTAATCATTTATTCTTTGAACTGTTTAAGTGTATCTCTTTGATTGCTATGTTTACCGTTATCTGTTGTTGTCGTTGTTGTTGTTGTTGTTGTGGTCTTCAGTCCGCAGACTGGTTTGATGCAGCTCGCCACGCTACCCTGTCTTGTGCAAGTCTCTTCATCTGAGAATACGTTCGGCAACCTACATCCTTTTCAACCTGCTTACTGTATTCATCCCTCGGTCTCCCTTTACGATCTTTATCCCACACGCTGCCTTCTAATGCTAAGTTGACAATTCCTTGATGTCTCAGAATGTGTCCTATCAAACTATCCCTTCTCTTAGTCAGGATATGCCATAAACTCCTATTCTCCCCAATTCGGTTAAGCACCTCCTCATTAGACACGTGATCTACCCATCTAATCTTCATCATTAGTCTGTAGCACCACATTTCAAAAGCTTCTATAATCTTTTTTTCTGAACTCTTTACTGTCGACGTTTCACTGCCATACAAATGCTGTCATAAAGGACTTCCTAACATTTAAATTAATATTGGATGATAAGTTTCGCTTCTTTAGAAACGCTTTTTCCCCATATCCATTCTGCATTTTATATCTTTTTTACTTCGGCCATCAGAAGTTATCTTCGTACCCAAATAACAAAATCCATCTACTACTTTTCTTGTCTCATTACCTAATCTAATTCCTTCAGCATGGCCTGATTTTCTGACATTTCATTCCATTACCTTCGTTTTACTCTTGTTAATGTTCATCTTATATATTCCTTTCAAGGCACTGTCCATTCCATTCAATTGCTCTTCCAGATCCTTTGAAGACTCAGACAAAATTACTATATCATCGGCAAACTTTTTATTTCTCCTCCCTGAACTTTAATTCCCTTCCCAAATTTCTCCTTCCATTCCTTCACTGCTTGCTCAATGTACAGATTGAACAACATTGGGGAAAGGCTACAACCCTGTCTTACTCCCTTCCCAACCTATGCGTCCCTTTCTTGCCCTTCGACTCTAATAACCGCTGTCTGGTTTTTGTATAGGTTGAATATAACTCTTCGCTCCCTATATTTTACCCCTGCTACCTTCAGAATTTTGGAAGAGTGTATTCCAGTCGACATTGTCAAAAGCTTTCTCCTTTCCCCAATGTCATATTCCACAAGTTTTTCCATTCGTCTACAAATAATTCGTGTTATTATTTTGCAACCATGACTCATTAAAGTGATAGTTCTGTAATTTTCACACTTGTCTGCACTTGCTTTCTTTGGAATTGGAATTACGATACTCTTCTTGAAGTCCGGGGTTATTTCCCCTGTGTCATACATCTTGCATACCAGGTTGAACAGTTTTTTAATGACTGGCTCTCCTAACGAAATCAGCAGTTCAGACGGAATATCATCTACTCCAGGGGCCTTGTTTCGACTCATGTCCTTCAGCGGTCTGTCTGCGGTATCAGATCTCCTATCTCATCTTCCTCTACTTGGTCTTCCCTTGGCAGTATTCTAGAAAGGGAAGACTATTCTCATCTATGCTAGTTATTTTGAGTCTGTCGCCATTAACAACTGTTGATACAGATTAAATAAAACTGTTTGAGTATATTCTCAGCGTAATTGAACATTTATTTGTACGGGCAACTTCACGTCTTATTGAAAACCCGTCAGTGGTGACCCCGACGTGATTAAGCGCTGAGAAGATTGATTCTGCAATAACAGTGCAAAATGGATCCGCCTGCCGTATCTCGTTTGACAGTGCGCCTCCCGCCGTTTTGGTCACACTATCCTGTTCTCTGGTTCGATCAAGTTGAGGCCTGATTTTGCTATGCAGGAATCACTCAAGATGCAACTAAATTTTCATTAATAGAGAGTCAGCTAGATCAACGCTGGGCTTCCGAAGTTCAAGATAGGCTATTATCACAGCTCCGCCTGCAGAGAATGCTTTTTTATTATTATTATTGAGATTGTCCTCATTACAGAGGTTTACCTCCAACACACTAATATGCCCAGAAATGAATACACATAATACATAAGGTTTTACACTAATTATTCACTATATTTCTCCACGTGTGTCTGTCTTGTGTGTCCTCTTCTTCTGCACCCAGTCTATTCATTGTGAGCTGTACATTTTTGATCCAGGTGGTCACAGGTCGTCCTCTTCTTCTTCCCACAGGTTGCCACTCCAGTACCATCTTCGGTATTCTGCTGTCCTCCATTCTTCTTACATGTCCGTACCACCGTAATTTCTTTCTATTCATCACCTCATCTATTCTTTCTATTATTTCCATCCTCTTTATTACTTCGGTGTTTCTTCTTTTTTCTTTCCTGGAAATTCTGGCCGATCTTCTCCAGAAATCCATCTCTAAAGCTTGTGGTTTCTTAGTGTGCTTCTGGTTTATGGTCCAGGTTTCCGCTCCGTACAGAACTGCACTCTCAAATATAGATTTGTATATGACCTTTTTTTTTTTTTTTTTTTTTTTTTTTTTTTTTTTTTTTTTTTTTTTTTTTTTTTTTTTGTTCAATACGTTTCTGCTCCATAGGACTGAGTTGAGCATTCCAATGACCTTTCTTCCACTGCTAATTCTTTTATTAATCTCTCAGTCGGATTTTCCCTCAGTTTCTAAAATGGACCCAAGTATTCTGTTTTTTGATAATTAATCTTCAAACCCCAATTTTTGTATGCTATTGCTAGTTGATTACACGTGTAGTTTGCATCTTCCCCGTCTTGTGACGACTTGATCGTCAGCAAATAATAAATGATGTAGATAAACTCCATCTCTTATTTCTAGTCCCATACTATTACATTTCTGTGACCACGTTCTCAGACAAATATCTATATAGATTTTGAATAATGTTGGTGACATGGGACAGCCTTGTAACAGACCGTTGCTTGTTCTAAATTTCTGTGAAAGTGTATTACCAATTTTCACTTGGCAAATATTATCTTTATACATCTGTTCTATTATTTTAATTAAAGAAGTATTTATGTTTGCCATATGTAGTGCTCTCCAGAGTAGTTTCCTTGGAACAGTATCATACGCTTTTTCTAGATCTATAAAAATAAGTCCAACATTTTACGCTTTCTCTCTTATGTTTCTCCAAAATCTGTCGTAATGTGAAAATATGGTCTACACATGATCTACCAGCTGTGAAACCGCATTGTTCTTGTTGTGTTCTAAAAATTTTTTCCAGTTTATTTTTAATTATTTTCGCAAAAATCCTCATTAGTGTGTTTGTAACACAAATTCCTCGATAGTTCGAGCAAATTTTGCGATCCCCTTTCTTAAATATGGTACTAATATAACCCAGTTCCATCTCCTTAGGTACAGAATCTCCATGTAACATTTTATCGAATAACTGCAAAATCAGTTTTACAATTTTGTCACCACCGTACTTCAGAAACTCCATATTGATATTCCCTGGTCCAGGTGATTTACCATTCTTCCCTGTCCTTAATACCTGAAGTACTTCACTTTCTGAATTAGGATCTCATCATCATGATGTTCATTTTCTTCCACTGGTCCTTCCTCTAGATATTCTTCTTTGTCCTCATTCAATAATTTTTTGAAATATTCTTCCCACTCCTTTTGTGTTACCAGTTGGAGATTGGATTTGCCTTTTGTATCTTGTCGAAGCGCTTTTAATACTGACCATGCTTCTTTCGCTCTCCCAAAACCCAGTTTACTATTGACGTTGGCACATGCTTACGAAAGATTAAAAACAAAACTTGTTCGCAGAGTCGCAGCATCGCAGGAAAGCCGAGTTAGACAAGTGCTGACTCAGGAGGTCACAGGCACCTGGAAACGAAGCCAGCATTTACGTAACCTACGCAGCTAGAGCTCCTAAATACCCAGGCTGAATCGTCCGCCATGTTTTTCCCAACATGATTGGAATCGCGCTGCACTAACAGCGTAGGCCGTAGAGGCTCATGCCCTGCCATCTTTCACAAACAATTAAGCAAAAATTATGTGCGCCTCGGTTGCACAGTGGTAGAGTGCCAGCCTACAAATCCAAAGGTCGCGGGTTCGATCCCCGGCAGGTCCTAGGATTTTTACCTGTCACTTTCCACTTCTTTCACCTCTGGCAGTGTTGCTCAAGTGAAAAATACCGAGTAGCAGCGTGGTTCGGAACCCACGTTAAACTGTAGGTCCCCCTATAACTGGCTGGGTAAGTCAGTTCGAAGGTCGGAGGAAGGCAACGGCATACCACCTCCAAACAGGACCATGCCTGGTAAAGCACTGTGGTGTTCAAACCAATCTTCGGATTGTTGACTGATTTTTTTTTTAATTGGTAGAAATATTTAATTTTTCCGCTACTTAAATCTTTATATGTCAGCATTGTGACGAAATGCTCGTCATTTCGTTAATAGTCATAGTTAATAAGATATTGGCTTAGAAATAAGAGACTGCGCTACATTAGGAAAAGTTTGCAGTAAAAAATAGAGGCTGCTATGATGTTCCGTTTGGTGCTTGTTGCGCCATATGTTGCTGCGGATGAAACTTTCTTAATGGATTGAATTTTATTTTCGACTTAGCAGATCTTTACCTTTTACTCATACCGCTAAACTTTATTTTATTTAGCGTACTCATTTCCGATGGCGATAAGGCCAGAATGAATCATTGCGTATCTCATACACGGTTAGAGGTATCAAAATGATATTTTGACAAATGCAAAGAGGGGAGTATTTTGCCACGTGGTTACTACGCAAAACTTTATTAATTGTCGCGTTATTCAAGGAAATACATAGTTGTAGAATGAAAAAGAGTACTGAGCTACTACTCTTTCCAAAACCTAATAGGAGTTACATTTCCTTCAGTTTAAAGCCTAGCAGTAACAGAACGGAAGTTACTAGATCTAACGAGGATTTTATGTGAGAATACCTGAAAATGACAGATAGCAAGGATTGCTTCACGAGCTAACTAACTGACTTGTTGTCATTTCCTCACATAATAAAGCACTCTGTATTGAGATATTTAGAATATCCTTTTGATATAACTGAAAAATTGAAAATGCATATTACATAGAGACACAGCAGTTTTGTAGTGTGCAACTATTAAATTTAATGGGTTAAAAGAAGTCAGTACCAGTATCTTCAAGTATGGATGTTATGCAGTAACAACATGCGCCTAATTATTAGGAGCTCTAATACGGAAGACGTGTTACTGCTAGACGGGCGGGCGGATCCCAGTGCGTCATATTTAACTGACATTATCTCAAGATATACATTTCTCACAGAGTTTCTGTTTGGAGATGAAAATTTAATGTATTTTGAACATTTCATTTGCTTAATGTGTGCACCTAACTTCAACAGAAAAAAAGTTCCTCACATGCCGAAAATTCCATAACGTCGTCAGAAAGTACATGGTCGAAAACTATCAGTACATGCTGTTTATAAATTATTGCCATAAATAAAACTGAAATGAAAATGTAGTGTAGTTCTTAACGAACACATTGATGAAAGTTTCACGTTGATACAGTGACTAGTTTGCGAGTGTGAGCGAGTTGAATGAAACGCGAGGTAACGCGTGAGCTTCGTCCGGCACGTGGTTAACTATTACGGCTTGAGGAAAAACGGGCGGATAGTTCAGTTCGGGTTTATAGGAACCTTGTTTGTTGTTCAAAAATGTTCAAATGTTTGTACAGCTTATGGGACTTAACTACGGGGTCATCAGTCCCTAAACTTACAAACTACTTATGAACTACTTACGAACTAGGACGGCACAAATATCCATGCCCGAGGGGGGATTCGAACCCCCGACCGTAGTGGCCGTGCAGACCGTGACTGAAGCGCCTCAGTCCCTTCGGCCACCGCGGCCGGCCTTGTTTGTTGTTGTGGTCTTCAGTCCGGAGACTGGTTTGATGCAGCTCTCCACAATACCCTATCCTGAGCAAGCCTCTTCATCTCCACATAAGAACGGCAACCTACATCTGTCTGAATCTGCTTACTGTATCCATCTCTTGGTCTTCCTCTGCGATTTTTCCCCCGCACACTTCCCTCCAACGCTAAATTCACAATTCCTTGATGTCTAAGAATGTGTCCTACCAATCTATCCATTCTTTTAGTCAAGGTATGCCAGAAATTTCTTTTCTCCCCAATTCGGTTCAGTACCTCCTCATTAGTTACGCGATCCACCCACCTAATCTTCAGCATTCTTCTGTAGCACCATATTTCAAAAGCCTCAATCCTCTATCCTGTCCGCACTGTTTATCGTCCATATCTCACTCCCATACAAGGCAACACTTGACACAAATGCCTTCAGAAAGGACTTCCTTAGGCTTAAATCAATATTCGAGGTCAACAAATTTCTTTTTTTCAAGAACGCTTTTCTACCTATTGCCATTCTGCATTTTATATCCTCTGTATCATTTGTTATTTTACTGCCCAAGTAACAAAACTCATCTACCTCCTTTATTGCTTCGTTTCCCAATCTAATTCCTTCAGCATCACCTGATTTTCTTACACTGCACTCCATTACCCTAGTTTTGCTCTTGTTAATGTTCATCTTAGATGCACCTTTCAGCACACTGTCCATTCCGTTCAATTGCTCTTCCAGGTCCTTTGCTGTATCTGACAGAATTACTACGTCGTCGGCAAAACGCAATGTTTTTAATTCTTCACCCTGAACTTTAATTCCTTCTACAAATTTTTCCTTGCTTTCCTTTATAGCTTGATCAATATACAAATTGAATAACAATGGAGAAAGACTACAACCCTGTCTTACTTCGTTTCCAACCACTGCATCCCTTTCATGCCCTTCAACTCTGACAACCGCTGTCCGGTTTTTGTACAAGTTGTAAATAACCTTACGCTCCCTATATTTTACTCCTGCTTGCTGCAGAACTTGAAAGAGTTTATTCCAATCAACATTGTCAAAAGCCTTCTCTTAATCTACAAAAGCTAGAAATGTAGGTTTGCCTTTTCTTAATCTATCTTCTAGGATAAGTCGTAAAGTGAGTATTGCCTCCCGTGTTCCTACATTTCTCCTGAACCCAAACTGATCTTCTCCGAGGTCGGCTTCTACCAGCTTTTCCATCCTTCTGTATATAATTCGTGTTAATATTTTGCAACCATGGCTTATTAAACTGATGGTTCTGTAGTTTTCACACCTGTCTGCACCTGCTTTCTTTGTAATGGGGATTATAACATTTTTCTTAAAGTCTGAGGGTACTTCGCACGTCTCATACATCTTACACACCAGATGAAACAGGTTTGTCATGGCTGGTTCTCCCAGAGACTTCAGTAGCTCTGAGGGAATATCATCTACTCCTGGGGCCTTGTTTCGTCTTAGGTCTTTCAGGGCTCTGTCAAATTCTTCTCTCAGCACAGTATCTTCTATTTCATCTTCATCTACATCCTCTTCCCTTCCTACAATATTGTCTCTAAGTTCATTTCCTTTGTAGAGCCCCTCTATATACTCTTTCCACCTTTCAGCTTTCCCTTCTTTGCTGAGAACTGGTTTTCCATCAGTGTCCTTGATATTCATAGAGCTGTTTTTCTTATCTCCAAATGTTTCTTTTATTTTCCTGTAGGCTGTATCTATTTTTCCCCTATTTATACATTCTTCTACATCCATGCATTTGCCTTCTAGCCATTTTGCACTTCCGGTCAATCTCATTTCTTAGTCGTCTGTACTCCATTTTGTCTGTTTCATTTACTGCATTTTTATATTTTCTCGTTTCATCGATTAAATTTAGTATCTCCTGTGATATCCAAGGATTTTTTGTAGGTCTTGCCTTCCTACCTATTTTGTCCTCTGCTACCTTCACTATTTCATCTCTCAATTTTACCCATTCCCCCTCTACTGTTTTATTTTCCCCCATTTCTGTCAATTGCTGCCTAAAGCTCCCTCTGAAGTTCTTAAGAACCTCAGGTTCCTTCAATTTATCCAGGTCCCATCTCCTTATTTTCCTACCTTTTTGTAGTTTCTTTAGTTTCAGCCTACAGTTCATAACCAACAAGTTATGGTCAGAGTCTATATCTGCCCCTGGGTACGTCTTACACTGTAAAACCGGTTCCGAAATCTATGTCTTACTGGTCTCTTCCACGTATAGAACCTTCTTTTGTGATTCTTAAACCAGGTGTTTGTTATAACTAAATTATGTTCCGTGCAAAATTCTACCAGGCGGCTTCCTCTTTCATTCCTTTTGCCCAGACCATATTCATCTACTATCTTCCCTTCCCTTCCTTGTCCGACTACCAAATTCCAGTCTCCCATAACAATTAAGTTTTCCTCTCCCTTAATTGTCTGAATAATTTCCTTTAGCTCCTCATATATTTCTTCGATTTCCTCATCATCCGCAGAGCTAGTTGGCATATAAACCTGTACTACTGTTGTCGGAGTTGGCTTCGTATCTATCTTGACAATGATAATGCGATCGGTGTGCTGGTCATAGTAGTTTACCCGCATTCCTATTTTCTTATTCATTATCAATCCTACTCCTGTGATACCCCCAATTGATTTTGTATTTATAATCCTGTACTCTCCTGACCAGAAATCCTGTTCATCCTGCCACCGAACTTCACTAATCCCCAATATATCTAACATCAACCTATCCATTTCCCTTTTTAAATTTTCTAATTTTCCTACTCGATTAAGGGATCTAACATTCCACGCTCCGACCCGTAGAATGCCAGTATCGTCTTTCCTGATGATCACATCCTCCTGAGTAGTCCCCGCCCGGAGATCCAAATGGGGGACTATTTTACCTCCGGAATATTTTACCCGAGAAGATGCCATCATCATATGTTCATACAGTAGAGCTGCATGTCCTCGGGAAAGGTAACGGCTGTAGTTTCCCCTTGCTTTCAGCCGTTCGCAGTAGCTGTGTGACAAAGCCACATTAGCTGATGTTACAAGGCCAGCTCAGTCAATCATCCAGACTGTTGCCCCTGTAACTACTGAAAAGACTGATGTCCCTCTTCAGGAACCACACGTTTGTCTGGCCTCTCCACAGATACCCCTCCGCTGTGGTTGCACCTACGGTACGGCTATCTGTATCGTTGAGGCACGCAAGCCACCCCACCTCGGCAATGTCTGTGGTTCATGGGAGTGGATAGGAACCTTATACGCAGCAAAGTGGACGTCGTAACTGAGCCCGATAATCTTCTGCGCACAATTTGGAGCAGCCCTCTGTCGCCACATAAAAAGGTAAAGGCGATCGTCGCATCACAAACGGAAATGTCATCGGACGCTGTTGCCGAACTTGCCGTCCGCATCCAAGAAGCTATCGCTCCGCATCAACAGGTTACTGCAGTCACAGTGTCTACAGTAGACTTGCGCATAATAGTTCGCGATCGGGAGCGCTCACTTTAGTTCGCGGCAGTTTCGTCCGCTCCCAGTGACGGCTGAGCAGCGTGGTCTGCGCATGCGAGTGGAGGGAGAAGTTCCCCCACCTAGCTGCTTCATGCGCTTGCTGCTTGAGCCGCTAACGATATCACGCAAACCAAAAGAAACAGTTTTTGGATAATTTCTTGCGTTTAAGTTTAGAGTTATCTCTATATCTTGGCATTATGGAATTTATTAGTCAGATACTGCAGAGTGCAGAGTACTTCAAAGCAGAAATTTTGTAGCACTGAACTATGTAATCTAGCAGGCAGACGCTAACCTCGAAATGGCTCTCATCAGCAGAAGGCAAACAGGTGATTTTTAATTCTATTCGCGAACTATCGCGCATATTTTAGTTCGCGACCTATCACGCATATTTTAGGTCGCGGCCTATCGCGCATCTTTTAGTTCGCTACCTATCGCGCATCTGTTAGTTCGCGACCTATCACGCATATTTTAGTTCGCGAAATATCGCGCATATTTTAGTTCGCGACGTATCACGCTTATTTTAGTTCGCGACCTATCGCGCATATTTTAGTTCGCGACCTATCGCGTATCTTTTATTTCGCGACCTATCGCGCATCTTTTAGTGCGCGACCTATCGTGCATATTTTAGTTCGCGAACTATCGCGCATATTTTAGTTCGCGACCGGTAGCTCTCCTTATAGTTCGCAGCTCGGCCGCGAAGTAGGTCACTCTTTTTAGTTCGTCCGCTCGTTTCGGCTTGTGCTACTGCTGATAAAACTACAACTGAGCTGCATCTCAGCTCGAAATGACGGCAACAGGCAAGAAGGAATCACGCGATTCTGCGCGCTCTCGCGTTCTCTCGTTGTTACCCGTCAGTCTTCGCAAAAAGGAGCGGACGAACTAAGAGGCGAGGGATCTGCGAACTAGTTCGCGTAGTTCGCCTGTGGGAGCGCACTTCCAAACTAGTTCGTTAGCGAACTACACACGACTAGTCTATAGTCGAGTCGAAATAGGATGATACCTCGTGCTTGCGCCAATCGGTTATGAGCGCCGGCTGCGGCAGCAGTTCATTGGAGTAAGTCAAACGCGAGCTTTGCTCTGCGCATGCGCGCGTCGGGTTACGCAGTGCACTTTTGCCACTTCTGTCAGACAACAACGGCCGGTAGTTATACTGTCCGGCAGCGAACTAACTACTTGGCAACACGGGTCGGGGCGATCTTCCAGCCCAGTAGGCGGAGTCAGGGATCATCATACTTCGGCCCGACTATAATAGTGGCGCGTCTACGAATCTTTCTGTTTCGCGCGCAGATTACGATGCTCTGTCGTCAAACGTTGACTCCCTGAGTGCACAAATTAGTTCGTTGTTGTCACAAGGAGTTACTAGGCGTTATAGAGGACGCAGCCGCAAGCGATCTAGGAGCCGTTGCTCTACTCACTCATCAGACGCAGTCCCCTCAATATGTTGGTGAACAGGCTGAAAAGTGCAACTACCCAAATGCAACCGGTAGTCGATCTTAAGGATAGTCTACACGACGACTCTACGTTGCGACACTCGTAGTATGAAATGAATTGCGCAGAACTGGTTTCGTGTATGTCTGTAGACACGGTGCCAATACTATACACTTCAGTTTTGTCGTTTTGTGAGTGCCGTAGTCGCCGTAGGATGAAAGTTTTGGTAGCTGTAAGAGTTGCGGCGGACCTATTGCACTTCTATGTGAAGTCGCTGCATAAGACTAAACATAAAAAGAATATGAGACGTGTTTCGGTTCGTGACTGGATTAAAAAAAGAAATCTCGGTTGCTCAGCGACCTTGCTGAAAGAAATTGAGATTGAACACCCTAGAAACGCCGTCGTTGAGTTCATGGCAATCACAAAAGGAAACTTGCTGAAAGTATCTACAACAATTAACTAGCGCATATTCCAAAAAGGTCCGGCAAAGTCAATGTGTAAACGTTGCCATGGTCCCTTGGGGCGTGGCCAGTCTGAGAAACGTTGCGGAGGAGCCGCCTGATGCTCCGCACAAACTGTACACTGTGACGTCATACTCTCTATCTGTGAGTCCATACCAACCCAGGTACAATGACGTCTGGCCAGTTGCTTTGTCCTACCAATACCCCAATGTCCTTGATGCAGGAGGCGTAACACTACTCGTTGCAGGGAACGAGGAACAATCACTCTTGTTTGGTCGTTATCCGTATGTAACAACAGAACACCCTGACTTAAAGACAATGCATGACGTTGTGCAAAGTAATGTCGAACCAGTGGCCGATCAATGTCTTTGGCTCTGGCAGGCCACCCTGAGCGAACAAAACGTGCTACCATAGTTTGGTCTGCATCCGCCGCTGTTTCCTGTGCAACCTGACGAGAGTTCAAAGGGAAATCTGCGACAGCGGAAGCATCTCTGGAGTCTATCTGACAACATGCCATTTCCGAAGAATCAAATGACACATCCTGGCCAACCGGAAGTCGGGAAAGTGTGTCCGCGGTGGCGTGTTTAGAGGTATGTCGGTACAAAATCTCATACTGATAATTAGACAGTATTAAGGACCATCTCTGAAGCTTTTGTGCCGTTCGTAGCGGAATTGGCTAGGTGGGTGATAACAACGACGTGAGCGGCTTGTGGTCAGTCAACAAATAGAATTTTCTGCCATAGAGATAATGATGAAACTTTGTGACGCCGTAAATGATTGCTAAGGCCTCCTTTTCTATCTGACTGTAATTCTGTTGCGTTGGCGTCAGTAGCTTGGATGCAAAGCCAATAGGACGATCGTGAGAACCAATACGATGTGACAATATTGCACTCAGACCGTACGACGAGGCATCAACTGCTAACACTACAGGCTTCTGTGGGTCAAAGGGAATCAAACATGCATCACTGAGTAGTGCAGACTTTAATTTGTCAAAGGCAACTTGGCAATATTTAGACCACACAAAAGGAATATTTTTCCTACGAAGCGATGCAGTGGAGCTGCAATCTGAGTCGCATTCGGAATAAATCTGAAATAATAGTTAAGCTTTCCCATTACTGCTAGGAGGTGGCAAGTCTTTGATTGCTCTAAGATGTGACTGTGAGGGATGAATTCCTTGGGCATTAATCACATGGCCTAGGTACTCTATTTCAGTTTGAAAAACGAACACTTTGCTTTATTACAACGTAGACCTGCTGCAGTCAACACTTTGAAAAGGCGCGCCAGGTTTGCTAAATGTTCTTCAATTGTACGTCCGGATACCACAATATCATCTAAATAGTTCGAGCAACACAGTACAGAAACTGTCAGCTGTTCCAAGAAACGCTGAAAATAGTGGGGGCGGAAGAACTGCCAAAGGGTAGGTGTTGAAATTGAAAAAGGCCCATGTGAGTATTAATGACGAAAAACTTTTTTGACTCCTCATCAAGTGGAATCTGTAAGTATGCCTCTGCTAAATCAATCTTAGAAAAGAAGCGAGACTGTCCTAATTTGTCCATAAGTTCCTCAGGTCTGGGCAGGGTGTAAGTATCTACAATTGTTTGACTGTTCACTGTTGATTTGAAGTCCGCACAGAGACGAAGTTTTCCCGACGGTTTGGGTATAATTACTAAAGGCGAGGCCCACTGACTCGCAGAAACAGGAGAAATCACCCCACTATCTTGCCAACGTTTAAGTTCATCTGCAACTTTGTCACGAATTGCTATAGGCACTGGTCTAGCTTTACGAAATTTTGGTACTGCAGATTCTTTTAAATTTACATGTGCCACGAAGTCTTTTGCACAACCTAGTTCCGGCGAAAACAAATCACTATATTTTTCACACAATGCATTGTGTTTCTCCTGAGGCACTACTGACGAATTTTGAAGCACATCTCTTTGAATTGATAAACCAAACAAGTCTAATGCATCTAGTCCAAAAATGTTTTGTGTAGATTTGGCTTGAAGAACAAAAGCAACCGTTTTCGTTACACCTTGAAAAGGGAATATTTTGTCCTGTGTACGCTGTTAACACTTGCTGTGATGGCGACAATTTTGGCGAACCCAGTAGTTCATAAGTGTCTTTATTAATTAATGTAACAACGGAACCAGTATCAAGCTGAAATTGCACAGGCTTATTTTCTATTGAAAGAGTCACAAAAAGTTTTTGCTTGTGGCGCTCGACAGGTGCGCGAATGTGGGCAACGTCTGATACAGCTTGTTTGCTGCACTTGTGCATGCGCGGGCTGTGTGCGGTAGGAGGCGGCGCAGAATCGGCACACAATAGTTTAATATCACTGTCACTAGATGGCACTACCGCCGGATCGGCGTCCGCGCAATGCGAGGCTACTACAGATTCACTACCGTTCCTGGAATGTTTGTTTTGCATACACACTGTCTGTACATGTCCTGATTTGCCACATTGATAACAGGTTGCGTTGCGACTAGGGCAATGCGCACATTTGTGGCGAGATACACACTGGGGGCAAGACTTACAAACATTTTTCTGAAATGAACGTAGGCGCCCATTATTCAAATTACTGTTTCTAACACAACGATGCGACCTTTGTGTCGCAATTTTACACTGGCTACTGTTCACTGTCTGTTCAGCAAGGCCGGTAGTAAAATAAGAATCACTAGGGCTACACTGAGAAACGGCTAGGAAAGCGTCTGTTGCGGCGCACTGAATTTACACTGTGGCTTTGCAATTTTACATCTGCTAAGTCAAAAGTATCATGTGCTTCAATAAGCTGCAGTACACTGTCTAATGACGGGTCAGACTGTTTCAGAATTGCTGCCCTAATTATGGGGTCCTGAATGTTCTGCGTAATCGCATCTCTTAACATCACGTCACTATATGAAAGTCCACAAGAGCAAGTAAATTTACATTTGCGGGTTAAGCCCTACAACTCAGTGATCCATTCCTGGTGTGACTGTTCTGGTAATTTTTTTAGTCTGAAAAATCGGTACCGCGCCGCAGCTACGAGACCTTTTCTCTCATAATGAGCATGCAGTGCATCTACTATTTGTTCAAAGTCTAGATCACGAGGAGATGCGTGGGAGAAAAGTAACAGTAACACGAAAGTCTTGGTGCCAACTACGGCGAGAAAGAAATGTTTGACTGTCAGTCCTGTTAGTTGATGAGCCGCGACGAGTTCTTGAAACTGCGCGAAGTAGTCACTCCATTCTTCCTCACGTTCGTCGTACTGGCAAAACGAAGGAAGCGGTGCGGCTGCAGGTGTGGGCTGCTGAAGCAACGGCTGGTTTTGTTGTTGGTGAGCTGTATGCGCCGTCAACTGCGACACCGCTTGCAGTAGTTGCGTGATTTGTGCCGTCTGTAACTGAATAAGTTCCATTAAGTTTGGGTTCGGGGTAGTGGCCATGCTGACCGATTAAGCGCCGCGCATACAAGTAAATTATAACAAAGCACAAATGCATTGTGAAATGAGGACGCACTGCAACAAAAAAGTCCACAAAACACAGAACAAAATATGTTCCCCCAAAATTCTTATAATAAGGGTGGGTGGGCGGGAGCAATTTCTGCGTGCTCCGACTGATGCTGTCTGGCTGCTGCAAGTGGGCTGGTCCACGGTTCTTCTATCGCTCCTCGTCGCCACTTTTGTATCCCATCCTCGTCGCCACTTTTGTGTCCCAGCCTCGTCGCCACTTTTGTGTCCCAGCCTCGTCACCGCTTTTGTGTCTCGTTTCCGTCGTAGGTGTCGAAGGCCGAGTAGAATTTAACCGACACAGGAATAAAGGATGCACGCTTGTGCAGGTACGAAGGTGAGCAGCCAGTGGGACAGCAGAAACTACAAACACTAGAGTAAATTAGTACGATATATATATTTCTTAGAGACTTAGTAATACTTAACTTTTACATAGCTCAGTACTGATACATAGTTGAGCTAGAGGCCTGCCTAGTGCCTATCCAATAGCCAAGTCTTCACTGGTGCCTATCTGATTCCGAAGTGTTAACTGGTTCCTATCTCAGTCCCAAGTGAACGATGTCGTTCAGTGGTGGCCACGAGCGGAGTTGTAGCAGAGGGCGCTCGTGGCTTACGTCGTAAGAACGCCGCGCCGTGCATGCATGGCGGCGCGCGGCGATAGTAGGTGGCGAGCACTTTGGACTTGTGCGACACCACATTTATAATGTTACCATAGCAGTTCACGTTCTTTCAAGATATCCATGTTGGACGCGAACTGCAGCTGTAGCGTAAATTGACGGTTTATTTTCGTAAAAAGAATTGCAACCAGCTGCCTTTTTGGATTCTTTTTATTTAATCCAGAACTAGTTTTCGAGCCACTGCAGACTTATCTTCAGTGGGTATTTTACAGGAACATTTACCTTCCACTAAGTGTAAGTTATGCTGTCATGTTGGTTCTGGTGACATAACTGAACTTTAGTAAGCGAGAACAGAATAAACCGGAATTAAACGTATTGTAATTTTATGTGCTTACAGTATTCTTATATCCACTGAAGATGAGCCTGCAGTGGCTCGAAAACTAGTTTTGGATTAAATAAAAAACATCCAAAAAGGCAGCTGGTTGCAATTCTTTTCAAAAAAATAAACCGTTCAGTTCCCATTCCTTTTAAAAAACTTAGTAACGCAATTTAAAAAAAATCAAGATACTGTTATGAGTGAAACATAGTTACCAGAACTGAAATTACAAATAGCATTACGTTTCTTGTCAAGTACATATTCGTCTCTACAGTAGGCCTAACTGTACCGTGTTCCGAAATCCACGATTGCCACCGTTTGTATAGCTATTTCGAATTGAATGTATTTTAGTCTGCAATTCACTAATCGTCAACCCATCAATATTTAATTCACAAATAATTGCTTCAAGAGCACTAACACCCTGATGCTTATTCCTGAAAGTTTCATAGTTAAGGCTAGTCTACACGACGACACCATGTTGCGACACTCGTTGCGTGAAATGAATTGCACGCAACTGGTTTCGTGTATGTCTGTAGACACGTCACCGAAACTGTAACCTTCAGTTTCGTTGTTTTGGAGTGCCGCTGTCGTCGTAAAATGAAAGTTTTGGCAGCTGTAAGAGTTGCAGCGGAGCTGTTACTGCTCTGTGTGAAGTCACTTCATAAGACTAAACATAAAAAGACTAAGAAACGTATTTCGGTTGTTAAATGAAACACGTCAGTTCGGTTGATCACCGGCCTTGCTGAAAGAGATTGTGGTTGAAGACGCTACAAATTATTTTAATTATCTTAGAATGTCACCAGAGCATTTTACGTGTTTTTTTTTTTTTTTTTTTTTTTTTTTTTTTTTTTTTTTTTTTTTTTCAAATATAGTAATACAACAAGGAAACAAGATACTCTTATGCGTATAGCATTGTCACCAGAACTGAAATTAAAAATTACATTACGTTTCTCGTCAAGTGGGGATTCATATTCGTCTCTACAGAACCTGCATATTGTTCCGTAATCCACAATTGCTTAACCAGGAAAAAGTGAACAATATGTTTCAAAGTATTTACATAAAAAAGGTGAATGTAAAACCCTGTCAGACTTTAAATAAATATTTACAATGAATTGTAAATGTAAAAGCTGTCACGTTTTAAACAAATAATATTGAATTAAAGAATTCAGCTTAACAGATTTGTGTAGCCTTTTTTTTTGTGTACAATATTCCTTAAAAAAAAAAAAAAAAAAAAAAAAAATGTCTAAAAGTTCAAACCACGTGATCTTGGTCTTGTTATCTTGCGCTGATCAACACCCAGATGTTTTACTAGATTGCATGTTGCAAAGTTCCTTTGTACAGGTGTTTTGAATTGAATGTATTTTAGCCCGCAAATTACCTATCGTTCACCCATCAATATTTAATTCACGAATGATTGCTTCAAGTGCACCAACACGCCGCTCCTTTTTCCAGAAAGCTTTTAACAGCTCATAAACACCTATGCATCACATAAATGTCCAAATACCGAACAATTTCTTCCGTTCCCCACCTCATTTTGTGATTTGGTTATCACCCAACCTAGAAACTCGCGCAAACAGTTTCGCCAAAGTTGCGAGGAGTTGCCGAAACTGTTTTAGTTTCGTCAACGAGCTGCGCGTACGCATGCCCGCATGCGCACTGGCCAGAAGTGCAGTTTCTTGAAACCTAGTGCCGTCATGTAAACTAGCCTTTAAAATCCCACAAACACCTATGCATCGCATATAATGTTCAAAAACCGAATTACTTCTTCCGTTCCCCTCTTTATGTAGTATTCTGTTCTGTATTGGTTATAACCTAACCCAGGGCCGGATCTAGGGGGGCGGCAAATTTTGACGGACTCTCTTCCTTTTTATTTTTTATTTATTTATTTATACCGTGGTTCGGAACCCACGTTAAACTGTAGGTCCCCCTATAACTGGCTGGGTAAGTCAGTTCGAAGGTCGGAGGAAGGCAACGGCATACCACCTCCAAATAGGACCATGCCTAGTAAAGCACTGTGGTGTTCAAACCAATCTTCGGATTGTTGACTGCTTTACCTTTTTTATTTATTTTTTTTTTTTTTTTTTTTTTTTTTTTTTTTTTTTTTTTAGAATTTATCTTTTTGGTATAACTTAATAAAATGAACTGGCGCAGAATTATTAAAAGTAAAAAGACTGCAAGAAATACCGAAATCATTTAATAAAACTAAAATTCCTGGTTGCAGACTTCAGTGTTGCCCTGTCACAGGTACTTCAGCTAATCAAACTTTAAAAATCTACTAGATATTAGCCAGAATGAGGGAGATGTTTGCGATATTGCTTAAGTAAAGGCACAATGTTTCTTAATTTGCATAGATTTCCTTTTTTAGATAAATGAATATTCATATTCCATAAGATTCTTGTACCTCTGAAGCTATTTCTGAGGCCAAAGTGCTAGCAGAAGATAATGAGTTATCAACGGTATTCTCCGAAAAAAGGATTCGAAGAAAGAAGGAAATGGCCGATGAGATTTGTGAGGATGAAGTATCCAACATTCACAGAAACAATAAGGAATAATTGACAGAGCTTAGTACCAGGTTTACCGCACTTGAGAAAATTGGTGCAAAAATTAGTTTTCTGTGTGGTGTGCAAATTCGAGAAATGGAAGTGGAGGACTTGAATGCCAAAGCAGCGGAACTGGCAGAAGATCTTAGCGAGGAAGAACTTGAATTTGAAAGTTTCAGACAACATGCGCTGGCAGTAGACAGAGCCTTGCAAGATTCCACTGCATCATCAACATTAAGTTTAATTTATAAAAATAAATTGGTAGGGGTATCCCAACCTTAGTACAGCGTTAAAATATATCTTACCTTTCTAGTTTCTGTTTCGTCTGGAGAAAGAAGTTTCAGCAAGCTGAAACTAATTACATACACTTGAGGAGCACTACTGCTTAACAAATCTGAGTATAATATCCAAAGAGCACAAACGAGCTGCTTCTCTAAACTATGATGATATCAAAAACAGTTTTGGGCAAAAAAAAAAAAAAAAAAAAAAAAAAAAAAAAAAAAAAAAAAAAAAAAAAAAGGAAAGCCCGAGAAGCGAAATTTTGAATTGATTTTTGTACGATGAGTAATCTTGTAAAATTTTTGTATGTATTAAAATTGTTCTATTTCCTTTGATCTTAATTCAGTCAATAAAATAAGTTCATCTTGTGAGATTGTGATATTTATTTAAAAATATGTAACCCAATTTCCGTCAAAAAGTCGATACTTTTGGGTGAAAGAAGGGGCGGCAAATTTAAGCTTGCCCCCCCTTGGCAAATGTCCTAGATCCGGCCCTGACCTAACCTAAAAACACGCGCAATTAGTTTCGCCGAAGTTGGAAGGTGCCGAAACTGTTTAGTTTCGCCAACGAGTTGCGCGAACGCCTGCCGCGCATGCGCACTGGCCAGTAGCGCAGTTTCATGAAACGTAGTGTCGTCGTTTAGGCGCCACCGGCTGCCACACTTCGTCTCGGCGCCTAATTCATTACTGACAGGGTATCAGGCCGGAAACATTTAACAGATACAGGCTCCGAACTTAGTATCCTGCCCAGAGCATCGCTGCGATACTACAGGCCGCCTACTGCATTTACCTTGTCTGCCGCAAATAATTCTGCAATTGCGACGTACGGCACACGGCGTTGTGATGATACTGCCGGCCCTCTCATCCCAATGTTATCGTACGATACCGTCTGCGTCGGACCCGGAATCGTGTGGTTTAATAGTGATATATGTTGCGTGTGAAGTTACAAACGAAATAGCCAGCCTAGGAGTCAGTATAGGACAGTGTCTCGATGATAATGTGTTTAAAACAAGTGATAGATTTCATTAATTAAGATATTTGTATATAACGTTTCCAGACAGTTCTATAAACAATTATTTCGATAACTAAATAGAAGAATTGTAAAAACCTTTGTAAAACATAAAAACATGAAAATAAATAGCATTGTATATATGTCAGGCTTATAAACAAGTTGTGTTGACCAGCTAATTGTGTTAATTAATGTAATAGTCGAAATTTCAATATTGTCATTTTTTGTATATATTGACTGGCCTGAGATTTTGAACCTATTTTGAGATTTGCAAAGATATTTGATAGTTCAATATATGTTAGGAACATGTATGATGTACTCATTAACTAATTAATTGACATTTAACATCTCCCTTTGTTGTCAAACAAAAAGTAGCGTGATTAAAACTTAAATTATATGCGACATCCAAAATTATTGTATGTATAGTTTTCATTTTATATTGTCATTATTTTTGTGTACATGAAATGTTTTACTGTTGTGTTCGGTAATTGTAAATTAGTATATTCAATTGTTATGAACAATGCGTAATGTGATGTCATTATTGCCGATGTTATATATTTGCCTCACCGCCTTGCGTGGGGGAGTTCGAGTTTTGTCGTTTATCAAGTGCTTTGGAAGCTATGTCAGTCTGACGTCTGTGTTGTGGTGTAATGTATACGTTATCATCCCGTTTACATGGGTTCCTAAAACCGGATTTCGTAAACCGATTTCCCAATTCCGCTTTTGGATGGTCATGTAAACACTCCAAAATCGATTGTCTAAATCCGCTTCCCTAAAGCGGTTTTCCAGTTCCACAATCGAGTTTCGTGCCCATGTAAACGCAACCGTTTTTGAAGCGTTCTTGGTTTGTCAAATTGTGTTTTCTTGTTAAGAATTTTCGGCACATATGGAAAGAGTGATATTTTCTAATGTGAAATAAAAGTATAAATATTAGAGTGAACATAAATCTGTTTATTTAAATAAAGAAAAATAGCGATTGTGCTGACTAAATCAGGAACTGAATCAGCTGTTTTTCAGCCGCCATGTTAAGTGGATTAGGAAATCCGAATCAGGCTAAGCCATTTAAACACGACGGCGAAAAACGGTTTACGAAAATCGGTTTTCGTCTTCCGGAAGAGGTGTTGCATGTAAACGTAGCGTATGAACTTGTAATGTTTTGGTGGAGAAGCAGTTTGATTGCAAATTAAAGAAGTGTTAAATTGTACCTACGAGTATTTATTTCTACCACGACGCCCCAGGAGAATAATGTTGCAGCGAGCAGAACCCCCATACACCGTAATGTTGAAAAGCTAAGTATCTTGTTTGGAAGTGGTAGAATGAAATGTAATTACTTAACAATCTCTTAAAACATTACAGCGTGAAGAGTTAAATTTGGGTCTTCGTCGTCAGTGGCGTCGGCGACGTCGGCAACCGCTGACGGCCTCGCGCTTGTGGGGGCCTCGCAAAACATTGTTAAAATTTTAGCTTTTTTTTTTTTTTTCTTTCTTTCTTTTATATTTGATGTTTAACGGCGCTTTTCAACTGCTAGGTTATGTAGCGACGACCTACATGTGACTTACACTTGCTTAACCAAAGGACGAACGCAACATCCGTACCCAAGGGTGGGATTCGACTCCCGACGAGAGCGATCTCGCTCACCGTGGTATAACGCCTTAGTGCCCTCGACCATTCCTGGCCGGCAGCTATTTGGTTGTCCGATTTATTTGCGTGTGAGCGCAGCAGTGATGCAATTTTTAGTAAAATACTCGCAAAACAACTTCTGAACATTTTAGAAAACAATTTGGTAGAAGTACATACAAATCTATATCTATAAATGTGAATGTCTGTTCGGTGTACGTTTATCACGTCTGAACCACAAGACATAAAGAGCTAAAAACTTGTACAGTTACTAATGTCTACCCGGGGAAGGCTTTAGGCACGGTTTTATGTCGCGTTGAAATGGAAGCAGGCTTGACTTCGAGGGCAACTAAACACAGCACTTACACTGAAAGCACATTTATTACACGCAGCACTGACTGCCTCTCGGTCAGAGTGCTTTGCAATTTATACACAGACAGAATGTACCAGAAATTAGTAGAATAGTTCACATAAGAAACAAGTAGAATTTACAAGTGAACATAAGAATTGTTAATTACAAAGAAATATTTTTTTTTTTTTTTTTTTTTTTTTTTTTTTTTTTTTTTTTTTTGCTGGTGGTCGGGATTGAACCGGCATCCTTCATTCAGCACCGCAGTCTGTGACGCTATCCCCTGCGCCACGCCTGAAGTCGATGTACAGGGTGTCTCGCGGCAATATTAATGTGAATGTCTGTTCGGTGTATGCTTATCATTTCCAAACGACACGACGCAGAGACTTAAATATTTGTACAGTTACTAATTTATACCTGAGGAAGGTTTTAGGCACTGTTTTATAGCGTTCTGATAGATACTTAGCAATTTGAAGAATATAACGCGAAATGCGGAACAATAATTACTCTTTGAAAATTATATTTACTCTTCGAAAATGATTTTATTGGTCGCATTGTTGCTTGACGATTGATAATGATAAAAGGGTGGAGCATATTGGTATGGAAAGTTATTGGTGTATTTAAAATTCTACGTGTGGGGTTGTAATGTTACTTTTTTTTTTATCGCTGGTGTTGTCACAAGATGAAAGTTGAAAACCGGAATTGAAATTTAACTAACTGTAAGTTCTGCAATGAATATTAATTTTTGAAATTGTTATCAGTTCTCAGTAGCAATGTAATTTAAAAATTACGACAACACCAGAAAGCACCATTACATAAGAAAATAGCGGAATAAGTTACCTGGTATGCATTCATTAGTGGAAGCCGTGACACTGCAGTTGAACCTGTATGAATTGATTAATATCTTCGTCCTCGTAAACTGATGCTTGGTTTCATGACTATTAATTATTAAAGTTTTAAGACTGTGTGTAATTTTGATCACTGTGGTTATCGAAAGTTAAAGAAATTATCGGACTTCGCTTTTAACAGAATGAAGATATCCTGCAGGCATTGAATTCAATGTTTAACACAAAATGAGAGTAAATAAATTTTGCATTCTTTTGTCATCATGAGACAATAGGCAACAATGACCAAGCATCAATTTACTAATATTGCTGAAAATAAATCAATTAAATGAAAGATGGGGAGAAATAGTCATTATTTAAATGAAATAGGAATTCCAAATGAAAGTTAAAGTTTATTAAGTAAAAGGGTGCTAACCAGAGCTCACACATACATGATTATGGAGGTCGAGTAAAATACGTCCGCTCAGTACAAAGGTAGAAAAACGAAAGACGACAAGCGATTCCGTTTTCTCTCCAGATCGTTTGAAATAGTTGAAGATATAACTTGAAACAAGGATAATCAGAGATTTATTGGCAGAGAGAACGGATGCTAGCGACAAGCGTCGCAGATATAATTTTCAATAAAAAAAATATTAATGTATCGCTACATTTGCCCCCTCTGGCTTTGAGTTGGCAAATGCGCATTTCCTACTCAAAGACATCATAAATGTCTTGTTATATAATTTCTTGTTATACAATTTTTTTTTTTAAAGATTATTTAAGACTGTGTGAGCCCACTAGATATGAGATTAGAAATTACAGTTGTGTCTTTATATATATATATATATATATATATATATAATTTTTTTAACAATTTTCATTAATTTTTTTTATCTCATATTCAAATTGTACAATGTGAAGAGTCGATGGTCGGACCAACGGTGCAGCGAGCGGTCCCCAGAGCGCCCGGATTGTTGACCGGTGGGCGTGGCGGTGCGGCGGCGACGCGGTGAAAGGTGGCAGGCCGATTGATGACGGAGGAATGCGCCGCAGACTCGGCCCCAGCGTAGCGGTGGGGTGAGATGCCAGGATGAGGTGCCCTTTGATAGAGCACGGACTGCTTTTCCCGCATCGCCTCGGTGTGGTTTTACATGAAATGAAAGTTGTACATATGCCATTAAGATTTATCCCTTAACTAAAAATTACAGGTTTGATTACTGAATGAGTTTATTTCTGTTTTATTCAGTTGAGTGTTTCAGTACTATTATAGTTTTTAGCGAACGGATGTAAGTGTGAGCTTTGATTTTAATAGCAAATATCGCAACCAACTGACATGAACATATGCCCATTCTTGACATAAATTCATTAATGGAAACTAAATTATATACAAGGCATATGTTCAGTTTATGACTTTACCAAGACTTATAATTAACATATTACGTAAATAAAAAAAAATTTCTTTGGCTCACTCTGGGAGCTTTAATCGTTCATGAAATTATTTACTAAGACTTACGTACTAATTCACATATATACATATAGACATTTAAAAAAATATGTACAGGCATTGGTAACTGGATGTTACATTTTAGCGAATTTAAGTTGTTTATTTTTCTGACATAGGGTATTCTTTGTACGTATCATAGCACAGTTCTTTGATTGGGAAATGCCGTAGAGGCGGTTTTCGCTGTGTTCATTATACAAATGTTAGATACATTTGTTTATTTTGAAACCATTCACAGTGGTAGTTTGAATTTTCACACGGCGGGATCGCCATTGGTTGCGTGACGTAACAGTCAAGCGTCAACAATGAATAATTTTCTACCGCTGGCCAGCTTCAGCAGTGTTCGTTCAAATGTGGCAACGGCAACCTCGCGAGCATTGCGTACAGCACATAACTCGCCGACTTTGTGTTTTCCCGTGTGTTTTTCATCTTTCTTCCAGAGTAGAAGATTCATCCATAACAGTTCATAGTGAAGATCGTCGCAGCGCGGTGAGTACCTAATTATTTATATTAAGGTGGTTAGGTCCGCTTACTTGCTGTGCTTTCTTCATTTATTTTTAGGCTGTCATCTCAGCTGCCTTAAAGTCCATTAGCTGAGATAAGACCTACGACTTCGTATGCAAATATATACGAATAGCCATCACTTCGTATATGCACTTCGAAAGTCACTTCACTGCACGATTTTTTATCATGACTGTTTATGTCGGTATGCCGCACGTAACAAGTTTTTGCGGTTTATTTCAGACCACACTATTTAAGTGTCCACAACCATAATGCAGATATACATATAGTCAAGTACTTATCAGTCTACACGCTCACTTATCACTTTAATTTATTATGCGAGTGCTACCTTTTGTAGTCCGAGCTCACTATTGTCAATGACAAAATCACTTCACTAATTAATTAATATGTTCATGAAGGCATAGACTTCTGTCGCGCACTTTGACTATAAATGCGTCCTAGTTTTGTGAATACAAACACTGTTTGTGTGGATAGTTTTATCATTTAAAGTTTTCTGTCACTAATAACTCACAGTAGTATCACTGTCCTTTCAGTTCGTTTTATCACGTTCTACACATATCTTCTGGATTTTATACAGTTCATATTAACCTATCGTTACTTTACTATTTACAAAGGTTATATACAGTGACAAATTATTCTGAAATACTAGTCATTAACAGAGTTCATAAATTTTCAAATGACATACAAGCCACATTTTATCGTTTTTGGTTATTATTTAGTCATCATTATAGTTTTTTTAGACAATATAGTGCATTGTACAATAAGTCGCGGCCTATGTCCATGTCAGAGGTCGGTAGTGGGGTCCTTGTTTTCAGCAATATTATTCATCATAATCTTTTTATTTTTGAGCTTAAAGGTTCGTCATTAAGCATTCATATCACCACATTGGATATGTCAGATTTATTTATTTATTTTTTTATTTTTTATATATAGATTGAGAAATGGATCTTTGGAATTTTTAACATCGGATTTTGTCAGTATTAAAATGGGAGGTGAAGTCTGTCATACAACATTAGCAGTTAGCGTATAAATTTGGGATGGTTCTTTTCTTTTAAACAGGTAATGCAAATTTTGTTGACACAGGCAAGGTCAGACTCATCAGCTAATTTGGTGCATAGATTCGGGCTAAATAGCATTCAGAATAAAGATCGAGTGAGAGAGAAAAACAGCATTATAGTTAGAGAAGTCTCTCTAAAATAGTACACAACATAAATTCAGCACATCAATCCATCATTTGCAAAAATTACCATTTATATTATTATTATTATAAAATATTACGTCAAACTAAAATATTCTAAAGTCTCTCATAGCAAAGCACTCCATGCTTCTCTCTCACTTTGCTTTAAGTTTTGCATGCGGTCTGACCTGCTATTGCCTGTTCTTTCCTTTTCAGAAATGAAATGTGTAGTTTAGATTTTCTGTTTTAAATACAACGTGTCTGTAGTCTAGAAACATCATGCTACGTGTCTAATATTTTCAATCGTCGTGTTGTACGTGTGTGTTTAAAGTGTCTGAAAACAAAATAATAGTCATATAATATATATATGTGTGTGTCTCCTCCGTCATTTTGATGTTGAGTTGTCGATCTTCTTACCGTTGGCAGGAACACAATTCTCGTGCACGTCGTCAGCTGAAAAAGAAGTCTTAAACTACTGCTTATACTAAAGGTTGTTTAGTCTAAAGATTGATTTTTCAATTAGTGAACGCTTCTGACACATCAGCTTGTAATGTTGTTCAAAATATTTCATATCTGTTGCAAATGTTTTGATATGTAAATAGTAGTATTGACGCAACATCGTAATGACACTTTTATCTTAATTACTGCCAAGCTCATAAGCATCAGCATAAAGTCTTGTGTAATTTTTAAGAAATTTTTGTCCCACAATACATAACTAGAATTGTTCAATAAACTTAGATGCCTTTAAAGGTCATATGTTCCCTCTTAAATAAATTGCACAGTTGTTGACATGAGTGTTACCTGTCAGCTGATCAGCATTAATCTACAGGTTCCTAGTGGCTTATAAAACTTCATATCATTTTTACTGTCTTTGAAAATATAGCTGACTGCAAATACGTTACGTTATCATGTCTCGCAGAGCAACATTGTTTGGATTTGAGTGTGTGTGTGTGTGTGTGTGTGTGTGTGTGTGTGTGTGTGCGTGCGTGCGTGCGTGCGTGTGTGTGTGTGTGTGTGTGTGTGTGTATGTGTGGCTCTTATTAGGAGCCGTTGGGCAAACAAAACATTAATATATCCTTATCACTACATTTCTTTCATAAAAAAGTCTCCTACTTCAGATCCATCGTACTAAAATAAATCATTTGCTCCATATATTCATTTTCATCATCATAAATATTCTCTTATACTTATACTAATAATTAATACCCATAGTAAGTGTTTTATGTTGTATTAAACATAACAGTGGTTCGATAAATCTGTGTTATTTGCTAAGTGTTTGACATGAGAACAGTTACACCGTCTGTTAATATTTGTTGTCCATTACGTAACATTGTAAGAGAAAAAAATATTTTGTTCAGCTTATTCTCCTTGGATCTGTGAATGTTTTACTTATTCACTAGGAACTAGGTGTCATATTTATCATTTTTGTTTCTCTTGCTTCAGTGATCAGCTTAAAATCTAAGCATAGAACTTTTTCAAATGCTTGTGTGGATATAAACCTCTCACTCTTCCCGAGTGTACTGTACATAATAAATAACTTCCCTCGTGCGGAATTTGAACAATTCTGAAGGGTCCAGAAAATAGATGTTGCCACTTTTTATTACGTTTTATGATAGCTGATGGTTTAGGATGATTTCGCAGAAGTACTAGGTCTCCGATATTAAATGTTTGTGTTCTTTTCAGCTGCTTATCATAGTAGGCTTTTCTTTTTATAGCTGCATCAGTTAGGGCTACTAATATTTGTCTTACCTTTTCTTCCAGTGATACGTCACCTCGGGGAAATTTTGGTATCGGTTTTACCCATTCGTTTGTCTCTTTGGTTTGTAAAACTAAATCGGTGGGTGTATAGGGTGTAGAATACAAAGGTAGGTTGTTAACCACTTGCTCAAATAGACCAATATATTCAACCCAGGATGTTTGTTTGTTGGAAGCATATGTTCTGATGAAGCGATTTAATTCACGGAACATGCGTTCCATTGGATTGGCAGAAGGATTGTAACGTGAAATGAGAATGTGATTCAGGTAATTTTTATGAATGAAATCTTTCCATGCGTGACATGTGAAAGTTTTTGCATTGTCGGACAGAATTGTCGTCGGCTTCCCGACAAAAGGGAAATAGTCGCGCTCCAGGCGCCGAATCACTGCTTTTGCGGTAGTAATTTTTAAGGCGTATAACTTCACAAATTTTGAAAACACATCATAGATGCCAAGAATGTGTTTGACGCCTCCGCGTCCAATCGGAAGAGGTCCTGCAGTATAAATTGAAACTAATTGAACAGGTTTATATGGCAAGATAGTATGAAGCGGCATCTTGTTTGATTGATTGTTAGGCTTGCATTTCTGACAGATTAAACAGGATTTCAATGTGTAATGGATTTTTCGTGACATATTCGGAAAATAACAGTATTGCTTAAGCTTACGGAGACACTTTAGTGCGCCAAAGTGTCCCCAAACTCTATGACTGTGCCAAATTAGAGATTTTTCATATGTAGCAGGTATGCAAACACACCAGAGTTGCGATTGTACATGTCTACGAAAGAAAAGTACTCCTTTGTAGACTTTGTAGTGTTGATTTAGATGTGCATCTGACTTGTCTGTAATTTGTGTGATAATTTTCCTCCACCTGTCATCTGCTTGCTGTAATACCTGCATGTTTTTGCACATATCTAAATAATATGTTCTAAATTCCATGTCCTTCATGAGCATTATCTTAAACTCTGTGTTTGACTCAAGGTAGTCTTCAAATTCTGGTAAACCCTGGGGAAGTCTGGAAAGTGCATCAGCTATGACATTATCTGATCCTTTAATGTGTTCAATTTCAAAATCGTATTCTTGTAGTATCATGGCCCATCTGGCTAACCTATTGTGTAATAGTCTGCATGACATCAAAAAGCTAAGTGCCTGATGATCACAGAAGACTCTTGTATGTTTACCAAAGATAAAATGATGAAACTTTTTGAATGCCCAAACAATTGCAAGAAGTTCTAACTCTGTGGTTGAATATCGACGTTCGCACTCAGTGAGCGTGCGATTAGCAAAACTTATGACTTTTAGGGACTGTGGATCCAGATTATTTGAAATTTGGAACAGACACGCCCCAACCCCAAAATTTGACGAGTCCGTAACAATACAGAAATCCTGTGACATGTCAGGGTGGTTTAATATGTCTGAGTTAACAAGGGCTTGTTTAATTTTGTCAAAGTCTTGCTGACACTGTTCTGTTCAATTCCAAGGGTTGTTTTTTCGAAGAAGTGAAAGAACAGCAGTACTATTGAGTAGTTGTTGTGGCACAAAGCGCCGAAAAAATGAACATAAACCGTAGAAGGCTTTTAATTGCTTCCTATTGCGAGGTGCAGGAAAATTTTGAATTGCTTTAATTTTTTCAGGGTCAGGAACAATGCCCGTGGGTGAGATAATGTGCCCAAGAAATTTGATTTCAGTTTTAACAAACTTAGACTTTTTCAAGTTGACAGTTACTCCAGATGACAGAAATTTATCTAACACTCTTTCAAGTAGGGTGACATGTTCTTCCCATGTAGAAGTAGCAACAAGTATGTCATCAACGTAAACTGTAATATTATCTAGTAATTCCGGACCAAGTACTGTATCAAGTGCTGTGATAAAGACACCAGAGCTCACATTTAGACCAAAAGGCAGTACCTTAAATTGGTACAATCGTCCTGAGAAAATGAAAGCAGTATATTTACGAGACTCTTCTGTTATAGGAACCTGCCAATATGATGCTCCAAGATCAAAACTTGATAGATATTTGACTCCATAGAACTTCTGAAGCTGTTCTTCTAAGTTTTCTGGCCTAGTTCTAACTGGAATGATAATCTTATTGATTTGACCTGCATCAAGCACAAGACGAACAGACCCATCTGATTTAAAAATTGCAAGAAGAGGACTGGAATATTGTGACATTGAAGGTTCTATTATGTTCCATCTAAGCATACGGTTAATTTCTGCTTTGACAGCTGGTTGTTTTGCCCAAGGTATAGAATATGTTTGCCTACAGAATGCTTCATGAGGCTTAACTTGCATGTTATACTGATATGTCCTAATTACACCTGGCCTTTTGTCAAATACTCGTATGTACTTGTGTAGCAAGTGGAGAAGTTGTTGTCTCTGACTATCTGTAGCATTAGTGGATTCGTTAACCTTTTGAACTATAGATTCAAGAGATTCATTTTCAGATTCCTGAATACCAGTATAATTTTCAAATTGCATTTGATTAACAGTGACTTGCTTCAACCTAACAGAGTTACAAGATTTTCTTGGTGTCACTTCCTTCTTAGTCAGATTCAAAATACAGACACAGTGGTTTACTGTCAAATAACATTTACCTTCCTTAAAATCTAATTTTGCTTCTCGACTTTGAAGATATTCTAAACCAAGTATACAGTCTTCTATGACAGCATCTACTACAAGGAATGAACAAGTATCAATTTCATCACAGATTTGTAGTTGAACAAGTGTTTGTAACTTAACTGGCTTAGATTTTGCACCTACTGCACCAATGATTTTGCAGTTCTGTACAGGAAAGGTAGGTAACCTCTGAATGTTGTTTATGCGTTTAAATAGACTGTAAGACAATACATTAACAGCTGCTCCAGTGTCAACTAAAATCGATGTAGGTATGTCTCCTACTGTTATTAAGCTGTGTGCTTGATAGACAACTATAGGTACTTTGTTTTGTTGTGTTTGTTCCAGGAGTAGCTCTTCCCTGATATCGATTCCTTTATTGTAACGCAGCATATTTACTGTGAGAATTGTGCCCTCACTGCCTCTGTCGCTCAATGTCGGAGGGCCAGACACGAGCCGATTTAGTTTGACTTCTGCGTCCCGTTAGAATGTCTTTGAGGTTTATTTAAAGTCTCTGTCACGTCAGTTATAGTCACGGTCGATTCATTTTGTGTCCAGTTTGTTTGATCTGTACTGTCAGTCGTCATCGTTACTACTGGTATTTGATTGACGTTTGGTTGTTGTGCAGGAGTAGTAGAAAAGTTCGGAATTTGTTGATTACCGTTATTGTTAGGAAAAAAATTTCTGTTTCTGTTATTATTATTGTAGTAGTTTCCATTACGCCAGAGCGGTTGTGTGTTACCATTATATTGGTTAGGGAAAGTAGCTGCATTGTTATTGAAATTATTATTATTGTGATTGAAGTAGCCCGGATTAAATCTGTTGTCACGACGGCGTCGGTAATACTGACCGCCGTTAGGTACGTTTCGTACTGCGTTTCCACTGTTTACTCCACTAGTCACTTGTTGCATTTGCGGCTGTCCGGTATTGCTAATAAATGACTGTTGCGGTAACATCTGTGGAGGGCGTGACATGTTTTGATTATTAGGCTGCGGCTGGCTGACATGAATCAGCTGATTACTAGGATAGTTGAAGTAATTATTTGCGTTACCGTACCTGTAACTATTATTTCTTGCTCGGTCATCTTCAAAGATTGAATCTAGTGTCTCCACCTCAGTGAGAAAAGTTTCTAAGTTTTGTGTTGAAACGTGTGCTAGTTGCAACCGCAACCGTGTAGGCAATTTGTTTATTAATACGCGTAGTACTTCCCTGTGCGGGAGGGGGTCATCAAAGAATTTAGCTTTGTTTACGTACTTCTCGAAATATCTCCGCAGACTCCCGTTTCGTTCATTGAAAGGTTGCGGATTATAAACTTCATTTCGAAACCTTTCTTGCACAGCAGGCGACCAAAAGGTGGCTAAAAATGCCCGTTCGAACTCACCATAAGTTTCACAACTCTGTAGGGCTTCTGCAGCCCAGATTCCCGCTTCACCTTGATGTATCCGACAACAAATCTTATCTTTCTTTTTTTGGACCACGATTCAGGTAATAAACCTCTAAAAGATTGCAGGAAAATGACTGGGTGCACAGTACGGTTCTCATTAATAAAGATTTGAAATTGGTGGTGCTTTATCATACTTTCGTCAAGTTCTTCGGCAGTAGCATGATTTCGTGGTGAATAAGAGGGGGGTATGTTTGATTTCATTTCCCTACCTAGTCGATCAAGGTCATTAGAGGTCGTCAAGCAAAAGTCAGTCTGCGTCCTGTCTGACGTCAAATTGTTAGATGTACCCGGATTATATGGAGAGCTTGGAATATTTGTTGCAATTCTGGGAGATTTCCAATCATGGAACACATTTGTCACAGGTTCATTTGGCCTAGATTGTGTCATCTGTGTATTTAAAATTGATTTCACGTCTGTAAGATCTTTTTGTAAAGTTTTAACAGTATTTCCATGTTTTTCATACACTTTAGTTGCTACGTCTTGAATTACAGTGGTTAATTCTGCGTCTATCTTTTCATTCAACTTCGCTTCTGCATTCGATAAGAATTGTTGTACCCTATCATGATTTTCTTTGACTATGTTTTCTGCCTGACTCATAATTCTCGTAACAGTTGTTTCCAAGATTTCTTGTTGAATTTTAAGCTGTGTAAGATTCTGTGTGAGACTGTCGATAGCTGTTGGTAATGTTTTAACGGTTTCTTTACAATTAGTTACATCATCGACTACAGAAGAGATTTTTGCATCTACTGTGTCCATGATTTGATCCACTACTTTGTTTTGTACTTCAGAAAACTTACCATTGATAGCCTGTTCGACTTTGAGTATCTGTGCGTCTATCTGTTTGTTTACTTCCTCAGAAATAATTGAGGGTAAATTTTGTTGTACTGATTCTAGATTTTTAAATCTCGACTCAATTTCATCCCGAGTTATCATTTGAGCCGCGATATGATTTTGCTGTTCCTCTACTCTGTCCAATTGTTGCTTGGTGGAATTTTGCAACTGCTCTAAATCATGTTTCGTGTTGGCCTGCAAATGATTAATTTGATCGGTCAAGCCTGAAATCTGATTGTTTGTAGCATGTGTAGATGTTTGTAAATTGTTAATTTGTTGCGACATGTTCGCATGTATAGCATTCGTAGATGCTTGCAAATTGTTAATTTGTTGCGACATGTTCGCAAATAATATCTCAAATCGTTTTAACCAATCTTCTTGCGTATTTTCAGATTGGTGTACTGTCTGTGTGGGAAAATCTGTTACGTGTGATGTGGTTGCAAGATTTTCCTCCACTATGCGTGGAATCATTTCAATTGATCTCGCAGCCACATTATTTTCAACATTTTGCGCGGGCTGTGAAACATTAGTGTTTTGTTCTGATTCCATTGTAGTAATTTGTCTACGGGTTTTAACCATACTAATAAATTATCAAAAATTTGGAATAGTGTGGGGGACCTATACACTTCACACGCAAAAAAATTTCTTTTATCAGCACTGTTGAGAAACAATTAAATCACTATTAATATTCGTCACACGCATGCGAGATGCTTCGAGTGAGAGACAAGCGAGGATCGCTTTGTTATATCGATTTAGCAGCCATGTTGGCCATTTTTCCAACTTGTGATTTAAAATAAATATCTCACTACAAAAGAAATTTTGAAAATAGATTTTTGCTAATAGAATGAGGTACTGAATGTGAAATTGCGTACTTGCAAAGACTAAGAGGAAGTAGAAAGCACCAAATAAGCGAAATAATCAGTCTGTCCTTACCTGTGTTACAATTTTCATTGCTGGCTGCTGTTGAATTTCTCGTGATCGGGTGTGGCTCCAAATTTTTATTTTATTATTCTCCGGGTAGTAATTATGATTTTCACGTCACAATCGGTCAGCAGTTGTTCATGAAAAATAAACACATTATGCAGATTAGATGTCATACATTGGTGAATGATTACAAATATAAAAAAATTTCAAACAATGGTATAATTAATTCACATAAAATTACAATTTTTTTTTAGAACGAATCGAAGTCCTGTCACGGTCGCCAATTCTTATGTAATGTTACTTTTTTTTTTTTTTTTTTTTTTTTTTTTTTTTTTTTTTTCCGCTGGTGTTGTCACAAGATGAAAGTTGAAAACCGGAATTGAAATTTAACTAACTGTAAGATCTGCAATGAATATTAATTTTTGAAATTGTTATCAGTTCTCAGTAGCAATGTAATTTAAAAATTACGACAACACCAGAAAGCACCATTACATAAGAAAATAGCGGAATAAGTTACCTGGTATGCATTCATTGGTGGAAGCCGTGAGACTGCAGTTGAACCTGTATGAATTGATTAATATCTTCGTTCTCGTAAACTGATGCTTGGTTTCATGACTATTAATTATTAAAGTTTTAAGACTGTGTGTAATTTTGATCACTGTGGTTATCGAAAGTTAAAGAAATTATCGGACTTCGCTTTTAACAAAATGAAGATATCCTGCAGGCATTGAATTCAATGTTTAACACAAAATGAGAGTAAATAAATTTTGCATTCTTTTGTCATCATGAGACAATAGGCAACATTGACCAAGCATCAATTTACTAATATTGCTGAAAATAAATCAATTAAATAAAATATGGGGAGAAATAGTCATTATTTAAATGAAATAGGAATTCCAAATGAAAGTTAAAGTTTATTAAGTAAAAGGGTGCTAACCAGAGTTCACACTTACATGATTATGGAGGTCGAGTAAAATACGTCCGCTCAGTACAAAGGTAGAAAAACGAAAGACGACAAGCGATTCCGTTTTCTCTCCAGATCGTTTGAAATAGTTGAAGGTATAACTTGAAACAAGGATAATCAGAGATTTATTGGCAGAGAGAAAGGATGCTAGCGACAAGCGTCGCAGATATAATTTTCAATAAAAAAAAATATTAATGTATCGCTACAGGGTGTGTGTGTGTGTGTGTGTGTGCGTGTGTGTTAATATTTCGCTCTGCAGCGTAAACTACAGAACGCAAACGAATGGTCTGCCTATAGTTGTTGTCCGAAGTCTCCCGTTATACACCATAGCAGTTCCATGCCGATAGCTATAAGGGGGTGGAAGATATAGTGGTTGAAAGTCGTCAAATTATAAATAAAATCGGACTGAAGGCCATCGATGACGTTTGCGACTCTATAGCAAGGAGGTTACATACAGCGAAACGTGATGCCACAGACTATATCTTTGGTCTATGCGTGCTACAATGCCTTCAGCTGTTTCTCTGTAAGGATAACCATACGAATAAGGAAATATAAGAATAAGTAAATGAAGCAGTAAAAAAGAAATTTATTTTAATACATCTCCTTAATAAAATAGATTTGACGTTTCGCGCATTGTCTGTCATAATCAACCTACACGCGAGCGGAGCCGCGGGTTTAAGCTAGTGTTTATATAACAATCATAATCAAGCTCACAGTTACAGTCAGTACAGCTTCGGCCGAGAGAAGCTTCTCAAAGTTAAAACTGATTAAGACTTACTTAAAAAGCGCAATGAGCCAAGAAAGACTATCTCCATTGTCAGTACTATCAACTGAAGCCGAAATAGCGGCTAGTATTAATTAAGATGTGATCTAAAAAAAAAAAAATTAAAAAAAAATCAGTCAGACGAAAAGTCGAAAATTTCCTCTATTTTAATTTGTTTCTTTATTGTAAATTTTGTCATCGCAATAATACTTGTATATCTATATCTATAAATGTGAATGTCTGTTCGGTGTACGTTTATCACGTCTGAACCACAAGACATAAAGAGCTAAAAAATTGTACAATTACTAATGTCTAGCCAGGAAAGGCTTTAGGCACGGTTTTATGGCGATCGGACAGCTATTTATCTATATCTATAAATGTGAATGTCTGTTCGGTGTAGGTTTATCATGTCTGATCCACAAGACATACAGAGCTAAAAATTTGTACAGTTACTAACAACTACCTGGGGAAGGCTTTAGACACGGTTTTTTGGCGATCGGATAGCTATATATATATATATATATATATATATATATATATATATATATATATATATATATATTAATGTGAATGTCTGTTCAGTGTAAGCTTATCACGTCCGGACGACAAGATGCAGAGACTTGAATATTTGCACAGTTACTAATTTATACCTGAGGAAGGTTTTAGGTATGGTTTTAAAGCGATCTGATAGATATTTAGTAATTTGAAGAATATAACGCAAAATGCAGAACAATAATTACCCTTGAAAATATTTTTTGAAAATGGTTTTATTGGTTGCATCATTGCTTGAGGGCTGATAATGATAAAAGAGTCGAGTATATTGGGATGGAAAGTTATCGGTGTATATAAAATTCTACGTGTGTCTGTCTTAATATTTCTCTCTGCAGCGAAAACTGCAGAACGCAAACGAATGGTCTGTGTGTAATTGTTGTCCGAAGTCTCCCGTTGTACACCATAGCAGTTCCATGCCGATAGCTATAAGGAGGTGGAAGATATGGTGGTGCCGATAGCTATAAAGGGGTGGAAGATATGGTGGTTGAAAGTCGTCAAATAATTAAAAGAAATTCGGACTGAAGGCAAGCGATGACGTTTGCGACTCTATAGCAAAGAGGTTACATACAGCGGACGTGATGCCACAGACCATATCTTTTGTCTACACGTGCTACATCTTCTTCAGCTCTTTCTCTGTAAGGATAAGCATACAAAAAGGAAATATAAGAATAAATAAAACAGTAAAAAAGAAATTTATTTTAATACAACTCTTTAAAAAAAATCGATTTGACATTTCGCGCATTACATCAAGTGATCGATCTGAGATATTATTACAATCATTATTGTTGAATTTCGTGATTGGATTCTTCGAAACGAGTGCATTTTTACGTGTGATGTGATCTACCAACATGCGAGCGGAGCCGCGGGTTTAAGCTGGTTATAAAATTTTAGTGTAATGATCATTGATGTATAATTCAGCTCATTTTATTTAACATTTTCTGCCTTACTGGAAAAAATGCAAAGGGCCTCGCAGAAACGAGTTCGCTGACGGCCAGTTTTCGTCTAGCGCCGCCACTGTTCGCCGTTAGTTGGTGTGCGATTTTACTGTGGCGGACGTGGCTGAAGCAATTATAGGTGGCCAGTTTCATGCTCATTGACGTCTTCTGCCAGACGTAGCAAACGGCCGTCTAGCAGTCAATATAACCGGACTTACTGTCGCTGGGTAATGCCAGAACCTATAATGTCAAGTTCATAAACGTTGCAGACGAACAGTACCTCTCCCTGCTGCACGAGTTCCCTGCATTAACAAGACCGCCATAATACTGTCTACCACATAAAAACCACGGAAGGGCCACCTGTTATCTTGCCGGCCTATAAGATTAGCTCCAGGACGTCTTGCTATTGCTAAAGCGGAATTAGAAACGATGTTGCGGGATGGCATCTTCTGACCTTCCAGCAGTCCATGGGCGTCCGTGTGGAGATTATAGAGCACTTCATTGCAGTGGCGGCTCGTACAAAATTTGACCAGTGTGCTACAATATTACAAAAACAAACAGGAAACAAAATATACTAAAATTAAAAGTCAACCTTTGTTCAAATGTTTGTTAAGCTTATGGGACTTAACTACGGGGTCATCAGTCTCTAAACTTACAAACTACTTACGAACTAGGAAGGCACAAATATCCATGCCTGAGGGGGGGTTCGAACCCCCGACCGTAGTGGCCGTGCTGACCGTGACTGGAGCGCCTCAGTCACCTCGGCCACCGCGGCCGGCTCAACCTTTGTATGATTGCTTTTAATTAAATATCAATTAATATTGTATTGACAGTAAGATCTTTAGTGGAATCTATAACAGCGTTGCCAACTGTATGAATTCACTGCAGGTAGTAAATATAACGTTTAAAAATATTAATTTTATTTACAGAAATTAAACACTTAGACTCAGCGGTATCTGAATACGAGCCTCACACAGGTAGGTTTGAGAGACACCGCGCAAGACGCCTGAGCCAGCGCGCTATTTGACTCTGTATGCCGCAATATTCGTCATATACTATTCTTCCGCAGCCGTTACACGCAGCGCTAAGAGAAATATTGATCTGGTGCTGCAGTCGGTCTCAGCACACACGAGTCGCCAGGCCTCACGTCACGTCTGCGCATACGCACTAGCGAACAGACGACTGCGCCGCCTCTCTGCGCACGTACCAGCGCGGCTGAATCCCACTTCAGCACACGGAGCTGGTTTCCAGCTATCGCGGCGAGAGCGCTCCAAAATGCGTTTTCATCCATATTAATAGCATTCTAATAAGCATTGGAAGGGAATTGGCATAATTTTATTGTGATATCTGGCTCATATTCCAAGAGAAAGGATATAATCTTACAGCGATTTCTCGCTTTACATTCGAAGAGAAATGGCATAATTTTAGTAGTATATTTACAGTGTGCTGCAGCACATTAGCATATTATCACCAGCCGAACTGTGCCGGATCGCTACAACGTACCATTGTTGCGAGATTATAACCACGCGCTGCACGGAGCTACTATATTCATTGTTACTGACTGCGCAAATGCTTACACTCAGATCATCGTCGCAACAGAGGACATTCGGAAAACTGCAATCATTACGTCGTTTAGGTTGTATGAAAGCAAATTTACGACATTCGGCCTACGTAATGCCGCTCAAACCTGGCAAAGATTTATCGACTCTGTTTTGCGCGGTTTGACCTTCTGTTTTGCTTATTTACACGACGTGTTGGTGTACTCAACATCCGAGAATCAACACCGTCAACATCTGACAGAAGTTTTTGAACATTTCGAGAAATATGGTGTGGTACTAAACACAGTTAAGCGTATATTTGGAAAACCTGTGGTTGAATTTCTAAGCCTATGAATATCGTCAAAAGGCTCATTACCACTCACTGAGAAAGTTGAAGCCATATTACAGATACCCAAGCCATCTAATATATAAAGCAGATTGTCCGAATGTTTGTACGTGTTGCATTCAAATCTACAGTTTTGTTCCAATCTTTATGAAATTTGTACACATAAGCTTCAATCCATGAGGACGGTCGCCGTAAGTGTAAGAATCACATACGATATAGTGTTCACGAGATATGACGTCATAAACAATAAGATGCGCGAAAAAATGTTGCATTTTGCGACAATGCTGCTCATTTTCTCCAAAACCATTGGACCGATTTCAACCAAATTTGGTACACACATTCCTTACCGTCAGGTGATAATTTCTGCATGGTTAATAAACACATACGGCACATGGTTCAAAAGTTATTACGTCATAACCAATAGAAATCGCAAAAAAATGCCATACAATGCGGCGAGAATTTATAAATACGCTATATGAGTATGAGAGTACTTAGCGACTTGCAACAAACTTTAACCATAATTTCAAACCATTATTAAACTTTTTCTCACTGGCAACCATAGCAAAATGATGAAAGGAAAAAAGTTTCTCGCTTACTACTTTTCCGCTGTTTATGGAATAAAACTACGGCTCTTGGTATGACGTTACAATTTATAATTTGAACACTACAAATTGTAGCGACAGGAAATTTTACAGACAGTATACACACGTATAGTTGAGTTTACCTTCTAAATTGTATCACAGTACGACACGTATTTCATGAGGTATGAGCAGGCAAACAGTAACGTTCCGCTGTTCATGGACTAATACTACAGCATTCGGTAAGACGTTATAATTTATAATTTCTACACAACAAATAGTAGCCACATGACATTTTATAGACAGTATACTCGCATATACAGTGCCTGCTGCTGTCGCTACTGCATCGTACAGAGCCTAAGTGTCAAATTTTGTTGACAGTTAATTTCTTAATTTTCGTTTAGTGCTTCTGTTTTTAAGTTTTCTTGTCACCTACTTGAAAGTTTTCGTTTGTGTTACTGTTTTAAGAGTACATTCTCTCGTATGTTGATAAATACCGTTGTTTGTGCGTGTTTGTCAGTCTCCTGCGGCTTTTCTTTGGCTTGGGAGCTTCTCTATTTCGTGTAGATCTTTTACGTTAGAGCAGTGATTTCCGCGTATATTTTGATTTCAGTCCAGAAAAGGTTCTTGCTAATTTCTATTGTTTACAACAAGAAGTTTCTAGTAACCACTGTTTAGTCAGCTATTAGTCACCTGTAGTGAATTATCTGTCTTGTTACATGTCGATTACTTAATCTTTACAATAAATTGTTGATTTGTTAGAATGGATAGGATGTGTGACTGCTGCGTACGGACGCAGGAGGGGCTGGCCGCCGTTCGCGAACAGCTGAGCGTGCTGATGGCCACGATCAGCCGCCTTCAGGTTGCTGCCTCGGACTGTAGCGTCAGTGGGGAGTTCGTGCGTCGCATGGGGCACCTCAGGTGTCACATGCTTCACCCACGGTCCCTGCTGTCGAGACATCTTTGCGTGTACCGGACCCGGTTGGGCCGCCCTCTCCCCCAGGGGAATGGCGGGTTCAACGGCGTTCGCGTCGCTCGAGGCGGAGGCTCAAAGGGGAGGCTGGCCGTGCGGCATCGCCCGCTCTGCCTGTGAGTGAGCTTGTGGCCGCTCCTTCAGCAAGGTCCGAGCAGGCACACGGGGAGGGAGGAGTTTATTAGTGATCGGGAGCTCCAATGTTAGGCGGGTGATGGAGCCCCTTAGGGAGTTAGCGGAAAGGGCGGGGAAGAAGGCCAGTGTGCACTCTGTTTGCTTGCCGGGGGGGGGGGGGGGGTGGTCTCATCCGAGATGTGGAGGAGGCCCTTCCGGCGGCGATAGAGAGCACTGGGTGCACCCGACTGCAAATTGTTGCTCATGTCGGCACCAATGACTCCTGCCGGCTGGGTTCAGAGGTCATCCTCAGTTCATACAGGCGGTTGGCGGAGTTGGTGAAGACAGAAAGCCTCGCTCGCGGGGTGTAATCTGAGCTAACTATTTGTAGTGTCGTTCCTAGAACCGATCGCGGTCCTCTGATTTGGAGCCGAGTGGAAGGCTTAAACCAGAGGCTCAGACGATTCTTCGAAGATCTGGGCTGCAGATTTCTCGACCTCCGCTATCGGATGGAGAAATGTAGGGTTCCACACGCAGGAAGCGGCTACAAGGGTAGCGGAGTACGTGTGGAGTGCACATGGGTTTTTTTTAGGTTAGAGAATTCCCTCCCTAGGCCCGACAAGTTGCTTCCTGAGCCGCGACAACGTAGCAGTATGCAGGACACAACAGGGAAGGAATTGATCAATTTAGTAGTATTTAACTGCAGGAGCATCTATAGAAACATCCCAGAATTGCTGTCAATAATAAACGATCACAACGCCCACATAGTACTAGGGACGGAAAGTTCGCTGAAACCAGATATAAACAGTAATGAGATTCTAAACTCAGACTGGAATGTTTACCGCAGAGATAGGCTGGACAGTGAAGGGGAGTCGTGTTTATAGCGATAAAAAGTGCACTAGTATCGAAGGAAATAGACGGAGATCCGAAGTGTGAAATAATTTGGGTGAAGGTCACGGTTAAAGCAGGCTCAAACATGGTAATCGGATGCTTCTATAGGCCTCCTGCCTCAGCAGCTGTTGTGGCAGAACACCTGAAGGGAAATTTGGATGATATTTCGAGTAGATTTCCCAATCATGCTATAGTTTTGGGAGGAGATTTTAATTTACCTGATATAGATTGGGAGACACAAACGTTTATTACAGATGGCAGGGACATAGAATCCAGTGAAATTGTTTTGAGTGCATTATCTGAAAACTACCTACCAACTCGTGGTGACAACATATTAGACCTTCTGGTGACAAACAGACCCGAACTATTCGGAACAGTTAATGCGGAACAGGGAATCAGCGATCATAAAGCGGTTACAGCATCTGTAATTTCAGCCGTAAATAGAAATATTAAAAAATGTAGGAAGATTTTTCTGTTCGGAAAAAGTGACAAAAAAGGGATTTCAGAGTACTTGACGGCTCAGCTCAGAAGTTTTATCTTAAGTACAGATGGTGTTGAGAAACAGTGGTCTAAGTTCAAAGCCATCGTACAATATGCATTAGATGAGTATGTACCTGGTAAGGTCGTAAGAGATGGAAAGGAACCACCGTGGTACAACAACCGAATTAGAAAGCTGCTACGGAAGCAAAGGGAACTTCACTACAAACATAAATGTAGCCAAAGCCTTGTAGACAAACAAAAATTACACGAAGCGAAATGTAGCGTGAGGGGGGTTATGCGACAGGCGTTCAACGAATTCGAAAGTAGAGTTCTTTGTACTGACTTGGCTGAAAATCCTAAGAAATTTTGGTCTTATGTCAAAGCGATAGGTGGATCAAAACAGTGTCCAGACACTCTGTGACGTAAATGGCATTGAAACAGAGGATGACACTCTAAAGGCAGAATTACTAAATGTATTTTTCCAAAGCTGTTTCACAGAGGAAGATCGCACTGTAGTTCCTTCCCTAGATTGCCGCACAGATTACAAAATGGCAGATATCGAAATAACTGACAGAGGGATAGAAAAACAATTAAAATCGCTCAAAAGAGGAAAGGCCACAGGGCCTGATGGGATACCAGTTCGTTTTTACACAGAGTACGCGAAGGAACTGCCCCCCCCCCCCCCTTTCTCGCAGTGGTGTATCGTAGGTCTCTAGAATAGCATAGCGTTCCGAAAGATTGGAAAATGGCTCAGGTCAAACCCGTTTTCAAGAAGGGTCCTCGAACAGATGTGCAGAACTATATGCCTATATCTCTAACGTCAGTCAGTTGTAGAATTTTGGAACATGTATTATGTTCGAATATAATGGCATTTCTCGAGACTCTGCCCTGTAGGAATCAGTATGGGTTTCGAAAAAGGCGTTCGTGTGAAACCCAGCTCGCGCTATTCGTCAAGGAGACTCAGAGGGCCATAGACACGGGTTCTCAGGTAGATGCTGTGTTTCTCGACTTCCGCAAGGTGTTTGATACAGTTCCCCACAAACGTTTAATGAACAAAGTAAGAGCATATGGTCTATCAGACCAATTGTGTGATTGGATAGAGGAACTCCTAGATAATGGCAGGAAATGGCAATTAAATCTCAATGCTGCGAATACACAGAAAGAAAGATACTTTATCATTTAGCTACACTATAGCAGGGCAGCAACTGGAAGCAGTTAATTCCATAAAGTATCTGGGAGTAGTCATTAGGAGGGATTTAAAATGGAACGACCATTTAAAATCAATCGTCGGTAAAGCAGATTCCAGATTTAGATTCATTGGAAGAATACTAAGGAAATGCAGTCCGAAAACAAAAGAAGTAGGTTACAGTACACTTGTTCGCCCACAGCTTGAATACTGCTCACCGATGTGGGATCCGTACCAGGTGGGATTGATAGAGGAGGTAGAGAAGATCCAACTGAGAGCAGCGCGCTTCGTTACAGGATCATTTGGTAATCATGAAAGCGTTACGGAGATGATCGATAAACTCCAGTGGAAGACTCTGCAGGAGACATGCTCTGTCGCTCGGTACGGGCTTTTGTCGAAGTTCCGAGAACATACCTTTACCGAGGAGACTAGCAGTATATTGCTCCCTCCTACGTATATCTCGCGAAGAGACCGTGAGGATAAAATCAGAGAGATTAGAGCCCACACAGAGGCATACCGACAATCCTTCTTTCCGCGAACAATACGTGACTGGAATAGGAGGGAAAATCGATAGTGGTACTCAAGGTACCCTCCGCCACACACCGTCAGGTGGCTTGCGGAGTATGGTTGTAAATGTAGATATCGTTGAGATTAGCTTCTAAATTGTATTACAGTACGACATGTAGGTCATCAGATATGAGCACATAAACAGTAACTTTCATGGAAAACCGCCCCATCACGCACCAAGTTTTAATCTATTACTTCTTTACTAATAACTGTATTCCCAAGAGATTGTACATACATGCAACCCTTATACAAATGAATATATACTTGAAAAATGGCAGGAATAAATAAATAAATTCCGGGCAACGCAGGGTTTTCAGATAGTCTACAATAAAAGAGCTATGTAGATACTTAGAAATGCTGAATATTTTTCACCGATATTTACCACACAATGCAGAGCAACAGGCCCCGTTGAATGCAACACTGGCAGGTCCCAAGATTAAGAGAAGTTCTCCCGTGCAGTGGACGGAAGAGATAGCGGTAGCTTTTGAAGCAACCAAAAAGAGTCTTGCACAGCAACACTCCTAGCACACCCCAAGTTTGAAGCTCGGTTAGCATTGGTTGTGGACGCTAGTCAGCTAGCCGTTGGTGCAGCACTTCAACAATGAGTGGACAACGCCTGGCAGCCTCAGGCTTATTTTTCGCGCAAATTGTCACCATCCCAGCAGCGGTGCAGCACATATGATCGGGAACTTTTAGCCATTTTACATCTACGTCTACATACATACTCCGCAATCCACCATAAGGTGCGTGGCGGAGGGTACGCTGTACCACTACTAGGCATTTCCTTTCCTATTCCACTCCCAAATAGAACGAAGAAAAAAAGAATGCCTATATGCCTCCGTACGAGCCCTAATTTCTCTTATCTTGTCTTTGTGACCACTACGCGAAATGTAAGTAGGCGGCAGCCAGATCAGCTTCAAATTCGGGGCGGCCGCGGTGGCCGAGGGGACTGAGGCGCTCCAGTCACGGTCTGCACGGCCACTACGGTCAGGGGTTCGAATCCCCCTCGGGCATGGATATTTGTGCCGTCCTTAGGATAAGCTAGTTGTTAAGTAGTTTGTAAGTTTACGGACTGATGACCCCGTAGTTAAGTCCCATAAGCTATACAAACATTTGAACATTTCAAATTCGGGCCTTTTAAATTTCCTCAACAGAATTTCACGAAAAGAACGTCGTCTTTCCTCCAACGATCCCCAATTGAGTTGCCGGAGCATTTCCGTGACACTCGCGCATTCGTCGAACCTACCAGTAACAAACCTAGCTGCTCGCCTCTGAACTGCTTCTACGTCTTCCTTTAAACTGATCTGCTGCGGGTCCCAAACACTTGAGCAATGCTCAAGCATTGGTCGTACAAACGTTTTATACGCGGTCTCCTTTACAGATGAGATACATCTTCCCAAAATTCTCCCAATAAACCGAAGTCGGCTGTCCGCCTTACTCACAACTGTCCTTACATGTTCGTTCCATTTCATATCGCTCTGCAATGTTACGCCTAGATATTTGAACGACGCGACAACATCAAGAAGCTCACTACTAATGCTGTATTCGAACATTATGAGATTGCTTTTTCTACTCGTACGCATCACCTTACACTTTTCTACATTGAGAGCTAGCTGACATTCTTCGCACCAACTAGAAATTTTGTCAAAGTCATCCTGTATGCTATTACAGTCAGTTACAGACGACACCCTCCCATACACCATAGCATCATCAGCAAACAGCTGACTCTGTCTGTCAGATCATTTATATGGATAGGAAATAATAGTGATCCTATCACACTCTCCGGGGGCACGCCTGACGATACACTCGTCTCTAATGAACACTCGCCGTCGAGAACAACGTACTGCGTTCTGTTAGTTAGGAAGTCTTCCAGCCAATCACAAATCTGTGTACCTATTCCATAAACTCGTATCTTCGTTAGCAGTCTGCAGCGTGGCTCCGCGTCGAACGCCTTTTTGAAGTCGAGAAAAACACAATCCGCCTGTTGCCCTTCGTCCATGGCTCGCAAGATGTCATGTGAGAAAAAGGCAAGCTGAGTTTCACATAAACGATGTTTCCTAAACCCGTACTGATTCATGAACAGAAGCTTTTCCGTTTCAAGGAAATTTACTATATTCGAACTGAGAATATGCTGCAAAATTCTACATGAAACTGATGTCAACGATATTGGCCTGTAATTGTGTGGGTCAGGTCTCTTTTCTTTCTTATAAACGGGAGTCACCTGCGCTTTTTTCCAATCACTAGGAGCTTTGCTCTGAATTAAAGATTCGCGATAAATGCAAGCTAAGTAGGGTGCCAATGTCGCAGAATACTCTTTGTAAAACCGAACTGGTATTCCATCCGGACCAGCAGACTTTTTCGTATTTGGTACATTTGTGCGGTCCCCCTGCGTGAAATATTTCTTAAATGTTAAATTTAGAACTTCAGCTTTCCGTTTGCTTTCATCTATTACTGCCCCGGAATGATCAACTAGTGACTGGACAGTGGGCTTTGACCCGCTTATCGATTTTACATAGGACCAGAATGTTTTCAGGTTCTCGGAAAGATATTTTGCTAAGGTATGGCTGTGGTAATTATTGTATGCTTCACGCATCGATCTTGTTATAGACGCACGAATCTCTACTAACTTTTGTCTGTCATCATTTACGTGTTCTTTTTTGAATCGAGAATGCAACAGTCTTTGGTTTCTCCGCAGCTTTCTAACATCACGGTGGATCTTTTTCATCCGTAATCGTGTTTACTGGCACATATTTCTCTAGCCCTCTATTTACAATGCACTTAAATTTAGTCCACAATTTCTGTACATCCATAGTCCCGGAATTAAACGATGCCCATTCATTTTCTAAGTGCGATCCTAACATTTGCTTATCGGCTCTTCCCAACAAAAACACGCTCCTAGCCTTCTTGATTGGTTTATGTACTTTGGTCACCATCGTCGCTATGACGATATCATGATCACTAATTCCTGTCTCTACACAGACATCGTTAATAAGGTCAGGCCTGTTCGTGGCTATAAGGCCTAAAATAATTCCATTGCGCGTGGGTTGCCGGTTTAGCTGCTCAAGACAGTTTTCGGAGAATGCGTCCAAAAGTAGCTCGCAAGACTGCTTTTCTGTACCGCCTGAAATGTAACTAGAGAGGTCCCAGTCTATACTCCTAAGGTTGAAGTCTCCTCCGACTAATATTACATGGCCCGGATACCTATGCACTATCTGGTGTAGACTTTCTTTGAATTACTCAAAAACTGCTACAGAAGCACTGGGGGGGGGGGCGGTAAAAACACCCAACTATTAACTTTACTTCTTTTAGACCTGTTATACGTGCCAGATAACTTCACAGTTACTTTCAACCTCGATCTCAGTAGAAAAAATATCAAGCGATCAAGTACTTTCACCACAAGTTGAGACAAGACAATTTGTGATATACACTGACCACAAGCCTTTAACGTACGCCTTCAAGAAGAATAGCAACACTTGCTCGCCGCGACAGTACAGACTTGGAATTTGTTAGCCAATTCTGTACTGATATTCGCCACATATCGGGCATCACCAACGTGGTTGCAGACTGTCTTTCTAGAGCGGCCAGCCTTTGGACATGATAGCACTCGCCAAGGCACAACTAGAAGATCCTGAACTGCAAACTCTATTGCAAGATGACGCTGCAGCACTTAATTTATAGCTAGTTGACATTCCTGCTAAGAACAAGAAGTTGTGAAGTGTCACACGGCCGATCTCGTCCTTTCGTCCCTGTTACATTTCACAAGCTGGTGTTCGAAAGTTTACATAATCTTTGCCATCCTGGGATCCGATGGACATTCAGTTTTGAGATTACAGCTTGATAATAAATGTAGTTGGGAGGAGCACAGCACAGAACTGCAGAAACTACTCAACAAATCTGTATTTTCAATACGAGTGTTATCAGACATAGGAAACATAAAAATAACAAAGCTTGCATACATTGCTTACTTTCATTCCCTGATGTCATATGGTATAATATTTTGGGGTAACTCTTCAAGTCAGTCAAAAGTCTTCAGAGTCAAAAAACGTGCAATACCTATTATTTGTGAAGTAAATTCACGGACGTCTTGTAGAAGCCTCTTCAAAGAACTGGGTATATTTTACCTACTGTGTCTCAGTATATTTATTCCTTAATGAAATTTGTCATAAATAATATATCCCTTTTCCCAACAAACAGCTCAGTTCATACATACAATACTAGGATTAAAAATGATCTACACAAGGACTTAAAATCACTTACTTTAGTTCAAAAAGAGGTCCACTACTCAGGAACACACATTTTCAATAATTTACCATCAAGTATAAAAATTTAGCTACAAATAAAGATCAGTTTAAGAGGAACCTAAAAGACTTTCTAGTGGCCAACTCCTACTCCATTAGTGAATTTCTAAATTGTACCAAATGATGCATATACTCATACTATATTAGTATTATTATATTAAAAACAAAAAAAAACTTTAAAATGTATGTATCTGTATTTATATTATTAGTATTATCCATTATTCAAATTGTAAATTTTGTTTCTTGACATGTTCCACATCCACGAGGATCTCCTCAACATGGATCTACGGAACAAAATCTAATCTAATCTAGCTAATTGCCAAGCGGTTGTATGACCAGGTATGGAAAGGGATTATCGAGAGTGAACAAGTACGTGCGAGCTTTGCAAAATAACTCGCCACGTTCACCCACCGATAGGAGTGGTCCCAGGCGCTCCTTCACGCTTCGCGCACGTGCATTTAGATGTGGTAGGACCACATCCCCCATCGGATGGCCAGCGGTACATATTTACAATGATAGAAACTGTTCAAATGTTTGTTAAGCTTAAGGGACTTAACTGCGGGGTCATCAGTCCCTAAACTTACAAATTACTTATGAACTACATTATACTAAAGACAGCACAAACATGCATGCCCGAGAGGGGATTCGAACCCCCGACCGTAGCGGCCGCGCAGACTGTGACTGGCGCGCCGCAGACCGCTCGGCCACTGCGGCCAGCCTTACAATCTGAATTGCTGTTCGTTAGTCTCGGTAGACCTCGAGAACGGCTGAACCGATTTGGCTCATATTAGTTTTGACAAATTCAGGGAAGGTTTAAACGGTGAAAAAATATGGAAAAGTTGTCCGGAAAAGAGGAAAATCGGGAAAAACTGAAACAGCTTTTTCCAGTGAGCTATCAATACCGTTCGTCCAATTGCGATAAAATTTTGGCCTTTATGGTTAAAAGCAAGAGGAGGGTTCACATTAAATAAAAATTTCGAAAAGTCGCCCGGAAAGTAGGAAAATTTAGGAAAAACCGAAAGAGATTTTTTTCTATGGATAAAAATCAATTGCTACATGGTTGTAAGAGCATCACTTGAGTACGGCTTGACAGGTCAAGGTTTGTCTAAGATAAATTTTTTGAAAAATCAACCTGAATATTGGAAAATTTGAGAAAAACTGAAAGCGCGTTTTTCAATGTGTTTTTGATTGAATTCAACACTATAACTGACTATTCGCACGACGGAGAATGGTGATTCTTTTTTTGTTTTGTTCATTATGATCTTGGAAAAGTTTTGAGTAAAGAAAAGAGGGACAGTTAAAAAGGAAAGTCGCAAAATTTATCTGATTGCGATAACATTTTGCACATTCGACGTTCAAAGCGAGAGGAAGGTTTGAGTGAAGTAAAAGTTTGGAATAGTTGGCCAGAAGTAGGAAAATTATCTTTTCTTTGGAATATCAATATCATTCGTACGATTGCGATAAAATTTTGCTCATTTGACGTTCAAAGCAAGAGTACATACATATTAGCAATTGCGAAGCATTGCCGGGACGACTAGTGAGAGATAGATATACACGTTGGCCTGCGGCAGTACCCACAGACATCTCCGCGGAAACACTAGTCACCGCTTTCACTACCTAAACTAACATGCTAAAGACTTTCTGACGTCTTCAAGTGCTCGTCCATGTTCGTTTTTCGTCCCCTTAGGGAACGGCATAGACTGTGCATGTCCCTATCTTTGCCGTATTGTTGTTTGAAACCAAAGATATACGTATGTCTGTGTTTGAAACGAACAGCTTAAATTTCATGGAGTGGCGATGGGTCCACCATGTTACGGTGTTTGCAACAGTGATGTCTATACCTACGACCATAGGTATTGGTAGACGTGGCATTGCATCGCTTTCATGGCTCTAACATCTCTACAGCTAAACCACTGCTTTGCCAACAGTCACGTGATATTGTCCAGCGTAGCTTATGAATTTACAAGGTGCTTACTGTGAAGGTGAGTAACATTAAATTTCACTTGTAAGTGTTGTCTGTTTAAAATAGTGACATTTATTAAAAAGTTCCCAGTCGGGGGTTCAAATCCCCCCTCCCCCTCGGACATGGATTTTTGTGCTGTCTTTAGTATAAGTTAGTTTATAAGTAGTTTGTAAGTTTAGGGACTGATGGCCCCGCAGTTAAGTCCCATAATCTTTACAAATATTTTTTTTATTAAACACTGCCAAGTTATTTTTTATATACAGCTAATGTTTGCCAATAGTTACGTGGTCCTATGTTACTACCAAGGCATCTCGTATGCTGTTTGCCCGGTCTACTAGTAACTATTGTCTAAGGTCTATACAAACTGGATGTATAACTCTGGTGTCCGAACACAGACCTGCAGCGTGCCTTCACATTCAAATGTTCTCCTCACGTTTTCGTATTGTGCGCCATGTTTACATGTTTGTAAACGGAATGGCGTGACTAGCGTAACAGATGTTTCAGAGCGTGCTGCAACCTTGCGGGACAACACCTCTGACGTCATTCACGATTAGAGAAAAACATTCCATTGGCGAAGAGGCATTAGCTGCATCTGGTAAGCGAGTCACGACATTTAGTTCACAAAAATAGACGTGCGTCAAACTGTTACTGCTTGCGATAGTCTAAGCAGGGCAGAACATCACGAAGAAGATTTCATACTTGTCGATGGGTTTAAGAACATATGTAGTACGATGCGAGACAGGTGGTAATAGATGCTAATTGAGTTCTCTATTACAGCTTCATCATAATTTCGCTTTTAATTTTCTGTGATGTGAAATAATATGAAAATAGCGGGGTATCCATAAAAAACCGTGAATAAAATAATCAAGAAAGTCGTTCTGTGGCACTAAGTAATTATTTGGAAAGCAAATAATATAATGTGTGTTATACAACTGAAAAATAATAACAGTATATTTTGTTAGTGAATGAAAAAGAATTATACTAGCTCCATTGATCTCTCTCTACGCGAGCTCGATGTTGAAATTCAGTCTTCCGAGTATGCCAGTTTCTTGCCAACTTATAACACGACTGTTACGAATTATTACAAGTACAAAACATGAAATGCGTTTAGATTCCACTGCCGTACCAGCCTATTACATCGTATATTGACAAAGTTCAAAACAAGAAGTAAACAAGCAATTCTTTTCGCTCACAAACTGATAGAAATTTGTTCGTAGAAATTAAATAATGGCGGACAACGCAAAATCAGGTGCGAAACATATGAATTTTGCAAGATAGCTGCAGTTCTATGGTTAGAGACCAGAGTTATAATTCATCCGCTTATATAATTATTGACTACACAGAACTGTAATTACTTCTGAAATAGGAAGGAGCACTTGCGTAATCGCTCTCGAGATATTCCGGAAGAAGAAGGAAGAAGAAGGAAAATCAGAGTTAACGTTCCGTCGACATCGTGGTCATTATAGACGGGCGTGATATTCAGGTCTGTAGCATAAAAATCCTCGCAATCCGTGACGTGGCGCCTCAAATAATAACTACTACTTGTTAACTCGGGTTTTTTTTTTTTTTTCGATATGGCATTCTCATCTCGAATGATTAGTTTTACATAGTCCAGATTTGATTGTTGGTCGCCATTACGGTCAGGTCAACTTTTTTCTTAGAGTTTCGACTCTTCTCTCCCCTTTAAAAATGAAAGCAACCTTCATTTATTTAAAGAAGGTGAATCATTAATTTTTCTTCAAAATATTTTTTATTTTATAGTAAAATATTATTCGTACCGAGATATACGGTCCAAAACGTTCATCTGAGAGCATCCACTGCCGTAACGGCTGATTCACAATTTAAAAATTAAGATTTAAAATACATTGAACCTTATGCATGATTATTAATAATGACTTCGTGACACTTTTGCTTACAAGAGACGGCTGTATTTGCACGTAACTCCTAAGAACTGTCATTTTCACGCTTTACCATAATTATTGTTCTGATGTTAGAAAAACAGATTCAGAAAGATTTTTATCAGGCCTAATTTACAAGTGAAAGGTCAGTAACAGAAATTTACACCAGACATTTGATTACGTCATAAATTGTCAATTCACTAATCTGTTTTCACCCTTTCGTGAATGATAGTATCAACTTTGATGTAGACAGCAATAATAGTGAATGTAACTTTCATTTTCAAGGTAAGCACGTCACAATAGCTAAAGTATAGTGTCTAATTTCACTTTCAGTATACCTATTATGAACGTATGTATTTTATCACGTAGATCTCAAGATTGAGATTCGATTCGTAATTTAATTCGAATTTTAAAGAGGATTTTTTTTCGAATCTACTGATTTTCACTGAAAAAAATATTTCTCGGTAAGACATAAACACGAGGCAGCTCATAAAACAACGAGTTTTGTATAGTATAGAGCATTTATACATAGTTTAATAATAATAAAAACATCCACTGTCTAACTTAACAGACATGATTTTTGATCACGAGGGATACATTACAGTAGTTATAACATGCAACAACAATTGTAGCAGATAAACTATTTATAATAAATGACACCAAGTATTTATAGAGCATAGTTCTCTTACATTTATGACAATATCCCAGAGGTTTTTTTATTTATTTATTTAATTTTTTTTAATTTTTTATTTTTTTAGAAAACATGTGAAAAAATCGGGAATTAACGATTTTTACCTATTGTCCATGTGTTAATTTCTATGTCATTTCCCATTCGCAAATGTCAATTGTCATATTGTAATTTGAAATTACATTAACACGCTACTCAAACTGGCAATTGCAGACGCAATGAGTTGTCTCAGCTCGCTCCTGGTGCGACGGAAGTCACAGGGGAAGAATGCGGCACATTCGATCAACGCCACCTACCAACACAGGCCTGACGTCACCATGTTTAGTCCGTCTGGCTGCCTGCAGAACAATTGTATACGAACGATGAGAAACTGACTGTGAAGTGTCGGAAGTGTTAAATTATTGCAATATTTCGTTCAACTTGCGTAACGTCGCACTTCTCACTTTTATTACGATTTAACAAAGAAAAAAATGTTTTTTGGTAGTCATATATGCGAAAAGTAATGTATACTACACAAATCGAAATCACTAACTATATGCATCATTTCATTATGTTCCACTTCAAAAATATACTTGTGCATTTTTTATTTATAATGAAAGCTTTAAATAAAGAAATGAATGGTTTTGTACAGTGTTAGACAAACGTTTTATTGCTTTTTCTTCGTAGAAAATGAAGCAAAAAATGTACAGCAAATGACATAACACAGGTACTGCAAGAAATTTTTGGCCATTTATGTACCTCTTTTACACATACATAAATTCTTATTTCTAATTTTTTTCATTAAATAAATGTTGCCTTTGTTGAAGGTGAACTTTTTTCGCCTATTTCGAAACATTTGCCAATCTCTTTCTTTTAGCTGCAGGCATCGTTTTTTTATCTTACTTGATCAGTTTCGTTTTTAACGAAATTATTTCGTACAATATTACTAGCAATGTGCAAAATTCTTTCCTTGCTCACACCTACTGAATGAACAGGGCACGAATGAACCTGTAAAATATTAGCTACAAACCTTCCTGCTAAAAGTTTTAAAACATTTAGCTGATTCTGTCTGCACAAAAACTGCACTCTGAAATGGTTGAGAAACATATTCCTTACATCATACACATAAGATACACAAAGCACCACATCATCACTTGGGTAACAGAGAGCACCTCCATCTCATGCAGCAATTAAACTGTAGCATGACATGTTATCCCTTGTATCATTTTGCACAGTCAAAAATTATGTACAATAACTGCACATTAACCATTTGTTACATGCATAGGAACAGTACCCCGCTATGTAGTAAATGAGAGGTCATATTTCATCTTTGTACCTCCAAAATCGTCTCTACAGATAGAGCGAATCCATTTATGCCTTTGTATTTCGTCTTCTGGGAAGTAAAACTCTACATCTACATGGGATACTCTGCAAATCACATTTAAGTGTCTGGCAGAGGGTTCATCGAACCACCGTTATACTATTTATCTTCCATTCCATTCTCGAATAGCGCGCGGGAAGAAAGAACATCTGAATCTCTCCGTTCGAGCTCTGATTTCTGCTATTTTATTCTGATGATCATTTCTACCTATGTAAGTGGGAGTCAACAATATATTTTCGCATTCGGAGGAGAATGTTGGCGATTGGAGTTTCGTAAGTAGCCCACGCCGAAGCGATAAGCTCCGTTGTTGTAATGATTCCCACCCCAGACCCTGTATCATTTCCGTAACGCTGCCTCCCCTGTATCGTGACAATACGAAACGAGCTGTCCTTCTTTGGACTCTTTCGATGTCCTCCGTCAAACCCATCTGATAAGGATCCCACACTGGGCAGCAATACTCCAAAAATGGAAGGACAAGCATAGTGTATGCAGTTTCTTTTGTAGTTCTGTTGCATGTTTTAAGGGTTCTCCCAATGAAACGCAGTCTCTGGTTCGCCTTTCCCGCGACATTATCTACGCGTTCTTTCCAGTTTAAATCTGACCTTTGGGCCATTTGCGTAATTTCCTTTACATTTATGCACTGAACATCTTTAAGGCATTTTGAAAAGTACCAAACACAGAGAAAACGTTAACTCACACCAAAACAAACAACACTATGACGGCAATTCTCATCAATCAACGGACTAAACGAGATGACGTCACTGACTCTTGTAGAGCTCCTAAAAACACAGGCTGGCACATCCGCCATATTCATTCCCTGCGATTTCTAAACACATCACGTCGCTTATACGAACAGCGTTGTTTTATTTAAGTTTAGTGAAATATTTTGTAAGTGCCCGCCCTAGAGCCTTAGATGTTGCTACTTTGAGCTTGCATTCCGCTCTTGTTTACATCGATATGTTGATTAGACACAGAAATCTCGCATTTTCTTTACTTATGCTGCTTTTCTTTGCTGTCCAAATAAAGAAAAAAAAGCGCAAGAAACATATATATTTCTGTGATAAAAATCGCGTACTACGTTTAATTCTGTCGAAACTGGTCATCTAGATAAAGGTTTTAAGCAATCTTGTCTTGTATTTGAATAATGACTGTCAATATTCGATGTTTATTTGTCGTCTTACAATAAGTGTTTGTTATCTGCTGTGACAAATTCACTACATCAGATTTATGTACTCACATTGCTGAATGTATTTCTATTGCGTTATAGAGAAAGTTTCATAACATATTACAAACACTAAAACGAAAAAGAATATTAGTGTACAGGATCTAAAGTTTACGGTCGTAGAGGCACACGGTGCAGATGTTGGTCACAACCGTTGAATGCTATTTGAAAACCTAATCGTATGGAGTGAGGGGAATGATCCTTTGTGTTGAACGTTCTCTAAAGTTGACAGGTTTTCGTATGTAACATACCCTTGTCTTGTCAGTGATTTAATAATCTTTGTAAAGCAAACATTTCGTTGCCAACATTAGCACACTACTTCGCCGCAGCCCTAAGTAAAATTTACCCAGTATTTATTTTCAGTTATAAGTCTCTTATAGATAAGCGTCAATATTGGCATTTACTAATGAGAAATGGAACTGAGCGTGTATTTTGTGATAAAACATCAGGTACCATTCTTTCAAATTGCATATTACAAGTTATGACGATAAAACATCGAAATACCACAAATTTCATTCTGCGGTAGTTGCCTGTATCAGCATAGTACGCTGCCACAGCCGTAACTAAACTTTTTGCACAGTATATTTATCTTTTCCGTTTTTGTGTTTATAATACTTTCTCGCAATAACGTAATAGAAGTATCTTCTACGATTTGTGCAATGTCAGTACAAAACTTTTCGGTGTGGTGTATTTCTCATTATACTACATAATACACACATATTGTGCTCTAAAAACAGTATGTTCTTTGATGTTTTGCTGTGTTATATTTTCGACTGCTAACTTCCGACATGTAGCTTTAATATTAACTATTACTTCAAGTCATAGTAACAAATATTATTTACTTACAATACATAACTTTGGTCTCGGTCTGGGTTCCCAGTTTTTGCGCCGACAGTTAATGATTGATTTTTTTCTTCTCTCAGAATCTCTCCACAAACTAAACATTCTGTAGCCACCTCTGGAATGATCTGAGCCGTTTATGGCAACGCAATTATCCATAATGTCGTGCTAAAGTGCCGTGACGCAAATCCTATAGAACCGCAGTGTGTTACGAGCTACAGGAATGAAAATGGCGGATGCGTCAGCTCTTACTTACTGGGGCCTTAGCGTCTTGGACTCAGCATTAACAGGCCTGTTATGTAGGTGGCGTTCATTCGGTCATAGTGCTATTGTTGTAACGCAAATGTCGACCTACATAGGGAGTTATGATCATCGTAATACGAGAAATCAGATGTAAAATGGAAAGATTTAGGTGTTCCTTCTTCCAGCGAGCTATTAGAGAATGGAAATGTAGAGAAATATAAAGGCGGTTCTATGAAGACTCTTCCATGCACTTCATTGTGACTCGCAGAGCATTTGTACGTAGATGTAGCAGGCCGGCAGATGACATCTACAGACAGGATGGTCGCAGTGGTTGCCTTCTTCTTCGTGACTTTTCAGTGGTACGTGTACCACGACGCTTCTGTACTTAGAGATGAAATATGCCTTGCTGATATTGCTATAAATGTCTCGCGATGCAAGTAAAATGAGCTGTATATATCACGAGCAGAACGTAATGAATGCTACAGATCCTGTAGTATATGAAATTGAAGCGATAAACGGTTTGTATCACACACTAGTGATGATTTGTGGATACAATGAAAATCAGTTTAACTTGAACAATTACATTTCAGCTCAGTAGAGACTAGTCTTCACTAGACACTAACGTTTTTATTAATTCTGTTTAAAATATGGATGTTGCTACAGACTTGATAGTAATTCCAGTTCTGCTAGGGTAGCTTACTCGTAATCCATAGAGCATCTTGCACTAATACTTGTCAAGTAATTCACTCCTGGAAAATGAAAAAAGAACACCATGAATTCGTGTACCTAGCAGAGCGAAATTTTATTGACACATTCTTGAGGATGTATACAACACGCGATCATACAGACAGAACCATACGCAAGTGAGTTGATCCGCTAGAGAGTGCACAATGTCGACGCTAGTACCGTTTATACACAACGTTTGCAGTAATGCAAGCTCCAATTATCCCATGGAGACGATAGTAGAGGTACCGAATGCAGTCTTTCTGAACGGCGTGTCATGCAATTTTTACCTGGTGCCTCAGGTGGGACAGATTTCCAACTAGTTTTGCAGACCTCGCAAGATTACGTTTCATCTGGTCCCAAACATCTTCAGTGGGGGACAGAGCTGGGGATGTGTTGGCCAGGGTAGTTGGCGTAAGCCTCGAAAAGCACATTGGGTGGTAGGAGATACACGTGGACGTGCATTATCCTGTTGGAAGAGGGTACCACCTTAGTGGTGCATGAACGGTAGCGAGACGGGTAGAATGATGGTTTCAATGTACGGTTGGTTGTTTAATGTTTCCTCGATGATCACCAGAGGAGAACGGCTAGTGTAGGGTATGACTCCTCACACCATGACGTCAGGTGTCAGACCCATGTGCCTTTGTCGTATACACTCCAGATTTTGGCGCTCCCCTGCACGACGCCACACACGCGTACCACCATCATTGACATCAAGGCAGAGTTGCCTCTCATCACTCATCACTCGTTCCATAAGCGTCTATCGTAACAGCTCTGGAGGCGATGTTTTGGGCGGAGTGGAAGATACCCCAGCGGTAAGCATGATCGTGCATCATGATGTCTTGAATCATGCCCTACACTGACTGTTCTTCACTGATGATCATCAAGGGAACATTGAGCAGTGCACGGTACATTGAAACCATCATTCAACCCGTCTTGATACCGTTCATGTACTAACAAGGCGATATGCTTTTCCAACAGGACAATGCACGTCCACTTGTACCCGTACCACCCAACGTGGTCTTAGGGGTGTACGTAAACTACCCTGGCCAGAAAGATTCCCAGATCTCTCTCCCATTGAGAATGTTTGGGACCGGATGAAACATCATCTTGAGAAGTCTGCACGACCGGCACAAAATCTGGCCAAACTCAAGCACCAAAAGGAAACCAAATGGCAGGTCATTCCGCAAAACTACATTCGTCACCTCTACGATCGTCTCAATGGGAGAATTGCAGCTTGCATTGCTGCAAATGGAGGGAATACGCGGTATTGGCGTCTACATTGCGCACGCTCTGGTGAATGTACTCACGTGTGTATGGCTCCATCTGTGTGATCGTGTAGTGAATACATCCTAACGAATGTGTCAATAAAATTTCGTTGTGCCGAGTCAAGGAATTCACGCTGTTCTTTTTTCATTTTCCAGGAGTGTATAATGAGTAAGACGCAATCTTTTAACAGAATTGAGTCACGAGTTATCTGTTTTAATTTGTATGATTGTGATTACCTGACATCGTCAGATTGGATGGACAGTGATCTCATACTCAAACGGGACTTCCTTCTGTATATTTCTTATGGGGAAGTCCTTGCTGTAAACTAAAGTCAGGCGGTCAGGCCGTTCTCTCCAACCGATTTCCTTCATTTTTGCTTTGAAAGAAAAGTATTCATTCGCAGATTTGTCATCAAGTATCAGAATTAACTTCAGCCTCTGCATTATTTATTTTTCATTCAAATGCGGTATCCTTCTGTCCTTGCATTGAATATTTTATTCGGTTTGTTTTACGATATCTTCGGTTCTAATTAAGGTACGCAGTTCTTTTGGACCTAACAAAACTCAGCGGATATAGCTTTTTCATTTGCACTTTCGAACACTTGCATTGATTGATTCTGAAGAAAGCTATGCGCGAACATTCAACTTTGCTTCCTTTGTTACCAACTTTTATGTCATTCCACTAACGGTGCGAAGTATTCGCACGGGTCCACTAATAATTTTTATTACTGTAGTCTTCTCACTGGAAAACTTTATTTGCCAACATCTCAACGAAATCTACAGTTATTACCAGTTTCGGAAATTTATATTGGCATCTTCAGATCATTTACGAACGTAGCACATTGGACCGTAGACGTTAATAGTTATTTCGTCATCGTCAAAATCAGATAAGGAAGATGTTCCAGTGTAACATTTCTTACAAAATAGAACAACAGATGAGTTATATGTGCACAGACGTTAAGTATAAAACACATCTGACTAATACAAAGTGGTGTGCTATGTTCATGTCGGCGGCGGACGTCAACAAGTACACAGCAGCCATTTCTTATTAGCCAAGTGTATTTTGTCCTCAACTTCTGTGCACATGTCACTCCACTTTTCTTTTATTATGTGAGAAACGTTACAGAGGGACGTCTATATCTAACTGTGACATGACTAAGTAACTAGGGCACCTGCATATAGACGGGCATGCGCATCCGCCATTTTTGTTCCTTCGCTTCGACGCGCGATTGTAGAATAGGACAGTCAATACGATTTCAGCATGTTGGACTATGCAGCTCTGAATTGTTTTCTATATTTTGATTAAAAATTAATCTTGTCGTAATAAATTATTGTAATACGATTTAACAAATCGTTAAATTGTTTTCTGGTATTTGCCCACCTGGGTGTTTTTGTGAGCTAATCTTTCGCATTCGATATCTCAATTTTATGGGATACCACATGCACTACCAAAGCTGCGCTAACATGCGAAAAATCTCCGTTTCAGAATGGCATAAATGTGTTTCAGAATACACTTCCTGCTCACTACTTTTTACGGCGTATTTTTCAATGCAGAGGACATATCACCATGATAAACTAGGATGCAGCAATATATATATATATATATATATATTCTCATTTAACAATTTACTTTCTCATTGGTCAATTTTACTTAGGCCTCAGTGGCGTAGTGTGCTGATGTTGGCACCGACATTCGAATGCTCTTTGAAAACTCGAGCAGTTAAAATGAGAGAAAATAATTTTTCATGTTTACCATCGTCTTGTTTGTTCAAATGTCTGTAATTCTATCGGACCAAACTGTGTGGTCATCAGTCCGTAGCTTACAAACAACTTAAACCTAGGTAAACTAACCTACGGACAAACACACACACACACCCAATCCCCAGGGAGGACTCGAACCTCCACGGCGAGCAACCGCGATCTCCGCAGCGAGGTGCTTTAGACCGCTCGGCTACTCCACCGCGGCTGTACACTTATCTGGTCAATAAATTATCCTCCTAAAGTGAACATTCTCTTGCCAACATTACGCCGCCGATGCCGTAACTAACATCGCAGTAGCTTCAAACATCGTTACGAGCCGTATCAGTCGTTACAACTAGTAGAAAACAAGTGCATCATTTAAAAGTAATTAGTATTGTTATCGTCTAAATGTTGCTACTGTTTTAGTTCATAGCGTCGAATCCTTCGCTAAAAAAGAAAGAGGGGAACAAAGACCGTGTCGAAACTTGTCGTTTACAACGTGTAGAAATTGTCCATAACTGGAAATGAATTAACCCATCTCGCATAGTTTTGAAGACGTTTGGTATGTGTATTAGAAATAAAGCAAGCGACATTTTAAAGCAATAACAGCAGAAAAAGTCCGCCTTTCACATGCTCACGCTATCACCGCTTGGAACAAAAATGGCGGCAGGAGCTGCCGCTATAGCAGAAATTGATGCGCATGCCCGTCTATATCCATGTGCCCTATAAATAACAATCCACTTGTATGGTTCATTGTGCTGAGTCCGCAAAACGATGGCACTTCAAGTTGCCGAAACCGTATAAGACAGCGTCCGTTCTTGAAGGATGCCTGCAGTGACTAAGTTACTCCAGTGTTACAGCACATACCCAGCTGCAAGTACTACGCAACAGGCCAAGCAGATGGCGCAACTTCCCGGCATGTAGCAACCTTGCGGTCATCGCAAACCGGTACGTCTGCTCCTTACTGCCATCCAACTCGTCATTGCTCAGTACGAACACCTGATCTGCAGGTACTGCAAGACGTCAACTTTCCATCATTCAGCAATGAATTTCAACGAACGTAATCACTTAGTCTTCGTTCGTATGAGAGTGACACCATTAATAAAAGATTAGTTAACTCACCAAATGTTCAAAGTCACTTCATTTTAGTCATATGAACGTCTGCTTCTTTGGGTTTTATACTTCACAACGGACACCTGGGCAGAAATACGAGGCGCGTCCAGAAAGTAAGTTCCGTTTGGTAATAAAATGAAATTGTACACAGATACAGAAGAAATTTTTATTCCACAAAATTCTACAACTCTTAAACTACTTTTCCAGATAACTGACGAAATTTTGTAGGCACTTGTCGTAGCGTACCACAAATTTTTGCATGCATCCTTCACAGAAAGTTGCCGCCTGTGTATTCAACCATGTGGTAACAGCTCTTTATCATCGTTGAAGTGTTGACCACCAAGGACAGATTTTAGGTGTAAGAAGAGATAAAAGTCGCTAGGAGAGAGGTCCGAGCTGTATGGAGGATTGATCAAACAGGTCCCATTGAAATTTCCGTAAGAATTGTTTGGTCACATTCGGTGTGTGAGGTCAGGCATTATCGTGAAAAAAAAAAAAAAAAAAAAAAAAAAAAAAAAAAAAAATCTTTTCATAGTAATCCTCTTCTTACACCTAAAATCTGTCCTTGGTGGACAACACTTCAACGATGATGACAAGCTGAAAGAACATGTTACCACATGGTTGAATACACAGGCGGCAACATTCTATGAAAAAGGCACACAAAACCTTGTGCCATGCTATGACAATTGCCTACAAAATTTCGCCGGCCGCGGTGGCCGAGGAGACAGGCGCTTCAGTCACGGTCTGCACGACCACTACGGGCGGGGGTTCGAATCCCCCCTCGGGCATGGATATTTGTGCCGTCTTTAGTATAAGGTAGTTCATAAGTAGTTTGTAAGTTTAGGGACTGATGACCCCGTAGTTACGTCCCATAAGCGTAACAAACATTTGAAAATTTTTGAAGAAGTAAGCAAGCAATTCTTTTCGCTCACAAACTGATAGAAATTTGTTCGTAGAAATTAAATAATGGCGGACAACGCAAAATCAGGTGCGAAACATATGAATTTTGCAAGATAGCTGCAGTTCTATGGTTCGAGACCATATAATACATCCGCTTATATAATTATTGACTACAAAAAAATGTTCAAATGTTTGTTAAGGTTATGGGACTTAACTACGGGGTCATCAGTCCCTAAACTTACAAACTACTTATGAACTACTTACGAACTACCTTATACTAAGGACGGCACAAATATCCATGCCCGAGGGGGGATTCGAACCCCCGACCGTTGTGGCCGTGCAGACCGTGACTGGAGCGCCTCAGTCCCCGCGGCCACCGCGGCCGGTATTGACTACACACAACTGTAATTACTTCTGGAATAGGAAGGAGCACTTGCGTAATCGCTCTCGAGATATTCCGGAAGAAGAAGGAAAATCAGAGTTAACGTTCCGTCGACATCGTGGTCATTATAGACGGGCGTGATATTCAGGTCTGTAGCATAAAAATCCTCGCAATCCGTGACGTGCCGCCTCAAATAGTAACTATTACTTGTAAACTCGTAAAACTTGTAAACATTTTTCTTTTTTACAAAATTTCGGAAGCTATGTAGAAAAGTAGTTTAACTGTTGTAGATTTTTGTACAATCAATATTTTTTCTGTATCTGTACCCGTTCGTGTTATATAACCAAACGGAACTTACTTTCTGGACGCGCCTTGTATTCCTTGTCGTTTCGAAATAAAGGTCGCATTGGTTGCAAAGTAGTTTTCAATGTCAGTAATGACGCTTTTCGCCCTGACAGCAGGGCATCTTCAGATTACCTGAATGACAAATTTAACACAAGAATTATTAAATATTTCGAGTAGTAAAAAGGGGGAACAAGGATTTATGATCAGTTGGCATTCAAAGATCTAACTTTTGTAGTTATTCTGAAGACTCCCTTTAAATGAAATATTTATTTGTAAGTACTTATACACACAATGTTTGAACTTTATGTCTATTTAATACTCTTCTTTCCATCACCTTTTCTATTCAACAAGTTAGGCTCAGTTGTCCTCCTGCCCTCTTCACCGCTTTCCTACGTTACTGCCTACCCTAAAGCTCCATAAGTACGAGCTGGCGCATCCGCCATTTTCTTTCCCAACGAATGCTAAACAATGAATTGTAGCTTCTGTTGAAGTTTTGTGAAATATTTTAGAAGTGTCCTGTACAAAGCTGTGGATAAGACACAAATATCTTGCGTTTTCTTTACTTACTGCTGATTTTCTTTGTTGTCCGAATAAAGAATGAAGGTAGAAGAAACATTGTCAGACGGGGGCTGTAATTAGTCTATTTTTTATACTAACCTTGTGTTACTGTACCTTTCTCTTTACGCTAATTATTAAAATATGTAACATTTTTCTTTGTAGTTCTTTATTTATTTTGATTTCTGTGCCTTTGGGGACACATCAGGGGGTGATGGGCTCCTGGGATTGTAGTACATTCTATGTTTATATGAAAATTTCGGGATTTTAATGTTTATTGGCGCAGCTTGGATGCTAAAAAGTGGTTTTACGTGTTGGGCACGGCCAGGCCGCAAAGAGCAGAGACGCTCTTGGGGGTCTCCCCCTCCCACCAACTTTCCCTCGCCTTCGGGGAAGGACGAGAGAGTCTGGCTTGACCTGTTTGGTGCCAACGCTACAGGCGGCGGAGTATGTGGAATGCTTTACAATGCTGGCCTGCGGTTTACGGTGGGCGGTAGAGGGGACTGCCTTTTTAGTCATTCAGCCGTTTCGCAAGAGAGGAATTTGCCGGATACAAACAATAGCAGAGTGCTCTGGGCCCCAGGCTGATTATGGAGATGTATTGCCCTTAGGCGTTATCTAAAAGAACTTCCTAGAAAGCAGCAGAGTTTGAACACAGTTAGTGTGACAAATGGTTAGGTTGAGAGGAAAGTTTTCTGCCCGTCTGGCGCCCCAGGGGTTTGGCTCCAGTGGCTGTATATACAGCACAACGTTAACATTTTTAGGTCGCTAGGAGCAAGGTGAAATTCCTTGCAGAGCATTCACCATGGGAACGGTGAAATCCGCGGGAAGCTTTGGTGGCGTGGGCGGAGCCTCTTGGCAGTCGCAGAGAACGCGATTCGGCCAATTATTTTAGAAGGACAGCTAAACAATTTGTCAATGGCGCTACGCCATCCGATTGGTTTGACTATTAGCCGTTAGCAGATATTGGTGCGTCTTTGCCGGCCGCGGTGGCCGAGGAGACTAAGGCGCTCCAGTCACGGTCTGCACGGCCACTACGGTCGGGGGTTCGAATACCCCCTCGGGCATGGATATTTGTGCCGTCCTAGTTCGTAAGTAGTTCATAAGTAGTTTGTAAGTTTAGGGACTGATGACCCCGTAGTTAAGTCCCATAGACTATACAAACATTTGAACTTTTTTTTTTTTTTTTTTTTGTCTTTTCGCGTGTGCGTGTGGCCGCCGTCACTTGCCGTGAGCTGCGGTAGAGCGCGAGGAGGGACAGTCTCTCGTGTCTGAGTGTCCGAAGTGTACGGACCTCGGGAGACTCCTGTTTGAGCGTCCGAAGTGTACGGACCTCGGCAGACATGGAATACTCCGTTTAGATTCGCGGGGAGGACATCGTCTTAAACGGTTCTCTGGTTAGACTTGTGTGTGATTCCGAAGGTTCGGACCTTGTAGAACTTGTGTTTACTTCGCGGACGTTACATTGTCCTGTGGTTACGCTTTGAGCGGCCACAATTTAGTTTTCGTTTTGCTAGAAGTCTCTATTTGAGCATTCGCGCCTTTGCGAATCGGGCATTGTTTTTACAGATCTTATTACGCAAGTGATTGATCGATTTGTGCCAAGTGGGCTTTGTGTCACCTATGCAAAATATTGATTAGTCTACTAGCGTGATAGAATCGCACAGCAACTGCCTAGCGACGCCGACGCCAGTGACGCTCTGTTTTGCAAAACCTCCGACCTTTGACTCAGCCAGTCATTTTTGTGACTCAATATTTTAACATTTGTAAAATATTGTTTGAACACCATTATTTATCTTACATGATAGGAAATGTCATCTGATTTTCTATGTTTAATTATAATAAATTGATTTTGAGCAGATCTTCTTTCATTTAAGAACATTCCATTTTCACTATTTTGGAGGGGAAACAGAATAGTTAAATTCCACAGTTTACCAATAATTTTTCAAGTACAGTTTTTGTTTGTTTGGTACAACTGATACATTGCAATAGAGTAGGAATATGTATTATGTGTTTGAAAATATGATCACATCATAGCTGATCAGTAACATTTTAATTTTCCATATTTTGGAGAAATATGGTGGCGACCCAATATAATTAATTGCTATAACTAACAACATAGTTCACACTTAGCAACTCCTGCCATAGAACAATCGACTTCGCTGTTCACAACATTATTCCTCGACTTCAGCTATTGCTGAGGAATGATGGTGAATATATTGAGCATTTCCTGTAAAGAACATCATCTTTGCTATGTCTTAATTTGTTATAATAATTATTGCTTTTCTGATCAGATGAAGCGCCATCTGTCGGACATTTTTTGAACTTGTTTTTTGTTCTAATAAAACCCCATGTCATTTCAAGTATGTGTGTCAATTTTTACCTCTCTATCTACATTATTCCGTGATTTATTAAGTTTTCAAATTTATACTGACTTTTTGATCACCTGGTACGTCTAGTCCTCCTTGGGGCATGGGTGTTTGTGTTGTCTTAGCATAAGTTACTTTAAGATGTTTGTAAGCCTAGGGACTGATTACCAAGTCCCTTAGATTTCCAAACATTTGAATATTTTTTTAACTATTGTGATTCAGATCTGATGACGGCAACTTATTTCTGTCCATATCAGTCACCTAAATAGAAGTTTTACGTGATCTTGGCTTGTATTTGATTAATGACTTCAATACGCAAGGTTTGTTCGGCGTTTTGCAATATGAGTTTCTTGTCTGGAGTGACAAATACAATACACCGATTCGGATTTTTGTACTCATATTGTGTACATGCTTCTATTACGTTTTTGAGGAAGTTTCAGACTCTATTACAAACACCAGAAGGAAAAAGACTGTTATTATATAGGATAAAAGGTTACTTGCGGTCGTGTAAGTGTACAGTACTTGATGTTGAATGCTATTTCGGAACCCACTCACATAGACTGAGGGGAATAAATCTTCGTATGGAGCATGAAATAAATGAATAATGCTGTTCCTTCTCTTAGTTTGACAGGTTTTTATAAGTACCCTTGTCAGGTCAGTAAATTAATCATCATTGTAAAGCAAAAATTTCCTTGTCAACATTAACACACAACACCTCCGCTAACGTAAGTAAACTTTACTCAGTACTTTCTCCCTGTTAGTTATGTTATAGTCTTCTACAGATATGCGTCAATGTTGATATTTACTTATAAGAAACTGAACTGAGTGTGTGTTTTGTGATACAATGTCAGTTAGTGTTCTTTCAAATTGCGCGCTGCAAGTTATAGCGCTAAAACTCGAAATACCGCAAATATACAACTATTGTTGCCAACATCAGCGCAGTTCGCTGCCACCGCCGTAAGAAGACTTTTATCCTGTATACTAATAGTTTTTTTGTTTCAGTATTTGAAATACATTCTGAAACTTTCTCAATAACGAAATAGAAGTATATTCAACAATGTGGGTACAAAAATCCGATGTGATGTATTTGTCACAGCAAACAACAAACAGTAGTTATCATAACACTTCAGATCCATCTGCTTTTTTTAAAATTGAGAAATCTTGCCAATTTCACTATCTGCATTTCACAATAGGAACATATCATTATACAAATACGCTAACACGAAAATTGTGGTACAGATTACTAATTTATTCGTACAAGAAGGCTAATGAAAGTTACATAATTCGAAAGATTGTTTGTCTTAGATTTCACTAATATAAATCTTATGTGTGCATATAGCCATTAAAAGTGGTGAAAGGAAGTAGAAATTTTCCTATCTACAGCTTGGATCAAGTTCTAAGCTCGTTGCTCTGCCCCTTCTGCGTGTTGTAGTTTCTCTGGTCAACATTGTACGTTCCATTCGTAATCTGTCTATAATTTCTGGAACAACTGCAGGTAATTTGACCTTGTTTTCAAATGTTTGTATAGCTTATGGGACTTAACTACGGGATCACCAGTCCCTAAACTTAAAAACTACTTATGAACTTATACTAAGGACGGCACAAATATCCATGCCCGAGGGGAGATTTGAACCCCTGACCGTAGTGGCCGTGCAGACTGTGACTGGAGCGCCTCAGTCCCCTCGCCCACACCTTGTTTTCAGGTAATAGATAGACTCATGAAGAAGTTTGTGGTATAATTTACAAATATTTCGTGCTAACTGGCTAAGCTAAGATGAAATGAAGTCCACTGCCGCTGTGAAAAGATGTGTTTGCTATCTAGTAGAGAAGGCGTATGGCAGGCCGACTATCTGCTGTCAGTCTATGCCTAGGAGACGTTCAGAATATGAAATGTTTACAAAGGCAAGTCAAACAGATAAGCGAAGTAATTAGATTGTTTGAAATGTGGTTCACATATCCCATAAAATATTAACTGCAGCGTTCCACAGAACAAATCGTCAAGACTAGCTCTATCTTTTTATTCTCTGGAAATCTCTGTCATATCTCGCCAATAATCCGCAATATTTACGAGTACAGACCAGCGAGCACAGAATAACACACAGAGGTCTTTGTCAGTGTGAAATGAAGCCGGCAGAAAGCGCGACACCCAACCAACATGGCGGCCGAGCGCCAGCCTGCCACAGCTGCGAGCACAGGGTAGTTTACTGAGTTCGCTGTCTCTTAATTCCTTTTTCATATATTTTAAGGCGTTCCTTTTTAGACTATCTATTTTTGCCATAAATAATCACAAATTTCAGATAGAGATAGCAAATCATACTATTATATAAAATAGAAGCACATTTTTCTTCGGTCTGTCCCTTTAACCTTTTATAACTCGAGCAGTACCGAACGTATCGTCATGAGGTTTCTCTTAATTTCTTCTTTAGAATCCTGGGATAATCTGAGGCTGTATTTAATATCAATACGAATATATGAAAAAAAAACTAAAATAAGAATCATAACGTAGAATCGTTTACCGCTTCTGCACTTTAATCAGCTCTGGGGCCTAAACTATAAGAGCTAGGCCAGGGTACATAGTATAAACTTACAAAACTCGCAAACATCTACAAAAAATAAAATAAAATAAAAAGTAACAAAAATCATTTTTCTCTCCTAAAGCTTTGGCGACAAATGGCTTGACTAGGTATAGTGATTGTGGGAGATCTGTAAAACGTAGAAATATGATCTCGCGGTCTTTTTTTATCGTATTGAGTTCTATAATTCTATACTATGTACTTTGGCGTACGTCTCATAGTTCACGCTACAAAGGTCAGGAAAGTGCGGAAGTGGTAAAACATTCTACGTTATTATTCTTATTTCAGTTATTTCTCATTTTCGTATTGGCATTTAATATAGCCTATATTAAACGCAGGATTATACCGAAAAAATTAAAAAAAAACGCACCAGGTCACGTTATGCTGTTCTCGAGTTAAAGTAGTTTAAAGATTACCCGTGCAAAACCGGAGCGGCTCAGATAGTTAGTAATAAAATAAATAAAAAGTGTTGAGTCATAATTATTGGATACCGAAAATTGTATCCCAAATTAAAAAATGTTTATCAAGATTGGTTACGAAGTACAAGGTGAGAGGGCAACAAAATCTGTTTTCGCTGATGGGCAAGCTCGCTGAAAGTAACGAGTAGAATTTGAAAAGTTCCACCGCTCTATTGCATCCAAATTGGTGAGAAACCAGGGGAGCTATAAAAAAGTTGTTTAAATAAAAAGAAAAGTTCATTTCATTATCTACAATTTTCTCGCTGACGAAAATTTCCTGACCACAAAACAAAAAAAGTGGCAGGTGACTAACATTTCCATGACACAATTTTTATTTCATATGAAAGTAATAGTTTCAATTATTATTTTTATACAAACACAATACGTATTGTACTTGCTAAGAATACTGTTATATTCCTTCAGTATTCACCTGTCTACATGAAAAATTTGGTAATTTTTTCCTATCCTAAGGTGTTCAAATGACAATGCAATTAAAGCGAACGCCACTTGAAGAACTGCGCATTTATCGGCCCAACTCCGTTTCTACACCCAACCAAGATGGCTACCAGGATTCACTGCCTGTTCGCTGATGTAGGCGGTATAGCCTCTATATTATACTGTGATCTCTGGTACAGACAAACTCATCGGATCTACAATTGGCAACATAGCAATATAACTCCGAAAAACAGATACCATTAATCGCCTAATAAGCTTATAGTAATGATAAAAGGGATTATTTCAAACTCAGCTGGTTTGTGCGTTGTACTAATTCGACAGTGTAGTAATACATTAATGATTTTTTTTAAATAACTTGTGCGATGCTTGTCGCTAACTTCTGCCCTCTCTCTGCCAGCGTATCGATAAACATTTGATATTGGTCACGTTCAACTTTTTTTGCAATAAGCTGAAGGGAGAGAGCGGCACTGTTCGTCACTTACTGTTCTCTCCTCGATGTATTAGGACGTGTTCCAGCCATAGACTTTGCCTAACCATTGTATGTGTGAGCTTAGTTCCTTTTTTTATTGATTTCAATAAACCCCACAGTTAATTTGAAAGATCTTATTCATTTACAATCCCTTCTCTATTCTCACTAATTTTAAAGTTATTTATTTTCAGCTGACCCAGTACTTCATAAAGTGATGCTTGGGTATTGTTGCAGTTCGCTTCGCGATTGTGCTAGAACATTCTAAGTGCAACTTTAATTTATTACGTGATTATGAATGGTTTATTGCATTTCAATGCCTGCAGGAAAATCTTCGCGATGTTTATGAGGTCCGATAATTTTGCAATTTTTGGCGACTATCATGATTAATTTCCAACACGGTCATAGAACAATAGCAAACGAAACGAACAATCCCAGAATCAATTTATCGAAGTAATATTCCAGTTATCTCTGCCATAATCACAGCAGAATATGGCAGAAATATCACTCAAAGGTTTCAATAAGGTAAAATTTAGATTGCGCCGACTTCTTCCGTAATATTGCTTTCTGGTGGTGTATTTGCTACCAATAAAACGACCGCTACCATTTAATGGCGGAATCCAATGATTTTGTTGAAACTGTCCCTTCCTTTTCAAAATTTCAGTATTTTCATTTGAAATATTTCACTATCTGGTAAAATTTCATTAGCGGTCCCCAACCTCAACTTTAATACGCAACGCCCGCTTTTATACGAAAGCAGCATTACAACAGCTCTACTTGAAAATTTTTGCCGTACCGAGACTCGAAGCCTGTTTTGCTGCTTGTCACGAGCAGTTGCCTTAACCTTTTGGGCCGGTCGGGCACTCTTACGACCCCAACTTAATCCTTCGATCATCCCTCATTGTATTACGGTTACCACAGAGAGGCGAATGGAAAGGGATGGACGATGTTAAGTATCTGCATTGAAGAATAGTCGAATTTCCCGCCAAGGCGTGTTAGTCTGATGATACGACTAGAGAACCCGGCAATGCCGGGTTCATTTTACATAAAGGGTTAGAGAAATATGTGCCAGTAAAGACGATTAAGGATGGAAAAGATCCACCGTGGTATAATAATAATGTTAAAAAGCTGCTGAGAAAGCAAAGACTGTTGCACTCTCGATTCAACAAAGAACACGCAAATTATGACAGGCAAAAGTTAGTGGAGATTCGATACGCGAAGCGTACAATAATTACCACAGCCATACCTTAGCAACAGATCTTTCCTAGAACCCGAAAAAATTCTGGTCCTATGCAAAATCGATAAGCGGCTCAAAGCCCACTATGCAGTCACTAATTGATCATTCCGGGGCAGTAATAGAAGAAAGCAAACGGAAAGCTGAAGTTCTAAATTTAACATTTAAGAAATCTTTCACGCAGGAGGACCACACAAATGTGCCATCATTTGATCAACGTACTAATTCCGAAATTGAGTACATAATAATAGGTATTTCGGTGTAGTGAAGCAGCTGAGAGAGCTAAATACGAAAAAGTCTGCTGGTCCGGATGCAATACCAGTTCGGTTTTACAAAGAGTATTCTGCGGCATTGGCCCTATACTTAGCTTGCGTTTATCGCGAATCTTTAATTCAGCGCAAAGTTCCTAGTGATTGGAAAAAAGCGCAGGTGACTTCCGTTTATAAGAAAGGAAAGAGAACTGACCCACATAATTACAGGCCAATATCGTTGACATCTGTTTCTTGTAGAATTTTGGAGCATATTCTCAGTTCGAATATAGTAAATTTCCTTGAAACGGAAAAGCTTCTGTCCATGAATCAGCACGGGTTTAGGAAATATCGTTCATGTGAAACTCAGTTTGCCCTTTTCTCACATGACATTTTGCGAGGCATGGATGAAGGGCAACAAGCGGATTGTGTTTTTCTCGACTTCAAAAAGGTATTTGTCGCGGTGCCACCCTGCAGACTGCTAACGAAGATACGAGCTTATGGAATACGTTCAAAGATTTCTGACTGGCTGGAAGACTTCCTAAGTAATAGAACGCAGTGCGTTCTTCTCGACGGCGAGTGTTCATCAGAGACGAGTGTATCGTCAGGCATGCCCCAGGAGAGTGTGATAGGACTGCTATTATTTTTCTATCTATATAAAATGATCTGATGGGAGGGACTAACTTGTAATTTGCAGCTGTTTGCTGATCATCCTGTGGTGTATGAGAGGCTGTCGTCTTTAACCGACTGTAATAGCTTATAGGATGACTTAGACAAAATTTCTAGTTGGCGCCAAGATTGGCAGTCAGCCCTCAATGTAGAAAAATGTAAGGTGATGCGCATGAGCAGGAAAAACAATCCCATAATGTTCGAATACAGCATTAGTAGTGAGCTTCCTGATGCTGTCGCGTCGTTCAAATATCTGGCTTAACATTGCAGAGCGATACGGAATGTAACGAACATGTAAGGACAGTTGTGAATAAGGCGGACAGCCGACTTCGGTTTATTGGGAGAATTTTGGGAAGATGTACTTCATCTGTAAAGGAGACAGCGTATAAAACTATTGTACGACCACGTCTTGAGTATTGCTCAAGCATTTGGGACCCGCAGCGGATCAGTTTAAAGGAAGACCTAGAAGCAGTTCAGAGGAGAGCAGCTAGGTTTGTTACTGGTAGGTTCGACCAATGCGCAAGTGTCACGGAAATGCTCCTGCAACTCAATTGGGGATCGCTGGAGGAAAGACGAAGTTTCGAGAATTTCTGTTGAGGAAGTTTATATGGCCGGAATTTGAAGCTGAGTTTAGTACGATCTTGCTGCCACCTACTTACATTTCGCGTAGTGATCGCAAAGACAAGAGAAATTAGGGCTCGTACGGAGGCATATAGGCATTCCTTTTTTACTCGTTCTATTTGGGAATGGAATAGGAAAGGAAATGCCTAGTAGTGGTACAGTGTACCCTCCGCCACGCAACTTACGGTGGATTGTGGAGTATGTATGTAGATGTAGATATATAGATGTAGAATGCTTCGCAACTGCTGAATGTGTATGGAAACTGGATATACATCCTACGTTCCCTTCCGTTATCTCCCTTCTCATCAGTTCCCCCATCTCCCTATTCGTTACCTTCCTCTATGTCCTCTTAGACTTCCATCTGTATTAGGTAGCTGAATAACCGGCGTTGATCGGATGTTTATCTATTCCAATAATCTCTCCGCTCTCTGTCCATCTCCTCCTCCCTCCTTTATCTATCTCTGTCTACGTACCTGCATCTCTTCCTCCGCCGCCGCCTCTTCGTCCACATACTCTTCTTTATTCTCCTCTTCCTGCCCCCCTCCTCTCTCTATTCACTCATCCATCTCTTAGTCATTTATCCCCCGCTCTTTACCAATCTCTTCCTGAATTCTCTGTCTGTCCATCTCCTTCCTATACTCTATATTAAAATTTATATATAGGCCAATCTGCCAAATTTCATGGCGACCGTCCGATTTGGAAGACTGGAGTAAGGTATACTCCATATTTCTGTTATTTTTACTGTCAAGTGTGTAAGTTTCTATGACGATCGGAATTGATGTCTCCTTGGAGACCATCGAAATTCTGTTCTAAAGTACCCTCCACCGTACACGGTATGAAGTCTTCTGTACACAGTGACTTTCCTCTTGTTTTGAAGCTTACGCTATGGAAGCGCATAGGATACGAATTTAATGCGCAATGGCGATGCCCATACAAAGTTCGATTTTTCATCTTTTCTTGAGGGGTTTGCTCTCTATTCTATTGAAATCGGTCAAAGCAATTCTGAGATATCGCGAAGCTAACACAGCAATTGACTTTTATGAACCGCGCAAATGGCACAAGCGAATTTGCGATTCTTCAGGGGGCCCGTATCTCGGGGACCATTCTTCACAAATGGGTAGAGTATTGTGTATAGCACTTGGTCCACTGATCATTTGTATAAAATCAATTGTTTAAATGTTTGTAATTCTATGGGACCAAACTACGTTGGTCATCAGTCCCTAGTCTTACACACTACTTAAACTAAGTTAAACTAACCTAGGGACAACACACACATCCATGTCCGAGGGAGGATCCGAACCTCCGACGCGGGAGGTCATTTGTATACATATTAGACGACTGCCAATACTGTATCTGCCTTACAGTACAGCGACAAAATTTTAAAAGTTACTCATTTACTGCAGCCCATCCAAACTAAGCAAACCGGTTGGTTTTTACACATAACGGGTTTTCTATGTTGGCTTTATACGGCTTATAAAACACCATTTCTTCATGGGTGCCGCGGTGGAGTAGCCGAGCGGTCTAAGGCGCCTCACTGCGGAGCGCGCAGTTGCTCGCCATCGGAGGTTCGAGTCCTCCATGTGTGTGTGTGTGTGTGTGTGTGTGTGTGTGTGTGTGTGTGTGTGTGTGTGTGTGTGTGTTTGTGTGTGTGTGTGTGTGTTGTCCTTAGGTTAGTTTCCCTTAGTTTAAGTAGTTTGTAAGCTACGGACTAATGATCATGCAGTTTGGTCCGATAGATTTACAAACATATGAGCATTTTCTCTTCATAGGTGATTCCTGAGAAAATCGTGAAAAGACATGATTTTTTTAACATTAAAATCACAAATTGTGGTAATGGACATTTAGGTATTTTATATTCAATTCAATTCTCGAAATTTTTACCAGATTTTGTGAAGATGATATTCGTAAAGTACTTTTTAAATTTTTTCGATATCATTATCCGTTATTGAGATCCATCTACATCTACATAAATACTATGCAAGTCACATTAAAGTGCATGGCAGAGGGTTCATCGAACTACGTTTATGATATTTCTCTACGGTTCTATTCTCTAACAGCTCGCGGCAAAAAGGAAACGCGTCAATTAAATATCTATGCCTAACGCTACACAGCGATATGAAATAGACAATGAACAAAAAGAACACGTAAATCATTCAGTTTCCATCTCATTTCTCTTATTTTATCTTGATGATCACTTCTTCTTTCTATGTAGATGGATGCTAACAAAACATGTTCGCATTTGGAAGAAAAAGTTGTTGAAAGAATATTTGCAAACAGATCTCGTCGCAACAAATAACGCCTTTATTTTAATGATTTCCACTCCAACTCGTGCATCATTTTCGTGACACTCTCCCCCCTATATCGAGGTAATACAAAACGAGCTGCCCTTCTCAGTCAGTTCCACTTGGTGGGGATCCCACAATGCGCAGCAATACTCCAAAATAAGACACACAAGTGTTGTGTAGGCAGTCTTTTTAGTAGAACTGATTAGTTTTTGATTCGCTTTCCCTACAATATTTTCTGTTCTTACTAATTTAGGTTTTTCGTGATTTTTACTCCTAGGTATTTAGTTGAATTTACGGCCTGTAGATTTGAATGATTTATCATGTGAATAAACTTTCAAACTCATCGTACGATTGCACAAAATCACAAAACACTTTTTTTAGCTGTTTTTGCACCTAGAGTCACAAATATCTAAATAACTGATAATAGCAAATTGTCTAGAAACGGCATATTTCCGTTTTCGAAAATCTTTCTTCATTATGAAGATAAAACCGAAAAACCGTGATGTCTCTCTAGCAAAAGTGTGTATACCGCTGACAGACGGCGTTCAGGCCACTCTGAAACTTACCAACCCGATTAGAAGAAAAGAAAAAAAAACTATTACCCGATTTTATTTTTTATTTTTGTACGTCTTATTGGTATGAAGGGGTGTTTTTAGTTTTTATATTCAGCACAGTTATTGTGCAACATCCACTTTAATCAAGAATCGCAACATATTTTAAAGTTAGATTTCTTGAATGTTGAATGTTTAATTTTATACCAGACATCACTGTGTATGAAATGTAGATAACATAATGAAATTTTATTTAAACTTGGGAGGAGAGTGATATGTATTTGGCTGACGAGATATGCGACCGTGCATGACAGCACGCAACAGAAATATGTAGGAAAATACTATCTCTAAATCGTTATATCATTTGGAAAAGACTCAAATGTTCTGTCTATGTGCCTCTGCCAGGCACTTGAATGTGGTTTGCAGAGTGCCCCATGTAGATGTAGGTGTTTATCTATAAAATCTGTTTCCCGCTTACGAAAGTCTCTATTCTTTATTCGATACGCTAGAAAAATTGTAATTTGTTGTGGCTTGAAGTCAATGCCATACGCTAGACGCTCGAGAACGATCGTGCAGAAGGCAGCAGACGACCGGCAGCCAATCACAAGCCGGCACCGCGCATCCTGGAGGGAGCAACAGAGAAGCGCGCCCTCTACAAGCTGCTATATCTAGGCAGTCACGAGGACTCAGTGCAGTCACTAGGACTCGAGGAAGATGTCGTAAGAAGAGAAGAAACATTATAGAAGGTGAATATCTTTGTACAGTTCAGTAAATAAAACTTTTATTACTAATCTATATAGCTGTTTTAGCTGTCTACGCATCCTGATAGAACCTTTCCTGAAAGACAGGCCGGGAACGACTAAACAGAGGCTGACCAGGACAAGAAAACATAATTTTTGGTATAAAAGAACCAGTTGTGTGGTGAGCCATGGCGTCCATCTCCAGACGTATAATCTTTCACTCGTCCGCTTCGATATATCGCGAGCGGTGTCTCTGGATTGGAGTGCCGAGGAGAGAGGAGTGGTATTAAGCAACACCGCCTAGAAGAAAAGACCTGACAACTGACTGTGCCCACGTCACACCGAGAGGCGGAGGACGCAAGCCAACACCGCCTAGAAGACAAGGCCTCACAACTGGCCGTGCTACGTCATACTGACCAGTTGACTGGGGCACACCCCCTGCTTCGTAGCAGGTAAACTGGCGGCCGCGGCCTGGTCAGTATGACGTAGCACGGCCAGTTATGAGGCCTTGTCTTCTAGGCGGTGTTGCGCAAGCTGACTGGCCAATCGCTACGAGGCGGTAAGAGTGCCCAAGCGGCCAGCCAGTAAACTGGCAGCCGCCCCTCTTCGTGTGACTTAGGTACAGCCAGTTGTCAGGCCTTGAATTCTTGGCGTTGTTGTATTAGGTCGGGCGGCGGGAACGGGGAAGAACGTGTGTCGAGGTGTGTGTGTTGTGGTGACACTGCGACAATGCTGTGCCTGCAGCTTGTGTGTTGTTGTTGTTGCTCGACTGCAATGATACGTGTCCGGCACTAGGTCTCGCCGGACGATGAGCAACACAGGAGGACACAGTTATTGGTGTCGGCGCTCGGAAATGGAGTTTGCTGGATTTACTGACTTACGCTTGGTCTCTGGTAAATATAATATTGGCTGTTTTCGTTCCTGGAAGAGTATTGCAGTAATTAACTGGAAAACTGGATGGATATAAGAAATCTTCAAATGTTTGTCAAGCTTATGGGACTTAACTACGGGGTCATCAGTCCCTAAACTTACAAACTACTTATGAACTACTTACGAACAAGGACGGCACAAATATCGATGCCCGAGGGGGGATTCGAACCCCCGACAGTAGTGGCCGTGCTGACCGTGACTGGAGCGCCTCAGTCACCTCGGCCACCGCGGCCGGCTGGATATAAGAGAACCAGTTAGATGGATAAATGTTCAAATGTTTGTAAATCTATCGGACCAAACTGCATGGTCATTAGTCCTTAGATGGATATTTGGCGGGAAATAAGTGCGCGGGTAAGCGCTTGGAATGTCTTAATATGCGAACTACTGTAGTCCTGTGTGACGTTGTCATTCTGGTTGCTGGGGGCGGTTACGACTTGTGTATTAACAAGGCTAAGCCGCTTAGTACCGTTGCTCAGGTTGCACTTTGAGTACTTAAAGTTCTGATCGTTGAGACTTGTGTTATGAGCAACTATTGCTAGAGCTTGTATACAGGGTGTTACAAAAACGTACGGCCAAACTTTCAGGAAACATTCCTCACACACAAAGAAAGAGAATATGTTATGTGGACATTTGTCTGGAAACGCTTAATTTCCATGTTAGAGCTCATTTTATTACTTCTCTTCAACTCACATTAATCATGGAATAGAAACACACAGCAACAGAGCGTACCAGCGTGACTTGAAACACTTTGTTACAAGAAATGTTCAAAGTGTCCTCCGTTAGCGAGGACACATGCATCCACCCTCCGTCGCATGGCATCCCTGATGCGCTGATGCAGCCCTGGACAATGGCGTATTGCAGCACAGCCGTCCACAATAAGAGCACTAAGAGTCTTTATATTTGGTACCGTGGTTGTGAAGAGCTTTCAAATGCCCCCATAAATGAAAGTCAAGACGGTTGAGGTCAGGAGAGCGTGGAGGCCATGACATTGGTCCGCCTCTACCAATCCATCGGTCACCGAATCTGTTGTTGAGAAGGGTACGATCACGTCGACTGAAATGTGCAGGAGCTCCATCGTGCATGAACCACATGTTGTGTCGTATTTGTAAATGCACATGATGTAGCAGCACAGGTAGAGTATCCCGTATGAAATCGTAACGTGCTCCAGTGAGCGTAGATGGAAGAACAAGAGGCCCATCACTAACGATTCCTACCCAAACGTTCACAGAAAATCTGTGTTGATGACGTGATTGCACAATTGCGTACATACTGACGAAATAATTGCGTATTTTGACAATTGTCTGCACGAATTATTTTAATTTACATTTAAAGAGAAACAATAAAATGAACTCTAATATGGAAATTAAGCGTTTCCGGACACATGTCTACATTACATATTTTCTTTCTTTGTGTGTGTAGAATGTTTCCTGAAAGTTTGACCGTACCTTTTTGTAACACCCAGTATATGTTGACTATGTGAAACTTGATTTCAGGCCGCGGTGGAGTAGCCGAGCGGTCTAAAGTGCCTCGCTGCGGAGCGCGCGGTTACTCGCCGTCGGAGGTTCGAGTCCTCCCTGGGGCATGGGTGTGTGTGTGTTGTCCCTAGGTTAGTTTAACTTAGTTTAAGTAGTTTGTAAGCTACGGACTGATGACCACGCAGTTTGGTCCGATAGATTTACAGACATTTGAACGTTTCTTGATTTCAGTGTTGTGGGGCAGTAATGCGAATCCAACGCGGCTTAGTCATTAATTTGGTCAGTGATGTTGAGACTGAAGTCAATGAGACGTGTGCAAGAATTGTGTGTCATGATTGACACTTCTACTTTGCAGGTTATGTGTAGTGAAAATTTTGTGCAGTAGTGCTGTTACATTGCGATGACATTTAGCGGGCTACACCAGTAGCGGCATATGATGAAGGATGTTTTCCTCTAATTTCAATAAACCCCATATTGTCACTTGTCACGGACCCTGTATTCTGAAGATCAAAGGAAAACTGTTTACGTGTACTGGAGCTATACTGGGACCTGTTATCAGTATAAGGATTTGTTTTAATTAATGTTCAAGGCTCTATTAATGCGTAATTGGATTTAAATTGTGTAGCTGTGCTGTATGTTCTTGGTAAATTTTGTGTTTTGAAGTTTCACTGTAAAGAACTGGGTAACTTGTACCAGAAGTAAGGATTACAGAAATTTCTGAAAAAGAGTTCTGTTCGAACATTTAAGTTAACTAACAGATTGCATCTGATGTTGAATAAATGCTTCACGTAGAGATTATAATATGTAAAACATTTTTGTCTTTGAGTCAAAAGTTTTAATAGGCATTAATGAATGATTAATTATTTGTCAGAGTTAAATTTCATCTCGAAGTGAAGTCATAAATGCTTTAATGAATATTAATGATTAATTATCTGCCAGAGTTAAATGCTCTTGTGGTTTGAGATAATTTTATTGTAAAGGTAGTATGCTTGTCCCAGCACCTCTCCTACTCCACAAGCCTGGAACTGCGCGATTGATCCCATGTCTGACAATGTCGTAGGCGGTTTTTTCATAATTACCTTGAGTGGGATCATGTGCGTTTCACATTTTCACTTCCTATTAATGGCAAATCGTAGCATTTTCACAATATATTCTTCAGAAGAACCCAGGAAGCCTTGACAGTTGTTTTCCATAATACTATCCGTTACAGTGACATCAGGTTCCATGTTACCGTACATATGCACGTAATACCATAATATCTGGTCTGAAGTGTATTTGCAGTTTCAGCTCACGAAGGGAACGAACAGCAAGTGTCCTTGGTTCGCCGGCCGCGGTGGCCGAGGGGACTGAGGCGCTCCAGTCACGGTCTGCACGGCCACTACGGTCGGCGGTTCGAATCCCCTCTCGGGCATGGATATTTGTGCCGTCCTTAGTATAAGGTAGTTGATAAGTAGTTTGTATGTTTAGGGACTGATTACCCCGTAGTTAAGTCCCATAAGCTTAACAAACATTTGAACATTTTTTTGTCCTTGGTTCGGAGGCCACGAAACTATGGTTATAGTCGCCATTTATTCCTCAATAACATTTAATGAAGTAACAAATCATCGTATATTTCAAGTGTGGTGCAAAATTGTTAGTGCTGTTAAGAAATGCAGTTAACATTCATCAACGTTGTATAGAAAAAGTTTGCAATTTTGATGGTGGTATGCCCATAACTTATCACAGTAAATTGTACCAAAAAAAACCTCTTTGTGAGAAGCGGACGCTCCCGATCCACAACTCTCCCTGTGACATTTATGTATCAAGATCATTTGTCTCTTCAGTAAAAAAAGGTGAACCTAGGTAACTCACCTGTATTCCACGAGTATTCAAATAATCCGACCACAACAAAGTTACTAACAATGTCTCTTCTAATAGCAGGTAATTTGTGACGTCTCCATTAAGACAGGCGAACATTGCTTTTTCCCCTTTCTCAAAAACAAAAAACAAAAAACAAAAAAAACAAAAAAAAGATGTTCAAATGTTTGTACAGCTTATGGGACTTAACTACGGGGTCATCAGTCCCTAAACTTACAAACTACTTATGAACTACCTACGAACTAGGACGGCACAAATATCCATAGCCGAGGGGGGATTCGAACCCCCGACCGTAGTGGCCGTGCAGACCACGACTGGAGCGCCTCAGTCTCCTCGGCCACCGCGGCCGGTCCCCTTTTTCCTTCGGCACGGTTGAGTCACCTAACTTTACCACTGGGAATATCTCGTAAACCACAACAAATATTTAGTAACTAATACTGCAGACCGAAAGTGAGGAGAGGGGCTGGTGTAACTGGTTAATACAAACCATTAAAATGCACGGAAATATGTTTTATACACAAACATGGTTTTTTTAGATGGAAACCTATTATCATTTTTAGCAAAACTGGAAATACTTAAATAATGCCGTTTAACTGCGGGGTCATCAGTCCCTAAACTTACAAACTACTTATGAAGTAAATTACACTAAGGACAACACAAGGGAGGATTCGAACCTCCGCCGCGGAAGGCTGCGCGATCCGCAACGTGGCGCTCCAGACCGCTCGGCTACTCCCGCGCAGCCCCGTCGAACATTCTGTAAAGGAGCACCATCATCTTGATACCACATACGCCTATGCGATTCCTGCGGGAAATTTTCTAGCTAAATTAGCAGCTGATTTTGTAGAAACTCTACGTATTTTGTAGCTGTTAGGGTGCCTTCAATGAAATGAGGACCAATGAGGTGATCGCCAAGTACTCCGCACCATACATTTACTGTCCACAGTCGCTGTTGCTCTACCAGTCGAAGCCAGCGAGGATTGTTCACGAACCAGTAATACAAGTTTCGTAAATTCACTGTCCCGTGGTTTGTAAAACCTGATTCATCGGTAAACAGGTATAACTGCAACGCATTCTCTCTTAATGCCCATTGACAGAAATTCAATCGATTAATAATGTCTTCTTCATGTAATGACTGATGCAGCGACACAATGATACGGGTGAAATTTGTGACGATGAAGTGTGCGCATTACACTACTTTGATTCATTGCACTGCCTCTAGAAATGTCACGTGAACTCGTGTGTGGGTTCACGACAACATCAGCTTCAAATGCAGATGCTTCTCTTGTCGTGGGTCTGTTACGCACGCGTTCGCGTGCTTCGACCATACCTGTTGCATACAGTTGTCTGTAGATGTTTTTTTCGAATGTGCGCCGCGTCGGATGGGTTCTGTCTGGGTACCGTTCTGCATACAATCTGGAGGCCTCAACTGTATTTTTTCTTCACTCGCCATAGATATCATTTCTTCCTTTTAAGAGTTAGAATAGATCATTTTCACAGTGCTTACAACACTGAACACACTGTTGTACCTCCGACGTGCTTAAAATAATTTAGCTTTCGACTTTGCTACTGTGCGTACTTCTTTCCTTACTTGTACTGTAGAGTACACTATCACAGTCAACTGGTAACACAGCGTACAACACTTTTTCTAAGTACAACGACTAATTTATAATAACTGTAACAGAACGCGCTGCATGCTGACACTGAAGCAACTAGGACAAACCAAAACATTGCATTACAGCCAACCTAGTAAACACTGTAGTCTTCGTAAACATACCGCTACAGGTACTGATCGCTGATCATCGATCTTGTTTGTTACACCACACTGCAAAGGAGTTAATCAAGCATAAACTTTAGGTTACAATAACTCTGGAGGTAATTAACATTTCACAATGAAACAAACGGCATTATTTATTTTTTCCTATTTTCAGTTTTGCTAAAAATAATAATAGGTTTCCATCTAAAAAACCATATGTTTGTGTTAAAAAACATACTGCCGTGCATATGTAATGGTTTGTATTAACCAATTACACCAGCCCTTCTCCTCACTTTCGGTCTGCGGTATTAGTTTGGAAACATTTGTTGTGGTTTACGAGATATTTCCAATGGTAAAGTTAGGCGGAATCACCCTGTGTATATACGAGGCGCGTCCAGAAAGTAAGTTCCGTTTCGTTATATAAAACGAACGGGTACAGATACAGAAAAGAACTGATTATACAAAAATCTACTACTGTTAAACTACTTTTCTACATAGCTTCCGAAATTTTGTAGGCAATTGTCATAGTATGGAACAAGGTTTTATGTGCCTTTTTCACTGAATGTTGCCGCCTGTGTATTCAACCATGTAGTAAAATGTTCTTTCAGCTCGTCATCATCGTTGAAGTGTTGTCAACCAAGGACAGATTTTAGGTGTAAGAAGAGAATTACTGTCAAAAGATTTTTTCTTTTCACGTTAATGCCTGACCTCACATACCGAATGTGACCAAACAATTCTTACGGGCCGGCCGCGGTAGCCGAGGAGACTGAGGCGCTCCAGTCACGGTCTGCACGGCCACTACGGTCGGGGGTTCGAATCCCCCCTCGGGCATGGATATTTGTGCCGTCCTAGTTCGTAAGTAGTTCATAAGTAGTTTGTAAGTTTAGGGACTGATGACCCTGTAGTTAAGTCCCATAGACTATACAAACATGTGAATTCTTACGGAAATTTCAATGGGACCTGTTTGATTATCCTCCATACAGCTTGGACCTCTCTCTATAGCTACTTTCATCTCTTCTTACACCTAAAATCTGTCCTTGGTGATCAACACTTCAACGATGATAAAGAGCTGTTACCATATGATTGAATACACAGGCGGCAACCTTCTGTGAAGGATGCATGCAAAAACGTGTGGCACGCTATGACAAGTGCTACAAAATTTCGGCAGTTATGTGGAAAAGTAGTTTAAGAGTTATAGAATTTTGTGCAATAAAATTTTCTTCTGTATCTGTGTATAATTTCATTTTATTACCAAACGGAACTTACTTCCTGAACGCGCCTCGTGAATGTTTCTCTGTATGTCCTCTATGTGTTCATAAACCCTATTGCAATTAAACTTTGGTGAACTTTTCACAGTACTCCTTTTGTGTCCCAGCTTCGTCGCCGCTTTTGTGTCCCAGCCTCGTCGTAGGTGTCGGTGGCCGAGTGGAATGAGACCGACACAGGAATATAGATAGCACGCTGGTGCAGGTACGGAGGGGAGCAGCCAGAAACTATAAACACTAGAGTAAATTAGAAAGAGATATATATTGCACAGAATGTAACAATACTTAACTTTTACATAGTACTGCAGAATGTTGATACATAGTTGTTAGAGGCCTGCCTAGTGCCTGTACGATAGCAAAGTCTTCACTGGTGCCTATCTGATTACGAAGGTCCTAACTGGTTGCTATCTCAGTCCCAAGTGACCGATGTCTTTCCGTGGTGGCCACGAGCGGGGTTGCCGCAGAGGGCGCTCGTGGCTGTCGTCGTAAGAACGCCGCGCCGTGCGTGCATGACGGCGCGCGGCGAAAGTAGGTGGCGCGCACTTTGTACTTGTGCGACACCACACCCCTCCCCCCCAAACCGCCGCGCCGTCGTGGCGTAGGGCTGAGGGCCACGGCGACGGCACTGGGAGGAGGGCCTGGGCGGGGGCGTTACTGGTGGGACGGGCGTCGTAGCTGAGGCTGGGATCGAGACGCCGTCCGCGCCCCGGCATACACCTTGCGATCCGCTGGAAAACCCGCGAAAACCAGCGGAAGAGCGCCCGCCCCCGCCCAGAGGGAGCAGGTCATCTTCTTCTGAGGTGCGTGGCCCAGGCGGCGGCGGCACGCACGGTCCCGGAGTCCCTCTCGGTGACGCTGTCATCTGCGGCGGCGACAGCGGCGGCGTCGCGTCGATCTCCATCGGGACGATCTCGTAGTCCGGGGACGAACGATGTGGTTGTGCTCCCTGGCGGTGAACTGGGTCTGGAATCAAGAAACCGGAGACAGGATCGCGCGGCCTATGCAGACGCAATTGGTTTGCGTGGCGCCGCAGCTCCGACCCTGTGGAAGAACGTACAACATACATATTGCGACCGAGCACGCGCTGAATGATGCTCGGCATCCATCTTGTCTTGTTGCCAGCAAACACCTTGTACAGCACCGGCGTAGAAACCTGAAAACGCGAAGCGCCATACGAACCGACTCGGTGCGTGGGAGGCTGCAGCAGGTGAAGGAGAGTGCGGTGACGGCGGCCGTGTAGCAGCTCGGCAGGAGACGGGCCGTCACGTGGCATGCACCGATACGTAGACAGGAAAATTTGAAGAGCTTGCTGCCTGGAGTGCTGACCTTTCATCTTCTCCATGTGAGACTTGAATGTTCGAACGAAACGTTCTGCTTCACCATTGGACTGAGGGTGAAAAGGTGCGGTGGTGATATGCTGAATGCCATTCACACGACAAAACTGTTGAAATTCCGCACTAACAAACTGAGGTCCATTGTCACTGACGATAGTTTCACGCAAACCTTCGATGCAAAACACTGATGTTAAGGCACTGATCGTACTAGACGCCGTCGTTGAGTTCATGGCAATCACAAAAGGAAACTTGCTGAAAGCGTCGACAACGATTAACCAGCGCGTATTCCAGAAAGGTCCGGCAAAGTCAATATGTAAACGTTGCCATGGTCCCTCGGGGCGTGGCCAGTCTGAGAAACGTTGCGGAGGAGCCGCCTGATGCTCCGCACAAACAGTACACTGTGACGTCATGCCCAGGTACAATGACGTCTGGCCAGTTGCTTTGTCCTAACAATGCCCCAATGTCCTTGATGCAGGAGGCGTAACACTTCTCGTTGCAGGGAACGAGGAACAATCACTCTTGCTTGGTCGTTGTCGGTATGCAACAACAGTACACCCTGACTTAAAGATAATGCATGACGTTGTGCAAAATAACGTCGAACCAGAGGCCGATCAATGTCTTTTGCTCTGGCAGGCCACCCTGAGCGAACAAAACGTGCTACCACACTTAGTTCTGCATCCGCAGCTGTTTCCTGTGCAACCCGACGAGAGTTCAAAGGAAAGTCTGCGACAGCGGAAGCATCTCTGGAGTCTATCTGACAACATGCCATTTCTGAAGAATCAAATGATACATCCTGGCCAACCGGAAGTCGGGAAAGTGTGTCTGCGTTAGCATGTTTAGTGGTAGGTCGGTACAAAATCTCATACTGATAATTAGACAATATCAAGGACCATCTCTGAAGCTTTTGTGCCGTTCGTGGCGGAATCGGCTTTGTGGGTGAGAACAACGACGTGAGAGGCTTGTGGTCTGTCAACAAATAGAATTTTCTGCCATAGAGATAATGATGAAACTTTGTGACGCCGTAAATGATTGCTAAGGCCTCCTTTTCTATCTGACTGTAATTCTGTTGCGTCGGCGTCAGTAGCTTGGATGCAAAGGCAATAGGACGATCGTGACATCCAATACGATGCGACAGAACGGCACCCAGACCGTACGACGAGGCGTCAACTGCTAACACTACAGGCTTCTGTGGGTCAAAGGGAATCAAACATGCATCACTGAGTAGTGCAGACTTTAGTTTGTCAAAGGCAACCTGACAATCTTTAGACCATACAAAAGGAACATTCTTCCTACGTAAGTGATGCAGTGGAGCTGCAATCCGAGAGGCACTGGGAATAAACCTGAAATAATAGTTAAGCTTTCCCATCACTGCTTGCAATTCATGCACATTCTTAGGAGGAGGCAAGTCTTTGATTGCTCGAAGATGTGACTGTAAGGGATGAATTCCTTGGGCATTAATCACATAGCCCAGGTAGTCTATTTCAGTTTGAAAAAACGAACACTTTGCTTTATTACAACGTAGACCTGCTGCAGTCAACACTTTGAAAAGGCACTCCAGGTTTGCTAAATGTTCTTCAACTGTACGTCCGGATACCACAATATCATCTAAATAGTTCGAACAACACGGTACAGAAACTGTCAGCTGTTCCAAAAAACGCTGAAAAATAGCGGGAGCGGAAGAACTGCCAAAGGGTAGGCGTTGAAATTGAAAAAGGCCCATGTGAGTATTAATGACGAAAAACTTTTTTGACTCGTCATCAAGTGGAATCTGTAAGTATGCCTCTGTTAAATCAATCTTAGAAAAGAAACGAGACTGTCCTAATTTGTCCATTAGTTCGTCAGGTCTGGGCAGGGGATAAGTGTCTACAATTGTTTGACTGTTTACTGTTGATTTGAAGTCCGCACAGAGACGAAGTTTTCCTGACGGCTTGGGTATAATTACTATAGGCGAGGCCCACTGACTCGCAGAAACAGGAGAAATCACCCCACTATCTTTCCAACGTTTAAGTTCTTCGGCAACTGTATCACGCAAGGCGATAGGCACTGGTCTAGCTTTACGAAATTTTGGAACTGCAGATTCTTTTAAAGTTACATGTGCCACGAAGTCTTTTGCACAACCTAGTTCCGGCGAAAACAAGTCACTATATTTGTCACACAATGCATTGATTTTATCCTTAGGCACTATTGACGAAATTTGAAGCACATCTCTTTGAATTGATAAACCAAACAAGTCAAAAGCATCTAGTCCAAAAATGTTCTGCGTAGATTTCGCCTGAAGAACCACAAAAGCTACTGTTTTCGTTACACCTTGAAAAGAGGCGGGCAGGCTACACGTTCCTAGCACGGGAATATTTTGACCTGTATAAGCTGTTAGCACTTGTTGACACGGCGACAATTTTGGCGAACCCAGAAGTTCATAAGTATCTTTATTTATTAATGTGACAGCGGAACCAGTATCAAGCTGAAATTGCACAGTCTTATCTTCTATGGAGAGATTTACAAAAAGTTTGTGCTTCTGGCGCACGACAGGTGCGCGAATGTGGGCAACGTCTGCTACGGTTTGTTTACTGCGCTTGCGCGGGCCGCGTAGTGAAGTAAGCGGCGCAGACTCGGCACACAGGGGATTAACAACACTGTCATTAGATGGCACTACCGCCGGATCGGCGTCCGCGCAAGCATGCGAAGCTACTCCAGATTTACTAACTACTGCACTACACTTTTGAGTAGCTACTTGATGTCTACTGTCACTAGCTACACAGTACTGGGCACTATTACAAGGAGAAGTTGTAGAAGGCACTATTTTCACTACAGGAATGCACTGTTCATAGTCATTTTGCTTGTCCCGAACCCTTTCCCGTTGCACTGATTTATGCGCTCGTCGGCGCTTGCTACGTGGTGCACTATATAGTTTTGCCATAGGCGCAGAACTACTTTCTTGCAATTGAGATCCAAGGAAAGCACTGTTCAATTCCACAGCGTCTATGACATTGACTGTATGCACTGCTGTCGCACTTTGCGAAACACTGTTTCTAACATTACTGTTCTTTGAGTTTTTAATTTGCATACACACAGACTGTACATGTCCTGATTTGCCACATTGATAACAGGTTGCGTTGCGACTAGGGCAATGAGCACGCTTGTGGCGAGATACACACTGGGGGCAAGATTTACGTACATTTTTCTGAAATGAGCGTTGGCTCCCGTTATTCAAATCACTGTTTCTAACACGACGGGGCGACCTTTGTGTCGCACTTTTACACTGCCTACTGTTCACTGACTGTTCAGCACGGCCTGTACTATTGTAAGAATCACTAGTGCTACACTGAGAACTACGACTAGGAAAGCGACCGTTGCGGCGCACTGAATTAACACTGTGGCTTTGCATTTCCACATCTGCTAAGTCAAAGGTATCATGTGCTTCAATAAGCTGCAGTACACTGTCTAATGAGGGGTCAGACTGTTTCAGAATCGCTGCCCTAATTCTGGGGTCCTGAATGTTCTGCGTAATCGCATCCCTCAACATCACATCACTATACGAAAGTCCACAAGAGCAAGTAAATTTACATTTGCGGGTTAAGCCCTTCAATTCCGTAATCCACTCTTGGTGTGACTGGTCTGGTAATTTTTTAAGTCTGAAAAATCGGTACCGCGCAGCAGCGACGAGAACTTTTCTCTCGTAATGAGCATTCAGTGCATCTACAATTTGTTCAAAGTCTACATCACGAGGAGATGCGTGAGGGAAAAGTTTTTGCAATAACACGAAGGACTGGGGGCCCACAATCGCTAAGAAAAGGTTCTTCACTCTCTGACCTGTAATTTGATGAGCCGCGACGAGTCCTTGAAACTGTGCGAAGTAGTCGCTCCATTCTTCCTCACGTTCGTTGTACTGGCGAAATGTAGGAAGCGGTGCAGCGGCAGGTGTGGGCTGCTGATGCGACAGCTGTTGTTGAGTTGTCGTCAACTGCGCCACTGCCTGGAGAAGTTGTGTTATTTGCGCCGTCTGTAACTGAATAATTTCCATTAAGTTTGGGTTCGGGGTAGTGGCCATACTGACCGATTAGGCGCCACGCATACAAGTAAATTATAACAAAACACAAATGCAATATGAAAGAGGACGCTCTGCAACAAAAAAGTCCACAAAACACGTAACAAAATATCTTTCCCCAAAATTGTTATAATAAGGGTGGGTGGGCGGGAGCAATTTTTGCGTGCTCCGACTGCTGCTGTCTGGCTGCTGTAAGCGGGCTGGTCCAAGGTTCTATCCCTCCTCGTCGCCACTTTTGTGTCCCAACTTCGTCGCCGCTTTTGTGCCCCAGCCTCGTCGTAGGTGTCGGTGGCCGAGTGGAATGAGACCGACACAGGAATATAGATAGCACGCTGGTGCAGGTACGGAGGGGAGCAGCCAGAAACTATAAACACTAGAGTAAATTAGAAAGAGATATATATTGCACAGAATGTAACAATACTTAACTTTTACATAGTACTGCAGAATGTTGATACATAGTTGTTAGAGGCCTGCCTAGTGCCTGTACGATAGCAAAGTCTTCACTGGTGCCTATCTGATTACGAAGGTCCTAACTGGTTGCTATCTCAGTCCCAAGTGACCGATGTCTTTCCGTGGTGGCCACGAGCGGGGTTGCCGCAGAGGGCGCTCGTGGCTGTCGTCGTAAGAACGCCGCGCCGTGCGTGCATGACGGCGCGCGGCGAAAGTAGGTGGCGCGCACTTTGTACTTGTGCGACACCACAACTCCCACGAAGGTTCCTCACCCAAAAACAAAAGAGCACGACACACAGCTCAGGAGATACGACAACATAAATAATGAGAGCCACCGCGTGAGAATACCCAGATTTATGCGTCAATTATTGCAAAAATGTGTTAGGGAACTGCGACAAAGTTTGCATGAAATTTCGGACGTTTATGAAGCGTTATGTAGCTGATCCCTCCCCCCCCCTCCCCGAATGTTAAACGAAGAGTACCGCTCACAACAGCTTCGTTGTAGATGCCGTAAAACTGTCGCATCAGGCATGACCATGTATCAAATAAAGTTAGAATTACAGACTTGCATGTTACTATTTATTTTTGCCTGCAAGCCTCCCTTAATTCTCTTGCATCCAAAATTAAGCAACCTGTTTTCTTTATCTATACAAAAGCGAAAGGACACTCACTCACTGACTAAACACGAAATCTCGAAAACTGCTTCATCTATAAAGCTGAAATTTGGCAGGAATGTAGTTTATAGGTAGAAAACGTCAGCTAAGAAATTATTTTGGTGATAGGTGCATGGCGGAGCATACTTCTCCTACAGACTCACGAAATCTACAGTTTCATTCCGATCTTCACGTAATTTCGCGCGCTTGACCTTCAAAACAAGAGGAAGGTCACCGGTCACCTCAAGTTTCATACGGTGCATGGGGGAGGGTACTTTGCAACATTAAAATAGATTCCTAAATACCTTTTTCGCGCCGTAACTTGAGAATGGATCGACCGATTTCACAGATTTTTTTTTTTTTTTTTTTTTTTTTTTTTTTTTTTTTTTTTTTTTTTTTTTTCAGAACAAGGGTTGTATGAAATAAAACTGGAATATTTTAGAACAACAAAATGTGTTCTTCTATGTTATCCTGCGTTTCTATTGCATAGAAATCTGTAGTTTTGTTCTGATAATGATGAAATTTGCAGTCTCTACCTAAAAAACAACAGGAACGTCTCTATAAAATTTCGTTCGGTGCATGGTGGAGAGTACTTAACTTACGGAATTTTACAAAACTCATAGTTTTTCTCCAATCTTCATGAATTTTTGCGCACATGACCTTTAAACCAAGAGGAAGATCACTGGGTAGATAAATGTTTTATGGTACATGACTGAGGGTACCTTGCAGAAAACTTTGCCGAGAGAGGGAAAGGGTGGAAACGAACAGAGAGATGGGAGAGAAAGAGGTGGATTCAGAGAGAACGAGGAAGGGTATGTGGACAGCGAGAGTGTAGGATAAATAAACACCCGGGCAACACCGGGTTTACAGCTAGTATTCTTATAAAATTACTATGATTCAAGAAATGATTAAAAAAAAGTCACTACATTAGTCTCGATAGATCGAGCTGAAAGGGACCGGAATCACCTCGCACTATCGATAACTCGGACTATCGAAATTTAAAGAGGAAAAATAAATTTATATTGTAGGTAATGTAGGTTAAAATATGAACTTCATTAAAAGAAAAGTCTTTACATATGCATTGGCAGAATAAAGATGATTTATTTTGAGAATGAATCGTAAAATTTCTTTTGTTTGGTGAAGCTGCAACGTTTCCTCGCGGCAATGTCACGCCACCGTCTCACGAGCAGTACTGTATGTCAGCTGCTGTCGCCCGACTCAGGCTGTTGTCTTGTGTAGTTCGCGAACGAACTAGTTCGGAAGAGCGTTCCCACAGGTGAACTAGTTCGCAGATCCCTCGCCTCTTAGTTCGTCCGCTCCTTTTGCGAAGACTGACGGGGAACAGCGAGAGGACGTGAGAGCGCGCAGAATCGCGTGATTCCCTTCTGCCAGTTACCGTCATTTCGAGCTGAGATACAGCTCAGCTGTAGTTTTAGTTAGCAAAAGCCCAAACCAGCGAACGAACTAAAATCAGCGACCTACTTCGCAGCCGAGCAGCGAACTAAAATGTGCGTGATAGGTCGCGAACTAAAATTTGCGTGATAGGTCGCGAACTAAAATATGCGTGATAGGTAGCGAACTAAAATATGCGCGATAGGTCGCGAACTAATAGATGCGGGAAAATATGCGCGATAGGTTGCGAACTAAAATATGTGTGATAGGTTGCGAACTAAAATATGCACGATAGGTCGCGATCAGAATTAAAAATCACGTGTTTGCCTTCTGCTGATGAGAGCCATTTCGAGGTTAGCGTCTGCCTGCTAGATTGCATAGTTCAGTGCTACAAAATTTCTGTTTTGAAGTATTCTGCACTCTGCAATATCGGACTAATAAATTCCATAATGCCAAGATATAGAGATAACTCTAAACTTAAACGCGCGAAATTATCCACAAACTTTTTCTTTTCGTTTGCGTGATATCGTTAGCGGGTCAAGCAGCAAGCGCATGGAATAGCTGGGTGGGGGAACTTCTCCCTCCACCTGTATGCGCAGACCACGCCGCTCAGCCGTCACTGGGAGCGGACGAACTAACAGAACGAACTATTATGCGTGAGTCTATGTTGAAGCCATCGGTGTGATTCATAATCGGTGCAGCTCTAAATCGTTATCCTCATCATCCGCACACTGCGGTGGAAAGTTAATCATGCCAATTATAGAAGTCTGTCGCTTCCAACAGTTCGTCCGAATTTAACAACTCACCTACTACTACCTCGTCTGCCTCTTCCCACCCTGGTAATCTTTTGATTAAATTACACAACGGTTGATCGTCCTCGATCTGCTATATCTTCAGTTTCTGTGTGTGGCATACTTTCCAGCAGAATTTTCCTCCATGACTTCATCTCACTCCAAGAACACGACGCCCTTGAAAGTCACCGTCTTCAAAGCTCCTACAATGCTTTCGACGTCTGCAGAATGCAGGAGTGACTGTTGCTATCGCCGTTGATACTTTTCTTGAGGCATTCCAGAACGCCCTGATCAGTGAGCTGAATCAGGCACGTAACGTTTGGTAGGAGAAACGAGGCGCGGTTACCGTCGCACAGCATACACTTCTGCACTTGGATGTGAGGGCGCATTATCCGTGTACAAAATTGCTTTGCATGGCAGTCCCCTTTCTTTTGAAAAAATGTTTGCAGTCAGTTGCAAATGTGTTTAAAAAACCAGTTCTTGAAGATTTCCTGGTTCATCCAGGAACTTGATAAAGATCTTGCATGACAGCACAATATTATTAGTTACGTGATATTAATATTATATACATGCAAAATGTTCAAATTTTTGTAGAGCTTATGGGACTTAACAACGGGGTCATCAGTCCGTAAACTTACAAATTACTTATGAACTAACTAATACTAAGGACGATACAAATATCCATGCCCGAGGGGGGGGGGGATTCGAATCCCCGACCGTAGTGGCCGTGCAGACTGTGACTGGCGCGCCGCAAAACGCTCGGCCACCGCGGCCGGCAGGCATCATTCTGATGTGTGTAGACAAACAGAAGAGTTGAGATGGTTACATTCTTGAACGCTCTTGGCTTGGCAAAAAATGTTCAAATGTTTGTATAGTCTATGGGACTTAACTACGGGGTCATCAGTCCCTAAACTTACAAACTACTTATGAACTACTTCCGAACTAGGACGGCACAAATATCCATACCCGAGGGGGGATTCGAACCCCCGACCGTAGTGGCCGTGAAGAACGTGACTGGAGCGCCTCAGTCCCCTCGGCCACCGCGGCCGGCTCTTGACTTGGCAGACTTCCCACACAACCAGTTTAAGTTTATGGTTTCGATTTGCGTTTTAATCTGCCGAAACTGTGAGTCGCTATTTGCTTTTGTGTGTGTGTGTGTGTGTGTGTGTGTGTGTGTGTGTGTGTGTGTGCCCAGGAGCACTTTTTTCTTTACGAGGAGCAAATGTTCTCGCTGGTAACATTTGAAAATTTAGCCCAGTTTCGTCACAGTTATATATTTGCTCTGCCTCATTAGACAGATTTTCGTCAGTTATGTTAGAGTCGAAGGGCAAGAAAGAGACGCAAAGGTTGGGAAGGGAGTAAGACAGGGTTGTAGCCTTTCCTTAATGTTGTTCAATCTGTACATTGAGCAAGCAGTGAAGGAATGGAAGGAGAAATTTGGAGAGGGTATTAAAGTACAGGGAGAAGAAATAAAAAGTTTGAGGTTTGCCGATGACATAGTAATTTTGTCAGAGACTGCAAAAGATCTGGAAGAGCAATTGAATAGACAGTGTCTTGAATGGAAGGTATAAGATGAACATTAACAAGAGTAAAACGAAGGTAATGGAATATAATGTCAGAAAATCAGGCGATGAAGGAATTAGATTAGGTAATGAGACAATAAAAGTACCGTAGTAGAAGTAGTAGATGAATTTTGTTATTTGGGTAGCAAGACAACTTCTGATGGCCGAAGTAAAGAAGATATAAAAGGCGGAATGGCTATGGGGAGAAAAGCGTTTCTAAAAAAGCGAAACTTTTTAACGTCCAATATTAATTTAAATGTTAGGAAGTCCTTTCTGAAAGCGTTTGTCTGGAGTGTAGCATTGTATGGGAGTGAAAGGTGGACGATAAGGAGTTCAGACAAAAATATTATAGAAGCTTTTGAAATGTGGTGCTACAGACGAATGATGAAAATTAGATGGGTACATCACGTAACTAATGAGCAGGTGCGTAACCGAATTGGGGAGAAAAGGAGTTTCTGGTATATCCTAAGAGAAGGGATAGATTGGTAGGACACATTCTGAGACGTCAAGGAATCGTCAACTTAGCATTAGAAGGAAGTGTGTGGGGTAAAAATCGTAGATGGAGACCGAGGGACGAATACAGTAAGCAGATTGAAAAGAATGTAGGTTGCCGAACGTATTCTCAGATGAAGAGACTTGCACAGGGCAGGGTAGCGTGGAGATCTGCATCAAACCAGTCTGCGGACTGGAGACCACAACATTTTTTTTTTAACTCTACGATAAATTTTTTTAAAAGGCCTGAGCGTCTCGAGACTTTTTCTCCACATACGTCTAGTTGACGCTCTCCATATTCTTCATCCACTTGTCGAGCCAGCCCACATCAGCGGCGATATTGGCATCTCTTTTCTGCAGCTGGTTTCTTGCAGGGCAAGAAATCGGAGCACACTTCTGTCTCTGATGGGTTAACTACGCGAACAATGTCTCATTTGTATTTTCGAAGTCTGATTTCTATACACTTCTTCGACTGAGAGATTCGTGAGAGCACTTCTGCGAAACTGTTCCAATACAAGTTTGTTTCTTCGCCAGTTACCATCAACAACTTCGCTGACAATATATTCGAGAACAGGTGATTTTATTGTTTCTCTTTTGGCTCATCGTCTTAGTGCTTCTAATTTTAGATGAAAAGGCACAAATTTCCTTTATTTTGTTACAGCACTCATCTTTCCAAGGTGTACAATGGAACACATAGTCAACAAACTAAACGAAACACAACGCTGTGCGTCAAAGGCAGTCCCAGAGGAATTTTAGGGGAGTTTGGGGGGCGCCAAAATCCTTGCTAAATTATTGTAAACAGTGAACTAAAATTTAACTTTTTCATAAATTGTGTAGCAACATTGGTTACTAACTCATGTCATAGGCCTCACTCCTTATAACAACCCCAGTTTCTTCTTGAATCTCGTATAAAGGAAATCCTTTCACCTTATTTGCCTATAAAAAAATCTCCGCTAAAGATTATTGTTGAGACTTGGGAGTTTTGAGCAACAATAACACGCTCTGACAATTACAACTGCCGCGGTGCCGACAATTGTACTCCTTACGACAAAGCTATGTCGGCTGCTCTAACAATACTCACAAACAATATTGAGTTATCGGCAACCAAAAAGAAATTAGTTCTGTTTGTACTGTCAAATGTCTCGTGAAAGAAAATGATAAATCAGATGTCATGTACATGTAGTGCAGGCTTCATGGTGTGCGTGTTCTTCTATTGTCTCCTGAATTTCGACTCTTAGTAGAAGAATCGTTGCGTTAATGTGTTCTTTATCAACATGTCGAAAAAAGAACCTTTCCGAAAATGTATACAGAAAAAGAAGGGCACAATTAGCGGCTGAAAATGAGAAGCAGGCAGCAGCATTAAAGAAATTCTTTCGTACTCCTGAAACAGACAACAATGGAAATGAAAACGTAGAACGAGAGAATGAGGAAACCAACAAGAAATCAAAAAATATTGCAGAAGATAACACAGTACAGGTAAGTAGGCCTACATTACGTAACGTATTTTCGTTTTATTACGTTTAATAGAGAAGAGGTGTTTACACACGTAGCGTTTTAGCAGTCTGGGGTGGGTAGGGTGGCGGCCTCTCAGATAGGCGGCGAACTTCAGGCTCAAAGAAAGTTCTTTCCCCATTGATATAAGTAACAATAATTACATTCTATACCAACACTGATGCTTGATACACGTACCAAAGCGATAAGACTTTTACTCGTTAGATGTGTATTAAGCAACTTTAATTAAAGACTTTGCAGAGAAAACGGCACGAAAAGTTAACTTTACTTGGCTTTCTAAACAACTGAAAGGACAATTTGCATTAAAACTGTATAAAGATATAAAATTATATTACTCGTTGTATTATTTGTATTATGAAATCTTTGTACAATGCTGTTACAAAATATATTTGTATTTTCTTTTTTTCATATGTGTTCCCTTTCGCAGTTAACAAGGTTGTTTATGTATATATGTGTAAATAAATGCTGTATCGCATCATTAATCTTAATTTTATGTAAATGTTGTTTTTTGAATCGTTCTGTGAATTTCTAATCAGTGACGTAGAAGATTCTGCATGGTCATGTGTATATAATTGTTTCGTATATCGTTAACCAAAACTTACTTTGTGTATTTAACTGACAAAAGTTAAGATATTACTCAGTTTGATAATTGTTTCTTATAGTTATAGCGACAGAATTCAAAGAGTTATCCTTTAGAAGCAGCTATCTGTAAGGTTGTTGTTGTTGTTGTTGTGGTCTTCAGTACGGAGACTGGTTTTGATCGGTATCAGCCAGCAGCAGTCGGGGATTTCGTGCCACGCTGACAACAGGTGTTCGTGCAACAAAGCAGCGAGATAATGGTCGGTGTTGATTGCATTGTTGTCGGCTTTGTCACTCAGCTGTTCTCTCCATATCTATCTTTTTCAATGATGTTTTCATTACTTATCACTTTAGTAAAAAAAAAAAAAAAAAAAAAAAAAAAAAAAAAAAAATAGTAGGAGATCGTTGCAACTTTTTTTTTCTTTTTATGAGGCTCGGATTATTGGAAACTCGAACTTTCGACACTCGATCTATCCAGACTCTACTGTACTAATCGCAGAACAGGAAGATATGTCCTGCTCTGAAAGTTTCGTCAAACAGATATATACTGCCTTTTTAAGGTAATCAATCCTTACCACCTTCAAATGCATAATTGATGCATTCACTTTTTTTTTTAGTTTACCTTAATAGCTTAAAGTTGTAACATACCCGTCGTCGTTTTATATTTTATATAACCTCGTGTCTGGTCTGTGTATTTACCAATCTGTCTGCCTCTGTGCCCGGTAACTTGTGCACTGAAGGTGCCTACTGCAAGCTATTGCAATGCAATATGGCTCCCACGCATTTGTATGTGGAACGACTTGTCTACGCAGGCTTTATCCAGTTTGAGTACACGTATGGGTTTCTGCCGCGTGCGAAATAAGCACGCCCGACAACGTTAATGAAATTTAAGAGTCATAAGGCTGACCCGTGCAACGGATAACATTACAAACGCATCTGAACTAATTAATCGGATCCAATATACGTACTCAAATGGAACGGATACGTTACTCTGATATTTATGCTGCAATGCACCATTGCAGACCACAACAAAGACTTTCAGAATGGGATTACTAGTGCTGAATAGGATCATATGAACATTTATTAACTGCTTCGACACGCGTGTGGGATATAATCATTATTTATTCACAAATTCTTTAAGATAAATACTATATTATGTTAACTTAAATGCATTTTTAACATCAAATGCAATCTTTTGTTGCTATCATCTGAGTGGGCCTCCTAGCAAGTTAAAAAAAAGGAGTTTTCTCAGATTTCCTGCTATGATTTAACACATTCACACAAGTCATGCAAAGGAAGATTTACTACGCGAGCCATCAAATTTGAATCCGGGCGGCCGTTGCGATCAAGGGACAGCAAAGTGATGTGAACGCACACAAAAATATTACTCGAGAATGGGATTTGCATTACTGATCCTCTTACTACTATAAAATGACAGGGGATCACAAAATATTACAATGCCCGTCTAAATGGTGATCTCACGTGATCAGTGTTGGCCCCACACAAAAACCAAGTTACTGAAATTTAATTTAATATATTTACCACCATGCTGAATCTACTCTTACTTGTCCGGAATTTGGGTATGGTTACATGAATACATTACGTCTGGCAACATTATTACTAACCCGTGGGCCTATCATCATAGCACACCATCAGTACAAAGCAAACCTAACAAAATTTACGAAAATCTGCCAGTTAAAACTAAGTTGTACGTAATCACTATAATACTATTGCATGAACAGGGTAAGCAATTGCAACAGACCCTCTGTTACCAGACGTACTATGTACTGGCCACGACATGGCACAACGTACACCCTGATCACATTGCACAAAGAAAACCGTCATAATTCCGAGATTAATCCTCCACATTTATGCATTAAACAAATCGAAAACATACGAGGAACAAATTATGACTAATAAAAGACTACCATTGCACCAACTGGACTCACAAACTAGAAGTTACGCACTTGGCGCGCATAGTCCTAGTTACAAAGAAAAATCACTGTAAATTTGAATACTGATCTTCAAAATGAATATGTACCCGAAACAATTACGAAAACCCGTTCAACTTACTAACACTCCCCATGATATTGCAACAAATAACCGACTCTAACCCACGACAAAGCACACACCATCTCGATCTGGTTCTATCACGTGAAATCCCAGAAAAATGTTAAAATTGATATCTATTGATTACATCCCCTAACAACCGGTGGTGAAACCGTCACCACGAGCAACACTGTTGAATATTCTCACCAAATCGTTACCAAAACCTCCGCAACACCAGCGAGCAGCTCTCCTCACGTATGCACTTCACCAGGCCAGGAATAGGGTTACCAGATGTCCACCTTCAGAAAAGTGGACATTTCTAGATTCATAAAAGAACCTTCTTTCGCTCTCTGCCTCTCTCGTATTGACAACTACTAGTGGTGTTTGTATTGTATTATGAGAGTGTTGTTTGTAATAAATCTTACGAAATTTGTTCATCTTCTTACAAATTAAGAAGCATGAAATGTTGAGACCCGTAGAACGAATTACACGACTACATAGCAGTGAAGCCCTAATATTTCATCACTTCACCTCTTGTAATTATCGTCTTAATTGCTGAACATTTTTTTCCATGGTTATAAGATACCTTGCCGATCACCCCTGTTTTCACCTGAAATTTTTTACGATGCATCATTTACGGAAACCATAGTACTGTTGACTGTAAAATCGTTATGAATAAAGTAACTGTAAAAATTATCTAAGCGGTCCTTGATATAGCTATGCACCGATTTCGGATCAGACCGACTTGACTATACACCTGTTTAGCATCCAGATTCTAGTGAGTGAATGGAATATGAAAGGCCAAGGTGAAAAAGCAATGTATAAAATAAACTTTTAATATATCGTGAAAAGACTCGCAGTCAATTATTAAAAATTACTAAGTTTTTACGACAAAAACTTTAAATCGATGTTTTCAAAACACTGTTTGTGTAGTTACGTCTCTTTGGTCCTAAACAAGCGAATGGTGAAACGGCAATGGTGACTGTGGCATCTAACCTTATTTGTATGAAGTTTTGAACAAGGTTTTAACTTACGTATAACGAACATTGCACTAGCTTTTGATCTTCAAGTCGTAAGTGTGGTTGACAGACAACACACAGAACTGCCGAGTCCCAACACGATGACTGAAAGTCTCATTTTTGTGTGTCACCACAACACTCCGACCAGAGAAATGTGGGGAGAGTTTCATATTATACCACTGTATTCCACTGTCCTGCATTATTGACTCTAGAGTTAGTGATTGTGACATTTAAGAGACTTGTATTTACGCACTTTCAAGTTGAAGCAGTTGCACAACGCAAAAAAAGAGGACATTTCCCCATTTTGTTAAAACCCCGGCCAGATCATTTTTAGGGTCCAAAAAAGAGGACATGTCCGGTGAAAAGAGGACGTCTGGTAACCCTAGCCAGGAACCCATATCTTTCTGTTCGTAGGCGCCACCTGGGCCAACCGTCCCCTCTTCAAATTCGCGGGGGCGGAGCGCCCTGATTGCCTGGACACCGAGTGTCCGTTACTCCACCGCCTTCACAAACCTCTGGCTTGACCAGATCGACTCTCTACTTCAAAGCTCAAACAAAACCTTTGCTGCTAGGCAGTGCTTACCACCACTATCTACATAGCCACAACCAAAGATTACAATATTGCCCATGTTACCAACACCCAAAGAAATATTATTACATACCACTCGCCAGTTGCGTAACTATAGGGGGGGGGAGGGGGGATGAGGGGGATAGACCCTCAGACCCCGAAAAGAAAAAAAAAAAAAAAAAAAAGGAAGAAAAGAAGAAGAAATCGTATAACAGCAATCTGGTAAAGATTGAAAACTTGGGGTGTTTTACCATAAGCTTTCATTGGATGGGAGTGAATTAGTTTCTTCAACAGGAGTGGTAGATGGTAGTCTGTCTGGAAACTGACTAAAATTTTGCTCATCAAGCAGATCTATCCCCCCCCCCCCCCAAAGCCAAGTCCTAGTTACGCCACTGCAACTGGCACACGCTAGCACACAAGGATGGGGGAAATAGGAGAGTGACTTATAACAGTAAAGCTGTAAAATAAAGTGTACACCTTCGCCATCTCTGTTTCTACGATTGCTTTTACAAACACCTGCCACAAAGTGTTGCAAGCCATTCCCAAGTGAATCAATTCAAATTTCATTCGTTAAGTTGACATAGTGAGACATCAGAGCAATGGAACGAAATGACAGTCTCATTTCAAAGTGCGTCATCGGAAGAGCTTATTGATTCCGGACAGGGTAGCACTCGATACAATAGAACGAAGAAATAAATGATACAGTAATAGTTAACTATAGGAACTGAAATAAACTGGGAGACAAAAGTGTTAAAGACGGGTGGCAGGGACAGAGAATCGAGCAATGTTCTCAGTGCTGTATCCGAAAATTACCTGGAGCTGTTAAACAGAGCAGACTCGTGAAGATGTGAGACCTGCTGACGACAAATGTTATGGCCTAGCGGGCCATTCAGATCGCGCGCGCCCGTATTGTCATTGAACTCTGTGGCTAGCGCTGGCCCGGCCGAGGTAGTTCCCGGCCCGGCCACGGGAGGGCACCGTCGTCTAGACAGCTGAAGGGAGCTGCACGCCATCTGCTGGCGGCGCGCCGTCAAACGGCCGGAGCGACGGCCGGGTCATTCGGCGAGTGAATGCGGAACGAGCGGCATTGTGTTTACGACAAACGGTGTTTACTTCAACCAACCGACTCGAACTTTTCGATTCAGCTATCACAGAACAGGAAATCAGTGGTCATAATGCCATTACAGCATCAATGAATACAGCTGCAAATAGAAATATCGAGAAAGGTAGGAAGACAATTTTACTTAGCAAAAGAGAAGAGAATCAGATGTCAAAGTACTTGACTGCTCAACACGATAGCTTCGTTCCGAACACTGACAGTGTTGAGCAAATGAATACGAAGTACACCGTACGTGTTAGATAAGTATATGCCAAGTAAAATTATGAGAGTAGAGAATAATCCAACGTGGACCAACAACCGAGTTACGAAACTTTTACGAACACAAAGAGAACTTCACTGCAAATATAAATGTAGCCAAAGTCTTACAAAAACACGCAAAAATTAAATTATGTTAAAATTAGCGTAAGGGCTCCCAAGCGAGAGGTGACCAACGGATTTGAGAGCAGTGTTCTGTGTATCGACTTGGCAAAAAATTTTAAGAAATTTCGGCCTAAGTCAAATCGCTAAATGAGTCGAAATTACTTGTAGATATCCAAGCGCTTTGTGACCATAATGATGTTGAAGCAAAGGATGGCGCAAAAAAAAGGCCGAAATATTACAATTTTCCAAACTTGTATCACAGAGAAAGATTGCACAGTAGTTCCTGCTTTAAACTATCGTACGAACGGCAAAATGGACCATATTGAAAAGCCATAGGGATAGAAAAGCAACTGACATCGCTGAACAAAGGAAAGACCTTCATTTCAAACTTCCGGGCTTATAAGCCGTGGTCGATTTGTAAAACTTTCTCTTAACGTTTCATCTTCGGCTGCGGAAGACATCTTCAGAGGTAGAGTGGCAAACTGCGATGAGAACTTGAAGGAGCGCCGTATATATAGGCGACGCGGAGGGCACCACAAGACATCACGTGACGTCGGCTACGACATTATCTCTGATATTGCCAACATTCTTTGCAGAGAAGAATCGATTGTCATTCCGCTGGTGTAAAGCAGATGTCCAAATTCTGTCTAATTTAACAGCGTCCTCTTTCCTGTTAAAATTATTGCGATGTTTATAGATCTCGATTGCTTCTTTATATGTGCGCGCATGATAGTGCGAAGCTTTTGAGATGACACTGGTCCCATTAAATTTAATTTCATGGTTGCCTTCTTGATATACATGTTCCGCTACGACCGATTTCTCCGTGTCTCCCAAGCGGCAATTTCTTTTATGTTCGACGCTTCTTTTTGTAGTTCCAATGTAGACTGAATCACAGCTGCAGGGAATTTTATATACACTTGGTGTATTCAACGTATCTCGTACATCTTTTGCAGCTGGAGATGAAACGTTAGGGGAAAGTTTTACAAATCAACCACGGCCTATGAGCCCGGAAGTTTTAAATGAACTTGAAAGCTTACATTGTATGATCAAAGGAAAGGCCGATAGACCTGATGGGATACTAATTCGATTTTACACGCATTATGCGAAGGAACCCGCCCTCGCCTCCCCCCCCCCCCCCAACCAAACCTTTTAGCAGTTACCGAAAGTCTCTAGAGGAGCAGAACTTCCTGAGGATTGGAAAAAAGCGGATGTATTTTCCGTTTACAAGAAGGGTCGTCGATCAGATGAACAAAACTGTAGGCCAATATATCTGACATCGGTCAGCTGCAAAATTTAGGAACACAACATGGTTTCGGAAAGCAACAATCATGTGAAACACAGCCTGAACTATTGATCCAGAGGGCAGATACATAATCCCAAGTAGATGCCGTGTTTCTTGACTTCCACAAGGCGCTAGACACCGTTCCACACCGTCGCTTGATAAAACAAAGTGCGAACATATGGAATATCAGACAAATTGTGTGATTGGATTGTGTCGTTTCTAGCGAACAGAACACTGCATGCTATTGTCAATGAAGACAAGTCTTCTAGGGACTGATAACCCCGTAGTTAAGTCCCATAGACTCTACAAACATTTGAACATTTTTTGAACAAGTCTTCACACGTTAAAGTGATCTCAAGAGTGCTCTGGGGGAACGTTGCTATTTCACAATATTTATAAAGGACCTCGTAGATAACATCGGGAGTTGAATGCGGATGATGCTGTACTTTATCCAGAAGTCGCAACACTGGAAAAGGGTAGGATCTGCAGCGTATGGTGCAGGGAATGGCAACTTAGTCTGAACATAAACAAATGTTATGAGCTGCGTGTACATAGAAAGGAAGATCCTCCATTATAGGGCAAACTCGGCTAATTTCGCAGTATTAAGGCTTTTTCCCTCTAGTATTTGAAAGAAATATACTACAAATGGAATTTTTGTATCAAGTGGTAATTAAAAGTAGTATAATTCGTTGGTATAAATGTTAAATATTGAAAGTTAAATTTCAGATATAAAAAAGATTTCTTAAAATCGTGCTAATTTATCTGGAATAATAAGAACTCGGGCAATTTCGCACCACTACTCGGGTAATTTCGCAGTAGCAGATGGATTTCTAAAAAAAAAAAGAAAAAAAATACTCTTGTGTCATCAGAACATGATTTAATGTAACCACACACATCATACACTTAACATTTACTGTATTTACTTTTACTAAATTATTATAAGTAATGTAATCAAAGGTAATATGATTAATTAATTACATACTTTAACATAAAAATAAATAACAAACCAAAATTAATTACTGCAGTCATAGAAAATCTTAAATTCGAAACTGTAATTGAAGGTGGTTCTTAAAATCGGAAATCTGATTCAAGTTAATCAGAATCAGCCTCAGTGCATAAACGGCATGTGAACTGAGCACTGTACGCCTTCAGTTTTTCGCAAGACAGATGAAACCAGCTCTTGGCCATCATTTTCGTCATCGTAATTTCCACCACATGAGGAACAAATGTTATCATCCTTTGCTACATTTCTTATTAATCTTCTCCGGACAGGCATACATCATCTTGTTGAAGAAGCTACGTGTTCGCACGATTGCTGTTTCCCCATTCTGGCTTTTAAGGTGCTCACTTTTCCTTGCTGCCCCTCTGGTGGAACATAGCCCTCCGATTTCGAATTTTTTACTGTCTGCTTTCCTTTCTTCAGAGGTCTTCAGGCCTATTGCAACGAACCAAATCATTAAAAAGTTCACTACCGGCAAAAGTGAATAATGAGCAAACTGTTAGTGTCAAAATGTGGACAAGACCTTAAATTAAACAGATGCCAGTGAAGAATCCATCAACAAAAGTCTTATACTTACACCTCAGGTTATATCGGCAGTATCAATAAAAACCAGACGTCTGTCACCGAACACGTGCTACACTGAAAATATTTTCAACCACACTGGAAAAAGTTCCACCACAGCCAGAAGAATGCGCTCCGGTAGCTGTTTTCTCGACCACATACAGCTGATAAGGGCTGCCACATGTGGTGCAGTGTTTTTACTTCACGTCATCTCGTACAGTTTCGCAGTGAAATTAGCCGTACTGCGAAATTAGCCGAGTTTGCTCTATAACCAAGCAATAGCAGGGCAATCTAAATTCAAATGTTTGTAAACCTAATTGACCAAACTGTTATGGTCATTAGTCCCTAGACATACAAATTAGTTTAATTAACAATTTCACACACACACACACACACACACACAGCCGCGGTGGCGGATTAGCCGTGCGTACTGCAGCGCCGTGTTGCGGTGCGAGCGGGGTTCGACACCCACCTCGGGCATGGACATTTGTGCCATGTTTAGTATAAGATAGTTCATAAGTAGTTCGTAAGTTTAGGGACTGATGACCCCGTAGTTGAGTCCTATAAGCTCTACAAACATTTGAACATTTGATTTTTAACACACACACACACACACACACACACACACACACACGCACGCGCGCGCCCAAGGGAAGACTCTAACCTCCGGCGGAAACGGCCACCCAGTCTATAGCAAGACGCCTTAAACCACGCGGACATTCCGCACGGCAGGACAAACCCTGGAAGCAGTTACTTCCATAAATAATCTAAAAGTATACATAAGGAGCGATCTGAAATGAAACGACCGTGTAAAGTCAGTCTGAGGCAAGCTAGACGCCAGACCATCTACATCTACATGGGATACTCTGCAAATCACATTTAAGTGCCTGGCAGAGGGTTCATCCAACCACCATTATACTATTTATCCCCCATTCCATTCTCGAATAGCGCGCGGGAAGAAAGAACACCTGAATCTCTCCGTTCGGGGTCTGATTTCTCGTATTTTATTCTGATGATCATTTCTACCTATATAAGTGGGAGTCAACAATATATTTTCGCATTCGGAGGAGAATGTTGGCGATTGTAGTTTCGTAAGTAGCTCACACCGCAGCGATAGTTGCCCTTAATGTAATGATTCCCATCGAAGATCCTGTATCATTTCCGTAACGCTGTCTCCCCTGTATCGTGACAATACGAATCGAACTGCCCTTCTTTGGACTCTTTGGATGTCCTCCGTCAAACCCACCTGATAATGATCCCACACTGGACAGAAATACTCCATAAAAGGACGGACAAGCGTAGTATATGCAGTTTCTTTAGTAGTTCTGTTGCATCTTTTAAGGGTTCTGCCAATAAAACGCAGTCTCTGGTTCGCCTTGCCCACGACATTATCTACGTGTTCTTTCCAATTTAAGTCAGATGTAATTGTAATTCCTAGGTATTTTGTGGAGTTTACGGCCTTCACATTTGGTTGATTTATCATGTAAACAAAGTGTAACGGATTTCTTTTCGTACTCATGTGGACGACTTCACACTTTCTTCAGAGTCAATTGCCAATTTTTACACCATACAGATATCTTATTCAAATCGTTCTGCACTCGGTTTTGATCTTCAGATGATTTTCCTAGACGGTAAATACGGCGTCATCTGCAAACAACCTATGAGAGCTACTTAGATTTTCCTCTAAATCGTTTACGTAAATAAGGAAAAGCAGAGGAGCAATAACACTACCCCGTGGAACGCCCGAAATCACCTCTGTTTTAGTCGATACCTTATCATCGATTACTACGAACTGTGTCCTCTCTGAGAGGAAATCCCCTATCCAGTCGCAAATTTGGGCGATATAACGTAACCACGCAATTTGATTAATAGCCGTTTGTGAGGTACGGTGTCAAAAGCCTTCTGGAAATCAAGGAATCAATTTGCGAACCCTTGTCGACAGCACACACACTTCGTGTGAGTAAAGAGCTGGTTGTGTTTCGCATGAACGATATTTTCTAAATCCATGTTGTCCATGAAATAGACCTGTAGTTTAATGGGTTACTCCTACCACCTTTCTTGAATATCGTGTGACCTGTGCAACTTTCCAATCTTTTGGTACAGATCCGTCTTTGAGAGAGCGGTTGTATATGGCTGTTAAGTAAGGAGCTATCACTTCAGCAAAATCACATAGAAATCTAATGGGTATACAATCCGGACCAGAAGACTTGTTCTTGTTAAGTGATTTTAGTTGCTTCACTACTCCGATGATATCTACTTCTACGTTACTCATTACGGCCTCTGTTCGTAATTTTGTTGATTTCGTCTTCTTTGGTGAATGAGTTTCTAAAAACTATGTTTAGTAACTCTGCTTTAGTAGTGCTGTCATCGGCAGGATCGCCATTACTATCACGTAGCGAGGGTATTGTTTGAGTTTTGCCCCTACTATATGTAACATGTGACCAAAATCTCTTATGGTTTTCAGTCAACTTTCGAGAAAGACTTTCGTTGTGATCAGTATTGTAGGCATCTCGCATTGAAGTCCTCGTTAAATTTCGAGCTTCTGTGTTGGATCGCCAATCATGTTGATTTTGTGTTCGTTTAAATTTAGTATGCCTTTTCCGTTGCTTTTGCAATAGTGTCCTGACCTGTTTCGTGTACCAAGGAGGATCACCTCCTTCTTTTATTAATTTATTTGGTATAAAACTGTCAATTGCTGTGGATACCACTTCTTTGAATTTGAGCCACATCTGGTCTACACCTACATTTAGTATTAGAAACGAGTGGAAGCTATTTTTCAAGAAGCAATGTATTTTATTTCTATCTGATTTCTGGAACAAATATAGGTTTCGTTTATTTTTGGTAACTTTGGGACTTTCGATGTTCAATCTCGCTACGACAGCTCTGTGTTCACTAATACCTGTATCCGTTTTGAAGCTCGTTATGAGCTCAGGATTGTTTGTTGCTAAGAGATCAAGAGTGTTTTCACACCCATTTACAATTCTAGTTGGCTCATGAACTAATTTTTCGAAGTAATTCTCAGAGAATGCATGATTTTACGACAGAACAACAACATTTAAAGAGTAAAAGTTATGTCTCTGCTCTTCGCACACAGAAACGAAGATGTTATAACATCGAGAACTCCAACATATTTAGAGGGACCCAGAAGAACATTTAATACACCATCGACTGACTGGGATCAACGTGCTGCACCTAAGCAGAGCTTTTACGACTACTCTGCTATTCAGAGGCACCGCGAGCACTCGAGGCGATAATGTGGGGAAAACACACTCGACGTCAGCGAGCAGAGCCTAATGAGCCACACGATGGATGGTCTCCGGCTTAAGCATGTCAGGGCACACGCTCGTAACGTTTTTGTGTAAGATCAGTAAATGAAAAAGTTACATCTAACAGAGACTTTATCATCAATAACATACCTATTTATTTCTATCGATTAACTAGATGACCCGGTGAACTTCGTATCACTTGTAAGAAAATAGTTTGTTGGAGGTCGTCAAAAAATCTCAAAATTCAGAATGCGTAATAATATACTCTAGTAATAATAATTTCGTTATTGAATGTTGCAGCAAATCACATCTAATGGGTCGCAACAACACTTTCGCAGTGAAAGTTAAAATTTTGAATAAAAAAGTGATATTAATTAACTTGAAACAGTCACTCTGGTAATTAAGCTTGGCCCTATCTGACTTAGCATTGACAACTAGCCCCTCTTACGATTCACGAACAGAAAAACTTCACTAATAAATGTGTCAGAATTCATGTAGTGGTGATGGCGTGTTCGTGTTATAATCAAAATTGTAATAGTAGATAGACTCTGATTGCAATGATAATAGCTCAGTACAGTGAAACTCCGTGGTGCAATGAGCTTCACAAATACTACAGTCAATGTTCCCAATAATTTTGATAATATTCTTTAAAGTATTCAAGTTCCTTATAAAACGTTACGTGAACTATTTTTTTTTTTTTTTTTAATTGGTTCCAGGGCCTGGGTAGCGTACGCGTGTAACTGGCTGAGCAGAGTCTGGCATTTAATGTATTTCATAAAAATTACTTTTGTCAAGTCTGGTAAAACTACTATAATACTTTGACTACTGTTAGCCTGGTTACTTTCTATATAAATGAAACCAACTCTACTTTACGTGCAAACTCTCTAGCAAGTTAAAATCTATGGCTTAATAATTGGTTGCATAACTTAGATCAGCACTGCACTTTAATTACTAGTCTCTGTGGTTGTAACACGTTTAGCAATTCTTTAACTCGTCTAGCAATTTCTTTAAAACTGATCGTAATTACTTTGAAAATGATTAAACTTGTTAGTCAATGTACAGGCTTGCATAATCAACATAATCTAATAATGGTGATAATGGGGTGACTACAACTACTTACGAAATTAAGACTGGTTTCAAAATAAGTCATGTATAATTGAACCAAAATTCGGATTGGGTTGACACTACATTTACATGCATACAAAATAAAATGTTACAAAAGTACTCATCTGTTTTCGTCGTCTTCGTCGTGAAGTCCATACAAGACAGATATGATTACTATAGGTACTCTTACTGCTGGTTCAAAAATATTTTCATCGACAACTCTTTGTTCAGCTCGTCTGGCTGAAATTTCCATGCATTGATATCACCTCGATACACCTTCTACTCTCCATAATTACAAAAACGATCACACTCGGTGACAATAGACTTGATAACCAAACAATTACTTTTCTTGCACACATGAATAAACATTACTCTGATCACTTTCGAGTGTAAATAACCTTGTTTTGCACTTCCTTCAATACATTAAACAGTACGTCTCTCAGGCTTATTATAATTGCATTAAACTCGCGCCACACTGCGCCTACCGTGCCTCTGCACCATCAACAAAACATTTATGTTTTTACTATAGCGAGTCCGCTCCGCGACTGCTTCAGCAGCGCGACACTCACAGCTACTACTTCTGTACCAAAGACAGTCTTTACAACAGGTTCAACATTTTCTCTGGCGCATTGCCAACTTACAGCATAAGAATGTCCGTGCATTCTTGCGGGTTTACACATACAGTATATGTTTACACTAAATGATTCAATATAGAAAATGACGTTACATAAAAAATATATCTAGCATACAAAAAAATGAAAATACGTGAAATGAACAAATTTAAGACAATATACACATTACGTTAAATCAAACTGTAAGATACAGCGACAGGTGTACTCTTACACACTTACATCTTAATATAAACCATATTAATTTAAATGATATGTATTTTAGACCCAGTAGCTTTATAAAGCCATCATCAGATAGTATTAAGTATCTGCTCGATAGTGGGCGGAAAGAGTGGGTAAATCATGCACACATGTCCAGGATAATGTTCATGTCACATTCGTGGTAGTTCAGGGAAGGTTTAAACGGTGATAAAATAGAGAAAAATTGAGAGGATAATTTAGATTTAAATCATGTAGAATAATGACTTGGCTGTTGTGTTGGGTGCGTTCAGATATATACTTTGAAAAAGTTCGCTTTATACGGTTTGAACCCGTATATGAAGTGTCAAAGATAAAAATGAATAGCTGTTCGTTAGTCTCGCTAAAACTCTGGAACGGCTGAACCGATTTGGCTATATATCATTACATAAACCATTGAATCTATTGTGATGAAATCCGGTGTGGAGATAACCTGAGCGCCGAAGTACCGGATAAGATACTTTAGAAAGTGTGCAATTCAAGATATTTTACTTGAACTTTATACAAAGCGAAATATCGAACAATAATTTCTCTCTGGAAAAGCTATTTACTCTTTGACTTCTTAACTTTACCGTATCTCAGAAAATACTGTTATTAGTTGCCACGTCTAGGTAATTTGATGGGTGATTCTATTTACACTTCGGTAAAATCAGACGTGACGTCATTATGACGTATCCACGCTATCGAAGACGACTGGAGCCATAATCGACTTGTGTGGTCGTTCTAGACGCAAAACTGCGGTTGCAATTGTAGACCTACACTGTGAGCTCTGTAACGTTAGTCAGCCAAATCTAATGTTGTGATCGTGGCCCATTTGTGAAGGTTGTGTTTAAAACTAATAGAAACTTTGTGAAGGTTGTGTTTAAAACTAATGGAAACTTTGTGAAGTTTGTGTTTAAAACTAATGGAAACTTTTTTTTTAAGCGTAAAATGCTACCGAGTTGCATTGTAGTACGGAGTCTACGTTAAACTAAGAGGACAAAATACGGTTACCAGGCTATGAAGCGACAATGTATACTTGGACATGTCAAAATATGCGACATACAAAAACAACATATAGTCACCGTAGGTATATGTATGTTTTCGCCGAAACTATAAATCAAATGAGCTGGATATTAATACAGTTATTTGTTACAGAGGCTATGTGAACGTCAGGTAAAACATTTCGTAAAACTGGGTACTCATCTACCGCCAAGTTGCTGCAACATGCTAGTTCTTTTCTTTGAAAATGAGTGAAGTTTTCGTTCTCTAAGGCTCGGTCGATCTCGAACGATCGCAGAAGTCGATGTGCCGCTGTTCTGGACGTCGATAGTGTGGATACGTCATAATGACGTCACGTCTGATTTTACCGAAGTGTAAATAGAATCACCCTAATTTGATATCCCATTGAAATAAGTTCTTTCAGTTTCTCGCGAATTTTCAAATTTTCCGGGTAACTTTCCAGAAGTTTTAGTTCATAAGAACGTTCATCTTTCGTTGAACGTCAAATGATCAAAATTTTATCGCAATCGGATGAACGATTCTAAATTTATAGTGTTGAGTGCATATATAACCACATTGAAGACAGAACTTGGTTCGAATTTCGCGACTTTCCTTTTTAACTGTCTCTATTTTTTTTTTTTTTTTTTACTGAAAACTTTTCCAAGACCATAATGAACAAAACAAAGGAATAATTACCCCTCTCCGTCGTGCGAATAGTCAATTATATCAAAAACACATTAAAAAACGTACTTTCAGTTTTTCTCAAATTTTCCTGTAGATTTTCCAAAAAATTTATTTCATAGAAATCTTGTCCTGTCAAGCCGTACTCAAGTGATGCTCTTACAACTATGTCGTAATTGATTTTAATTCATAGAAATAAATCGCTTTCGGTTGGTCCTAAATTTTTCGGGCGACTTTTCCAAACTTTTATTTAATGCGAATCTTCCTTTGCTGTCAACATGAAACGTACAACATTTTATCGCAATTCGACGAACGGTATTGATAGCTCACTGGAAAAAGCTGTTTCGGTTTTTCCCGATTTTCCTCTTTTCCGGACAACTTTTCCATATTTTATCACCGTTTAAACCCCTCCCCCCCCTGGACGTACACGAATGCTTCAAGGCTAAAATTAGTCAAATCGGTTGAGCCGTTCTCGAGTTTTAGCGAGACTAACGAACAGAAATTCATTTATATATATATATATATATATATATATATATATATATATATATATATGTGTGTGTGTGTGTGTGTGTGTGTGTGTGTGTGTGTGTGTGTGTGTTTAAAGGATATTAATCAAACCCTAAAGATCTTGCTGGACGTGTCGCGTTACTATGGTCAAAACAATCGTGCTGAAAACGAGAAAACCTCGTTTTGTCTACAGGCAGGAGCTATCCCCATAAGCAGTGCAAATGTTTCTGGCTACCGCCGCTGATACCAGCCGTGTACTGAACTCAGGCAGAAGACTTGTGTCGAAATGTTCAGCCACTAGGCAAGCCATTTTCTAGCGCCAGCAGCCGCAGTCACTATGTCCAATGATGTAATGACAGTACCGTGTGAGTCCCCTAACTTTACCACTGCGAATATCTCGTGAACCACAACAAATATTTAAAAATGAATTCCGCAGACCGAAAGTGAGGAGTGGGGTTGGTGTAATTGGTTATTACAAACCATTAAAATGTACGGAAGTATGTTTTTTAACACAAACATATGTTTTTTAGATGGAAAACTATTATTATATTTAGCAATACTGAAAATAGGAAAACATACTTAAATAATACCGTTTGTTTCATCGTGAAATGTTAATTGTAACCTGAAGTTAACGCTTGATTAATTCCTCAGCAGTTCATTCGCGTGGTGTAGCAAACAAAATCCATGATCAGCGATCAGTATCTGTAGGAGTATGTTTACGAAGACTATAGTGTTTACGTATTTGGCTATAATGCAATGTTTTGGTTTGCCCTAGTTGCTTCAGTGTCTGCATGCAGCGGTTTCTGTTACAGTTATTAAGAACTAGCTTATATGCCCGTGATTCGCAACGGTTGTTAAACAGGGGCCTGTGTATATCATGGTTTTTTAGGGTTCCGGACCAAGGTCAGCAAAAACAAGAATCCTGGTTGGATCCCTCTGCCAATAAACTCAGTTCTCCTAGCCAAGATGTCAAATTTAAGTAGAAGTCATTGTCGAAAACGATGAATGTTCATAAAGTTTTTCATACAAAATCCGAAATTAATTTATGTCCGTACTCTGGAACGATGCAAATTAATCATTAGTTTGTGTTCATAAAGTTAAGACTGCGGTGTGTAATTGCCTCTCTGGCAAACTTCTGAAAACACTCCTATCGTTGAGATGACTTATAGTAATAATAATAATAACAGCGCCATGTATTGATTCTATGCCGTAGTACTAAACTGTTTATCTCTCACAGTAAGTGTATGCTGAAGTATTAGAATGATGTAGTGTTGTACTGGGGACAATGTAGTAATTCTGTATGCAGTGCTCCATATTATCTAAAAGTCGACGAATACTGAAAGTCTGATAATTCAATCAACAGAGCAGTTGATGTCTGTTTAAATAAGACGTCATATACGATAATGTAAGTCTGGGTAATCGTTCAAGGAATGGCGTCAGCTGATCGTCTGTATAGGATTCTCCATTAGTTCAAATGTTTCTATAGCTTATGGGACTTAACTACGGGGTCATCAGTCCTTAAACTTAGAAACTACTTATGAACTAACTAATTCTAAGGACGGCACAAATATCCATGCCCGAGGGGGGATTCGAACCCCCGTAGTGGCCGTGCGGACCGTAACTGGAGCGCCTCAGTCCCCTCGGCCACCGCGGCCGGCGAAATGTAGTAGTATTTCCAGTGAATTGTCTTGACTGTGTTAGTAGCATCGGCCACTCTTTCAGCTAATACGTGTCCTCACGTCCTGCAGTGATTATTTCGTAAAGGACGAAGTTGAAATTCAGTCTTGTGTAATAGAACTATATACTCAGAAGGCGGATTATAACTCTAAGTACAATTGTCTTTGCAAAAGAAAACGTCTTTCTCTATCTTAATCTAGTCCACACCAAAAGTAAGTAGTTACAAATTTTAATCACAATATTGTACCGAACAATTATGAAAGCAGTGTATATTATCTCTAGTGGCAGGCACAGGGCAGAAATATCTCTGGATTGAGCTTTCAGATGCGCAGAACAGATTTTCTGTCCTCAACATTAAGGTGGAAATATCACCTGATATTAGGAAAAATCTACTAATCGAAGGCTGCATCTTCGTCCTTTTTTGTTCGGTTAAGGGAAATGACTGTAAATCGCCCTTTTAGCGGCGCTTCGTCAACTTTCTTGTTCCTTCTGTGACACATTTAGATATTATAAAACCATTTTAAAAGAGTAAATATAATTTTCAAAGAGTAATTATTGTTCCGCAATTCGCGTTATATTCTTCCAATTACTAAATATCTATCAGATCACTACAAAACCGTGCCTAAAACCTTCCTCAGATATAAATTAGTAACTGTACAAATATTTAAGTCTCTGCGTCTTGTCGTTCGGACGTGATAAGCGTACACCGAACAGACATTCACATTAATATATATAGATAAATAGCTATCCAATCGCCATAAAACTGTGCCTAAAGCCTTCCCCGGGTAGACATTAGTAACTGTACAAATTTTTAGCTCTCTAATTCTTGTGGTTCAGACATGATAAACGTACACCGAACAGATATTCACATTTATAAATATAGAAGAAGATTAGTCGTTGTACTTACAATAAGTATGGTACGCTGTGTTACCAGACGATTGTGATAGTGTACTGTACAGTACCAGTAAGAAATGAAGTACGTACAGTAGCAAAGTCGGAAGCTAAATTATTTTAAGCACGCCGGAAGTACAACAGTGTGTTTAGTGTTGTAAGAACTGTGAAAATGATTTATTCTAACTCTTATCAGGCAGAAAGGATACTCATCTATGACGAGTGTAGAAAAGATTCAGCTGAGGCCTGCAGATTGTATGCAGAACGGTACCCAGACAGAACCCATCCGACGCGGCGCCCATTCGAAAACATCTACAGACAATTGTGTGCAACAGGTATGGTCGGAGCACGCAAACGTGTGCATAACAGACCCACGACAAGAGAAGCATCTGCAGTTGGTGTGTTAGCTGCTGTTGTCGTGAACCCACACGCGAGTTTACGTCACATTTCTAGAGGCAGTGCAATGTGTCAAAGTTGCGTAATGCGCATACTTCATCGGCATAAATTTCACCCGTATCATGTGTCGCTGCATCAGTCACTACGTGGAGAAGACATTATTAATCGATTGAATTTCTGTCAATGGGCACTAAGAGAGAATGCGTTACAGTTCTACCTGTTTACCGATGAATCAGGTTTTACAAACCACGGGACAGTGAATTTACGAAACTTGCATTACTGGTTCGTGAACAATCCTCGCTGGCTTCGACCGGTAGAGCAACAGCGATTGTGGACAGTAAATGTGTGGTGCGGAATACTTGGCGATCACCTCCTTGGTCCTCATTTCATTGAAGGCACCGAAACAGCTGCAAAATACGTAGAGTTTCTACAAAATCAGCTGCTAATTTAGCTAGAAAATTTCCCGCTGGAATCGCGTAGGCGTATGTGGTATCAACATATGGTGCTCCTGCACATTCTGCAATGAGCACTAGGCTGACCCTTTATAGATTGTTTGACGAGGGCTACGTCGGAGAAGCCGAGCGGTCTGGAGTACCACGTTGCGAATCGCGCGGCCTACCGCGTCGGAGGTTCGAATCCTCCCTCGGGCACGGATGTTTGTGTAGTCTTTAATGTAATTTAGTTTGTAAGTTTAGAAACTGATGACCCCGCAGTTAAGTCCCATAAGCTTTACAAACATTTGAACATTTGTTCGACAGGCGTTTCATAGGATTTTTTTTTTTTTTTTTTTTTTTTTTTTTTTTTTTTTTTTTTTTAAATTTTATGGGACTTAACTACGGGGTCATCAGTCCCTAAACTTACAAACTACTTATGAACTACTTACGAACTAGGACGGCACAAATATCCATGCCCGAGGGGGGATTCGAACCCCCGACCGTGGTGGCCGTGCAGACCGTGACTGAAGCGCCTCAGTCCCCTCGGCCACCGCGGCCGGCTCATAGGATCTGATCTTACAGCTGTAGACTTCTTTCTGTGGGGTAGGATAAAGGAAAAAGTGTACAATGAGGTGCCTACAACCCCAGGAGGTATTAAACGTCGTATTGTGGCAGCCTGTGGCAACATTACAGCAGATGAACTACGTCGTGTAAGACACGCATTACGCGGTAGACTGCAGACATGTGCTGTAAATGATGGACATCACTTTGAACATTTATTGAACTGAAATTTCAGGGCACACTGTACCACATTCTGTATTTGAAAACAAAACAAAAACTAATTATAAGTTTAACTAAATTTCTCATGTTAATGTACATTTTCTTGTAAAAAATCAGTGCAGTACTGTTTTTTTAGCGAAAAAGACTAATAAAAATGTTAGCATACGGACGTAATATGCTGTTGAAGTGTTTTCCGTACATACGTTTACATCCCTGTTCTTTTTGTATCCCTAATTAATTCGGTTCTGTCCAATACACACGACTTAAATGCTGAGGAGTTACTCAAGTGTCAACTTTAAGTTACAATAACTCCGGATGTAATTAACATTTTACAATGAAAAAATGTTCAAATGTTTGTTAAGCTTATGGGACTTAACTACGGGGTCCTCAGTCCCTAAACTTACAAACTACTTATGAACTACTTACCAACTAGGACGGCACAAATATCCATGCCCGAGGGGGGATTCGAACCCCCGACCGTGGTGGCCGTGCAGACCGTGACTGAAGCGCCTCAGTCCCCTCGGCCACCGCGGTCGGCTTTCACAATGAAACAAACGGCATTATTTAAGTATATTTTCCTATTTTCAGTTGTGCTAATAATACTAATAGGTTTCCATCTAAAAAAAAAAACATATGTTTGTGTTAAAAACCATACTTCCGTGCGTTTTTAATCGTTTGTGTAATTACACCAGCCCCTCTCCTCAGTTTCGGTCTGCAGAATTAGTTATTAAATATTTGTCGTGGTTTACGAGATATTCCCAGTGGTAAAGTTAGGTGACTCACCCGGTATATAAACTGAAGTAGTACCAGTGAACCAGAAATAAAAAAATCGCACTGACGTGTTCAACGGCCCACTTTAGATTTGTAGTTTTATAAGGTTTTGCAAACATAATAATCTAAATAATAAAAAACTAAATAATAAGATTGTCTGAAACCCTTTTAGTAAAAAAAATGGGTCTTTGCGGGTTCCAACCCACTGACTTTCAGTGTTACAGTCCAACGCATTGCCCACTACACTACAGCTAACACCCAGATGTTATGATCTGTAATCTCATACTATTGATAGCCGTTGTTAACTGATGCTAATTTGGCATTTGTAGACACTAGATTATCATTTATCTTACGAAGAACGGCGCCATTGCTTTGAAATGACAACGTGTGAGTTACAATAAGAAACTCATCAAATACTCGACGCAAGATGGCGTATGGCACAGAGAGTTCTGGGCAAGGAATGTCACGTGACATCTGTGAACGGCTGGTTTTCGTTAATTCAATGGAGGGTGTCAAAAGTACGTTATATTTGCAAATATCTCTCAAACGATACGAGATGTGAAAAAAACATCAGGGAAAAAAGTTGTAGAGAATTTTCTCCTCTACAAATTCGTTTATTCAATTTTCGCGTCAGATGAACGGTTTACATGCAATTAAAAATACATTATAAACGGCTTTTTTTTGGTATTACTAGCGTATTTCTTGTCCGAAATATTTCAACAAGCGAGGTTCTGGTCTCTGGTAGCCAAAAATTATGTCTGTAAAATTTGGTGCTGATCGGTTGAACGGTTCGTCTTAAAAACAGCGAACACGTTACGGACAGACAGACATACAGACAGACATCCCAAAATCGCCGTTATTTTTGCAAATATCTCTGAAACGATACGAGATATGAAAAAAAAAACATAAGAGAGCAAATTTGTAGAGAATTTTCTCCTCTACAAATTAGATTATTCAATTTTCGTGTCAGATGAACGGTTAAGCCGTTATTTTGATTTAAATTTCGAGCTGTCAAAAGACGATCGCAAAGGCCCACTTTTTTTTGTTACTACCGTAACCTAAAGTGGGCCAAAATGACAATCGGTAAATATATGTATAACAACTTGAATACTAAAATACAGAACAAGATAGCCAGGAACTTATAATTAAGTTTCAGTATGTTATACTGTAGGTGTTGAATTCGTGGCTGTTCTGTCAAACACAGCTTATGGAACCTCACCACGCCCCCAAATAGTTGATATTTCTTGTGCAGTTGTCGCTTACCCTGAGCTGACAAGTCACGGGACATGCACACATACTGGTGACAGCCGTAACGCATACATAAGGTATAAAAGGTTGCCCCATTCACGACGTGTCATCTGTGCTCCAGTTATTCACGTAAAGGGGTTTACGACGTCATTATCACCGCACGACGAGAATTAACAGACTTTGAACGCGGAATAGTACTAGGAACTAAACGCATGGAACATTCCATTCACAATTCTTTAGGGAATTCAGGATAGCGAGATCCACTGTGTCAAATGTCTGCCGAGAATACAAAATTTCATGCCATTATTGCAGTCTAACACGAGGAGGTTAAAATAAGGGGGAGGGGAGGCTCCCTCCCAGCAATTGAGTGGTACTTCAGAAGTACCATAACTTTTCATTACTGTGTTCACAGCCTCTAATTGTCCTAGGTTCCCGAAGGACAGCACAACGAGGATCAAGGCGCTGCGACGCAAAGACTGGGAACCAATAACTAATAACAGAATATGTTCTCAACATTTCCGCGAAGTTGATGTTACTGAACGTCATTATCATGCGTTCGGATTAGAGACGGTGCCGTGCCGCCGGCCGCGGTGGCCGAGCATTCTGCGGCGCGTCAGTCAGTCTGCACGGCCACTACGGTCGGGGGATCTAATCCCCCATCGGGCATGGATATTTGTGCCGTTCTTAGTATTAGCTAGTGCATAAGTGTTCGCTTCGGTTGCACAGTGGTAGATTGCCAGACTACAAATCCAAAGGTCTCGGGTTCGATCCCCGCCAGGTCCTCGGATTTTTATCTGTCACTTTCCACTTCTTTCACCTCTGGCAGTATTGTTCATCTGAAAAATACCGAGTAGCACCGTGGTTCGGAACCCACACAAACAGGACCATGCCTAGTAAAGCACTGTTGTGTTCAAACCAATCTTCGGATTGTTAACTGCTTTACCTTTTTAAGTAGTTTGTAACTTTAGGGACTGATGACCCCGTAATGAAGTCCCATAAGATCTACAAACATTTTAACATTTGAATTGGTGCCGTGCCTTGCATTTTCCCATCGTTGCAGACGTACTTTCAGAATGTAAGTTATAATGTAATAGGGTTATACTCTTCATTTAAACTTTATTTACTTCATTTAAAACTTCCGGACTCATAGGCCATGGTCGATTTGTAAAACTTTCCCCTAACGTTTCATCTTCGGCTGCGGAAGACATCTCCAGAGGTAGAGGGGCGAACTGCGATGAGAACTGGGATGGGGGCCCTCCATGCCCACACCAACGTAGTGACCATCACAAAAGTTCTACTGACACCTCCGTATTTGGTTAGTTTGCTAAGGTGGATCACGGGATGTGCGAACCGCGATGTGTGGGTACGATCACCCATTAATACGGAGATAGTGTTGGTCGAAAGGTATACGAATGTTAAAGGTATGTAAGGGCAGAGGAAAAACAGTGCCAAGGCTAGAGCCAAGGGAAAAAAAACCTCTGCGACAGTGGGGTAGGTTTTAAGGCCACTAGCGGTATGCTATCTGCGACAGAACATGCAAGTTTTGGTAATGTTAGTAGAGGATATATCTCGGTACCATTAACTTTGCTAGGTTTGTCATAAAGAATCCGGTTGATGCGAGGTTCTGCTGCAGCTGAGCTCCTGTGAAGTCGGCTGCGGCAGAATACCTGTGAACATAGCCAAGTTTGTTATGATAGTTAGACAGTTCGGTCACAGAACTGGCTAAATATGTGGGACTGTACAGGTTTGTTTGTGTTCAGTGCGCTGAATATGGTTTCCCTGCTTTGCCTGTAGGTCGGCTGTGATCTCAGCTGGCATTGCCAGTCAGTTTGCTATTCTGCAGGGGTACGCCATATTCATCGTGTTTGCGAGTTGGTGGTCCCTATGACCGTAGGTGGTTAGTCTCTGAGGAGAAGTGTTTTGGGTCGTTTATGTTTCCACCTATGGTTGTGATCGTAGTTCCCCAAGCGTAGTATGAAGGGGTTGTTCGAGTGTCTCGAGTTTTTGTACAGTCGTGTGGCGAGTTTCTTGAATACCACCGAGAGTCGCTCTAGGGGGTATTCATTGTGAAGATCCCCGGTGCGTGTGTATCTTGGAGCGTTGCTTATGATGCGTAGTACCTTGTTCTGTATGAGCTGCAGGCGGCGGTAGCCGTGTTGGCGCCGCGTATGCCCAGCACGGAGCACCGTACGTCATCAGAAGTCTAATATGTGACATGTAGAGGTTCCTCGACACCCGGCTATTCAGTTTGCTTTCCCTGTTGAGCATTGGGTAGAGTTGTTTGAGCCTCGCTTTTGCTCGGTTGGTCATGTGTTGTATGTGGTCCCCCCATGTGAGTTTCCGGTCCAGCCAGATCAAAAATGTTCAAATGTTTGTTAAGCTTATGGGACTTAACTACGGGGTCATCAGTCCCTAAACTTACAAACTAATTATGAACTGCTTACGAACTAGGACGGCACAAATATCCATGCCCGAGGGGGGGATTCAAACCCCCGACCGTAGTGGCCGTGCAGACCGTGACTAAAGCGCCTCAGTCCCCGCGGCCACCGCGGCCGGCGATCCAGCCAGACACCGAGGTATTTGACTTTATTGAGGGTGCATGTAGTGTAATTGGTCTACAGTATTGGTGTTTGCGCAGGTGTTTCTGTCTGCGTGTGAATAGAACTGCCTCCCACTTGTCGACGTTTACTTTAACACGCCATTTCTCCAACCAAGATTCGGCAGTTCTGAGTGCTGTCTGTAGACGTGAATTTATGTTTGATGGCTTCCAATCTTGCGCCATGATGGCGGTGTCATCTGCGTATATTGCGGTCATCATGTTATGTGTCGATGGAAGGTCATTAATGTAGAAGTTAAACAAGAGGGGCCCCAGGTTGCTGCCTTGGGGTACTCTGGCTTGAATACAGTGTCGTGTAGACTGTTTGCCCTGCACGATGAGAACTTGGAGCGCCATATATCTAGGCGATGCAGAAGGCACCACAAGACATCACGTGACGTCGGCTACGACACCATCTCTGGTATTTCCAACATTCTTATCAGAGAATAATCGATTGTCATTCCGCTGGTGTAAAGCATATGTCCAAATTCTCTCTAAATTAACAGCGTCCTCTTTCCTGTTAAAATTTTCCGATGTTTATAGATGTCGATCGCTTTTCTATATGTGCGCGCGTGATAGTGCGAACTTTTTGAGATGACACTAGTCTCATTAAATTTAATTTCGTGGTTGTTTTCTAGGAACATGTTCCGCTATGGCCGATTTCTCCGTGTGACCCAAGCGGCAATCCCTTTTATGTTCGACCAGACGAGTGTTGACGCTTCTTTTTGTAGTTCCAATGTAGACTGAACCATAGCTGCAGGGAATTTTACATAAACTTGCTATATTCAACGGATGCTGTACATCTTTTGCAGATCTTAAATATTCTTTTATCTTCCTCGTAGGTCTGAAAATGGTTTCTACCCCATACTTGTCCAGCACTTTTCCAATACGGTCTGTAACCTTATTTATGAACGGAAAAAGACTTTCCCCTTGGGCGGTTGTTGTCCCTTGTTAACATTGACTTTCTCTCTGGGACGAAGGGCTCTGTCTATTTCTTTGGTGAAATAGCCGTCCTTCTGGAAGGTAGATCGTAAATGCTCCATCTCATCTTTTAAATAAGTGGGTTCACAAATTTTTTGCGCCCTGTCAACCAAAGTTTTATCCATACCTCTTTTTTGTCTGGGATGGTGGTTAGTGTCTTCATACAGGTAACGATAAGTATGAGTAGCCTTCCTGCATGCCTTGTGGTCCAACGTCCCGTCCACGTGCTTGATTACAGACACATCGAGAAAATTCAGCTGCCCGTTGCTCTCCGTTTCCATCGTAAATTGTATTCTGGGGTTGATACAATTGAGATGCGTTAAGAAGGCATCTAACTCCTCTGCACCGTGTGTCCATGCCACAAAAGTGTCATCGACATATCGATACCACCTAGTTGGCTTTTTATTAGCAGTCTGCAACGCCTGTTGTTCGATGACTCCATAAATAGATTGGCCACCGCTGGACTCAGTGGACTGCCCATAGCCACTCCCTCAATCTGTTCATAGAACTCGTTATTATACTGAAAATTAGTAGTGGTGAGGTAGTGTCTAAACAATGATACTATGCCAGATTGAAAAATATCCGCTATGCATGAGATAGCTTCGTTCACTGGAATCATCGTGAAAGCTTACATAGTATGATCAAGAGTTATACTTTGTTTCTCAAATAATAATTTTAACTACTCATTGTGTTGTTTACCTGGCAGAATTTACTGTTGCCAGGCAAAAAATCATTCTTCTAATAAATGTGTTTTTTTTCTGATATTAATGCGACCAGTATCCGCTGTTCTTGAAAAAAAAAAAAAAAAAATTACATAACATTTGGTTGCATTGAGTCTTAGTACCGATGTTTTCCCAAACTGAAGACGTACAAGGCTGAAAACTAATTTTCGAAGGGTGTTGTGAATCGGTTCGAATTCGTATTATCTTCTAAAATGTTTTGACTGTTAAAGGTCCTTTCTTTTATTATTTGCCTAGACCTTAAACTTATTTTGTGTTGTGAATGCTGTGACTATTTGTATTTTAACTACTCTGTTGCAGGTGTAATTACAAACGATGATATGTAGTAAATATTTCCCAGTAAGCCCCTGTCTTTTCTATGGTTATTGTTTAAGAAATCACAAAAGTATGTTATATCTTTACGATCTGTGTACAGTCTTCGGTGAGCCTACATGTTCCATGTGCATCTGAAACTGTTTCTAGCCTCAAGAAAAAATATGTGAAAAACTAGAGAAAATCCCCCTGAGGTTGTGATGTTCTCCATTTAAAAATAAAAATTTTTAGACAATCTTCTCCACTGAATTGTTTACATCCTTCAGCCAGCTAATGAAATATTTTTGCCCTCACAATCGAGATAGTCACTGAATGTAGGGCATAATCCGTATCTCAACTGTACTACATAACTCTTATCATGGTTTATAGCTTAATGTGTTATATGTTCTTATTAACTAAACAACTCCATTATATTCCACAGCTGTTGCAATTTCATACTTCTTCTTATATACTATGAGTCTCAGGCTAAATAATATGTTTCAGGTTCCAAAACTAAGGAGTGTTTTGTAAATACAAAGACCTGAAATAACATATATGAGATGTAATGAAGACCAGCCAGCAGCATCCCAAGAAGGTAAGGCTTATGTTGTCAAACTATTTTTGCTGTTGTCCACAAGTTCGGTAATTTCCAAGATACGTTGACTAAAGATTCAGAGGTGTAATTTAGGTTCAAAGCCAACAATTTGGTTGTGAGTTGTCTAAGGTAACGAATATGAACGCCGTATGCAACGAATATGAAAACTGAATAAAGGTTGTGGTAAAAGTCATCTTGGAGATTATATCACAACCTTTATTAAGTTTTCACATTCATTGGCTACGCCAACCCACAAACAAACTGTTACCAAGTTAACCTAAACCTCGGTCTCCATAAGCAGCTCATCTTACAAGGAAAGTACTTGGGCTCGAACAAACACATATACACCAAAATCGTATGAGAGATAATGTAAAGCTCCCTTATTGCACTAGTGATACTCCCGCATCTGCAAAACTCTGCAGTCGTCCGTTAGAGGCCTCTGCGTGTGCCATGCCGCATTGCACTTTGACCTGTCGGTTCGCCAGTAGGGACGTTGCAGTGTGCCTCCGAAGCTGAGTTTTGTAACGTTATTTGTGTGGTGAAGCGTCAGATGGGGCGGCGATTGGTAATCAATCCTGCTAAAGTATTGCGATTGGTTGAGATGAAGTTACGAAGAACCCTTCTTCGTGAAGATGGTATTAGTGTAGATGACTCATTCGCACGCTTTCTCGTATCTGTTATAGTACAGAAATGTGAGCGTAAGTCAGATACTGTTGTAACACCAACACATAATGATGATAATAGGGATGATAATGGCGAACAACTCATTGCAAGCGGTAGTGCTACGGTAAGTGCGGGAAGAGCCGATGGAAGCAGTGGCAGTGAATACTTCTTCACGTTCAGTGAATAATTCTTTAACAAAGAAAAAGGTTAAAGTTGCAACTATCATCACGGATTTTGATGACAATACGCTAGAGAACATGTTCGATGATTATTACATAAGTTATAGTTAAGATATTTGCATTACGTATGGCGTTTACAATTACATCTACAATGCCACCTAGAGCATCATTGTAGAGTTTTGCATAAAAAGACACCCACCAGCACACTGAGGTGTACGTTGAGATCCTGTAACCAAACGTTCATACAGAAATGTTTGTTCGAGCCCATGTACTTTCCTTGTTGGAAATTACCCCAAGTTTCATTCTCCTGTGATGCACTTTTCAGAATGATTTTCTATGGCAGAGCTCCTTCAGCCTGCCTTATTTGTTACCTGTTAATTGTGTTGATTAGAAATATTACAAAGGAGGTGAGAAAAAAAGTGTTTTCCTTAATGTTTATTTTATGGTGCTAGTTTAAAAAACTTTGAAACATTATTTTGATAACCACTGCTGCAGTAATTAATAGGATTGTACTTCAGAATGTCATACCAATCCAAAACTCTTCCCAGGATTTATTATACCAATTTATATTGTATATTAAAATTAGTGCCCCCTTGGCTACTGGAGTGTTACTGTTAGAATATGATCAAACATAAGCAATAAAACTATTTGGAAATTTTAAAGGATTGTCTGAAATGCTGAACAGCGGTCAGGTGCCCAGCAAGGACGTCTCACCACACATCACATTGCTTGTTACCATCTATTAATGTGACATTATGAATGTATATGGCGTACAATGTTTGTTAGTATGCCCTCGCCTCGTAAACCCATATTCCCGCTGTTATCCTATTACCTGCAGGGGCTTTTTTGGTCTGTGGATGCAATTTCTTCTGTAATTGATCACTGTGATTTAGGTAGGTCTGCATAGACCTTGATTGTGATAAACACCATTTTGGGTGGCATCACATAAGCAGAGGGCCATGTAAAGTAGATGGTGTGGCTTATGACAACGTAGCTGACTGGCAGTTTTCAGTCAGTTCTTTACAATTGCCTGGTGCTTCAACCAGCTCGTCATAATTACCACATTTTACATTAAAGCAGGTGTATACACACGGCTACTTTATTTATTTTGAATTACCATAAAATTCTCTTATACCCTTTGTGGTGGGTATTTATACAGGGAGGCTTCCTACAGTTAAGTTATTGGCATGCAATTTAGCAGTAAAATTTCCTTTTTGCCAGCACGAAATATGTATGTTGGATTACGATTGCTGTGAACTTATTAAGCACAATCATAAATAGCTCCTGTATAAGAAAAACAACTTATGCCATGTTGTTTCAATAATTTATTCATCTGTTTGTTTTCCAGTGTTGCCAGTAGATGCACCTCTGAATGCGGAAGTGCCATCCCATGACTCCGTTGCTTATCTCAAACGGAAGTTGAGCACTGTGTCTGAAAAGAATGTGCAGTACAAGAAGAAAATTAAAGTTTTTCAGCAGGCGAACCGTCGTCTCCATAAGCGAAATGGAAGACTGAAAGACATAAAGGTCTTACAGAAAATGAACTTTTTGGAGGAAGAGAGTATTTCTGTATTGAAAAGTGTCTCAGGAAGAAAAGAAGAACTTTTGTCTCGTCAACTTGCAAAGGCGACAGGTTCTGTTGTTGCTAGGAAGTTCGGCTCAGCTCTTAGTCTTCTGCCTTGAAGCTTAACTTTTATTCGCCAAAAGCGTATGATTATGTTGGGCTACCTTTGATATTTGCTTGCCACATTCACGTACAATTAGAAAGTGGTATCAAAGTGTAGATGGGGCTCCTGGCTTTACAAACGGGGTCTTTGGAATTTTGAAGGTTAAAGCTGCTGCATATCAGAGTATCCTCTCATTTGCATTTTGATAATGTCTGACATATCACTACGACAACACATTGAGTTTCATAGTTTGTTGAAACTGGCGAATGGCAAACATTAATGTAAACACCAATCCTGGACTTCCTTTTCCACCAATAGGAAGAAATAAAGCAAACACCAATGATAAGAGCTCTGAAACCACCAATCATAATTGGCAACCTTTAATATTTAAAACACCAGCTTTCCCTCATCCAGCAGTAAACGTAACACCCAGAAGATGGCCGCTTGCAATAGTGGCCGAAACATCGGTGAAATACTTGATATATTGACGATGCGGTCCAATACCGAGAAGAGTTTTATCAACAATGACAACGGCCGCGGAAGCCTTCGTTTACATTTACATAAACTAACTTAAACAACACACACACCCATACCAACAGTTTTGAACAACTAATGAAGCATATCCATTAAAGAAAAGTATTGTATTGATAATAATTTTATTTACGTTTTAGAGTGTCTCACAGTACTTGGTTTCATAAGCCTCTATTGTACATTCATGACCGTGAAAGTCGCTTTTCCTGTATATCACTGAAAGCACTACAAAATTAAACCACTGTGTAGTATATAGATCAGGGGCGGTAAAGTGATAAACTTCGTCGCGTCAAACACTACCTTCTGCTTACTTAGGCGTTTAGGAGAACTTGACATTCTCATTTACTACATCTGTATATTTTACAGACATTATTGACTTGTATAATTTAACTAGCTTATGTGCCCGTGCTTCGCAACGGTTGTTGTAAAGGGACTTGTGTATATCAGGGTACCGTACCTAGGTCAGCAAAAATAGAATCCTTGTTAGATCGCGCTGTCAATGAACTCTGTTCTCCTATCCAAGATGTCCAATTTAAATAGAATTCATTGTCGAAAATGATGAATGTCCATAAAGTTTTTCATACAAAAAATGAAATTAATTTAATCCGTACTCCGAAATGATGTAAATTCAATGTTAGGTTGTGTTCATAAAGTTAAGAGTGCGTTGTGTAATTGTCTGTGTAGCGTAAACTTCTGAAACCACTTCTATCGGTGATATGAGAAATAGTAATAATAATAACAGTGCCATGTATTGGTTCTATGGTGTCGTACTAACCTGTTTATCTCTCACAGTAAGTGTATGCTGAAGTATTAGTCTGTTGCAGTGTTGTACTGAGTACAATGTTATTCTATATGCAGTGCTTCCTATTACCGAAAACTTGACGAATGCTGAAATTCTGGTAATTCAATCAACAGAGAAGTTCATTTATGTTTAAGCAAGACGTCACGGTGGTGTCAATGAGCGATAAAGTGTCTGGGTGATCGTTGATGAAATGGCGTCAGCTGATCGACTGTATAGAACTTTCCATTAAATATAGTATTTCCAGTGAATTGTCTTGACTGTGTTAACAGCATCGGCCACTCTTTCGGCTAATACGTGTCCCCACGACCTGCAGTGATTACTTCGCAAAGTACGAAGTCGAAGTCGACCTTGTGTAATAGAACTATATATTCAGAAATTCAGAAATCGGATTATAACTCTTAAGTACAGTTGTCTCTGTAAAAGAAGACGTCTTTCTCTATCTTAATGTAGTCCACAACAAAAGGAAGTAATTACAAATTTTAATCACAATATTGTACCGAACAGTTATGAAAGCAGAGAGGTTTCTGATGAGTTTGTCGCTCGCGGGTGTAGATTATTTCTTGTGGCAGGCACAGAGCAGATATATCTCTAGAGTGAGCATTCAGATGCGCAAAGAAGATTGTGTCCTCGACATTAAGTTGGAAATGTCAAGTGATATTGGAAAAAATTTACAAATCGCTGATTTATCTTTGTCCTTTTTTGTTCGGTTAAGACGGATGACAATGTGTAAATGGCCCTTTCGGCGACGCTTCCTCAACTTTCTTGTTCCTTCTGCGACACATTTATTGAATATAATTTCATGTTATGTGGTTGCTCTGCGAAAAGGAGGTGGGGCTCCTTTGCAGCCAATGTGGTACAAACAAATGTTTGGAAAGAGTGGGTTTGTCTCAATATCACGTGGTAATTCCAGCTTAATGTTGAGAAGATGCACGGAACGCAGCGCTCACTCCATAGATATTTCTACTCTATGCACAGTTTAGTGGTTATACCTGTCGAAAGATGCACTTACTTTCTTTCCATGACATTGCAAAGTATATGGGATACAGCTAGGAAGAAAACAAGTTGTGCCCTTCCTGGGTTAAATTTTACTTGCAGTGGCAGCGGATTAGTTTGCTATCGTTGGCAAGGAACCATTCGCATTGGGAGGGTGATTAATTTACTGACCAGAACAGCATAAATTATTTATTTCTTCGTAAAGAATTATTCCCCTCATTCTACGTCACTGAATTTTGAAAAAGCATTCAACGGCCGTTGCCAACATCAGCACACAACACTGCCACCGTAAGTAAAATTGTACACCTTCTTGTAGTGTATTACACCGTAGTTATGAGAATGAAAAAACAGCAGCAACGCCATAATTAGTTATTTTATGTATGATGTAACTAACATCGCCTCACTTTGTCCATCCCTGTAGTATGGCGTTTTCGAGGCATTCCCAAACCGAACGAACTCAAAATGTAATGAGGATACACCGAAATCAGAAAGGGAACTACATAAATTAGATTTTCCTTGCAAAGAATTGATGTGTAAATTAGAGCATCGATAGCCGTGAAGGGATGTCGTTATGTTTTAAATTCAAATGTTCCCTGTCAAAATAAGCAAGAAATGTGAATATACAAAGTGTGATCAGCAACTCGCTGTTCAATGTGTTTGTATTTGCAGAGATAAGATTGCGGCTCTTAATTCAGAATACTTCTGTTACTGAAAGAATACGCACAACACGATCATGTATTGTTTCTTTGCAGCACTACACAACCAACAGCAACTTTAGTGGTTCGTTGCTGTCTATGGCATAACTATGGAAAAGAATATAAATACAGCAGCGTCACCTCACCTCTCCAAGCTATTCTCAATTTACCTGTGGAAACCCATGAAAGTTCGTATAGTACTTTTGGCAATTATCCTCAACAAATAGACATACACGATGGCTTTTAAACAAATGATTAAATTATGACATCTTTATTTTCTGTGATTCAATTTTAATTATTGAAGCCTTTATGTAACTGCACGATGTACTCAAGTTATGTGTGAGAACCCCATAAAAATTCGACAGGTAGTTTTGGAGTTAACATGTTCAAAGAGACAGACAGACATGACGGTCGTAGCTAAAAAATTTGAAATTACGATTTTATTTTTCGTCATTCAATATTTATGAAACGAAGTCTATATGTTGTCCAAAGTTGCGCTGAAGTTACCTGTGAAAACCCCATGCAAATTCGTGAAGTAATTATGGAGATAAGAGATTTTTAATAGTTGAACAAACAGACACAACGGTTACTGAAAACACTTAAAACAACGATATATTTTGTTTCCGTGATCCGATTTTCATAAAATTATCCCTATATGTTGGTCCAAAAGTACCTTATGTTTCACATGAAAACAGCATGAAGATTCGTCCAGTACTTTTGAAGACTGAAGTGAACAACAAAAGGCCTACAGATTTATTATTAGTATAGATAGATTATCTGCTAAATTATGGTACAACGCGTATTTCAAGAAATGCAACGTCATAACCATTCACATGGCAGAAGAAATAGCTCTTGCATAAAACGCATTCATCCAGTATTTGATGGTGAGATTACTCAGTGACTTTCAACAAGCCTGAAACGCACTTTCGAGTCATTTTCCGGAAGACGTGCTAATATGGCGCCGGAGTTCCTCTTGCTTTGGAAGTGCAGCAAATGTTCTTTTTATGGATTCAACAAGTTACTAGAGGCCAACTGTAGGAATATTAAACCACGCTGCCTGACTGATTCGCTGCAGTCGTCCAAAATGTTCTTCAAACCAATCACAAACAATTGTGGGCAATGACAATGGCGCATTGTCATTAGCGAAGATGTCATCCTTGTTTGGCAACAGGAAGTCTTTGGATTGCTGTAAAGGGTCTGCAGGTAGCCGAATGTAACGAGATCGGTTCGGTTGCACCAGAGGTCCCAGCTTATTGCACGTAAAAACAGCCCCCAATACTATCGAACAACCACTAGCTTACACGGTGCGTTGTTGACACGTCGTGACGGTCGATGGCTTCGCAACATACGAACCCCGTCATCAGCGCTTACTGTCTGATATAGGGAATATTCTTACCAAGCCGCTGCCATAGCTCATTAAAAATAAATTCTGCTCACTGCCCTAAAATGTGCGTTGTCATTATTAGATATCTGTCCCGGCAGATGTGCCATAAATTTATTGAAGCGCAAACTACCTGCGGCATTATTTCGGCACAAGTGTCGGAGACAGAAATCTCCCAAGCGACTGCGGCACTTAACACGTGCCACAGCTTGTGCCATTAACAATGGAAACAAGAGTACAGCATTTACCCGGGATTTGCGCATGTGCAGTACAGTCTGTAACTGTAGACCAGATCCTGCGACTATAATCTCAAACGTTCTCTTTTGTTTGTCTTTGTAGGGGCTCGAATCCTCCCTCAGGTATGGATGTTTGTGTTGTCTTTAGTGTAAGTAATTTCGTAAGTAGTTTCTAATTTCAGGGACTGATGACCTTGCAGTTAACTCCCATGAGCTTAACAAACATTTGAACATTTCCAGAATGAACCATTCACTCTGCAGCGGAGTATGCGCTGATATGAAACTTCCTGGCAGATTAAAATTGTGTGCCGGAACCGGAACTCGAACCTGGGACCTTTGCCTTTCTCGGGCAAGCGCTCTACCGATTGAGTTATCACGACACGACTCAGGATGCCGCCTCACAACTTTACTTCCGCCAGTACCTCGCCTCCTACTTTCCAAACTTCACAGAAGCTCTCCTGCGAAACATGCAAGACTAGCACTCCTGGAAGAAAGGATATGGTGTAGACATGGCTTAGCCGCAACCTAAGGGATGTTTCCAGAATGAAAGTTTCACTCTGCAGCGGAGTGTGCGCTGATATGAAACTTCCTGGCAGATTAAAATTGTGTGCCGGAACCGGGACTCGAACGTGCCAGGAAGTTTCATATCAGCGCACACTCCGCTGCAGAGTGAAACTTTCATTCTGGAAACATCCCTTAAGTTGTGGCTAAGCCATGTCTCCACCATATCCTTTCTTCCAGGTGTGCTAGTCTTGCATGTTTCGCAGGAGAGCTTCTGTGAAGTTTGGAAAGTAGGAGGCGAGGTACTGGCGGAAGTAAATTTGTGAGGCGGCATTATGAGTCGTGTCTAGATAGCTCAGTCGGTAGAGCGCTTGTCCGTGAAAGGCAAAGGTGCCAGGTTCGAATCCCGGTTCCGGCAAACTATTTTAATCTGCCAGGAAGTTTCATTTGAACATTTGTCTTCGTGGTGTTTAAATCTTGATTGTATTGGCCACTGTTGTCATTGAGTGGTCTATTTGTAAAGTGGCTAAACTCACTGAACTACGACCTCTAAAAATGAAGTTTGGTGAATAGTCCTGTAACATTAACTACAGTCACCTTACTGTCCTTCGAAATAGTCACGGCCGTCCCCTGTGGCCGAGGGGATGTCTGTCTAGTGGCGGACAGCAAGAAGGCAACACACGCCGTGCTGTGCGCTGCGCTGCTTGCTGCTTCCGCGTGGTAAGTCTCTGCGCTTGCTGTTGCGACTTGCAGTTATTCGTGTTCAGTTGTAGAAGATGAATACGGAACAGTGATGACTGATAGGAATAGAAAGGATACCCTGAAGTTTACTTTTGAAAGAGAATTTGCCCGACCGAAATCTTTTGAAATTGAGGAATGGCTAGAACAATACGTTAAAATAGGAATCGAGGATATTATTGGCATCCATCTATCGATTGTTAGCAGCGTGGTTTTTGTGAAACTCGCTAGATCCGATATGTGTGCCAAAATAGTGGAATCCTGTGGTGGAGTTGTTGTTGTGGTGGTGATCTTCAGTCCGGAGAGTGGTTTGATGCAGCTCTCCACAATACCCTATCCTGAGCAAGCCTGTTCATCTCCACATAAGAACGGCAACTTACATCTGTCTGAATCTGCTTACTGTATCCATCTCTTGGTCTTCCTCTGCGATTTTTACCCCACACACTTCCCTCTAATGCTAATTCACAATTCCTTGATGTCTAAGAATGTGTCCCACCAATCTATCCCTTCTTTTAGTCAAGGTATGCCAGAAATTTCTTTTCTCCCCAATTCTGTTCAGTACTTCCTCATTAGTTACGCGATCCACCCACCTAATCTTCAGCATTCTCCTGTAGCACAATATTTCAAAAGCCTCAATCCTCTTCCTGTCCGCACTGTTTATCGTCCATGTCTCACTCCCATACAAGGCAATACTCCATACAAATGCCCTCAGAAAGGACTTCCTTAGGCTTAAATCAATATTCGATGTTAACAAATTTCTCTTTTTCAAAAACGATTTTCTACCCATTGCTATTCTGCATTTTATATCCTCTGTACTGCGGCCATCATTTGTTATTTTGCTACCCAAGTAACAAAACTCATCAACCTCCTTTTTTGCTTCGTTTCCCAATCTAATTCCTTCAGCATCACCTTATTTTCTTACACTGCGCTCCATTACCCTAGTTTTGCTCTTGTTAATGTTCATCTTATATGCACCTTTCAGCACACTGTCCATTCCGTTCAGTTGCTCTTCCAGGTCCCATGCTGTATCTGACAGAATTACTATGTCGTTGGCAAAACGCAATGTTTTTAATTCTTCCCCCTGAACTTTTATTCCTTCACCAAATTTCTCCTTGCTTTCCTTTATAGCTTGTTAAATGTACAAATTGAATAACATTGGAGAAAGGCTACAACCCTGTCTCACTCCCTTCCCAACCACTCATCCCTTTCATGCCTTTCAACTCTGACAACCGCTGTCTGGTTTTTGTACAAGTTGTAAATAACCTTACGCTCCCTATATTTTACTCCTGCTTGCTTCAGAACTTGAAAGAGTTTATTCCAATCAACATTGTCAAAAGCCTTCTCCAAATCTACAAAAGCTAGAAATGTAGGTCTGCCTTTTCTTAATCTATCTTCTAGGATAAGCCGTAAAGTGAGTATTGCCTCCCGAGTTCCTACATTTCTCCTGAACCCAAACTGATCTTCCCCGAGGTCGGCTTCTACCAGTTTTTCCATCCTTCTGTATATAATTCGTGTTAATATTTTGCAACCATGACTTATTAAACTGATGGTTCTGTAGTTTTCACACCTGTCTGCACCTGCTTTCTTTGGAATGGGGATTATAACATTTTTCTTAAAGTCTGAGGGTACTTCGCCTGTCTCATACATCTTACACACCAGGTGAAACAGGTCTGTCATGGCTGGTTCTCCCAGAGACTTCAGTAGCTCTGAGGGAATATCATCTACTCCAGGGGCCTTGTTTCGACTTAGGTCTTTCAGGGCTCTGTCAAATTCTTCTCTCAGTACAGTATCTCCTATTTCATCTACATCCTCTTCCCTTCCTACAATATTGTCTCGAAGTTCATTTCCTTTGTAGAGACCCTCTATATACTCTTTCCACCTTTCAGCTTTCCCTTCTTTGCTGAGAACTGGTTATCCATCAGTGTCCTTGATATTCATAGAACTGTTTTTCTTATCTCCAAATGTTTCTTTTATTTTCCTGTAGGCTGTATCTATTTTTCCCCTATTTATACATTCTTCTACATCCTTGCATTTGCCTTCTAGCCACTCCTGCTTAGCCATTTTGCACTTCCTGTCAATCTCATTTCTTAGTCGTCTGTACTCCATTTTGCCTGTTTCATTTACTGAATATTTATATTTTCTCCTTTCATCGATTAAATTTAGTATCTCCTGTGATATCCAAGGATTTTTTTGTAGGTCTTGCCTTCCTACCTATTTTGTCCTCTGCTACCTTCACTATTTCATCTCTCAATTTTACCCATTCCTCCTCTACTGTTTTATTTTCCCCTGTTTCTGTCAATTGTTGCCTAAAGCTCCCTCTGAAATTCTTAAGAACCTCAGGTTCCTTCAATTTTTCCATGTCCCATCTCCTTATTTTCCTACCTTTTTGTAGTTTCTTCAGTTTCAGCCTACAGTTCATAAACAACAAGTTATGGTCAGAGTCTATATCTGCCCCTGGGTATGTCTTACACTGTAAAACCAGGTTCCGAAATCTTTGTCTTACCATTATAAAATCTATCTGGTATCTCCCGGTGTCTCCTGGTCTCTTCCACGTATACAACCTTCTTTTGTGATTCTTGAACCAGGTGTTTGTTATAACTAAATCATGTTATGTGCAAAATTCTACCAGGCGGCTTCCTCTTTCATTCCTTTTGCCCAGACCATATTCACCTACTATCTTCCCTTCCCTTCCTTGTCCTACTACCGAATTCCAGTCTCCCATAACAATTAAGTTTTCCTCTCCCTTAATTGTCTGAATAATTTCCTTTAGCTCCTCATATATTTCTTCGATCTCCTCATCATCGGCAGAGCTAGTTGGCATATAAACCTGTACTACTGTTGTCGGTGTTGGCTTCGTATCTATCTTGACAATGATAATGCGATCACTGTGCTGGTCATAGTAGTTTACCCGCATTCCTATTTTCTTATTCATTATCAATCCTACTCCTGTGATACCCCCAGTTGATTTTGTATTTATAATCCTGGACTCACCTGACCAGAAATCCTGTTCATCCTGCCACCGAACTTCACTAATCCCCACTATATCTAACTTCAACCTATCCATTTCCCTTTTTAAATTTTCTAATTTTCCTACCCGATTAAGGGATCTAACATTCCACGCTCCGATCCGTAGAATGCCAGTATTGTCTTTCCTGATGATAACATCCTCCTGAGTAGTCCCCGCCCGAAGATCCCAATGGGGGACTATTTTACCTCCGGAATATTTTACCCGAGAGGATGCCATCATATGTTCATACAGTAGAGCTGCATATCCTCGGGAAAGGTAACGGCTGTAGATTCCCCTTGCTTTCAGCCGTTCGCAGTAGCTGTGTGACAAAGCCACATTAGCTGATGTTACAAGGCCAGCTCAGTCAATCATCCAGACTGTTGCCCCTTTAACTACTGAAAAGGCTGCTGCCCCTCTTCAGGAATCACACGTTTGTCTGGCCTCTCCACAGATACCCCTCCACTGTGGTTGCACCTATGGTACGGCTATCTGTATCGTTGAGGCACGCAAGCCACCCCACCTCGGCAATGTCTGTGGTTCATGGGAGTGGGTGGTGGAGTTATGAAGTATAAATACAGTGATGGCAATGTTGGAAAGGTTTTCGTATCTCATGCAGGCCTTGGAATAAGAGCTGTGCGCATTTTTGAACTGCCCTTTGAGATAACAAGTGCCGATATAGACACAGTGATCTCGCCATACGGTAGAGTGATTGGTAATATAGCTGAAAGCTGGTCTACTGCCCATCGCTTTTCGGTACTAAACGGGGTACGACAGCTGAAAGTCGACTTGCATAAGCACATTCCGTCATACATTCAGGTCTGCGGATACCGAGCAATAGTGATGTATGATGACCAGCCTAAGACGTGTGCCGCGTGCAACTCTACAGGCCACGTGAGAGCCGAGTGCGTGCAGCGGCGCGTGGCGCAGCTGCCAGCCAGGCCGCCCGTGTTGTCGACTCTGCCGGTGACGTATGCGGCCGCGGCGCGCGGTCTCCCTGCTGCCGCGGGCCCCGAAGTCAATGCTTGTCTTGACGTGTCTGAGGTAGAGTTGACGACGGCGACAATTGAACCAACTGTACAGACCCTCCCTCAGACTTCTCAGACACCGCCACCTGCTGTAGTCGTACAAGAACAGGCCCCTGCAATACAAGCGACGGAATCGACAACCTCCGACGTCCTACCAGAGGCCCCTATGGAAATTATTCCAACGTTTGTACAACCCGCACCGTCAGTTTTAGAACAACCAACACCTTATGAGAGTATTAAGGAACAGCTCTTTGTCCCATACACTGTAGAGCACCCACCAGCAGAGACTCCTACACCGACGGAAGCTCCGCTCGGAAATGACCAAAGTCCGTCAAGAGGTTCATCTCCCAAGAGAAGAAGGAAACGGAGCCTTGCGCGTCAGGGAGCGGAGGTCACTGCACCGCCCTTACGGGAAAAGGCAGAGGAGATACGTGCTCGACTTAGGAACTCAGAACAAACGTCCACCAATGTACCAGGAACAATGGAAAAGGCCACGACTTCTGTGATATTCAATACTGAATACACCTCACACCCCGACTCCGGACTTGATGTCCAGACTGACGCCGAACGTTCTCCGGACAAGGTACTCAGCACGTCGGAAAATTTAGTACCACCTACCTGAGCCGAAGAAATGGAGTCTAGTACGGAAGAGGAGATGGATACCGCTGTAACCGAGACTCCGCAGGTCCATTCCAAACGGACGGCGACTGTCAACCCCTCCACGATGGCTCTACAGAAATTAACGCACAACAAGCACGTTCGACCGATCCATTCCCTAATGACGAATATTATTAAACAGCTCTTGATGTACCTGTTGGTATATTTTTGCACAAGCATCTTTCTATATGCGTTTCGAAACTTTCCGTTAGACTAACTTCATGGTTAGTACCACGATCCCTTTTTCTAAGCTTAATTCGCGTATAGCCACCCATCATTCCACTGCAGGCCTATAGGCTCGCAACGGTAAATCTAAATAAGATACGTAGTGAGCTGAAACTACAACATCTAAAAGACTTCTTACATGCAGCAGACGTTGACATAACATTCCTGCAAGAAGTAACAGAAATCAGGCTTGACTGCATACCGGGTTATAATGCCTTCATTAATCCTGGTATGGGTTCTGAAATGGGTACAGCCTTACTTGTGAAGGAAGGCGTAATTATCAAGAATGTCACGAAATTACCCAATAGTAGGGGTATTGCTGGCACCTTCCATTAACATCAAGCTAATTAATGTCTGTGCTCCATCTGGGTCCAGTAATAGACGACTACGAGCAGACTCCTTTAAGGAAGACATCGTACCTGGTGCTCACGACGAACACGTCATTTTAGGAGGTGACTTTAATTGCGTCCTCAGCGCTAAAGATCAAATTCCCAACATGAACAAATCGATTGAACTGGAGCGCATAGTCAGAGACTTACGACTCATTGACTCGTGGGAGTACAAACATGGAGTGGCACCTGGGTTTACCCACATCACCAATCATTCAGCAAGCCGTTTGGACAGGATATATGTCACGTCTGCCTTGAGCACTCATATTCTGCAATCTGAAGTTTGGCCAGTGACCTTTTCCGATCACGCAGCATATTTATGTACCATAAATATGGAACGACAAGGCACACGCAGATACAGAGGTCTGTGGAAATTATATGTTTCACACCTACAAGACCCGGCATGTCAAGAGGCCTTCCTGAACACCTGGAGGGAGTGCGAGCACAGATTCGCCTCTTATACTTCGGCAATAGAATGGTGGCTAAACTGTGCAAAACCTAAAAAAACGAGATGTTTTATTAACTACTCTAGAGATAAAATTTCATGGCATAAAAAACAATAGAATTTTATTTTGACTGTTTAAGAGAACTCTACATGCTAGGCACGTCAGATACTGGTTACTCTAAACAAATCAAAAGAATACAAGCCAAAATCTTGGCCCTGCGTCGTAAACAATTAGAAGGATACATAGTTAGATCACGGGTCCAAACCATGGCACAACAAGAAAATACGTCTATTTATCATGTCATACAACAGACTTTAAGAAAAATGTAATAATCCCCATTCCAAAGAAATCAGGCGCAGACAGGTGTGAAAATTACAGAACCATCAGTTTGATAAGTCATGGTTGCAAAATTTTAACGCGAATTATCTACAGGAGAATGGAAAAGCTTGTAGAAGCTGACCTCGGGGAAGATCAGTTTGGATTCAGGAGGAACGTAGGAACCCGGGAGGCAATACTTACCTTACGTCTTATCTTAGAAGATAGATTAAGGAAAGGCAAACCTACATTTTTAGCTTTTGTAGATTTGAAGAAAGCATTTGACAATGTTGACTGGACTGCACTCTTTCAAATTCTGAAGTCAGCAGGGGTAAAATACAGGGAAAGGAGAGTTGTTTACAACTTGTACAAAAGCCAGACCGCAGTTATTAGACTCGAAGGGCATGAAAGGGAAGCATCAGTTGGGAAGGGAGTAAGACAGGGTTGTAGCCTTTCTACGATGTTATTCAATTTGTACATCGAGCAGGCGGTGAAGGAAAGCAAGGAAAATTTTGGAATGGGGATTAAAGTTCAGGGGGAAGAAATTAAAACATTGCGTTTTGCTGATGACATTGTAATTCTGTCAGAGACGACGACCTGGAAGAGCAGTTGAATGGAATGGACAGTGTGTTGAAGAGAGCGTATAAAATGAACATTAACAAGAACAAAACAAAAATAATGGAATGCGGTCTTAGAACATCAGGCGATGCTGAAGGAATTAGATTAGGTAACGAAACAATGAAGATGGTAGATGAGTTTGTTACTTGGGTAGTAAAATAACATGCGATGGTCGCAGTACAGAAGATATAAAATGCAGAATGGCAATGGGAAGAAAAACATTTTTGAAAAAGAGAAATTTGCTAACATCGAATATTAATTTAAGGGTAAGGAAGTCGTCTCTGAAGGCATTTGTGTGGAGTGTTGCCTTGTACGGGAGTGAAACATGGACGATAAGCAGTGCGGACAGGAAGAGAATAGAGGCTTTTGAAATGTGGTGCTACAGAAGAATGCTGAAGATTAGGTAAGTAGATCACATAACTAATGAAGAGGTACTGAACAGAATTGGCGAGAAAAGGAATTTTTGGCATACCCTGACTAAAAGAAGGGATCGCTTGGTAGGACACATTCTTAGACATCGAGGATTCGTAAATTTAGCATTGGAGGGAAGTGTGTGGGGTAAAAATCGCAGAGGGAGGCCAAGAGACGCGTATAGTAAGCAGATTCAAGTGGATGTCGGTTGCCGTCCTTATGAGGAGATGAAAAGGCTTGCTCAGGATATAGTAGGGTGGAGAGCTGCATCAAACCAGTCTCCGGACTGAAGACCATAACAACAACAACAAGAAAGGAAACGAGGACACAGCAAGATACTGACAGAACTAACAGCGGCAGATGGTACGACATTGTCCACACATAGACAAATCAAGGAAGCAATATTAAGCCATTTATTGATGTCTCATAAAGAAGTGGACGAAGAAGCACAAAATGTTCTACTGCAAAATGTGCAAGGCAGAGTCAACCACACGGAAGTAGAGAAACTCGTTGCACAGGCAACCGAAGAAGACGTGGAATACGCAGTTAGGGAAAGTGCCAAAAATAAATCTCCAGGAGCGGATGGCATCCCAGCGGAATTTTATCAAGTGTTCTGGGATCAGAACAAAACAAAAATTACACTCCCCTGTAACGAACTGTTAGAGCCCACACATGAGATCCCACAAGAATTTCGCGAAGGCATCATACTATTGATTCCAAAAAATCCTGTTAGTAAAAAAAATTGACAATTTGAGACCTATAACGCTTCTTAACTGTGACTATAAAATCTTTGCTCGACTTTTAGCACAAAGGCTTAAATCGACCATTAACAGCATAACTGGACCCTACCAGACGAGTGTGGGCAAAGATAGGAGATTCTTACACTCCATGTGTGACTACCGCGATCTCATATCAACGGCCGAGGTCTGTAAACTTAAATGTGCCATAATATCATTAGACTTTGACAAAGCCTTTGACAGAGTCAATCACCAATATCTCCTCCGAACCATGCATGTGATGGGCTTTCCTCCTAGGTTCGTAACCATTTTGCAACATATGATAACCAACAATACATCCCAAATTATCATCAATGGACAGCCTACCAAAAAAATAGAAGTAGCCAGTTCTGTCAGACAGGGTTGTCCAGTTTCTATGGCGCTCTTTTCCATCGCCATCGAACATCTGCTTGCCACATTGATGCAGCGTCTTCAAGGATTACAAATACATGGAAACAAAATAGTTTGCAAGGCCTATACGGATGATGTGGGTTTCCTTGTCATAAACAGACCTGAAATAGAGATCGCTTTGCAAATCGTACAACAGTATGAACGTGCATCTGGCGCGCTGCTCAACAGGATAAAATCTGGAATTTTTCATATCGGCCGTGGTTTAGGGCCACAAACATCTGGACATCTACGTGAGCTGACGGTTTTCAAATGCCTAGGTATTGACTTTCACAATACTATTCGTCGTACCATAGCAGCAAACTACAAGGCACTGTTAAATAAAATTCGCGCCTGTGCACAGACATACAGCATCAGGAAACTCAATGAAATCCAGAAAGTAACAGTAGCCAACATCTGCCTAACTGCAAAACTTAATTATGTCGCTCAAGTCCTGCTCGTACCTTCAACTATGACAAAACAATTCATGTCCGCACTTGGCCACATTGTCAGTCGCGGTCACATTTTCAAAGTGCATTATGACACCCTAACGCTTCCGCCGATAAGTAGAGGGCTAAATCTCACAGACATTGGTAAGAAGGCACAGGCGTTATACCTCGCTAAAACTTCTGAACAATGGAAGACGTGTAATCACAGTCTTGTTGCAAACTTGTTGGATGAAATAGCTCCGGTTGACCTCAGTCCACCCATCAGTGTACAACATGTCCCGAACGGACTTTATCACTTGAAATACTTTCTATTAGAGTATAGCTATTTACAAGCAAGAATCCCCGATGTCAGACAGAAGACAGTTAAAGAAATATACCGTGAATTAATGAAAGATAAAATGAAAAACATCATAGAAGACAAATACAGATCTCACAACTGGAAGATGATTTGGGAAAATATCCATTCTCGTGACTTACCTTCAACGATGGAGACTACGTGGTACTTAGTTGTCAATCGCGAAATTGCAACGAACTCTAAACTTTACAACATCCACCTGGCAAACTCACCACTTTGTGTAACGTGCAACGAATTGGATACGGAAAAACACCGATTCGGATGCGACAAAGTCAAAGAAATATGGATGTATATAAGACGGAAATTGGCATCCATCAGCAGAACGTCGCCAACCTACATAACAGCTTCCGATTTCCTTTTCCCAGAAGACGTACCGTTCCCCAAAACAAAAAGAAACGCCATCAACTAGCTAAAGGGGGCATCAGTCCACTACATTTTTTCAAAGACGGACATGACATTATAAGATTTCTGGGTATACCTTACCACGGAGCACCACAAGCTGATGAAAACAAAACATTACAAGAAACATTACGCTAATTTCTTACTAAACACATTAACATAACAAAGAAAGAAAGAAATTTTTATTTATGCAAAATTCCTTATGTGTTTGTTACGAAGCTAAAATTATAGGTCGCCTTTGTTTTACCTTCCTCCAGTTCGGAGGTCAAAGTACTATGTTTTCATACTGATGACATGATGGTCCCCACATTTTATCAAAAGATAGGACATGATTTTATTTCGGTTGGTTTATTTGAACAGTTACATTACAACATTACCAAGAGAAAAGATTTTATGTTGTAAAGGGCAATGGAGCCATAAGACCTTTCCGGTCAACATTTACATTGAGCCAGAAGAAGTTTTCCTTTTTGAAAGAAGACATTTATATAAATAAGAAGAAACAGTTTTCCTTTCTGTACGGCTTTGAAGAAAAGAAATAATAATAATAATAATAATAATAATAATAATAATAATAATAATAATAATAATAATAATAAAAGGGGGACTGAGGCGCTCCAGTCACGGTCTGCACCGCCACTACGGTGGGGGGTTCGAAACCACCCTCGGGCATGGATATTTGTACCGTCATTAGTTAGTTCATAAGTATTTTGGAAGTTTCGGGACTGATGACCCCGTAGTTAAGTCCCATAAGCTACACAAACATTTGAACTTTTTTTTTGGTTTTTTTTTGTTTTGTTTTTTACTTAGTCACCCCCCCCCCCCTTCCTGTAACTATGCACTGCTGATCTCTGCGACACATGTCTTGGTAACTTTGCACAGAAACAATGTGGTTCACACCCTTTTGAGGGGTAAATTGAAGTCCGCAATAGGACCCGTCGGATTTGACCAATGACGTCATATCTGAGTTGAAGACGATAGTTTGCTTACAAGCAAAACATATAGATTAAGATTTTGTGTTTAATAAGTGACCTGTAGATTCACTCTGATAGTGAGGTATAGGTTAACAGGGAGTTTTATGTATTTATTTATTTCTTTTATTTATTTCGTCAACTGAGCGCCGAAGGCGCGAATTTATGGGCTGAGACCTGTGATCGATGGTACATTCTGTTGTGGTAATATGCAATTTATGAGGGAAATCACAGATTATTTATTATCTACAAGACATAAGTATTACGATATTATCCCCTGTGTTTATATTCGCTGATAGTGTTTTGTTTTGCTAGTTGGTATATCTTTTGAGACTCAGATATGACGTCATTGGTCAAAGCCGACGGGCTGTATCACGGTCTTCATCTATTTCTTTTTGAGCGAATTGCAGTGCAGTTATGTACATTTTGACCAGTGACGGATGGTGCATTAGATGACTGGGTGTTCACCTCTTTCAGAGCCGCATCTTGATGTTTCGGCGCTCCCCCCCCCCCCCCCTCCTCAACCTCTCGGCGTCCAACGAGACAATTTGGCGCACAATTTGGCGCCTGGTTTGCCCCTCTCCCCCGTTTAGATACATTTTCGTTACAAGATATGCAGAAAGTCTTACCTCGACTTATGTGCGCTTGCTTCATCTCGAACTGAGGCGTCGGCCTACCAAGCTTCTTTATTTTATAGTTTTCTTCCAATCTTAAAGCTGAACTTGTTCATTTTTCTTTGATAGTAATAAACACCAAGAACATATGATTATGCACATGAACACTAAAACACAGTAAGTAACTGGTTAGACTGATGAGTGACTGTAACAAAATGAATCTGTTACGGTGAAGAGACAAGGTAGCTTGGGGGTCACGTGACACTGCAAGCAGCACCCCTTCATAACCTTACGCATGCGCTAAGGTTGCTCTCCCCCATATCTTTTCAAACAGTTTGTTACCACGAAACTATAAATCATTCGCAAAAACCCCCAAAGATATGTATCAAAAAACAATACAAATATCAATGTTGTTCCCGTAACTCCCGTACAAAAAAAAGAGAGAGAGCCGCTCACAGTCGGTCTCGAACAACGCAGGGCGATGTCACTATCCACACGGCTATTCTTGCTACATGGAGAGTAGTAGCTTCATTATTATTGATGACCGGATCTTCTGAAGGCTTTTACAGTTGATGCGTCTTTAATTTATGGTTATAACATATTTTACGAAATATGACGTGTTTTTGAATAATCTTCAATGTGCCAAAACCAAATATGCAGGGCGGATGTTGCCTTCCTGGAGGATTTGAGCATGCAGAAGGCGAGGTGCGCAGTAGCTCGATTGTCTTGCTTCGGGATCATTTGTGCGTAACCGCCATACCTCGATTAGGCAGGAGCTGGTGTCTCTGCCAGCTCCAACGCCAATATTAAAAGCGGCCTTTCCTCTCGCCCCTCCCTGCCGCACCGAGCGAGGTGGCCCAGTGGTAACGCACTGGACTCGCATTCGGGAGGATGGTGGTTCAAATCCATCTCCGGCCATCCAGATTTAGGTTTTCCGTGATTTCCCTAAATCACTCCAGGCATATGCCGGGATGGTTCCTTTCAAAGGGCACGGCCGATTTCCTTCCTCATCCTAACCCAAAAACTCCGAGCGTTAGCTCCGTCTCTAATGGCCAAGCTGTCGACGGGACGTTAAACCCTAAGCATCCATCCATCCATCCATCCATCCATCCCTGCCGCGGGAGCGCCCATATGCTGCCTCCATGGGGTTCAGGAGAGAATTTGAACCTCAGCCACGCATGCGCATTGCAACGCTGCGGCCACTGTCGCCTACAATTAGACGACCGCGCTACTACTCGTATACGTCTCCGCGACGTAAAACGTTTCTCATGCGACAAAAATACTCTAAATCTCTGTGTATAAAAGGAAATGTCCCGACTGACTAACTGACTCATCATCGCCCAACCCAAACCACTGAAGATAGAAACTTGAAATTTGTAGAGGGTGTTGATCTTACTCTGTAGACGTTACTTAAGAAGCTATTTTTCGATATTCCGTCCGCAAGGGGGTGACATAGGGGATAAAAAGTTTCTTGAAAACACGTTGCTATTCAGACAATTTTGAAGCTAGGGCTGCAAATAGTGTTATTTGTATTGTTGGTTATAATTTTTTTAAATACAAAAATAAGTGTTTCGGTATTTTTGGAAATTTAACCATCAAGGGAGTTACTTTGAACAGGGGATGTTTTTCGAAAATCTCTTGCTATTAAGGTAATTTTGAAGCTACAACGACATAAATTGGTGAGAATTAAATAGACACGTGTTTCGGTATTTTCAGAAAATTAATCATTTAGGGCTTCAAATAGGGGAAGAAACGTGTTGTTCAAAATACATTACTACTAAGCCAATTTTGAACCCAGAATTATAAAAATTTCTGTTCGGATACTTGGCTGGAAATTTCGATATGGACTCTTGGTCAGGATTTAAAAAATACGTGTTCTGTGTTTATGAAAATTCAACGACTAACGGGGTCAAACAGAGAATCAAAAATTATTTTTTAAATACGTTACTATTGGGAAGATTGTGAGGCTAGAGCTAGGAAAATTAATATTTGGCCTGTTGGCCAATTAAAAAAGAAAAAGAAAGTGTTCCGGTATTTTTGGAATTTCACACATCAAGGGGGTGAAATATGGGATGAAAAGTATTTTGAAAAAATGTTGCTATTAAGGTAATTTTGTAGCTACAACTACATAAATTGGTATATGGATTCGTGGTTACAATTTTTAAAAACAATTTAAAAATGCGTGAGCAAACGACATACAGATGTGCGTCCATTAAAGATGCGGGTAGATTGTTCATTCGGACCAAGATTAGAAAATTTTGAAGCTACAACCACGTAAATTGGTATATATTTTCTTGTTCAGAATTAAAGAAACACGTGTTTCGGTATTATCAGAAAATTAATAATTTAGGGGGTGAAATAGGGAATGAAACATTTTTTTGAAAATACGTTGCTACTAAGCCAATTTTGAACCCAGAAATACAAAAAATATTTGCATACTTGGTCAGAATTTAAGAGACACATGTCGGGGAATTTTTTGAAATTCAACTGTTAAGGGCTTCCATAGGGGGTTACAAGTAGTAAAATCAAATGTTCAGATGTTTGTAAATCTTAAGAGACTTAACTACGGTGTCATCAGTCGCTAAGGCTTTCAAACTAATTAGACTAATTTAAACTTAGACTAACTTATGCTAACGACAACACAAACACCCATGCTCGAGGGGCGAATCGAACACCCGACGGCGAACAACAGCACGCACCGCAGCATGGTGCCTCAATACGCACGGCCATTCTGCTGCGGCTACAACTATTATCACAATATTTCATTACGACAGTACTTAAGCTATATCTATGAAAATTTGTATTAACAGAGAGAAACAACTGATCCAGACCAACCATGCTACTACGCATGCGAAGCAGCGGGCGTTAAGCTAGTGTGAATATAAAGTGATATGATAGAAGAACGAAACGAAGAATGATATTTCAAAAACATTATTTATTTACTTTTTTTTCACAGTGAGCTTTTTTCCGGGGTTCACTGAACCAGTGAATACATAGGACGCACCGCCTCTGATGTTGATGCATTTTTATACCTAAGTGAGGCACGATGTACCGGGTGATCAAACAGTCAGTATAAATTTGCAAACTTAATAAATCACGGAATAATGTACATAGAGAGGTAAAAAGTGACACACATGCTTGAAATTACAGTTAAAAAAATGCTAGACGCGTGAAATATCTCTTGCGCGCGTCATTTGGTGATGATCGTGTTCTCAGCCGCCACTTTCGTAATGCTTGGCCTCCCAGGTTCCCAGACCTCAGTCCGTGCGATTATTGGCTTTGTGGTTATCTGAAGTCTCAAGTGTATCGTGATCGACCGACATCTCTAGGGATGCTGAAAGACAACATCCACCGCCAATGCCTCACCATAACTCCGAACATGCTTTACAATGCTGTTCATTACATTATTCCTCGACTACAGCTATTGTTGAGGAATGATGGTGACCATATTGAGCATCATCTTTCCTTTGTCTTAATTTGTTATGCTAATTAATGCTTTTCTGATCAGATGAAGCGCCATCTGACAGACATTTTTGGAACTTTTGTTTTTCTTTGGTTCTAATAAAACCCCATGTCATTCCAAGCATGTGTGTCGATTTTTACCTCCCTATATACATTATATGGTGATTTATTATGTTTTCAAATTTATACTGTCTTTTTGATCACGGGTATCTATATATATACAAATGAATTGCTGTTCGTTAGTCTCACTAAAACTAGGAAACGGCTGAACCGATTTGGCTAATTTTAGTCTTCAAATATTCGTGTAAGTCTAAGGAAGATTTAAACGGTGATAAAATAATGAAAAGTTGTCCGGAAAAGAGGAAAATATGGAAAAACTGAAACAGCCTTTTCCAATTACCTGTCAACACCGTTCGTCCAACTGCGATACAATTTTGTACATTTCATGTTGAAAGCAAGAGGAAGGTTTGCATGAAATAGAAATTTGGAAAAGTCGCGCGGAAAGTAGGAAAATTTCGGAAAAACCGAAAGCAATTATTTTCTTTGAATAAAAATCAATAGTCACATGGTTGTAATAGCATCAGTTGAGTACGGCTTGACAGGACAAGGTTTATATGAAATAAAGTTTTTGGAAAATCTACCAGAAAACTGGAAAATTGAGAAAAACTGAATGTGCGTTTTTAAATGTGTTTTTGATTGAATTCAGCACTATAACTGCCTATTCGAACGACGGAGAGGTGTAATTCTTTATTTGTTTTGTTCATTATGGTCTTGGAAAAGTTTTCAGTAAAAAAATTGGGACAGTTAAAAAGAAAAGTCGCAAAATTTGAACCAAGTTCTTTTTTCAATGTGTTTCTAAATATACTCAGTACTATACGCTGTGAACCGTTCATCCGATTGTGATAAAATTTTGATCATTTGACGTTCATTCGTCTGATTGCAATAAAATTATGCATATTTGACGTTCACACCAAGAGTAACGTTGTTGTGAAATAAAAATTTGGAAAAGTTTCCCGGCAAATTAGAAAATTTTTCAAAAAATAAAAAGATATTTTTCTATGAAATATCAATATCATTAATCTGATTGCGATAAAATTTGGCACATTCTACGTTCAAAGCGAGAGGAAGGTTTGAGTGAAGTAAAAGTTTGAAATAGTTGGTCAGAAAATAAAAAATTTGTGGAAAACAGAAAGAGCTCTTTTCTTTTGGATATCAATAACATTCCTACCATTGCGATAAACTTTTGCACATTCGACGGTCAAAGCAACAGTACATACATATTAGCAATTGCGAATCATTGTCGGCTCGACTAGTTCTTTATATTCCTTTTGTCAATTTGGCAGAATAGTGATCGCCTTTGGCGATTTTTACTTCTGGGGTGACCGGTAGGAATGGGTTTTTGCTTTATTTGATTGTTTTTGATCACTTCAAAGGCGCTTGGGCACTCATATTGGGTCCTTAAAGCCCTTTGTTGGGTGTAGTTAATTTCGTACGGTTATATTATGTTGCGGTATCATGTTGCAAGGGGCGTTTAGTCCATTAGAGTTCGGTGTGCGTCATTATGGGGGCCGTTGTTGTAGAAGGCTCCTCGGCAGTCGGTGTTTGTGCCAGGGTCTGGGTTCTGCCAGACCGACGGTGGCAAGTTGTCGTGCTGTTCCCCGAAGTATGTCGAGCTTCGTGAAGATTCTCGTGGCCTGTTCCCGGATTTTGTCCTGAATGTAGGGCTCTCTCGTGATGGCGTGTATGTCCCTCGTTCGCGTCCATCGTGGGACGCCCAGACGCCATTTCAGGCATCTGTTCTGGATCGGTTGAAGCATCTGAATATTCGTGGGGCAGGTGGTCCCCCCAGGGTGTTGACCCGTAAAGTAGAGATGGTTGGACAGTCGCCCAGTGTAGTCTGAGCTAGGTGGACGGGTTCATATTACGACTGTGAAGGAGGGCATCAGCGCTCGGACCATCTTCATGGTGGCGTGCTTCTTCTCATGGACGTGCGGTGTGAAGGTCATGCCCCTGTCCAGTATCACCCCCAGGTATTTGACTTGCGTCGACAAGGGGATGGTGTGATTATTGATTGTGAGTTGGGTTCGCAGTTCATACCTTTTGTTGGTGAAGAGGATGGCAGCTGTCTTCGTTGGGTTAAGCGTGATTTTGTTGGCTTTAGCCCAGACTTCGGTGATACGCAGTTGGCGCTGCATCCTATTGATGAGTTGGTCTATAATGCGCCCCGAGGTGAGGAACACTGTATCATCTGCGTATAAGCTAGCATCGACGAGGAGGATTGTCGGGATGTCATTAATGTAGATGTAGCAGACAGCGAAGAAACAGTGCACTGAGAGTTGTGTGTTTTCGCGCATTATTTTGTTATTACTGTCAAAGTGCTTCCGCGCCTGCCGCTAGGGGCGTTGTGTCGCTTTCGCGCTTACTCTTTTAATGTTTTTGTTTTGTTTCTTTAATTAGTTACGGAGTGTTACCAGTAAAAGGGAGCAGGGAGCTTGGTACTGGGCCAAAAAAGGGAACGGAGGGAACGTAGAAAAAATTATGGGGGAACCCATTCTAAGTAAACCAGAGATCAGACAGAAAGGGCTTCAACTTTGGCAGCAATCTTGGGACGAAGAGGAATCTGGGAGGAGAACTCACGCTCTTCTGCCAGATATCCAGGAAAGATTGGGTATGAAACATTTCAAACCATCTATGGGGATGCGGCACTTCCTCAACGGGCATGGACCCTACCCCACATATCTATGTCGGTTTAGGAGACAGGCTACGCCAGCTTGTGCCTGTGGTGCCGAGATAGGCACGCCAGAACACATCATTTATGAGTTTCCTACGTATGACGACGTGGCTTCGGATCTCAGAAGGGCTCTGCCTAGTAATAACACCTTTGAGCTCATAAGAACCCCAGACACATTCCGAGTACTCGACGAAATCGCCAATAATGTCTCGCGCAAAGTGCTTCGGGACTTTATCCTGAATCAATTACCGGATCTGACCCAATACCCGATTGAGACAGCCACATCTGCCATGCCGCCGGGGGATGGACTGGTCCCCAGCAATGGAAGAATCCGCCATCCCCTGGATTCGGGGATGAGATGTGGCAAACACCGAATTAGACCATAGACGTAAGTTAGATGTAGGTTTTTCTTAAATAGTAGAATAAGACACAAAGGGGGAAAATTTTTGCGGGGGGGCTGTGGTGACAAAAGAAATTGGCCGCCCAGTGCCAGGGGCATGCTCACTTGGATTCGCTCGGTGAGCTGGCCACCACAAGCAGGTTTGTAATGCTGGCACACATGTAACACCACAGCAGTAGCATGTCACAACATCATACACATCACCCAGTATAAACATCAACAACCAGCAAGATGTCCAGTGGTTTATGCAGAAACATGTAATGTCACAATTTAGCCGTAAGAAATTTATGTATTATACTATTGCCCATTTTAGTCTTAGGTAATGGGTTGTATTGTTTGATATTATAATAAAGTATTAAAAAAACCTCTCGCGTCGAATTTATTTATTTTATATAGTCGATCAGCTCAAATTACGCTGATACCGACATAGACAATAAACAGTATCGGTCAGAACGCCGAGCCCTGGGGGATATCCGCAGCGGTAGTTTTCAGTACGGACTTTTTCCCGTCTATTAGGACGAACAGCCGTCGGTCCTGTCGAAAACTGTCTATGAGCTTCACATAGCAGTCTGGAGCGGGAGTACGGTCTAGTAGCTTGACAATGAGCCGGTCTCTCTTTATATTGCGCTGGTACGCTGTCTTTACGTGCTGTTTACTGGTTCTTCTTCTTCTCTTGTTCGGCGCTGACGCACGCGCCTGGTGCGCACGGTGCCAGCGACTCGGCGCCGTCCTTCGGAGGTGGTCTGTGACGTCATTGCGGGATGGACTCCAGTTGGCCGAGGCCCCGGCAGATGCCGCCGCGGTCGGCGGCGGCTGCAGAAATCCTGGCTGCGTGCGCGAGCCGCCTGCCAAGTGTACGCACTGCTGCTGCGGCGTCCACGTCCAGCTCTGCCCGACACCATGACGACGTTGTTCGCGGGGCCGCCCGGACAGGGGCAGGTGTTGGCCATGTTGTTGGTGTTGCTGCCGCTGCTCGCCTCTGCCGCGACGCTGCCTGCCGCCAGTGAGTAATCAGTCGCCGATGGCGCCACCTGTTTTCTCCCGTTACCCTTGTTTGTACCGGTTCAGTGACGAGAATCCGGAAAGTGTGTTCGGTAGTAAGCGTTCCGACGACACACGTGTACTGCGATCAGTCTTGCGGTCGATGTTGGACGTTTCTCACTAAGCATCCATATTGCTGGTGCATTTCATCTAAATTGTTTCGTCGTTCAGCTATAAATGTTTTGGTATCGTTAGCGTTTAACAGTAAACACCTGTAGACGGGGGATACCGCCCGTCAGCTTTGACCAGTGACGTCATCGCAGCCCGGTAGTTTTGAGGTGTGTGCGTGTTTGTAGAAGGCGTGAGTGATTATGTGGTGGTGGAGTTAAGGACAATAGTTTACAAACAAATCAGATTAATATTTTCTGTTTAAAAAGTGATCTGTAGCTTCTCTGATGGTTAGGTGTAGGTTAACTGAGATTTTTTCCCGTATGTCGGCGCCGATGTCGCGAATTTTTGGGGGCGAGACCTGTGATCGATGGTACAATCTGTGGCATAACTGTAGACTGGGATACCATCTGTCTGCTTTGACCCATGACGTCACAAAGAGGTTGGAAAACCAGTATACATGATATCTTAATACTTCTGTATTGTAGATACGGTAATTTGCAAGCCTTTGTGCACGGCGGTGATCCCGTCGATATATATCGAACGTCGTAGTATCGAACGAAAGTATTTCTAAACCGGAGATTCGGGCGCTACGCTCTCTCACGTACTAAAAAGCTTCTTGTTTAACCTACACCTAGCCTAACTTTGACTTAAAAAGAAAGTAATCTGTAGCGTAGCCTTTAGAACGTTAGGTATAGGTTAAAAAAGTTTTTTTAGTGCGTGAGGGCGCGTAGCGACCGAATCTCCGGTTCAAAAACACTATATCGAACATTCGATATTCATTATAAAATGTGCGCTATATCAAACGTACACCAACAGGTTTCCATTCGCAACCTTGTATAAAATATTGAAATTCTATTGTTTAGTGCTTATGAAGTGTTTAATGCATTTATTACTCTCGTAAATACGTCAAATGTACTTCACGTGAAACACGCAATCTTATTGGTCTCCATAAAGTGACACCTGATTGTTTGCTATGCTGCGATACTACGACGTTAGATATATATCAACGGGAACACCGCAGTGCACAAAGGCTTGCAAATTACCGAAATCTTGGTTGTGGTGATAGAATCATCTGTAGATCAGAGGTTTAGGTTAGTTCGGGAAGAAACAGTCTGGTTGTGAGCTGGCTAAGCAAACGAATGTGACACCCAAACAATGGTTGTGGTGACAACGTTGACAGGTTTCGAAGTCCAACGTTTACGTCGCTGCCAATTGAAAAATAACGTCGTTGGTCAAAGCTGACGGATGGTATCCCTGTCTTCAGTTATGCCCACAACCGCTCGTAACGTCTTCAGCGACGTCATTTTCCTGCGTATGTTTGTTTTTTGAAAGAAATCCTTATTGTGCCCAGAGCTGTAAAATAATTTTATTTGCTATGCTCGGCAATTGCCATCAACAGAAGATTAACAACAGGAGAATTTTTCTGTTGATGTAAACTATTTCGTTAATCTTTTGTTGACGGTAGCAATTGCCGAAACCGTTACCGGTGGAGCATAGCAAATTATTTAACTGCTCTGGGCACAAGAATGATTCTTTACAGTACAGCGTGGTTGTAGACTGTCACCTAAAAACATTGTTCTTTTTATTTTTGAAAACATAATGGCGTTGATTTCAGCTAATTTCACCCTTTGGGCATATTAAAGCTAGAAATCTCATCCTTCAAGTATGAAAGTCTAGTTCGCATAAGTTATTTACTTCATTTTGTATAAAGGTGACTGCTTCCGATCTTACAATGAAATTATCTTCAGTCCGATTTGTCACTAGTTGGTACCGAGTCAATCGGTCTAAGGATGATCTCATTGTAAAATCGAGAAACTGATCACCTTTATTTTATATAAAGTTTATAACTATTGCGCACTAGACTAATTTTTTCAGTTGGCTGCCTTCCAAAAGGAAAGAATTTTCCCAACTCATAGAGATCGGGCGAGGTGGCGCAGTGGTAACACACTGGACTAGCATTCGGGGGGACGGTGATTCAAATCCACCTTCGGCAATCCAGATTTGGGTTTTCCGTGGATTCTCTAAATTACTCCATGTAAATTCTGGTATGGTTACTTTGAAAATGCACGGCCTAAATATCCGACCGTAAGCTCCGTCTCTAATGACCATGCTGTCGACGGGACGTTAAACCGTAAGCTTCCTTCAAGATAATTGAAAAACGAGACATACCATGACGAATTGGCTGGCGCATTGGTACACATTAGACTCGCATTTAGGACGTCGGTGTTTCAAAGTCACATCCAGCCATCCAGATTTCAGTAATTTTTCGTAAATGTGCTTCGATGCTTCCTTCGAAAGACCACGGCTGATTTCCTTCACCTTTAAACTTGTATCCATTCTGGAAGTGTGGAACCTGCGACTGTGTTGATTAAAGAAATCAGAAAATAATAGCAACCAGTCACTGTTCTTGCGTATTTATTACCACAACCGGTTTCGAACTGCCCGGCAGTTCATCAGGCGGTATACATGTTTTAAGATGAAGATTAACAAGAGCAACACTAGGGTAAAGGAGTGCAGTGTAAGAAAATCAGGTGATGCTGTAGGAATTAGAATAGGTTACGAAGCAATAAAGAAGGTAGATGAGTTTTGTTACTTGGGCAGTAAAATAACAAATGATGGTCGCAGTACAGAGGACATAAAATGCAGAATGGCAATGGGTAGAAAGGAGGGTAGAAAGTGTAGAAAGGAGTTATTGAAAAAGAGAAATTTAACAGCGAATATTGATTTAAGCGTAAGGAAGTCCTTCCTGAAGGCATTTGTATGGAGTGTTGCCTTGTATGGGAGTGAAACATGGACGATAAACAGTGTGGACAGAAAGAGGATAGAGGCTTTTGAAATTTGGTGCTACAGAAGAATGCTGAAGATTAGGTGGGTGGATCGCGTAACTAATGAGGAGGTACTGAACAGAATTGGGGAGAAAAGAAATTTCTGGCATACCTTGACTAAAAGAAGGGATAGATTGGTAGGACACATTCTTAGACATCAAGAAATTGTGAATTTAGCGTTGGAGGGAAGTGTGGGGGGTAAAAACCGCAGAGGAAGACGAAGAGATGGATACAGTAAGTAGATTCAGACAGATGTAGGTTGCCGTTCTTATGTGGAGATGAAGAGGCTTGCTCAGGGTAGGGTATTGTGGAGAGCTGCATCAAACCAGTCTCCGGACTGAAGACAACAACAACACACATGTTGCTTACAACATTGTGTTGTAAGCAACATATAAAACATGTATACCGCCTGATGAACTGCCAGGCAGTTCGAAACCGGTTGTGGTAATAAATACGTAAGAAAGGTGATTGGTTGCTGTTATTTTCTGATTTCCTTCACCTTTATTACCCAAGCAGTCGGAGCGTGAGATGCGCCTCTACTTGACCAAGGTGTCAAACAGCCGAAAACCCTATTCTCCGTTCCTCCCTCCCTTCCCTTCCTTCACATTCTCATTTTCCAGACATTTCTGTTGAGAGCACTATTAGAAGCGACTCGCATCTAAAAGATGCAGTTTTTATTACGTGACTAGAGTTTTACCATTGTAACTGAGGTAGTATCATGAATGTAACTGAAATACCCGTGTCGTACTTTCACGTGAAGAATGAGGGCATCCGTAGTTATCAGTAAAGTGGGTTGTGGGCGAAAATGCATTGCTTCAAAACTTGTTGAATACAAAAAAGCGACCACGATTGAAAAACTAGGATATTCATCAGGGACTATGGAATACTCAGTGAAGTGTCATGATAAATGCCTTTTCAATTCAAAAAAAATTCACCTTTCAACCAGCCTGCCTTTGGGCTACGCTATATGTGACGAAAAACTTATCAGTGACGTGACGTCACTGACCAAATCAGAACTTGTTCTACACGTGGGAGCCGTCATTATTTAATTCCTGCAATGAGTCTAGTACACTTGTTACGGTCTAGTAAATGAATACAAAAATCGACCATAATTTCAATTTAGTTATCTCTCATATTTACGAAACTAATTGAATATTCTCTTATAAACTTTACCAATGTGGCCAATAATTGTGCGTTTCTGGAGTAATTGTCGTTGCAATATTGTTAGCCTTAAGAATGCCTCTCCGTATCAATATATCGTTTGCAGAATATTCGTCCTTATTCCGTAAGTTATTTTTCTGGTTCACACAACTTTTGAAATTATTCGTCTTGAGCAGCAGCTACAATTAAGGGCCCAGACTGTGTCATGTTATAAACCAATTTTCTCAAGTCTCGTCAAACTATCCATTGATGTTCAGCGTAGAAACAGCCTGGAACTGCTACCGCTAAAGGCGATAATGCGTTCATATCTTAAATTTTGACATTTTATTGAAGAACGAAAATGCTCCATTTTTAAAACTGCACCAGTGGCGTAACTATGGGGGGATGAGGGGGATAGAAACCCCCCCGCAGAACCCGAAAAAAGGAGAGAAAAAAAATCGTATAACAATAATCTGGTAAAGATAAAGATTGAAAACGGCAGTGGTAGATGGTAGTCTGTCTGGAAACTGCCTAAAATTTTGCTAGTCAAGCAGATCTATCCCCCATACCCCCAAAGCCAAGTCCTAGTTACGCCACTGAACTGCACTATACCTACAATCATTCGGGTTGAACACGTCGTTTGTAATAGTAATATGTTACTGAAATTGAAAAGTAAATTATATTCTATGCAGCTAAAACGTCTCTGGTTCTACTACAATTGATGAATCAGATTTGACACTTCTGCTGTAACCTTCATGAAATTGTTGCTACCACCACTACCGTTGGTACCATCAGGTCTATTACTCCCAAGCAACAGCAGTTAGAGAGCAAAAGGTTTTATGGTTTATTTCGGTTTTTATTAGAGGAATTCGGAGGGAAAGCTGTTTCTGATTGTCTACATTGGGACATGTTCCATCATAACTGTCGTGCGTTAAAAGTATACCATAAAACTGTAGGTTATTTTCACGGCCGTTATTTACATCCTTGACGAGTTATATTACGAAAGCGTTAGCTCACAGTCAAAGGCATGTTTCTTTGCTTTAGGTTTCTCTCCTAATGTTGGAGACGTTATCAGAGGCTATAAAGAAGTAGTTAGTATTTTCGAACGTAGCTGATTGTACCCAGGAGTAAGGGAACCAACAAATACGTTCCTCTGGTACTGTAGTTACATAAGCTCGAACCATTATGCTTCTAGGATGTACACAGGGGCCATAGCAATTCAAAATCACGAAAAAAACCTGAATTGTAAATGATGGTGACTGAAATTAGAAAACTTGTGGAGTATTCCGCATTAAAAACTCGCCGGCAAGGTTTTATGCAGTAATCCCATCGTTTCGCGGTAACGTATAAACAGTTCAGCTCGCTGAGATTGAAAAGACGCACGGGAACTACCATGCGGTTCTAGGCGCCATGTCGGGGATTACACGGCACGTGTGCGTCTCCTATAGGTTAACAAACATCTGAAAGTTTGATTTGAAGAGATCAAGGTTTACTCACATAAACATGCACTGAATTAGAAATATTTCGGTAAAGGTTTTGTACATGTAGGTATAATTTCTCCATACTTAATTACGACATACCTTACCTTAAAATACGTGGTTTTCAAATGTCTTTCAAGCGCCGTTGCATTTAATCTACCCATTTTCGTAATATTGAAGTATAAATACAAAATCCGCCAAATACGGTACAGTTGCTTCCGATCGACTGAACTGAAGGCTACGCAACGCGATGTTAATTTGTTGCAGACCACGTGATTGTCGTCAGCGAATCACAGCACAGGAAGAGTATCGTGGTCAGCCAATGGTAACCTAACCTTACCGCCGCGGCTACATGCAAATAAGAATTTTTGACGTTGGAAATTAAATATGTGGTAATGTTTTCATACATGAAAACATACAATATTTACAAGATGTGGAAAATTAACGTTTCAATTATTTTAATTTCGGAATCACTTGATTATATTTTCATACAAATGATAAAATAAAACATTCTTTCTTGTTTAGAAACATTACCGCATATTTAATTTCCAATGTCAAAAATTCCTATTTGCATGTTGCCGCGGCACTGCGATACTCCATTGCGGGTGTACGTCACGTCTGAATACTTCTCTCTGTTGAGAATGACATGCTGTGTTGTTACTGCAGTATCCTGAAACAGAGAGGTTGAAGTATTTGTAAATAGCAATAGCAATAGTGTGAACTAATGGTGTCTGTTTACTCAGTAGGGGAACAAGGTGGTTTTCACAGGCGGTGTTAGTGTTTTCACTTTTCTGTCCTTCAGTGATTTAGTATTAAGAATATCTTATTCCAAAAATAGTGTTAGTCTTTACCGCTCACACTGAAGAACTCGTGGTAAGTTTCACTGAATTTATAAGAGGATACGCAGTAGTTATGAATGGCTGTGTTTGGCCGTCTTTGCAACTACAAATAAAAGGAGATTTTTCTCACCAGACGCGTTTCGTTGTAATGACAGTAAAACATCTTCAGTGGTTTGTAATAATAGAAATCTACAGTTTATTTGTTTTTAGATCGAAAACAGTTCGTTAACGATACATGAAAAGAGGCCTAATGTTTTGTTTCTTACGGAAATTGTCACCTCGCTGCGGAGCGCGCGGTTGCTCGCCGTCGGAGGTTCGAGTCCTCCCTGGGGCATGGGTGTGTGTGTTTGTCCTTAGGTTAGTTTACCTTAGTTTAAGTAGTTTGTAAGCTACGGACTGATGACCACGCAGTTTGGTCCGATAGATTTACAAACATTTGAATTTGGAAATTGTCTTGTTTTCGCCTCACATCATGGAATGCCGGTCTGTTTCATGCAGTACCGCCGATTCTTCATGCTGTCATTGTTTTTTTCCACAAGTTTCACTATCACTTTTGTACTGTCCATAAATGTTTTTCACAGATCAGACGTGCTTTTGTCCTGTGAAAAACAATTTTGGGCAGAGCAAAAGTGACAGTGAAAGTAGTGGAAAAAACGATGACGGCATGAAGAATCTGCGGTACTGCATGAAACAGACCGGCATTCCATGGTGTGAGGCGAAAACAAGACAATTTCCGTAAGTGACAAAACATTAGGCCTACATTTCATGTTTCGTTAACTGTTTTCGATCTCAAAACAAAACAAACTGTAGATTTCTATTATTGCAGACCACTGAAGATGTTTTTGTCATTAAAATGAGACGCGTCTGGTGAGAAAAATCGCATTTTATTTGTAGTTGCAAAGACGGAAAACACTGTCATTCATAATTATGAAAGCAACTACACCCTGGCCACATAAACGAAGAATTTTACACAGTAATCTTACAATAGTACCAAAAATCATTTCCAATATCCAGCTTATCCACGTGCACTCGGTGCTTAACAGACAGGTCTCAGTACAACACTTGTATCCAAGCACAGGCGTCGTACCGTCCATCCATCCAAAAAAGCCACAATACATCCTAACGTCAGAGAGAGAGACTACACTTTAACCTTCATGAAATGAATCTCAATTTGCGATCACTTATGGCTTCACTGTACTAGGTTTAGATGTAACACCAATGTGCGGCGAATGAAAATTTGTGCCTGGCCGGGATTAGAACCCGGGATCTCCTGCTTACTAGGCAGACGCGTTGACCACTCCGCCACCGAGGACAGCGACCAACCCGACTGCAGAGGACTCTTCCCTGCACGGCTCCCGCCACACCCAATCTCCATTCGCCACGCTGTTTCTTTCCTGAGGCTGTGGTAATAGGAAAGACAGCGTGGCGAATAGAGATTTGGGTGTGGCGGGAGCCGTGCAGGGAAGAGTCCTCTGCAGTCGGGTTGGTCGCTGTCCTCGGTGGCGGAGTGGTCAACGCGTCTGCCTAGTAAGCAGGAGATCCCGGGTTCTAATCCCGGCCAGGCACAAATTTTCATTCGCCGCACATTGGTATTACATCTAAACCTAGTATAGTGAAGCCATAAGTGATCGCAAATTGTGATTTATTTCATTAAAAATGAACGCTGTAACGTCAAACATATAATCGTACACTTTAACCTTCATGCAGCTAAAAGCTGAGATTGGACGTACTGTGACCACACTGTGTCGACAGAGGTTACCGGCGACGGCGTTTCGTCAGCGTTGTCCTTGTCATTGTTACCACTGTGATCGTAGCTATAGCCCATTACCTAATACTTAGAGGACAAGAACAATAAAAGCAATTAAAGTGAACTTCGTAATGTGTGAACAGTAACAAATGGTTCTCTGGGGGTTTTTCCTCGCCTGTAAATCGCAATTTCTTTGTAACTTCGTTTTAGCTATATTTTCATACCTATTTATCATCGGTTGGTATTTATAATTAGTAGTACCGGGCCACACGTAGTTGTGGCTGGACATTTATAGTGTGTGTGTCTTTTTGAATTGGAATTGGATATGAATCCTACACTCGTTGCCCCAACTTGTTTCTTTGTACCAATCTTCCTCTTCCATCGGACTTCCCCCTCCCCACTCCTCCCCCTACTCCCTATCCCTGCTCAACTCGACACTCTACCTCTCAAGTTCCTCCAATCCCTGTCTTAGACCTCTTACCCACGCCTTGTTTAGTATTAAATTCAAAATCTTATGTCGACGAAAGTTCTACTCACAAGTAAAATACATGAACTTGAACAAACACATATACACCAAAATCATATAAAAGCTAATGTAAAGATCCCTTATTGCACTAGTAATACTCCCGCATTTGCAAAACTCTGCAGTCATCCGTTAGAGGCCTTTGTGTGTGCCATGCCGCATTGCACTTTGACCTGTCGGTTCGCAAGTAGGGACGGTGCAGTGTGCCTCCGAAGTTGAGTTTTGTTATGTTATTTGTGTGGTGAAGCGTCAGATGGAGCGGCGATTGCTAATCAATCCTGCTAATGTATAGAGATTAGTTGAGATGAAGTTACGAAGAACCCTTCTTCGTGAAGACAGTATTAGTGTAGAAGATGAATCATTTGCATGCTTTCTCGTATCTGTTATGGTACAGAAATATGAGCATAAGTTAGATACTATTGTTACAAACTCATAACAGGGATAATGACGAACAAGTCATTGCAAGCTGTAGTGCTACGGTAAGTGCGGGAAGAGGCGATGGAAACAGTGGCAGTGAATACCAACAGTCTTTCGGAAAGAAGGTTAAAGTTGCAACTGTCATCACGGCTTTTGATGACAATTCGCTAGAGAACATGTACGATGATTATTACATAAGTTATAGTTAAGATATCTGCATTACGTATGGCGTCTACAATTAAATCTACTGTGCTATCTAGAACATGGTTGCAGAGCTTTGCAGAAAGACATCCACTAGCACATTGAGGTGTACGTGGAGATCCTGTAACCAAACGTTCATGCAGATATGTTTGTTCGAGCCCATGTACATTCCTTGTCAGACTACTTAGAAATTTTGACAACTATGCATTGGAATAAGCTCGCGTGTCTATGTGCCTATTATTGTAATTTTTTTTTATATCTCATATGAATTTACGTAAATTGTGCAGTTCGGAACCTTTATATAAATCGAAAAAAATTAAAAAGCACTCCTGTATTAGAACGCAACATTGTCAGAATTTTGCAGCAATCGACAAAGAACTTTCGGAGACAGTTTTGAACAAAAGAACACTTACATTTTTGTAAGTTATTTGGTGTCTGTTCTTTCAGTCATTCCCAAAAGAACACACCGTACGTTATATGTACTGTTCAAAACCATTAGGGGATCATCTGTGATATCTGGGTTCTGAAGTACTGTCATCGCCAGAATGAACTAAAATGGTTCACATCTTAGTTCTACAGAGTGGAGACAACAGAGATGGTCGTAAGAGAAAGATGCTGCAGAGGGGCTCGTGTTGGCTTGTTTACTCTACCAAACCAATTGCACAAGCAGTTAGGTTCAGAGAGTGTAGTGAGCGGGTGACTTACTCAAAGCTACGACAAGGGAAGCCATAGGGAGGTTGGAAGCGGGACAGACGGGGGGAAGTGCCTGCAGCTATTGCAGAGTCCCAAGACCTGGACGACATTTCAGACAGGAACCGTTAAAGGAAAGCACAGCCAAGATCGTCCACGTGTAACACCAGCAGAAAGAGATAACCGTTATCACCAGTTAATGGCTCTCCGAGAGGCTGAATGCATCTCAGCTGCAACGAACCCACAGGTATCAACACACAGTCCGTAACCGCCTTCGACAATGTGGCCTCTACAGACTAAGTTCTGTGGTGTGTGTGTGTGTGTGTGTGTGTGTGTGTGTGTGTGTGTGTGTGTGTGTTTGTTCCATTAAACCACGACACCATTTAGCCCGCTGAAACTGGACGGAGGAACATCGGTGTTGGAGAAGAAACGAATGGCATCTGTTCACAGATGAGTCGAGATTTTGTGTCCAGCCGAACTATCGTCGTAGAACTCGGAGCAATCCTGCCTATGTGCAGAAATCGCCGTATAATGGTGGATGAACGGTGTGCGCAGACGTGAGTATTGGTGGACTTAACTCTGCATTCAGAATGGCGCTTTGACTGCTCAAAGGCATAGAGACGAGATCCTTAGACATTTTGTGCCCTACGCTGGTGCCAAAGATGACGGGTTCCTTCTGGTGGCCAATAACGCTCGTCCCCACACAACTGCACTGGTGAACACCATGTTTGTACCCAAGCCCCTAGCACGCCGTAGCGGAGAAGCGAGGCAAATTTCCCCGAATTGAAGTGGCTGATCGCCATTTGTAGGGAAGAATCCCAGTACTGGGGTTGTAATTTGAAGTGTGTGAGACGCAACAAGAGTACAATAAAGCTAAAAATAAACGCATGTTTGTTTGAAAAAATTACTGATTGCTGTCTGTTTAAAGACTATTCTTAAATGAAGTTTCGTAATTTTCGAAATAACGTCTGCATAGAAAGCATACGAAATTTAAGAATGTAAGGCTCTTTTCTGATAAGGTGGAGCGACTTTTCATAGAGATATTTCCATAAGATGATTCCATGAAACTTGTAAAGTAGCAGAGTGCGATTATTTTTTAATTCACGTAATTTTGTCAGGTCCTGTTTACTTTTCGCCGAATACTCTGTACGTTCTGCACGCTTCTTTTTGTACATCACATTTTTGTCTACATTCCTTTCCATATTACATAGAATTTTTCTTACAAATTCCTCGAATTTGGGTATGAATAATAGTAATAACTGATAAAATTTTAAATACGCATTTCTTTCGCACATTACTTTTTAACAGAGATACTACTTCTCAAAGTGGTCGAGTATGCAACATTCGATCAAGTGATAACAATTTACGAAGTACCATCACCACCCGTTAAGTTCTAAAACCAATTATTCGATCTACTTCTGCATCATACTTATGTGGTAAATACCTCTTATACGCTTAGTTACTCATTCAATTCAAATTAGTAGTTTTAGTAATTTATATGAAAATAAAAAATAAGTACTTGACATGCACCAAAGAACGTTTCTCAGTTTTAGAGAATAATTTGTAAGAGGAAACCTAAACAATAACAAACGCTCATGGTTTCTTATTCCTCCATTAAAATACTATACGATATACAATTAATGATTGCTCTGTCTTTACTTCCGTTCTTACTGTTACAATTAATGTTTACGCACGATTGCCCTGCAAATGGCGGTTTCTGTCACTTTCAATGTGAGGACTAGCGCCAGAGAGCGGTCTAGTTTTATTTAGTAAGTCTGTTTGTACCTGAGGGATTGAACGAACGGAGTGGCCAGCTAGTTCACCGGACTGAAACCCGATTGAGCATGTCGTGATGCACTTGGCAGATGCATTGCAGTCAGACCAGCACCTCCAACGGTCGGAGAGTTGGATATTGCTCTCACGTAAGAATAGCCAAATATCGCTCAAGAGCTGATTGATAACCTCATACTGTCCACGACACGCAGGTGTGGAACTGCACTGCCCATCAGATGTGATCGCATACCGTATTAGGGGGCAACGAGAATGACTTTTTCACTATTATGGTAGTCCTATGGTGCCTCGTTATAAGTAAAGACCATGCAAACCTCAAGTAAAGAATTGACAGCAAATATCGTACTGTATCGAAAACAAATTAAAATATCTGAATACGTTACCATATGTATATTGTTGTATATACAAGGTGTTACAAAAAGGTAATGCCAAACTTTCAGGAAACATTCCTCAAACACAAAGAAAATGTTATGTGGACATGTGTCCGGAAACGCGTAACTTCCATGTTAGAGCTCATGCTGTTACTTCTCTTCAAATCACATTAATCATGGAATGTAAACACACAGCAACAGAACGTACCAGCGTGACTTCAAACACTTTGTTACAGGAAATGTTCAAAATGTCCTCCGCTAGCGAGGATACAAGCATCCACTCTCCGTCGCATGGAATTCCTGATGCGCTGATGCAGCCCTGGAGAATGGCGTATTGTATCACAGCCGTCCACAATACGAGCACAAAGTCTCTACATTTGGTATCGGGGTTGCGTAGACAATAGCTTTCAAATGCCCCCATAAATGAAAGTCAAGAGGGTTGAGGTCAGGAGAGCTTGGAGGCCATGGAATTGGTCTGCCTCTGCCAATCCATCAGTCACCGAATCTGTTGTTGAGAAGCGTACGAACACGTCGACTGAAATGTGCAGGAGCTCCATCGTTCATGAACCACATGTTGTATCGTACTTGTAAAGGCACATGTTCTAGCAGCACAGGTAGAGTATCCAGTATGAAATCATAACGTGCTCCAGTGAGCGTAGGTGGAAGAACATGAGGCCCAATGAAGACATCACAAAAAATTCCTGCCCAAACGTTCACAGAAAATCTGTGTTGATGACGTGATTGCACAATTGCGCATTTGTAAATATTGCACTGTCTGCAAAACCACGTTCGTGATGACACTAACCAGATGATGCTACGTACTGATGTGCTTTATGCTAGTACTGTAGAGCAATAAGTCGCATGTCAACACAAGCACTGAAGTCAACATTACCTTCCTTCAATTGGGCCAACTGGCGGTGAATCGAGGAAGTACAGTACATACTAACGAAAAAATAGGGTATTTTCACAATTGTCTGCACGAATTATTTCAATTTACATTTAAAGAGTAGTAAAATGAGCTCTAACATGGAAGTTAAGCGTTTCCGGACACTTGTCCACATAACATATTTTCTTTGTGTGTGAGGAATGTTTACCTTTTTGTAACATCCAGTATATGAAGTTAAACAACATGGTGATGGCGGGCAATGGTTATTTTTGTGCGGAGGCACGCTTAAGCCTTTACTATTACGGGAATCGGTTTAAAAAAACTGGAAGTTGACGTATTATTATAGTGGGCAGGGAAAAGTCCAGACTTTGTATCTGACCGCAGGCGTGCTCGAGTAGTTGTGGTCGTAATGTCCCCAGTGGTGTAGCGGTGAACGCCTTGAACATGAATTAACATTTTTATAAAAAAACTAGCAAACCCAGAAACGCTTCGCAGTAGCTAATGTGTACTGTATATATAACCTAATCTTCTCCCTATATCTGTATGGACAACGTCATCTCGATTCTGTCGTCGAGAGGAGATTGTCCTGGCCCGGCTTAGTAGTGGCCACTGCCGTTATAGCCACCAGTATTTACTTCGTGGTGATCCTTATGTGAGCACTGTGATGAACCTTTCACTGTGTACCACGTTTTAGTGCAATGTCCGTTTTTTAAGCGTCTCCATCATGATCTATGTTTGCCATTTGAAATGTCTGATATTTTAGCTGATCCGCATTCTGCTAACAGTTTTACTTTTTATACATCGTGCAAATTTGACGAAAACCATTACGTTCTAACCACAGTTCGATTTTACTATGGGCAGTGTTGGGCGCTAATGTTCTCAGCAGTTGTGCGCGCTAAAACCACAATAAAATAAAAAATCCCTATGTCTGTCCCTTCCTCCCCCCTTCATATCCTCCTCCACATATCACCTCCACATCACTCCCTCTTGTCCCACAAAATATCCATCTCCTGCCCCTCCCCCCTCTCTGGGTCTATATCATCCCCCCTTTTTAAAGCCATTTCATTCCCCCATTCTCCTCCTACCCCTTCTGAGCTTATTGTAATCGGGGACCCTGATTGGGAATAGAAGTCGGATGGGTAAATCAATTGGAAACGGTTTATTAGAGACCTTTCGACTGCTCTGTCTGTGAGGTTAGTAGCTTTAATGGCCGTACTTTTAATGGTTTTATTATACGAATATACATATCAACGGGGAACTGATGAAAATATGCGGCATTTCAGTAAGATCGTTCTCGTTTTGGCGAGTCATCAAACGGTAGGCATAAAAATTCACACAGCTGACCTACTTGTTAGTTTTTTGATTTGTAAGTGAATAATGAACTCTTATTATAAATCTAATTGGATCATGATTAGCAACATTGCTACATACCGGTAAAATTTTACAATCTGCCGACACAGGCGTGGTATAGCTATGTTGGCAACAGCTGTTGGATCGTGGGAATGAAGCCGACCAATCGTTGCGAAGCTTGAGATACCTAATGTTGAAGATACTTCTGTTAATTTATTGCGAGAAAGTATTGCAAACACTACAACGGAGCGTACAAATACACCAAGGAGGTTAGAATAACGGGATATTATCTATGCTGAGAACAGGCACGTACTTTAAGCCAGAAATTAACTGGTACGTAGTGTAATTTTAAATCCGCAACACAGACCTAGCAGGCAATGTTGGCAACAGCCGTTGATTCCCGGAAATTTACGTTGCTGTTAGCCAATCGGGCGATAGAGTATAATATCCAATGAGATGCCGATTTATCAGTACTACGTGTTTCGTTTATGGAAACACGTTTGATAGGTCGTGGTAGTGAGTAATTAGCATTTGTAATAATATTTCCATAAGGGAAGTCCATTTCACTCTTACACGTGAAAAACACCTTCCTGAGCAAGTTCGGTGTGTCTGAAACCAAATTATGCGAATTATCAAAATAATATTGCTTACTATGAAGAGAAAACAACTGTAGCCATCTAAAAATATAAATATACTGGGCAAAAACCTTCGTTACGGCTGTGGAGACGTACTGTGCTGATACAGGCAAATACCGTTGAATGCTATTTGTGGCATTTCGAAGTTTTAGCGTCATAACTTGTAGTATGCAATTTGACATAATAGTACGGTACCTGCTGTTTTATCAAAAAATAAACCCTCAATTCAATTACTTATTAGTAAATGCCAATATTGACGCTTATCTATAAGAGGCTGTAACATGTCAAAGAAAACTGGGTAAATTTTACTTACTACTGCTGCGGCGGCGTAGTGTGCTAATGTTGGCAACGAAATGTTTGCTTTATAAGGATTATAAAATTTCTGACAAGACGAGGGTAATGTTACATACGAAAACCTATCAACCTTAGAGAAGGAACATATTTTTCATGGCCAACACGTTATATACGATTAGGTTTTCAAATAGCATTCAAAGGTTGTTGCCGACATCTGCACCGTGTGCCTCTACGACCGTAAACTTTAGATCCTGTACACTAATATTCTTTTTAGTTTTAGTGTTTGCAATACATTCTGAAACTTTCTCAGTAACATAATAAAACTACTTTCAGCAATTTGAGTACAAAAATTCGATGCGGTGAATTTGTCACAACAGAACAACACACTTACTGCAAGATGGCAAACCAACCTCGCATATTGAGTCATTATTAAAATAGAAGCCAAGATTGCTTAAAAATTTTACCTAGATGACCAGTTTCGGCAGCATTACACGTAGTACGCGATTTGTATCACAGAAATGTTTCTTGCTCTTTTTTCTGTATTTGGACAGAAGCAGCAATAAGTAAAGAAAACGCGAGATTTTGTCTAATCCACAAATTTGTGTAAACAAGAGCGGAATGAAAGCTCAAAGTAGCACGATCTAAGGCTCTATGCCGGGCACTTGTAAAGTATTTCACTAAACTTAAATAAAACATCACTGTTCGTATAAGCTGCGTGCTGTGTTTAGCATTCGCAAAATGAAAATCGCGGATGCGCCAGCCTGTGTTTTTAGGAGCTCTAGGTGGGACAATGTCATTGTGGACGAATCGAAAAGAAGAAAAGAAGAAAAAAATTAGAAAAAAATTAGAAAAAAAATCGCGTATTCAGCGAGCGAGCGTGGGTAGTGTCGTGTGGCGCATAGTTAAAACGTTCTGATTTCGATGACCCGTCCGCGTAGACTCGTTGAATACATTCGAATGCTGCCGACGATGCCTCCGCTAATGTTGGTTTCGATACCATACGTAACACTGTCTCCCATAGCAGACAACCTTTCTATAAAAAGCTTGAAGCATGAAGCACTGCTGACGGCGGTTTACAGAGTCAAATGTTTTTGAAGACACGTGGACAAATTTTTGGTATGGTTACTCGGGCAGTAAACTTACTTCCTTTATGGAACATCTAAACACCATCAACCGGAGTATCTTCTCCATGGAAATGGGGAAAAACGAGGAGCTTCAGTTTCTGTAAGTAACGCTGTAAGACGCTTCCTGGGTCAACGTTTTTCGAAAGCCGACACACATTAACTGAGACGCTGTCACCATCCTTCCCAACGTAGCGGTGTATTACGGACTCTCGTTCATAAGCCATATCGGATCCAGAGATGTTACCAGCAGAATTTAACCATGTTGTTTGTTGTTGTGGTCTTCAGGCCGGAGACTGGTTTGATGCAGCTCTCCACAATACCCCATTCTGAGCAAGCCTCTTCATCTCCACATAAGAACGGCAACCTACATCTGTCTGAATCTGCTTACTGTATCCATCTCTTGGTCTTCCTCTGCGATTTTTACCCCACACACTTCCCTCCAACGCTAAATTCACAACTCCTTGATGTCTAAGATTGTGTCCTACCAATCTATCCCTTCATTTAGTCAAGGTATGCCAGAAATTTCTTTTCTCCCCAATTCTGTTCAGTACCTCCTCATTAGTTACGCGATCCACCCACCTAATCTTCAGCATTCTTCTGTAGCACCAAATTTCAAAGGCCTCAATCCTCTTCCTGTCCGCACTGCTTATCGTCCATGTTTCACTCCCATACAAGGCAACACTTGGAACAAAAAACATATTTGCCCTATTTGTTCATAACTGGTACTGTGACAAACAGATTTGTCATGTATTTCAACCAGTACGCACGACATCTCCAGAATAATCAGCCTTCTGAGGATCATAGAGTATTTCGGATAACTCCCTGAAGGAACTAATCTTCTGTTTAGTTCACCTGCTATAATGAGAAAGTGATTATACATACTGTACATATATCCCACTTAGGGCCAGTTCGTCCATCTCTCGTTAGTAAACGAGATGCCTTTAACGTATAGTTAAATGTGCTCGTTAAGTGCATTGCGTTTGTCATTGCCAGAAACCTGGAGAAAACGTTAAGGTACGATATATTTCGACTATGTTGGCAACAGAAACAAATGAAAGTGCTTTTTGAATAAATAGCTGTTCACCATGGGTTCGTTCAGAGTTGCAGGGCTGCAGCTTCCTGCAGCAGCAAAACAGGCACTACTGCGCATGCGCGGTACCGATGACGTCAGTCACTGTAGGAAATTTTCCCTGCAGCTCATGCAGCCAGGAAGCTACAGCCGGTAGGCTGCAGGAAGCTGCAGGATTGCTCTTTGAACACGAATTTCCGTACTGCTCATGCGCGGTAGCAGCCCTTTGAACGAACCCCCCCTCCCCCCCCCCCCCCCCCCCCCCCCATATTTGATTCAGGGAAGAGGTTAGCAGACAGTTGTTGTTTGGCGCTGTGGCAAACAAACGTGAAAGAAGCTCGAATTTTACAAGAAGTTAGAGTGTCTCGTGTCCTTAATAGAGAAATGACACATTGAAATGTAAGAAAACCGATGCTACGACATGGAAGGAAAAGGAAGCGACATTGTGGCAAATGCATTAAATTCTGTCCATGGAACATGTAGGACAGCAAAAGTGCTTAGGGCCTGGTACGATAACATACTGCCAAGTGCGTAGTTCCTTAGTGCAAGCAGTAACTTGCACATAGGCGAAAGTGCACTGTTCCTGTAGATCGGAGGAAGAAATCTTATTTTAGGCCTTACACTAGGCGCAAAAAGCATACGTAAATACTGAATTGTTACGTTTGCAGTCATAATGTATTCTGTTTTCTATTACGACAGACAACTTACAAAATCCGTAAATATATATTGAACTCTTCAGATGGTCGTGGAGTTTTTCATGCAGCGTTTCCTAAGTGGTCTTTCGAAGACGAAATCTGGTTACAAATTCTGCACCATCCCAGCATTCAAAATGATTTGGACGAACCTAAATACGTCTAGGGCGCCATATAGGGACAATGACCTCTAGATCGTCCAAAATATTGACATCGTCGTAATTGTCATCAAATCGTATTCCAGCCATTTTCATCATACCGATTCTCACTTACCTAGTCGTTACTCGTAAGTTTGTATTTTGATATCGCAACAATAATTAAGGTTGTTACGTATCTACAATATATCAAACTTACCTAATCGCTACAGACATGGATAGTGCGAGAAAAATGATACATTGTCCAATAAAGCTGCTTTCCACACTAGTTTTTCATACCTGTCTCAGTGCTTCTGTTATTTTGTTCGATAAATCGGTGTTTCTTACGTGAATATATTGCGGTATTTTAGCGCTTGGAATCATGCCATTTTCATACAGATTCTCACTTAACTGGTCGTTAGTCGAGTAACGAGCAGAATTTTACTCGTTAACTTAACGGCCAGTTAGAGGTCCTTAAACGTCAGGTTATCTCATAACGAAACATCGACAAACTCATTTCTATGCTAACAAGTTAAAATCTTAACTGGGCCTTAACGAGACATTGACAAACCGGCCCTTAGCAGTAACAGAAAATTTTCTGCTTATTTATCTCCAGCCTGGTGCTACTAACCAGTCAGTTTCTTCACGACTGCCGCGGCAGAGTGGTCGAGTGCATTGAGGCGCTATGCTACGATGCGCGAGGCCATTCCCCGTCGCGGGTTCGAATCCCTCGTCGGGCATGGATGTTTGTGACGTCTTTAGTGTAAGCTAGTTCATAAGTAGTTCGTAAGTTTAGGGACTGATGACCCCGTAGTTACGTCACATAAGCTCTACAAACATTTGAACATTTTGAACGTCTTCACCACTGGCCATAGTTTTAATTTTTATTCTGAGAATTAGCTATTCTTTTTGCAGTCTTTAAAGATCGTTAAGTGATTCAAGAAACATGAACCCTTTCAGAGACTCTGGCTACAAATGTGTCCATAACTTCTACGGTGTCTAAGATGCTTCAGAAGCATTTTTGTCAATGGAAAGACAATGTATACGACACCTCTGTGTTAAATCATTTCATCATGCACCATTACTGCCACCTGCGGAAGATCACTATTAAAATATTAAGAAGCGAGTGTTGCAATGTGCAGCAGTTTGCGAACTTCAAAGAACACGGAAATTGTGGGTTACTTGTATTCCACTATATAACTGAAAGCAGAAGTTGTTTTGCGATGTAGTATTTGATGAATTTCATGTTACAACTCAAGAGTTGTCATTTCAAAGCAATGGCGCACAGAAAATTAACAAAAACATGTTGTTAGCATAACGAATTGTAATCAAATGTCTAAAACTGCCATGTTAGCAGAGAACACGTACCATTGATGGTACAAGAATTACGGATTTCTCTCTCAGCTGTTCGGTGTAGCATAATGGGTAGCGAATTAGTTTGTGATGAAGGAACATGTTAGACGGTGGTTCGAAACTCGCCGGGCACGGTGGCTCAGTGCGCTCGGTCACAGGGTTTGGTAACTCAGCGTTTACGGTCAGTGCTCGACGCCCTCTAGAACGAAAAAACTGAGTCAACGACGAAACGACCGAAATTATAAAAATAAACCGCCAACGAAGGACTGATCAAACCGAGGAACCAATGAAAAGAGAGAATAGGTTTCGACTCTCTCTGTTAAAAAAAATCTGAGCAAAATTCTCAACGAACATGAACAAACGACCGCAAAGCATCGATCTACCTCAAGAACACTCTTCTTAATTGAACACAACTGTATCCTGCAAGATTCTGAGTTGTTCAAAGGTAACAGTGCTTTCTCTGAAAAGTGCATTTGTTCTATTTTGTGAACATATCATGAAATACGTACCAACTAATTGTAAACATAGACTTCATCACATGTGCACAAACAGGGGAGATATTTTCAAAATGACTGTTGCAGATGACGTAATGATAATAGTAACTTTATTTATAGATTAAGTACTAGAGCTTTGTGGAATTCAGTATTACCACACTTATTCACTTTATTTTAGCTGCAAAAGAAAACTTAAGTCACGATTTGAAACAAAATTTCTGCTCTATATTTTAGCGCAGAACAAAGTAACATGAACAGTCATATCTGAACTACAGAAAAGGTAATACAATCTACGTTAAAAGCGTCCATAGCAATCTTGCCAAAGATAAACATTTTAGTAGACGGATGGATTATAATTAATGACTTGCAACATATTCCATTAACAATGAATAATTGCTTAGGAAACGAAAGAAAATAGAATTTGTTGCAGTGTATACACTTCAGTTTCATTAAGGAACGACAGTTGCCACTGAAATCTGGGACTTCAATTGTATATGAAACTACCAGTATCTGTACGTTTTTTTAGAATATTATCACAATATCCTACCCGCTGTGGTGCAAATGCTTCGGAAGACCAGTGTTAAATTCGTTGTTACGTATTTCACGGCATGTTCACAAAATCGAACATACCCACATTTTAGAGGGAACACTCTTACGTCTGCACAACTCTAAACATTGCAGAAGGTAGCTTTATTTAATTAGTGACTGGAATCCTTTCAGGAGCCAAGACGAAAAAAGTGGCATCGACGGGTTTCGAACTACCGTCTACCGACGACCTGGATCACAATGTAAAGCACTACCCACTACACCACGGCGAACAACTGCATTGGCCCGTAATTCTCGTACTATTGATAGCAGTTGCTAACAGCCAAAATGACATTTTTAGACACTAGACTGTAATTTATCGTAATATGAACGACGTGCTATTGTTAATTCGTCAGTGCACCACTGCTTTGAAAGTAAGTTATAATACGAACATCATAAAATACAGGAAGTAACATGGCGTATGCCAGTGTGAGTTCTGGGCGAGGACTGTCAACTCACAGTTCCTAACGCGTACTGTATGTAAAATAGAGGTCATGTGAAATATCCGTTATTTTGCAAATTGTAACCGTTGAGTTACAAATAAAACGTAAGAGAGGAAAGTTGTAGAGAATTTCTTCTCTAAAATTCGGTTATTCAGTTTGCGACTTTTCTATCGGTACTCACCAATAAGAAATGGGCAATACGTAACTTAGGGTAGTAAAACGTTTATGGCTCGTTGTCTCTGTTAATAGGTATGAGTTATGTGTGTCAGCTTCTATGCCCTAAACAGCTACCCAATCTATTTAAACAAGATCAATAATTAATCTGTAGTTAAGTCAATCAATCCGCATAGGATGAAGTGAAAATATATCTAAACAAACATAAACCTCTGAATAACCAACAAAATGGATTCTATGATACAGAAGTGATTCACTCACGAAGTAATTCTTTATAAATGGAGTTTATTACTCATTTTGGATAAGAAAATGCGGAGATGGCCCTACTTTATACATCGGTAAACAACTGAATATTTCCCTAACTATTGTTCATCAGAGGCACAATAAGTATCACACGCACTAGAGAGTAAAAGTTTCAAATTATCACTCGTAAATTTGTGAAGTCCATCGAACATTGCAGTTCCGAATTAATCCGGGATTGCAGTATTTGTTATAAAATCGTTTGTCATCACAAGAGTACACGACTGCTGAATTATCATAGTTTCACTTTTCACCAAAGACTAAGTTCTTCAGTCACAGTCCCGTATTTGCCTATCTCACATGCCTATCTCTTCAAATCACAAGATCATAACGCGGCTTCACACCGCCCAGAGTCACAACCTTTCACCATCAAGTCCAAGTTAAGAGTCCCTTCCCAAGCGTTCGAAAGCGTGCTCCCTCTGCTCCCAAAATTGTATCCATCCGCGCATCCTAACGCCTCATCTTTATAATAAAATTTCCCTTCCAAATATTATACATTTAAATATCACAGAATTAAATGCTTTGATCACCTCCCTACAAATGTTGTTTACATTTAACAAACTATATATGTTGTTGTTGTTGTTGTTGTTGTGGTCTTCAGGCCGGAGACTGGTTTGATGAAGCTCTCCACAATACCCTATCCTGAGCAAGCCTCTTCATCTCCACATAAGAACGGCAACCTACATCTGTCTGAGTCTGCTTACTATATTCATCTCTTGGTCTCCCTCTGCGATTTTTACCCCACACAATTTCCTCCAACGCTTATTTCACAATTCCTTGATGTCTAAGAATGTGTCCTACCAATCTACCCTTCTTTTAGTCAAGGTATGCCAGAAATTTTTCTCCCCAATTCTGTTCAGTACCTCCTCATTAGTTACGCGATCCACCCACCTAATCTTCAGCATTCTTCTGTAGCACCAAATTTCAAAGGCCTCAATCCTCTTCCTGTCCGCACTGCTTATCGTCCATGTCTCACTCCCATACAAGGCAACACTCCATACAAATGCCTTCAGAAAGGACTTCCTGAGGCTTAAATCAATATTCGAGGTTAACAAATTTCTCTTTTTCAAGAACGCTTTTCTACCCATTGCCATTCTGCATTTTATATCCTCTGTACTGCGACCATCATTTGTTATTTTACTGCCCAAGTAACAACTCATCTACCTCCTTTATTGCTTCGTTTCCCAATCTAATTCCTTCAGCATCACCTGATTTTCTTAGACTGCACTCAATTACCCTAGTTTTGCTCTTGTTAATGTTCATCTTATATGCACTTTTCAGCACACTGTCCATTCCGTTCAATTGCTCTTCCAGGTCCTTTGCTGTATCTGACAGAATTACTATGTCGTCGGCAAAACGCAATGTTTTTTTAATTATTCGCCCTGAACTTTAATTCCTTCTCCAAATTTTTGCTTGCTTTCCTTTATAGCGTGCTCAATGTACAAATTGAATAACAATGGGGAAAGACTACAACCCTGTCTTACTCCCTTTCCAAACACTGCATCCCTTTCATGCCCTTCAATTCTGACAACCTCTGTCTGGTTTTTGTACAAGTTGTAAATAACCTTACGCTCCCTATATTTTACTCCTGCTTGCTTCAGAACTTGAAAGAGTTTATTCCAATCAACATTGTCAAAAGCCTTCTCCAAATCAACAAAAGCTAGAAATGTAGGTTTGCTTTTTCTTAATCTATCTTCTAGGATGAGCCGTAAAGTGAGTATTGCCTCCCGTGTTCCTACATTTCTCCTGAACCCAAACTGATCTTCCCCGAGGTCGGCTTCTTCCAGCTTTTCCATCCTTCTGTTCATAATTCGTGTTAATATTTTGCAACCATGACTTATTAAACTAATGGTTCTGTAGTTTTCACACCTGCCTGCACCTGCTTTCTTTGGAATGGGGATTATAACATTTTTCTTAAAGTCTGAGGGTACTTCGCCTGTCTCATACATCTTACACACCAGGTGAAACAGGTTTGTCATGGCTGGTTCTCCCAGAGACTTCAGTAGCTCTGAGGGAATATCATCTACTCAAGGGGCCTTGTTTCGACTTAGGTCTTTCAGGGCTCTGTCAAATTCTTCTCTCAGTACAGTATCTCCTATTTTATCTTCATCTACAGCCTTTTCCCTTCCTACAATATTGACTGGAAGTTCATTTCATTTGTAGAGTCTCTTTATACTCTTTCCAACTTTCAGCTTTCCCTTCTTTGCTGAGAACTGGTTTTCCATCAGTGTCCTTGATATTCATGGAGCTGTTTTTCTTATCTGCAAATGTTTTTTTTTTTATTATTTTCCTGTAGGCTGTATCTATTTTTCCCCTGTTTATACATTCTTCTACTTCCTTGCATTTGCCTTCTAGCCACTCCTGCTTAGCCATTTTGCACTTCCTGTCAATCTCATTTCCTAGTCGTCTGTACTCCATTTTGCCTCTTAACAATACTGAAAAACGGTTGAGACTGAAGCTCTTGGCTCAGATAGCCATTAAGCGTGGTATCTCTCTGTTCAAATATACTGCCGCCGTCGAAATAGTTACACAATGTTTATCACGGCTTTTTATAAAAGTATATTCAGTTGTTGTTGACAAATACTTAAAATTGATTATATATAAATTATCTGATGCATATCTGCTATATTTAGTCAGTCATAAAATATGTAAGTGGCAGTCTACAACATAGAAAACGGACGTTACTAAGAATAACATTAGATATAATAAAATGTATATACAAATGTAATGTGCTTTGCTGGGTTCATGTTTTTTGTTTGTGGTGGAATGTTGTGACACAAGAATATTACCTCAACGTAAAGTAGAACAAGAGTAAAGAATACGGAAAAAATGTGGTACATCTTTTAAGATAAGGTAGCGTTGTGCAATGCTGCCCATTTGCTTCTTAAACTGTTACTGATAAACACTACATATCAATAATTGTAAATAGAAGTCTTATAATTTATTATTATAGTACTGAAATTTGTCGGCATTTTATCTGTAAGGGATATTGAAATTGTAATTACGGCGTTTGATTCTCACAAGTCTCCTGAATCCATTCATATTTGACGTATCATATTCCCTCATTTTATATGGACTTTTAGAAAGTGTGTCACTATATTATATTTCAGTTGCAATCTGGGTTAGTCGCCCTCGCTCATCCAAGACAGTCGCTTCCTGTTTCCGAGCACATTAGGGAAACCCTGACGACCTGTATTCCACTCACAAGGTCCAAACTGTTAATCGGTTGGCTGGGGAACCCAACAGCCTGGCAAAACTGGCCTTTCACATGGAAACAATCAGCTTTCCCCCTGTATCTGTAATGTCAAGTTTTCGTATCAGATGATTGGTTTGCAATTGCACTACAAACGGCTTTTTTAGTGTTACTGACGTATTTTTTGTCCGTAAAATTTGAAAAAGGAAGGTTCTGGTTTATGGCGGCCAACTATTATGCCTGTAAAATTTGGTGCCGATCGGTTGAACGGTTCGACCTAAAAAGTGGGAACACGTTACAGATAGACATCGTGATATCGCCATTATTTTAGCAAATATCTCTGAAACCATGCAAGATATGAAAGAAACTTAGAGCAACTTTGTACAGGATTTTCTGCTCTACGTGTCTGTTTATTCAATTTTCGTATCAGATGAACGGTTAAGCCGTTTGTCATTTAAATTTCGAGCTGTCATAAGACGATCGCAAAAGGCCCACTTTTTGTGTTACTACCGTAACCTAAAGTGGACCCAGAGAGACTTTAAACATCAACCAGTGAAAAGGCCACTGGCGCTGTCCATAGTTTCCTCCTGGATGGTTTTTAGATGCCACGGTGGGTGCACGTGTCTTCTATTTGTTTGTCTAGTTTCTGACAGCCCGCAGACCAAGCGCCATCTTTTTTAAGTATGGCAGCACGGCTGTTGGCGCACCATTCCACAATGGTGGTTTTCAACAGATCTGCTGCCCCATAGAGGGCTACACCAGTGTCATTCTTCGATGAATGTCTACTGATTAATATTTAGTCGTTCATCTTCTAATACAGGTACAACCCATAGTTCAGAAACTAAACACACTTTAAATGAGGCGAAAAAAAAAAACTGTCAATGAAAAGCAGCCATGTTAGCACCCACAAACCAAACAAATCCGTAACAGCCAATTGTAAGCAGCTGATTGGCCACGTGACCTTCACCGTCAACGTCAGACTATTCTTTCGAAGTCTACCGGCCGGCAGACAAATTGACGCTGACTTGAAGTTGCCCACCGTGTGAACGCCGCTTGAGACGTGGAGAATATTTGACGTCATGTGACCCGACTTGAAGTTGATGCGACGTTGCCTACCGTGTAAATCGGGCCTAAAGCGAAGCATAGCGCCAGTAGCCGGGCATAATGACACAGGTACAGATACGAACTCAAAGATGAATTCGATTCAACTATTCATTGCTCCCTATCAGCTGAAGCAGTAAATCTAGGTGCTGTAAAGAAATGAGTTGTCAAGTGTGCCAATTGTGTTCTCTGACACGGTATAAATAACACCCACTTCAAAGGGTTCCTGAAAGATAAGCGTGGATAGATACCTTACCTCAGCACAGTTCGTTGGCTTAGTCGCAAAAAAGTTTAACATTTTCGTTGCCATTCGTGAGGAAATTCTTCCTCGAGATGAAAGGGTGTCGAAAAGATCATAGCTGCATAACAAGCGTAGCCTTGCTGACTGACGTAACTGTGCATTTTAAAACATTTATGACTGCAGGGAAAAAAGCATCCAATACTAGACGTGCACGACAAAATCAAAGCTTTAATGGAATAGTTGCGTCTGTTTGAGAGGCAAATACCTTATGAAGTCTTAACATTCTTCAGTCGTCGCACTTCTGAAACTTCGTCAAAATTTCGTGAACGTACCAGTGGAGATAATTTTCAAATTAATCATACCGCGTACGGCAGTGCGCGGTATTATTATGTTCGTAAAAGGCGCGTGCGAATTTGCGATTCTTTAGGGGCCCATATCTCAGGTTCTATTCATCTGAGTGAAGGGGTAAAGTGTTCTGGATAGCTCTTGGCCTAGTTATCATTTGTGTACATATGAGAAGAATGGGTATACTATAGCTGTCATATAGTACATCGTCAAAATTACACACTTCCTGGAGCCCATCCAAATTAAGCAAATCAGCTGGCTTTTGTATTTAACGTGTAGTCTAAGGTGGGCTTTAAACGGCTTGCAAATGCACCATTTATTCATGGGCGGTTCCTGAGAAAATATCAAACCATGATTTTTGGGTACTAAAAACGATTTGTGGGGATTGTCACTTCGATACTTTCTATTCATTGCAAATCTTCGAAATTTTTACCGTATGTTCTTATATTCTCGAGGCCGTTTTTAATTTTTTTCGATATCGTTATCCGTTACCATGATCCAGAGGTTGAAACTTTTGCACAAAATCAAAAAACCCGATTTTAAGCCGTTTTAGCAGCGTGATTTCCAGTACATCCTGTAGACATTTACCTATAAACTGCATTTTCATTTTTCGTAAATCTTAGTCCGTTAGCAAGATACGACCGAAAAACCGCGATATTTTGCTAGAAAAAATGCGTATTGTGCTGAAAGATGGCGTTCGGACAGCTCTGAATCTTACCATGCGATTTGAAAAAAGGTACACGGTGAAAAAAAATTGATTTTTGTACATCTGAAAGATTGAAATCTTCGGTCGATGAAGGGGATTGTTGTTTTTGTTTACTTCAGTTAATATTCAGCATCCGGTTTAGTGAACTATTGCAACATATTTCAGAGTTTGCGGAGGTAAAACCACATTGCGTAGACCTCTCATATGGTTGATTTTAGGTTACACATAGCTGTTTATGAAATGTAGATATCGAAATTTTATTTAAAGTTTAGAGCAAAATATATGGTTCTCGAGATATCGGTCCGTAAATGACAGCACGCCACAGTAATAGGTTCGAAAACGCCATTTCTGATTGTGAGGTAACGTATTTGCGGAATAGGAAATGACTAAACTGCTGTGTGTATGTTGCCTACGTATTTATCTGGAAAATCTGCTTCCCATTTTTGGAAATGTGTATTCGTTATCGCGATACGCTACAAAAATAAATTTTTGGTATCAAAAGATCCAACTGCGTGCATTGGCAAATCGTCAACATTTTTACGATGCGTTCTAATATTATATATTCTATGAATATTTTCTAATATTATGATTCCGGACAGCTTTGAAAGTTTTTCCGATAATACTATCCACTACCGAAATCTGTAGATTCCAGGTTACCGCACATATTCATGACAAATATGCAGTGTTATTAATCCCTTGATATTTCATCAACATTCACGTCTTTCAGGTCACTGGACGTTCAAAATTAGTCATCGTAATGGTTAGATCAACGTGAACGACTTGTATTATCGTGAAATAGCAACATCATATGAAACTTAATTCTCAGCTGGACTCGAAAAAATTAACATGATTTTTATGGAACGATACTGATAGTGTTTAACAATGTTATTTGAAATAGTTAAGTGTATTTGACAATTATCTGAATGTGAATCTCTTTTTAGAAAGTAAACTACTACAAAGTCAATTTGGACTGACGTTTGTACAAATGAATCAAGGTATATAAAATAATATCCAAATTTTACTCACCATTGATTTCATTTTATATAAGCAGTACACTCTGATGTAACACGAAAAAGACGGAAACCAGCTGAAAAATGCTCCTGCCGGAGCACAGAGAAGGCGAATATGTTCTCTGGCACAAAAGTGTGGAACCAGCGGCCTCAATCCTCATTCCGACGTCCTCACCAAAAATTTTGGCATACGAACATATTCGCGCTTTTTTCGGATAAATGTAAGACACAATGCAACAGGCAGAGAGCCATATGATGAGTCAGTTCAGGAGAAAGGCATATGCATGAAAACGGCAGTGGGAAGCGAAACGAGATGTCGGAAGTCAGGAACAGTGGCAATAACAAACTAAGGCAGATGCAGATAGTAGCAATTGCAGCAAAAGAGGAACAGTGGGAAACTGAGACGAATGGAAACCATAAACAAAGCATGAGCGTGCAGCTCTCTAACACCATAGCACGAATCAATTTGTCCAATTTTTCCCATCCCCAGTGCCCGCGTGGTAAAGTTTTCCTGTCTACGGGTCAAACTCAAGCAAACTATCCCCATGGATATATGTGTTAAGGAGACAATCGTGATTGAAGACAATGAAAGCCGACTCTAAGTGAGAAAGAAAGGATTCTGGCAACAGGACAGGAAGTGAATGGGACAACGTCAGTGGGGCAGAGACGATGAAAGTGACAGAAACAGACAGAGGTGAATAATCGCGAGGGAAAGGGACGAAGACATTGAAAGTTTGACACACAGAGAGCGGCGGTGGGAGAGACAGCAAACAAACGGACAGAGACATATATAGACACTAACAGCGAGAAGACGGTGCTGACTATGACGGCTTAACTGGGCAAAATGATTTAAAAGGTTATGCGCTAAAAGTGCGCGAATATGTTCGCATGCCAAAACTTTTGGTGAGGAAGTCGAAATAAGGATTGAGGCAGCTGGTTCCACTTTTGTTTCAGAGAACATATTCGCCTTTTCTGTGCTCCGGCAAGAGCATTTTTTTCAGCTGGTGAATTATTCTTTGGTTTATATAATACTTAAGATACTATCACTGGCACATTATGAGCAGTTGTAAGGGATGTCCTCATGTTCTTGACTAGATATCAAGTCATAACTTATTGCAACTGACGAAATGACAAATGACTGCATTTTATAGACTGCATGAAAAAATCGGAAATCAAACAATGACTTTATATGTTAAATGCTTGGCCCATTCTTTGATCCTAATGACCTAAGAGGCAATGCAAAACGAAACAACGAGCAGCCACACTGGTTTTCAGAAGACGGCGCTCCTGCTCCCGGCGATTTTACCTGGTCACCATACCGGTTCTGAAATTCTAGAAATTATCTGCGGAATTTAGTGTGATTAACGTAAAAATAATATTCAAAGGATGCAAATTTTATGAAAGCATTAATCAGAAACTTGCTTAAAGCAAAGGATACTCCTTTAAAGTTTTTAATGAAGCTCCTTGGCAATTTTTATGCATGCCAAGCTTAATGAATTGATACTGGACGATTTAAACGTTTATTTTGCACCTTTTACTGGCGAAAACACCAGTTCTACTGTATCAATTCAAAAGCACAGAAATTGATACGTGTATTTCAAATTTGTTGTTAAGTTTAACACGCAAGAAATAACATAAAACGAAAAAAAAAATTAGGAAGTAGAGGAAACTCGATTCGTAAATTAGCAAACTATGCGCCAATGTGCTCACACTGGCTTGCACTTAGCTTACTGTAATCAAACGTTTCCCGAGCGTTTGCTTTTCCTTACGGCCGACTCAGGTGAGATAATATAGGATACTAGCTGTAAACCCTGAGTTTCCCGGGTGTTTATCCTACTCTCTCGTAATCCACCTCCCCTTCCCACCTCTCTGCATCCACCCCTTTCTCTCCCATCTCTCTGTTCCTTTCCACCTTTCCCTCTCTCGGCAAAGTGTTTGCAATGTACAGTCATGTACCATACATACAATTATGTACCCAGTGACCTTCCTCTTGGTTTAAAGATGTGTGCAAAAATTCATTAACACTGGAGCAAACCTATGCATTTTGTAAGTTAAGTATCCTCCACCATGCACCGAACGAAACTTTATACAGACGGTAACACTCCTCTTGTTTTTAAGGTACATTGTGCAAAATTTCATCAATATTGGAACAAAACTATAGAATGCTGTAGAAAAACAGGGTCACAGTGATAAACGCGCTTTGTTGTTCTCAAATATTTCACACAACCCTTGTTCTGAGAATAATAATCCGGCTTCTTGTGAAACAATGTCCCGCTTTTTCATAACTATAACTGACACCATACGTGCTCACCACGTGACACGTAACGTGGTTCATGCAAAGAGAGAGAATATCTTTTCAGTCTGTTATTTGGAGATGATTACTTTATCCTTGACAGTTTCACACATGTTCTGTTATTTATGAGTAACATGTAAAACGTAGTTCTTATATCCCAAGCAAAAATTTTTCCTTACAATGAAATTCGCTGTGACATTAGCCAATGGGCAACGATCTAGAAAGATATCAAAGACTCAGCTGTTCTTGGCAGGTCACAGATGCCATCTTGATTTGTCATCTCTCACAGCTTTTATAACTTGCAGTAAACAGATTCAGGATAACAGCGCATTAAATATGAATCACAAAATCATATAAGCAGCAGTACCATTGGGAGGTTGTTGTAGTCTAGTGGTTAGTGTTTTGGGCTTCCAAGTGAGAGGTCCTGTGTTCAAAATTCTTTCCATGCAAATATTTTATTCAATCTTAAATTTTGTAACATATTGTAAGAGTTATTTATCCACAATACATTGAGATTTTCTTATCCATATATGTAATAGTAGTTAGTACTCAATGTTACTTGTAGGAGAGTGCTGTCTCAGGAATTAGTAACATCGATTTTGTGATTTCTATGTGACCGAAAAAATGAGAATGTAATTGTTGCTGCAAGTAATACCACCAGCAATGGTAGTTATGTTCTTCCTTCTCACAAATATTTGACCTTTGTTCAAAATATGTTGGGATTTCCGAGAATAGAGACAAACCTATGTGAAACTTTTAAATTGCTGCAAGTGAAGAGTATCAATGACATTTACACCATTAGCTGGTCAGAAAAGATTTGTCCTTTTATTTAAATATATCTCGTGATTTTTGAGGGTATGGTTAGGCTGATGTTTTTCTCTCCATTATTTTTCTGCTTAATTTCGAAATTGTCGCTATTTCCGGGAGTGAGCTTACACCGATATTGTTACTTGTCACCGATATATGGTATTTTATATCTGAATATATGGTTAACTAAGATCCTAAAGGATAACTTTAATTCCTTTTGCAAGTGTATGCAGACTACTCAGAACAGTATCGTCTGCTGGTATCTCTACATCCCTACTGCATGAACGTTTCAGATATTTGCCTACAACAGGTGGTATCTCTGGGAAAGATTTGTTTGTGATATAAGCGCACGTGTAAAACGTTATAGCATTCTGTAAGAATCGTGCCATCGCAGAATAGGAAGAATCGTGAACGAATTGTAGGAATCGACTCGCAATGTGGGATTGAATAGTAGGAATAGATTTCTGAAAACTAATTGTTGCGCAACTCTTGTAGTTTTGTTCGTTTAGCAACTAAATCAACCGACTCCTCAGATCTTTGTGGCCTAGCTATACAGACAAACTATTATGTTAGTCTTCAAATAATGAAATGCTGTAGATAGTAGTCAGTTGATTTTCAGCAATCTCATACTTAAATTAGTCCCACGATTTAATCACCAGTTTTATAATATTCCATCATCTTTCGGGAGTGCACCCAGGACAGCGACATTTGTCGCTGTCCCAGGTGCACTCCCGAAAGATGATGGAATACTATGTCCGCCGGGAAAAATTCAAGTTTTATAATAGTTACAAAATAACGAGAACATGACTACTTTCCAATATTCTGAGGTTTGCAGCTATCGGTCGATCTGTATTTATTTATTTTTTTAATTCTTTATTAGAAAATCATGATTTCGGCCAGCATCTGACCATTATCAATGCTAAAAGGTACAAGAAAAAACACACTGTTACTACATGAAAATGTTACATAAGTACCACTTCCGTCATTATGACATACATAACAATGTTCTAATTATACATACCGCGTGTTTAACTGAAGAAATTAATATGGATAACCACGCTAAGTGTGACAACTGAACATTTTTGCCGTTTCAAAACTACACACACTCTTCAAAAACGAAAGTGGGTGACGTCATAGAACATAAATTGGGCATGTGCTGCCCTCTGCAGTATAACGAATATAAGTTTTTATCAACAGAACAAATAAAATCGAGACGTCAAATGGCTTTCATTTGACAAGTTTTGTAAACTTATGTTCTATGACGTCACCCACTTTCGTTTTTGAAGTAGTTTTTATAGCTTTGAAACGGCAAAAATGTTCAGTTGTCGTACTTGGAGTGGTGTGTGTTATCCATATATGAATGTCTTCAGTTAAACACATGGTATGTATAATGAATTAGAACATGTCTGTCATGACAGAAGTGGTACTTATGTAACATTTTCATGTTGTGTGTTTTTCTTGTAGTTTTTAGCACTGATAATGACCAGATACTGGCCGAAATCATGATTTGCTAATATTTTTTTTTAAATCGATCGATAGCTGCAAACTTCAAAGTATTGGAAACATATCACAGTCGTGGAGCGCAAACCATGGAAAGTAACCTAATGACTACATTGCTTGGCTGGTAAAACAAAATAATTCATATTAATTCAACTCTCCAGGAAATCACCCAATTTTGTGCAGTCTTTTAAATGTATAGACAACCGAAACCGAGCCAGCGGTTCAGATATAGCTTTATTTCATCCAGATAAGTGTGCCTCAAATGACTTTGACTGCCGTGATTCAGCGGTTTTTCTAGACGAGTTCAGCTAACTGTACAGGCCCTGCCCAGTTTCCTCATCATGCCGTCTTCATTGGACATCGAGGTCAGCCATTGGTGATTTCTACGCATGATGAACGTAAAACGCACATTTCTTTTCCATTAATATTTCTTGTACTGGTGACATTGATGACCTGTTCGGTTGATTTTTAAAGTCTATGTATTTTACTTCCGTATAAAAGTAATGCGTGTTTGTTACTTCGTACTGTGGTGACAAACATTTGATCATAGCTTTAAGAAAGGTGACTAACCTGTGACTGATTTTAAGAGGTTTGAGACTTAATAGCAATGAATTTCATCTGCACAAATACATTTAATTTTCTTGTAATGGGTGACAATAGCTAAATGGATTTTTTCTTCATTCTTTTCTTTTTTTACTTTTATAAGGTAACTTCACGAACCTAGATAGATTCGGGCAAAATCGCGTGGTAAGACTCGTTTCCGGTACGAGTTCAAAAACAGCTTGCTGAACATATTCAAAGAATTGAGTTTACCGCCAACTGTTACTCCGTGTTATTATTATTATTATTATTATTATTATTATTATTATTATTATTATTATTATTATTATTGTTAACAACTTTTTGTGCAAATTGACTAGAAAGATCGGAACATTCAGTGTTTGTTTGTCTTAGATTATACTAAATTAAGCGATTAATAAGTAGTGGCTCTTTCGAAGAGTTGAGGAATATTGTTTTCATAGTCTATTAAGAAATTAGTATAAAGGGTGTAAACATAAATGTGTGTAAGTCCGCTTCCGAAAATCCTTGTTGCTTCCGAATGTTAGTCATACCGTAGAGGCTGATGAGTACTGTTTAAATGAAGAACTGAACAATTTAATTAACTTTATTGTACGAAAGCAGTTTTATTTTGGAACAGTGAGAATCACTGTCGCGAACTGACAGTCAACGAGTGATGCAGTCAGAGACTATAGATAATATAGACTGCGCGTGACGTCATTATACTGAAACCAACATCTAAGTCACGTGACTCGGGGCAAAAAGCCATTTTAGTCATAACGAGAAATGTGAAGTGGAGCTGACAGATGTAGTTTTTCCCATTTATAACTGAAATTTGGCTTTGATTATAACAACAAAATGTCTAATCATATCCTTATAACGCTATCAGCAGTACAGTTAACGTTACTTCTCCGCAATTCTTAATGTTATAGTTTTACATGTGCCTGGGTGAAACGTATAAATGACTTGCTCTTATTAACTTAAAAGTTGTTTTTGTTGCTCTGCGAGTCTTACTTTACAACCGCCATGGGAGTAGAAGGCGAAAAATCAGTTTTACAAACAGCATCACTTTTCTTAAGTTTTCTCAACAATACGTGTTATGATTTTATAGGAACTAAAAGCGGTCTATATCCATAATATCAGATTTTTCTAAAAAGAACTGAATACGTGTCAACTCGTCACATATAAAAACTGTTGAGACTCGTAAAAAATTAATTTCACAGCAACATTTCTTGGGTAACAAACGTATATTTCCATCACAGAATACAGAAACAACTCCGTTCGCGGTTCGATAATGCCATATTTATTTACACTGATGGTTCCAAGAGCACTGCCGGTGCCGGATCTGCCTTCGTCGTCGGGGAAAACCGTTTCAAATACAAGCTCCCTGACCCGTGCTCGAATTTCACGGCTGAGCTTTTTGCCCTCCACCAGGCCGTTTTGTACACCTGCCGCCACCGCCAACCTTTCTATGCCATATGTTCGGACTCCCTTAGCGCCCTACAGAGTCTTAAGGATCCTTTCTCGAACCAACCTCTCGTGTATCGGATCCAACGCTCCCTCCAGTTGCTAGCAGATGACGGCTGTCACGTTTCTTTCCTGTGGGTCCCTGGCCACGTGGGTGTGCCCGGGAATGAGACCGCCGACATAGCAGCCAAGGCAGCAGCTCTTTTGCCTCGCATGGCTACCTGTTGCGTCCCATCGGACGATGTTCAACGGGCTCTTCGCCGGAGTATCGTGTCGTCCTGGCACAATGCGTGGTTTTCACTGTACAACAATAAATTGAGAACTGTAAACAAGGGCGTACCCAGGATCTGAGCTAGGAGGGGGCAGGCCATATTATCTTGGACGAACAGTGAGTAGGATTAAAATGCAGATTAATACATCATATAAAATTGGGTGTATGTATGTATGCAGATATGTTTGTATGTTCCATATCTCCTCCTAAACTACTGGCCAGATTTCAGCTAAATGTGGTACATATATTCCTTATTATCCGACAACGATCGCTGTCGAGGAAAGAAAAACATACGACACATATTTCAGGATATATGACGTCATAAACAAAGAGTTTCAAAAAACTGGCGGCGTGAATTACATAATCCGAATCATCTTTGGACCCACAAGCTAGCTGGGGTGTTGTGTGGGAATAAGGAACAGGGACTGCTGCAATTACAGGTGCTGCTGTTGAAGTTGGCTGTTGTGATTGTGACACTTCATTTTTCTTTTCATCTTCATCGCTTCCGCTACTACTGTTTAGACTCCTTCCTCTACCATGAGCAGTAGACCCTACAAAATAGATATGTATTTTATTGTCCTCTTATTTAGCCACAGAAAGAAAATAAACAGACGACAGTAGATAAACCATGAGTTCTACACGGATCTACATCTACATATATACTCCGCAATCCACCGTACGTTGCGTGTCGGAGGGTACACTGTACCACTACTAGGCATTTCCTTTCCTATTCCACTCCCAAATAGAACGAGGAAAAAAAGAATGTCTATATGCCCCAGTACGAGCACCAATTCCTCTTGTCTTTGTGATCCTTGCGCGAAATTTAAGTAGGCGGCAACAAGATCGTTCTGCAGTCAGCTTCAAATTCCGGCCCTCTAAATTTCCTCAAAGAATTTCTGGAAAAGAACGTCGTGTTTCCTCCAGCGATTCCCATTTGAGTTCCCGAAGCAATTCTGTGACTCTCGCGCATTGGTCGAACCTACCAGTAACGAACCTAGCTGCTCGCCTCTGAACTGCTTCCATGTCTTCCTTTAAATCGATCTACTGCGGGTCCCAAACACTTGAGCAATACTCAAGACGTGGTCGTACAAGTGTTTTATACGCGGTCTCCTTTACAGGTGAAGTACATCTTCCCAAAATTCTCCCAATAAACCGAAGTCGGCCGTCCGCCTTACTCACAACTGTCCTTACATGTTCGTTCCATTTCATATCGCTCTGCAATGTTAAGCCTAGATATTTGAATGAGGCGACTGTATCAAGAAGCTCACTACCAATGCTGTATTCAAACATTACGGGTTCTCCTACTCATGTGCATCACCTTACATTTTTCTACATTTAGAGCTAGCTGCCATTCATCACACCATCTAGAAATTTTGTCTAAGTCATCCTGTATCCTATTACAGTCAATTAATGACAACACCCTCCCATACACCACAGCATCATCAGCAAACAACCGCAAATTACAAGTTACTTTGTCCATAAGATCATTTATCTAGATAGCAAATAATAGCGGTCCCAACACTCCCCTGGGGCACGCCTGACGATACCGTAGTCTCTGATGAACACTCGCCGTCGAGAACAACGTACTGCGTGCTATTAGTTAGGAAGTCTTCCAGCCAGTCACAAATCTGTGAACCTATTCCATATGCTCGTATCTTCGTTGGCATTCTGCAGTGCGGCACTGCGTCAAATGCCTTTTTGAAATCGAGAAAAACACAATCTGCCTGTCGTCCTTCGTCCATGGCTCGCAAGATTTCATGTGAGAAAGGGCCAGCTGAGTTTCACATGAACGATGTTTCCTAAACCCGTGCTGATTCATAGAAAGAAGCTTTTCCGTCTCAAGGAAATTTACCATATTCGAACTGAGAATATGCTCCAAAATTCTACAGGAAACTGATGTCAACGATATTGGCTTGTAATTATGTGGGTCAGTTCTTTTACCTTTCTTATAAACGGGAGTCACCTGCTCTCTTTTCCATTCACTAGGAACTTTGCGCTGAACTAAAGATTCGCGATAAATGCAAGCTAAGTAAGGGGCCAATATCGCAGAATACTCTTTGTAAAACCGAACTGGTATTCCATCCGGACCAAGAGACTTTTTGTATTCAGCTCTCTCAGCTGCTTCTCTACACCGCAAATACCTATTACTATGCCCTCCATTTGGGAGATAGTGCGTTGATCAAATGTTGGTATGTTTGTATGGTCCTCCCGCGTGACTGATTTCTAAGAGGTTAAATTTAGAACTTCAGCTTTCCGTTTACTTTCTTTTATTACTGTTTCCGAATGATCAATGAGTGACTGAATAGAGGCCTTTGACCCGCTTATCGATTTTACATAGGACCAGAATTTTTTCGGGTTGTCGGAACGATCTTTTGCTAAGATATGGTTGTGGTAATCATTGCCCCCCCCAGGGGGCCCACAGTTCTTTTGTGGGTACGTGTGTGGCGCGCACGGGGCCCCGAGCCGGAGCAGCCTTTCTTCTGCCCCAGGCTGCTTCACTTTCCCTCCCGGTTTATGCCTTCGCCCGGAGACGGGCATATTTCGTGAGATACGGTGGTTCTTGTTGTGGTTTTTCTTCCTTCGTTCCTTCCTTTCTTACCTTCGTTTTCTGTCTTTCTCTCCTTGTACTCTCCTAGCCTTCTTCTCCTCATTAGTCTCCGCCTCGGCGTTTGAGACTTCTTTCCTTCTTTCTCTTCCTTTCCTATCCTCTTCTTCTTTCCTCCCTGTGCGTGTCTGAAGGCCGACCCACGCATTATCGTGCGTAGCAGGTGACGGGGTAACGCGTAATTCCCCGCCCCGGGTAGACAAGTAAGGCACGTACGTACCCCCTGGTAAAGGCCAGGCCCAGGGAGGGGTGATTACCCGAGCTGGTACCTTCCGAACGTGCCGATTGGTCCCTCCGTCAGTTCTCGGGAGGTGTGACCTGAGGTGTGAACAATCACCTAAGGCGGGTAAGCCCTCGGAGAGGGCCCCCACTAGGAAGGAGCGCGCCATCGGAGACGCCGGTAATCACGGGGGACACTTCCGCGATGACTTCCTTATCTTCTTTCGTGACGTTGACCCACAAACGTAAGTTAGACTCGCCTCAGCCTAAAAAGACTCTGCCTAATGTACCTAAATTTCTGGTTGTCTCTCGCACCGACGGAAAGGATTTCACTTCTGTCAATCCTTTCGTTATACAGAAAGGTGTAGATGCAATTGCTGGCCCTGTTAAAACCTGTTCACGTCAGCGCAATGGCACATTGTTGCTGGAAGTGGAAAGTGCCTTCCAAGCCCAAAAACTGATACGTACTACGTTGTTGCACACTTTTCCAGTTAAGGTCGAAGCGCACCGCACACTCAACTCGTCACGGGGGGGTAGTCTTCACGAGATCCCTTGATGGGTTGTCTGATGAAGACATCCAATCGTATATGTCCGATCAGGGTGTGACAGCCGTCCACAGGGTGATGAAAAAGGTCGATAACCAATTGACACCGACTCGTACTGTGTTTTTGACGTTCGACAGAGTTGACCTCCCGTCGAAGGTCAAAGCAGGGTATGAAGTCATCTCCGTCCGACCTTATGTGCCTAACCCAACGCGCTGTTTTCAATGCCACAGGTACAACCATACCCGTGAACATTGCCCAAATGCAGCAAAGTGTGTCACTTGTGGTAGGGACGCCCATGAGGGGGATTGCCCACCTCCGTCCCCTCACTGCCTAAACTGCAACGGTGACCATGCGGCTTCCTCTCGCGACTGCCCTGTATACAAGGATGAGAAGGTAATCCAGCAAATTCGGGTTACGGAGAAGGTATCAACATCTGCCGCTCGTAAGTTGTTGGCGAGTCGAAAGCCCACTGTCCTCCCAGCGGGTACATACAGTAAGGTACTCACCTCAACTCGACCTACCAAGGATTCCAGTACCCAGACATGTGACTTCACTTTCGCTGACACAGTTGTGCGATCCGCCAGCCCGAACATTGCCCGTTCCACGTCCCCGCTTCCTCCTGCTGCTTCTAGGGTACAGTCTTCGTCAAACTCTAGTAAACCGCGGGCACCTAAACAAGATGCCCGGACCTTGAAAAAGGAACCCGTCAGTGAGGATTTTCTGCGTTCTCAGGCTTCCCAATCGTCAACTGCCTCTTCCCGCCGTCACTCTTCCAGAAGAGCTGACAAGAAAAAGAGTTCCTCTCCTTCCCCGCCGAGGCGTGACCCATCTGTCGCGCCGTCCAACAGTTGCCGGCCTCGGCCGTCTTCTGTTTCACCGGGACGCTCCGTCTGCCGGGCGCCCGGCCCTTTACCGGCGGTGGAAACTGCCCCTCCTGATCAACTCAGGGAGGTGGCAGGCGCGTCGGTCGAACCTATGGACCACGACCCTTTGCCCCTGGACAGCGATAGCAGTGCTCCCTCGAAATCCGGTCCTCAGCGGCCGTCGAGGTGACCCCGCTCGCTACTTGGTTTTTATCCTTATTTCTTCTCTCATTTTTATCATGGTGCTCCTTCAATGGAACATTCGCGGCATTCGTTCTAATCGGGAGGAGTTAAAACTACTCCTTCGATTGCACTGCCCGCTTCTAGTCTGCCTCCAGGAAACTAAGTTGCGTCCACGTGATCGTGCAGACTTTCCACACTACACCTCTGTGCGGTTCGACCTGCCACCCGTGGAAGGTGTCCCAGCCCATGGAGGGGTTCTGATGCTCCTTCGAGACGACGTCTATTTCCATCCCATTTCCTTGCACACTCACCTACAGGCAGTTGCCGTCTGCATCACCTTATCCACATTTACCTTCTCCCTCTGTAATATATATTCGCCATCGTCATCTGCCCTTACTAGGGCAGATGTGCTAAACCTTGTTGACCAGCTCCCTTCACCTTTCGTGTTGGTAGGCGACTTTAATGCCCACCACCCCCTATGGGGCTCTCCGGCACCTTGTCCGAGAGGCTCCCTTTTGGTGGACCTTCTCCACCACCTCGATCTTGTCTGCCTCAACACCGGTGCACCGACCTTCTTTCTGACACAACACACACTTATTCCCATATAGACCTCGCAATATGCACTCCTCAGCTTGCCGGTCGGTTTGAGTGGTATGCACTTTCTGACACGTACTCGAGTGACCATTTCCCTTGTATCATCCACTTCCTACATCATTCCCCATCTCCACGTCCCACCAGTTGGAACATTTCTAAAGCCGACTGGGGGCTTTATTCTTCCATGGCTGTTTTTCACAATCAGAATTTTCCCATCTGTGACAGTCAGGTCGACTACCTCACAGAGGTTATTCTCACCGCTGCTGAACGTTCCATACGTCGTACATCCTCTTCTCCACGTCGTGTCCAGGTCCCTTGGTGGACTGCAGCCTGCCGCGACGCGCTTAGAGCCCGGCGCCGTGCTTTACGCACCTTCCGCCGCCACCCAACTTTGGAGAATTGCATCAATTACAAACGTATGAGAGCGCAGTGCCGTCGTATCATAAACGACAGCAAGAAAGCTTGCTGGACTGCTTTTACTAGTTCTTTTAACCGTTTTACTCCCTCCACGGTTGTCTGGGGTGGCCTACGCCGTTTGTCCGGCATCAAGGTCCACTCCCCGATTCCTGGCCTGACCGTGGAGAACGCAGTCCTCGTGGACCCAGCTGATGTTTCAAACGCATTGGGTCGTTTCTTTGCGGAGGTTTCGAGCTCTGCCCATTACCACCCTGCCTTTCTCCCTCGCAAACAGGTAGAGGAGGCACGGCCGCCTTCTTTCCACTCTTTTAATCGTGAAAATTATAACGTCGCCTTCACCATGCAGGAGCTAGATCGTGCTCTCGCCCTGTCCCGGTCTTCTGCTCCCGGGCCCGATTCCATTCATATTGAGATGCTGAAGAACCTCTCTCCTGCGGGCAAGTGCTTTCTTCTTAGTACCTACAATCGCATATGGACTGAAGGTCATGTTCCCACAAGTTGGCGTGAAGCCATTGTTGTCCCCATCCCCAAACCAGGGAAGGACAAACACCTTCCTTCCAGTTATCGCCCCATTTCTCTGACGAGCTGCGTCTGTAAGGTGATGGAACGCATGGTTAACGCTCGGTTGGTCTGGCTCCTCGAATCTCGCCGCCTCCTGACTAATATCCAATGCGGTTTTCGTCGACACCGCTCTGCTGCTGACCACCTTGTTACGTTGTCGACCTTCATTATGAACAACTTTCTAAAGAAGCGTCAAACAGTAGCAGTGTTCTTCGACTTGGAGAAGGCATACGATACCTGTTGGAGAGCGGGCATTCTCCGCACATTGCACACATGGGGCCTTCGGGTCCGCCTTCCTCTTTTCATTCAAGCGTTTTTGGCGGATCGCAAGTTCCGGGTGCGGGTGGGCTCTGTTTTGTCAGATACCTTTTGCCAGGAGAATGGGGTACCACAGGGCTCCGTCTTGAGTGTGGCGCTCTTTGCCATTGCAATCAATCCGATCGTGGACTGCCTTTCAGCCGACGTCTCCGGATCTCTTTTTGTTGACGATTTCGCAATTTATTGTAGCGCCCAGCGGACGTGTCTCTTGGAGCGTTCTCTCCAACGCTGTCTTGACCGTCTGTACTCCTGGAGCATCGCAAACGGCTTCCGATTCTCCACTGAGAAAACTGTGTGTATCAATTTCTGGAGATACAAGGAATTTCTTCCACCTTCTCTACGTCTCGGCCCGGTTGCTCTCCCTTTCGTGGAGACTACAAAATTCTTGGGACTCATGTTGGATCGGAAACTTTGCTGGTCCACGCACGTGTCCTACCTGGCTGCCCGTTGTGCCCGATCCCTTAACGTTCTTCGTGTCCTCAGTGGCACGTCATGGGGAGCGGATCGTACCGTCCTGCTTCACCTTTACCAGGCCATTGTTCAGTCGAAGCTCGACTATGGAAGCCTTGTATACTCTTCAGCACGGCCGTCGATTCTCCGCCGTCTCAACTCTATCCACCACCGTGGATTACGTCTGGCGACCGGTGCATTTTATACCAGCCCTGTTGAAAGTCTGTATGCCGAGGCTGCTGTATTACCCTTGACCAATCGACGTGACATACTCTTGTGTCGGTACGCATGCCGCCTGCGGTCGATGCCCAACCATCCATCTTACCGATTATTTTTTGACGACTCACTCGATCGCCAATATCAGTTGTCTGCGATTGCCTTGCTTCCACCTGGAGTTCGGTTTCGCCGCCTACTACAGCGGCTCGATTTTACCCTTCCTTCCACCTTTCGGTTGAGCAAAAGCCCATTGCCACCGTGGCATCAGGCCCAGGTTCACACTCACCTCGAACTTAGTTCGCTCCCCAAGGAGAGCACTCCGGATTTGGTATATCGCTCGAGGCTTGTCGAACTCCGTTCGCGGTTCGATAATGCCATATTTATTTACACTGATGGTTCCAAGAGCACTGCCGGTGTCGGATCTGCCTTCGTCGTCGGGGACAACCGGTTCCAATACAAGCTCCCTGACCGCTGTTCGAGTTTCACGGCTGAGCTTTTCGCCCTCCACCAGGCCGTTTTGTATACCTGCCGCCACCGCCACCCTTTCTATGCCATATGTTCTGACTCCCTTAGTGCCCTGCAGAGTCTTAAGGACCCTTTCTCGAACCATCCTCTCGTGTATCGGATCCAACGCTCCCTCCAGTTGCTGGCGGATGACAGCTGTCACGTTTCTTTCCTGTGGGTCCCTGGCCATGTGGGTGTGCCCGGGAATGAGGCCGCCGACACAGCAGCCAAGGCAGCAGCTCTTTTGCCTCGCATGGCTACCTTTTGCGTCCCATCGGACGATGTTCAACGGGCTCTTCGCCGAAGTATCGTGTCGCAATGGCACAGTGTGTGGCTTTCGCTGTACAACAATAAATTGCGAACTGTCAAACCGATCCCGACCGCTTGGAGGACATCCTCACGCCCCTCTCGGCGGGAGGAGGTCATCCTGGCTCGGTTGCGGATCGGTCATTGCCGTTTCAGCCACCGTCACTTGCTATCCGCCGAACCTGCACCGCTATGCTCCTGCGGTGAACTGCTGACAGTGCGACATGTTTTACTGACTTGTGTTAATTTTAATCATCTCCGTGTAGCCCTTCACTTTCCGTCTACTCTGGAGGAAATTTTAGCTGATGACACACGAGCAGCTGCTCGAGTTTTGCGTTTTATCAACTTGGCCAACTTATCCAAGGATATTTAACTCTTTTAATTGTCTTTTATCTTTCGTTTTTAGCCTCTTGTTGATGTTCTGACAGTCACCTTTTTTTTGAGATTATAGCGAATCTACGTTCTTGGCTGGGCGCTAATGACCATAGAAGTTGTGCGCCCTAAAACCACAAAAAAAAAAAAGTAATCATTGTATGCTTCGCGCATCGATCTTTTTATAGACGCACGGATCTCTGCTAACTTTTGCCTGTCTTGATTTGCATGATCTTTCTTGAACCGAGAGTGCAACAGTCTTTGCTTTCTCAGTAGCTTTCTAATATTAGTATTATACCACGGTGGATTTTTTCCATCCTTGACCGACTTTATAGGCACATATTTCTCTAACCCACTATTCACAATGCATTTAAATTTAGTCCACAATTCCTCTACATCCATTGTACCGGAACTAAACGATGTCCATTCATATTCTAGTGTGATGCTAACAATTGCTTATCGGCTCTTCCTAACAAAAACACGCTCCTACCCTTCTTGACTGGTTTAACTTTGGTCACCATTGACGCTATGAAGATATCATGATCGCTAACTCCTGTCTCTACAATGACATCGTTAATAAGATTGGGCCTGTTTGTAGCTATAAGGTCTACAATATTTCCATTACGTGTCGGCTGTCGGTTTAATTGCTCAAGACAATTTTCAGAAAACGTGTCTAATAGTATTTCACAAGACCGCTTGTTTGTACCGCCTGAAATAAAGCTAGATATGTTGATAAGGTTGAAATCTCCCCCGAGTAATATTGCATGGCCCGGATACCTACGAACTACCTGGCGTAGACTTTCTTTGAATGACTCTAAAACTACTACAGTAGCACTGGGGGGCCAGTAAAAACACCGAACTACTAACTTCACTTCTCTTAGTCCAGATAACTTCACGGTCACTCTCGACTTCGAGCTCGTTAGAAACAATATCATTGTCCACTGCAATGAACACTCCCCCTCCAGTTGTGTCTGATCTGTCTTTCCGGTATACATTCCACGCCTAGCTAAATATTTCAGAGCTTTCCACATCATGATTTAGCCAGCTTTCGGTGCCTAAAACTATCTGAGCACAATAACTTTCCTACAGCGCGGTAAATTCGGGAACTTTGCTTTTAATACTCTGAAAGTTTACGATTAATATTTTGATAGTGGAATTATTGTTCTGAATGCGGCCTGAATTCGCTGCCTGAATGTTGACTGTCTAATCAAAGCTAGTGCCTAGCCTTAAAAAAAATTATATAAATATATAAATATAAATTAAAAAAAAACATGTGCACTCCACAAGTACTCTGCTACTCGAGTAGCTGCTTCCTTAGTGTAGTGCACCCCTCGTCTATCTAGAGGCGTCCTACAATTCCCCACCCGATAATGCAGATCCAGAAATCTGCAGCCATGGCTGTCACAGAGTCGGCGAAGCCTCTGGTTCACACCCTCCACTCGGCCCCAAACCAAAGGACCCCGATCAACCCTGGGAACATTGCTACAAATCGACAGCTCTGCTTGCACCCCGCGTTCACCAATTCCGCCAGCCGCTCGTAGGAACTGAGGATGTAATCAGAATCCAAGCGACAAGCGTCATTGGTGCCGACGTGAGCCAAGACTGGCAGTCGACTGCACCCCGCACCCTCGATAGCCGCCGGCAAGGCCGCCTCCACATCGCGGATGAGGCCCCCCCGGCAGACACTTCGAGTGCACGTTGGAATTCTTTCCACATCTCGACGCTGTCTGCCTAAGGGGCTCCATCACGCGCCTAACATTGGAGCTCCCAATAACTAATAACCCCTTCCCCCCGTGCACCTGCTCGGACCCTGCTGAAGGAGTGGCCACATACCCACTCCCCGGAAGAACGGCTAGCCTCCACATTGGCCTTCCGCCTCGAGTGACGCGAACGCGCCAAAAATCAGCTGCCCGTGCCTAGCAGTTTAGGTAAGCGTGCGGTGCTTCATGCTGGTTCAGTTCGTTTGACTTTAGTTATCAGCATCAGATCAGTCTGTATATTCACTATGGATAAGCGCACTACACCGCAAGAAAACGTACATAAAACGTTGGTTGTTTTGTGGATGTTGAAGAGACCAAACTACTAACTTCATCGGTCCCTTTTTGGTTGAGAATGGGGAAGGAATTCGGCCGTGCCATTTCAAAGGAACCATCTCGGCATGTGCCTCGGGTGATCTAGGGAAATCACGGGAAACCTAAATCTGGATGGCCGGAGGTGGATTTGAACCACCATCCTCCGGAATGTGAGTCCAGTGTGATAACCACTGCGCCACCTCGCTCGGAACACAATAGAAAGAGGAGATATCTGTGGAGTAATGAGTGTTCGGTAGCCTCCACTGTGATGACAGCTTGTGTTAAAGCCGTGTCGCACAAATAACTGTTCGCTAACATCAGCTGCCGCAATCAAAGGGCTGCAGTTTATACAAACGTCAGTCTTTCCACAATAGGAACCATCGGAAAGAACCTGAAAATAAAATAAATGATTTACTGGAAATGGAAGAAAGAACACTAAGCATTTGGGAGGAAACCCATCGTTATAGAAATTATCATGGAAAAAAAAAAGACATATGCCGGTACAGAGAACTGATTTGACTGGCGACGTAAATATTGCATCGAAAGAAGGAAATTAAAGGGGCAAGGCAAAAAGAGCTTTTTGTATCGATTAAAATTGAATCGACAACAACGTTACTTACAAAAAAATATTGGGAGGCTCCTGCCTTAATGTCATGATGGACAATGTTAATAAAAGCAATATGATTATTGTGATCAATACTGGATTCAGTTATGGTTTTCTACTCCGCAAGAAGTACTGTTACAACCAAATAAATTACGAAAACTTTCCAAATTGGATTTCGATGAATGTAATTCGTGTTATTGTATTGCACAATCTTTGTATCAGTTACTGTTTACCTGATTCTGAAAAACAATTCTTTAAACATATACGCAATAGCTATACTAAACGCTGCTAAAATTATCTTCTAAACCCGAACACCCAATCTGAAATTCTATGTAAAGCTTGAGATTCGAGGTGCGTTAAAATGTTAATGAAATTGTCGATTTTGGAAAGAATTTTATTTACTATCCTACAACAGCACTTCCAGCGACATTTGTTGAAAAACTGGCAATGGATCTTTTTCTACATTCTATAAAGTAAAAGTCATGAAGTTAAACTGCTTCCATTATGGATAAAATTCACTCAACTTTCACTTTGTCCGCGATTTCATCGGTCGGTGTGTTGAGGCATCCAAGGTGTTATTTTCAACGTCTTCATGACCGTATTTCATATTCTTACTACACTCGAAACCCCCGTTTTATTTATATCTGGCTTGGTGAAAGTAAAAAACAGCTTAAGAATAAAGCCTAAATTCTACAGAGTGACTGCACTATTTGAGTACAGTTCGGTCTGTTTTATATTTCTAGTAAATATAAGTATCCTGATATACGACTACCGTCACAGCGATAATGTCATTTACAGTGCAGCTTCGTATTCTGGAAGAAGATATAGTGCTAAGTAATTTATTTATAAATAAATAAACCCCACGCGGGCGCATCCGCACACAGGGTCGACACTGATTCAAAGTGCACGCGGAAGGCCGGCTTCACCGTGGTGAACCACCCTGTACAAGCGCAGGGTAGGCAGCGTGGGGACCCGTTTGCTCGGAGTTTATAGACTATACGAAGACGGCAGACTATACGAAGGCGTCACGCAGTCTCTGACAACCAATGAGCGTTCAGTAGTCTGTTCTGACTGTCGTTACATTATTTGTATTAAAAGTGATTATTGCGTGTTATATATTCCGTTTGTTGCCAGTCGCCATCGTTTATAGTGTTGGTATGGGGCGACCTCTACATAAGGAAGTCGGAAAAATAATTTGCAGGGTACTCGCCTTCTTCAAGTACAAAGCACGTGTAAGCGTGTAGCGCAATTGTTGCAACACTGAAGTAGCCGTCTGTTCCCAGACGTACGCGACCCACCACCGTTCGTGGGTTCCGCTACGTATTGATGTGGGGGGGGGGGGGGCAGTTATTTGGTTTAATAATGGCATAACGGCATGTCCGTTTAGAATCCGTGCTGAGCAGAGCAACGCCACACGTTAACGCCAACGTAACCGCAAGCGGGTTTTGTGTTTACTAAAGTTATTTGGTGCGGTTTGTTGTGATACTCGTCAAAGTGATCATATATATGTGAACATCCCGACAGGAACTTCATACCCCAAATTTGGAATAAACAGAATAAGTACAAAAGCTACACTAAATATTACGGCCGGCCGCGGTGGCCGAGGAGACTAAGACGCTCCAGACACGGCCTCTACGGTCGGGGGTTCGTATCCCCCCGTCGGGCATGGATATTTGTGCCGTCCTAGTTCGTAAGTAGTTCATAAGTAGTTAGTAAGTTTAGGGACTGATGACCCCGTAGTTAAGTCCCATAGACTATACAAAGATTTGAACATTTTTAAATATTACGGATAACAAAATGCCAAAGGGTTCGTATATTTCCATATGTGAGTTATATACAATTCTGATAAATTATGGCCGCAAAAGTCATGGGCGTCTCCAATATTTTGGCCTTCCGTTTTGTCCTCCATATGAGATATAACCTATCCTTTAAGCTGTCCTCCTCAATAATTTAGTGGTGGTGATGCCTATGGCAATAGTTACACTATTCAATAAATGATTCATGTGACAGGTAGATACGTTTGCATTAATGAGAGTTGACACAGGTTTTCAAGACCTATGAAAGACTTGTCGCTCTTCTTGAAATACCACTCTTTGCTGTTGGGTCAATTTTTATCAGTTATTATGTTGTGCAAGAAGCAGATGTACTATATAATAATGTCTGCGTACTCTTAAGGAGTTTCTATTTCCTTTTGGAGAAGACGCATATTGCTGGCCACAAATCCGAACTCGTTTTTCAATACCATTCTAGTCCCCACTAATGTCTTGTAAATAATTTTCGTCGCTAAGCGGCAGTCTCGGAAACGGATGCGTTTACCTCCAAGAGTGGAGTGGATTCATCACCAGTTTTGCAACTAATGAAAGGGCAGTTTGTCTGTGCCAAAAGCGTTTCCCTTCTTCTAATACTGAAGCATCATTTGTGGCGATTTATAGTATTGCTAACTCACTCTCAAGAGCGCCCGTACCTATGGGCAAGGGGAGGTGCCCTCCTAGCTCTCAGGGAAAAGAAAATACCGTATATAGTTTAGAGAGGAGATTTTTTTAAAATAATGATGTGAATGTCAATTTTTTTAGAAACAGGATAAAGTTTTTTGCAGAGTTGGAACTGGCTCTATTTTATGGCTACTTCAAATTCGGCATTTGGCTTCCAAAATATTAAACAGCTTAACGCTTTCCCCAAGGTTTTGCCCCCACCCCGCCCACGGAAAATGTCACATGGGCACCCATGCTCATACTTGTCATCCTGGGGTTGAATTTCAATGTTTTCATCCTACAGGTGGTAGATTTTATCGGTGTTTCAACTGCGTTTACTACCAAATCACTACAATTTTCTAATTTCCACTTGTTCACTTCTGACTGCATGTTGTCTGTTTGCAGTGTCCAAGAGCCCGCCAGCAGTTCCCTAAAGACAGTAACGTGCCAATGAAAAAAAAAAACATCGGGCTACATGAACGCATTCGAATATTTTCTAGGGGGGGGGGGGCAGCTGCCCCCCTCTGCCCCTCGCTGGGTACGCCCATGACTGTAAAACCGATCCCGACCGCTTGGAGGACCTCCTCACGCCCCTCTCGGCGGGAGGTCATCCTGGCCCGGTTGCGGATCGGTCACTGCCGTTTCAGCCACCGTCATTTGCTATCCGCCGACCCTGCACCACTGTGCTCCTGCGGTGCACTGCTGACAGTGCGACATGTTTTACTGTCTTAATTTTAATCATCTCCGTGTAGCCCTTCACTTTCCGTCTACTCTGGAGGAAATTTTGGCTGATGACACACGAGCAGCTGCTCGAGTTTTGCATTTTATCAACTTGGCCAACTTATCGAAGGATATTTAACCCTTTCAATTGTTTTTTATCTTTTGTTTTTAGCCTCTTCTTGATGTTCTGACAGTCACCAAATTTTTTTTTTTAATTTTTGAGATCTATCGAATCTATGCTGTTGTCTGGGCGCTAATGACCGTAGAAGTTGTGCGCCCTAAAACCACAAAAAAAAAAAAAAAAAAAAAAGAAAAAAATTACAGAAACAAAAACTAAACTAAAACAGAATAAACACGTATAGAAAAATGAGTGATCAATAGCAAAGATATTACGTGAATTTAATCTGTTAGACTCGCGCACGTCGATACCTCGATGTATAGCACTGCACAAACTTGATGCCACCACTACAAAACAAACGTAGCATTACAATTATTATAATTGTGCAAGAACTAAATTACCTTTTGTCATACAGGTATAATAAGCGTACAAAAGTCCTTTTATTGTTAAAATCAATAATTGTCTTCAGCTGAAAACCAAAAAACTGTTGCTCATAAGAGATTCGTTTAAGCAGCTACCAATTACCAGATACTAGTAAACTGAGCATGCGCCGAGATGTTGTAGTACCTTGATAACAGCTCTGCGCAAGCTCAGTTTACGGGAATCTGGTAACTGGTAGCTGCTTAAACGAACCTAATGACGAAACTGTCACCTGACTAGGGGCAATGTTAGATGATGGTTTCAAATAACAACAGGGCAGAGATAGGGACACGCGCAGTCTAGGCTATATTTAGTCTATGCAGTCAACCTTCGATCATAGATACTAGTAGACCGGGTAAACAGCAGACGAGATATATACGTGCCGTGGTAGCAACATAGTACCACGTGACTATTTATACAAACTAACGTAGCAGTTTTAAAGAAATGTAAATTGATTATACTAAAACGTGAAATTTAATGTTACTCACCTGCACACAATACCCCTTGTAAAGTCATAAGCTAAGCTGGACACTATCACGTGACTGATGGCAAGGCAGTAGTTTAGCTGAAGAGATGTTGGTGCCGACTGTATGAAAGCGATGGCCGAATCTACCGATATATATGTTCGGAGCATCAACACAGAACTAAAAACAAGGAATATAGAAGCATATAAAATTTTACTCCAAGGTATAAACAAACTTAAATCGTACAGAACAATTTAGAGCTGGGTTTGAACATGACTCGAACTGTTTGAAAAACTTACGTCACGGTTCGGGAAATCTCGGGAAATGTTCGAACTTTCGATCACGACGCTCTCTAGCAATCTCAGGAGGTACTCTCTCTTAGATTACAACGACGATATAAATCTTTTCTGTGCTGTGCAGTATACGATTTATAGCTAAGATAGGGTGTCATTAATGTACTTATGGGGATTAATAAGTGTGAAATACGGAGTTTAGTAGCTTCTAGGGTGCAGGTCATAAGTAAAAATAGCGAATATAGGCTATAAGTAAACGATAGCAATCACGATTAAAAATTATAGTGCTGCGGTGTAGCGACGCCTGTTGATACTACGTACAGAGCAGTTCGTGCACCTTTCATTTCGAGGTTTAAATTACAGTTTATTTTTATGACTTACTTCCGTTATTGGGTATTAAATGTCTAATATTTTCCCTGTTTCATCTCTTCTAATATGATTTTCAAGGCGATTAAAAGGTGGTAAAGTTTTTATCTGTTACTGTACCGTATGAACAGGGAATGGAATGGCCATTTGCAACCTCTCTTATAACCACATTAAATGTACTTTCTACTGACGAAGGATTCACATTTTTTCCCTTCGAATGTTAGCCGACACTAATGAGGTGCAGTAGTTCTGTTCTAGTAGCAGATATTTTATCAATGGATCATATCTTTGTGACACGCGACACGTCACGTACAGTACGTTCTGTTTTAAACAAAATATGCAGTTTTCATAGTGTTGTACTTTATATGTACTTGTACTTTCTATGAAATTAGTTGTGAGCAAAGCGATAGCCCGCTAACTTCAAAATTTCCCGCATATCGTTAGTAGATTAGCAGCGCCAGTCATTTATTATCTGAGTGTTCGAACAGTTCGATACTGTATAGAGTTCTCTGCTGTATCGGGAAATCCCGAACATGTTCGAACGCGAGTATCAGTTGCCCAGCCCTACAGAACATACTAAAAGGAAACGCAGCATGCAGGGTAACGCAGGAGCTGCTTCACAGCTGCGGCTAATTTGTCAATTCACTCGACACAGTAAATTCAAATGTTCAAATGTTTGTATAGCTTATGGGACTTAACTACTACGGGGTCATCAGTCCCTAAACTTACAAACTACTTATGAACTAAGACTAAGGACGGCACAAATATCCATGCCCGAGGGGGGATTCGAACCCCCGACCGTAGTGGCCGTGCAGGCCGTGACTGGAGCGCCTCAGTCCCCTCGGCCACCGCGGCCGGCTCGATACAGTAGCTGAACACAATAGCTTCTGTGCATTTTGCGAATGTTGACGGCTTAAACAACACTATTTTCTGAGCAGACGTCACAATACCAGGTAGGCACATTCGTGTGATTCCCGTTACTGACGGACAAGAGAATGAACATTCCCCCTCATCCCTCTGTGCACAAAAAAAGTCCAAGTACGCTAGGGCAGGTCACTCTGAACATTACTTTTTAAATATTGGTAAACATCCTTCTGAAATCCTTTATATTGAGATGTGAAGGTAAGTCTCAAACAATATCCAAAGCTGCGCCCATTTAATTTAAACAATATTAAAGCCTAAAAATGAAATATTTACAAACAAATAGCGCCTAATGGAAATATTTATTTTAACATGGTGATACAAGCTGTTTTAACATCTGAAGGGGAGAAAGATTCTTTATGAAATTAAAAATGATTCTGTATACGTTAAACTGACGCTAGCTGAGATAAATGCCAGCACCACCTATAATAATAGAATTGGAAAATGAGAAAGCTTTCGTGCTGCGAGAGCGCATCGGCGTAATGGTTGGAGGCAGTATTACCGATTTTTTGGCCAACTGTGGTAAACTAATATATTACAATTATTTATAAAATCGGTTACACTCCCTAACGTCGCAACGTTGCTTGGCAAAAAAAAAAAAAAAAAAAAAAAAAAAAAAAAAAAAACACTGAATCGTCTGATCATTGTCATCCAATTAGCTACTGCTAATATAGCGAAAGCGCAAAGCTGAAATTTTGTAAACATGAATTAAATAAAACAAATACTGAAAAGAAAGGATCGTCAAATTAAATGAAAGGTGTCTTAAGAAACCACTTACTTGAAACCAAATGGCGTCAGTACAAGATACTAAGCGAGACTTGCCTAAAACGTGTAAACTTCACCCCAACTCAGAAGACAACAGTCCGTCCGTAGCTTTTAGCAGAGTTGACGTAACACGTTTTACATTCGTCACAGTATTTACAGTTACCTAGATTTTTCTAATTGCTGCTATGGCATACACACTACGTTTACCTGAAACACATCTTTCGGAAAACGAAAATCGAATTTCGTAAATAGTTTTTCGCTGTTAACGCATGAATCATATTACCTAGTCCAGTCGATATTGCGCCTTGTTAAATACGCTGATCAAGTTTCTGATTGTACCTTGTAGTTATCACAATTGAAACTTACCTGTATTTGAAAATACTGATACATGGTCAGTCAAAAATTTCTTTCACCGTAAAAAAAGGCAGTTTATTAATATTAACCGAGGATTATAAAATAAAAGTCGCAGGCAGACAAGATAAGCACGTTTCGAAAACGGTTGCATTTATAGAGGGCACAAAAATCGGTTGCGGAAGCTGAAAAACTGTTTCGTTAAAAGCGGCATCCCAGCATCGATTTGTGAGTGTTTACATGACTAACCAAAAGCGGTATTGGAAAATACGTTTACAAAATCAGGTTTTGGAAGCCCATGTAAACAGGCCGAATTCTGGCAAAAGTAGTTTTTTCAGTCGCCTTGGTCTCTCTTTCTAAGGCCTCCAAATCTCGAAAGCTAATTTTTTAGACTGTCCTGTGCCTCTCGTCTGGGGGGAGGGGGACCTTCAAATATAAAAAGTTACTTTTTACAGTAGTACATGTTAATTATACAAATACTAATTCGCAGGTTGCAAGATTTTCCGACTTTAGCTATGATTCTTTAGTTGGTCTATGCTTTTGCAACACACAAAAATTTGTGCCGGACCGGACTCGAACCCGGGTCTCCCGCTTATCGCGAGCGGTCGCCTTAACCACTTGGCCACCCGAACACGCTCCCCGGCCAGACTAAAGCTTCCATATGTTGCACTTGCCTACTTCCGCTGGTGCTCGCACGCATTTAGCGTGATTCCCGCGACGAGGAGACACATACTTACACCATCTTTAGCCAGTCTAGGCTCTCATATATACAATGATACTTCTGTTCTGAATGAACTGAATTGCCGATGGTCCGCATCCTAGACTGGCTAAAGATGGTGTAAGTTGTCTCTCCCGTCGCGGAAATCGCGCTAAATGCGTGCGAGCACCAGCGGAAGTAGGCAAGTGCAACATATGGAAGCTTTAGTCTGGCCGGGGAGCGTGTTCGGGTGGCCAAGTGGTTAAGGCGACCGCTCGCGATAAGCGGGAGACCCGGGTTCGAGCCCCGGTCCGGCACAATTTTCATGTGCTGCAAAAGCATAGACCAACTAAAGAATAACAGCTAAAGTCGGAAAATCTCGTAACCTGCGAATTAATATTTGTGTAATTAACATGAATATCTGCGGACCATCGGCAATTCTGTTCCTTCAGAACAGAAGTATCATTGTACATGTATTTCCAAGTGGACGGAGGGGGGGGGGGGGGGGGGAAGAGAGGTTCATTTTGTTTTGCCGCCCCGGCCTCCGACAGCGTTAGTCCGTCACTGAGTAACGTTCAATACAAGCATAGAGTTTGGTTTTTCATACCAAGCACAAAATTCTTAAGGTTTGTGACGGTAAGATAGCGAAGTCACACTTCTTTAAATATCAGCGACTTTGTCAGTCCATTTAAAGTACGTCGGTGGGTTAAACAGTAACACATCTAAGTAAAAATATCTTAATTTCAGAAACGCTTAAGGTAACAGAATTGAAAATAGTTTTCTATCTGATTTGTCTAGTTATTTGCCACAGACTATCCTCTTTACCGTGTAGTTGTGTAAAGTAAAATTTCAAATCTTCTCGCAAAGCTCCCTTGAGCCAAACCAGACCGGCGCAAGGCACGTGAGAAACGTACGGCCGAACGGGGCGGCAAATCTACCGCCCCCCTCCCCATTTTTTTAAGGACAAACTCAACATTCATGCCCTAGAGGGGATGATAAGATTCGAAACCAAACCTCGGAGGGAACAGCTTCGGGAACTGTGGCATGGCGCCTAGACTACCTGGAAGCATTCTGGATTCAAACATCTCCAACACCTAGAATGGCTAGAAGTATTCCGAATGGGTAATTACGCTGCGAGTAATTGGAAAGGGATAAAGGCGTTGGTAGTAAGCCTGGCATAAGTTGGGTTTCAGCTCGCAAAGACGGCACTTGGGCTTGTGTCGGCCCTGGCCAAACTGTTGCCTTCCCGCACAAGCACAAATAACAAAACATAAAAATAGAAGTACCACCCACAGCGTCGATTATTATACGAAAACTTTCAGATCTGTTGGTCAGGGAATTTAAACTATTGTTCGTAGTTCGAAAAATAAATAACGCTTGACACTGACGAAATATACGGGAGGAACGTGCAACTAGTAAGGGCCGGGGAAGATTACAAATATTTAAGATAACGAGATGGCAGGAAATATGAGTTGGTCTCTGGCGCATGCCTACCGTGTCGTGTAGTAGGCGGTTAGCGGCTGGGTGTCGGTGGACCGTTACCCGACGGCAATCGACCGTTAGCCGCGACCGGCCGCCTCGCCGGCCCATCTGGAGCGTCGCTGTGGCTGTGGCTGGCCTGCAGCGCCGGGATTCCCGGCTATCGCGACCCCTGCCCGCTGCTAGTGACGTCACTCGGTGACGAGCCGTGGAAAGTTTGCAACTGCAGTACACAGTGGCCGCGCCGTCCCAGTGGGGGATCCAAGGGGAGGGAGGGTCATGGGGGCCATGACCCCCCCAAGAAAAAAACCTTTTCTTTTGTAGATATATGCTTTGTTTTTACATATGAAGTGTGTACGGAAAATTACGAGATTTCTTTTTTTAAGTAGCTTTATTTATTTTTCTACAACACGTAAACACTTACAATCTCGTCATTGTATATTGTTCACTTATATAAAAGCCTTTTCCAACTCCCCCTCCATATAGACGAAGCAAATAATCGATATTTGGTAAGGACACAGTTCGGATACCAAATTCCAGTCGTAGAGCTAAGTGCAACACTGAAGCCACACTTCGATTTCACACTCTGAAAATCATGACGTTGTCAAAGATACTGTTGTAGTTCCTAAATTAATTGCGTGACAGATGTAGTCTGTAGACATATTAAAAATATATATTTTACAGAATTGAAATTTGCTGCTATGCTGAAGAATTGTGGAATTTTTTTTCGATGGGATGTGCTATTTACTGCAGTAAACAAATTATCAGGTATTATTACACAAAAATCCCATATTTATTATGAACAACATAAAATTAAAATAATTATATTAAAATTACATATTTTACCGTTAATAAAATCGCACACATATATGATACGTTGAAAGGGAGTGTGACGCCAAGGTATGTTTTTCTGGTAGGATGAGGGGAGCGCCCAAAAAGTGACCTGTGACCCCCTCCAAAATCGAACCCTAAATCCGCCCCTGCGCCGTCCTGTGTGTTCTCTGGTTTAGTGAACCCCCGGAAAAACGCTCGTCGTGAAAAAAAAGTAAACAAACAAAATAGTTTAAAACTACTATCATTCTTCGTTTCGTTCTGTCAGATCATTTTATGTGCAAATTCAAAGTATTTTTATCGCATGAGAAACGTTTTACGTCGTGGAGACAACACGTACAGGAGTCGGCTGCTTAATATAGGCGGGAGTGGCCGCAGCGCTGCAATGTCCATGCGCGGCCTACGTTCAGATTATCATCTGACCCCCCCCCCCCCCCCGAGGACAGCATATATGCGCTCCTGCTGCAGAGACGAGCGAGGGGATACACCGCTTTTAACATTGGGAAAATGAAAAACCTTCAGTTTTTTAATTTTTAATCAATTACATGTTTAGAGATTTCAATAATCTCATCTTTAGACCCTTACAGATCTATACAGTAATACGAGAACTAGCCATCCATTAAGAATCCTGCATGTACCCTCTCACCACAAGATGGCTGGTTCTTGTATTGTTGCATGGGTCTATAAGGGTCTGTAGATGAGGTTATTAAAATTTCGAAACATGTAATTGATTAAAAAGAATTAAAAAATAACGGCGGAAGGTTTTTTATTTGCGAAATTAATACACCGCCGTCGTCCCGTAATCCATCTGAGATGAATATACAGAGGCTTTTAACATTGGCGTTGGAGCTGGTAGAGACACCATTTCCTGACTACTCGAGCTCTCGCAGTTACGCACGAATGGCCCCGAAGCAGACAATGAAGCTACTGCGCATCACACTTGGCGCATGCGCAAATCCTCCATGAACGTTACAGCTGCCCTTCACATTTGTTTTTGGCGCATTAAATATTCTTCAAAACACTTCAGATGATGATGATGGGGGGTGGTGACCACGACGACGACGTCCATACTCTCCACCTAGCAAAAATAGCCGTGTGGCCAGCGGTATCGCGCTGCGGTGTCGAAACTAGTGCGTTCGAGACTGACTGCCAGCAATTTTTTTAAACCCAATCTTCTTTTTAACAGATAGGGAACAATGACATTTGTATTCTTATTTACCACATATCTTTGAACGTTTTCGCGAATGACACTCTTCTTTCTTAGGAATATTGAACTGTTTGAAAAGACCTGTAAGAGAGCAGCATTTGCACGTGCGTAAGGTTAGGAGGGGTCCTGCTTAGTGTCACGTGACCTCAAGGTAGCTTGTCTATGCATTGTATCAGACTGGTGTTCGTATGCATATTCATATGTTCTTGGTGTTTATTATCGAAGAAAAATAAACAACGTTCAGTATCTCTTAGAAACAAATTTCGTAACTGTAAGCTTGGAAGAAAAGTGTGAAACAAAGAAGCTTGGTAGGCAGTCGCCTCAGCTCGAGTTTAAGCAAGAGCTAAGAAGCCCAGGTAAGGCATTATGCGGATCTTTTAACAAAAACGAAAATATATCTGGAGGGGGGAAGAAACTGGGCTGTTCTTCCCCGGCGCCACTCGCAGAAGTGCGCCAAATATTCTCTTTGGATGCGGGAGGAGGGGAGCGGCACTATAAAGATATAACACTGAAAGAAGTGAACCCCCAGTCATCTGAATCACCAGCCGCCACTGACAGTACAGAAGTTGCACTAGATGGCAAAAGTATCAAGACTGTGTCCACCCCCCCCCCCCAGGGGGCCCACAGTTCTTTTGTGGGTACGTGTGTGGCGCGCACGGGGCCCCGAGCCGGAGCAGCCTTTCTTCTGCCCCAGGCTGCTTCACTTTCCCTCCCGGTTTCTGCCTTCGCCCGGAGACGGGCATATTTCGTGAGCTACGGTGGTTCTTGTTGTCGTTTTTCTTTCTTCGTTCCTTCCTTTCTTACCCTTTGTTTCCGTCTTTCTCTCCTTGTACTCTCCTAGCCTTCTTCTCCTCCTCAGTAGTCTCCGCCTCGGCGTTTGAGACACTTCTTTCCATCTTTCTCTTCACTTCCTCTATTCTTCTTCTTTCCTCCCTGTGCGTGTCTGAAGGCCGACCCACGCATTATCATGCGTAGCAGGTGACGGGGTAACGCGTAATTCCCCGCCCCGGGTAGACAAGTAGGGCACGTACGTAACCCCTGGTAAGGGCCAGGCCCAGGGAGGGGATATTACCCGAGCTGGTACCTTCCGAACGTGCCGATTGGTCCCTCCGTCAGTTCTCGGGAGGTGTGACCTGAGGTGTGAACAATCACCTAAGGCGGGTAAGCCCTCGGAGAGGGCCCCCACTAGGAAGGAGCGCGCCATCGGAGACGCCGGTAATCACGGGGGACACTTCCTCGATGACTTCCTTCTCTTCTTTAGTGTCGTTGACCCAGAAACGTAAGTTAGATTCGCCTCAGCAAAAAAAGACTCTGCCTAATGTACCGAAATTTCTTGTTGTCTCTCGCACCGACGGAAAAGATGTCATTCTGTCAATCCTTTCGTTATACAGAAAGCTGTAGATGCAATTGCTGGCCCAGTTAAAACCTGTTCACGTCAGCACAATGGCACATTGTTGCTGGAAGTGGACAGTGCCTTCCAAGCTCAGAAACTAATCCGGACTACACTGTTACACACGTTTCCTGTCAAGGTAGAGGCACATCGCACACTCAACTCGTCACGGGGGGTAGTCTTCACCAGATCCCTTGACGGGTTGTCTGATGAAGACATCCAATCCTATATGTCCGACCAGGGTGTGACAGCCGTCCATAGGGTAATGAAAAAGGTCGATAACCAGCTGATACCGACTCGTACTGTGTTTTTGACGTTCGACAGAGTTGACCTCCCGTCGAAGGTCAAAGCAGGGTATGAAGTCATCTCCGTCCGCCCTTATGTACCTAACCCAACGCGCTGTTTTCAGTGCCACAGGTACAACCATACCCGTGAACATTGCCCAAATGCAGCAAAGTGTGTCACTTGTGGTAGGGACGCCCATGAGGGGGATTGCCCACCTCCGTCCCCTCACTGCCTAAACTGAAACGGTGACCATGCGGCTTCCTGTCGCGACTGCCCTGTATACAAGGATGAGAAGGTAATCCAGCAAATTCGGGTTACAGAGAAGGTATCCACATCTGCCGCTCGAAAGTTGTTGGCGAGTCGAAAGCCCACTGTCCTCCCAGCGGGCACATACAGTAAGGTCCTCACCTCAACTCGACCTACTAAGGATTCCAGTACCCAGACTTATGATTTCACTTTCGCTGACTCGGTTGTGCGATCCGCCAGCCCGAAGATTGCCCGTTCCACGTCCCCGCTTCCTCCTGCTGCTTCTAAGGTACAGTCTTCATCAACCTCTAGTAAACCGCGGGCACCTAAACAAGATGCCCGGACGTTGAAAAAGGAACCCGTCCGTAAGGATTTTCTGCGTTCTCAGGCTTCCCAACCGTCAACTGCCTCTTCCCACCGTCACTCTTCCAGAAGAGCTGACAAGAAAAAGGGTTCCTCTCCTTCCCCGCCGAGGCGTGACCCATCCGTCACGCTGTCCAACAGTTGCCGGCCTCGGCCGTCTTCTGTTTCACCGGGTCGCTCCGTCTGCCGGGCACCCGGCCCTTTACCGGCGGTGGAAATTGCCCCTCCTGATCAACTCGGGGAGGTGGCAGGCGCGTCGGTCGAACCTATGGACCACGACCCTTTGCCCCTAGACGGCGATAGCAGTGCTCCCTCGAAATCCGGTCCTCAGCGGCCGTCGAGGTGACCCCGCTTGCTAGTTGGTGTTTATCCTTACTTCTTCTCTCATTTTTTATCATGGCGCTCCTTCAATGGAATATTCGCGGCATTCGTTCCAATCGGGAGGAGTTAAAACTACTCCTTCGTTTGCACTGCCCGCTTCTAGTCTACAAGAAACAAAGTTGCGTCCACGTGATCGTGCAGACTTTCCACACTACACCTCTGTGCGGTTCGACCTGCCACCCGTGGAAGGTGTCCCAGCCCATGGAGGGGTTCTGATGTTCCTTAGAGACGATGTCAATTTCCATCCCATTCCCTTGCATACTCACCTACAGGCAGTTGCCTTCCGCATCACTTTATCCACATTTACCTTCTCCCTCTGTAATATCTATTCGCCATCGTCATCTGCCCTTACTAGAGCAGATGTGCGATGTGCTACACCTTGTTGACCAGCTCCCTTCACCTTTCGTGTTGGTAGGCGACTTTAATGCCCACCACCCCCTATGGGGCTCTCCGGCACCTTATCCGAGAGGCTCCATTTTGGTGGACCTTCTCCACCACCTCGATCTTGTCTGCCTCAACACCGGTGCACCGACCTTCCTTTCTGACACAACACACACTTATTCCCATATATACCTCACAATATGCACTCCTCAGCTTGCTGGTCGGTTTGAGTGGTATGCACTTTCTGACACGTACTCGAGTGACCATTTCCCTTGTATCATCCACTTCCTGCATCATTCCCCATCTCCTCGTCCCACCAGTTGGAACATTTCTAAAGCCGATTGGGGGCTTTATTCTTCCGTGGCTGTTTTTTCACGATCAGAATTTTCCCAACTGTGACAGTCAGGTCGACTACCTCACAAAGGTTATTCTCACCGCTGCTGAACGTTCCATACCTCGTACACCCTCTTCTCCACGTCGTGTCCAGGTCCCTTGGTGGACTGCAGCCTGCCGCGACGCGCTTAGAGCCCGGCGCCGTGCTTTACGCACCTTCCGCCGCCACCCAACGTTGGAGAATTGGATCAATTATCAACGTATGAGAGCGCAATGTCGTCATATCATAAACGACAGCAAGAAAGCTTGCTGGACTGCTTTTACTAGTTCTTTTAACCGTTTTACTCCCTCCACGGTTGTTTGGGGTGGCCTACGCCGTTTATCCGGCATCAAGGTCCACTTCCCGATTCCTGGCCTGACCGTGGAGAACGCAGTCCTCGTGGACCCCGCTGATGTTTCCAACCCATTGGGCCGTTTCTTTGCGGAGGTTTCGAGCTCTGCCCATTATCACCCTGCCTTTATCCCTCGCAAACAGGTAGAGGAGGCACGGCCGCCTTCTTTCCACTCTTTTAATCGTAAAAATTACAACGTCGCCTTCACCATGCAGGAGCTAGGCCGTGCTCTCGCCCTGTCCCGATCTTCTGCTCCCGGGCCCGATTCCATTCATATTGAGATGCTGAAGAACCTCTCTCCTGCGGGCAAGTGCTTTCTTCTTAGTACCTACAATCGCATATGGACTGAAGGTCATGTTCCACAAGTTGGCGTGTAGCCATTGTTGTCCCCATCCCCAAACCAGGGAAGGACAAACACCTTCCTTCCAGTTATCGGCCCATTTCTCTGACGAGCTGCGTCTGTAAGGTGATGGAACGCATGGTTAACGCTCGGTTAGTCTGGCTCCTCGAATCTCGCCGCCTCCTGACTAATATCCAATGCGGATTTCGTCGACACCGCTCTGCTGCTGACCACCTCGTTACGTTGTCGACCTTCATTATGAACAACTTTCTAAAGAAGCGTCAAACAGTAGCAGTGTTCTTCGACTTGGAGAAGGCATACGATACCTGTTGGAGAGCGGGCATTCTCCGCACATTGCACACATGGGGCCTTCGGGTCCGCCTTCCTCTTTTCATTCAAGCGTTTTTGGCGGATCGCAAGTTCCGGGTACGGGTGGGCTCTGTTTTGTCAGATACCTTTTGCCAGGAGAATGGGGTACCACAGGGCTACGTCTTGAGTGTGGCGCTCTTTGCCATTGCAATCAATGCGATCGTAGATTGCCTTTCAGCCGACGTCTCCGGATCTCTTTTTGTTGACGATATTGCAATTTATTGTAGCGCCCAGCGGACGTGTCTCTTGGAGCGTTCTCTTCAACGCTGTCTTGACCGTCTATATTCCTGGAGCATCGCAAACGGCTTCCGATTCTCCACTGAGAAAACTGTGTGTATAAACTTCTGGAGATACAAGGAATTTCTACCACCTTCTCTACATCTCGCCCTGTTGCTCTCCCTTTCGTGGAGACTACGAAATTCTTGGGACTCATGTTGGATCGGAAACTTTGCTGGTCCACACACGTGTCCTACCTGGCTGCCCATTGTGCCCGATCCCTTAACGTTCTTCGTGTCCTCAGTGGCACGTCATGGGGAGCGGATCGTACCGTCCTGCTTCACCTTTACCAGGCCATTGTTCAGTCGAAGCTCGACTACGGAAGCCTTGTATACTCTTCTGCACGGCCGTCGATTCCCCGCCGTCTCAACTCTATCCACCATCGGGGTTTACGTCTTGCGACTGGTGCATTTTATACCAGCCCTGTTGAAAGTCTGTATGCCGAGGCTGCTGTATTACCCTTGACCACTCGACGTGACATACTCTTGTATCGGTACGCATGCCGCCTGCGGTCGATGCCCAACCATCCATCTTACCGATTATTTTTTGACGACTCACTCGATCGCCAATATCAGTTGTCTGCGATTGCCTTGCTTCCACCTGGAGTTCGGTTTCGCCGCCTACTACAGCGGCTCGATTTTACCCTTCCTTCCACCTTTCGGTTGAGCAAAAGCCCATTGCCACCGTGGCATCAGGCCCAGGTTCACACTCACCTCGAACTTAGTTCGCTCCCCAAGGAGAGCACTCCGGATTTGGTATATCGCTCGAGGCTTGTCGAACTCCGTTCGCGGTTCGATAATGCCATATTTATTTACACTGATGGTTCCAAGAGCACTGCCGGTGTCGGATCTGCCTTCGTCGTCGGGGACAACCGGTTCCAATACAAGCTCCCTGACCGCTGTTCGAGTTTCACGGCTGAGCTTTTTGCCCTCCACCAGGCCGTTTTGTACACCTGCCGCCACCGCGAACCTTTCTATGCCATATGTTCGGACTCCCTTAGTGCCCTGCAGAGTCTTAAGGACCCTTTCTCGAACCATCCTCTCGTGTATCGGGTCCAACGCTCCTTCCAGTTGCTAGCTGATGACAGCTGTCACGTTTCTTTCCTGTGGGTCCCTGGCCACGTGGGAGTGCCAGGGAATGAGGCCGCCGACATAGCAGCCAAGGCCGCAGCTATTTTGCCTCGCATGGCTACCTTTTGCGTCCCATCGGACGATGTTCAACGGGCTCTTCGCCGGAGTATCGTTTCGCAATGGCACAGTCCGTGGTTTTCAATGTACAACAATAAATTGAGAACTGTAAAACCGATCCCGACCGCTTGGAGGACCTCCTCACGCCCCCTCTCGGCGAGAGGAGGTCATCCTGGCCCGGTTGCGGATCGGTCACTGCCGTTTCAGCCACCGTCACTTGCTCTCCACCGACCCTGCACCGCTGTGCTCCTGCGGTGAACTGCTGACAGTGCGACATGTTTTACTGACTTGTGTTAATTTTAATCATCTCCGTGTAGCCCTTCACTTGCCGTCTACTCTGGAGGAAATTTTAGCTGATGACACACGAGCAGCTGCTCGAGTTTTGCGTTTTATCAACTTGGCCAACTTATCCAAGGATATTTAACTCTTTTAATTGTCTTTTATCTTTCGTTTTTAGCCTCTTGTTGATGTTCTGACAGTCACCTTTTTTCTTTGAGATCATAGCGAATCTATGTTCTTGGCTGGGCGCTAATGACCATAAAAGTTGTGCGCCCTAAAACCACAAAAAAAAAAAAACTGTCCACTCGTCGCCTGTATTATGCCTCGACTTCTGTTAGGGGCCATTTCCAGTGAAAACTCCTTGATGTTTAGGAAGAATGGCAGTCGTCGAGGCCAGAAAAAGTAAAGTCGATGGTACTCATTGCTAACGCGATTCATTGCATTAAGACCGGAACGTTGGTCGACCAGTCCACTTCAGAAATGTTATTTTCCACAAATAGTTACCTGTAAAATGGTTTATCACCAGGTGCATTGTCATGCTGATGCTATTAGTAGCGTCTCTGAACAACACTGAAGAGCCAAAGAAACTGGTACAGGCGTGCATATGCAAAACAGGTTTGTAAACCCTAAGAGATCGGCGCTGCGGTATGAAACAGGTGTGTGGCGCAGGCAGTAGGTAGGTTACTGCCGATGCAATGACAGATCATCGCGATTTGAGTGAGTTCGGACGTGTTGTTATAATCGGCGCACGAGAGATGGGACACAGCATCTCAGAGATAGTGAAGAGTTGGGATTTTCCCATACGACTACTTCACGAGTGCACCATGAATATCTATAAACCGGTAAAATATCAAACCTCCGTCATCGCTACGACCGGAAAAAGATTCTGTAAGAAAGGGTCCAACGGCGACTGAAGAGAATCGTTCAACGTGACAGAAGCGCAACCCTTCAGCAAATTGCAGCACATTTCAACAATGGGCCATACTGCGCCGCCTTAACACAATCCACCACCAAGCGATATGTCTGGCGACGGGAGCGTTTTGCACTAGCCCCGTTGAGAGCCTCTATGCCGAGGCCGCCGAACTACCTCTTTCTTACTGTCGGGAACTCCTGCTTAGCCGTTACGCTAGCAGTTTGTCATCCATGCGAAGACACCCAACGTATGCTGTTTTCTTTAATGACTCACTTGACGGTCTCTTTGCCGTCCGCCCGTCTGCTCTGCTACCACTGGGAGTTCGCTTGCGTTCGTTACTTGGCCAGCTCGGCGTTAGAATGCCTGCTACTTTCTCGACTGGAGAGAGCACCTCTCCACCGTGGCTAAGCCCCGAAGTCCGTATTAACTTGGACCTTCATTCTCTTCCAAAGGACTCCACACCTAGTTTCGTTTACCGGGGAGAATTTCTCGCACTCCGGTTCAAATTTGATGACATGTGTTCATCTACACTGATGGCTGAAAGACAGACCAGGGTGTTGGGTGTGCCATTGTGCTTGGCAACGCATTCTTTAAATATCGTCTTCCTGATTGGAGTTCCAATTTTACAGCTGAGCCGTATGCATTACATCAAGCCACCCAATACGTCCGGCGAACTGGCTCAATAAGACAGTCATTTGTTCGGACTGTCTGAGTGCTCTTTTGAGCCTCTGCACGCTATATCCTGTCCATCCCCTGGTACAAAGCATCCGCAATTGTCTTACCTCTCTTTCAGCGAGCCGAACTACTGTGACGTATCTGTGGGTCCCTGTCCACATGGGAGTGTTGTGGAATGAGTTTGCGGATACGGCTGCCAAGAAGGCAGTTCTCCTCCCTCGGCTGTCTACCTTTTCTACTAGCTCTGATGCCAGCGCGTAGGTCGTCTCCAGGCGTACCATCTCCTGTTGGTTTTCACATTGGTTATCCCTATCAGGGAACAAATTACGGGCCATTAAACCTGTGCCTGATCTTTGATCAACGTCATCTCGACCCTCTCGAGAGGAGATTGTTCTGGCCCGGCTTCGTATTGGCCACTGCCGTTATAGCCACCAGTATTTACTTCGTGGTTATCCTGCTCCCATATGTGAGCAATGTGATGAACCTTTTTCTGTATACCACCTTTTAGTGCAATGCCCGTTTTTTGTCTCCGTCATGATCTATGTTTACCATTTGAAATGTCTGATATTTTAGCTGATGATCCGCGTTCTGCTGACAGTTTTACTATTTATACATCGTGCAAATATGGCGAAAGCCATTTAAGTTCTAACCCTGGTTCGATTTTACTATGGGCAGTGTTGGGCGCTATTGACCTCAGCAGTTGTGCGCCCTAAAACAGCAGCACTTTTACAGATGAATATATATCTATTTTAACAATTGTACGACATATGTCAATAAATATGAGAGCGTACGAATTTCATGTATTTTGTATTTTCATTACTATCTTTCTTTAATTGGATATTGCGCTTATAATTTTGTAGCCTTATTTCTAATATATTCTCCGATAAATACGTTTTTAGAAAAGGGAGATGGAGAGAGAAGGTATAGAAGAAATACTGACTCAAGGCAGGAATGAATAAATAAATAAATCCCCGGGCAACGCCGGGTTTTCAGCTAGTTGATCTAGTAACGTAATCTAATCCTTTACTCCGTACACACTGTTTCAATAATAAATCTTGAGTGAATTGGAAAACTCTAAGAGCATGTGTCAATTTTTATTTCCAGCAGTGTATTTTCGCAATTGTAGAATCAAATTTCGTAAGCCCACTCAACGAAATCTTTCTTTTCATGATTACGACCCCAATATAATATACGCGTAATATACGCTCCTCTACCGCATGATGATTAAACGAACTGCCATTATCTGCACTTTCTCCATTGTCTGCGTCTATCCTATCTGGTGAGAATCCAATCAAAGTGTTTAAATTTACAGCTGGTATGCCACACCCACTAGAGAATTGTACCTAGTTACACAGTTCACGTTTTAAATTGATTATTGAATACGGATGTGCATCAGGATTCGTCGGTGCCTCCAGACTTTATACAATCTGCGAATTGACGAGCCTTGTAGTGTATTTCCTAAAAATGCGGTAATATGAAATCTCGAGAACCTGTTAGTAATACAGTTAAATTCGAAGTATAACAGTTGATATTTGCAACAAGAACGAAAGTGCTGCTTTAAAAATAATTGTTGCTTCTGACGCAATACATGGTCTAAAAGTGCTGGGAAACATATACAGTAAACAGTAGTTGTAACGAACACGTATGATCATGGATTTGCATTTGTTGTTAATGTGATGTAACAACTTCTTTCATAAAGTCTGCTGCTCATTTATCTGATGTTTTGTTAAATTGCTCTCTCAGGCTTAGGTTTTGAAGTCTGGTGGGCGAAATTTGAGTACTAAGATGAAAGTGACAACAAAATGCTATAATTAAAAATGCGTTTGGTTCAACTACCACAAAACCATTCCACACCAAAATAACATATCTTCACTAACTTTCATTGTGCCGGCCGCGGTGGCCGAGGGGACGGATGCGCTTCAGTCACGGTCTGCACGGTCACTACGGTCGGGGGTTCGAATCCCCCCTCGGGCATGGATATCTGTGACGTCCTTAGTTGTAGGTAGTTCATAAGTAGTTTGTAAGTTTAGGGACTGATGACCCCGCAGTTAAGTCCCTAAAGCTTAACAAACATTTGAACATTTTTTTTAACTTTCATTGTTTCCATAATAAAATGATTAAATCTTTGTTGCAACGAATACAGATACTTAACAAATGAAAGAATTTTGTCTATTACTATTCCTCCGCACTTCGCACTGATTACATGTAAAACCATGCTTGCTCGAGTATTGTCAACAAGTGGAAATATTTTAAAGGAGGCGTAGACACTAAAGTGTTTATTTTATTATTCAACATATGAGATGCTCTTTCATTAATCACAGCAGCAACAGAAGAAACATATCAAAAACACAACCTAGGTAGAAAAATGGGTACTGTTTTACGGTGGACTTCAAGGGAATTGGAGGACAGTTCATCTGAAGTATCACTCCTGGGGCAGTTAAGTGCCATTAGTCAGGAAATCTGTTTGTGGATAAAGATAAATAGATCAATAAAGGAGAAACATTCGGTGGTGGTGCACGAAACATATGTCGTTTCATCACTTTGATTTTGCAGTTGAATGTTGAACACACTTTAAGAGTATTTCAGAACCCAAAAAATTGTACTGAAAATTTCCACTAATATCCAACTCGTGTGGTAGCCACTCCATGAAATCTGAGCTCGCTGGATCGCATACTGTGCTGCAATAGTCCAGAGGACTGAAAAGCTTTGTGTAGGATGTCTCGTTAAGTTTTTTCTTCTTTTTGCATTTATCTAAATTTTTCCGTATATTTACGTGTGGCGTCATAAATTAATTCATAATTGGAAATCCTGGGTTTTTAGTTAATCTGTGAGAGCCTTGAGATTTTTCAAAATCGTGTAAGCGTCTTCATATGCTTCAAATTTCGGCGTTTCATGTGCGCAGTAAGGGGACCATAAACCATATGTCCTACCGCAACATCACCACGTCATGTGTATCTTAGAGTTGGCACTACACCTGCTGGCAAGTAACATGCTCCATGCATTCACCCCGTCAGGTTGCCATAGGATATAGATAGGGACAGGAAAATTTCGCTAAAATTATCGAAATTGACAAACTTGAGTGCAATAAACATAGAGAATCGAAGGAACGAATGCACAAAAACGTGAATTTAGCAAAACGTTACACAGAATTCACCAACAGAAACATCGAATTCGGGAACAAGTAAGCCTAAACCGGAAAGAAAGATATACAAAAAAGTTGTTGTTGTTGCTGTTGTTGTCTTCGGTCCGAAGACTGGGTGCAGGCAGATTTCCACGTGACTCTATCCTGTGTAAGCCTCTTCACAGCAACCTACATACATTTCACTCTGCACGCTGTATTCATCCCCTGGTCAGCCTTGGCGATTTTTACTCCCAATCTCTTCGTCACCCGCTTTCCTCCAATACAAATCGACCCCTTCTTTTATCCAATACTAGCTGTAAACCAGGCGTTGCCCGGGTATTTATTTATCTTACTCTCTCGTAGTCCACATCCCCTCCTCTCCCTGCATCCACCTCTTTCTCTCCCATCTCTGTTCGTTTCCGCCTTTCTTCTCTCGGCAACGTTTTCTGCAAGGTACCCTCTGTCATGTACCATACAAACATTTGTGTACCCAGTAATCAGCCTCTTGGTTTAAACGTTATGTGTGCAAAAATTCATGAAGATTGGAGCAAAACATTTCATTTTGTAAAATTCCGTACGTTCTCTCCACCATTCACGAACGAAATTTTATACAGACATCTACAGACAGTCTACAGGAAGGCTACTCATACTGATCGTTACCTGCATAAAGACTCTAACCACCATCCCAGACAAAAGAGGTGTGGTTAAAACTTTGATTGATAGGGCGCACAAAATTTGTGAACCCACTTATTTAAAAGATGAGATGGAACATTTACGATCCACCTTCCAGAAGAACGGCTATTCTACCAAAGAAATAGACAAAGCCCTTCGTCCCAGGGAGAAAGTAAGTGTCAACAAGGAACAACCGCCCAATAGGAAAGTTTTTCTTCCGTTCATAAATAAGGTTACAGACCGTATTGGAAAAGTGCTGGACAAGTATGGGAGTAGAAACCATTTTCAGATCTGAGGAAGATAAAAGAATATTTAAGATCCGCAGAAGATGTAAAACGTCCGTTGAATACTCCGGGTGTATATAAAATTCCCTACAGCTGTGGTTGTCTACATTGAAACTACAAAAAGAAGCGTAAATACTCGTCTGGTCGAACATAAGGGGAATTGCCGCATGGGGCACACGGAGAAATCGGCCGTAGCGGAACATGTATACCGAAAAGGCAACCACGAAATTAAATTTAATGAGACTGTCATCTCAAAAACTTCGCACTATCATGCGAGCACATATAGAGAAGCAATCGAGATCTATAAACATCGCATAATTTTATCAGGAAAGAGAAAGCTGTTAAATTAGACAGAATTTGGACTTCTACTTTACACCAGCGGAATGACAATAGATTCTTCTCTGCTAAGAATGTTGGCAATACCAGAGATAGTGTCGTAGCCGTGATGTCTTGTGGTGCCCTCTGCATCGCCTAGATATACGGCGCTCCTTAAAGTTCTCATCGCAGTTCGCCACTCTATCTCTGAAGATGTCTTCCGCAGCCGTTAGGGAAGAGTTTTTACAAATCGACCACGGCTTATGAGCTCGGAAGTTTTAAATGAAGTGGACGCCGGTCGTGAAAGCTTACATTGTATGATTTATACAGGCAGTTACAAAAAGATTCATAAACGACCGAAATTACATGCAAACTTCGTTGCAGGTCCCTAAACTACTCCTATTTTCCAGTAATTGACGCATAAATCTGGGTATTCTCGTATGTCCTGAGCTATTTGTCGTGCTCTTCTGTTTTTGTGTCAGGAACTTTCGTGGGGGCGTACGGTGAAGAGTTCACCAAAGTTTCATTGCAATCGAATGCATGGTTTATGAACACAGAGGACATACAAACATCCATATATATATATATATATATATATATATATATATATATATATATATATATATATGCGCCACAGAATTCTCCCCAATTCTCTTCATCTCTTCTTTAGCTACACGATCTAACAATCTGATGCTGCCTTGATCTGCTGGCATATCGGCAGCCTCTTAGCCCCTATGTTAAAAAATTTGTTCAGACTGCTAGCCAGTAACCAGCTTACCGTTTTTTAATCTTTAATGCAGCATGAGCATTCCTTACTTCTGTAAAAGTCTCGTGTGGTAAATTTACATTCTGATGATGACTTCCATTGTGTTGTCGAAATCTAGATAAATTTTTATTTTTATAATTACTTTTAAGCAACTTGTGGGGCTGAAATTGTCAAAATTAATCTATGGAAGGACAATCGATAATTTTGAGAGGAAAACAATGTGATTGTACTGGAGTTTGAACAGATTCTTTATGCAAACAAACACCGTGACCATATTACCACAACATGACGACTCTTCCAGTTTGCACGAAGTTGCAGATCTTCAGCTTAGACCGTTCAATGTTTCTATGCTGCAACTTTTTTCACAATTCCGTACACTTCGTTTTTTTTTTTTTTCTTTCCGTACTTTGACCGGCTATCTACTGTGCCACGTTGCCACTATCTCTGACGGGTAGGCGTTGGGAAGTTTGCCCTTTTTAAAATATAAGTTTAGAAAAGGCAAACCCCCGTTTATAGCTTTGGTAGGTTTGGAGCAAGCTTTTGACAATGATGATTGGAATAAATTCTTTAAAATTATAAAGATAAAATGAATCGCAGTCATTAGAGATGGTTATAAAGTACAGGGAACGGTTAGTTAATTAAAACTACTAGAAAAACCACACAGCATTTAGGAGTCGAAAGGCATGAAAGGGACGCAGTGGTTAGAAATGGAGTAAGACAGGATCGTAGCCTCCCTTAAAGTTACACAATCTCCACATCGAGCGCTTGTGAAGGACACCAAATAGAGATTTCGAAACTGAATTTAAGTTCAGGGAAGGAAATAAAAACTTTGAGTTTCGCCAATGACACTGCAATTCTGTCACACACCGACTGAATGGAATGGACCCTGATCTGAAAGGAGGGTATAATATGAAAATTGTCTTCAGTCCGCAGACTAGTTTAATACAACTATCCACGCTACACTGTCTTGTGCAAGCCCCTTCATCTGAGAATAAGAACGACAATCTGGATCCTTTTGTGTCTGTTGACTGTATTCGTCCCTCGGTCTCTCTAAGATTTTTAACCAAAACACATCCTTCTAATCCTAAGTTGACGATTCCTTTGTCTCAGAATGTCCCTCCCACCTATCCCTCCTGTCAGGATATGCCAGGAACTCCTTTTCTCTCCAATTCTGTTGAACATCACTAGTTACGTGATCTACCCGTTTAATCTTAGTCTGTAGCACCGCATTTCAAATTGTATGATCTTTTTGTCTGAACTCCTTGTCGTCCACGTTTAACTCCCTTATAGTGATACATTCCTGACATACTTTCAAAAACCACTTCCTAACATTTAAATTAATATTGGATGTTAACAAATTTCGCTTCTTTGGAAACGCTTTTCTTCCTATAGCCACTCTGCTTTTTATTTCTGTACTTCGGCCATCAGAACTTATTTTGTAACCAATATAACAACTCATCTACTTTTATTGTTCATTTACCTAATCTAATTCCTTCAACATCGCCTGATTTTTCTGACACTACATTCCATTACCATTGTTTTACTCTTGTTAATGTGAATCTTATATCCTCCTTCCAAGACACTTTCCATTCCGTTCAATTGTTCTTCCAGGTCCTTTGCTCTGTCAAACAGAATTACAATGTTATCGGCAAACTGGAAAGTTTTTATTTCTTCTCCCTGAACTGTAATTTCCTCTCGAAATTTCTCCTTACATTCCTTAGCAGCTTGCTAAATGTACAGATTGAACAACATTGGTGAAAGGCTACAAACCTGTCTTCCTCCCTTCTCCACCTCTGCGTCTCATTTATGCTCTCCTACTCTAATAACTGCTGTCCGGTTTGTGTAGAAGTTGAATGTAATTGTTCCCTGCGTGTATTTTACCCCTTGATACCTTGAGAATTGGAAATGGTGCATTTGTCAGCATTGTCAAAATCTTTCTTGGGATCTACAAAGTCTAAAAACGTGGTTTTGCCTTTAACTGACGTCTAAAATAGGCAGTGAGTCTTGCCTCCCGTGTTCCAACATTTCACCTAAATCCAAACTGATCCTCCCCAATGACGGATTGAACCAATTTTTTCATTCGTCTGTAAATAAGTCGTTAGTATTTTTTTAACCACGACTTATTACACTGATATGTAATTTTCACATTTGTCTGTCTCTCTCTTAGAAACTGGACTTACTATGTTGTTCTTGAAGTCTGAGGGTATATCTCCCGTTTCATACAATCTCCATCCCAGGTGGAACAAGTTCTTCATGAGTGCCTCTCCTAACGGTATCAGTAGGTTAGACGGAATATCGTGTACTCCCGGGGCCTTTTGTCGACTCGGATCTTTCAGTGTTGTCAGACTCTTCTCGCAGTATCATATTACCTATCTCATATGAAGATTAATTAGAGCAAACGTTATCTAATTAAATCAAGCGATGTTTATGCAATTGGATTAGGGAACAAGACATTAAAGGTAGTAAACGATTTTTGTTCTTGTATAGTAAAATGACATAAGACAGCTGATGAATGCAGAATGATGGGAAGAAAAGCAATTCTAATGGAAAATTCAGTAATGTAGAACAGTAAGTGTTCAGGAGTATTTCATGGAGAAAGTTTTCGTGGGTGTAGCCTTGTAGGGAAGTGAAACATGGACAATAAGAATTTTAGACAGAGGAATGTAGCTTTTGAAATGTGGTGCTACAAAAAAAATGCTTATACTAGATAGCGTAACTAATGAGGTACTGAAGAGAATTTTGAAGAGATTTCTCGCATGTGTTGTTGTTGTGGTCTTCAGTCCGGAGACAGGTTTGATGCAGCTCTCCAACCTAATCTATCCTGAGCAAGCCTCTTCAGCTGCTCATAAGAACGGCAACCTACATCCATTTGAATTTGCTTGCTATATTCATCTCTTGGTCTTCCTCTGCGATTTTTACCCCCACACACTTCCTTCCAACGCCAATTTCACAATTCCTTGATGTCTAAGAATGTGTCCTACTAATCGATCCCTTCTTTTAGTAAAGGTATGCCAGAAATTCCTTTTCTCCCCAACTCTGTTCAGTACCTCCTCATTAGTCACGAGATCCACCCACCTAATCTTCAGCATTATTCTGTAACACCACATTTCAAAAGCCTCTATCCTCTTCCTGTCTGCACTGTTTATTGTCCCATACAAGGCAACAATCCACACAAATGCCTTCACAAAGGACTTCCTTATATTTAACTTAGTGTTAGATCTTAACAAATTTCTCTTTTGCAAAAACGCTTTTCTTCCCATTGCCATTCTGCATTTTATATTCTCTGTACTGCGACCACCATTTGTTATTTTACTGCCCAAGTAATAACTCATCTACCTCCTTTATTGTTTCGTTAACTAATTCCTTCAGCATCACCTGATTTTCTTAGGCTGCACTCCATTACCCTTGTTTTGCTCTTGTTAATGTTCATCGTATATGCTCCTTTCAACACAGTGTCCATTCCGTTCAATTGTTTCTCCATGTCCTTTGCTGTCTCTGACAGAATTGCAATGTCTTCGGCAAAACGCAGTGTTTTTATTTCTTCACCCCTGAACTTTAATTCCTTCTCCAAATTTCTCCTTGCTTTCCTTTATAGCTTGCTCAATGTACAAATTGAATAACATTGGAGAAAGGCTACAACCCTGTCTTACACCCTTCCCAACCTCTGCATCTCTTTCGTGCCCTTCAACTCTGATAACTGCTGTCTGGTTTTTGTACAAGTTGTAAAAAACCATCCGTTCCCTATATTTTACTCCTGCTGATTTCAAGATCTGAAAGAGTTTATTCCAATCAACATTATCAAAAGCTTTCTACAAAAGCTAGAAATGTAGGTTTGCCTTTCCTTAATCTATCTTCTAAGATAAGCCGTAAAGTCAGGATTGCCTCCCGAGTTCCTACATTTCTCCTGAATCCAAACTGATCTTCCCCAAGGTCGGCTTCTACCAGCTTTTCCATCCTTGTGTAAATAATTCGTGTTAAAATTTGGCAAGCATGACTTATTAAACTGATGGGTAATTTACACACCTGCTTTCTTTGGACTGGGGATTATTACATTTTTTCTTGAAGTCTCATACATCTTACGGATTAGGTGAAATAGTTTTGTCATGGCTGACTCTCCCAGAGACTTCAGTAGTTCTGCGGGAATGTCGTCCACTCCAGGGGCCTTGTTTCGACTTAGGTCTTTCAGTGCTCTGTCAAATTCTTCTCTCAGTATAATATCTCCTATTTCATCTTCATCTACATCCTCTTCCCTTCCCTTCCTACAATATTCCTTTCCTTTGTATAGTCCCTCTATATATTCTTCCCACCTTTCAGCTTTCCCTTCTTTGCTGAGAACTGGTTTTCCATCTGAGTTCTTGATATTCGTAGAGTTGTTTTTCTTGTCCCCAAATGTGTTTTTTTTATTTTCCCGTAGACGGTATCTATACTTCCCCTATTTATACATTCTTCTACGGAGTTGCATTTGTCTTCTAGCCACTTCTGCTTAGCTATTTTACACTTCCTGTGACTCTCATTTCTTAGTCGTCTGTACTCCATTTTTCTTTTCATTTACTGCATTTTTATATTTTCTCCTTTCATCGATTAAATTTAATATCTCCTGTGATATCCAAGGATTTTTTGTAGGTCTTGCCTTCCTACCTATTTCGTCCTCTGCTGCCTTCACTATTTCGTTTCTCAATGCTACCCATTCTTGTACTGTTTTATTTTCCCTACTTTGTTAATTGTTGCCTAAAGCACCCTCTGAAATTCTCAAACTTCAGGTTTATTCAATTTATCCAGGTCCCATCTCCTTATTTTCCTACCTTTTTGCAGTTTTTTTCAGATTCAGCCTACAGTTCATGACCAACAAGTTGCGGTCAGAGTCTATATCTGCCCCTGGGTATATTTTAGTTTAAAACCTGGTTCTCGAATCTGTCTTACCATTATAAAATCTATCTGGTACCTCCCTGTGCCTCCTGGTCTTTTACACGTATATAACCTTCTTAAATCAGGTGCTTGTTATTGTGTTCCGTACAAAATTCTACCAGGCGGCTTCCTCTTCCATTGCTTTTGCTCAGTCCATATTCACCTACTATTTTACCTTCCCTTCCTTTTCCTACTACCGAATTCCAGTTCCCCATCACAATTAAGTTTTCCTCTCCCTTAATTGTCTGAATAACTTTAACTCATATATTTCTTCGATCTCCTCGTCATCGGCAGAGCTAGTAGGCATATAAACTTGTACTACTGTGGTCGGTGTTGGCTTCATATCAACCTTGACTATGATAATGCGATCACTGCGCTGCTGATAGTAGTTTATCGACATTCCTATTTTCTTATTCATTATCAGACCTACTCCTGTAATACCCCCAACGGATTTTGTATTTATAATCCTGTACTCGCCTGACCAGAAATCCTGTTTCTCTTTCCATCGAACTTCACTTATCCCCACTATATCTAACTTCAGCCTATCCATTTCCCTTTTTAAATTTTCTAATTTTCCTACCCGATTAAGGGATCTAACATTCCACGCTCCGATCCGTAGAATGCCAGTGTTGTCTTTCCTGATGATCACATCCTCCTGAGTAGTCCCCGCCCGGAGATCCGAATGGGGGACTATTTTACCTCCGGAATATTTTATCCGAGAGGATGCCATCATATATTCACACAGTAGAGTTACATGTCCTCGGGAAAAGTAACGGCTGTAGCTTCCCCTTGTTTTCAGCCGTTCGCAGTAACTGTGTGGCAAAGCCACATTAGCTGATGTTACAAGGCCAGCTCAGTCAATCATCCAGACTGTTGCCCCTCTAACTACGGAAAAGGCTGCTGCCCCTCTTCAGGAACCACACGTTTGTCTGGCCTCTCCACAGATACCCCCTCCGTCCTGGTTGTACCTACGGTACGGCTATTTGTATCGTTGAGGCTCGTAAGGCACCCCACCTCGACAATGTCTGTGGTTCTTGGGGGTGGATTTCTGGCATATCTTAAAAAATCGCACTGACGTGTTTTACGGCCCACTTTAGACTAGTATTTTTATACGTTTTTGCAAACATTTTGGGCCAAAATAATAATCTAAATAATAAAAAAATTAGTTTCTGAAACCCTTTTAGGAAAAAATTAGGTGACGGGTTCCGAACCACCGACCTTAGGCATCATAGTCTAGTGCCTTGCCTACTACGCTACGGCTATCAATCAGAAGATGCGACCTATAATCTCATACTATTGATGGCCGTTGTTAACTGATGCTAATATGGCATTTGTAGACACTAGATTATCATTTATCGTAAGAAGAACGATGTGTTTTTGTCAATTCTTCAAGGCGCCATTGCTTTGAAATGACAACGTGTAAGTTACAATAAGAAAATCATCAAATACGCGCAAGATGACGAGTGTTCTGCGCGAGGAATGTCACGTGGCATCTCCGAACGGCTGGTTTCCGTTAATTCAATGGAGGGTGTCAAATCTCCGTTATTTTTGCAAATATGTCTCGAACGATACGAGATATGAGAGAACAAAAGGGAGCAAAGTTGTAGAGAATTTTCTCCTCTACAAATTAGGTTATTCGATTTTCGTGTCAGATGAATAGTTAAGCCGTTATTTTCATTTACATTTCGAGCTGTCAAAAGACGATCACAAAGGCCCACTTTGTGTTACTACCGTAACCTAAAGTGGGCCAAAAAAGAAGGGGGTGGGGGGATCGATTGCTAGGACACATTCTGAGACATCAGGAATCGTTAGTATTGGAAGTACGATGGGCAAAAATCGGGAGCGAGATGCGCTGTTAACCTAAGCAAATACAAATGGATGTGGGGTGCAGTAGTCATTCGGAGATAAACGCTTGCGTGGAGGGCTGCACCAAAGCAGTCTTCGGACCGGAGATAACAAGGCAGACAGCACCGACATGGAGCTCATGTGACACTTTGAACTAGAGGGTTGCATTTACTGTCCTTACCCAAGTGAGTCACACCATCTTCCCGTCTCTAGCGTAGCGCCGTCCGCGGTGGCCGAGGGGACTGAGGCGCTCCAGTCACGGTCTGCACGGCCACGACGGTCGGGGGTTCGAATCCCCCCTCGGGCATGGATATTTGTGAAGTCCTTAGTGTTAGCTAGTTCATAAGTAGTTCGTAAGCTTAGGGACTGATGATCCCGTATTTAAGTCACATTAGCTATACAAACATCTGATTTCTAGCGTAGCACGTCCTACAGTGGAAGGATACCGTGTCGTCGCAAGAGGAAGTAATAAGGAAAGGCAGCGTGTGAGAAATTTAAAGTGCCGCTACGCGTGCGCCAACAACCACCCGTGTAATTACTAACGACTGCGCGAAAAACGAAAAGCGCCGGCGAGGTCATAGCTAGCACGAGTGGCATGTGGGCGCCTGACCTCAAGTTCCACAAACCACCTTCGCGAAGCTGGACTGTGCGCTCACAACAGCAGCAAGTGTACTTCAAAAATGAATAGATCAATCAGTTGAGGCAAGGTGCAGTACTGTTTGTCGCAGCCAGCAATAGATGACAGACATTACCTGTTAACGATGTAGCGTCAGTACGTGTTACTTGCTGGCACATTCTACAAGTTGATTTACGCATTTGGCGTGGTGTAGTGCGTTTTCGGTAAGATTTTGTGGATGCTTGGTGAAGGAGAATATCCAAAAATGATTAGAGGAGCAGTTTCTGATGAATCAGTAAGTGGAAGCGAAGTTGAAGTAATTCCATTAAAGAAACAAACGGTACACGCGCAAATTATGGATAACATTACACATAGCTATAGCAGTTTATCTTCCACTGACAAAGTGAAAGAAAGCTGTCACCTGAAGAGATACCGTGTACTGATCGGCTTTCTACTTCACGAATAAAGTGGTCTGATTCTTGTAACTGTGAAGTAAGCAGTTCGCTTTTGGGCAATCTACCTGCAAATATTTGTCCAATTGAAGTTTACGAATTTGTTTTTAGAAATATGGAATCTCATAGCGAAATAAACAAACCGTTATGCTGAACAAAATATTGTTAATGGAACAGCTGCAGAAACATCATGCAGGTTTAATTTATGTGGTGGTAATAGCGTTGATTATTTGAGGAAATTTATGGTACTTAATCAGAAGGCAAGAAAAACCTTGTTTTGTTCCTTCGTTGCATAGCTTTTTGCGACAGTTAAAACATAGAGGAACATGAAAAGGTGCTCAGACTTAGTAAGCAAATGAACAGTCGAAACATAAAATTCCAGGAAGCTTTCATTCTTTGTGAAGCTGTTTATATCGATGAAATATTGATTCCACTTCATTGTTATGACTTCGTTAGTACATTCCTGCAAAACGTTTTAAATACGGCGTGAAATTATGTAATATTTTCATTGCGTCTGTAATTCGAACAGTTTCGTGATTTTTCGTTTTCAAGTGGTTAAAAAAATTCCGACAAAAATGTTTCAGCATTCTTTAACCACTTGAAAAAGTAAAATCACGAAACCGATCGAATTACAGACGCAATGAAAGTATTACATATCACACCAAAAGATTATCATATGAACATCCTGGAAGAGATAGAAATTTATGCACATTTGAAGGAAAGTCCTGCCGAAATTTTAAATGAACAAACCGAACTAAAACACAAACATTATCTAGACAAACTTTATTAAAATTTTCGAATCGAGTTAAAACAAAGGTATGTATCGTAATACCATAACATAATAATGATCACACCACACTACCAAAGATCCCACTATATGCAGTAATAAACAAACTGTAACCATAGATCATCGCTGGAGGATATGTCAAACTGACAGAATAGCAGTAATGTACTAATTCCTGACAAGCATAAAATTATATATATATACACACCATCTAAAGAGCATTTATACTGCAATTATATTCGTTATTATAATAAATTATACCTCCAACGTGCTATCCCCCCAGGGGGCCCACAGTTCTTTTGTGGGTACGTGTGTGACGCGCACGGGGCCCCGAGCCGGAGCAGCCTTTCTTCTGCCCCAGGCTGCTTCACTGTCCCTCCCGGTTTATGCCTTCGCCCGGAGACGGGCATATTTCGTGAGCTACTGTGGTTCTTGTTGTGGTTTTTCTTCCTTCGTTCCTTCCCTTCTTACCCTTTGTTTTCTGTCTTTCTCTCCTTGTACTCTCCTGGCTTTCTTCTCCTCATTAGTCTCCGCTTCGGCGTTTGAGACACTTCTTCCTTCTTTCTCTTCATTTCCTATCCTCTTCTTCTTTCCTCCCTGTGCGTGTCTGAAGGCCGACCCACGCATTATCGTGCGTAGCAGGTGACGGGGTAACGCGTAATTCCCCGCCCCGGGTAGACAAGTAGGGCACGTACGTACCCCCTGGTAAAGGCCAGGCCCAGGGAGGGGTGATTACCCGAGCTGGTACCTTCCGAACGTGCCGATTGGTCCCTCCGTCAGTTCTCGGGAGGTGTGACCTGAGGTGTGAACAATCACCTAAGGCGGGTAAGCCCTCGGAGAGGGCCCCCACTAGGAAGGAGCGCGCCATCGGAGACGCCGGTAATCACGGGGGACACTTCCGCGATGACTTCCTTATCTTCTTTCGTGACGTTGACTCACAAACGTAAGTTAGACTCGCCTCAGCCTAAAAAGACTCTGCCTAATGTGCCTAAATTTCTGGTTGTCTCTCGCACCGACGGAAAGGATTTCAATTCTGTCAATCCTTTCGTTATACAGAAAGGTGTAGATGCAATTGCTGGCCCTGTTAAAACCTGTTCACGTCAGCGCAATGGCACATTGTTGCTGGAAGTGGACAGTGCCTTCCAAGCCCAAAAACTTATCCGTACTACGTTGTTGCACACGTTTCCCGTTAAGGTAGAAGCACACCGCACACTCAACTCGTCAAGGGGGGTAGTTTTTACGAGATCCCTTGACGGGCTGTCTGATGAAGACATCCAATCGTATATGTCCGATCAGGGTGTGACAGCCGTCCACAGGGTGATGAAAAAGGTCGATACCCAATTGACACCGACTCGTACTGTGTTTTTGACGTTCGACAGAGTTGACCTCCCGTCGAAGGTCAAAGCAGGGTATGAAGTCATCTCTGTCCGACCTTATGTGCCTAACCCAACGCGCTGTTTTCAATGCCACAGGTACAATCATACCCGTGAACATTGCCCAAATGCAGCAAAGTGTGTCACTTGTGGTAGGGACGCCCATGAGGGGGATTGCCCACCTCCGTCCCCTCACTGCCTAAACTGCAACGGTGACCATGCGGCTTCCTCTCGCGACTGTCCTGTATACAAGGATGAGAAGGTAATCCAGCAAATCCGGGTTACGGAGAAGGTATCAACATCTGCCGCTCGTAAGTTGTTGGCGAGTCGAAAGCCCACTGTCCTCCCAGCGGGTACATACAGTAAGGTACTCACCTCACCTCGACCTACCAAAGATTCCAGTACCCAGACATGTGATTTCACTTTCGCTGACACAGTTGTGCGATCCGCCAGCCCGAAGATTGCCCGTTCCACGTCCCCGCTTCCTCCTGCTGCTTCTAAGGTACAGTCTTCGTCAACATCTAGTAAACCGCGGGCACCTAAACAAGATGCCCGGACCTTGAAAAAGGAACCCGTCCGCGAGGATTTTCTGCGTTCTCAGGCTTCCCAACCGTCAACTGCCTCTTCCTGCCGTCACTCTTCCAGAAGAGCTGACAAGAAAAAGAGTTCCTCTCCTTCCCCGCCGAGGCGTGACCCATCTGTCGCGCCGTCCAACAGTTGCCGGCCTCGGCCGTCTTCTGTTTCACCGGGACGCTCCGTTTGCCGGGCGCCCGGCCCTTTACCGGCGGTGGAAACTGCCCCTCCTGATCAACTCAGGGAGGTGGCAGGCGCGTCGGTCGAACCTATGGACCACGACCCTTTGCCCCTGGACAGCGATAGCAGTGCTCCCTCGAAATCCGGTCCTCAGCGGCCGTCGAGGTGACCCCGCTCGCTACTTGGTTTTTATCCTTATTTCTTCTCTCATTTTTATCATGGCGCTCCTTCAATGGAACATTCGCGGCTTTCGTTCTAATCGGGAGGAGTTAAAACTACTCCTTCGATTGCACTGCCCGCTTCTAGTCTGCCTCCAGGAAACTAAGTTGCGTCCACGTGATCGTGCAGACTTTCCACACTACACCTCTGTGCGGTTCGACCTGCCACCTGTGGAAGGTGTCCCAGCCCATGGAGGGGTTCTGATGCTCCTTAGAGACGACGTCTATTTCCATCCCATTTCCTTGCACACTCACCTACAGGCAGTTGCCGTCCGCATCACCTTATCCACATTTACCTTCTCCCTCTGTAATATATATTCGCCATCGTCATCTGCCCTTACTAGGGCAGATGTGCTAAACCTTGTTGACCAGCTCCCTTCACCTTTCGTGTTGGTAGGCGACTTTAATGCCCACCACCCCCTATGGGGCTCTCCGGCACCTTGTCCGAGAGGCTCCCTTTTGGTGGACATTCTCCACCACCTCGATCTTGTCTGCCTCAACACCGGTGCACCGACCTTTCTTTCTGACACAACACACACTTATTCCCATATAGACCTCGCAATATGCACTCCTCAGCTTGCCGGTCGGTTTGAGTGGTATGCACTTTCTGACACGTACTCGAGTGACCATTTCCCTTGCATCATCCACTTCCTACATCATTCCCCATCTCCACGTCCCACCAGTTGGAACATTTCTAAAGCCGACTGGGGGCTTTATTCTTCCATGGCTGTTTTTCACAATCAGAATTTTCCCAACTGTGACAGTCAGGTCGACTACCTCACAGAGGTTATTCTCGCAGCTGCCGAACGTTCCATACCTCGTACATCCTCTTCTCCACGTCGTGTCCAGGTCCCTTGGTGGACTGCAGCCTGCCGCGACGCGCTTCGAGCCCGGCGCCGTGCTTTACGCACCTTCCGCCGCCACCCAACTTTGGAGAATTGCATCAATTACAAACGTATGAGAGCGCAGTGTCGTCGTATCATAAACGACAGCAAGAAAGCTTGCTGGACTGCTTTTACTAGTTCTTTTAACCGTTTTACTCCCTCCACGGTTGTCTGGGGTGGCCTACGCCGTTTGTCCGGCATCAAGGTCCACTCCCCGATTCCTGGCCTGACCGTGGAGAACGCGGTCCTCGTGGACCCAGCTGATGTTTCAAACGCATTGGGTCGTTTCTTTGCGGAGGTTTCGAGCTCTGCCCATTACCACCCTGCCTTTCTCCCTCGAAAACAGGTAGAGGAGGCACGGCCGCCTTCTTTCCGTTCTTTTAATCGGGAAAATTATAACGTCGCCTTCACCATGCAGGAGCTAGATCGTGCTCTCGCCCTGTCCCGGTCTTCTGCTCCCGGGCCCGATTCCATTCACATTGAAATGCTGAAGAACCTCTCTCCTGCGAGCAAGTGCTTTCTTCTTAGTACCTACAATCGCATATGGACTGAAGGTCATGTTCCCACAAGTTGGCGTGAAGCCATTGTTGTCCCCATCCCCAAACCAGGGAAGGACAAACACCTTCCTTCCAGTTATCGTCCTATTTCTCTGACGAGCTGCGTCTGTAAGGTGATGGAACGCATGGTTAACGCTCGGTTGGTCTGGCTCCTCGAATCTCGCCGCCTTCTGACTAATATCCAATGCGGTTTTCGTCGACACCGCTCTGCTGCTGACCACCTCGTTACGTTGTCGACCTTCATTATGAACAACTTTCTGAAGAAGCGTCAAACAGTAGCCGTGTTCTTCGACTTGGAGAAGGCATACGATACCTGTTGGAGAGCGGGCATTCTCCGCACGTTGCACACATGGGGCCTTCGGGGCCGCCTTCCTCTTTTCATTCAAGCGTTTTTGGCGGATCGCAAGTTCCGGGTGCGGGTGGGCTCTGTTTTGTCAGATACCTTTTGCCAGGAGAATGGGGTACCACAGGGCTCCGTCTTGAGTGTGGCGCTCTTTGCCATTGCAATCAATCCAATCGTGGACTGCCTTTCAGCCGACGTCTCCGGATCTCTTTTTGTTGACGATTTCGCAATTTATTGTAGCGCCCAGCGGACGTGTCTCTTGGAGCGTTCTCTCCAACGCTGTCTTGACCGTCTGTATTCCTGGAGCATCGCAAACGGCTTCCGATTCTCCACTGAGAAAACTGTGTGTATCAATTTCTGGAGATACAAGGAATTTCTTCCACCTTCTCTACGTCTCGGCCCTGTTGCTCTCCCTTTCGTGGAGACTACAAAATTCTTGGGACTCATGTTGGATCGGAAACTTTGCTGGTCCACACACGTGTCCTACCTGGCTGCCCGTTGTGCCCGATCCCTTAACGTTCTTCGTGTCCTCAGTGGCACGTCATGGGGAGCGGATCGTACCGTCCTGCTTCACCTTTACCAGGCCATTGTTCAGTCGAAGCTCGACTATGGAAGCCTTGTATACTCTTCAGCACGGCCGTCGATTCTCCGCCGTCTCAACTCTATCCACCACCGTGGATTACGTCTGGCGACCGGTGCATTTTATACCAGCCCTGTTGAAAGTCTGTATGCCGAGGCTGCTGTATTACCCTTGACCACTCGACGTGACATACTCTTGTGTCGGTACGCATGCCGCCTACGGTCGATGCCCAACCATCCATCTTACAGATTATTTTTTGACGACTCACTCGATCGCCAATATCAGTTGTCTGCGATTGCCTTGCTTCCACCGGGAGTTCGGTTTCGCCGCCTGCTACAGCGGCTCGATTTTACCCTTCCTTCCACCCTTCGGTTGAGCGAAAGCCCATTGCCACCGTGGCATCAGGCCCAGGTTCACACACACCTCGAACTTAGTTCGCTCCCCAAGGAGAGCACTCCGGATTTGGTATTCCGCTCGAGGCTTGTCGGACTCCGCTCGCGGTTCGATAATGCCGTATTTATTTACACTGATGGTTCCAAGAGCACTGCCGGTGTCGGATCTGCCTTCGTCGTCGGGGACAACCGTTTCCAATACAAGCTCCCTGACCGGTGCTCAAACTTCACGGCTGAGCTTTTCGCCCTCCACCAGGCCGTTTTGTATACCTGCCGCCACCGCCACCCTTTCTATGCCATATGTTCTGACTCCCTAAGTGCCCTGCAGAGTCTTAAGGACCCTTTCTCGAACCATCCTCTCGTGTATCGGATCCAACGCTCCCTCCAGTTGCTGGCTGATGACAGCTGTCACGTTTCTTTCCTGTGGGTTCCTGGCCATGTGGGTGTGCCCGGGAATGAGGCCGCCGACACAGCAGCCAAGGCAGCAGCTCTTTTGCCTCGCATGGCTACCTTTTGCGTCCCATCGGACGATGTTCAACGGGCTCTTCGCCGGAGTATCGTGTCGCAATGGCACAGTGTGTGGCTTTCACTGTACAATAATAAATTGCGAACTGTCAAACCGATCCCGACCGCTTGGAGGACATCCTCACGCCCCTCTCGGCGGGAGGAGGTCATCCTGGCTCGGTTGCGGATCGGTCATTGCCGTTTCAGCCACCGTCACTTGCTGTCCGCCGAACCTGCACCGCTATGCTCCTGCGGTGAACTGCTGACAGTGCGACATGTTTTACTGACTTGTGTTAATTTTAATCATCTCCGTGTAGCCCTTCACTTTCCGTCTACTCTGGAGGCAATTTTAGCTGATGACACACGAGCAGCTGCTCGAGTTTTGCGTTTTATCAACTTGGCCAACTTATCCAAGGATATTTAACCCTTTTAATTGTCTTTTATCTTTCGTTTTTAGCCTCTTCTGGAAGTTCTGACAGTCCCCGTTTTTTTTTGAGGCCATAGCGAATCTATGTTTTTGACTGGGCGCTAATGACCATAGAAGTTGTGCGCCCTAAAACCACAAAAAAAAAAAAAAAAAAACCAACGTGCTATGTGGACGTAAGTCTGGAATAATATGTCACGAAAAATGTATCAAAATTGAAAGTATCTTTATTTTTACTCATTTTAATCTTAAATATTTGTCCGAAGATAGCCTGATGATGGCCACAGTGCCGAATTAGGCCTATTGCTATAATAATAAACAGTTTTTAACGTCTATAAAGCCAAGCAGCATTTTGGCGTTTCTTAGATTAACAATCTGCCCATATTTGTAGAGTTCTTAAGGAATAATGTCAATACTGTGCCAAGGAACAAGATATAAAAAACAAATTATATACGAATTCATAGATTCTATTACAAATTTCACATGCAAAAATATTTGCAGAAAACAAATGCATTTAGTTTGGCTCATATTCTGCTCACGGCTGCTAGGTATGAAACGCACTTTACAAAGTCTAATTTGCAAATTTCACCATTCCTAAGTAATTCTTCAATAAAAAAATAAATAAAAAAATCAATAAAAAAAATCAAATGTTTGTAATCCTATGGGACCAAACTAAGTTGGTCATCAGTCCCTAGTCTTACAAACTACATACTCTAAGTTAAACTATCCTAACGACAACACACACATCCAAGCCCAAGGCAGGGTTCGCACCCCCGACGCGGGAGGCCGCGCGATTCGTTACGTAGCGCTGCAGACCGCTCGGCTACTCCCGCGCGGCTAAGTAATTCTAATTTCTGTTGCAGGAAAGCGTGTCTCTTCCTGGTTTTTGAGTCCGTTTGGATGGTGATATTATTTTTTGCTGAGTTGATTCTTATATCAGTTTATTAATGCTTCAAACTTTTCACGAACTGAAAGATGTTTGGGTGAGAAGATTCACATGAAACATTGATTCGGGAATGAAAGCTTTCGCAAGCGTCAGTCGTCCTCCACAAGGAAGCGCAATCTGATGCGTTTGGAGGAAAGACTGCATCTTCTTCATCAATGTAGTTTTCAGTTATGTAATCCGCAGGTTTTGTGATGTTGTCGTCTTGTGGTTGTTCCAAACGCGAAAATGTGTGTTCGCTGCCTACTGTAAATAACTTAACAGCACACCGAGAACGTTTACTCCAGCATCGCTATCCACGTTCTTCTGTTGCTGCAACTCTTATGTAAGGTCTGAATTTATAACCGTCACATATCAAACGTGTATCACCACAATCACTAATAACAGGTTTGCAAATCGTGACTTTCTACCGTGTTATTCGCTTACGTGACTAAACTGAAGTACAAAACGAAACATTGGGCCGTGTGAATAAAAGGGAGTAACTGCTTTATAGAATGAAACTTTCACTCTGCAGCGGACTGTGCACTGATATGAAACTTCCTGGCAGATTAAAATTGTGTGCTGGAACTGGGACTCGAACCTGGGACCTTTGCCTTTCGCGGGCAAGCGCACTACTGACTGTGCTATCCCGACACGACTCACGATGCCGCCTCACAACTCCACTTCCACCAGTACCTCGCCTCCTACTTTCCAAACTTCACAGAAGCTTTCCTGCGAACCATGCAAGACTAGCACTCATGGAAGAAAGGATATGGTGGAGACATGGCTTAGCCACAGCCTAAGGGATGTTTCCAGAATGAAACTTTCACTCTGCAGCGGACTGTACTCTGATATGAAACTTCCTGGCAGATTAAAATTGTGTGCCGGAACCGGAGTGTTAGTCTTGCATGTTTCACAGGAGAGCTTCTGTGAAGTTTGGAAAGTAGGAGGCGAGGTACTGGCGGAAGTGGAGTTGTGAGGAGGCATCGTGAGTCGTGTCGGGATAGCACAGTCGGTAGTGCGCTTGCCCGCGGAAGGCAAAGGTCCCAGGTTCGAGTCTCGGTTCCGGCACACAATTTTAATCTGCCAGGAAGTTTATCTGCTTTATACTTTGAATTCCAGAGAACATACTCAGGTTGGCATGAATAAAGTGAGTCGGAGAATATACTTCAGTCAAGTACGTTCTCAGCGTAACGGGGTGGGAGAAGTTGGTCACAGCAGAGAACATTCTCCAATTTCGTATGAATAAAACTACAAAAGTTTCTCACGACCGGAGAACATTCTCAGATCTCTGAAGTGAGCTCTCTAGCATACTTCGGGCTGAGTAACGTCTATGAAGTTACGTTTTACTGTGGTTTATAATAAAAATTACAACATTTGTGTTACTTAAAAGGCAAAAACAAGTTCCTTTATATGTAGTCTTTCAGAAATACGAGGGGATTTAAATAGTTAATGCAAATAAAAATATTTTGTTGACGAGTAGCTTCCTTCAGAAAAAGGCATTTTAAATAGATACGAGAGTGATGTAAGAGGAATGTTTTTATTACTGACATAGAAATGAAACACAAGTGCATTCAGCTGCGTGTTTTACCCGTTTGTTTCATGTGCATATTTACAGTTGTAAACAGCTACATAGCAAAGTAATATAGTTTTTAAATAGGATCAATTAGTGAGACCTTATGTTCCAAATAAAGTGCATACCAAGACTTCAGTTTCTATCACAAAATAAATACTGCTGCAATACCAGGTAGGCCTACTGAAGTACCGTTTCTATCCAAACAGGTCGGCCTATTCAAGATGCGTTTTCTGACTTCATAAGCGTAACTTTTGTTGTTAGAAGTAAGTAGACACGACAGGATAATTAACAACTGCTTAATTACATACCTAGCAGCCTGTTTTTTGTAACAAAATCACATGTCCTAACGCTTATGAGCAGACCGTTAGGTGTCATTTAAAAAGTAGACCTATCTCATGTTAAGAAACTCCGACAGCATTCCACGTTGAAACAGATGAATATGTGATGCATTCTTAAAATTTCTTTCGCAAACCCAACTTCATTAGCTAACTAGTTTCTCGCGCGAAGAAAATTTTCTATCGTCAGAAGAACATATTTTCGTAAAAAGTGCACATTTAGTCTTAATAATATGCTCCTTCACAACAAACTAATATCTAAACATAGTACAGTTCTTCCTGAACATGTAGATGCCTACTCCATATTTGTACACTTAATAATTTGCCTTATTAAGCTGGCTGAAAGAAATATATCATTGAACAGCTGTTCTACGCCGTACATGACACAAGGAGAACTTACTCAAGGAGGGGAGGTAGCGAGAATGTACTACCTGCTCAGAGCATATGCTTTGAAGTTTTTAATTCATACGAAATTGAGAACTTGCTTAGAGAACGTTCTTTTGCTCTGAGAATCTTCTCTGGAGCATGTGCTCTTTTTTATTCATACGGCCCATTGTGATTCTACATAGATGTCAGCGATCCGTTGTCATTCACAGTTCAGTTAGGCCAGGAACGCCTTGGGTCGGACTGTCCTGCTCCCTGCGAGCGGAAGTTGCCCAGTTGCAGTGTGGGATTAACTGTCCTTTCCAGAGTACCCTTGTAATGGCCACTAGACGAGTCCTGTGAAGTTGGCACCCCTTTTCTCAAAAATGTAAATTTTCTTCAGCGTTCTAGGCAGATTAGCTATAGCTCTGGAGTTCTCTGTACAAAATTTAAATAGTTCTGCAAAATTTCGCTGAAAAATTTACTACAAATTTTAGTTTTTTTGAAAATAATTATTTGCCTATTAGCGCAAACATAGTTCTGATCACAGTTCTAAATAGCTGTCAGAGTTCTACAGGAAATCCTTATAGCATTTTTCTGTGCAGATTATACTTTATGAGATAATTACAATAATGGAATATCCATTTACATGCTACTGTCGAATTTGCAACAGTTTTTCCCCCCTTTCAAAAGATTAGACTTTTTTTCCAGAGTTCTAGGAAGATATGCAATAGTTCTTGTTTAAGATAAGCAATTTGTTGTTTTTACGTCTGAGTAATTACTGAATGTGCAGCGGATAGAATATCTTTGAAGACCTAAGAAAAATGTATATTTCTCGAATAAGGGGCACAAATAAGACAGCTTATCTGATATTCAAAATTGTAAACATAATTTTTTTTTCGGAAAATTACATAGTATTCACATGAACTCTAGAACTATACTATATGTACACAGAACCCCAGAAAACAAAGCGTATTTCTCGAAAGAAATGTGCCAATTTCACAGTAACGTGAAAATGAATTCCACATTACTGCATTTATCTCATAAAGTATAATCTGCACAGAAAAATGTCATTAGGATTTCCTGTAGAACTCTTTGAGAGCTATTTAGAACTGTGATCAGAACTATGTTTGTGCCAATAGGCAAATAATTATTTTGAAAAAACTAAATTTTGTGGTAATTTTTCGTATTTTTTTTTCGGCGAAATTTTGCAGAACTATTTAAATTTTGTACAGAGAACTCCAGAACTATTGCATATCTGTCTAGAACTCTGAAAAAATGTAAATTTTCCAAAGAAGGGGTGCCAACTTCACAGGACTCACTAGACGTTGCCCAGTTCGGGTCTTCCCGCCTGCTGCAGTCCCGCCGTACAGGGAGAGCCAGAAGTGACACGTCTTATCAGTCGACTGCCACCGACAGACAGTGTTTCACAATCCCAAGGCGCCCATGTCCAGCGGCTGAAACTGGAAAGCAGGCCGTCTGTTTGCCGGATGTGGCGCCATACGCAGCGGATGTGGCTACGCTGTTCCAGTGAAGAAACTCGGGAATTCTCAAAGAAAAGATGGAAATATACGGAGGAAGTAAATTTAACCGAAGGATTGTGAAACTGTTGACGGGGCTCGGTGACAAAGGGGCTGCGCTGTAAATTCAAAGGTCAAAGGATTTCCCCCAACTATCTACATCTACATGGGATAATCTGCAAATTACATTTAGATGTCTGGCAGAGGGTTCATCAAACCACCATTATACTATTTATCTCCCATTCCATTCTCGAATAGCGCGCGGGAAGAAAGAACACCTGAATCTCCCCGTTAGAGCTCTGATACCTCGTATTTTATTCTGTTAGTCATTTCTACCTATGTAAGTGGGAGTCAACAATACATTTTTGCATTCGGAGGAGAATCTTGGTGATTGGAGTTTCGTAAGTAGCCCACGCTGCAGCGTAAGCGCCGTTGTTGTAATGATTCCCATCCCAGATCCTGTATCATTTCCATAACGCTGTCTCCCCTGTATCGTCACAATACGAAACGAGCTGCTCTTCTCTGGACTCTTTCGATGTCCTCCGTCAAACCCACCTGATAAGGATCCCACACCGGGCAGCAATACTTCAAAAATGGACGGACAAGCGTAGTGTATGGAGTTTCTTTTGTAGTTCTGTTGCATCTTTTAAGGATTCTGCCAATAAAACGCAGTCATCCGAAAAAATGACGTTTTGCCATTCGTGCACCAAGGTTCGTCATTGCGTACACCATCGCAGGCACTCCTGTCTGTGATGCAGCGTCAAAGGTAATTACAGCCATGGTCACAGAGCTGATACTCCATGCTGCTGAAAACGACGTCGAACTGTTAGTACAGATGGTTGTTGTCTTGCAAACGTCCCTATCTGTTGACTCAGGGATAGAGACATGGCTTCACGATCCGTTACAGCCATGCACATAAGATGCCTGGCACCTCGACTGCTTGTGATACGAGGTCGTTGGGATCCAGCACGGCGTTCCGTATTGTCCTTCTAAACCCACCGATTCCATATTCTAACATTCATTGGATCGCGACCAACGCGAGAAGCAATGTCGCGATACGATAAACCGCAATCGCGATAGGCTACAATCCGACCTTTATCAAAGTCTCAAACGTGATGGTACGCATTTCTCCTCCTTACGAGGCATCACAACAACGTTTCACCAGACAATGCCGGTCAATTGCTGTTTGTGTATGAGAAATTGGATGGAAACTTTCCTCATGTCAACACGTTGTAGGTGACGCCACCGGCGCCAACCTTGTGTGAAGACTGAATATTCATTGGATGTACACTTTCATTCTCTTACTTTCCTTACAGCCCTATAGGAGCCTCTTGCTTTAGCGTTCATGCGAGAACGCTTCACACTTAGTTAACAGTTGTCAACAGCACTGTCAGCTTTCAGGAATTTCTTTCAGTTGGCCGGAATACAGGAGTGTCTTAGTAGTACATACGTAAATGTATTAAGACGTGGTGCATAACAAAGTTTTTTACCCATCGCGGTATATAGATTTCATATTTATCGAATTTTATGTTGTAAAATTGTATAATTTTGTAGGTATATATTCATTTGTATAAGTTCTGCATGTCTGTAAAGTCTGTTACGAATACCGTTAATAGTAAACAAGTAATAGCTCAAAACCTGGTGCAAGATAGGACCGTTTTCCATGAACGTTACTGTTTAGATCCTCATATCTCAAGAACAACTTGTCATACTGTGATAAAATTTCGAAGACACTTTCAGATATATCTGTGTATACTCTGTAAAATTTCCTGCGGCTACAACTTGTAGTGTAGAAACTATAAATTGTAACCGATTGCCGTAATTTAGTCCATGGACAGCGGAAAAGTAGTAAGCGAGCAATTTTCTCCCTTTCATGGTTTTCCTGTGATTGTCAGCGAGAAATAGTTCAATAAAGGTTTGAAATTATGTTTAAAGTTTGTTGTAAGTTGCCGAGTATTCTTGTTCTCATAAACAGTATTACAGTCTTGTCGCATTATGTGGCAGTTTCTTGCAACTCCTATTGTTTATGATGTTATATTTCCTAAACCATCTGTCGTACGTGCTTCTTCCCATTACAGAACTGGTACCTCACGATAAGGAAGATGTGTACCAAATTTGGTTGAAATCGATCGAGTGAGTTAGGAGAAAATGTGCAACATTGTCGCGTAATGCAGCAGTTTTACTCGCATCTCATTGTTCATGACGTCACAACTCGTGAATATATGCCCTACTTGATCCTTACACTTACGGCGACCGTCCTCATGGATTGAAGCTTACTTGTGCAAAAACTCATAAAGATTGGGGAAAAAACTGTAGATTTGTATGCAATACGTACACACTCGTATTGAAAGACGCGGACGCGCTTGCTCACACACACACACACACACACACACACACACACACACACACACACACACGCACCTTACAAAAAGGTACGGCCAAACATTCAGGAAAAATTCCTCACACACGAAGAAAGAAAATGTTATGTGGACATGTCCCGGAAATGCTTAATTTCCATGTTAGACCTCATTTTAGTATTTCTCTTTAAATGTAAATTAAAATAATACGTGCAGACAATTGCCAAAAACCCAATTGTTTCGTTAGTAAGTACTGTACTTCCTCGATTCACCGCCAGTTCGCCAAATTGAAGGAAGGTAATGTTGACTTCAGTGCTTGTGTTGACATGAGTCATTGCTCTACAGTACTAGCATCAAGCACATCATACGTAGCATCAACTGGTTACTGTTTATCACGAACGTGGTTTTGCAGTCAGTGCAATGTTTACAAATGCGGAGTTGGCAGATGCCCATTAGATGTATGGATTAGTTCGGGGCAATAGCCGTGGCGCGGTACGTTTGTATCGAGACAAATTTCCAGAACGAAGTTGTCCCGACAGGAAGACATTCGAAGCAATTGATCGACGTCTTAGGGAGCACGGAACATTCCAGCCTATGACTCGCGACTGGGGAAGACCTAGAACGACGAGGGTGTGTGTGTGGGGGGGGGGGGGTAAAAAATTAGTCATGTAGTATTTAGTACAAAGTAATAATTTGTAAAGACACCTATCATTGGCGTGACACGTTCCACACCATTACGAAGTGTCGTGTGTCGTATTCATGCTGTATGGAACAAGTGCTAATCTAACTGGTGTGTGTTGGTCGGCAGACAGCAACGTGACGCGGCCCAAGTTCGACTCGTGCTACGGCTGCATCTGCGAGGCGGCCTCCCAGTGCAACCCGCGGCTGGGCTGCAGCAAGGGCGTGTGCGGCCTCTTCCAGATCACCAGGCCCTACTGGATGGACGCCGGAGCCCCCACCGTGCCAGGCACGCCGCCAGACGCCCCAGACGGTGAGTCGCCGGGAGGTCCAATCTGGTACCGACCAGCACGTTCTTAATACTTAAACTGACACTCAACGCACTACTTAACAAAAATATTTATTATGCATTTATTTCACCTGTCAAGATTAGGGCCTTCACGCCCACTCTTATATCTAACCAGGCTTACTCAAAGTGAACAATTTAAGTAGTACATTAAAAACATACCATGCATATGTAATACATGTATTAACGAAAAAAACTAGAATATGTATCTAACAATAATATATAGAAATATAGATATATAGATAATTTTGTTGTTGTTGTCTTCAGTCCGCAGACCCCCCAGGGGGCCCACAGTTCTTTTGTGGGTACGTGTGTGGCGCGCACGGGGCCCCGAGCCGGAGCAGCCTTTCTTCTGCCCCAGGCTGCTTCACTGTCCCTCCCGGTTTATGCCTTCGCCCGGAGACGGGCATATTTCGTGAGCTACGGTGGTTCTTGTTGTGGTTTTTCTTCCTTCGTTCCTTCCTTTCTTACCCTTTGTTTTCTGTCTTTCTCTCCTTGTACTCACCTAGCCTTCTTCTCCTCATTAGTCTCCGCTTCGGCGTTTGAGACACTTCTTCCTTCTTTCTCTTCATTTCCTATCCTCTTCTTCTTTTCCTCCCTGTGCGTGTCTGAAGGCCGACCCACGCATTATCGTGCGTAGCAGGTGACGGGGTAACGCGTAATTCCCCGCCCCGGGTAGACAAGTAGGGCACGTACGTACCCCCTGGTAAAGGCCAGGCCCAGGGAGGGGTGATTACCCGAGCTGGTACCTTCCGAACGTGCCGATTGGTCCCTCCGTCAGTTCTCGGGAGGTGTGACCTGAGGTGTGAACAATCACCTAAGGCGGGTAAGCCCTCGGAGAGGGCCCCCACTAGGAAGGAGCGCGCCATCGGAGACGCCGGTAATCACGGGGGACACTTCCGCAATGACTTCCTTATCTTCTTTCGTGACGTTGACCCACAAACGTAAGTTAGACTCGCCTCAGCCTAAAAAGACTCTGCCTAATGTACCTAAATTTCTGGTTGTCTCTCGCACCGACGGAAAGGATTTCAATTCTGTCAATCCTTTCGTTATACAGAAAGGTGTAGATGCAATTGCTGGCCCTGTTAAAACCTGTTCACGTCAGCGCAATGGCACATTGTTGCTGGAAGTGGAAAGTGCCTTCCAAGCCCAAAAACTGATACGTACTACGTTGTTGCACACGTTTCCAGTTAAGGTAGAAGCACACCGCACACTCAACTCGTCACGGGGGGTAGTTTTTACGAGATCCCTTGACGGGTTGTCTGATGAAGACATCCAATCGTATATGTCCGATCAGGGTGTGACAGCCGTCCACAGGGTGATGAAAAAGGTCGATAACCAATTGACACCGACTCGTACTGTGTTTTTGACGTTCGACAGAGTTGACCTCCCGTCGAAGGTCAAAGCAGGGTATGAAGTCATCTCCGTCCGACCTTATGTACCTAACCCAACGCGCTGTTTTCAGTGCCACAGGTACAACCATACCCGTGAACATTGCCCAAATGCAGCAAAGTGTGTCACTTGTGGTAGGGACGCCCATGAGGGGGATTGCCCACCTCCGTCCCCTCACTGCCTAAACTGCAACGGTGACCATGCGGCTTCCTCTCGCGACTGCCCTGTATACAAGGATGAGAAGGTAATCCAGCAAATTCGGGTTACAGAGAAGGTATCAACATCTGCCGCTCGAAAGTTGTTGGCGAGTCGAAAGCCCACTGTCCTCCCAGCGGGTACATACAGTAAGGTACTCACCTCAACTCGACCTACCAAGGATTCCAGTACCCAGACATGTGACTTGACTTTCGCTGACACAGTTGTGCGATCCGCCAGCCCGAAGATTGCCCGTTCCACATCCCCGCTTCCTCCTGCTGCTTCTAGGGTACAGTCTTCGTCAAACTCTAGTAAACCGCGAGCACCTAAACAAGATGCCCGGACCTTAAAAAAGGAACCCGTCCGTGAGGATTTTCTGCGTTCTCAGGCTTCCCAACCGTCAACTGCCTCTTCCCGCCGTCACTCTTCCAGAAGAGCTGACAAGAAAAAGAGTTCCTCTCCTTCCCCGCCGAGGCGTGACCCATCCGTCACGCCGCCCAACAGTTGCCGGCCTCGGCCGTCTTCTGTTTCACCGGGACGCTCCGTTTGCCGGGCGCCCGGCCCTTTACCGGCGGTGGAAACTGCCCCTCCTGATCAACTCAGGGAGGTGGCAGGCGCGTCGGTCGAACCAATGGAACATGACCCTTTGCCCCCAGACAGCGATAGCAGTGCTCCCTCGAAATCCGGTCCTCAGCGGCCGTCGACGTGACCCCGCTCGCTACTTGGTTTTTATCCTTATTTCTTCTCTCATTTTTATCATGGCGCTCCTTCAATGGAACATTCGCGGCATTCGTTCTAATCGGGAGGAGTTAAAACTACTCCTTCGATTGCACTGCCCGCTTCTAGTCTGCCTCCAGGAAACTAAGCTGCGTCCACGTGATCGTGCAGACTTTCCACACTACACCTCTGTGCGGTTCGACCTGCCACCCGTGGAAGGTGTCCCAGCCCATGGAGGGGTTCTGATGCTCCTTCGAGACGACGTCTATTTCCATCCCATTTCCTTGCACACTCACCTACAGGCAGTTGCCGTCCGCATCACCTTATCCACATTTACCTTCTCCCTCTGTAATATATATTCGCCATCGTCATCTGCCCTTACTAGGGCAGATGTGCTAAACCTTGTTGACCAGCTCCCTTCACCTTTCGTGTTGGTAGGCGACTTTAATGCCCACCACCCCCTATGGGGCTCTCCGGCACCTTGTCCGAGAGGCTCCCTTTTGGTGGACCTTCTCCACACCTCGATCTTGTCTGCCTCAACACTGGTGCACCGACCTTCCTTTCTGACACAACACACACTTATTCCCATATAGACCTCGCAATATGCACTCCTCAGCTTGCCGGTCGGTTTGAGTGGTATGCACTTTCTGACACGTACTCGAGTGACCATTTCCCTTGTATCATCCACTTCCTACATCATTCCCCATCTCCACGTCCCACCAGTTGGAACATTTCTAAAGCCGACTGGGGGCTTTATTCTTCCATGGCTGTTTTTCACAATCAGAATTTTCCCAACTGTGACAGTCAGGTCGAATACCTCACAGAGGTTATTCTCACTGCTGCTACCTCGTACATCCTCTTCTCCACATCGTGTCCAGGTCCCTTGGTGGACTGCAGCCTGCCGCGACGCGCTTCGAGCCCGGCGCCGTGCTTTACGCACCTACCGCCGCCACCCAACTTTGGAGAATTGCATCAATTACAAACGTATGAGAGCGTAGTGCCGTCGTATCATAAACGACAGCAAGAAAGCTTGCTGGACAGCTTTTACTAGTTCTTTTAACCGTTTTACTCCCTCCACTGTTGTCTGGGGTGGCCTACGCCGTTTGTCCGGCATCAAGGTCCACTCCCCGATTCCTGGCCTGACCGTGGAGAACGCGGTCCTCGTGGACCCAGCTGATGTTTCAAACGCATTGGGTCGTTTCTTTGCGGAGGTTTCGAGCTCTGCCCATTACCACCCTGCCTTTCTCCCTCGCAAACAGGTAGAGGAGGCACGGCCGCCTTCTTTCCGCTCTTTTAATCGTGAAAATTATAACGTCGCCTTCACCATGCAGGAGCTAGATCGTGCTCTCGCCCTGTCCCGGTCTTCTGCTCCCGGGCCCGATTCCATTCATATTGAGATGCTGAAGAACCTCTCTCCTGCGGGCAAGTGCTTTCTTCTTAGTACCTACAATCGCATATGGACTGAAGGTCATGTTCCCACAAGTTGGCGTGAAGCAATTGTTGTCCCCATCCCCAAACCAGGGAAGGACAAACACCTTCCTTCCAGTTATCGCCCCATTTCTCTGACGAGCTGCCTCTGTAAGGTGATGGAACGCATGGTTAACGCTCGGTTGGTCTGGCTCCTCGAATCTCGCCGCCCCCTGACTCATATCCAATGCGGTTTTCGTCGACACCGCTCTGCTGCTGACCACCTCGTTACGTTGTCGACCTTCATTATGAACAACTTTCTAAAGAAGCGTCAAACAGTAGCCGTGTTCTTCGACTTGGAGAAGGCATACGATACCTGTTGGAGAGCGGGCATTCTCCGCACATTGCACAGATGGGGCCTTCGGGGCCGCCTTCCTCTTTTCATTCAAGAGTTTTTGGCGGATCGCAAGTTCCGGGTACGGGTGGGCTCTGTTTTGTCAGATACCTTTTGCCAGGAGAATGGGGTACCACAGGGCTCCGTCTTGAGTGTGGCGCTCTTTGCCATTGCAATCAATCCGATCGTGGACTGCCTTTCAGCCGACGTTTCCGGATCTCTTTTTGTTGACGATTTCGCAATTTATTGTAGCGCCCAGCGGACGTGTCTCTTGGAGCGTTCTCTCCAACGCTGTCTTGACCGTCTATATTCCTGGAGCATCGCAAACGGCTTCCGATTCTCCACTGAGAAAACTGTGTGTATCAATTTTTGGAGATACAAGGAATTTCTTCCACCTTCTCTACATCTCGGCCCTGTTGCTCTCCCTTTCGTGGAGACTACGAAATTCTTGGGACTCATGTTGGATCGGAAACTTTGCTGGTCCACACACGTGTCCTACCTGGCTGCCCGTTGTGCCCGATCCCTTAACGTTCTTCGTGTTCTCAGTGGCACGTCATGGGGAGCGGATCGTACCGTCCTGCTTCACCTTTACCAGGCCATTGTTCAGTCGAAGCTCGACTATGGAAGCCTTGTGTACTCTTCAGCACGGCCGTCGATTCTCCGCCGTCTCAACTCTATCCACCACCGTGGATTACGTCTGGCGACCGGTGCATTTTATACCAGCCCTGTTGAAAGTCTGTATGCCGAGGCTGCTGTATTACCCTTGACCACTCGACGTGACATACTCTTGTGTCGGTATGCATGCCGCCTACGGTCGATGCCCAACCATCCCTCTTACAGATTATTTTTTGACGACTCACTCGATCGCCAATATCAGTTGTCTGCGATTGCCTTGCTTCCACCGGGAGTTCGGTTTCGCCGCCTGCTACAACGGCTCGATTTTACCCTTCCTTCCACCCTTCGGTTGAGCGAAAGCCCATTGCCACCGTGGCATCAGGCCCAGGTTCACACACACCTCGAACTTAGTTCGCTCCCCAAGGAGAGCACTCCGGATTTGGTATTCCGCTCGAAGCTTGTCGAACTCCGTTCGCGGTTCGATAATGCCGTATTTATTTACACTGATGGTTCCAAGAGCACTGCCGGTGTCGGATCTGCCTTCGTCGTCGGGGACAACCGGTTCCAATACAAGCTCCCTGACCGGTGCTCGACCTTCACGGCTGAGCTTTTCGCCCTCCACCAGGCCGTTTTGTATACCTGCCGCCACCGCCAACCTTTCTATGCCATCTGTTCTGACTCCCTTAGTGCCCTGCAGAGTCTTAAGGACCCTTTCTCGAACCATCCTCTCGTGTATCGGATCCAACGCTCCCTCCAGTTGCTGGCGGATGACAGCTGTCACGTTTCTTTCCTGTGGGTCCCTGGCCATGTTGGTGTGCCCGGGAATGAGGCCGCCGACACAGCAGCCAAGGCAGCAGCTCTTTTGCCTCGCATGGCTACCTTTTGCGTCCCATCGGACGATGTTCAACGGGCTCTTCGCCAGAGTATCGTGTCGCAATGGCACAGTGTGTGGCTTTCACTGTACAACAATAAATTGCGAACTGTCAAACCGATCCCGACCGCTTGGAGGACATCCTCACGCCTCTCTCGGCGGGAGGAGGTCATCCTGGCTCGGTTGCGGATCGGTCATTGCCGTTTCAGCCACCGTCACTTGCTATCCGCCGAACCTGCACCGCTATGCTCCTGCGGTGAACTGCTGACAGTGCGACATGTTTTACTGACTTGTGTTAATTTTAATCATCTCCGTGTAGCCCTTCACTTTCCGTCTACTCTGGAGGAAATTTTAGCTGATGACACACGAGCAGCTGCTCGGGTTTTGCGTTTTATGAACTTGGCCAACCTATCCAAGGATAATTAACCATTTTAATTGTCTTTTATCTTTCGTTTTTAGCCTCTTGTTGATGTTCTGACAGTCACCATTATTTTGAGATCATAGCGAATCAATGCTCTTGTCTGGGCGCTAATGACCATAGAAGTTGTGCGCCCTAAAACCACAAAAAAAAAAAAAAAAAAAAAAAAAAAAAAAAAAAAATTCAGTCCGCAGACTGGTTTGATGCAGCTCTCCACGCTACCCTGTCCTGTGCAAGTCTCTTCATCTGAGAATACGTTCGGCAACCTACATCCTTTTGAATCTACTGTATTCGTCCCTCGGTCTCCCTCTACGATTTTTACCCCACACGCTTCGTACAAACTACTTATGAACTACCTACAACTAAGGACGGCACAAATATCCATCCCCGAGGGGGGATTCGAACCCCCGACCGTAGTGGCCGTGCAGACCGTGACTGAAGCGCCTCAGTCTCTTCGGCCACCGCGGCCTGCAAACCAATCTATCCCTTCTTAGTCAGGATATACCAGAAACTCTTTCTCCCCGATTCGGTGAAGCACCTCTTCATTAGTTACGTGATCTACCCATCTAATTGTCATCATTCGTATGTAGCACCACATTTCAAAAGCCTGTATCATCGTTTTATCTGAACTCCTTATCGTCCACGTTTCACTCCCATACAATGCTACACTCCCAGACAAATGCTTTCAGAAAGGACTTCCTAACATTTAAATTAATATTGAATGTTAACAAGTTTCGCTTCTTAAGAAACGATTTCCTTTTCATAGCCATTCTGCATTTTATATCGTCTTTACTTCGGCCATCGGAAGTTATCTTGCTACCCAAATAACAAAAGTAATCTACTTTTATTGTCTCATTACCTAATCTAATTCCTTCACCATCGCCTGATTTTCTGACATTACATTCCATTTCTTCGTTTTACTCTTGTTAATGTTCATCTTATATCTTCAAGACACTGTCCATACCATTGAGTTGCTCTTCCAGATATTTTGCGGTCTCTGACAGAATTAGTATGTCATCGACAAACCGCAATTTTTTTTATTTCTTCTCCCTGCAGTTTAATGCCCTCTCCAAATTTCTCCTTCCACACCTTCACTGCCTGCTAAATGTACAGATTGAACAACATCGGGGAAAGGCTACAACCCTGTCTTATTCCCTTCCCAACCTCTGCGTCCCTTTCTTGGCCTTCGACTCTAATAACTGCTGTCTGGTTTTTGTATACGTTGAGTATTACTCTTCGCTCCCTATATTTTACCCCTGATACCTCCATAATTTGGAATAGTGTATTCCAGTCGACATTGTCAAAAGTTTTCTCCAAATCGACAAACGCTAAAAGCGTAGGTTTCCCTTTCCTTAGCCGATTTTCTAAGATAAGTCGTAATGTGAGTATTGCTCCCCGTGTTCCTACATTTTTCCTAAAGCCAAACTGATCTTCCCCGAGGTCGCATTCCACAAGTTTTTCTATTCGTCTGTAAATAATTCGTGTTAGTATTTTGCAACCA